>CM033390.1:38341307-40741307 GCA_019426215.1 Buddleja alternifolia | reverse complement strand
GCTGAGATCTAATGCCTTCCACGTGTCAATATCTTAACAGGAAGAGAAAACACAAAATTCAAACTATGTCATTTAAAATCAAATCATTTGCAGAACATTACTCATTTCTACTCAAGCTCTCTGCAAAAAACTCTCTCTCTCCTATCTCTCAAAAGCCAAAACTCATCTACTCCCTCGGAAATCTCTCAAAAATGGCACCCAAGAAATCCACTGCTGCTGCATCCGCCGAGCCTATCATCAAGGTCACTGAAGGCCTTGTTGTCGACTGGAAATTTCTATATAAACGCACTGACATCAACCTGTCCGAGATGATGGATTCTGTTGCCGAGGCTGGGCTTCAGAAATTCTTGACGAAGTACTCTTACTCATTTCCCAGTGAAGTCGCATTTTTCTGGAAGAATGCTAAACTATCAGAGGACGAGACCTCCATCTCGTGCCTATTTCCCATTTCCAAGAAGGAGTTCAAGGAATTCATCCTTACCGCCGACCTCATTGCCAAGAACTTCAAACTGCCCAATCAGGGAGAAGCTCTGGACACCATCACTGATGAATAGATTAAAGAAATCTGGACCAGGATAAGTGCATGTGAAGGTGTTCCATACAAACCCTATTTCGAAAAGAAGGATATCGTCAACAGATATCGTGTATTGGCCAATTTCTGCAGTAAAAAAATCGAATGCAAAGTGGGCACTTTTGACAAGGTGAACCCAACCCAATTTCAGATGATGACTGCTATACTGCTCAACATCAAGATCAACTGGTGTGCTTATGTTTTTAGCAGATTCAAAGACAGTCTGAGCGCCCCAAACAAACCTTATGGTTTAGTTCTCAGTGACTTGCTTTTCAGAGCAGAGTGTACGAATTCTGCTGGGATTACCTTGGCCCATCATAATTTTTGTGGGAAGAGAATTATCAATAACCTCTTCAACCCACCAAAAATCGGAGGTGCTGCTAAACCCCTCTCTGAGCGCCAAATTGTGCGAGAAGCGTCAGATGAGGAAGCTGAGCGTCCTGCTCAAGAAGAAGCAGTGAAGCGTCCGGCTGTTACAAAGAAGAGGGCTCCCAGAAATCCCAAGGCACAACCCATTCCATCTCTTCCCAAGGATGATGAAGAAACTGATGAAGATGAGGAAGACAAGCTTCCATTAAAAAAAAAAGGAAGAAACTTGAGAAGATCATCAAAAAGATCAACTTTGAGGTCGAACCGCCTGCTGCCCCTGCTCAAGCGTCCACACTAATTGAAGGGGTTAACATCAAGAAAATTTTCAAGAAGCGCCGAGGGTCAGGCAAGCGTCAAGTTGCCTCTACTACTACAGAGCCTGAGACTACTGAGCCAAGCGCTCAAGTCACAATTGTTGTTGAGACTAGTTCTCAGGGTAAGTTTATTTCTTCCCACAGCATTCGTTTACCTACGTATGTAAAAGATCTTACTCTTGTAAAGGATAGTTCGTTTATTATAGCTCTTCCTCTAGCTGCTGTTGAAGCGCCTATCAATGTCCATCTGGATGTTGATATGACGGCGATTGTGGCCATCGCTCAGGATGCTGCCACAGAAGCTGCTGCAATTGAATTCGAGGAACCAACTCCTATTCTGGCTATAACAGAGGCACGCTCAGAAAGTCAGAGCGTTGTTGTGGAAGTTCCAAAGCCGCAACACTTCTTCAAGCTGGATCCACTTAAAACAATTGATCATTCAGTCAACTATATACCTCCAGTACCTGAAGAAGACTTCATTCCTGCGGGTTACAATGAAGAAAATGTCATAAATGCAAAAAATGACATAGCCAAGCTGCTTAAGTTCGATCAGACCATCCGAGACACCATATTCAACTCAGAGCTCACAGAAATTGAAAAGGCCTATTATATTGCTCTTGAACTTGGCAAAACTCCTCGTCAGATACCTTCTGCTGCGGCCCTCCAAGAAGTAAGACTAGGTGGTAGAACTCTGAGATCTGATGTCGACTTGGCTTACTATAGAGACTATGGGCACAACAAACCAACAGGCTTTGCTCTAAGAGACTACAACATCCGAGTGTATGATCCTCTTCGTCCAATCTTTCTCAACCCATCAGAAGAAGTATTGAACAGAGAAGGATACACACACTTTCCTCTTATAGCAAACAGCCCTGACAACGTAAATTCCGTAAATCCACTTCGGTTGTGGAAGAATAAATCCGTTCATGCGGGTGAACGTCTAGTCTCTCTCACAGACATGATACAGACTAAAGCCGACGCGTTCTTTTACAGCGTCTGGAATGCCAGCTATTAGACTGATAGATATCGCTTTGAGTCTATCAGAGATATCCATCATGAAGGCGTTAGAGCTATAATCAATGCAAGTCCTGAGTACTGCATGAATGAGGTCAACTGGGCTGAAGCATATGTTGGCAACCGATACAAATTCGAAGAACTGGTCAGCGCTCCTCACCTGTTTGGCTTAGGCATGCATGACAAAAAGCGTCAATTTGCAAATTATTGCCTGAAGAAGCGTCAACAATGTGTTGGACTGACACGCTAGAAACTAACGTGCTTGGTAGCAAGTATACTAGTCGTGTAGTAATAAAAATGGACAAAATAAGTCCGGGTTGTCGAACCACGGAGACTTGGATTTTAGCTTATGATTTTCGAATAAACGTAAAGACGAATTAACGGAAATTAAGAGTAAAACAAGTAAGCAAACAAAGAACAAAAGAAATAAAACCAAGCAACGGATTGAAACTCAAGTGTGAGAACTAGACTAAGGCACATGCAATACTTGATTTGATCCTTATTCGCACAAAGACTCTTGTTGAATTATTAGACCTAGTTTCTATGGTGAAAACTCCTAAGGTAAAGAATACCCGATGTCTCGCGATATGCTCCTACACTTAAGCGGCGGTTTCCTAAGTATGTCTACCCGGAAATCTAACCTCTAAGCATGCATTGAGGAACTAGAGTTTACTCAATTAGAATCGAACGACTTCACCCGGGAGTCTTTACCTATGTCTAGGGCAACTCCTATTTGATCGGTGATGCTCTGAATTCCTTGCACCCTAACTTAACTCTTTCTCAAGATGCTAAACTAGGCAATTTATAATACATATGGTGATCAATCACATGTAAGGAATATAAGCACAAATTCATAACACACAGCAACAAAGGAATTAATTCACCAATTATCAATAATACGAATAATTCACAAATCAATTCTTACAAGGCCCTAGCCATATGAATTTAGCCCATAACTATCAACATAGCAGAATTCAACATGTTCTTATACATAAATGTAAACATCAAATGCAATGAACAATGAAAGAAACTCCCTATAAGGTTGAATGGCAATAGATCTTTTAATGTAGCTTCAATCCTTGGCTCTTATCCTCTTCTTGCTTTTCAAGATCAGTGATATAATGGCCCAAAACCCTAGAAAATGCTCCCAATTCCCCCAGATTCAGAACCCTATGAATGAATTGAAAAATCCAATTTATAGTTCCAAAATTCTGTTATCGCGGCGCCTGGGCGCGCGTTGATCGGCGCCTAGGCGCCGCCTATGTGGCGTGGATTTCTTGGGGCAGAAGCTCATGGGCGCCCAGGCGCGCGATATGTGGTGCCTAGGCATGGTGGTTCAAGCGCCTAGGCGCCTCTCTGCGAAGCTTTAATTTTGTTTGCTGGGTCGCGCCTGGGCGAGAGAAAGATGGCGCCTAGGCGCCTCAGTGCGCAGCCTTGAGCAGAGTTGGGTAAATGAGTCGTCTTTTTGCCTTTTTCTTCATCTATCGTCGCTTACTACCTGAAAGCACTTTACACACATATTAAACGCACGAGTGGCACGACATAAGCTATATATGGGCCTGAATTGTCATTAAAAGGACCTAAAAACTTATGTAAAAACGACTCCTATCAACCCCCCCAAACTTATCACTTGCTCGTCCTCGAGCAAGAAAAAGCACAAGATACGAACTCATCATCAACCACAGGGAAAAAAAATAAAAAGAAACTACCTCACTCACTTTCATGGAGTAAACGGTTGCATTTAGCAGATGCAACTAGCCTTTGAACCCTTGAGTTACCTCAAAGGACGAGTTATAGTCTCGTGAGGGTTTGCAGACGATATACGCACAAAATCGAAAGATTTTCAACCCCGATCACTCAACGTAAATTATAATGATTAATAGCACACAATGGTATGAATTCATCTGTTTAAGCTCAAATTACAAATATATACACGTCACACACTTGCTCATGTTACGCCTTAACATCGAAAAGATTATCCTAAGGGTGTAGTGTAATAAATCTCAAGTATTATAGTCGAGTGGCATTCTTACCACTTTTCAAGCATTAACCCCATATTTATCAACTTTTGATGTTCAACCTCTTTTTATTATTGTTAAGCATACGAAGTTAACGTTCTCAACTCATAACACATGTGACAATTCTAAGTTGATATTTTCGGAATCAAGCCTTTAAGTGTTTCAAAATAGTTGCCCACTCAACGCCTCTACCCTCGATTTATGTACATATGTGAATCATCTTAAAGTCAATCTAGTCTAGTTAGGGTCCCACAAGCAAGGAACGATGTGTATAGCCATTAAAAACCAAATTGATAGAGAAAACATACCATGCTCAATGCCTCAAGTGAAGGGTTGAAATTCTATCCAAAAAACAATTTCAAAATTTCGCAAAATTGCACAAGCTCAGATGTAGAGGTGCCACCCCCACCCACCCCCCCCACCCCATCTTGAACCGAAATATCGAAAACATAGATAATTATGACTACAATGGATCTAGTACCGCCCCCAAAATTAACATGAACATTGGCCCCAATGTTCGAAAAAAAAGAAGGGTAAAGTACACGTCACCATAGGGTTGCTGAAAAGCAGACCCGAGTCCACTAAGGCAATTGAGTCCAAGGGGGTAATCACGGTGATGACCCCTACACATTGAAACATGTGCTAGCCATACCAATCATCAAGCATTGGATAGAAACGATGAAAATACAACAAAACAAACAGAAACTAGAAGATGCATAGATAAAGAACTAGAAAAGAAACAAAAGAGCATCCAACATAAAACATTATCCAACAAAACAAAACAAAAGATAGACAAAACGACAAAACGAGACAGGAAATGGGGGATACAAAACAAGACTAATCCGCGGTGCCAAAACGGTCAATATTTGCAGAAATCATAGTAACGGGCGCCCAGGCGCGCGATAATCGACGCCTAGGCGCCTGAGTGCATACCTGTAAGTGGCGTTTGAGTTCCTTCGGCGCCTAGGCGCCAAATGTGTGGCGCCGGGGCGCGGGAGAATGCGCACTGGGGCGCGCCTCTGGTGGCGCTCGTGCGCCATGATGCGAAGCGAGGTATGCACTGGAATCCTTGGGCGCCCAGGCGCGCGATAATCGGCGCTTAGGCGCAGATCACCTGTTGTGTAGGATTTCCATTTCCTGTTTGAAAAAGAAGAAGAAAAACACTTAAAACACAGACCAACAAGGATTTAAAACTAGAAAATAGAGCAACGAACGGGGAAAAACACTGGAAAATGAAAAAGAACGGAAAGAAAGCTTAGGTTGCCTCCCAAGAAGCGCTAGTTTAGAGTCGTTAGCTCGACTTAAGGCGAGAAATCATGGAGGGTCCTCAAGGATGATGGACATTTTGTTTCTCGGTCCATCCAACCCGGCATATGGTTTCAAACATTGAGCGTTGGCCAAGAAAGTCTGTCCTTTATCCGGTGGAAGCTCGACGGCGCCCGAAGGATAGACATGGGAAATCAAGAATGGGCCCGACCATCGAGACTTAAGCTTCCCGGGGAAGAGTCGAAGTCGAGAGTTGTATAGTAACACCCTTTCTCCCTTGTGGAACTCCCGTGGGAGAATATGCTTGTCATGCCACATTTTGGTACGCTCTTTGTAGAGTTTTGCGTTCTCACATGTGAGGTGACGCCATTCTCCGAGCTCGTTGAGTTGTAGCAAACGTTGTGTACCTACACGTTGAGAGTCAAAGTTCAGAAACTTAATGGCCCAAAAAGCACGATGTTCAAGCTCAACGGGCAAGTGACATGTTTTGCCAAAAACAAGACGATACGGGGACATGCCAATTGGGGTTTTATAGGCGGTCCGATAAGCCCAAAGAGCATCATCCAACTTAAGGGACCAATCCTTTCGTGATGCATTGACCGTTTTTTCTAAAATACGCTTAATCTCTCTATTAGAAACCTCCACTTGGCCACTAGTTTGCGGGTGATATGGGGTCAAAATTTTATGCCTCACCCCGTACTTGGTCAATAAAAGTTCAAACTGTTTGTTGCAAAAGTGGGTGCCCCCATCACTAATGATGGCTCGGGGAGTTCCAAATCGAGTAAAAATATGCTTCTTTAGAAAACGAGTGATGACCCGAGCATCATTAGTGGGCGAGGCCACGGCTTCCACCCATTTGGAGACATAGTCTACCGCAACAAGGATGTATTTGTTTGAAAGAACTGGGGAAAGGGCCCATAAAGTCCACACCCCATACATCGAACAACTCACACTCTAACATGCTATTTAAAGGTGTTTCATGACGTTTAGAGATGTTCCCCATTCGTTGACAGCGATCACATGATTTGACAAAATGATATGCATCTTTAATAAGAGTAGGCCAGAAGAAACATGATTGGAGGATCTTAGCTACCGTTTTCGAGGGCCCAAAGTGGCCACCCACCACCATATCATGACAATGAGAAAGGATAGAATTCACTTCCATTTCGGGTATGCAACGTCGAATTAAGCCATCTGCACAGATTTTGAATAGAAAGGGTTCTTTCCATAGATACTGCTTTACATCAAATAGAAATTTCTTCTTTTGATGAAAAGTGATATCCGGGGGAAGGAGGCCCGTAACAATGTAATTGGCAAAATTAGAATACCAAGGTGAAATATTGTCAGAAATAGCAAGGAGGTGTTCATCCGGGAATTCCTCACGAATGGGTGTCTCATCTAACGGATCATTCACAAGCTCTAATCGTGAGAGGTGGTCGGCTACTACGTTCTCGGTGCCTTTCTTGTCTTCGATCTCTAAATCAAACTCTTGTAGTAACAAAATCCACCTAAGGAGTCTCGGTTTGGCATCTTTCTTGGCAAGCAAAAATTTTAAGGCGGAAGGATCGGTGTAAACTATCACTTTGTTTAGCACGAGGTAAGAGTGGAATTTATCAAATGCAAAAACTATGGATAGTAACTCCTTTTCCGTGGTGGCATAATTCAATTGTGCGTCGTTAAGAGTTTTACTAGCATAGTAAATGGTTCGAAATACCTTCTCCTTTCTTTGGCCAAGGACCGCTCCAACTGCGGTGTCACTCGCATCACACATCAACTCGAATGGTAAGCTCCAATCGGGGGTGACATGATAGGGGCGGAAACTAAGCGTTCCTTCAAATTGAGAAAGGCCTGCATACAAGAAGAATTGAAATCAAACAGTGCATCCTTGATAAGCAAATTAGATAACGGTTTCGCAATTTTAGAGAAGTTCAAGATAAATCGCCTATAGAACCCGGCATGCCCGAGAAAACTCCTAACGGCTTTGACCGAAGTAGGAGGGGGAAGTTTTTCTATGACCTCAATCTTGGCTTAGTCCACTTTGATCCCTTTTTGAGAGATCTTGTGGCCAAACACAATTCCCTCCCATACCATTAAATGACATTTTTCCCAATTCAAAACAAGGTTGGTTTTCTCACAACGTTTTAACACATTATTCAAATGAGCAAAACACGTATCAAACGTTGTTCCGAACACAGAAAAGTCTTCCATAAAAATTTCGAGGAAATCTTCAACCATATCATGAAAAATTGCCATCATGCATCTTTGAAAGGTGGTCAGGGCATTACATAAGCCAAATGGCATCCTTCTATAAGCAAATGTGCCATAAGGACAAGTGAAAGTGGTTTTCTCTTGGTCCTTGGGATCTATGGCAATTTGATTATAGCCGGAGTAACCATCGAGAAAACAATAGAAATCATGCCTGGCTAACCTTTCAAGCATTTGGTCAATAAAAGGGAGGGGAAAAGGATCCTTACGGGTGGCATCATTCAATTCACGGTAGTCTATACACACTCGCCACCCGCTAAGCATACGAGTTGGGATCAATTCATTATTCGCATTCTTAATTACCGTTATCCCCCCTTTCTTGGGCACCACTTGGGTAGGGCTCACCCACGCACTATCAGAAATAGGATAGATTATACCTGAATCGAGCAGTTTTATCACTTCCTTCTTTACTACCTCTTGTATTTGTGGGTTCGACCTCCGTTGTGGTTGGCGTGTAGGCTTGGCAGAGTCCTCCATAAGTATTTTGTGCATACATATCGCTGGACTAATGCCTTTGATTTCCGCAATTTTCCACCCGAAAGCTCGTTTGTGAGACCTCAACACTGTCATTAGTTGCTCTTCTTGTGGTCCTGACAGAGACGAAGAAATGATCAATGGTAGTGTCTCATCAACGTTTAAGTACACATATTTAAGGTGGGAGGGGAGGGGTTTGAGTTCGAGAGAAGGGGGTTCTTCAATAGATGGGCGAGTGATGGCCGACAATGATCTATCAACTTTGATGAAGCCTCTCGACTGATAGAAAGATTTGCATTCCAAGCTTAGAACGCTTTCCACTTGATCATCACTCTCCGAGTCCACTTGTATGGATTTCATAAGATCCCGTTCGAATGAATTTTCAATCGTATTGCCCTGCAAATACTCAACAATCAACGGGTCAAATGTATCTATTTGAAAACACGAGTCATGATCAAGAGGGTGTTTAAGGACTTTGTAGACATCAAAGGTAACCTTGTCGTCGCCCACATTCAAAGTTAGCTTACCATTAGCAATGTCAATCACCGCCTTACCCGTGGCTAGGAATGGTCTCCCTAGGATTAATGGCACCTCCCCATCCTCCTCCATATCAAGGACTACAAAATCCACCGGGAAATAAAACTTGTCGACTTAGACAATAACATCTTCGATTATCCCCTTAGGCCTCTTGATTGATCGATCGGCGAGTTGAAGGCTCATTGAGGTCAGCTTGGGAGTGCCAAGGCCTAACTTCTTAAATAGCGAATACGGGAGGAGATTGATGCTAGCTCCCGAGTCACATAACACTTTCTCGAACGACAAAGACCCAATCGTGCACGGGATTGTGAGGCTCCCGGGATCTTTGAGTTTAGTTGGCAATTTATTGAGCAATACGGAGGAACATTCCTCAGTGAGACACACCGTCTCATTTTCCTCCCACTTCTGCTTGTTAGATAGTATGTCTTTGAAGAACTTCACGTAATTCGGCATTTGGTGAATGGCATCAATAAATGGAATGTTAATCCTCACCTCACGAAGGATTGCCAAAATCCGAAGAAAGCTCGAATCCATCTCCTTCTTCTTCTTCTTGTGTGCATTTGGGAAGGGGGGATGAATCTCGATAGGAGGAGAAAGCGTCGGAGTGGAAGAATCAAAATCGGGTGAAACAGGAGGCCGCCTGGGCGTGCATATCGGCGCCTAGGCGCGGATCTGGTGGCGCCTGGGCGTACATCATAGGGCGCTCGGGCGCGGAACTGCAAAGTGATTCATCCTGCAGAGGTGAAGGTGGCGCCTGGGCACCGTCTGATGGGCGCCTAGGCGTGGTACTGCGAAACTCCTGTTCAGAGCAGGGGAGATCTGGCGCCTGGGCGTGCAACATAGGGCGCTCGGGCGCGGAACTACTGGCAGTTTCACTCTCCAATTGTTTTCCACTTCTCAAGGCTATGGCATTGCATTGAGCCTTCGGGTTTTTCTCCGTGTCACTTGGTAGAGTCCCCGGGGCTCTACCATTCACCGCATTGGAAATTTGACCCACTTGGGTTCGCAAGTCCTTCATTTCCATAATAGAACAGTTGGCCCGAGAAGACGAGCTTGGGTTCGCAAGTCCTTCATCGTCGGGGTAAAGCTCGTCTTCTCGGGCCAACTGTTCTATTTTGTCCCATACACTTTGACAGTCTAACCCAAGGAGATCTGCTCCCGCACCCGCGTTGAGTCTATTCCGAATACGTGACCGAACCCCATCATAGAAATGGAGTACTTGTTCATTCAACCCAAAATTATGATCGGGGCATTTTCGGAGCACGCCCTTATATCTAGCCCATGTCTCGGCTAAAGACTCATTGCTCCTTTGCCTAAACCCTTTTATATTACTCCGGAGCTCATTGATTTTGGAGGGTGGGAAGAATTTATTTAAAAAGGCCTCGATCAACTCACCCCACGTCGTAATAGATTGCGGAGGTAAGGATTTGTACCATGTTGTCGCCCTGTCCTTTAATGAGAAATGGAAGACTCTTAGACGAATTGCATCAAGATCCCGTGGGTGATATTGAATGGTCACAAGAGCATCATCTATAGTCTCTAAATGAGCGTGAGGTGATTCGTGCGGTTCTCCATAGAAAGGTTCTCCTTGCACCATACTAAAGATGTGAGCCGGAATGTGGTAGTTTGGTGCAAAGAAATTAGGCAAGACTACGGGCCCCGGAATGGTATGGACCCTAGGTGGTAAGCTACCCCGAACCGATGGTAATTGTTGAGGAGGTGCCGCTTGCATGGCTTGTAGAACACCTTGTAACCACTCCCTGTTTTCCAGTAAATTCATATCGGGAAAATTTCCATTCGGGTTTTGGTTGAGATTGTTAGCCTTTTCCCTTGTTCGCCTACTAGCCCGAAGAACTCGTTCGATTTCGGGCTCCAACTCGTATAAAGGCTCGTTTGAGGAGCGGGTCATGCACCACACAAGAATCTAACAATTAAACATAAGAACGAAATTAGACTTAACACGAAAATAAAATAAAAGCAAGAAATAAAGAAAAGCCTAATAATTATGAAAACGTAAAAGAAAACAAAAGCAAAAAGAAAATCAAAAACTCAAAATAAACAAGTCTCCGGCAACGGCGCCAAAAACTTGACACGCTAGAAGCTAACGTGTTTGGTAGCAAGTATACTAGTCGTGTAGTAATAAAAATGGACAAAATAAGTCGGGGTTGTCGAACCACAGAGACTTGGATTTTAGCTTATGATTTTCGAATAAACGTAAAGACGAATTAACGGAAATTAAGAGTAAAACAAGTAAGAAAACAAAGAACA
This sequence comes from Buddleja alternifolia, assembly GCA_019426215.1. Taxonomy (NCBI): domain Eukaryota; kingdom Viridiplantae; phylum Streptophyta; class Magnoliopsida; order Lamiales; family Scrophulariaceae; genus Buddleja; species Buddleja alternifolia. Next base: position 40,730,211 of record CM033390.1, on the reverse strand, counting down.
AAAGAAATAAAAACAAGCAACGGATTGAAACTCAAGTGTGAGAACTAGACTAAGGCACATGCAAGACTTGATTTGATCCTTATTCGCACAAAGACTCTTGTTGAATTATTAGACCTAGTTGTTATGGTGAAAATTCCTAAAGTAAAGAATACCCGATGTCTCGCGATATGCTCCTACACTTAAGCGGCGGTTTCCTAAGTATGTCTACCCAGAAATCTAACCTCTAAGCATGCATTGAGGAACTAGAGTTTACTCGATTAGAATCGAACGACTTCACCCGGGAGTCTTTACCTATGTCTAGGGCAACTCCTATTTGATCGGTGATGCTATGAATTCTTTACACCCTAACTTAACTCTTTCTCAAGATGCTAAACTAGGCAATTTATAATATATATGGTGATCAATCACATGTAAGGAATATAAGCACAAATTCATAACACACAGCAACAAAGGAATTAATTCAACAATTATCAATAATACGAATAATTCACAAATCGATTCTTACAAGGCCTTAGCCATATGAATTTAGCCCATAACTATCAACATAGCAGAATTCAACATGTTCTTATACATAAATGTAAACATCAAATGCAATGAGCAATGAAAGAAACTCCCTATAAGGTTGAATGGCAATAGATCTTTTAATGTAGCTTCAATTCTTGGCTCTTATCCTCTTCTTGCTCTTCAAGATCAGTGATATAATGGCCCAAAACCCCAGAAAATGCTCCGAATTCCCCCAGATTCAGAACCCTATGAATGAATTGAAAAATCCAATTTATAGTTCCAAAATTCTGTTATCGCGGCGTCTGGGCGCGCGTTGATCGGCGCCTAGGCGCCGCCTATGTGGCGTGGATTTCTTGGGGCAGAAGCTCATGGGCGCCCAGGCGTGCGATATGTGGCGCCTAGGTGTGGTGATTCAGGCACCTAGGCGCCTCTCTGCGAAGCTTCAATTTTGTTTGTTGGGTCGCGCCTGGGCGCGAGAAAGATTGCCCCTAGGCGCCTCAGTGCGCAGCCTTGAGCAGAGTTGGGTAAATGAGTCGTCGTTTTGCCCTTTTCTTCGTCCATCGTCGCTTACTACCTGAAAGCACTTTACACACATATTCAACGCACGAGTGGCACGACATAAACTATATATGGGCCTGAATTGTCATTAAAAGGACCTAAAAACTTATGTAAAAACGACTCCTATCATGGACCAGTGCTCAAGTTTCCATTTGAGCGTCAACAGATAGAGCAGTTTCTATGCCAAGCGTTGCACAGATTTGCCAACACTCCTTTACACTTCAACGCTCAAGCGTCTACTAGTGGCAGTTTCTCAGAATCTTGTCTAAACAACTATCGCAGCCACTGTAACGAAAATTTCAATCTGATGGTCAAGATAATGTCACCACTTGCTATTTTTGACAGAATCTTCACCTCAAATCTGCGATCATGGAATGGGTCAAGGATTCGCTCCTTCAGCGGTTTTCCACTGCTCCCATCCATCAGACAGGAAGTGCTCAACCATTATGAGTTTTTCCTCTCTGTGTTGGAACGGAACCAAGAGCTTGCTCAAGCAATCTATCCATATTTAGAGGAATATTACAGCGCCTACATTCCTAAATCACGGAGACTTCAAAGTCTTCCAACAGATAGGTTGATCGGATTTTCACGTCAGTACTGCTCAGACGCTCTCTTTTCCATCTGTCAAGCGCCTTCCAGATTATTTCCAAACCATGTGCTGGATATCTTAGGTCCTATGTATATAAGGGCCATAGATAGTCCTTTACGCACATTCATTCAAGGTACTTGTCTTTCTTCTCAACACCTGCACGATCTTCTTCAGAATGCCTCATATCCATATGCAGATGAGCCATTTGCAAGCATGAATTTCCAATTCATGGATTTTCTCCAAGATGAGTCAGCGTCTGCTGAGGCGCCTGTTGAAAATATCTATACGCCTTACGCGTCATCTACTGTTGAGCGTCCAAAGGAACAACCTCAAGCGCCTCTTCCTACGAATAGTCCTGACGCCTCTGACTCTGCTACATCTAATTAATCTAATCTTGCACCAGAGCTTCAAGGGATGATGTTTGATCCTGCCTATCAAGTTCCCCTTGAATCTCTCAAGCACACATCTCGTTTCAAGCGTCCAGTCCCTCCAGTGGTTCCTTCTACTCAAGCACTCATTGCTGACTGCCTTAAGCAATTTCAACAGATGACTGATGCTACTCAGGCAAGTCATTTAGCCCTGAAAGAAGATATTACCAACCGCTTCACTGCCTTAGAGACATCTCTGACTAACGCTAATCAGGCAAGTCAATTGGCTATTAAAGAACATTTTGATCGAAGACTCAACATCTTCGAGGCCTCTGTCGCCCAGATTGCTAGTCAAGTCAGTCTTTTCACTGAGCATTTCATGAAGTCTGATGATGGCAATAAGGGGGAAGAAAAGAAGAAAGGGGAGAAGAGGAAGTCTTCTAGTTCAAGAACTCAAGATCTACCTCCTCCGCCCAAGCGTCAACATAGACCTACTCCTCCTCTTACCTAGACTATTGAACTTCCATCATGGGCGATTACATCTGGAATAACTGAACCTTCTGAAGCGTCCGGCAGAACATCAAGAACAGCTCCCATAGCCTTGTATCCTGATCTTCCAATTCCTTCTCTTGCGAGGCTTGAACAGTATGACATCCCTCTCCAATGAGCGCCCATTCCGGAACCCACTGATCCAAAGCTCATAGCTGAAGAAAGAAAGATGGATTATTTGAAAAGAACGTTCAAAATTTACCTTAGATACATTGGCATAGATCCAAATGAATGGGAAAGGCATTTCGTTATCTTCAAAGAAAGACAGCGGAAAGAAAACAAATTCATCGTCAACAAAGATCACACTGCAATGATAAAGTTGGAAGATCACCTGACCGAAGCGATTCGAGCTGAAATGGCTAAGAAATATAAGATCAAGCCACATCATTAGATCTTTTCATCTTTAGTTTTATTTGTCCCCATACTCTTTCAGTTGTAAAATGCTTGTACTTTCAATGATATATATAAAGTGCATTTTTCAGTTGAAACATCTCGTTGAAGCTTAACTAAATTTAACTAACATATGCTAACCAAACACTAACCTTTAGTTTGGCTGTCTAACTTTTGAACTATAAAAAAGTAAGTATTGCCATCATCAAAAAGGGGGAAATTGTTAGAAATTTCATGTTAGATGTTTTGATGATGACAATTAAGTTTTTATGTTAGACCCCAAATATGTAAGTATAAGCTTTCATAGAACTTTTGTATAAGTGTCTGAAAGCTTGTATTTCTACTAGGCTTGTAATTTTTATCTTTATAGATTTTTAGACTAAGTATGTGATACCAAATCACTAATAGATTTCTGTGTGAGTCTATTAAGTGATGAAGTTGAAGATGAAGATTTGTTCCAAGTGTCCATCAAATGCTAAGGAACTGTTTCAGGATTTGAGTTCGCTCAAGACATTTCACGGATCTAGGATCAAGTACTTAACACTAAATCAATGATGGAATTCTGAGTGAGTCTATCAAAGATCAAGTCGAAAAGTCAAGCGTCTAAAGACCGAGTAAAGATCAGGACTTGCCTCAAGCATCTGTTAAAAGCGCTTAGAGACTATTCTTATAGTTAAGCGTCCAAAAGACTCAAGCGCTCAACTTTCAAAGATACCTGAAGTATTATAACCCAAGTTATCAAAGACTCAAAATGCATTAATCTATTGATAATTATTTCAAATGGAAATAATACATGATGCATTAAAAGTCGGATAAGTGCTATTAAAATATAAGCACTATAACTTATGGGCAAGCCATCTTTTGACCAAGACTATCGGATTTGTGAAACCAAGAACATGCCTGACCATTTTAATATGTTCAAAAATCGGGAATGTCAGAATCAAGGAATGTTTAGGGAGACGTGCTCCTAAGTGTGTCCAACGGACAAAATCCCAAGGAACCTATAAATAATCTCCTCAGCAAAACCCTAAAAAATGATGAAGTATATCAACTCATAAGTCATATATACGTGAAAAAGTAACAAGTCTTGTATATAAAAATCATATACAAAAAGACACAAGAAAAGGGTACAAACTTTGCTGAAAGAAAAGCCTACAAAATTCATAGCCAAAAATCCTTTCAAGCTTTTCTTACCTATTCCAAAAAGATAGTCACAATATCTCAAACCTCTTCTTAGAAGAACCATACACTATTATTGAGATATCCCAAGTTGTTTGAACTTCCCAAAAACAAACAAACCCGTTACAGAAACTCTCAACATTTTTCATCTGAGCGAGAAGTTTGTTGATCTACAGGCAGTATTTTTATGTAGAAGAAGCTTATGGAAGAAAATCTTTATTGGAGCTGAAATCGGTGTGACCAAGGAGTTCGGAGATTGATTGTAACTTGCGTTATTTCTAAGTGAAAGAAGCAAGAGGATAGGGGATCTTTATTGGAGCTGAAATCTGTGTGACCAAGGAGTTCCGAGATTTATATCCAATCTCTCGCTATTTTGTAGAAGTCTTTGTGTGATTCTTCGATAATCAACGTAGTGAATATCCTCCCTGATAAAAGGAGATGAAGGATGTAGCTGGGATTACATCACCCAGTGAACCTTACAAATATCTTGTGTCATTTACTGCTTCATTCATCTACTGTTTTATTGCTTTATCACTCATACTGCATACATCTTGAAAAAGTTTTAAAAACAGTTAAGCGACTACTTTGTTTAATACCGAACGCTAAGCTGTAAAATACTTCCGCTGTGTTAACCCTGATTAAGTGACTAAACACTGCCCTACTTTGTTAAGCGTTGAAATCACCAAGTCTGAGTTATCTTTTCTCAAGCACCCAACCTAGCGCTCAAGCTTTCCAAGCGTTCAAATACTTCAAAAAGTGATACGATTTTTAGAAGTCGAAAAAGGCTCCAGGGTCTATTCAACCCCCCCCCCCCCCCTGTCTAGACCCTTTCGTATGCCACTTGCGACCAACAGGGAACTACCTGAGTTTATCCCACTAACTCCTATAATCTAACATTTGAATTTCACCTTGCAACCAAACAGGTTTCTAGGGTGAAATATGTTTCGATTAAAGCATATGCATGCACTTTATAAAATTTCAAATTATTTCTAAATGTATAACCCCCATAACTAGGAAGTATTACACATTTATAGTAATTCTAATTTTAGAAAGCTTAGTGAAGGGTGAGGATGTCAAACATCCTTTTCTAACTCGGTATAATTTATTTGGGACAATTTAATTCGTAAAAAGATTTTGGTCTCACTTTGCACATTATTCAATATATAGCGCTTTATTCTATATGATCATGCATAAAAATACTACTAATAATCATGCCTTTCAATATAAATAAACATAGAATTTAAATAAATGAATAAATAAATTCATCACTTGATCATGGACTTTTACTAGAGGGCCCGAGCCAATGGGTCATCACAAAAGGCATAGATTAAACCTATTAAACATTCATGGGCCTTTTGACTTTATCAACTCTGAACTTTTTTATCTCGATTCGTAAAACAACTCATGCATTATTTCTAACAATATAATAAATAGCTTCAAATTTGATAACCCAAAAAATTAAAGGTAAAACATATAATCCTAAGTCCATGATTAATGTTTTAATCATATAAGACATGCTCGCATCAATTAATACATGCTCGCAACATTTAATGCATGCTCGCAATATTAAATCACTTATGTTGATTATTAAAAATTTAGTCCAACTAAAAAGTCCTTTATAAAATTCCTTATGATTTCACATATTCAATATTTCAATTAAAATCATTCTAGTCCAACTACGTGACTTAGATGTACGAAATTAAGAATTAAGTGCATCTACCTTTATTTAAAATAATATGAACACATAAAATATGGAATTCTATATTTTATTTTATTACGATTTAAAGCCATCAAAAATTGAAAATACTTTTATTTGATCAAAGAATTAATTATTAATCTCTAAGAAAAATAATTTATATTCCTTATTCAAATTGAAGTAATTTCCAAGTCGAGGAAAAAATAATAATATTTAATCCATAAATCCATTATTAATCTCCAAGAAAATTACTCATTAGTTCTAATTAAATATTATATTCCAATTAATCTCATTGGGCTCGATTTCATCAAACTCAAGTCACCATCCTCTTGGTCTACTTGGATTCAATTTAATTGGGCTCAAAATAATTAATTAGAACAACATTCACGTTTATTAATTTCTTATTGGGCTAAATTTAATTTAAGTCCAAATCACCAATCTAATTGGCCCATTTAGATTTAATTAGATTAAGTCCAAACTAATTAACAAATCAAAATTGAATAATTTTCAATTGGGCTTGATTTAAATTATTCGGGTCATCATCCTTTTGACACACCCAATTAATCAAAATCACCCAAAATTTAAAAAAAAATAAAACAATTTCGACCCAAACACAGCCCGTTTTACAACCCGAATCCATGACCCGGATCAACGAATTGGGTATCCAAACCCACGACCCGTCGGGCCACGGTCACGATCTGATGGGCCGTGACTGGCTGTGCTAAACAGCGCGCGCTACTGCGCGCGTTTTTCTCGGGGCTTTCGAGCCCCGTTTTTCCTCTGTACTTTTTTTTCAATATCATCAAATATCCCCAAATTTATAATAACTAAAAATTAAAAAAACTAGGCAAAAAACCATAAAACGCAGATTTAAGAAAAACATACAAACATGCTTCAAAAACACATAACGTGCAATTCTTAAATCACGTAAATAAGATCAAATATGCAATCAGAACCTGGCTCTGATACCACTGTTGGGTTTCATTTGAAAAAGCATAAACGCAGCGGAAGGGATTTCAAAAATTAAAACGAAAACCCAATTGGTACTCTAATTCAAATAATTGAATCTAAAAGCGTATAACGAATAAAACTTACTCGTTAATGTGAATATGATGATGGAGAAAAACTTCTTCTTCTCCAAACTCGAAATATTGAAGTTTCCAAATCTTCAATCCTTTGGTTTGATTCTTCAAACTTGAACCTGATCCAAACAACAAAAATACGTCGTCTCTAAATCGTCACGCACGGATCAACAAACGAAAAATCCCCTTTCTTCTTTCTCTATGGTCGACGGCTAGGTATAGAGAAGGGGAGGAACATTTTTCTTTCTTTTTGAGAGTTATGAGAGTTTTGTATTTTCTTCTTCTTCTTACTTGTTCTAAGTCAAAGAGTCCTTATATACCTCATGGCTTATTGAACAAGTCAAAATAAAAGAGCCCTAATATGTGGCCTCTCAAAGACGCCACTTTGAGGCCTCATAGGCATCCAATTGGACTCCTTATTTAGCCCCAGGATTTTCTTTATTTAATTAATTTTTTATTTCGATTAATAATTTATTATATCCAATAAATAAATTAATTAATTAAATAACCAAATTAATTAGATAAATTAATTCATTTATATATTTCACAAGAAAATTAATCAATAATTAATTTTATCATTATAATTAATTATTTCATCTAATAAATAATTAATTATTTAATTTAACCAATAAATTGAAACTCCCAGAAGAAATAATAGAAATTCCTTTTTCTTCATTTTTCTTTGTCAATCCTTTAGTGCTACTCTTTAGGTTCATTTCATTTGGCAATGAGAGGAAACCAAAGGAAGTGGGTAACACCTAGCCAGTCATGTGGCCCACTTCGTAACCCAAACGAAAACGAATGATAGGATCATTCCGAAACCTTCCAATCGTAAATACCGTATATGTATAAACCCTTTGTTCACGTTCCCCGGTCAAGTGAGAGTCATGGTTATGTCAAACTCACTAGACTTGACCATATGTATAAATTATAATAAATACGAGATCATTAAGATCGATTTAGTGCCAAGCACAATCGTCTCGTTTGCTTTGGCCAAAGACTTTGATCTCTATTTATCTATAATTACATAGGGTACATACTCATTCACTTATGAGAGAACAAATCTCATATTAGATATCTGCTAAGATTACCACTTGCCCATCAAGTTCGCATTTCGAGGTTGACCCCACCAAAGGGTGAATTGGGTCTAACTACTCTAGTGAAAGACTTGACGTCATAAGTGCATCTTTAGCCTGATACTTCAGGTTAAAGATTCACATATACCTATTACGCATAATCAGTTCCGTCATTGACAGTCACGGAGTGAAAACTCATGTGACAAAACCGATGCGAGTCGTGTTCGAACATATCATTTCCACTGACGTGTCTACAATCTTAATCTCCTATCATCCCATGATACCAGACAGACACTCCCATGTCGGAGCTAAGATTGTACAAGTATTCGAAGTCTTTATTTGTCCATTAAAGACTTCATATTACTTGCGAACTTATTTTAGTAATCAAGATCGATCTCTCTAGTGCTAATCTTCCTATCCCATAGGAAGTAGAGAGATCGCACTGAAAACATGGACAAAACATTTTACACAACTTATAGATGCAGATAAGAATTAAGTGAAAACTAAATAATGCATTTTATTTAAGAAGAGTTTAAGTTCAATACAAGATATATGCCCTATACATTCTATCCTTTATGGCATCTGACATGCTAAAAGCTAACGTGCTATGATAGCAAGTGCACTAGACGTATGTAGTAATAAGTGGACAAAAAGTCCGGGTTGTCGAACCACGGAAACTTGAATTCTAGTTTATGAGTAATGAAAATGGACAAAAGTAGATTGCAATAAAACGAGTAAACAAGTGACGAACCAAAAAAGAAACGAACTATAGATTAAATCTCACGTATGATGAAATGACTAAGGCACATGCTACAACCGAATCTACTCGTCAATATAGATGAGCTACTCTTCGAATTATTAGACTCCTATTGCTTTGGTGGAAATTCCTTAGATAATTATTACCCGATGTCTCGGCACATAATAATCCTATGATTAATTGATGGTTCTCTAAATATGTCTATCCGAGAATCTAATCAATAACCACGCATTAACATTCTAGAGTTTCCCCGGATAAATCCAGCTAACCGCACCCAGAAATCTTTACCTATTTCTAGGAGCAATTCCACATTAGTTTCGGATGATGTGTTGATTCATTTGAACCCTAACCTATCTTCTCTCGAATGACTAGACTAGGCAAGAAAGCAAGCATATGGTGATCAAGCACATGATTGTAATAAAAGCTCAAAATCAACACACAAAGCAATATGAGAATTAATACGAAAATTCACTTCACATATATTGATTCATAAATTGGCTTTCACATGGCCTTAGTTCTACAATATTAGCCTCTCATCAAAGCCTTAAGAAAATCTAACACAAACATATACATACTCATAGAAATAAACATGTAAATACAAATAATTAAAACTCCCTCAATTGATTGATGATGGATCCTTGCTTTTGAACTTCAATCCTTAACTCCTCTCTCTTTGTTCCCCTCCAAAAGTGATGAAGAATGGTGATGAATGATGATGAGTGAAAAGTGATGGCCAAAATGCCTCTCTCTCTCCCCTCCTCCAAGATGTCATCGGTCAAGTGTGAAGAAAAATGCCTTAAGAAGACCCCAAAATCTGAGCTCCTACTGTGTGTCTCCCCTAGTGTGTCCTCCACTACTCTTAAAGTGAGTAGTATAAAATTCCATAAAGTAGATCTACTAAGAAACATACTTATGACATCCCTCCCATACATGTGATGACCTCTTGGCTTTAAATGTTCCATTTCCCCATCAAATGATGATCTTTTGGCTGAAAAGAGTCAAAATTCGGGTGTGGACACGCCTAGGCGTGGCATTACGGCGCTTGGGCGCCGTTATCAGAATGCTGAAATTAAATGCAATGTGTCCTGCGCAGCAATCGTATTTCATTCATAACTTTCTTCACGAAACTCCGATTTGGATGATTCAAGTCCTCATTTGAAGCTAACACATAGTTCTACAACATTATAGAAGGGAACTTCATCCAATTCGGCCTCTAAACATACGGAAATAGCGTTCGAACGTGGAAAGTGGTGTAGATACGGCGCCCGGGCGTGGACAAGATGGCGCCTAGGCGTGGTAAGCAGAATGTTGACGTTATTTGCATCTTGTCCGGCGCCTGGGCATGGGTTTTTAGGCGCTTGGGCATAGGGGTGCGTAGCAATTTGGCCTAAACTTGTTTTATACGTCGTTTTTCATCCCGTTCTTTGATTGTATCCATTTAAGACCTGAAATCACTTAATGCACGAATTAAACGCACATGTGGCAAGAATCAAGCGATAAATGAACCTAAGACATAAACGCAAAGGGGCTTAAAAACACGTAAAAATGCCTCTTATCAACACCCCCACACTTATCAATTGATCGTCCTCGAGCAATAAGAGTTTTAAGATAAGGAAACATCATCAATCAAAGAGAGAAACAAAAAGAAAACTACCTAACTCACTTTCGTGGAGTAAACGGTTGCATTTAGCGAATGCAACAAGCCTTTGAACCTTTAAGTTACCTCAAAGGACGAGTTATAGTCTCGTGAGGGTTTGCAGACGATATACCCACAAAATTGAAAGATTTTCAACCCCGATCACTCAACGTAAATTACAATGATTAATAGCACACAATGGTATGAATTCATCTGTTTAAGCTCAAATTACAAATATATACACATCACACACTTGCTCATGTTACGCCTTAACATTGAAAAGATCATCCTAAGGGTGTAGTGTAATAAATCTCAAGTATTATAGTCAAGTGGCATTCTTACCACTTTTCAAGCATTAACCCCATATTTATCAACTTTTGATTATTCACATGGTACGAGAATTGAATACAACTTCATAGCCACTTAAAAATTCATCACTTCATTCCACTTTCGGATTTAACTTATGCACTTTCAACTCGAAACATTAGAGGCTAGACCATGTGCAATGTTCGATCCTCTTAGGCTTTCTATGACACCCGTGTAACGAGCTTTAGGCCAATAACTCCTAAACCTGATGGCTTTAGGGTATCAAATGTGGAGACACTCCTAAGGGCTTAATCGCTCGAGTGTCAAAGGCCACAAAATCAAATTAGGTCCCTATTTACTCAACTCTTGTATTGGCTTGAGCTCTAGCTCAAATTAGCTTAATAGTACAGTATTCTAGGCATGGTGCTCTTCGCCCCCAGTATCTATTAAGCCTGACTTTTTCAGTCATACCAATGTTCAACCTCTTTTTATTATTATTAAGCACACGAAGTTAACGTTCTCAACTCATAACACATGTGAAAATTCTAAGTTGATATTTCCGGGATCAAGCCTTTTAGTGTTTCAAAATGATTGCCCACTCAACTCCTCTACCTTCGATTTAGGTGCATATGTGAATCATCTTAAGGTTAATCTAGTCTAGTTAGGGTTTCACAGACAAGGAATTGCGTGTATAGCCATTAAAAACCAAATTGATAGAGAATGCATACCATGTATTCACGTTAACCATGCTCAATTCATCAAGTGACGGGTTGAAATTCTATCCAAAAATAAAAAATAAAAATTGCACACATTTCACATGTAGAGGTACAACACCCCCCCCAAAACTTGGACCGAAATATGTAAAACATGAATAAACATGACTATAATGGATCTAGTGTACCCCCCCCACACTTACCATGAACATTGTCCCCAATGCTTGAAAAAGAGAAGGGCAAAGTACACGTCACCATAGGGAAGCTGAAAAGCAAACCCGAGTCCACTTAAGGCAATCAAGTCCAAGGATGGCAATCACTGTGTCGATCACTACATAGGTAAACAAATGCTAGCCATACAAAGCATCAAACATTGGATAGAATAGAATAAAACAAAACGAGACAAACAAAAACGAGAAACATGCATGGAAAGAAAACATCAAGCATCCAAACATAAAACATAAAATATCCAACAACCCAACAAAAGATATCCAAAAACAAAACGAAACACGCATGGAAATAAAACAAGATAAGCCTAATCGGTGGTGCCAAAACGGTCAATGTAATCCTCATCCGTTCCGCCGAGATCATCCAAATCAATCAACGGGCTACCCTCATCATTATGAGCCTCATCATCACCTCCTACAGGAACGAGAGCACCTGACTCGTGCAAATCTGCGGGCTGCTGAGGCGGGGGGTGCGGGTAAGGTGGAGGAGTAGAATAATCAAACGGCCCCCGACCGACAAACTCATTATGCTCTACAAGAAGCTGACGGAAATAAGCACAAGTGTCGGACATGACCACCCTCATCTCATCTCGCAACTCATCCCTCAATTCATCCTTTAATTGTCTAATGGCGGCGGCATCCATAGGTGGAAACTGTGGGGAACTAGTAGACCGGGATGAAGACGGGCGAGGCCTCTTTGAAGTAGCTGGTGGTGGAGGAGCCTGGGAATCGTCATCTACCACGGTGAGATAAGAACCAGGGAGCTCAGTACTCTCCATAGGAAATGTGGGAACCTTAGCTGCCTTGCATAAAGCTGTGATCAGTGACGGGAGAATGATGGGAATCTTCCGAGTGGGACCTTCGCCCTTTTGCTTAGCCAATTCTTTGTTAATCAACGTCCCTAACTCATTCTTCAACTTCCTAAAGTGGTCCGTCAAAGACTTGTGGATTACCCGGGCAAAGTCCACAGCTTTCTTGGACATAATAGCATAGATGAGGGTGGCCCGTTCCTTGTTTGCCTCTGACCGATTGGTACTCGGTATTAAATTGAATCGGATGAAGTCGAGCCAGAAAGCAGCCTCGGGTAATAGAGCCCTACGGGGGACATGAGCTTCTCCGGGTACCCATTCCCACCCCTCTCGGCCAATAACCCGCAAAATATCCGACAGGCTAACTCTGAGGCGCCCTGCATTGTAAAGAGTGGTGAACTCGCATGTCTGAGGGGTCGGGGTGCCTATGCTCTCCCTAATCTGTCTCAACTCATAATTGACATGTTTGCCCCGTACCAAAAGGGTAGTCCCCAGCCATCCTCGTGTCTCAATCTCATCATAAACCCCGGAGCTGAAGAATTCCAGGACCCAAGGAAGACGAATGGCCTCGGGCTTTTGACAGAAAAACTATAAGTGATGGAACTGTATCAATTCGTGCACAGAGGGCTGTCCCCGGGTGGTTAAATAGTGCTCCTTAATAAGGGTGCGGGGGGTGCTCAAACTCTGACACATAATTTGGACTTGGGAGTTTTCAAAACGGGTATTATCAGGAGTCTCGGGCTCATTAGAGGAACCCTCACCCACTTTTTTCTTACCCTTGGACGGTCTATTGGTAGTTCTCGTCATTTGCAACAACAATGGTCAACTTCTCAACTACTCAAATCAACCCAAATGCAACCAACCCAACACAACAATCGTCAACGCCCAACAACACACCAAAATCAGAGAGCAACCCACAATCTAGCAACAATCCACGGATTTAACAGATTCCTCAATTTTTAAGCAATAATCCACAGATTTAATCAACAATATAGCATCCAATTTCAACAACAACAACCCACAAATTCAATTTCAACCCACAAATTGATAACAACCCACGGATTTAGCAACAATAGACCATCCAATTCAACAACAACAACCCCCAATTTTTTTGATTACAATCCACAAATCCAATAAAAGTCCTCAAATGCAATAACAAAAAAATTCAATCCACAATCGGACGAAGCCCCAAATAATCCTCAAAATATAATGTAAGGCACCTACTCGTCGGCTATGAATCGGAAATGGAAGAAGGGTAAAGCCAAAACTCACCTTTTTTCCCCAAAATTTTCGCACCGAGTCGGATGTGAAAGAGGAGCCACTGTGCAGCGAGTTATGTTGATGGAAAGTGGCGGTGAAACACGGTGGAAATGACCAGAAATGGTGAGATTGTCGCCGGAAATCGCGTGGGAGAGGAGTTGTGAAGAGTTTGTGAAGGATTTTGACCGTTTTGACCCACAAATATGTTTAAATCAGAAACGGGAACCTAGGCGCGCGTGTTTGGGCGCCTAGGCGCGCGACACAGCGTACCTGGATTTTTGACTGGTAATGCCCGCGCCTAGGCGGGCGTTTTTCCGGTGCTTGGGCGCCCCTTTCAGAACCGGGCGCCTAGGCGGGCGTTGTTTCGGCGCTTGGGCGCCCCTTTCAGAACCGGGCGCCTAGGCGGGCGTTGTTTCGGCGCTTGGGCGCCCCTTTCAGAACCGGGCGCCTAGGCGGGCGTTTTTCGGCGCTTGGGCGCCCCGTTCAGAAATATTATGTAAAGAATTTCATTTCCTGTTTCGAAAGGGGAGAGACAAAACACTTAAAACACAAACTAACAAAGATGTAAGACTAGAAAATAAAGCAACAAACGGGATAATAAGAGAAAAAGAAAAGGAAACGGAAAGAAAACATGGGTTGCCTCCCAAGAAGCGCTAGTTTAGAGTCATTAGCTCGACTGAAAGCGAAGAATCACGAAGGGTCCGCGAGGATGAAGGACTCTTTGTCTCTTGGTCCATCCATCCCTAAGTAAGGTTTTAGACATTGAGCGTTGACCAAGAAAGTATGTCCTTTATCTGTTGTAAGCTCGACAGCGCCGGATGGATAGACATGGGAAATCAAAAATGGGCCCGACCATCGAGACTTAAGCTTCCCGGGGAAGAGTCGGAGTCGAGAGTTGTATAGCAACACCCGCTCTCCCTTGTGGAATTCCCGGGGGAGAATATGTTTGTCATGCCACATTTTGGTCCGCTCCTTATAGAGTTTCGCGTTCTCATAGGCAAGATGATGCCATTCTTCGAGCTCGTTGAGTTGTAGCAAACGTTGTGTACCTACACTTTGAGAGTCAAAATTTAGAAACTTAATGGCCCAATAAGCACGATGCTCGAGTTCAACGGGCAAGTGACATGTTTTACCAAAAACAAGACGATACGGGGACATGCCAATTGGGGTTTTATAGGCGGTCCGATAAGCCCAAAGAGCATCATCCAATTTAAGGGACCAATCCTTTCTTGATGCGTTGACAGTTTTTTCTAAAATACGCTTAATCTCCCTATTCGAGACCTCCACTTGGCCACTAGTTTGTGGGTGGTATGGGGTCGAAATTTTATGCTTCACCCCGTACTTGGTCAATAAAAGTTCAAACTGCTTGTTGCAGAAGTGGGTGCCCCCGTCACTAATGATGGCTCGGGGAGTTCCAAATCGAGTAAAAATATGCTTCTTCAGAAAACGAGTGACAACCCGAGCATCATTAGTAGGCAAGGCCACGGCTTCCACCCATTTGGAGACATAGTCTACCGCAACAAGGATATATTTATTTGAACAAGAACTAGGGAAAGGGCCCATGAAATCCACACCCCATACATCAAACAACTCACACTCTAACATGCTATTTAAGGGCGTTTCATGATGTTTAGAGATGTTCCCCATTCGTTGACAGCGATCACAAGATTTGACATAATGATGTGCATCTTTAACAAGAGTAGGCCAGAAGAAACCTGATTGGAGGATCTTAGCTACCGTTTTGGAAGGCCCAAAATGGCCACCTACCGCCATATCATGACAATGAGATAGGATAGCATGCACGTCCGTTTCGGGTATGCAACGTCGAATTAAGCTATCTGCACAAACTTTGAATAAAAAGGGTTCGTCCCAAAGATATTGCTTTACATCAAATAGAAATTTCTTCTTTTGATGAAAAGTGATATCCGGGGGAAGACGGCCCGTAACAATGTAATTGGCAAAGTTAGCATACCAAGGTGAAATTTTGTCAGAAATAGCAAGGAGGTGTTCATCCGGGAATTCCTCACGAATTGGTATCTCATCTAACGGATCATTCACTAGCTCTAATCGTGAGAGGTGGTCGGCTACTACATTTTCGGTGCCTTTCTTGTCTTTTATCTCTAAATCAAATTCTTGGAGTAACAAAATCCACCTAAGAAGTCTTGGTTTAGCATCTTTCTTGGCAAGCAAATATTTTAAAGCCGAATGATCGGTGTAAACTATTACTTTGTTTAGCACGAGGTAAGAGTGGAATTTATCGAATGCAAAGACTATGGCTAGTAATTCTTTTTCCGTGGTGGCATAATTCAATTGTGCATCGTTAAGAGTTTTACTAGCATAGTAAATGGTTCGAAATACCTTCTCCTTCGTTTGGCCAAGGACCGCTCCAACCGCGGTGTCACTCGCATCACACATCAATTTGAATGGTAAGCTCCAATCGGGGGGTGACATGATAGGGGCGGAAACTAAGCGTTCCTTCAAATCAAGAAAGGCCTGCATACAAGAAGAATTGAAATCAAAAGGTGCATCTTTGACAAGCAAATTAGACAACGGTTTCGCAATTTTAGAGAAATTCAAGATGAATCTCCTATAGAAACCAGCATGCCCGAGAAAACTCCTAACAGCTTTTACCGAAGTGGGCGGGGGAAGTTTTTCAATGACTGACACGCTAAAAGCTAACGTGCTATTGTAGCAAGTGCACTAGTCATGTGTAGTAATAAGTGTGGACAAAAAGTCCGGGTTGTCGAACCACGGAGACTTGAATTCTAGTTTAAGATTTGTAATGAAGTGAATAAACAAAGTAAGAATAAATTCAAATAAAATTTGTAAAGAACAAGAACAAAGATGAGCAAGTGATTTAAAACCAATTATAAAGGGAGACTAAGGCACATGCTAGGTTCAAATTGATCAAATATACTTATAAAGGTTCTTGTTGAAGGATTACACTTATATTGTTATGGTGAGAGCTCCGAGGGTAGAGAATAACCGATGTCTCGCGTATAAACTCCTATGCTTAGATCGTGATTTCCCAAATATTCCTATCCGGAAATCTAACCACTAAACATGCATTAACGTACTAGAGTTCACTCGATTAGAATCGAACAACTTCACCCGGGAATCTTTACCTATGTCTAGGGCAATTCCTCATTAGTTGCGGGTCATGATGTGAATCTCTTGCACCCTAAGTTAATTTTCTCCCGAAATATCAACCTAGGCATAAGATTCTAACATATAGTGATCAAGTATATGCAAGATAGGTAAAAACACAAATTCACATCACATAACAATATAAGTATAACCTCTACAATCATCTATTATAAGCATATATCACAATTTGACCTTACATGGCCTTAGTCTTATGAATTTAGTTCATGATAGTTATTATGAAAAACAATAATGAATAAATACACATGTTCATAGACATGAATGAAATGAAAAGGCTATAAAAACTCCCTCTAATGTGATAGATGATGGCCCCTTGATTGGAACTTCAATTCCTAGCTTTCTCCTCTTAGAATGATGAAGAATGGTGATGAATGAAGCTTGAGGACCTGTTCCTCCTCCTCCTCTCCTCCAAGAATCTGAAATTGATAGTGAATGATGAAGAGTATGGGTTCCCCCTCCTTTTATAGCCAAAATTCCACTAAAGTATGCATTAAGAATTCCCATTAAAGTTCCCCAATGAGAATTCCACCTAAGGTGATGCTTAAAGTTTGGCTTTTAAGATTCCAACCAGCTAAAAAATGCTGAAATTTCGGCCATTAAGAATTCCACCAAGCATAACCATGTGAAAACTTCAACAAAACACATGTATGTTGCCATTTTCTTGCTTTCCAGCGCAGTCTTAGTATTTTCCTCATAAAATTCTCCACCGATCTCCAAATTGGATGATTCAAGTCCCCATGTGAAGCTAACACATAGATCTACAACTTTGCAGAAGGAAAGTTTGTCCAATTCGGTCTCTAAGTATACCTAAATTACGTTTCAACATAGAGGTTGTTTCTGATTTGGCGCCCATAAAGTAAATCTACCAAGAAACACACTTATGACAACCCCTCAACACATGTGCTGAATTATGGCCAAAAGTGATTCTTACCCATCATATAAGGCTGGAATTTAGGCTGAAAAAGGAGTAACATTCGGACTATCCATGCCTAGGCATGACTAGGAGGGCGCTGGGGCGTATCCTGGCACATGTACTTCTCTGTTCGGCGCAGCAATCGTATTTCCTTCACAATTATCTCTATAGACCTCCGATTTGGATGTTTCAAGTTCCCATTTGAAGCTAAGACATACATCTAAAACTTTGTAGAAGGAAACTTTGTCTAAGTCGGTCTCGAAATGTACGGAATTATCGCTCGAATGTGGTAGGAGATGTATAAACCGCCTCGGTGTTGAAAAACATGCTTGAACTTGTTTTGTACATCGTTTTTCTTCCCTTTTCTTCATGTATTCTCATTTATTACCTGTATTCACTTAACACACCTATTAAATGCAAATGTGACATGATTTAAGCAATAAGTGAATCCAAATCATAAGAATTACGGTCTTAAAAACACGTACAAACACCTCTTATCAACACCCCCAAACTTATCAATTGCTCGACCTCGAGCAATAAGAGCTATAAGGCAAGACCAACATCATTCAATGGGAGAAA
Organism: Buddleja alternifolia; assembly: GCA_019426215.1. Lineage (NCBI taxonomy): Eukaryota > Viridiplantae > Streptophyta > Magnoliopsida > Lamiales > Scrophulariaceae > Buddleja > Buddleja alternifolia. The sequence continues at coordinate 40,711,855 of CM033390.1, read as the reverse complement.
ACAAAACAACTAACTAACTCACTTTCGTGGAGTAAACGATTGCACTTAGCGGGTGCAACAAGCCTTTAAACCTTTGAGTTACCTCAAAGGACGAGTTATAGTCTCGTGAGGGTTTGCATAAGATATACCCACAAAATCTAGCAAATTTTCAATCCCAACCGAATCAACACATCTCAATATGATCAACAAGAATGAATGGCATAAAATCAACCTTTTAAAGTTCACAAATATATATATACATATCAACTACTTTTACTCATGTGACACCAATACTTGAAACGACTCCCTAGGGTGTAGTGAAAAATAAATCTAGGGTATTATAGTCGAGAGGCATCCTTACCAAATTTTGGACATTAATCCCATATCTATCAACTTTTGATCAAACATAAGGCACAATAATTATAGATAATCTCATAGCCATTTAAATTTCATTATCTCAAATATTCAACATTCAATTCATATGGAATTTCCATTAAACTTCATTAAGGCTAGATCATGTGCAATGTTTTATTCCATTAGGCTTTCTATGACACCCATGAAACAAGTTTTAGATCAATGACTCCCAAACTAGATAGTTTTGGGGCATTAAGTGTAGAGACACTCCTAAGGATTTAATCACTCGAGTATCAAAGGCCACGAAAGAAAACTAGATCTTTTGAACAATTCACTTCTTTTGGCTTGAGCATAGCTCAAATTAGCATAATAGTACAGTATATAGGTATGAACCTTTTCACCTCCGGTACGTATTAGCCTGACCACTTTTGGTCATACCAAAATTCAACCTTTTCAATTCATTGTTAGCATATAAAATTACTACTCAACTTATAACTTTATGAGAAATCTAAGTTAATATTTCTGGGAATAATTCCTTAAGTGTCTCAAGATGGTTATCCTCTCAACTCCTCTACCTTCGATTTAAGTGCATTGTGAATCATCTAAAGAATCAATTCTAGTCTAAGGTCTCCACGAGCAATTTCAAAGATATATATTCCATTAAATTCAAATTATTTCAAGAATTCATGCCATTTTTCCAAGTCAATCAATTTCAATGCATCAATTGGAAGGACTAAAAATTTTTCATGCTTGATTTTCTCAACAAAGAAGCATATAAACATGATATCAAACAAACTTTCCCTAAAATTAAGCTAAAAATTAGGATTGCACCATCAAAGTTCAAAATAAGTACTCTTCTAAACACCCCCAAACTTAAATCCAACATTGTCCCCAATGTTGTTACAACAAGCATACACAACAGTAAAAGAACACTTACAACCAAGGATGTTGAAAAACATCCTTAAACTTCCAATACATAATCCTATAGCTTTTTCTCCTCTCGAGTAAAATGAGCATGGTCCAAATTTGCATCATATCTAACACTTCAACTTTTCAAACCATCAAGCATAAGAAAACATACATGCCAAAAGTGCATGTTTGAACACAACATAAAGAAACAAACTAAACAAAACAAAAACAAAATAAAAAAAAAGAAAAACAAACTTACAAACTTGGGTTGCCTCCCAAGAAGCGCTAGTTTAGAGTCGGTAGCTCGACTTTGTGCTCTTTGAGGTTCAAATAGGTGGTCCATTTAACACGACCAAATCCTTGTCATACCTCCTTTTAGCTCCATGGTCTACTTGCTTCCACTCATATTGCGGGATTTTGCAATAAGCCCTTTGTATTGGATGAGTCTTTTCAATCTTACGAGCACGGCGATGGGGTGGAATGTATTTCATGCATAAATCTTCTTTTCCCTCTTTGTTGTGTTTATCATAGGGAATCTCATCCTCCAACTCGAGTGTGCCCTTAGCCTTGCCATTTGCACATTTCTCATCAAGAGAAGGGTTAATAACATCGATATTGGAACAAGTAAGATCATCCATAGATGGTTTCCTGTTATTAGAAGCATCAAATATCACTTTTACATCTCCTACCCTCAATGATAACTTACCTTTTCCCATGTCGATCTTGGCATTGCTAGTGACTAGGAAAGGTCTTCCTAGAATCAAGGGCATCTCAACATCTTCCTCCATATCAAGGACCACAAAGTCAACCCGGAAAAAGAATTTGTCAACTTGTACAATAACATCTTCTGTTATCCCCTTTGGTCTCTTAATTGATCCATCGGCGAGTTGGAGGCTCATTGATGTCGGTTTGGGATTTCCAAGGCCCAACTTCTTGAAGAGAGAATACGGGAGGAGATTGATACTTGCTCCCGTATCGCAAATAACCTTTTCAAAAGTAAGAGGGCCAATGGTGCACGGAATGGTGAGCCTCCCCGGGTCCTCACAAAGAGTCGCCACAATCCTACGGAAAATCTGATCCATATCCTTCTTTTTCGTTTTTTGTGCATTTGGAAATGGAAGACGAACCTCGATGGGATGATGCGTTGGAGTTGAAGGGCCAGCTGTGGAGGATACAGCATGTGGCGCTTGGGCGTGACAATCGGCGCCTTGGCGCAGCGACAAGGGCGCCTGGGCGTGGATGGATGGGCCCTCGGGCACATCAGTGCGAACATTATCACCTTTTACCTGTTCGCCACTTCTCAAGGTAATTCCATAGCATTGCTCTTTCGGGTTCTTTTCCGTGTCACTTGGTAAAGTTCCCAGGGCTCTCTCGCTGATTGTCTTTGCCATTTGACCCATTTGTGTCTTCAAATCCTTCATATCCATCATTAAATCCTTCATCATAGTACGGAGTTCGTTGATTGCTGAATCCGATTTCTTTATTTCCTCATCAAGACGTTCATCGGTTGTAGGAGGCCTAACTTGCCTTTGTACATGAGGATTACCTTGCCTTTGAGCTTGGTTATTGTTGAATGGGGGCCTTGGTGCTTGATAGACGCCGGGATGGGCATTTTGTGCCGGATTGGGCCTCCTTGGAAAATTTTCGGGCACATGGAAGTTCAACTGAGGTCGATTGGCATTTCCAACATAGTTTACATTGCCAACCATTGTTTCCAAAGCAACTTCTTCGCCCAACTCTTGAACACAAGCAATCTTTTTAGTGGGTGTGATTTCTTCATCATCGGGATAGAGTTCATCTTCCCGGGATAATTGCTCAATCTTGTCCCACACACTTTGGCAATCGAGCCCAAGGAGATCACCACCGGCGCCGGCATTGAGCCTATTTCGGATGCGCGAACAGACTCCATCATGGAATCGTAATACTTGCTCGCTCAATCTTAGGTTGTGATCCGGACATTTTCGGAGCATGTTTTTATATCTAGCCCATGCCTCGGCTAAGGACTCATGATTCTCTTGCTTAAACTCTTTAATATTGCTCCTTAGCTCGTTGATTTTGGAAGGTGGAAAGAATTTGCTCAAAAAGGCATCAACCAATTGTCCCCATGTTGTGATGGATTGGGGTGGTAGAGATTTGTACCACATGGTCGCCCTTTCCTTTAATGAGAAGTGGAAGACTCTTAGACGAATTGCATCGAGATCCCGTGGATGAAATTGGGTAGTCATGAGAGTATCGTCTAAAGTCTCCAAATGCTCATGAGGTGATTCATGGGGCTCTCCATAGAAGGGTTCGCTTTGCACCATGCTAAAGATGTGTGACGGAATGTGATAATTTGGTGCAAAGAAATTTGGAAAGACTACGGGCCCGGTATGGTGTGGACCCTTGGAGGTAGACTTTCTCGGACCGATGGAAGTCTTTGAGGAAGTGCCGGTTGCATAGCTTGGAATAGATTTTGCAACCATTCCCTGTTTTCCAGGAGATTTATGTCGGGAAAATTCCCATTTGGATTTAGATTGTCGGCCATTTCTCGAGCGCGTCTACTAGATCGAAGAACACGCTCTATCTCCGGCTCAAAATTGTATAGAGGCTCGTTAGAAGAGCGGGTCATGCACCACAAATTACACCTAACAATTAAACACAAAAAACAAAATTAGAATAATAAAATAAAAGAAAAGTTAGAAATAAACGAAGAACTAAGAATTATGAAAATTTAAACGAAAAATCAAAAACTAAAATGAACAAGTCCCCGGCAACGGCGCCAAAAACTTGACACGCTAAAAGCTAACGTGCTATTGTAGCAAGTGCACTAGTCGTGTGTAGTAATAAGTGTGGACGAAAAGTCCGGGTTGTCGAACCACGGAGACTTGAATTCTAGTTTAAGATTTGTAATGAAGTGAATAAACAAAGTAAGAATAAATTCAAATAAAATTTGTAAAGAACAAGAACAAAGATGAGCAAGTGATTTAAAACCAATTATAAAGGGAGACTAAGGCACATGCTAGGTTCAAATTGATCAAATATACTTATAAAGGTTCTTGTTGAAGGATTACACTTATATTGTTATGGTGAGAGCTCCGAGGGTAGAGAATAACCGATGTCTCGCGTATAAACTCCTATGCTTAGATCGTGATTTCCCAAATATTCCTATCCGGAAATCTAACCACTAAACATGCATTAACGTACTAGAGTTCACTCGATTAGAATCGAACAACTTCACCCGGGAATCTTTACCTATGTCTAGGGCAATTCCTCATTAGTTGCGGGTCATGATGTGAATCTCTTGCACCCTAAGTTAATTTTCTCCCGAAATATCAACCTAGGCATAAGATTCTAACATATAGTGATCAAGTATATGCAAGATAGGTAAAAACACAAATTCACATCACATAACAATATAAGTATAACCTCTACAATCATCTATTATAAGCATATATCACAATTTGACCTTACATGGCCTTAGTCTTATGAATTTAGTTCATGATAGTTATTATGAAAAACAATAATGAATAAATACACATGTTCATAGACATGAATGAAATGAAAAGGCTATAAAAACTCCATCTAATGTGATAGATGATGGCCCCTTGATTGGAACTTCAATTCCTAGCTTTCTCCTCTTAGAATGATGAAGAATGGTGATGAATGAGGCTTGAGGACCTGTTCCTCCTCCTCCTCTCCTCCAAGAATCTGAAATTGATAGTGAATGATGAAGAGTATGGGTTCCCCCTCCTTTTATAGCCAAAATTCCACTAAAGTATGCATTAAGAATTCCCATTAAAGTTCCCCAATGAGAATTCCACCTAAGGTGATGCTTAAAGTTTGGCTTTTAAGATTCCAACCAGCTAAAAAATGCTGAAATTTCGGCCATTAAGAATTCCACCAAGCATAACCATGTGAAAACTTCAACAAAACACATGTATGTTGCCATTTTCTTGCTTTCCAGCGCAGTCTTAGTATTTTCCTCATAAAATTCTCCACAGATCTCCAAATTGGATGATTCAAGTCCCCATGTGAAGCTAACATATAGATCTACAACTTTGAAGAAGGACAGTTGGTCCAATTCGGTCTCTAAGTATACCTAAATTACGTTTCAACATAGAGGTTGTTTCTGATTTGGCGCCCATAAAGTAAATCTACCAAGAAGCACACTTATGACAACCCCTCAACACATGTGCTGAATTATGGCCAAAAGTGATTCTTACCCATCATATAAGGCTGGAATTTAGGCTGAAAAAGGAGTAACATTCGGACTATCCATGCCTAGGCATGACTAGGAGGGCGCTGGGGCGTATCCTGGCACATGTACTTCTCTGTTCAGCGCAGCAATCGTATTTCCTTCACAATTATCTCTATAGACCTCCGATTTGGATGTTTCAAGTTCCCATTTGAAGCTAAGACATACATCTAAAACTTTGTAGAAGGAAACTTTGTCTAAGTCGGTCTCGAAATGTACGGAATTATCGCTCGAATGTGGTAGGAGATGTATAAACCGCCTCGGTGTTGAAAAACATGCTTGAACTTGTTTTGTACATCGTTTTTCTTCCCTTTTCTTCATGTATTCTCATTTATTACCTGTATTCACTTAACACGCCTATTAAATGCAAATGTGACATGATTTAAGCAATAAGTGAATCCAAATCATAAGAATTACGGTCTTAAAAACACGTACAAACACCTCTTATCAATGACCTCAATCTTGGCTTGGTCCACTTCGATCCCTTTTTGAGAGATCTTGTGGCCAAGCACAATCCCCTCCCGGACCATTAAATGGCATTTTCCCAATTCAAAACAAGGTTGGTTTCTTCACAACGTTTAAGCACAACATTTAGATGAGCAAAACAAATATCAAAAGTTGTTCTGAAAACAGAAAAGTCATCCATAAAAATTTCAAGGAAATCTTCAACCATATCATGAAAAATAGCCATCATGCATCTTTGAAAAGTGGTCGGGGCATTACATAAGCCAAATGGCATCCTTCTATAAGCAAATGTGCCATAAGGACAAGTGAAAGTGGTTTTCTCTTGGTCCTCAGGATCTATGGCAATTTGATTATAGCCGGAGTAACCATCTAGAAAACAATAGAAATCATGCCCGGCTAATCGTTCAAGCATTTGGTCAATAAAGGGGAGGGGGAAATGATCCTTACGTGTGGCATCATTCAACTTACGGTAATCTATACATACACGCCACCCACTAATTATACGAGTTGGGATAAGCTCATTATTCGCATTCTCAATTACCGTTATCCCCCCTTTCTTAGGCACCACTTGGGTAGGGCTCACCCACGCACTATCAGAAATAGGATAGATTATACCTGAGTCGAGCAGTTTAATCACTTCCTTCTTTACTACCTCTTGGATTTGTGGGTTTGATCTCCTTTGGGGTTGGCGTGTAGGCTTGGTGGAGTCCTCCATAAGTATTTTGTGCATACATATCGCTGGACTAATGCCTTTGATGTCCGCAAGTTTCCACCCAAAAGCCCGTTTGTGAGATCTCAACACCGTCATTAATTGCTCTTCTTGTGATCCTAAAAGAGATGAGGAAATGATCAATGGGAGTGTTTCGTCGTCGTTCAAGTACACATATTTAAGGTGGGAGGGGAGGGGTTTGAGTTCGAGAGAGGGGGGTTCTTCAATAGATGGGCGAGGTGATCCTGACAATGATCTATCAACTTTGATGAATCCTCCCGAATGAGAGGAAGATTTGTACTCCAAGCTTAGAACCCTTTCCACTAGATCATCTTTCTCCGAGTCCACTTGCATGGATTTCATAAGATTCTGTTCGAGAGAATTTTCAATTGTATTGTCCTGTAAATACTCAACAATCAACTTGTCAAATGTATCAATTCGATAACACGAGTCATGATCAATAGGATATTTAAGGACTTTGTAAACATCAAAGGTAACTTTGTCATCGCCCACATTCAAGGTAAGCTTACCATTAGCAATGTCAATTACCGCCTTACCCGTGGCTAGGAATGGTCTCCCTAGGATTAATGGTACCTCCACATCTTCTTCCATGTCGAGTACTACGAAATCAACGGGAAAATAAAACTTGTCGACTTGGACAATAACGTCTTCGATTATCCCCTTGGGCCTCTTGATCGATCGGTCGGCTAGTTGAAGGCTCATTGAGGTCGGCTTGGGATTTCCAAGGCCTAGCTTTTTAAATAGTGAGTATGGAAGAAGATTGATGCTGGCCCCCGAGTCACATAACACCTTCTTGAATGATAGGGATCCAATCGTGCACGGGATTGTGAGGCTCCCGGGATCTTGGAGCTTAGTTGGCAATTTATTGAGCAATACGGCGGAGCATTCTTCCGTGAGGCACACCGTCTCATTCTCTTCCCACTTCTGCTTGTTGGAGAGTATGTCCTTGAAGAACTTCACATAATTCGGCATTTGGAGAATGGCGTCAATAAACGGAATATTAATTCTCACTTCCCGAAGGATTGCCAAAATTCGAAGAAAGCTCGGATCCATCTCCTTTTTCTTCTTTTTGTGAGCATTTGGGAAGGGGAGACGAACTTCGATAGGGGGAGAAAGCGTTGGATTAGACGGATGAAAACCCACTGAAACAGTAGGCGGCGCCTGGGCGCGTATATCGGCGCCTAGGCGCGGATCTGTTGGCGCCTGGGCGTGCATTTCGGGGCGCTCGGGCGCGGGATTCAGAACATATGCATCTAGCAGGTTTGTGGGTGGCGCCTGGGCGCATATATTGGCCCCTAGGCGCGGATCTGTAGGCGCCTAGGCGTGCAGGTCGGGGCGCTCGGGCGCGAGAAACAGAGAATTTTGTCCAGAACAGGGTAGATCAGGCGCCTGGGCGTGCATGTCGGGGCGCTCGGGCGCGGATGTACTGGCAGTGTCATTCTCCAATTGTTTGCCACTTCTCAAGGCTATGACATTGCATTGGGCCTTCGGGTTCTTTTCCGTGTCGCTTGGGAGAGTCCCCGGGGCTCTACCGTTAACCGCATTAGAAAGTTGCCCTACTTGTGTTCGTAAATCCTTCATCTCCATACACATATCCTTTATCATACCCCGAAGTTCGTTGAAAGATGTATCGGACTTTTTCATGTGAGCATCTAGTTTCTCATCGATTGTGGGAGGTCGCATTTGCACTTGACCTTGACCTTGTCCATTGAAATTGCCTTGCCTCGGGGGTGGGTTATTGAAGGGTGGTCGTGGAGCTTGATAGATCCCCGGTTGTGCGTTCTGTGCGGGGTTGGGCCTTTTTGGAAAATTCTCGGGTATATGAAAGTTCACCCGAGGTTGATTTTGATTCCCCACATAATTAACGTTGCCCACCTCCGGTTCCAAGACTACTACTTCCTCAATACAAGCAACCTTTTTAGAGGATGAGGCCTCTTCATCGTCGGGGTAAAGCTCGTCTTCTCGGGCCAACTGTTCGACTTTGTCCCATACACTTTGACAGTCTAACCCAAGGAGATCTCCTCCCGCACCCGCGTTGAGTCTATGCCGAATACGTGACCTAACCCCATCATAGAAATGGAGTACTTGTTCATTCAACCCAAAATTATGATCGGGACATTTACGGAGCATGCCCTTATATCTAGCCCAAGCCTCGGCTAAAGATTCATTGCTCCTTTGCCTAAACCCTTTTATATTACTCCGTAGCTCATTGATTTTTGAGGGTGGAAAGAATTTATTTAAAAAGGCATCGACCAACTCACTCCATGTTGTAATAGATTGTGGAGGTAAGGATTTGTACCATGTTGTCGCCCTATCCTTCAATGAGAAATGGAAGACTCTTAGACGAATCGCATCAAGATCTCGTGGGTGATATTGAATGGTCACAAGAGCCTCATCTATGGTTTCCAAATGAGCGTGTGGTGATTCGTGCGATTCTCCATAGAAAGGATCTCCTTGCACTATATTAAAAATGTGAGCCGGAATGTGGTAGTTTGGTGTGAAGAAATTAGGCACGACTACGGGCCCCGGAATGGTATGGACCCTAGGTGGTAAGCTACCCCGAACCGACGGGAGTTGTGGAGGAGGTACCGCTTGCATGGCTTGTAGAACACCTTGTAACCACTCCCTAGTTTCCGGTGAGTTCATGTCCGGGAAATTTCCATTCGGGTTTTGGTTGAGATTATTGGCCATTTCTCTTGCTCGCCTACTAGTCCGAAGAACTCGTTCAATTTCGGGCTCCAACTCGTATAGAGGCTTGTTTGAGGAGCGGGTCATGCACCTCAAGAACCTAACAATTAAATACAAGAACAAAATTAGACTAATCACGAAAATAAAAGAAAATCAAGAAATAAACGAAAACTAAGAATTATGAAAAAAATGTAAACGAAAATCAAAAACTAAAATAAACAAGTCCCCGGCAACGGCGCCAAAAACTTGACACGCTAAAAGCTAACGTGCTATGATAGCAAGTGCACTAGACGTATGTAGTAATAAGTGGACAAAAAGTCCGGGTTGTCGAACCACGGAAACTTGAATTCTAGTTTATGATTAATGAAAATGGACAAAAGTAGATTGCAATAAAACGAGTAAACAAGTGACGAACCAAAAAAGAAACGAACTATAGATTAAATCTCACGTATGATAAAATGACTAAGGCACATGCTACAACCGAATCTACTCGTCAATATAGATGAGCTACTCTTCGAATTATTAGACTCCTATTGCTTTGGTGGAAATTCCTTAGATAATTATTACCCGATGTCTCGGCACATAATAATCCTATGATTAATTGATGGTTCTCTAAATATGTCTATCCGAGAATCTAATCAATAACCACGCATTAACATTCTAGAGTTTCCCCGGATAAATCCGGCTAACCGCACCCGAAAATCTTTACCTATTTCTAGGAGCAATTCCACATTAGTTTCGGATGATGTGTTGATTCATTTGAACCCTAACCTATCTTCTCTCGAATGACTAGACTAGGCAAGAAAGCAAGCATATGGTGATCAAGCACATGATTGTAATAAAAGCTCAAAATCAACACACAAAGCAATATGAGAATTAATACGAAAATTCACTTCACATATATTCATTCATAAATTGGCTTTCACATGGCCTTACTTCTACAATATTAGCCTCTCATCAAAGCCTTAAGAAAATCTAATACAAACATATACATACTCATAGAAATAAACTTGTAAATACAAATAATTAAAACTCCCTCAATTGATTGATGATGGATCCTTGCTTTTGAACTTCAATCCTTAACTCCTCTCTCTTTGTTCCCCTCCAAAAGTGATGAAGAATGGTGATGAATGATGATGAATGAAAAGTGATGGCCAAAATGCCTCTCTCTCTCCCCTCCTCCAAGATGTCATCGGTCAAGTGTGAAGAAAAATGCCTTAAGAAGACCCCAAAATCTGAGCTCCTAGTGTGTGTCTCCCCTAGTGTGTCCTCCACTACTCTTAAAGTGAGTAGTATAAAATTTCATAAAGTAGATCTACTAAGAAACATACTTATGACATCCCTCCCATACATGTGATGACCTCTTGGCTTTAAATGTTCCATTCCCCCATCAAATGATGATCTTTTGGTTGAAAAGAATCAAAATTTGGGTGTGGACACGCCTAGGCGTGGCATTACGGCGCTTGGGCGCCGTTATCAGAATGCTGAAATTAAATGCAATGTGTCCTGCGCAGCAATCGTATTTCATTCATAACTTTCTCCACGAAACTCCGATTTGGATGATTCAAGTCCTCATTTGAATCTCATACATAGTTCTACAACATTGTAGAAGGGAACTTCATCCAATTCGGCCTCTAAACATATGGAAATAGCGCTCGAACGTGGAAAGTGGTGTAGATACGGCGCCCGGGCGTGGACAAGATGGCGCCTAGGCGTGGTAAGCAGAATGTTGACGTTATTATCTTGTCCGGCGCCTGGGCGTGGGTTTTTAGGCGCTTGGGCATAGGGGTGCGTAGCAATTTGGCCTAAACTTGTTTTATACGTCGTTTTTCATCCCGTTCTTTGATTGTATCCATTTAAGACCTGAAATCACTTAATGCACGAATTAAACGCACATGTGGCAAGAATCAAGCGATAAATGAACCTAAGACATAAACGCAAAGGGGCTTAAAAACACGTAAAAATGCCTCTTATCAGCATCTGAGGGCATAATCCTAACAGAAATAGGCTAAGAGATCGACGTCTTTCGGTTGTTCCGGGGTCGAGGGTTGCCAGACATGTGATGGATGAAGATGGCGGTGTCAGAATTCGCTGTTATTACCAGCGAATTCGCCGGAGCGGCGGCTGACAACACAGTGAAAAAGGAGAGAGAAAAAGAGTTGAGTTGGGCTAGGGCATTTTTTGTATTGGGCCGAGCCCATCACACATTAAATTGTGTGTTGGGCTTAGTCCAATACATAATTAAATAGTATTGGTCTTGGCCCACTCTAATTAATTAAACAAAAGCTCAAGCTAATTTTATTCATTAAAAGGGAGTTGGGCTTAGCCCACTCGAATTAATTAAATAAATAGCCACCCTAATTTTCATTAAAAAGTGTTGGGCTTGGCCCAGCATGAATTAATTAATTGTTGGCCCAACACCAATTAATTCAATTAGGTATTGGACTTGGATTCAATTGCAATTGAAGTATTAATTGGGTAAGATCTAAACCCAATATTAACTAATTGGGTCAATCTTCCTCAGGCCTTCTTTGTAAATTAAATTATTGTTAAATTGGATTTAGTATAAATTAAATTATATTTAATTTACATAAATTAAATTAAGATTTAAATTATTAAATGAAATTAAATTAAATAAGATTTAGTTTTATTGATATTTTGAATCTATTTAATTTTTCCATCAAAATTAATAAGATTTAATTTTGTAATTGATTAAGTGAGACTCAGTCAATGATTCGTAAGCACATAGAAAATAAATGAGACTTAATTTTACATTGATTGAAATTAATTTAATCCATCATGGAAATTGAGTAGGATTTGATTACACTTAGATTAAAATTAATTTTGAAAGTTAAATCCATATTGTTAGACAATTGCGTGATTTATTTTTGAAAATAAATCTGTTTGAAATATTGTATTTGAATTAATGCATGAGCCTGAATATGTGATTTTGAAAAATATCTGAAAAAGACGACTCGGAGTCGCCGGCAACTGCTGTAGCCGGTGGCTCATATGACAGTCAGCAACAGCGGATTGTTCACAGCCCGTACAGCGGACTGTTCACAGCCCGTACAGCGGACTGTCATTGTTGTGTGGGTCCCGGGGTGGCCACGCGATGTAGGCTGCACCGTGGCCCACTTTATTTTATTTTTAAAAAAATCGTGTTTGATCAACAGGCCAACCCATGGGTCAATCTAATTTTTAAAATTAAATAAATTATTTATTTTTGAAATGGTTTTACAATTAAATCGGGATAAAATTATTTTGGAAATTACTTTTATACTTAATTTTAAATTAGATTTGAAATTAAATTTAATCCTAGACAAATGAATTTATTTTGAATTAATTCTTTGTCAGATCAATTGGAAATTAATTTTTTTAAACTTTAATTTGTATTAATGACAAATACGATTAATGTTGAATTAATTTATAAAGATTTAAATTAATTCTTCTACTTTTTCAAACCGCACTTGATTAAAATTGGATTTTAGTATTTTTCTTTTTGAAAGAAGTCTAACATATTGATTGTCATTGTCTAATTACTCAGATGCTTGTTTATTATCGGATGCCTTCCATGGACAAGGTTTTATTTTTTGGGTTATATTGGGTCTTTTAGTACCACCCAATTGTATTTTAATTTTTCGAAGATTTATGTATTGGTTGCATCTTTCTATGTATATATTAAAATAAGGCCTTTTTGGAAGAAGATCAGCTTGGTGCTAGGATACCTGAAGTTAGACATAGGTTAGATCTTATAGGCCCTCTAACCCGCGATCGAGCCTTTGGCTTAACTCAATCTAGATAAGTCCATAGAAAGCATGTGTGCTAGAATTGTTAGGCGTTTTCTGCTATTTTAAATATAATCCATGTATGCGCGCTATAAATGGCAATGTGCAAAATGAGACTAAATAAACGTAAAAATTCTCCTACTAAATAACACTGAATTTAGATTAAAAGGGAATTGGATGTCCCAGCTCTCCATCAAATTTAGGAGATTAAATTAATGACTAAATGCATAATTTCTTCCCAGAGATTGGGAGTTATGCATTGCGACAATTATTTAAATTTGATGTCATCAATCGAAGCAAATTCTGCCCAATATATCGACAGAGGCTTGCAATGCGGAATTCAATTGTTAGATTGATAGGAGTTAATGGGCCTAAGTTCAGATAGATCACAACCTGTATATCGTTAATGGGTTGCAGTCACATGATCTATGAGCCAAAATAAAGATCGAATAGAATGTTTGACAGTTCTGGCAAGGATTGCCACTTTAATAAATTTAGTGAGCCATATATCATTAAAGGGGCCGGATTTATTAAAAAACTCAATCACTTACTACGAAATCTTTCCAACGAGATTTTTGACTATTGCTGTGGGAGTGCATTGATTCAAAAATATATAGTGGGAGCCAAGTAAAAAATCAAAGTCCTGCTTATTTTTACTTGGTGTACAGCATGATAACCTAATTGAATCTTTCTTTATTTTCTGTCATTATATATATATATATATATCTAAAAAATGGTTAACAACCCGCTTTCTATATTGCTTGATAAAAATGGCCTCACTGGACCAAACTTCATCTACTGGCTCAGAAACCTAAGGATAGTCCTCAGTTATAAGTCACTCGAATATATCTTGGAGATAAACCATCCTCCTGTCCCTTCAGTGGACATGGACGAGAGTGTGCATTCCTCCTTCAGTGACACATGTCAGAGGATTAATGCTCAACTCGATGAGCAATGATTTACAGCACTCCCAAGAAAGAATGGATAGTGTAAGGACCATGCTGCTTCATCTAAAAGAGCTATTTGGAGAGCCCAGTAGGACTATTTCGTACTTCTTATCGAAAGAGCTCTTCGGGGCAAAGAAGAATGAAGATGACAATGTGGCTGATCACATATTGAAGATGATTTGCTTAATAGAGAAGTTGTAACCTCTGGATTTTCACATGGATTTTCACCTTCAAACAGACCTCATCCTTCAGTCAGTTCTTGAATCCTTTAGTCAAGTCATAGTCAATTTTGACATGAACGATGTTGAGTGTTTACTAACTGCGCTAATGAACAAACTCATAACTTTACAAAGTTAGATGAAACAAAAGAAATTAAGACGTGCATACATCGCTTCTATTGCTAGGTCATCAGAACCCGAGAAAAGGGATAAAGAGCCCATAAAAGTATTAATGCTGACTAGTTGTTATGCAAAGAAGAAAGCACCAGAAGATTTAGGGTTACATAATGAGAATCTAAAAAGATCAAACACCTGCCTTTACTACAAGGAGACGGGGCACTGGAGACGTGCCTTTCCCATGCGAAAGGCAAGAGTTGCTTCAGTTATGAAACTTAGTGTTGTAGAAACTGATTGTTCTATGACTGTATTCTCCACTTTTTGGATTCTAGACTCTAGAGCTAGTGCTCATGTCTGTGTTTTGAAACAGGGTTTGAAAAGAAGTAGGAGGCTCGAGGAGCAAGAAGTGATGATCAATGTTTGCAGTGGACATAGTGTGGCGGCCACTCACATAGGATCCACTTTTATTACTTTATCTATTGGACTTTTAATTACTTTAAATGATTGCTTGGTTTTGCCCAAAGGGCTTAAATATATTTTTACTACTCCTATTTTGGTTAAACTTGGATACGATTTTTATTTTATGAACAATGTTTGTAATATTTATTTTAGAAATAAATGTGTTGGCTTTGCATCTTTAATAAATGGTTTATATTATTTAAACGTATAAAATGGATGTATTGTGAATACTATCACCAACAAACATGGTATGTCTAGGACAAACCAAAGGCTTATCTGGCATCTAAGACTAGGTGATGCTGGAGAGTATAAAATTCACAAACTTGAGAAAGATGGGCTAATAAGCACATTAGGGTCAGACCCATTTCCCACTTGAAATCTTGTCTTAAAGGCAAGATGACTAAGTCTCCCTTCAAAAGGCATTTTGAATGAGCTAGTGAAGTCCTTGGTTTAATATATACTGACGTTTGTGGGCCTTTCACTGAAATGGCTCGTAGAGGTTTTCAATACTTCATAACGTTTCCCGATGACCATTTTAGGTATGATCTTGTATACTTAATGAAGTACAAGTTTGAATCCATTAAATGGTTCAAAGAAATCTAGGCCTTAGTTGAAAATCAAACTAGCAAACATATTAAGACACTATGATCAAATCAAGGTGGAGAATACTTGAGTGCTGAATTTGGTGAGTTCGTAATAGAACAGGGAATAGTATTACAATTAACTCCTCCTGCAACTCCACAACTTAACAACAGTGTTTCATTCTTGCATAATACTACCATATTCAACTATAGAGTCGCTGGAAGTATTAGTTGTTTAACTATGCTATGTTCTCATAAGAACGGGTCGAATTGGGGTAGCTGAGCATGAAATAGAACGCTATTGGATATGATTCGATTGATGCTTAGCTACACAGATCTTTCCATATCATTGTGGGGCCATTCATTGCTTCCTGCAGCACATATCTTGAACAGGTGTGCATCTAAGTCTATTCCTAAAACTCCTTATGAGATATGGAGTGAAAATACGCTAAGTCTAAAACACATAAGGATATGGGATTGTCCAGCCTATGTGAAAAAGATAAAAATGGAGAAATTGGAAGATAGATCTCTGAAAGGTCGATTCATTAGTTTCCCAAAATATTCTATGGGATGTCTCTTCTACCTGCATGATGATCAAAGGATTATTGTAGCATTGCATGCTTACTTCTCAAAGATGAATTTGTTCGAGAAGGTGTTGTAGGTAGAAAGATTGTTCTGGAAGAAAGAAATGAAACCCCTTCAGAGACTTTTGTTCAAGAATCTCAAAATGAACCTACCCAAATGCAACCACCATCACATAGATCGAGTAGAGTATCTCAACCACCTGGGAGATATGGTTATTTGCTACAGGGAGAGAATAATTTGTATACCATAACGGAAGGAAACTATGGAGATTATCCATCTACTTTTGAACATGCAATGGCGGACATAGACTCTTCAAAATGGCTTGAGGCTACGAAGACAGGGATGGATTTGATGTATCTGAACCAAGTTTGGACTCTAGTAGACCGTCCCAGGGGAATTGCACTGATAGGTTGCAAATAGATTTACAAAAGGAAGATTGGTCCGCATGGCAAGGTGGATACCTATAAGCCAGGCTAATGGCGAAGGGGTATAGTCAAAAAGAGGGCATTGACTATGAGGAAACCTTCTTGCCAGTAGCCATGATCAAATCCAACAGGATTCTACCTGCAATGGCCACACACCTGGATTATGAAATCTGGAAAATGGATATAAAAACCACGTTCCTAAATAGATTCCTCGAGGAGGACATCTATATGGAACAACCCAAAGGTTTCGTATCCAACAAAGATTTTCATTAGGCATGTAAATTGAATAAATCCATTTATGGGCTCAAACAAGCATCGCGAAGCTGGAATCTCCTGTTTGATGAAGAAATTAGGAACTATGGCTTCATCAAGAACGAAGATGAACCGTGCGTTTACAAGAAAACTAGTGGGAGTAAAATATCATTTCTGATCTTATATGTAGACAACATTCTACTGATAGGAAATGATATAGGCCTATTAACTTAGGTCAAAGTATGGCTCCCAAGCATGTTCTCCATGAAAGATATACGAGATGCTACCTATATCCTTGCAATTAGCATATACAGAGATAGAGTGAATAGGAAGATTTGGAATGGAAGATTCTAAAAAAGTCCTGTTGCCCATGATACATGGACTTCATCTCTCAAAATTGATAAGTCCTCAAAGCGAGGATGATCGAAAGAGAATGAATGGAGTCCCCTATGCATCTGCTGTAGGGAGTAGGACTAGGCGTTCGGATCGGGTAATTCGGATCCGAATCGACCCAATCGGGTTCGGACTGATCGGATCGGGTGAATCGGTAATTAATCGGATTCGGGTTATTCAGGTTCGGAATAGTGATGTTCGGGTTTGGGTTCGGGTTCTAATTTTCAGTTTTTCGGGTAATTCAGGTACCCGAATTACCCAAAATAAAAAATAAAAATAATTTTTTTTTTTTTGGTTACATGGCAAATAAAAAATATAATTATACTCAAATGGGTTGAAATATTTATCAGTATTATCTTATGAGCTCTAGAATATATTATATATAGATGTTCGAGATAATTTATATGCTCCATCAAGAAAAGTATGGATTTTAAGTTGGTTCCGATGATATAATATAAACTCTCCTCCAATCTATTTTTGTGGCTACAACACCAAAATAATTTTGCATTCATTTCATTTTGATTTCAAGGATAAGATTATAAAACTCCAAGGAGAATGTTAGTTGTTAATTAATCAAATCGATTTATTGGAGATATATTCATAATTGTGCTTTCTTTAATCAACCTATAAATATATTCTAGAATAATGTTTGTTAACAAAGAGAATGTTACTTTTAATATTTTAATATGTATTCAGTATAATTTTAAACTTATAATCTATTATTTGTTGAAGGTATATGTAATCAGTTACTATTTTTTCTTTTGAGGTGCATTCAATTAATCATCATTGATAATGCTAATTAATTACATGCTAATTTTTAGATGACTACTACATAAAATATTCAGTTAAATATTTACAAATTAATTTTTTGTCCTTGATTTAATGAAAATTAGAGTTGTAGAGGCCCAAAAAATTCGACCCAAACTTTTTTTCAAAAATATCAAAAAACCCGAACCCGAACCCGATTAACCCGAGAAAATCGATTCGGAGTCAGTTTTCATGTTTCACTACCCGAAAACCGAATAACCCGAACCCGAAATCCGAACCGAACGCCCACCCCTAGTAGGGAGTCTCATGTATGCTATGTTATGCATGAGACAGACATTGCCTACGTTGTGAGCGTGGTAAGTAGATTTCTAGCTAACCTAGGAGAAGAGCATTGGATCGCTGTAAAATGTATCCTTAAGTACTTGAGAAGAACTAAGAATAAGTGTTTGACATATGGAGATAGGGAACTCAAGGTGGAAGGTTACACTGACCCCGACTTTCAGTCAGACGTCGATGACCGCAAATCCACTTGTGTTCACTTTAAATAGTGGAGTAGTGACTTAAAAAAGTTCCAAGCAAAGCACAACTGCTGATTCAACCATTGAAGCTAAATATGTGGCTAACTCAAAGGCTGCCAAGAGGCTATTTGCATAAAGAAGTTTGTGGTGGAACTTCAAGTGGTTCCTAGAATGAATCTCCCATTACTACTTTTTGTGACAACAATGGAGCCATCGCACAAGCCAAGGAACCCAGGTCTCGCAACCAATCCAAACACATTGAGAGGAGATATCACATTATTAGAGAGATCGTTGGAAGAGGTGACATCACCGTGCAGAGAATAGATTCAACAAATAACATTACTAACCCACTGACTAAGCTACTATCACAAGCGGTGCTAGAGCAACATCTGGAAAGGATGGGTATTAGATACCATGGCGATTGGCATTGAGTTCAAGTGGGAGATTGTTAGGAACATATCTTTTATGCCATCACGAAATTAGATTATTTAGGGCTTTTAGCTTATATTGTACAAATTATTTTTCATTAATAAAAGGCATTCATTTTGTTCATATCAATCTTAATGGCATTAATGAAGTATTGAACATGTAAGTCCTGAATGATCAAGAGGGAGCTTCTACTCCTCATAGTTTTAGGAGATCGACATTAGAAGTGTCAGTTCCTTGATTACTTAAAAAGGGTTCACAAGTCAAAGAGTCTTAATTGGGCATTATGACTGGACTTGTGTGACGCAAGTTTTGACAAAGAGTGTCTGTCGGTCACTATGGGATAGTGGGAGCTTGTGCCATAAATATCAATGGAATTGATATATTCAAACATGGCTCGTCGTAATCCAATCACATTGGTATTTTCTCAGTGACTATCAATGATTGAATTACAGGTCACGATAGTGTGCGTGAGCCTTAGACCTGAGGACTCACGAAGATTACACTTGTGACACCGAACGAGTTATTAGAGTAGTTAGATCCAATTCACCCGTAGGTGGGATCAACCTCAAAGTGCGGTTCAGGTGGGCACGTAGAAATTGTTCAGTAATTTCCAAAATGGGATTCACTATCTCAAGTAGTAAAGTTAACGTCCTATGCGATCATCGGTAAATGAAATTATAAGTCTTTTACTGAAGTAGAAAAACTAACTCGTGTGGAACCCAAAAGGTAGTTTGGTAATTTTATCTTACTATTATTTATTAAGCACTGCATCGAGTGCTATAAGTTTGACACAAACCATGAATCTCACTCGATCGAGATGTTACAGAGAAGGGCTTATAGTCACATGGTGTCCGTGACCAAAAGGTTCGTATTGATCTAATAGTTTTGATCTCAATTCGGTTTTGATGTGAGTCCACGTGACTGGCTAGGTCGCACTCACATCCTTGGTTTTCTCCCAATGCCAATTGAAAAGAACCTAGAGAGTCGCACTTTCAAGGAATAAATCAAAGAAAATCTTGTGTTGTCAAATTACATAAATTAGGTAATTTGGATTTGATGGACAAATTAATTTATTATTTAATTAGATTAATTGAAATAAATTAATAATAAATAATTGGATTTAATTATAATATTCATCCTTTACTAAATTAATTATTAGATTAATCAATTAGGTTGGTTGATTATTTATTACTTTTAGTATTATTCCCTTAGATGCCATAGATGATAGATGATAGGGCATCTCACTTGTAAATAACTTATTCTCGTTTAAATAATAAAAGGCATTTGTTTTGTTTTTACTTAAATCTTATCTACATCTATAAGTAGTGTAAAACATTTTATCCATGTTTTCAGTGTAATCTCTCTACTTCCTATGGGATAGGAAGATCGGCACTAGAGAGATTGACATGTCTATTACTTATTTGTCTATTTGTACAAGATTTTGATTACAAATAAAGACTTGGAATACTTGTACAAACTGAGCATTGACATGAGAGTGTTAGTCGAACACTATGTGATGGTGGTAGCTTAAGAATGTAGGCACATCAGTGGAACTGATATACTTGAACATGACTCACATCGGTTCTGTCACATGGGTTTTCACCTATGATTGTCAATGACATAACTGATTATTCGTAATAGGTATAAGTGAACCTATGGCCTGAAGTATCAAGCTAAAGATACACTTGTGGCGTCAAGTCTGTCACTAGAATAGTTAGACCCAATTCACCCGTGGTGGGGTCGACCTCGAAATGCGGCTTGATGGAAAAGTGGTAGTTTTAGCTGATAACTAATATGGGATTAGTTCTCTCATAAGTGAATGAGATGGTGTCCTATGTGATTATACATAATAGAGATCAAAGTCTTTGGTCAAAGCATTAAGAGTCGATTGTCTGAGGCACGAAATCGAACTCAATGATCTCGTATTATTATAATTAATACATATGGTCAAGTTCAGTAAGTTTGACAATACTTTGTCTCTCACTTAACTGGGACACATGAACATAGGGCTTATACATATATGGTATTTACGATTGGAAGGTTGTGGAATGATCCTTTCATTTGATTTCATTTGAGCCATGAAGTGGGTCACGTGACTGGATAGGTGTTGCCACTTCATTTGGATTCCTCTCATTGCCAAACGAAACGAACCTAGAGAGTCGCTCTAATGGATTGATAAACAAAAATGAAAGGATTTTTCTATTTGGAACTAGGATATTTAATTTATGGGATAAATTAAATATGATAAATTAATTGCTCATTAGATGAGATAATTAATTATAAAGATAAGATTAGTTATTAATTACTTTATCATGGAAATAAATTAATGAATTAATTTATCTAATTAATTTGGTTATTTAATTAATTAATTTATTTATTGGACATAATAAATAATTAATTAAATGATAGAGAATTAATTAAAACAAGAGACGAGTCGGGCCACATGAGGGGCGTCCGTTCGGACACCTCATATAGGCTAGTTAGGCGTCCACTTCGATGTCCAATAGGGGCTCTGGACTCTTGTCCTGGTCAACAAGTCAAGTGATATTAAATACATCACTCAAAAGACTTTTGACCTAGATGTATAACATATACAACTCCTAGAAAGAAATAGAAAAACTCCTCTCTTTCTCTCTCACACACACTAGTCGTCGATCAAGGAGAAGAAGAAGGGGATTTTTCATCAATGAATCCGCGTGATAATTTAGAGACAGCGTCAATTTGTTGTTTGGATCAAACTTCAAGAAAACCTCAGGGATTTCGAGAAGACTGGATTATATGAAGATTGGAGATTTCACCATCTCATCAAATCGAGACTTAGAAGAAGGATCGAGTTCTCCAACCACCTCGGTTCAACGAGTAAGTTTTAGCGAGCTTTTTTTAATTCATCTCTGCCAATCGAGATGATATTGTGGGTAATTTTATTCAACGGGTAATTTTTCTGATCTGCAGATGATATTGTGAGCCAATCTCTAATCTGCATATTTGATTAATGTTATGTGATTTTTGATATTCATATTATGTGTTTTTGAAGAATGCATTTTATGCGTTCTTAAATCTGCATATTTATGGTTTTTAGCCTAGAATTTGATTTTTAATGTTTATTGTAAATCTGAGATTTTTTATGATATGAAAAAAAAATCATGAAACGAGGAAAAAACGGGGCCCGAAGGCCTGGAGTTCACTGCGCACAGTGCCCAGCTGTATGGCCTGGCCGCACCTAGCCACACGGCTTGATGGGGCCATGTGTTTGACACACGGCCCGCTGAAATAGGTCATGGACCCGAGTTTGAAAATCAGGATGTAAATTGGGTCAAATTTAGTATTCAAAGTTTGGGTAAATTTAATTATCCAGGTGGGGTCAAAAGGATGATGACCCAGAATAATTCAAATTAAGCCTAATTGGAGAATTACTTAAATTTTGACTTATTAATTTGTTTGGGCTTAATTTAATTTTTGGAAAAATTATATTTCGTACCCCTATGAAATACAAAACTTGCACATATCCCCCCTGTGTTAAAAATATAGTCTGAAATGCCCCTACGATTTTCAAAACTTTGACCCCCAACCCGTTAGAAATTCGCGGAAGGTAGCATTCACGCGCAATGTATTTGAAGTAGGTTTGAGAAATTTTTGCAACTAAAAAATAACACAAGATTTCAAGCTATTTTTTTAACAAGGGTGCTAAAAAGCAACCCTTAATCACGTGAGATCCACTCCAAATATGGGTGACACGAAAAATCCTTACGTGTTTGCACAGCAAGTGGACTGGTCGTGTGTAGTAATAAAATTGGATTTTAAGTCTGGAATGTCGAACCCACAGAGACTCGTATTTTAGATTGACAAAATTTAAAGCAATTAAAATTAAATCAAAAGAGAATGATTAATTGACAATGAAAAAGTGAAAACGATACTTGACAAATTGATTAAGATTCTTATGTGAGAAAGCAACTAAGGCACATGCTTCAACCGTTATTACTCGTTAATATATATGAGTGATTATTCGAATTATTAGACTACTATTGCTTTGGTGGAAAAAACCTTAATCAATTACTACCCGATCTCTCGGTTGTAATAATCCTATGACTACGTGACGGTTCTCTAAATATTTCTATCCGAGACTCAAATCATTAGCCATGCATTCACGTTTTAGAATTTCCCCGGATTAATCCGGCTAACAGCACCCGGAAATCTATACCTATCTTTAGGAGCAATTCCTCATGTTTTTCGGATGATGTGTTAATTCCTTTGAACCCTAATCTATATTCTCTCGAATCATAAACTAGGCTAATTAGCAAGCATATGGTGATCAGGCATATGATTGGAATAAAAGCATAAAATTAACACACAAAGCAATAATAGAATTAAGACGAACAATCAATTCATATATATAAACTCATAAAATTGGCATTCACATGGCCTTAGTTAAAGTAAATTAGTTCATACTCATAATTGGAAAAACAACTAAAAACATAGAATTATTCATAGACAAATAATCTAGAATTAAAAGTCTCCCTATTATGAATTGAAGAATTGATGTAGAATCGTCATTCTCTTTGTCTTGCTCGTTTCTTGGTTCCAAAATCTCTTCCAATGCTGAAAATTTCGAACCCTAATGATGTTGGAAAAGGAGGTATTTATAGAAGAGGATCCCCCAAGTCTCCTAGTTGAATTAGGAATGAAAACTTTCCAAAACTCGTCCAGCCGCCTCTCACGTCCGGACTGCATTTTTCCCACGTACGTACGTTGACCAGTCAACGTCCGGACTGCATTTTGGACACGTCCGGACTGTGAAGGCAGTAGCACTTTCATTCTGCGCAGTGATTTTCTTTTCTTCATAACGTTTTGTACAGATCTCCGATTAGGGTGATTCAAGTTGAAACGTGAAGCTAAGAGATAGATCTACAACTTTGTAGAAGAAATATTTGTCAAATTCAGCATTTAAGTATTCTGAAATTCTGCATTTCCGTCCAATTTTCCTCAATTGCACTGACTTTTCACCTTTACTCAATAAGCACACAAATTACAAGCATATGTGGCATAAATCATGCATAAACCAATGTAAATAACATAAATATGAGGCTCTAAAACATGTAAATCTCACACCTATCAATGGGGAATGTTTCCGAGCATGGTAGGGATGCCTTTCGATCATAATTCCTAGATCTTATCCCACTACACCCTTTGGAAATTGGTTCGATTCTAAGTGTTGAATGAGCATTGTCTTCATTTGTGTACATATTGTTGAGCTTTCTTGTCACTTGATTAGTGCCATTGCATCATAGTTCTTATTTCGAGTTGTAGTGGTTGGTTTGAGCTAAACATCCTTCGATTTTGTGGGTATATCGTATGCAAACCCTCACGAGACTATAACTCGTCCTTTGAGGTAACTCAAGGGTTCAAAGGCTTGTTACACACACTAAGTGCAACCGGTTACTCCACGAAAGCGAGTTAGTTAGTAGTTTTCTTTTCGTTTCTCCCTTGTTTGATGATGTTTCCATATCCTAGAATTCTTATTGCTCGAGGTCGAGCAATTGATAAGTGTGGGGGGGTTGATAAGAGTGGTTTTTACGTGTTTTTAAGCCCTTACGTTTATGTTTTAGATTCATTTATCGCTTGATTTATGCCACATATGTGTATAATCTATGTGCTTATTGAGTAAAGGTGGAAAATCACTGCAATCGACGTAAAGTGCACAAAAACACAGTATTTCAGTATATGTTTAAATTGAATTTGAGGAAGTTTTCTTCTAGAAAGTTGTAGAGCTCCGTTTTTTCTTCACGTGACAACTTGAATCATCCAAATCCAAGGTCCGTGGAGAAAGTTATGTAGAAAACACGATTGCTGCGCTGAAAAACAAGAAAACGGTTAAGATTTCGCACTGTGGCGCCTAAGCGCCACCTTATCCGCGCCTAGGCGCCATTCAACTTCTTTCCCAAGCCACTAAGACCATCTGGATCGCGCCTAGGCACCATTTGGGTCACGCCTGGGCGCCGATACAGCGGTTTTGAAGGTATAAAGGCCAAAAATGAAAGGAAAAAAAGTGGAGGTTCGAATTCTAAGTGAATTTTGGGGATTTCTTGGGATTGGGACCTCACTTTTCATCACTTTAGAAGAGCAAAATAGAAGGGAAAGAAGAGATTCAAGCCTCCAATTAAAGATTCGATCATCAATTCAACATAGGGAGTTTCTTAGCTTTAGATTCATCTTTGTCTATGAACATGGATCTTATGCTTGGCTTTTTCCTTATGCATTTTATGAGCTAAATTGTTGAACTAGTGCCATGAGAAGGCCATGTTGTTAGTATTGTGATAATAAGATCGTTTTCCATTTCAATTCATATATTGCTATGTGTTGTGATTTTGTGGTTGAATGCCTTACATATGTTTGATCACCATGTGTTTGATATCACGCCTAGGTGAATTATTCGAGAGAAAGTTCACTTAGGGTGCAAGAATTTCACAACATCACCGACCAAATAGGAATTGCCCTAGACATAGGTAAAGATTCCCGGGTGAAGTCGTTCAATTTTAATCGAGAAAGCTCTAGTTCTTTAATGCATGCTTAGTGGTTAGATTTTCGGGTAGACATACTTAGGAAACCACCAATTAAGTATAGGAGTTTATCACGAGACATCGGTTATTCTTTACCTTAGGAGCTTTCACCATAGCAATGTATGTCTAATGAATTGGTAATGATCTTAGGATAGCAATACGCAACATGTGCCCGAACATGAGCCTTAGTCACCTCTCCACCTTGGAAGTTTAATATCTCTTTACTTTCGCTTTAGCTTATTTTACTTTTCTTTTTAGTTAAATCTCTAATTTACTTCCTTTTGTTATCGAAAATCATAAACTAAAATTCAAGTCTCCGTGGTTCGACAACCCGGACTTATTGTCCATTTTTATCACTACACACGACTAGTGCACTTGCTACCAAAGCACGTTAGCTTCTAGCGTGCCACCAAACGATAACTAATGATGAGATTAAACTAAAATTAACACTAATTACTACCAAGCACACAAGAACTAATGATTTTGATCAAAGGTTAGAAAGATAACCAAGGCAATGATCCAACCAAATTATGCAAGTTAATTATGAATTCTATTTAAATCAATTATTAGATAGATTATGCAAAGGCGAAATTTCCTAAAGTACTTACTACCCAATCTCTCGGTGTGGCAATTCTACCTCCTTCAACAATCAACTATATCTCTATATGAAGATTTAATTAAAAGGAATGCATTAAAAGACACTTAGAAATTCCTCGTTAGAAATGAAAAGCCACACAAAGGAATCGATTCTATCCCTAGTCAATTCTACGATATGGTTTTTATGATTCTAGATGCTTCCCTAATCTATTATCTCTAAATATCTAGACTAGGCATTTAATCAAACAATTGGTGATCAAGCAATTGTAGGCATTAAGAACAAATTACAAAAACATTGCATAAACCCAAATTAATCGATTAAAAACAATATTTAAACATAACAAGCATAAATTCGGCCTTCACATGGCCTCGGTTTATAAAAGTTTAGTTCATAAATATGAATTTAAAAGAGTGCAAATGAATTACTAAAGACATGGTTCTTAATCCAATCTAAAAGAAAACATAAAACACCCAAAGAAATCGTATGTTTGTTGGTGTAGATCTTGAATCCAGCTTGGTGTAGGCGAATCTTCGATCTTCCCGTGTATTTTCTTCTCCCAAGAGCCTCTTTTCTTCAAAGGAACTTTTTCTAGAGTGTTTGGAGTTGTAAAAAGTGAGAAGTCTCCAAGATTTGACCTAAAATCCGTGTTTTAAAGAGTCAGTCCATGTCTGTGGCGCTGTGGAAATCTGGCGCTATGACGCCATGTACAAAATGAGCTTCTGCAAGGGTGGCACTGTGGCGCCAAATGGCGCCGCTTTGACATCTTTTCTTTACATTTTTTTTCCTTCTTTTGACTTCGTTTTCAATTCTTTCTCACTTTGGCCACCATTTGTTCCCTATAACACAAAATATATGCAATTATATGAAATATGTAGCACAAAATGGATTGAAACTTACTCAAGATTAGGTAAATACGTGTATAAAATGTAATGCACTTATGAACTTATCAACACTCCTTACTGCTGCTTATATATTGAACAGATGGCCATCCAAATCTATTCCTAAAACTCCACATGATATGTGGAATAATAGGAAACCAAGACTTAATCACATCAAGATTTGGGGATGTCCCGCTTATGTCAAAAAGACTAAAGTAGAGAAATTAGAGACAAGATCCCTAATGGGACGTTTAATTAGATATCCTGAAGATTCCATGGGATTCTTCTTTTACGTACATGATGAATCTGAACCATTCTCCGCACCTGAAGAGGATTTGGAATCTTTCGATGAAAGCAGCGATGATGAGCCATCTAGTGACACAGCGCTAATTTGTCTCATGGCAAGAGATGAAGAAGCGTCTGATGACTCACTATCTAAGGTAACCACTGAACTATCTCATCCTATTTCATATAATGAATTACTTGACAAAGTCAATGAATATTATAAGGATTGTCAAGGTGTCGCTAAACTATATTAAGAACACACTGATGAGATCTCAGTGATTAAAAGTGATAATGTGATGCTCAAAGCCAAATTTCTAGTTCAGCAACAGTGCATTGAGAAGCCAAAATTAGTGATCTTGAAGCAGAGGTCGCTCAGCTGAAAAGTGATCTTGATATGGTAGTCAAGAGAGAAGCTGAGCTGATCGCTAAACTTGCCAAATCAAAACAGCTCATCTCATCATTATCAAAAGCTTCAAAAAACTTAGATAATGTGACTGAGGTAACTGGACTTTTTGGTGAAAAGACCAGTTTAGATTGTGATAAATTTGGTCATAAGTCAAAAGCGTTTAAGGTTACGGAAACCAACAAAAGAAAAGGTGTAGCCTTTGTCGTTAAGAGTTTAAACAAATAAACGTTGAATGAACCGAGAGACAATGGTAAGAGCCCAAATGAGAAGTCCAAAGCTAACTCAGGCAATAAGGAGAAGACAAAAGTGAATGATTTACAAAAGAAGGTCTATCCAAATGCTCAAAAGGCTAAGGAGAAACCTTCTAGCAGTGAATTAAACGCTAAACGTCAATCGCAAAAAGCGACTCCTAAGCCAGTGCCAAGGAAATACCAGCATCAATATCCACAATGATAACGGTCATGTTATCAATACTATGATGATTATGATTATGATTGGGATTATGATTACTATTATAATCCAGGATATTATTATACACCTAAGAAGCACACACAACACAAACCAAAACCCGAAAAGGCCATCCTCCCTTAATGAAGACAAGGCAAATATGTATTCTGAAAGTTTTAATTTAGATTAACGCTACTAATGTTAAAGGACCCAAGTCAAAATGGGTACCTAAAAAGAATTAAAATTGCCCTTTAAATGCAGGTACCTAGACCCAGCACTGATACATCAATTTGGTACATCGATAGTGGGTCGTCAAGACACATGACAGGCTCAAAGGATCTCTTAGTCAACTATCGTACAACCAGTGGTCCTCAAGTTATATTCGGTGATAACTCTATAGGTAAAACCAAAGGTATAGGTATCATGCATAAGAGGAACGTCATGATAAGTGACGTATATTATGTTGAGGGTCCTAAGCCTAATTTATTGAGCATTAGTCAATTCTGTGATAAAGGTTTTGAAGTTAAATTTTCAAGTGACTATTGCTATATCAACAACACTGAGACTGGATCTACTAAATTGAAAAGAAAAAGAACACATAATGTTTATTTGGTAGATTGGGGTTCAAAAATTGATAACAATCCTGCATGTTTTGTCGCTAAAAGTCAAAATGAATTAGGTTGGTTTATGGCATAGAAAAATGAACCACCTCAGCTTTAAGACAATCTCTAAATTGATATCGCTAAATCTTGTATAGGGATTACCTAAAGGTTCCTTTCAGAAAAATTGCTTATCAAATGGGTACACAAGTTAAATCATCTTTTAAGAAGAAACTGCATCTATCTACTTCTAGAATTCTTGAACTATTACATATGGATTTGTTTGGTCCTATTCAAATCATGAGTGTTAGTGGTAAAAATTATTTGCTAGTGACAGTTGATGCTTACTCACGCTATACATGGGTAGAATTTTTAGCGTCCAAAGATGAAACTAGTGTCAAGCTCACAGCGCTAATTCGTCAATTACGAACTTCAAAAGATCTAAAGGTAAAGAAAATGTTAGGAATATCATGTTAGATGTTTTGATGATGGCAAGATAGGATTTTATGATAGACCCCAAAAGAATGTAAGTTTATGCTTTCATAGAATTTATGTATAAGCGTTTGAAAGTTTCTAACTTTGTAATTTTGATAGGCATGTAAATTTTATCTTTATAGATTTTAGACTAAGTATTAGATGCTAAGTCGTTGATAGAATTCTAGGTGAGATTGTCAGAGATGAAGTTGAAGATCAGCATCTGAAGTCAAGTGAAGATGAAGTTTTGTCTCAAGCGACTGCCAATCGCTAAGGACTGTTTCAGGAATTATGAATCAATCTCTCAAAGCACTCAAGCGATCAAGGATCAGATTCACCTAAAATAAATTCCAAAGTCATTAAGGACTTAAATGCAATCATTCAACGGGCATTTATTTCCAACGGAAAATAAATTCAAATGTATTAAATGATTGATAAGAGCATTAAATGTGATAAGGATAAATTATATTCGGAACAAGCCACCCTACTGGTTAAGACTGTCAGAACTTCAGAGTTCAAACCTGCCACATCAAAATCAGTGCAGCAGGATTTTAGGAATGTCAGAGAAAAGGTATGACTCACTAACTCGTGAGAGGCACGCACCAACATGTGTCCAACGGACAAATCCCAAGAAATTGCCTATAAATACCTCATCTTAACCTAGTTTACCGCGCATTTTACATAATGATTAAACAACTCAGATTCAATGTATTTTATTTCCAAATTAGTTATTTGACATGTGGCATTTATCTAAGCAAATGAGGAGTTACTTTTTGCCCTCTATTTAAACCCCTCAAATTTTTTACAGAAAAACTTTATCACTTCCAAATTTCCTTTACTGTAAAAAAATTCTCTCAAGGCAAAAAGGCTTTCTTCAAACTCTCTCAGAAGCTTCAATCTTTCATCAATGGCGCCACCCAAGTCATCGAAATCTGCTACCTGAAAATCTTCTAAGTCCAGAACTGAGAAGAAAGTAACAGTCAATGCCGGATTTCTGGTAAACTAGGACTATCTTTTTGGCAACCAAAACTTCCCTTTGAGAGAAATCTTTCCACTCGTTGAAGAATCTGGTTTGGAAACCATGTTAACTTCCCATTATTCCATTTACGAAAAAGAAACCCTATTATTTTTCAAAAATGTTGTTATTTCTGCCAATGGTAATTCCATCTCCTATGTGTTCCCTTTCGCCAAAGAATCTTTTATTCTTACTCCTCATCTTTTGTCCACTTTACTGCAACTGCCGTCTGATGATGGAGAAGTTGAAGATGTGACCTTCGGAGACGCCACCAAGGTCTGGGAGCTGATCAAAAAGGACAATATTGACACAGTGTATGCATTACCTTTCAAGATGAGTGACATGAAGGGCGAATATGTTGTTCTAGCCGATATCTACGCAAAGATGCTTGAGTGCAAAAAAGGAAGTTTTGATAAGGTTACAAATATTCAATACAAGATGATGATCGCCATCCTAACAAAGTTGAAGGTCAATTGGGCCAATTACATTTTTAGTCTCTTTAAGGCAGCGATAGATCAATCGATTAATCCCAAGCCATACGGGATTTTGTTAAGTCTTCTTTTAAGAGCTAGCGGTTTCGTCAACACCGCAGGCAAGAAGGTTGCAGCGCTTAAGTTCTTTGGTAAGAAAATGATTAGTGCATTGCTCAACCCTAAGCATCGGGGTGGTGCAGCGGTTCCTAAAGAGGAACGTGAGTGACTCCAGGCTGAAGGAATCGTTCGTAGCAATGATGAAGATTAAGCGACATCATCTTCTGAAGAAGAGAAAGTGGTGGTCAAGCAACAGAAAAGAAAGATTGTTTTGAAAGTCGCTGAACCATCCAAGCCAGTGAAGAAAAAGGAGATCCAGAAAAAGAAGAAATCTCCCTTTCCTCCTATAGATTTTATCTTTATAGATTTTAGACTAAATATTAGTTGCTAAGTCGCTGATAGAATTCTAGGTGAGTCTGTCAGAGATGAAGTTGAAGATCACCGTCTGAAGTCAAGCGAAGATGAAGTTTTATCTCAAGCGACTGCCAATCGCTAAGGTCTGTTTCAAGAATTATGAATCAAGCGCTCAAAGCACTTAAGCGATCAAGGATCAAATTCACCTGAAATAAATTCCAAAGTCATTAAGGACTTAAATCCAATCATTCAACGGGCATTTATTTCCAATGGGAAATAAATTCAAATGCATTAAATGATTGATACGAGCATTAAATGTGATAAGGATAGATTGTATATGGAATAAGCTACCCAACTGGTTAAGATTGTCAGAACTTCAGAGTTCAAACCTGCCACATCAAATCAGTCTAGCAGGATTTCAGGAATGTCAGAGAAAAGGTATGACACACTCGCTTGTGAGAGGCACATGCCTACATCTGTCCAACGGACACATCCCAAGAAATTACCTATAAATACCTCATCTCAGCAAACCCTAAAGAGACACGAATACACACAAGAAGGTCGAAATTTTGCTGAAATTCTTTCTCAAGAAAAGTTTAAAAACTCCATAGCCAAAATCCTTCAAGCTTTTCATATACATTTCATAGACAGTCACAGATATCTCAAACATCTTCCAAAAAGAACCTTACACTCATATTGAGATATCCCAAGTTGTTTGCACTTTCCAAAACATACAAACCCGTGACAAAATCCTTAACCTGTTTTATCTGAGTGAGAAAGTTGTTGATTCTACAGGCAGCATTTCTGCGTGAGAGAAGCTTGTTGAAGAAGATCTTCATTGGAGTTGAAGTCTTTGTGATCAAGGAGCTCAAGATCATCTTCCTTATTCCTTATTTTGTAGAAGCCTCTATGTGATCCTTCGATAATCAACTTAGTGAATTTCCTCCGAGTGTAAAGGAGAAGAAGGACGTAGTTGGAATTACGTCATCCAGTGAACCTTGTATATCTTGTGTTCTTTACTATTGTATTTCCTTACTTTATTTCTCACATTCGTATCATTAAAAGGACTTTAAAACGGTTAAGCGACTATTCAACTAAAACGAACGCTAAGCATTAAAATCATTTCCGCTGTGCTAACTCTGATTAAGCGATCTAAGTGTTGACCTACCTTGGCAATCGCTGAAATCACTAAGTCTAAGTTATCTTATCTATAACGTTTGACCTAGCTCTCAGCTTTGCAAGCGTTCAAATTTTTAAAAGTGATACGAAATTTTTGAAGTCAAAAAAGACTTCGGGGTTTATTCAACCCCCCCCCCCTTCTAGACCCTTTCGTATGCCACTTAGGACCACCAGAAAATTAGAGGGACTGAATTTACTAACCATATTGTTGAGAAGTTTTGTATAGGATTTGGGATACTCCATGAGTATTCTGCGCCTAGAACACCTCAACAAAATGGAGTAGCCGAGCGACAGAACAAAACGCGTAAAGAAGCCGCTAGGAATATCTTAGCCGAGTCCAAGCTACCTCAAAGGTTTTGGGCCGAAGCAATTAACACCGCTTGTTACACTCAGAACCGGTGTATGATCAACAAGCAACATGAAAAGACTCCATATGAGTTATGGAAGGGACGAGTTGAAGATCTTTCCCAACAAATGTCAAGAACCAATCTTGGTGATGATAGTGATGATGATGAGGATGATGAAATCTTTGTGCCCAATCCTAAGGATACTCGGGAGGTAATTGTCAATGATGATATTGTAAGAAATGCTGATGATCATGAAGAGAATGATCGTCAAGAGCAAATTGGAATTGTGAATGACGTAGAGATTGTGCAAGAGACAAATGAGGGTCAAGCGATTGATAATCAAGAGTCTCTCAACCTGTTCCAACCAGATCGAAAATGGCTTAGAGATCATCTACCAGAGCTAGTAATTGGAGATATTGGAGCACCTGTAAGAACTGGGACTCTACAATTAATGAGGCCATGTTAGCAAGCTTCCTATCTCAAATGGAACCAAAGAAAGTGGATGAAGCGCTTAGCGATTCAAGTTGGGTAGAAACGAAGCAAAAGGAGCTTAACCAATTTGAGCGTAGTAAGGTTTGGACGCTAGTTCCCAAACCAACTCACCAAGGAGTTATTGGGACTAGATGGGTCATTAGGAACAAGATGGATGAAGATGGTATCGTTATAAGAAACAAAGCCAGATTAGTCGCTCAGGGTTATTGTCAAGAAGAGGGTATTAACTTTGATGAAACTTATGCCCCAGTAGCCCATCTTGAAGCGATTCGGATGTTCTTAGCTTTTGCCGCATTCAACAAGTTCACAGTGTATCAAATGGACGTGAAGAGTGCTTTCCTAAATAGTAAACTCCAAGAAGAGGTATATGTGGAGCAACCTCCAGGATTTATCAACAACCATGGCAAAAGTATGGTCTACAAATTGGATAAGGCACTCTATGGCCTTAAACAAGCACCAAGAGTATGGTATGACACTCTCTCTATCTTCCTTATAGGCAAAGGCTTTTCAAAAGGAAGCGTTGATACAACGTTATTTAAAATTACCCATAATGAAGATATTCTCTTAGTCCAAATTTATGTTGATGATATTATCTTCGGATCTACTAATAAGCAATTGTGTAAGAAATTTTCGAAAATGATGCAAGATCAATTTGAAATGAGCATGATGGGTGAGTTAACTTTCTTCTTAGGATTACAAGTTAAACAACTCCCTGATGGCATGTTTATAAACCAAGCTAAATATACAAGTGATATGATTAAGAAATTTGGTATGAAAAATGCATCATCTTCAAAAATTCCGATGAGTCAAACGCTTAAGTTAGATAAAGATGAAAGTGGAAAGAAAATTGATATCACTAATTATAGAGGTATCATTGGATCACTTCATCTTAATGCTAGTAGACCTGATATTATGTTTTCAGTATGCATATGTGCACTCTTTCAAGCTGATCCTAAAGAGTCACACTTAAGTGCAGCCAAGAGAATCCTTAAGTACCTAAAAGGCACACAAAATGTGGTCTTATGGCATCCAAGGGACTCTCCTTTTGAACTAATTGGTTATTCAGACGCAGATTTTGCAGGATGCAAAATAGACAGAAAAAGTACTAGTGGTACATGTCAATTTCTAGGTGATAGATTGGTTTTGTAGCATAGTAAGAAACAACAATCCATAGCAATTTCTACTGTTGAGGTAGAGTATGTAGCCGCTGGAAGTTGTTGTGCACAAATCCTTTGGATGAGGCAACAACTTAGATATTATGGAATCCTCTTAGGTCCTACCCCAATCCATTGTGATAACCAAAGCGCTTTCGCTATGACACAAAACCCAGTCCTTCATTCTAGAACTAAACACATTGACATTCGCTACAATTTCTTGCGTGACCATATTCAAAAGAAAGATATCTCCATGCATTTTATTGGAACTGACAAACAATTGGCAGATATCTTCACCAAAGCGCTCAACAAACAATGCTTTCTCACTTTGAGAAGTGAATTAGGTATGATTGATTTAAACGCTTAACCATGTAGCATCATACTTTTATAGGCATATAATTTTGGAGGGAATTCACCTTATTATAATGTCAAAGCGATTTCAAAATTGAAATGAGTTATCAACTTTAGGGGGAACTTTAAAATTGTACTTATTCCAATTTACAAGCGACTATGATCACAAATGACTTTCAAAATTTTATCCATTGATCATTAGCGTTTATTTCTATGTATGTCAGATTGATTGCTAATAAACTAAAAATAATATTCCTCAAAAGAGATTCATTTTTCTTTATTAAAAGACTTCAGCGTTAAGAATATTCCTGCTTTAACGCTAAGTAACTTTCTCTGAAGATCATGCATTGTTTTCCTCGCTAAAAGGTAGCATGTGGATAAGTCCAAAAGATAAGATTTGACAACTGCTCACGTGCTCCTATCAAATCAAACTGACGGTTAATGATACCTATCTCAAAATAGGCGGTTTAGTAATTGCACAGGCCTGGGTACGTGTCAGTGTACCATCAGGCGCGTGCACTTCACGCTGAAAATTTTCAAAAGTTTTTGAAAAGTAACTGCGGATCTCAAAAAATTATCTTTTACAGCAGTTATCCCAATTTATCGCGCCTTATCACATCCGTCTTAATGAGTAAACGGCTCAGATTCAATTTTTTTCATTTCTCATTAATTAATGAGTTGAAAAAAAATTCCTTAAGTGTCTCAAGATGGTTATCGTCTCAACTCCTCTACCCTCGATTTATTGTGCAATGTGAATCATCTAAGAAATCAATCCTAGTATAGGGTCTCCACGAGCAATTTCAAAGATATATATGTTTTGTTAAATTCAAATTAATTCAAGAAATCATGCCATTTTTCCAAGTTAATTAATTTCAATGCATCAATTGGAAGGACTAAAAAAAAAATTTCATGCTTGATTTTCTCAACAAAGAAGCCTATAAACATGATGCCAAACAAAATCTCCCCCAAAATTAAGCTAAAAATTAGGATTGCATCATCAAAGTTCAAAATAAGTACTCTTCTACCCCCAAACTTAAATCCAACATTGTCCCCAATGTTGTTACAACAAGCATACACAACGGTAAAAGAACACTTACAACCAAGGATGTTGAAAAACATCCTTAAACTTCCAATACATAATCCTATAGCTTCCTCTCCTCTCGAGTAAAATAAGCATCTCTTAAACATGGGGTCCAAATGTGCATTATATCTAACACTTCAACTCTTTAAACCATCAAGCATAAGACACATACATGCCAAAAATGCATGCTTGAACACAACAAAAAGAAACAAATTAAACAAAACAAAAACAAAAGCAAAAAGAAAAAGAAAAGAAAACTTACAAACTTGGGTTGCCTCCCAAGAAGCGCTCTTTTAAAGTCATTAGCTCGACTTTACCGAGTTATTTTAAGGCGGTTTCCGAATGAATGCCTTGTTCATTCTCCAATTCACTCTCGGTTATCGCTTCAACTTATGGCCATTGGTAGTGAAGGTTGGCCCATCATTTGTGCTACATACCATAGGTTGGGACCAAGCAATCATCCACTCCCGAATTTTTGTATGGTCCCTCAACACCTCAATTACTCTTTCTTCCCCGTGCGTTGGGTGATGGTGTGAACTTTCTTCACCCATCGCTTTGACATATGCGGAGTCCATGATGTAGGGATGTAGAAGATGATTGGTTCGTTTTTCCTGAAAGTGCTCAACACTAAAAGGATCAAAAGCATCGATGTGTAAATACAAATCAAAATCAAGTGGATGCTCAAAAACCTCATAGCTATCACAAATAACCATGTCATCTCCTACACTAAAGGACAACTTAGCATCATCGGCGTCAAATACCGATTCACTTGTGGTTAGGGGAGATGGTAAAGGAATGTCAACAACCTTAGAAAGGATAGGAGTCAAATGCTCATCATTGGAGGAATTTGTTTTCGAATTTTTCAACTTCCTTTCATTCAATGTCACGGTGTTGCATTCCTCCTTTTGATCTATCTCAGTGGTACCAAGCAATGCCCATGGTACTTTCTCAGATATGTCGCTCGTTAGTTGCTTGAGTTGATGATTCATCTCCTTCATTTCCCGCAATGCGTCCTTCATCATAAGGCGAAACTCTCCAATGGAGTTATCACGTTGTTCCTCCAGCCTAGGAATTATTTCTTGGTAATGTTGTGGAAAGAACCCTTGTGCATAACATGCTTCAACGACGCTTTGCAGCCATAATTGATTCTCTGGTAGTGTCATATCTGGGAAATTGCTATCCTTTGCAAATTGAATGATGTTTTGCAGCCATAATTGATTCTCCGGAAGGGTCATATCTGGAAAATTGCTAGCCATTGTGAGGTAATCGTGCGACAAAAAAAAAATAGACAAAAAATAAATACATAAAACTTGCAATAAAATCAAAAACTAAAATTAAACAAGTCCCCGGCAACGGCGCCAAAAACGTGACACGCTAGAAGCTAACGTGCTTGGTAGCAAGTGCACTAGTCGTGTGTAGTAATAAATGGACGGTAAGTCCGGATTGTCGAACCACAAGGACTTGAATTCTAGTTTAAGATTTGTAATGAAGTGAATAAACAAAGTAAGAATAAATTCAAATAAAATTTGTAAAGAACAAGAACAAAGATGAGCAAGTGATTTAAAACCAATTATAAAGGGAGACTAAGGCACATGCTAGGTTCAATTTGATCAAATATACTTATAAAGGTTCTTGTTGAAGGATTACACTTATATTGTTATGGTGAGAGCTCCGAGGGTAGAGAATAACCGATGTCTCGCGTATAAACTCCTACGCTTAGATCGTGATTTCCCAAATATTCCTATCCGGAAATCTAACCACTAAACATGCATTAACGTACTAGAGTTCACTCGATTTGAATCGAACAACTTCACCCGGGAATCTTTACCTATGTCTAGGGCAATTCCTCATTAGTTGCGGGTCATGATGTGAATTTCTTGCACCCTAAGTCAATTTTCTCCCGAAATATTCACCTAGGCATAAGATTCTAACATATAGTGATCAAGTATATGCAAGATAGGCAAGAACACAAATTCACATCACATAACAATATAAGAATAACCTCAACAATCATCTATTATAAGCATATATCACAATTTGGCCTTACATGGCCCTAGTCTTATGAATTTAGTTCATAATGGATAATATGAAAAACATAAATGAATTAATACACATATTCATAGACATGAATGAAAATGAAAAGGCTATAAAAACTCCCTCTAATTAAATGATGATAGAACTCCAAGTGAATATTCTTTCTCCAATGATGATAATGAATCCAAGAATCCTTCTCCCTCTCCTTTCTCTCCAATGGATCGGTCACTTCCTCCCCTATTTCCTTGATGAATGATGGTGAATGATGAAGAGTATGGGCTCCCCCTCCAATTGATCCTCAAGAATACAAGAGATGATTACCTTTATAGGTGTATATTCTCCTCCCTCCCATGTGTTGTCCCTCTCTTGTGTCCTCCATTACTCTAAAGTATGTAGTATAAAATTCCATAAAGTAAATCTACCAATAAATACAACCAAGACACCCCCTCAACACATGTGCTGACCTCTTGGCTTTAAATGATTCCCTTCCACTTAAAATGCTGAACTTTTGGCTAAAAGGAATCAAATGTCGGAGGTGTCGGCGCCCAGGCGCGGGTATTTCGGCGCCTAGGCGCGTATGTGCGAAGTCTAGACATCTTTCTTACTTTTCTGCGCAGAAATCGTATTTCCTTTATAACTCTTTCCACAGACCTCCGATTTGGATGATTCATGTTCCCACGTGAAGCTAAGACATATATATACAACTTTGTAGAAGAAACCTTCGTCCAATTCGGTCTCGAAATGTACAGAAATAGCGCTCAACCGTGGCAGGTGTTACGAAATCCGCGCCCAGGCGTGGGTATGATGGCGCCTAGGCGCGGGAGTGCGAAGCAAATCCTCGGAACTGGATGTCAGCGGCGCCTGGGCGTGGTTGGAGGGGCGCTTGGGCGTGGGAGTGCGAAGCAACTTGGCCTAAACTTGTTTTATACGTCGTTTTTCGCCCGTTCTTCGATTGTATCCATTTAAGGCCTGAAATCACTTAATGCACGAATTAAATGCACATGTGGCAACACTCAAGCGATAAATGAACCTAAAACATTAATGCAAAGGGGCTTAAAAACACGTAAAAACGCCTCTTATCAACACCCCCACACTTATCAATTGCTCGACCTCGAGCAATAAGAGCTATAAGGCAAGATCAACATCATTCAATGGGAGAAAACAAAACAACTAACTAACTCACTTTCGTGGAGTAAACGATTGCACTTAGCGGGTGCAACAAGCCTTTAAACCCTTGAGTTACCTCAAAGGACGAGTTATAGTCTCGTGAGGGTTTGCACACGATATACCCACAAAATCTAAGAACTTTTCAATTTCAACCAAATCAATACATCTCAACATAATTAACAGGAATGAATGGCATAAAATCATCCTTTTAAAGCTCACAAGTATATATATACATATCAAATACTTTTGCTCATGTGACACCAATACTCGAAAAGACTCCCTAGGGTGTAGTGAAAATAAATCTAAGGCATTATAGTCAAGAGGCATCTTTACCAAATTTTGGACATTAATCCCATATCTATCAACTTTTGATCAAACATAAAGCACAAGAATTATAGAAAATCTCATAGCCATTTAAATTTCATTATCTCAACATTCAACTTTCAATTCGTATGAAACTTTCATTAAATTCATTAAGGCTAGATCATGTGCAATGTTTTATTCCATTAGACTTTCTATGACACCCATGTAACAAGCTTTAGATCAATGACTCCCAGACTAGATAGTTTTGGGGCATTAAGTGTAGAGACACTCCTAAGGATTTAATCACTCGAGTGTCAAAGGCCACAAAATAAAACTAGATCTTTTAAACAATTCACTTCTTTTTGGCTTGAGCTTAGCTCAAATTAGCATAATAGTACAGTATATAGGCATGAAATGTTTCACCTCCGGTACGTATTAGCCGGTACAGGAGGAGCGTGAGCGACTCCTTGCCGAAGGGCTTGCTGAAGGCAGAG
Source organism: Buddleja alternifolia (assembly GCA_019426215.1). Classification (NCBI taxonomy): domain Eukaryota; kingdom Viridiplantae; phylum Streptophyta; class Magnoliopsida; order Lamiales; family Scrophulariaceae; genus Buddleja; species Buddleja alternifolia. Next base: position 40,672,274 of record CM033390.1, on the reverse strand, counting down.
TTCATAGTGATGATGAGGAGCAAGCGACATCCTCATCAAATGAGCCAGAAGAAGAAGTGGTTGTTAAGCGACCAAGAAGAAAAATCAATTTAAAATCATTGAGCCCTCCAAGCCAGCAAAGAAGTAGAAGAAGGAGATAAAGAAAAAGAAGAAGTCTCTCTCTCCTCCTCCGAAATCCCCTTCTCACCCTCCAGCGACTACAATATCCCCGGAGACGGAAGAAGAAACAGAAGAGGAAGAAGTGCCGCTAGCGAGAAAGCGCACTCCTTGGTCCACTCCAAAAGGATCAACAAGCGCTCAAGCTGAGCCAGCGCTTGAAGAACCTGCGAGTGTTCCTCCTCCTTTTAAATCGATTCCAGAGCCTGAAGCTGCTACTCTTTTATAGAAGTTTGCTCACTTTCAGGGTAAGTACTTGTGATAAACAATGTATCTTATCCTTTCCTTGTTAAGTTTTCTTTTTCTAACGCTAGGATAAATCTATCAGCTGAAAGTGAGGTTATGCAAGATGTCCTTAACACTTTAGAGACATTGAATATTCCGAATCGTGTTGATCCCCTCACCATCTTAGAGCCTGAGGATTAAGAATCATCTGATCAAGCGACTAATATAGTTGAAGATATTCCTCAGGGTAAGCGTTTCAGTCATTTTATCTCTAATTTCTACTTAGTAGAAATTCTTTCTTTTTCTCAAACGCTTGCATGTATTAGCTCAAAGCGTACCAGACACTGATGCACCTCCCCCTCCAGAGGTCGACGTAGAGTTGGATGTTGATATGTCAACAGTGGTGGAAATCACTAAAGAAATTGAAACGGTCCTTCCGAACGCTGAGATCTCTCCAGCCAGGGAAGTGACTGTGGATGTTGAGTGGTCGATAGAAGTGGCCTTGATAGCCTCCACTCAAACTGGTCCTCCTCCTCCAGCAGTGTCCTTCTTTCCAAGAGCCTATAATGAAAGTCTGGAATATTATTATGCCTGAAGAGAAAAGAAATTGCGTCAGCTGATTGCAATGGAGCTTAATTTCCAAGAAACGCTCCATAATCCAGCTCTTGAAGATGCTCAAAAATCTGAAATCTTTGAGAAACTAGCAACTCTAGGTCTCAAAATGAAGAAGAAGTGTTTGGCCGCTTGGCGTATCTGGACACTCCAGCGAAGGATTTGGCAGAGTTTGAGAGAAATCGCTTTCAGGAAGTCGGCCGCAGTTTAGAACGCAACTACCCGTTCCACCACACTCATGTCCAAATCAGAAATCCTCACATGGGCGATTGGGAGAAGAACCTCGATGAAGAGCAGTTGAATCCAATGGGTTATTTTGCCCTGCCTAAAGTCATCCATTTAACCACTAATAAGTCTTCACCGAAGCCCCTCCGCTTATGGAAAGGAAAGGATGAATTGTTCAGGGAACAACCCAATCTGATTAATAACTTGGTTGAAGATGAAGCCCAAGAATACCTAGCCAGACTTTGGGCAGACAGCTTTGCAGTTGAAAAGAAAACATTTAAGACGGTGCTCAATGCCAAGAAAGATAAGGAATAGACTGAGGAACTCGGAAGACACTGTATTTTGGACACATCCAGGTGCGCTGAGGATTTCTTACTGCACTTCCATACAAATGAATAGGTGCTCAAGTATCCTTTTCTCTTCAATTTTGGAATTGAGTACAGGCACCGTGGCTATGCTTTATTCCTGCTGCAACAACGGGAATCGCTCGTGGCAGATATCCACAAATTATCGTACTTTAGAAGAAGTATGGAGAGCTACATTCGCTCTCACCTTTCTCAGATCAGTCATGGGGAACTCTTCATTTACCATCCTCAAAGAGATTTTGTTCAGCGTATCCATCTAGACTTGAATGAAAATGCCTCCATAAGCAAGCGAGATGCCCTGCCTAGTCCCAGTGAAGTGCACATGCGTCTAACTGATTATCACCTAGAATTTCATCAAGACAGAAGAGCGATTGTTGAGAATGCTCAATCGCTGGATCTCATTTTCAAACATATCTTTGGTTTCAGTGAATTCTGTGGCTGCAATCTTTTGCCTATTTTGATGTGTGAGCAGAACATCCAAGTGGCCCAATTTCATTCCCTCATCAGGCCAGTGGATCAGGCGCTAGCTCAAGCGCTGATGCCATTTTTGTTAGACTTCATAAATTTGTACACATCTGGAGTAGAGATCCAGGAAGAAGCTGATCTAGCATTCAATTCTGAAGAGCGCGAAGACGCTTTGCTTTTCATCCCGTGATCATTCCACATGAGTCCAAGGCATGCTTTGGAAGTGATTGCCCCAATCTGGGTAATTGTTGTTGCAAGACCTCCTTCTGTGGAGATTGTAGAAATGGAAGTGGACAAGACCCCTACTGTGGAAGACGCTCGAGTTCAAGATGTTAATATACAGATGGCAGATGCCCCCAATGCTCTAGTAGTTAAGATTCCACTTGTTGCTCAAGTTGCAGAGATTGATGCTGCAACTCAGTCTTTTGAGCAAGCAATTCAGGAAGTATAGGATGAGATTGCCCAAGAACCAGAAGAGCCTTTTATCAGAGATAAATCTAAGGGTAAGGCTACAGTCTCCAACTCATATGGATTCCTTCCATCTCCTGAGCATCCTCCTTCCTCGAACTCAGATTCAGACAGCGATATAGAGGCTAAAGAATTCAGAAAGGCAGTAACGGCCTCTCTCCATAACATTGAGGGTTCCTGCTCCAAAATGATAGCCAATGATGATACACACATCAGGCTTACAAGAAGCCGAGATATTGCAAACACTGCGACCAAAAGCACAACATCAATATTGGATAGCATGGTCCCTTTGATTACCGGCTTGTCTAATGAGTTCAATCGCTCATTAAATAAGAATGCATCTACTGATACTGAAAGACACAATACTTCCAATTTAGTCGATCAAAGTATCACTGCGAGGTTGCCCTTCTAGTTGATGAAGTAAAACTCCTGCGTTGTGACATCGCTGAACTTAACTCCAAACTTGATGAAGTCAAGATGGGGAAAGAATCAAAAGATCCAAAAGCCAAAGCCAAGACCACGGAGCAAGTTTCCAAAACTGACAATAAAAACTGGCGCTCCATGTTTGAAGAAATCGTGAGTCTGAAAAAGATGCTTACAAAGAAGAGAAAGCCACGATATTTCAGAGGCAAACATAGGCTACCAGAGATCGATGTCAAATTCCTGGAAGGTATGGGCACCCATATGCAGCACCTTTGAGAAGGCCGCTTGGTTGGAAGCCTTCGAATGATAGGGTCCAAGATCTTTACCATGATCTTATTCGGACTCTTGGAATTCCACCTAGACAATGGGTAGAAAGGTTGCTAGAACTTAATCTCAGCGCTAAAGAGAATCGCAATGACTATAACGAAGTCTTTCATACTACTATTATTGACATCGATAGAGTTCTTTTAGAACTAACGAATGAGATTTACCAGGAAGAGCAGCAGCAATCCAAGCGACAAAGAAGATAGTTGCATTTATTTGTGTTTATTTTTCCATTTTCTGTTGCTTTATTTTTCAGTGCAATCATTGTATGCTCTTTAAATCTATATAATACGAATGAGTGATTGAACGCTGAAACATCTTGTTGAAGCTAATCTAACATTAGCTAACTCAACTAACTTTCTAACTTTGACTTATAACATCTTTTGGTCTTTTGACTAACTCTTGAATTATAAAAGAGTTAAAGTCTTGACATCATCAAAAAGGGAAAAATTGTTAGGAAATTTCTTGTTAGATGTTTTGATGATGACAAGATAGGATTTATGTTAGACCCCAAAAGAATGTAAGTTTATGCTTTCATTGAACTTTTATATAAGCGTGTGAAAGTTTATTAATTTGTTAGGCTTGTAATTTTTATCTTCATAGATTTTAGACTAAGTATTAGATACCGAGTCACTGATAGAATTCTAGGTGAGTCTATCAGAGATGAAGTTAAAGATCAACGTCTAAAGTCAAGTGAAGATGAACATTTGTCTTAAGCATCTGTCAAACGCTTATGGACTGTTTCAGGAATTATGAATCAAGCGATCAAGTATTAGATTCACCTTAAATAAATTCTCAAGTCATGAAGGACTTAAATGCAATCATCAACGGACATTTATTTCCAACGGGAAATAAATTCAAAACACATTAAATGCCTGATAAGTGCATAAAATGTGACTGTCAGAATTCAGAGTTCAAAGTCTGCTAACATCCAATCAGAGTCAGCAGAATTTCAAGAATGTCGGAGAAAAGGGCTATTTACGCACCGCATGAGAGACACGTGTCTACATGTGTCCAATGGACAAATCCCAAGAAATCTCTATAAATAGTAGCTCCAGCAAACCCTAAATATACGTACTTACACAAGAAAAGGTCAAAACTGTGCTGAAATTCTTTCAAGAAAAGCTTACAAACTCCATAGCCAAAATCCTTCAAGCTTTTCACATTCATTCCAAAAGACAGTCACCGATATCTCAAACATCTTCATATATAGAAGAACCTTACACTCCTATTGAGATATCCCAAGTTATTTGAACTTCTCAAAATCAAAAAACCTGTGACGATAAACCTCAATTTCTTTCATTTGTGTGAGAAAGGTGTTGATCTACAAGCAACATTTTTGTGTGAGAGAAGCTTGTTGAAGAAGATCTTAATTGGAGCTGAAATCTGTGTGATCAAGGAGCTCAAGATCATCTTCCTTATCTTCTATTTTGTAGAATTCTTTGTGTGAACCTTCGATTATCATCTTAATGGATTTTCTCCGAGTATAAAGGAGAAGAAGGACGTAGTTAGGATTACATCACCCAGTGAACCTTACATGTCTTGTGTCACCTTACTGTTTTATTGCTTTACTTTATTATTTGCATCATATCTCTCAAAAGCTTTAAAAACGGTTAAGAGATTATTTAACTAAATCGAACGCTAAGCTTTAAAATCATTTCCGCTATGCTAACCCTGATTAAGCGATCTAAGCTTGCCCTATTTGGTGATTGCTAAAATCACTAAGTCTAAGTTAACTATTTTCTAGCTCCTGACCTAGCGCTTAGCTTTCTAAGCGTTCAAACTCTTTAAAAGTGATAGGAATCTTTTGAAGTCGAAAAAGACTTCAGGATTTTTCAACCCCTCTCCTAGACCCTTTCGTATGCCACTTAGGACCACCACATTCTATCTCTGAAGATACGAATCCCTAAGATGTAGGTGGCTTCTCCCAAGTCTTTCATGGAGAAAGTACTCGAAAGCCATGTTTTGACCGTAGTTAACATGCCAATATCATTTCCAACTACGCGATGCTTGCTTTTGAGCTTGCACACTTTATGAATACCAGTCTCTGATATGAAGCCTTTAGGCTGTTCCATATAGATATCCTCCTTTAGGAATCCATTAAGAAAAGCCGTCTTTACATCCATCTGCCATATTTCATAATCCAGATGTGCAGGGATTGCGAGTAGGATGCATATAGACTCGATCATGGCCACGGGTGAAAAGGTCTCATTATAGTCTATTCCTTCCTTTTGACTATACCTTTTCGCCACTAGCCTGGCTTTATAGGTTTCAACCATACCATCTGGACCAATCTTTCTCTTGTAGATCCATTTACACCCAATGGGTTTAATGTTCTTAGGTCGGTCTACAAGAGTTCGAGTCTATCTCTGCTTGCATGGCCTCCTGCCATTTTGCAGAGTCAATATCAACCATAGCTTTATCATAATCAGGGGGATCGTCACTAAGGTTCCCTGCTGCTATAGAGAAAAGCCAATGCTTCTCTCACATTAGGAGACCATACCTCTTAGGTTGGCGAGATGCTCTATCAGATCTTCACAATGGTTGTTGTGTCATAGTGGGTTCATTCGTGGCATCTTGTGTAGGTGTATCCTCAGGGGGTTCGCTTTGTTCATCAAGGATGATCTTCCTACCTGCTCCGCCTTCACGAATGAACTCTTCTTCGAGCAAGTGTGCTTGTAAAGCAACTATGACCTTATGATAATCTTGCAAGTAAAGAGCTATCCCATAGAATCTTCGGGATATCCAATAAAATGTCCTCTTAAGGACTTAGCTTCCAATTTTTCTACCTTTGTTTTCTTGATATAGGCTGGACATCCCCAAATCCTAAAATAATTTAAGCTAGGTTTACTATTCTTCCATATCTCATATGGAGTCTTACAAATGGATTTGGAAGTACATCTATTCAAGATGAGGACAGTAGTGAGTAAGGAATGACCCCACAATGAGGTGGGAAGGTCAGTGTAACTGATCATGGATCGTACCATATCTAATAAAGTTCGATTCCTTGTTTCAACTACCTCATTTAATTGTGGAGTTGCAAGTGGTGTTAGCTGTATTACTATACCATATTCCCTTAGGAAATCATCAAACTCGTCACTCATACATTCTCCTCCTCGATCAAATCTTAGAGCCTTTATATGATTGCCAGTTTGATTTTCAGCCATAGCCTTGAACTCCTTGAATCTTTCAAAGAACTCAGACTTATGTCTCATAAGATACACTATACCATATCTGGAATGGTCATCTGTGAATGTTATGAAGTAGTAATAGCTTCCTCGAGCCATTTGCCCGAAGGCCCCGCATACATCAGTATGTACTAATCCCAAGACTTGTTTGGCCCTTTCAAAAGTCCCAGTGAAGGGAGATCAAGCCATTTTGCCTTTGAGACAAGATTCACAAGTTGAAAGTGGATCTGATCCTAATGGCCTTAAAAGCCCACCTTTCTCCATTTCGCGTATCTTGTACTCTCCAGCATGGCCCAGTCTAAAGTGCCATTTAAGTCTTGAATTAATACTTGAGCTATTACTTTTGGTTATAGTATTAACTTCATTTGCATTTTGGACATTCAAATAATACAACCCATTCATTAATGAAGCAGTGCCAACAAATTTATCATTAAAATAAATGTTGCATAGTCTATCATAAAAAAGGAATGTATAATTGTTTTCAACTAAAATAGGAATTGAAATTATGTTCTTAAGCCCCTTGGGCAAAACTAAAATATTATTCAATGAAAGTAAATGTCCAATAGATAAATGCAAAGAGGTAGATCCTATTCCAATAGCAGCGACGCTTTGCCCGCTGCCTACTCTGATCTGCACCTTATTATGCTCCAGTTTGCTTCTTTGCACCATATCATGATTGGGACAACAAATGTGAGAGCTTGCTCCAGAATCAAGTATCCAGGAAGTGAAAAATATGGTTACAGAACAATTAGTTTCAAAAACATATAGTTCCATACCTGAAGCACCACCACGGCTCAAGTTAGGGCAGTCTCTCTTCCAGTGACCTAGTTCACCGCAAGACAGGCACCTAGTTTACCGGAAGACAGGCATCTGTCATCCTTCTTTGGCCCCTTACTCTTCTTAAATGTGGGAGAATTACCCTTTCCATTATTGACTCCAAATTGCTTTTTGGTCTTATTCTTCTTCTTCTTTGGCTTTTTAGGGCCTTCAGAGATGACCATAGCGGTCTCCTTTCCTTTAGGCTTCATTTGAGATTGAGCAGTTATGAATTTGTTCATTAGCCCTGCTAAGTTGCACTCAATATCGTTGCAATTAAAATTAACCACAAAAGAAGAAAAGGAGTCAGGAAATGATTGAAGAATGAGATCAGTATGGAATGTGGGATTCATGGTAAAATCAAGAGCCTGAAGTTTCTCAATTCTTGAAATCATTTTCAGTATATGATCACCAACTTTTTCTCCTTCTCTCATTTTTGCGCCAAACAGCTCTTTTGATATCTCATATCGAGCCGTTTGACAATGCTCACCATAGAGCTCAGCCAAGTGTGCAAGAATCACTCTAGACGAGGTCATCTGATCATGGGAACGCTGCAGCTTGGTTGACATTGAGCCCAGTATATACGCGCGCACTCGGATGTCATCCTTCAAACTTCCTGAGTGGCCTGCGCCCCCGGCGCAGCTGGGATATCGGCGTCCAACACATGTCCCAGTGACTCCGTGTTGAAGACAATTCTTAAATTACGAAGCCAATCCACATGATTTGGACCAGTAAGGATATTCTTTTTAATAGTCATTTTATCGAGAGAGATATAAAATTACTACAAAAAATAAACGAGATTCAATTAGAATTTATGTAACAGTGTTCCAAGTAATTTTTAAAGGTCTTAATAAAAAGAACTTGGCTCCTACTACATTTTTCGAAATGTCACACTCCCACTTTGAAATTCAGAAGTCCTCGTTGGTGGACTTCATAGTGGTGATTGAATTCCTTATAAGATTTCGTGGATTGCACCTTATAAAGTGGGAGTGTGCCCAGTAGTCTTATAAAGTGGTGCCTCACACCAGTCCACCATGTGAATGGTTCAATCATCTTTTTCCCATGATTCATTAAACCTCAACCTATGCGATAATTTTGGTTTATGATTCATCTAAGCTAGCCCACCCACTTTCCATTGGTTTAACAGTTGAGTTTCACCTTTCAACCTTATCCTGGTATTTGAGGAGAAATTGCTTCGACCAAACGCATCAAATGCGCTTAAGAAAAGGATCATATCCAACCTAGGCATATAACCCCCAGAACAAAGGAAAAGCTATATGTCAGGAAAAATATGAGTCTCTTAAGTTCAGTGGAGAGAGGGATACCTCGTATCCTTTACAGCTTAGTATATTAAATTGGGAGAATTTTGGTTTGATTATTTTGGTCTCACTTTGCACATTATCTATTTTAAAAGCACAAAAAACATGGATATATCAAAATAAAGCAATCCTAGAAAGCTAACACCATACAACCAATGGACTATATTTCCTAGATTAGGCCAAGCCAATGCCCTAATCAATAAAGAAAAATGACCTATAAGTAAGCTTCCTTGAATGCCTCTTGTCTCCTTCGTGCTTCTCTTGTATCTCTTTTTCATGGGTTCTATTTATTTCTAAGTATTACAATGATTTTAAACAACCTATACATCATTCTAATAAAAGAAATAAAATACATAGGCTCAAACCGGCCTTTACAACCCATAAAAGAAATACATCAAAAGAAAAGCCTAAGTCCATGGATTGTATCGCCATCATACAAACATGTCACACATGATATGATATCGAAAGCAAGAAAACAAAGACATATGTTGATTCATAAATAAAAATCTAATTCTTAATTCAGTGTTAAATAATTTCGAGGTCTAAAATTTATCTTGAGCATTAAAATCATATTTTAATTATACAATGATTCCCAATCATTGTATTAGTTTCAAATAAAAAGTCACACTTTTAATATTGAAACTAAAATTGCATGATAGTGAATATAATTTTCAAATTAATTTTCATTTTAGAAATAAAATCTAATTTTAAATCCAATACAAAATTATATTTAAAATAACTATTCAAAAAAAAGTTTTTTTTTAAATCTACCGGGCATGGGCCGGGTCGGGTAGGCTGCTGTGCAGCTTTGCTGCGCAGCCCCGCCACCCTCTAGTTGTAAACAACTACGTATATGAAAAGAAAGATTAAAATCACTTGTTGTACAGTGATTATCAAGCCCTTCAATCTTCCAAATCACGAATCCGATGTTGATTTTGATCCAAGTAGCACAAATGTTCTACCTCTAAATTGTAAGCCGGAATTGATGGAAGAAAAATCCTCCTTCTCTACCCCTAAGGGGCGGCTATTAGAGTCGGAGAGGAGAGAGAGTTTTTCTTTTTCTTTTCTCTGCAGTATTCTTAGAGCTAGGATTTTTGTTCAACACATGAACGTATGAGATAAAAATATAACCTCTATATATTTATATCAATTGAACAAAAGACTTGGGCTTCACAAGCCTACATGGGCTTTCTTTGAAGGCCTATGGCCGGCCCCCTATGGTATACCCATGGGTGCACTGGCTCTTATTTATTCCTTTAATTTAATCTTGTTAGGAAATTTCATGTTAGATGTTTTGATGATGACAAGATAGGATTTTGTGTTAGACCTTAAAAAGAATGTAAGTTTATGTTTTCGTAGAACAAATGTATAAGCGTTTGAAAGGTTGTAATTATATTAAGCTTGTAATTTTTATCTTTGTAGATTTTAAACTAAGTATTGAATGCCGATTAGAGATGAAGTTGAAGATCAGCGTCTGAAATCAAGCGAAGATGAAGATTTTGTCTTAAGCGACTGCCAATCGCTATGGACTATTTCAGGGCTTATGAATCAAAGCGATCAAGTATATCAGATTCACCTGAAATAAATTCTGAAGTCATTAAGGACTTAAATGCAATCATTTAACGGACATTTATTTCCAACGGGAAATAAATTCAAATGCATTAAATGCTTGATAAGAGCATTAAATGTGATAAGGACAGATTGTATACGGAACAAGCTGCCTATTGGCTAAGATTGTCAGAATTTCAGAGTTCAAACCTGCCACATCAAATCAGTGTAGTAGGATTTCAGGAATGTCAGAGAAAAGGTAGACTCACGCGTCGAGTGAGAGGCACGCACCTACATGTGTCCAATGGACAAATCCCAAGATATTACCTATAAATACCTCATTCCAGCAAACCCTAAAAATATAGATATACACGTATATACACAAGAAAGTCAAAACTTTGCTGAAATTCTCTCTCTAGAAAAGCTTAGAAACTCCATAGCCAAAATTCTTCCAAGCTTTTCATATACATTCCGGACAGTCATAGATATCTCAAACATCTTCAAAGAAGAACCATACATTATTGTTGAGATATCTTAAGTTGTTTGAACTTCCTAAAATCAAACAAACCCGTGATCAAAAATCCTCAACATCCTCTGTCTGTGTGAAGAAGTTGTTGACTCTACAAGCAGTATTTCTGAGTGAGAGAAGCTTGTTGGTGAAGATATTCATTGGTGCTGAAGTCTGTGTGATCAAGGAGCCCAAGATCATCATTCCCTCCTCTATTTTGTAGAAGCCTCTGTGTGATCCTTCGATTATCAACTTAGTGGAATTCCTCCAAGTGTTCAAGGAGAAGAAGGACGTAGCTGGGATTACACCACCCAGTAAACCTTACAAATTCTTGTGTTATTTACTATTTTATTGTCTTATTTTACATAACACTATTTATTTTGAAAAAGACAAGAAAATCGACTAAGCGACTATTTGAACAAAACGAATGCTAAAGCTTTAAATCATTTTCGCTGTGCTAACCCTGATTAAGCGATCTAAGCGTGACCCTACTTTGGTAAATTGCTAAAATCACTAAGTCTAAGTTATCTTTACTGAAGTGCCTGACCTAAGCGTTCAACTCTCTACGCGTTCAAACCTTTAAAAGTGATACGAAATTTTTGAAGTTGAAAAAGACTTCGTAGTCTATTCAACCCCCCCCCCCCCTTCTAGACCCTTTCGTATGCCACTTGGGACCATCAAATCCAATTAAATTAATAGAATAAATTAATAATAAATAATAATACTAAAATATTATTTCTCTAAGACATAAATATTTATATATTAATATTTATTAATACATTATTCAAAATAATTTATTTATTTCTAGCATAAATAAATATTATTAAGTATCTAATACTTAATATTATACTACAAAAATACTCCATCATTTTTTCTTCATCGTTTCCCTTTTTAAGCATGACTCTTTTAGGTTTGTCTTATTTGGCAATTGGAGGATTCCAAAGGATGTGGGTCCTCATAGCCTGCTTCACAGCCCACGCCGTAACCCAAATAAGAACGAATGATTAGGATCATTCTATCAACCTTTTCCGACGTGATTATTGTGTGATCACAAACCCTTTTACTCTTATATCAACGATGAGTATAGACCATGGTAAATGTCAAATCATTAACTCATCTTTACTTTCTATTTAAGTAAATCGAGATCACTATCGTTTCCTATTATAGAAACGTTCATCGCTTTGGACAAAGACTTTAGATCTCACTTGCTCATAAATAATTAAGTGATAATTACTCGTTCACCTACGAGAGAGTAAATCCTTTTTTGGTAATTAGTTGAGACCGCTACTTGTGCATTAGATCGCAGTTCGAGGTCGACCCCACCCAAGGGTGTCCTGAATCTAACTACTCTAATGACAAACCTAATGTCACAAGTACATCTCCAACTTAATCCCTCAAGTTGAGAGTTCATTTCATCTTACATCTTATATCAATTTCATCATTGACTGTCAACGAGTGAAAAACCCATGTGACGAAATTGATGCGAGTCATGTTCAAGCATATTGATCTCCTTCAATGTCCTCATGGTGTTAGCTCCCACTACAATCAACACTTATCGCCACTGGAGCTCTTACCATACAAGTCGTAAGTAATTCTCAACGCCCTATTGAGATTACATAACTTGCGAACTACATTTAGTATGCAAGTATTTAATCTTTCCAGTGTTGTTTCCATTATCACATAAGGAATGGAAAGTCTACTCTTGCATACTTGGGCCTTTAATTAATTACATATTTATACAAATGTAATAAAACAAGTAATAACCAAAGATGCCTTTATGTATAGGTTTTAATTAATAATACGATTACATTGTTTTATGCCCTATTACAATCTATCCTCCTTGCATTCGAGGGCATATTCATAACAGCTAACTCATGTAAGACATGGAGGGTAGTTTGGTAATTTCATTATGCTATGATTAAATGCACAGTATCAAGTTTAGTGAGTTTGACATATACCATGACTCTCACTTGATCGGGATACGTCAGTGAATGGCTTATACACATACGATATTTATGGTCTAGAGGTTCGTAAATGATTCGTTCATTTCGTACTCAATTGGGTTACGATATAAGTCCACGGGACTGGCTAGGTGACACTCACACCTTATGGTAATTCCTCCCATTGCCAATTGAGACGAATCTAAAGAGTCGCGTTATAAGAAACGAACAGGATGTCTTTTTGTGTTAATATTTTAGAAAGATAAAATTACTTGAATGGATTGATTTATTGGTTAAATCAAAAAATTAAATATTTAATTTATTAGATTAAATTAAATTATTTAAGTAAAGAATTAATTAAATGGAATTAATTAATTAATAATGTATAATGGATTTAAATAGAATTTAAATTAAATATATATTAAAAGATGGACAAAGTTGACTAAGCCAATGTAAGCCCACCTTGACCGTCCAAAGGAGCCCTAGGGGCGGCCATATGGAGTCCAAGAGGGGTCTCCTACTTGTTCCATAAGACAAGAGCGTTATAGAAATCTCCAACTGCAACAAGACTCCTAACCCTAATTACATAACACAAAAAGAAGGAAACTCCTATCCCTATTGTTCTCTCTAGTCGTCCACCACCACCACGATGAGAATTTTCGGGGATCTTTGGAAGGCTCGTTTCGCGTGAATCTTTGGAAATACGAATTCTAAGAGAGTTGTTGTTACTCGAATTCAAGAATACGAAATCGAAAAGGTATTCAATTTCGTTTCTATTTGTAAAACCTTTGAAAATCATCAAACCACACTAAAGTGATTCGACTCTAGGAATTCTCAATTCTTCCTCGCTCAAAAGGATTCCTAACAAAGGGATCCATCCAGGGCTATGAGCCTTCGCATCTCCTATGCTGTTGAGTGAAGCTGAATGATCGAAGAGTCTCTGGCCAAAGCATAGTCTTATAAGAGGGATTGGTGATCCCTACTTAGGAAACCGGATCATTAGTGGAACCAACATATTCATAGTTTTCGAGGCTACTAGAGTTTCAACCGTCGCCAAGCCTTAAGCCTTAGACAGGAAAAAGATGGAGAGATTCGACTCACACAAAGATCGAAATCTGGATAGGTTTGCTTTTCATCGTTAACATCTAGGAAGTCATGACGATGTTGCTAGACATCGAACCATGACCGATAGGTGCCTTGGGTTAATTGGTGAAATTAATCCAAGGCCTGGTTAATTATTACAAATAATTAATCTAGCCTATGGAAAAACTTATTGCTAGCTTGTTAATGAGTCTAAGGGAACACACACAATACTTAGTGTAATACCTATTGGCTAGTTAATTCTTTGTGAATTAATGGAGAGATTAATTAATTGAAATTAATTAATAGGGAAAAAGGAATAAATTAATTAAGTGGTCTTAATTAATAATAGTCTTATAATTTAATATTGGAATATTAAATTAGGAAAGACTAGTTAATTAATTAGTGGTCTAATTAATTAATATGTGAAAGAGGGAAATAAATATACATATATATAATGTACACGTTGGGCATGTATATGTATAAATTTGGTGTAGGATATTATCTTGTTCACCAAGTCTGTGTGTGTGTGTGTGTGTGTGTGTATAATATATATCTATCTTATAATATATTTGGTAGGGCCTATTCTAATTAATTAGATAACTAATTGAAATAGCAAGATCTTATTGGATAGATATCGTATATTTGTTACGATATCAAATATATGGAAATATCTAATTAGTTGAAAAGATATCCAATTAATTAAGGAATAGAGTTTGAGAAAGAAATGAAACTAAATAAAATAAAATTGCATGTACATATATATGTATCACACGCCTATTAAGGCAATGTGAACACACACACCAAGAGTGTGTGTGTGGGGCGTGTATGTACCCTGTATATATATATATATATATATTGTTGTTTTAATTAATTTTCTTAAGAGTTTACATAAGTTGAAAATTAGGTTTTAAGTTTCTCTTCTTCTCTCTTCTTTTCTCTCCATCTCTTTCACAAGAACTTCTTCCAACTCATGTGTTGAGTACGAAGAACACCAAAATATATTCCTACCCATTTCTCATAAGCCAAAATTCGATATTCTCTTGGCTAGCACTGGTGGAGTTAATCGAGGGTACGAGCTAAGGTGTGGATAAACTTAGAGGCGCAACACTGGGGCGCTAGGGTAAATCCATCCAGAGTGGTGTAGCAGGGAGTTGCTTAAAAAGACGTTGTTGCTTTAAGGTCTTCAAGAGGTAAACACGAGAAAACTTCCTCTTAGGATAGTTTTGAATACGATGGTACCATGTCTACCTAGCCCTAATTTCGGGGATGCCGTTTTAATTTTTAAATTTGTACCTTCCGCTGCGCCGCGTCCCAAGGGGTTATACCGAAATCCCAACACTCTTCTCATCCCGTCACTGGTATCGCTGAAGGTAATCCGACTAAGTGCCTCCTTTCCTCTTCCTCACAATGGGTCATTGACTAAGGGGCTTCCGATCATATGACAGGTAATCCTAATATTTTTACCACATTTTAACCACACACCTCTCCATCCCACGTCACTTTAGCTGATGGTTCTACATCCACCATTGTTGGGTCTAGCACCATTCATCCTACTTCATCCCTTCCGCTCTCATCTGTCTTAAATATACCAGATTTCTCATTTAATCTACTTTCTGTGAGCAAAATTAGTAGTACCCTAAATTGTCGTGTCTCATTCTTTCCCAATCATTGTTTGTTTCAGGATCTTTTAACGAAGCAGATTATTGGTAGAGGACATGTATCGGGAGGTCTCTATGTTCTGGATACTGAGGCGTTAGTGCCTAGGTCCATATCTTGCTCGGTTGTCGTCACACCTTTTGATGCCCATTGTCTATTAGGCCACCCGTTCTCTACCTATGTTGAAGAAGCTCTGTCCTCAGTTCTAGAGTCTATCATCTATAGATTGTGAGTCGTGTCAGTTTGCAAAACATCATCGTTTGTTTTATATTTCTCGAGTCAATAAAAGAGTTTGTTCTGCTTTTGAATTAGTTCATTTCGATGTTTGGGGTTCTTGTCCTATTATATCCAAATCTGGTTTTCGGTATTTTGTTACTTTTGTTGATGACTTTTCTAGAATGACTTGGATTTGTTTTATGAAGAATCGGTCTGAATTATTCAATCATGTTACTGCCTTTTGTGCTGAAATTCAAACACAATTTAATATTCTGTACGTACCTTGTGAACTGATAATGCGAAAGAATACTTTTCAAATTCATTTCAGACTTATATGAGTAAACATGGAATTCTTCATCAATCTCAAAATGGAGTCACTAAAAGAGAAAATCGACACCTCCTTGAGACAGCCCAAGCATTCCTCTTCCAAACACATGTGTCTAAAAAATTTTGGGTGGATGCTGTCTCAATGACTGTTTCTCATTAAACGTATGCCGTCTTCTGTCCTTCATGGTGAGATTCCATATAGCATTCTATTTCGCACAAAACCCTTGTATCCTATTGAACTTCGTCTATTTGGTAGTACTTGTTTTGTTTGTGATGTTTGTCCTACTGTCACAAAGTTAGATCCTAAGTCAGTAAAATGTGTTTTCTTAGGTTATTCTAGATTACAAAAAGAATATAGGTGTTACTGTCCTAGTCTCAACAAGTTTCTTGCGTCCGCCGATGTCACCTTCATGGAACATTGTCCATTCTTTCACGTTGCTTTTGATCATCCTGACAGTAAGGGGGAGGAGGATGATTTGTTAGTTTACAATATCACCTACCATTCACCAACTATTACTCCTCCCGCACAGCATGTGGCTCCTCCACCTATTCGCTATGTCTACTCCAGATGAAGGGATCCTCCTAGTACATGTCCCGCACCGATTTCTCCTTCACCATCTGATCCATCAGACAATGTCAGTGACCTTCCTATTGTTCTTCGAAAAGGTAAACGACAATGCACGTATCTCATTTCTCTTTTGTTTCATATGATCGTTTATCATCTTCTTCAAGCTCTTATGTTGCCTCTCTTGATTCTGTATCTCTTCCTAAAACTATTCATGAAGCCTTGTCTCATCCTGGCTGCCGTACGACAATGATAGAGGACATGAATGCTATAGATGTTAATGGTACTTGGAATTTAGTAAGTTTACCGGCAGGTAAGCGGGCCATCGGCTGTAAATGGGTTTTTCAATTAAAGTTAATCCGGATGGCTCTGTGGCTAGACTTAAAGCATGACTTGTTGCTAAAGGCTATGCTAAGACATATGGTGTGAATTACTTTGATACCTTCTCTCCCATGGCCAACTTTACATCAGTTCATCTATTCTTGTCTATGGATGCTACTCATGATTGGCCATTACATCAGTTAGACATCAATAATGCTTTCTTATATAGGGATTTATAAGAAGAAGTTTATATGGAGCAACCACCTGGGTTTGTTGCTCAGGGGGAGTACGGGGAAAATCTTGTTAGAGTGTATGCCCTCAAATGCCATAAAGAGGATAGATTTATAGGGCATTAACTTGTAACTAAACAGTATCTTTTTTATTATATATAAGGCATTATATTGTTTTCTTATAGGCATTTGTAAGGTGTTAATAAACAACGTAAAGTCCTTGAGAATAAGACAAACCTTTTACTTCCTATGGGATAGGAAGAATGGAACTAGAAGGGTTTGATCCTTATTCTTTAAATAGGGTTCAGAAGTTTAAGAAAGTATTTGACTGGACATCAATACAGAACAAGGACTTGCATGATATAAGTTTTGACAGAGAAAGTGCCAGTCGAACACTATGGGAATGATAGTGGGAACTTATGTCATGGACATATAAGTTGGACTAATATGTTCGAACACGGCTCGGATCAGTTTCATCACATGGGTATTCACTCACTGACAGTCAATGATGAAACTGATAAGTTGTGATAGGTACGCGTGAATCTTAGACCTGAGGAATCGAGTTGAAGATGTACTTGTGACATCAAGTCTGTTATTAGAGTAGTTAGATCCAAATCACCTTTTGGTGGGATCGACCTCGAAGTGCGACTTGATGGGCAAGTAGCATTGTTAACTGATTAGCAAAATGGGATTTATTCACTCATAAGTGAATGAGCTAAATATCCTATGCAGTCATGAATGAGTGAGGTTAAAAGTCTTTGGCCAAAGCATAAAATGACCTCGACTCATTATGAGCTAAGCATATGGTCAAGTCATGTGAGTTTGACTAAAACCATGACTCTCACTTGACTGGGATATAAGAATAAAAGGTTTATACTCGTACGACATTCAGAGCGTATATGGTTTGGAATGATCCTATTCATTCGTTCTCAATTGGGATACGATGTGAGCCACATGACTGGCTAGGTGTTACTCACCTCCTTTTGGTTTCCTCCCAATTGCCTTTTGAGACGAACCTAAAGAGTCGCGCTTAAAGGAAGTGCAAAAAGAAAATCATGGAGAAAACTTGAGAGAGTTTTCGGTATTAGATATCAAGATTAATTAATTAATAATTAGATGATTTTATTAATTAATTAAGTTAATGAATTAATTAATTCTTTAGAGGAATTTAATTATAATATTAACATGGATTTAATTGATTATTTAATTAATTTATTTAGGGGATAAATAATATTAATTATTTAATTAATTAAACAAGCATAATAGGGCTAAAGCCCGATGGCTAAAAAGGCCATGAAGTGGGCGTCAGGGTAATTTAGCCTAGGCTATTGTTTCATTGTAGTATAAGTATACTATTTAGAGAAAAATTAACCTAAGTGAATTAATACAAACTTTCTCTCCAAGTAAAAACACTTCATCTCCTCTTCTCTCTCTAGCCGTCTTCCTCAAGAGAAAAAGAAGAAGATTTTTGTTTTTGACTTCGGCGTGGCAATTTAGAGACAGCGACAAATTTCTTGTTCAAAAAGGGATTGCAAAGCTGGTTCAGAATTTAACATACGCGAGAACGGTAATTGAATTCGAAACCCAATTTAAATACGAGAAATAGAGATGAGCCACTGGGATTTAAATTTATTCTTCCGCTGTGTTTTTGTTTTTATGCAATTTTTTCCCAACAGTGGTATCAGAGCCAATCTCTGATTTCTGTATTTAATTGATTACGTGATTATGTGTTTTTCGCTTTTTTGAAGCATGTTTTGAATATGTTTTTCATGATAGTAATCCATGATTTTTCTGCGTTTAATTCATGTGTGTTGTAGTATGATGACTTGTGAATTGAAAAATCTAATTTTTGTGAGAATCGGGTCGGAAAAACCCCGCGACGAGCGCGATGAAAACAACATGCGCAGTCTGCACGCTGGGCACGCAGACAACACACGTTGTGCGCATAGCAGGTGGCCTGGCCACTGCTATGTGCACGGCACCTGGCTGCTCAAGGTCGTGCGCCTGGCGCACGTGGGCTCTGTTTCGTGGGCTCGGGTCCATGACCTGGGTCCTAACGGGTCGGGTTATTTTTCCTTGGGTCTAATTTTTAAATAAATGGGTTTTGGACTATTTTAATTATCCGGGTGGGTCAAAAGGATGATGACCCGAATTTAATTAAATAAGCCCAAATTGTTTTAATTAAAATTATGAACTCTTCAATTAATTAATTTTGGGCCTAATTAATTAATATTAAATATGCCAATGGTTGGTAATTTATATTTTATGAAATCAAGCCCAAATTGTTTTTATTGAATATTATTAATTTAAGTGAAATAATTAATTAATGGTTCTTGAAGAATTTTTTAATTAAGTTATTTATTTAAATTAAAGATTCTCACTAAATGGTTTATTGTCATGATTATCAATAAAATTTGGAATTTTATTGAGGAAGTTAATTAGTTGGACTAATTAATTATTAACTTAATCACCAACATAATTGCTTTATTTTTCGCGAGCATGTATTATATGATGGTGACATTGTCCATGGGCTTAGGTTATTTCTTTTGATTGTATTTCCTTTTACGGGTTGTAAGGGCCGGAATTGAGCCCGGTTATTTTATTTCTAGAATTATGTATAGGTTGTTCAATAATCTCATGTAATAGATAGAAATAGAATAGGCCTTTCAAGAGGAGATCAATCCAAAAGAAGAGGAGCTTGGAGCCCACGAAGAATAGTTAGGCTTATTTTTTCTTTTAATGATAACCCATTGGCTTGGGCCCTCTAGATAAAGCCCATGGACATATGTGTTGGTTTATTACTTTCGATGCATGTTCATTAGTTGTATGAAGCATGCATGTTATCAATATGCGCTATATAAATTGAATAATGTGTGATAAGCTCGTATTTTACACCTTTTTAAGCGCCTCTTTTCTTATATTTTGATGCGTTCTTGAGTTTATTTATGCCACATATGCTTTGATTTTGTGATTGGTTGTGTTTTTATAGGTTATTTGAGAATTTGAGCAAAAATGAATGAAAAGATCAAAGAAGTTCTCAAAATACTCCTTTAGCCAAGGCTATGAAGACCCTTAGCCATGATGATCATGAAGGAACCTTTGTGCTTTGAAGATATGAAGTTACCAAGGCTAAAATAGGCAAAAAAAATAGGCAAAAAAACGTGAACAGCAGATTTTAGCCGTGGCTACCGTCTTTTTAGTCGTGGCTAAGGGCAAATTTTAGCAACTATAAATACGCACTATTAGGTCAAAATTCGGGACTTTTGCCCACTTTTGAGGGTTTTGACACTTTGAAACACACCAAGAGGGTTGAAAGAAGTCTGGGGAAGAAGAAGAACGCGAGGATACTCCATCTTTGTCTACGAAGACGGAGAATTCAAGCAAGATCTATCAAGAAACGTTATTAGGGAGTTTTAATTTCATGCTTTTAGATTTGTTTTCATTGAACATGTCTTTCAAGATGAATTATTGCTTTTCTTTTACAATTATGATTTAATTTCCCTTTGATTGAGGCCATGTGAAATTCAATTACTATGTTTGATTTATGAGTATTATTTTTCCGGATTAAATTTATTTTGGGTTATGTGTTTAATATTTGTTCTTAATGCTTATGATTGCTTAGCTACCAATTGTATGAATTTGTGCTTAGTTTTGAGAGCGAGAGGAGATAAACTAGGGATGCATCTAGGTATTAAACACCACAACGTAAAATTGACTAGAGATAGATTCGATTTCCTTGTGTGTGCTTTCCGTGAAAACGGGAAATTCCATGAATCTTTGTAATGCGTTTTCATTAATTTGAATTTCATATAGAGATATAGAAATCGTTAATGAAAATAGAATTGCTATACCAAGAGATTGGATAGTAAGTAATTTAGGGAATTTCGCCTTAACCTAATCAATCTAATAATCCGGTAATATAGAATCATAGTCAAATTGAATAATTGGTTGAATCATGTGCCTTAATCACTTTTCTCATTGATTTAATTCAAAGTTGATTTCTCTCATTAGTTGGTAATTGTTATTTAGTATTTTAATTCATAATTCATAATTCATATCTTTATTTCTTGATTTAACTTAGAATTAGATAACACGGTAATTTCAGTACTTAAATACAATTGTCTCTAGGGTACTATAATCCGGACTTATATCCACTATATTACTTGCACGACCTAGTACACTTGCTAGGATTTTGTGTGTCAATGTGCAAAGTGAGACTTAGATAAATGTTTAGAACATGAATTCTCCCAAACAAAAATTCTACTAAGTTAGTAAGGGTTGCTAGGCATCCTTTTCCCTCCACTAAACTTAATAAAATTAAGTATTAAACCTAGTATATGGCATCTTCCCAGTAAGTGGGGGTCATATATCAAGATTTAATTCTAGAATTTTATTAAGTGCATTAGATGCCTTAATCGAGACATATTTCACCCCAAATAGCGTTAAAGGGTTGCAAGGTGAAATTCAAATGTTAGATTATGAGGAGTTAGTGGGAGTAAACTTAGATAATCCACAAGGCCTATAAATTGTTAAAGGGTTGCGGTTTTGGTGGATTATGGGAAGAAGAAGATTGAACCATCTATTGGATAGATTGATGTTGGACATCACTTTAATTAAATAATGGACCAAATATCGTTAAAGGGTTGCCATCCACTAGATTAATTAAAGAACTCAATCCCCACCACGAAGTACATTGCAACGATCACTTCCGTTTTTCACAGTGGGAGTGTGAATCTCAAAAAATGTAGTGGGAGCCAAGTTATAAGTCGAAGTCCTTGATTTTAAACTTGGTTTTAGTTTAGTTACACAAGTCTAATAAAGTCTGGTTTATTTTCTGCAGCTATTTTTGATTTATGTCTCTCAAAACAAAAATGACTATCAACCCACTTTCCGTTTTACTCGAAAAGAACATCTTTACCGGACCCAACTACGTGGATTGGCTAAGGAACTTGAGAATAGTTCTCAACATGGAGTCCTTGGGATACGTGTTGGACATAGACATCCCAGCTCCTCTTGCCAGAACACGTGCCAACGAGGAAGAAGTCCAAGCTCATGAAAATTGGGTAAAAGACGACGTCCGAGTGCGTGGTTACATTCTTGGCTCAATGACAAACGAGCTTCAGAGGTCCCACAAGAAGATGACCACAGCAAGGGCTATCTTGGCACACTTGGTCGAGCTCTATCCGTACTGCTAGATATGAGATGTCTAAAGATCTACTCGGGGCCAAAATGAGAGAAGATGAGAAAGTTGGGAATCATGTCCTCAAGATGATCTCAAGGATAGAGAGATTGGAGGCTCTCGATTTTACAATGAACCCACATTTTCGAACCGATCTTATTTTGCAGTCTCTTCCGGATTCTTTTTCCCAATTTGTCATGAACTTCAATTGCAATGAGATTGAATGCAACTTAGTTGGGCTAATGAATAAATTAAACACTGCACAATCTCAATTAAAGCTCAAGGGAAAGGAAACTGCATTGATTATCTTTTCTGGGCCCAAACGGGCGAAGAATTAGAAGAAGAAAGCCACGAAGCAGAGCGGCGAGCTTGGAGCTCAAGGTGGTGTCGATAAAGGAAAAGGGAAAGCTCCTGTGAATCGCAAGCATAAGGGGCCACAAAAGACAGACAGAAGCCTACACTGCGGTGAGCTGGGCCACTGGAGGAGGAACTGTCCGAACATGGGGCTGGGCGCACAAGGTATGGAACTTTATGTTCATGAAACTTATTGTTCTATAGCCATCTTTTCCACATCTTGGATTCTTGATTCTGGAGCTAGTGCTCACATTTGTTGTATGAATCAGGATCTGGTGCGAGGAAGGAAGCTGGATAGTGATGAGGTGAAGATAAAAGTAGGCAACGGGCATAGCGTCGCAACCACTGGAATTGGATCTACCTCATTGCTTTTAAATTCTGGACATATACTATTTCTGGATAATGTTTTAGTTTTGCCCAATGGGCTTAAAAATATTGTTTCTATTCCCGTTTTAGTTAAACTTGGTTATACTTTCTGTTTTATTGATGAACGAAGCAACATTTATTATGGTAATAAATTAGTAGGCTTTGCTTCTTTAATAAATGGATTGTATTACCTTAATGTCCAGAATGAGTGTTCTATGAATACTATACAAAGGAAACATAGTAGGCTTGGAATAAAACAAAGATTAATTTGGCATCTTAGACTAGGCCATGCCGGTGAACATAAAATTCGCAAATTAGAGAAAGATGGACTAATCGGTCCATTGGGATTGGATCCCTATCCTACTTGTGAATCTTGTCTCAAAGGCAAGATGGCTAGATCCCCCTTCACATGGACTTTTGAAAGAGCCTCACAAATCTTAGGCTTAGTGCACACTGATGTTTGTGGTCCATTTGGAGAAATGGCACGAGGAGGTTTCCTTTACTTCATCACCTTCACCGATGACCATTCAAGATATGGTCTAGTGTACATGATGAGGCATAAATCTGAATCCATTGAAAAGTTCAAGGAATTCAAGGCTTTAGTGGAAAATTAAACTGGTCAACATATAAAAACCCTTCGATTGGATCGAGGAGGAGAATATATGAGCGACGAGTTTGATGTATACCTCAGAGAGAATGGTATAGTATTACAGCTCACACCTCCAGCGACACCACAGTTAAATGGAGTAGCAGAGCGAAGGAATCGAACCTTGTTGGACATGGTTCGCTCCATGCTCAGCTACACTGACTTTCCCATTTCACTGTGGGGTCATAGGTTGCTTACAGCTGTACATAGTTCAAATAGATGTCCGTCCAAGTCCGTTCCTATGACTCCCTATGAGATATGGAGGAATAGGAAACCAAGTCTTAATCACATCAAGATTTGGGGATGTTCGGCTTATGTCAAAAAGACTAACGTGGACAAGTTGGAGGCCAGATCCTTGAAGGGACGTTTCGTTGGATATCCTGAGGACTCAATGGGATACCTCTTTTACCTGCACGATGATCAAAGGATCATTGTAGCTTTACAAGCCCACTTTCTTGAAGATGAGTTCATTCAAGAAGGAGGAGCGGGTAGAAAGATTGTTCTAGAAGAACAAAGTGAGACTCCAGTGGATACATCTACACAGGAAGTGAGAACCGAACCTTCTGTAACACAACCACAACCGCGAAGATCAAGTAGAGTACCTCAACCGCCTGAGAGGTACGGATATCTAGTACAGAGGGAGCTGGATCTTCAATCTGTATTAGAGAAAGATCATGGAGATGATCCCTCCACTTTTGATCAAGTAACGGTGGATGTGGATGCTACTAGATGGGGTGAAGCTATGCAAACTAAGATCGATTCGATGCATGTAAACCAAGTCTGGAAACTTGTGGACCAACCTGAAGGGGTAAAACCTATCGGGTGCAAATGGATTTACAAGAGAAAGATTGGTGTTGATGGCAAGGTTGACACCTACAAAGCCAGGCTAGTGGTGAAAGGGTATAGTCAAAAAGAAGGAATTGACCACCAAGAAACCTTTTCGCCAGTGGCCATGATCAAATCAATAAGGATTCTATTTGCAAAAGCCGCACACCTAGACTAATTATGAAATATGGCAAATGGATGTCAAAATTGCTTTCCTAAATGGATTCCTAGAAGAGGACATCTATATGGAACAACCTAAAGGTTTTGTATCTAAGGAGCATACTCATAAGGTGTGTAAACTTGAGAGATCCATTTATGGACTCAAGCAAGCGTCCCGTAGCTGGAATCTACATTTTGATGAGGCTATCAAAGGATTTGACTTCATCAAGAACGAAGATGAGCCATGTGTTTACAAAAAAGTTAGTGGGAGCAAGATAACATTCCTTGTGTTATATGTAGATGACATATTACTCATAGGGAATGATATAGGAATGCTCACCACTGTAAAGAAGTGGCTTTCGAGTACTTTCTCCATGAGATACTTGGGAGAGGCAACTTATATTCTAGGGATTCGAATCTACAGAGATCGAACAAATAGAATGATAGGGCTCTCTCAAGCCCTTTACTTAGAAAAGGTCCTAAAGAGATATAGGATGAAGGATTCTAAGAAAGGGTTCCTGCCAATGAGACATGGGATATATCTCTCAAAAACTATGTGTCCTCAAAGTGAGAAAGATAGAAAGAAAATGAGCATTGTACCCTATGCATCAGCAGTGGGTAGCCTGATGTACGCAATGTTGTCTACTAGACCTGACATTGCTTATTCGGTAAGCGTTGTTAGTTGATTTCAAGCAAACCCAGACAAAGAACATTGAATAGCTGTGAAAAATATCCTAAAGTATCTGAAGAGAACCAAGGATATGATTATCATCTATGGGAGTGGTAGTCTGAGAGTGGACGGGTACACTGATTTAGATTTTCAATCTGATGTCGATGGCCGGAAATCCACCTCAGGATTCGTATTCACCCTCAATGGTGGGGCGGTGACTTGGAAAAGTTCCAAGCAAAGCACAACCACGGATTCCACTCAGAGGCTGCATAAATCTGCCTCTGAGGCAGCAAAAGAGGCTGTTTGGATAAAGAAGTTCATAGAAGAACTTCAAGTGGTTCCTAGCATAAAGCTCTCGTTGCCACTTTATTGTGACAACACTGGAGAAATAGCGCAAGCAAAGGAACCTAGGTCTCACAACAAGTCCAAACACAACGAGAGGAGATATCACATCATAAGAGAGATCGTTGCGCGAGGAGAAATATATGTTCAGAAAATAGCCTCAACTGACAATGTCGCTTATCCATTGACCAAGCCATTGGCACAGGCGATGCTAGAAAAACATCTCGAAGGGATGGGTATTAAATACCATAGCAAATGGCATTGAGTGCAAGTGGGAGATTGTTAGAGTGTATGCCCTCAAATGCCATAAAGAGGATACATTTATAGGACATTCACTTGTAACTAAACAATATATTTTTATTATATATAAGGCATTATCTTGTTATTTCTTATAGGCATTTGTAAGGTGTTAATAAACAACGTAAAGTCCTTAAGAATAAGGCAAACCTTCTACTTCCTATGGGTTAGGAAGAATGGCACTAGAAAGGTTTGATCCTTATTCTCTAAATAGGGTTCGCAAGTCTAAGAAAGTATTTGACTGAACATCAATACAGAACAAGGACTTGCATGATATAAGTTTTGACAGAGAAAGTGCCAGTCGAACACTATGGGAATGATAGTGGCAATTTATGTCATGGACATATAAGTTGGACTAATATGGTCGAACACGGCTCGGATCAGTTTCATCACATGGGTATTCACTCACTGACAGTCAATGATGAAACTGATAAATTGTGATAGGTACGCGTGAACCTTAGACCTGAGGAATCGAATTGAAGATGTACTTGTGACATCAAGTCTGTCATTAGAGTAGTTAGATCCAAATCACCTTTTGGTGGGATCGACCTCGAAGTGTGACATGATGGGCAAGTAGCATTGTTAACTGATTAGCAAAATGAGATTTATTTAAATGAGCTAAATATCCTATGCAGTCATGAATGAGTGAGGTTAAAAGTCTTTGGCCAAAGCATAAATTGACCTCGACTCATTATGAGCTAAGAATATGGCCAAGTCATGTGAGTTTAACTAAAACCATGACTGTCACTTGACTGGAACATAAGAATAAAAGGTAGGTTTATACTCGTACGGCATTCACAGTGTATATGGTTTGGAATGATTCTATTCATTCGTTCTCAATTGGGATACGATGTGAGCCACATGACTGGCTAGGTGTTACTCACATCCTTTTGGTTTTCTCCCAATTGCCTTTTGAGACGAACCTAAAGAGTCGCGCTTAAAGGAAGTGCAAAAAGAAAATCAAGGAGAAAACTTGAGAGAATTTTCGGTATTGGATATCGAGATTAATTAATTAATCATTAGATGATCTTATTAATTAATTAAGTTAATGAATTAATTAATTCCTTAGAGGAATTTAATTATAATATTAACATGGATTTAATTGACTATTTAATTAATTTATTTATGGGATAAATAATATTAATTATTTAATTAATTAAATAAACATAATAGGGCTAAAGCCCGATGGCTAAAAAGGCCATTAAGTGGGCATCCACATGAGGGGGTAATTTAGTCTAGGTTATTGTTTCATTGTAGTATAAATATACTATTTAGAGAAAAAATAACCTAAGTGAATTAATACAAACTTTCTCTCCAAGTAAAAATACTCCATCTCCTCTTTCTCTCTCTAGTCGTCTTCCTCAAGAGAAAAAGAAGAAGATTTTCGTTTTTGACTCCGGCGTGGCAATTTAGAGACAACGACGGATTTGCTGTTCAAAAAAGGATTGCAAAGCTGGTTCAGAATTCAACATACGCGAGAACGGTAATTGAATTCGAAACCCAATTTAAATACGAGAAATAGAGATGAGCCACTGGGATTTAAATTTATTCTTCCACTGCGTTTTTGTTTTTATGCAATTATTTTCCCAACAAATCTGTCATCTTCGGAAGTCTTTATATGGTGTAAAACAGAGTCCTTGTGCTTGGTTTGGCAAATTCAGTCAGGCAGTTGAGATGTTCGGAATGAACAAGAGTAAATCTGACCATTCAGTGTTTTATAAGCAATTTTCATCTGGCATTATTCTTCTTGTTGTGTATGTAGATGACATTATTATCACCGGAAATGATGCTATGGGAATATGTTCTCTAAAGACTCTTCTTCTTCACAACCAGTTCCAACAAAGGATTTAGGGTCATTGAAGTATTTTTGGGAGTTGAGGTAACAAGAAGACAGAAAGGAATCTTCTTATCTCAAAGGAAATATGTGCTTAATCTGTTAATCGAAACAGGAAAATTAGGGGCTAAACCATGTAGTACTCTGTTGCCACCTAATCTACAACTCACTAGGGAAAACGATTTATTTGAAGATCCTGAGAGGTATAGGGGATTGGTGAAAAAATTGAACTATCTTACAGTAACTCGCCCTGATATCGCATATTGTGTTAGTACTGTTAGTCAATTTATGTCTTCTCCAATGGTTCATCATTGGGCTGCTTTAGAACAGATCTTGTGCTACTTGAAGGGAGCTCCCGGACGAGGTATACTATATAAAAATCATAGTCACACCCGTATAGAGTGCTTTTCAGACTCAGATTGGGCAGGCTCTAAAATTGGTCGAAAATAACTACGGGCTATTGTGTTTTCTTTGGAGGAAATTTGGTTTCATGGAAAAGCAAGAAACAAAGTGTTTATCTCGATCTAGAGCAGAATCAGAGTATAGAGCCATGGCTCAATCTGCTTGTGAAATTATGTGGATATATAAGTTGTTGACTGAATTTGGTCTTAAAATCTCAATGCTAACAAAACTTTGGTGTGATAATTGACACGCTAAAAGCTAACGTGCTATGATAGCAAGTGCACTAAACGTGTGTAGTAATAAGTGGACTAAAAGTCCGGGTTGTCGAACCACAAGGACTTGAATTCTAGTTAATGATTTTTGATAAAAGATAAGACAATTAAAGTAAAGTGCAAGAAAAAGATTAAACAAACGAAGAACCAAAGAGAAACGTACTATAGATTTAATCTCACGTATGATAAAATGACTAAGGCACATGCTACAACCGAATCTACTCGTCAATATATATGAGCTACTCTTCGAATTATTAGACTCCTATTGCTTTGGTGGAAACTCCTAAATTAACTATTACCCGATGTCTCGGCACATAATAATCCTATGATTAATTGACGGTTCTCTAAATATGTCTATCCGAGAATCTAATCAAAAATCACGCATTAACGTTCTAGAGCTTCCCCGAACGAATCCGGCTAACAACACCCGGGAATCTTTACCTATTTCTAGAGCAATCCCTCATTTGTTTCGGATGATATGTTAATTCTCTTGCACCCTAATCTATTTTCTCTCGAACAACTAGATTAGGCAAGATAGCAAGCATATGGTGATCAAACACATGATTGGAATAAAAGCATAGAATTAACACACAAAGCAATAGGAGAATTAATACAAAGAGCAACTTCACATATATTGATTCATAAATTTGGCCTTCACATGGCCTTAGTTCTACAATATTAGCCTCTCATCAAAGCCTTAAGAAAATCTAATACAAACATATACATACTCATGGAAATAAACATGTAAATGCAAATAATTAAAACTCCCTCAATTGATTGATGATGGATCTTTGCTCTCTTGATCTTCAATCCTTAGCTCCTCTCTCTTTGTTCCCCTCCCAAATTAAAAGTGATGAAGAAATGGTGATGAATGATGATGAGTGAAAAGTGATGGCCAAAATGCCTCTCTTTCTCTCCTCCTCCAAGATGTCTCGGTCAAGTGTGCTCCAAAATGCCTTAAGAAGACCACAACAAATCAGCTCCTAGTGTGTGTCTCCCACTAGTGTGTCCTCCACTACTCTTAAAGTGAGTAGTATAAAATTCCTAAAGTAGATCTATTAAGAAACATACTTATGACATCCCTCTCATACATGTGATGACCTCTTGGCTTTTAATGTTCCATTCCCCCATCAAATGATGATCTTTTGGCTGAAAAGAATCTCAATTCGGGTGTGGACACGCCTAGGCGTGGCATTACGGCGCTTGGGCGCGGGATTCAGAATGCTGAAATTAAATGCAATGTATCCTGCGCAGCAATCGTATTTCATTCATAACTTTCTCCACGAAACTCCGATTTGGATGATTCAAGTCCTCATTTGAAGCTAACACATAGTTCTACAACATTGTAGAAGGGAACTTCATCCAATTCGGCCTCTAAACATACGGAAATAGCGCTCGAACGTGGAAAGTGGTGTAGATACGGCGCTCGGGCGTGGGCAAGATGGCGCCTAGGCGTAGGGGTGCGTAGCAATTTGGCCTAAACTTGTTTTATACGTCATTTTTCATCCCGTTCTTTGATTGTATCCATTTAAGACCTGAAATCACTTAATGCACGAATTAAACGCACATGTGGCAAGAATCAAGCGATAAATGAACCTAAGACATAAACGCAAAGGGGCTTTAAAACACGTAAAAATGCCTCTTATCAATAATTAAGCTGCTCTTCATATTACCTCCAATCCTGTGTTTCATGAACGAACTAAACATATTGAGATTGACTGTCATTTCGTTCATGGAAAGGTGCAACAAAATCCCATTTCTACAGAATATGTGAAGACCGGAGAACAATTAGGAGATCTTTTCACAAAGGCTCTAAATGGGATTCGGGTTGATTATCTTTGTAACAAGTTGGGCATGATTAACATCTATGCTCCAACTTGAGGGGAAGTGTTATAATAGGAACGTATCTATGTTTAGGCGAATCTTTAGGAATTTGAGTTATTCCCTTACCTTATTTAAGTTGTAGCTCTTGTATATAAATATGTGCATATTCTTGAATAATAATATATACAATGAATTCGTTCTTCCCTGTTCACACGCCGAAATCTCTAATTTTCAACCGAAATTTTGGATTTTCGGGGGTCTCGAAGCGAAATATCACC
The DNA here is from genome assembly GCA_019426215.1 of Buddleja alternifolia. Taxonomy (NCBI): domain Eukaryota; kingdom Viridiplantae; phylum Streptophyta; class Magnoliopsida; order Lamiales; family Scrophulariaceae; genus Buddleja; species Buddleja alternifolia. Next base: position 40,641,846 of record CM033390.1, on the reverse strand, counting down.
TTCGATCCAATTTTGCAGAATATCTACCGAAATTTTCTAAAATTTTCGAAATTTCCCGAAACTTTTGTCGAAACACGAAATTTTGCAAAATTTAAAATAAAATAAAATTACTTTGTTAAATATCTACCGAAATTTCCCTAAATTTTCAAAATTTCAAAATAATATTTAATTATTTATTTTTAAATAAGATTCAAAATGAGTCCATACCAACACTCAATGTCATGGGCTGAATACTATCAACATTTAACTAATAATTTGTACATGCAGTATGAAGTGGAGGAAGGGAAGAGACCAATGATAGCGATTTCTATCCTCCGAAAAACTCAATGTGGTTTTAAATGATGATTTGTATTAAAATTGTGATACTTTGTTTTGATGAAGTTCCTAGGAGATTAGGTTATTACTTTACTCTCTAATTATATTTATTTTATATTTTTTGCCACAGTATTTAGTCATATTACTTAACAAAATTCACTATACATATATTATACATACACTATACATATATTATACATACACTATACATATATTATACATACAATATTATTTATGTAAAAATGCATAGTTATGATAATTAAAGTTATCTACATTTTTATTGAAAATTTTCAAGTATTTTTATAAATTTTCATAATTTCTCTAAAATTGAAATTTTAGATATCCCCAAAATTTCCATAGAAATTTCCCTAAATTTACTACTCCAAAATCTACACCTAAACCGAAATTTAATACCTTGCTTACAACTCATGACATGATGTTATCATGCACGAAAAAAGCATGGCCATGTTAAATGGTTAAACATTATGCTTTATTTGATCCAAAAAAGCAATAATTGGTGCAAGTAACTACTGCTCCAACACTACCAAAATTTGACTTTCTAATTAACTTTGCCATTGAAAGGGATATGATGGATGTCTTGACACTTTGCAATTTTCATGGCTTTACCCCTGCCATGGTGTCAATGGTTGGCTGAAAGCACCATTGACTTCCATGGAGTTGGCAAGGTTGTGGGATGCTCGAGGGGGCCTTTCCCGTGACACATGGGCAAAGCCAGCCTCCTCCAAATGGTGTTGATGTATGATATGGTAGAGCGGCTAAATTAAGAAAAGAAAACTCACAACTTGTGGTAGTAAGAATATTGCACTTTGAACACTCACTTGGTTACATTGAGATATACCCTGTATTCTCAACAAGACTGTCTATGTGGCTATGCTAGTTTGTATTTGTCACTTACAAACAAAGTAATTATTTGTCGTGATGAGGCTATATTAAAGTTCATTTAAATTCGGAGGATTGAATCAAATCATTTTTGGAATAGAACATAATTTTATAAAAGAAATTTCTAGACAAGGATAACATATTAAACCAATAACATGACAAATTAAACTATTAATTATAAGCAATGTCATATACCATTGTTCATATACTACATTTACATTACTTTCCTCAATCTTAGCAAGAATTAATTGTATTTAACTCGTTTCGATAAAATTAATACATATATATATATATATATATATATATATGGAAAATAGCATTTATTTTGGTCCCATAAGTTTGGACTTTTCAATTTTGGTCCCATTAATAACGTGATTATCACATTATGCCCCGTAACTTTCAAATATTCTCATCTTTGGTCCCTACCGAACTTTCCATCAAAAATTTTAGGGTCAACTCTGTTAGTCAATTTTTTGACCAAATTGTTGGAGGATTTTGCGTAAGTGACACATGATATTGAATAAAAATATCGTGATATTGAATACAGTGTGTGTGCGAATGCATTTAAGCACAGATTCTCCCAAAAAAAACTGATCAAAGTGTTGATTAACGAAGTTGACCGTTAAATTTTGGATAAAAAATCGGTTGAGATTAAGTTTGAATTCTTTTTAAAAGTTATAGAGCACAATATCAGAATCCCGTAACGATTGAGACCAAAAATTCAAAAACGCCAAAATTTATGGGACCACAAACGCAATTTTCTCTATAAATAGGGATCTATAACGCCCTCTTTCCATTCAAAATCTGGACCTAATCAAAAATTGAAAAACGCCAAACTTATGGACCATAAACGCAAGTTTTCCTTTCCTATAGATAAATAGTGATATATAACATTCTCCTTCCATGCAAAATCTGGACCTAAAAAGAGTTAGGGTTTAGACCCCTCCGACACCCGCTTTACAACGTCACAAAACCCTGCGTTCGACACTACAAAACTCTGCCGCCCTCTCGCTCATTGCGTTTCAATTCCACTCTCCACAAGCATGATGAAGAAATGTAGAAGCAATGGTGAAGACAAGAAGACCCTAGAAAAAGAAATTAGGTTTAAGTAACAGTGAAGAAAAGGGGCCAATGATCGGTAGAAAGTCGTGGCGGCCGCACCTGGCGGAGGAGAAGGACTACAAAGCATTACGAGAGATTTTCCAGCATCACACTGAATCCTTTGACCACATGACTGAGTACGGCCTTGAAACAATGTTGATGAGCATCAAGCCTGTTGAAGTTATCGACTCTTTCTCCAACCTCAAGCTTAGAAATATCCTTTGTTATTGTTATCGTTATTGTTTGGTTAATTTGATGACCTATTTATGTTATTATAGTTAATATTTGATACTCAATTGGAAGTTGATTCTTAACCGCGCGCGGACATACTTTGGTTTGAGCATCTTGAAGTATATCCTCCTCAAAAGGAACGCTTTTCCAGAACCATGGCTGATGCTTTATATCCTTCCGAGGTACACTTTTTTGACATTATAACACACACATTACTTACTAGTTCTGCTCAACCACCACTTCAAAATAATGATGGAGTGGAATCTCTGTGTGTGTGTGGCTGGAGCAGTGTAGACAAGCAAAACTCACATACTCAGGGAAGCTCATGGTGGACGTCCACTTCCAGTATGATGATGGAGTCACTGTAAGAGAAAAAATTAATTTTGGGCAGTTGCCTATCATGTTGAAGGTAAGTGTGATGCCATTCATTCGTCTTCCACTATATATATATATATATATATATATATATTTTTGCATCCCTTAGCTGTACGTTTACAGAACCTCGGAGGACAGCTTCTTCGGTTGAATGAGTTTGACCCGTTGTGAACTAGTTAACTGGTTTGTACCTTTTTGGGCGTATAAGTTCTGGGTTGTCATATTTATAGCTCTTCTGTTCGACCTTTATTTGTCAAAACATAGTTGTTATTAATTACATCGACTTCCTAGAAACGGAAAATGACCTCTTAAAGATGAAATAGTTGATGATTGAATGAATAGGCGTATATACTTGATATCACATTCCTCAACCTGAGTATGCTGTACTGTCTCGTTAGTTTTGTCGATGAACCACTCTTTTCCAATCTATACCAGTTTGACAATAGCTCTTGGAATCTGAATAGTTTCGGTGAAATTGCAGTATCTTGGTGATATTCTCCATCTAGTGAACTATTACAGTGTGCTTTCATGCTGGTAACTACACCTGCAGTTTTGAATATCAAGATTTGTGAAATGTTAGGAGGATGTTGACCAAGGAAATTTGGTAGGCTGGTATGAATGTCATTATGAAAAGAGTTGCTCTTTGGAGAGTTTTTTTTTTTTTTTAAAGGATAATGAAAGTAGTTCCTATTTCCACGAGAACATTAAATATTCGATTTTTAGCCACAGTACCTTATTGTTCCATTTTCTATACTTGTATGTTTTAGAATTGTACTCCATATGTTCAAATATCATAAGATTGACGGTGGAATCTATGAGTAGGTTGTAAGATAAGATAACTGTTGCCTCATTTGATGTATTGGGTCAAAACTTGTTTCTTATGCCTTGCAGGATCATTTGAGTGGCATGTTGGGTTGCTAGTGTTCCCGTCCCCTCTTATTATTGCCTTCTCTTATCCTGGGGAATACGTGGGACTTTTTGTTTGAAGTAGTGATCATAGGCGCTAAAAAAGGATTGTGGAATAGCAATATAGATGATGATTGACATTAAGAACAATTACTAAAGTAAGGGAATAGAGAATAAACCAGAGTGAAATCTTTTTGTATATTAATGTCTTGAGGCGGAAGACAGGACATGTGATTTATAGTATGATCCCTTTCTTCGATTTTGTATATATTATGCTCGTTTTACTGATGTTGGACATTTTGCTTCTTTTATATTAGTCCAAACTTTGTCATCTTAAATCTGCAAATGATCCCAAAAAGTTAGTTTTACACAAAGAAGAGCCATCAGAAATGGGAGGGTGAGTAATCTAACTTGTTCCCCTCTCTCATGGTTTTATAGAATGTATTTAACGTTAATTTGATCTTTATTCATGCTTTCAATTTCAATATCTTCAGGTACTTCATATCGAATGGGCTTGAGAGAGTTATTCGGCCTCTTATATTGCAAAAGCGAAACTATGTAAGTAAACACTTTCGCATTCATGAATATCAAATATGATTCTCTCATAGTGAAAGAGTTAGGGTTTTAAGTTAATCATATTTTTCAATGACTAATAGCATGCATTCCTGTTGTGATTTAATTCAAGTAATTTTTTCTTATCTTTTTCTTTATTTGTACTCTTGTCTAGCCAATGAGCATGGTGCGGAATTCATTTCGTGAACGACGTGAAGGTTATACTGATAAAGCCATTGGCATAAGGTTTTGTTACTTTTCCATATCCACATTTCTTTTGGGTTTTAACATGTCCTAACTTCAAGTGCAAAAATCAAATGTTATGTCAAATAGATTACATGAATTAGGAGAAGCATTGCATTTTTAAGGCATAGCCACAGTAGAAATTCTGGGAAAATGAGAAAGTTCTTTCGTCTGGATTTTTACTTTGCATCACTTTATACACATCATGTAGGTTAAATTCAATCTCTTGTCACATGGTATAAACATTACTGATACTATATTAGTTAAATAGTCTATATGTTCATATGGATATGTTGAAGCTGATATAACAAGTCCTACTCTTCTTATTTGTTTCATGTTAAAATCTGAGGATATTTACCGTCATTGTAGGGCATTGCAATTATCTTAAAAACTCCTTCAATTTCGTGAAGCTTCTAAGTTGTCTTGCTTCATACTCGCATGAGGCAATAATATTGTACTTATATAAAGTTGCTTTGCATAATTATTACTGTTGTTCTCTTAACATTCAGATGTGTGAGGGAAGATCAATCTTCTGTGTCACTTAGATTATACTATCTGAATAATGGGAGTGCAAGGCTTGGATTCTGGTGAGAAACTTAATATTTAATGGACTTTGCCGTTAAATCATGGAAACTCACTTTGTTCCTTATACAGGATACAAGGTAGGGAATATCTGCTTCCTGTTGGAATCGTATTAAAGGTACCATGCTGTTTCTTGTCTCCTTTGAGGGTTTCTTTTAGTAAATTACTCTTGAAAATTTTGTCAAATGTTTGGCGAATTTTTTATTTACTTGATGGAAGCCGTACCTCTCTCCTGGTTTGATTGATAACTAAGAGATGCGTGATCATGTTTTATCATTGATGGAAATCTTGTTTTGTTATAGTAAATTGCTCTTAAATTGTAAACTGCCAAAAAATGTGGACCTGTGTCCTGGTATAATTGGTAACTAAGAGATACATGATCATGTTTTTTCATTTTCGAATCCAAAATCCATTTTAAATACTTGGTAAGTAATTGGTTTTTGATTTATAATGACTTGAAAGTGGTGTTGGCTGGCTTAGGATTTTAAATAATGGAAAAAGAATATTGAGAGAGTCTAGGAGTGAAAAACGAGAAGAAATGACAATAGGGCGAAGGTTAAATTTTTTTTTAGCTGGACCAAAGATGAAGTGATAGACATGGGTTTTTCCGGTATAATTTTCTTTATATTGTTCCCAACTTAGGTCTAGGATTTTACTCATCTTCTATGAAACCAAGTTTTGTATTCGGTTCAGAAATAGAGAACTTCAAACCGCTGAATGAACATAGACTATAACCACTTGTCACCCAAGCTAGCGATACCTTCAATCATAGTTGTTAATGGCGAATGGCGCGGCGCGGCGCAAAGGGTCCCATAGCGCAAGGCGCACAGCACACGGCGCGGCGTGCGCCTTACTGAAGTGCGGCGCATAAATTACGAAAATAAATTAATATATATTAATACGATCAACAATATACTAACTTCTTTTACCAATAATAACCATAATATAGATAAGAAGTATTTAGCAAAAATACAAATAAAACAAGGTAATGTCAAGCATTTTAAAGAAAACATAACATAAATTCTGAAAAGTACGAATTAACAAGAAACACAACAATCTAAAACGATACTCTAATCATCTAAATCTTCAAACTCGGCTGCATTTTCATCATCCCCATCCCCATCCTCACTCTCACTCTCTTCACAAATGATATCATCATTGTCTTCTTCATAACCGGCATTATCTTCTTCATCTTCATCGATTAGATGACATGCTCCACGACTTGGAGTAGATTTTTTCGTTTTGGTCTTTGATGATGATGCTTTTGAAGAAGATGCCTTTCTTGTATAAACTTGTGGAGTTTTTGGAGGCCGTGATCTAAAAGCATATGCATCTTCATTAACTCCAGCTGCTTCTGCAGCGACACCCCAAGTTAAACCCTCGAGACCCCGTACAAGATTGTCCTCATCTTCGTCCATCTCGCCCACTAACCACTCGTTGGATTCATCTATCTCCTCTAGAGAAATAGGATCAATTGTATCACGCATATCATAACGGCGCAACAGAGATCGATTGTATTTGATGAATACCAAATCGCTCATGTTTTCATGAAGCAACTTGTTTCTCTTCTTGGTATGAACCAGTATAAATTTATGTTTAGAAAATTTTAATTTATTTATTATAATTACTTTAACAATATATCTTAATATGTAAAATTTTAAATTATACTTACAAGATCAAAAATACTCCAGTTACGTTCACATCCAGACGAGCTACAAGTGAGACTGAGTACTTTGATGGCAAATTTTTGTAAATTTGGACACGATGATCCAAAAGAGAACCACCAATCAGCTAAATTTGACAAGGAAATAGAAATCCAAATGTTAAGCTGACAAAAATAAGTAATAAAGAAAAATAATTTGTTAATTTAACTTGTAAAATATAAATAAAAAAATGCTTATTACCTGGTGCTTTTGAGGTTCTTTGTCTAATAGCAGAGGGTAATGCAAAAAGATGTTCGGCTTTCATGTATGAAGAAAGCTCCGCGATAATCTTATCCTCGGTCTCTACATCTGGAGCTAATCTTCCTACGCAATCATAGAACCCCTTCATAATGTCAGGATTTTGCACTTCACTTTCATTTGCATAAAAGAACTCCGGATTAAGGATATAACCCGCTGCATGTAAAGGCCTGTGCAGCTGGACTTCCCATCGTCTATCAATGATTTTGAAAACATTTGCATATTTCTCTTCATTTCCTTCAAAAGAAGCCTTTATTATTTCTTTAGCCCTATCCATTGCCTCGTATATATAACGCATTGGAGGCTTCTTCTCTCCATCAACTAACCGAAGAACTTTCACTAATGGACCGGCAATTTTAATTGCATAAAGGACACTGTTCCAAAAAGAAGGCATCAATATCACCTTCACCGTTGCCTTACCTTTTTCCTCTTTCGCATACTTGCTTTCATTCCATGTATCAGAAGTAAACATCTTTTTCAAATTTGCCTTCTCTTCGTGAAAGCGCTTCAAAGTTAGAAAGGCGGTTGCGAATCGAGTCTTCGCCGCCCTAACCATTTCTTTGTCACCGGTGAAATCCCGCATCATACTCAACAATTGTAGTCTTCCATAAATATAGCCACTAACTTTGATTGCTCGATCAATTGTTTTCTTCAACAAAGGGATTTTGAAAATGTCTTCAAGCATCAAATCTAAGCAATGAGCAACACACGGCGTCCAATACAAATGTCTATATTTAGCCTCCAATAATCTTCCTGTTAAATAAATAATAGGACAAATTCTCTATATTAAATATTATAAAAATATTTATAACTAAAATATATTAATATTTATACTGTCTTTAATTTAGAATTTAACAAACTAAAATGACTTCGAACCTGCTAAGATATTTGAACTCGCGCTATCTGTGACTACTTGAATCACGTCTTTCTCCCCAACTTGTTGCACAATTCTATCCAATAAACTAAATAGAAACTCACCCGTGTGAGACACACTCGATGCATCAACTGATTCAATAAATCTGCTTCCTCGTGGTGTGTTCACAAGGAAGTTAATCAATGACCTCCCTTTTTTATCCGACCAACCATCGGCCGTAATTGAGCAACCGTATTTAGCTTGCTCGTCCATGTGACTTTTTAAAAGGCTCAATGTGTGCTCCTTTTCCTTCTTCAAATAAACCACTCTCATCTCATGATATGTAGGAGGTTTCATGAAAGGTCCGAATTGGCCAATTGCTTGAATCCAAGGAGCAAAGCTGTCCGAGTTTATTGTATTAAATGGAATAGCATTATCATACATCCATCTCGCAAACTTATGCACTGCATAATCCCTCATTTCCTTCTTGCTCTCATTAAATGAAGTGGCACCTGCACTATTCCTTTTTCTCTCGGCACAAATTTCATCGGCATCTTGTCGGTAGTATATATCAAGTGGACCAATTTGCCTTGGAGTTTTAGGCTTTGGGAATGATGATTGAACAGACGAGCTTGAAGCTTGTTTACCTTTACTACCATGATCTAAGTTTCGTCGTTCCATTTCTTGTTCCTCAGCCACTTCATCGAAATGAGGCATTACATTCATTTGCTCTTTTAACTCTTTCTTTTTTGTAAATAGAGCTAGCATCTCTTCTCGAACATGCTCCGGAGCTTTTGGACAAGGGCCTTTTATATTCCGATAGCCTCCGGCAAGGTGTTGTTTAAGCCTAGTAATTCCTCCCTTTGCAATAACAGAACAAAACTTGCATTTGATGTTGTTTGTATTCTTAGGATCAACCAATTCCCCATATTGCCACGCTGGATTCGATCGGTTCGATTTTGAACTCGACATTCTACAATTTTAACATATATATATTCATCAATATACATGGGCAATATAAATATATATGTATAAAATACCACACATAGTCACATACACACATATATAATTACATATACAAGTAAAAAACCCTCTCACACACACACATATATATAATTTTAAAAAAAATTCAGCAGCATACAAAGTGAAAAAACAGCTGCCTAAGTAACTCTCTGCCTCAAAAAAGAAAAAATCCATAATCCATATACAAATCAATCAACTCCATTTAATAGGTGTGTGTGTGCATATATATATATATATATATACATAAAAAGGCTCACAAGTCACTCACAACAATAATAATGTTAATGGGAATTTTTTTTTAAAGAAAATACATACCTGCTGCTGGCTGCTGCGCGAAGTGACGGCGACGGCGGGGTTCGATGGCTACGCGACGGCGACGGCGACCGATGGGCTCCCGACGGCGAAGCGCGAGAGAGGGAGAGAAGAGGGGTTTTTTACGTGGAGAGAGAGAATGGAGAAAGTGAGGGTTTTTAGGTGTTTTACATTGAAATATTATTCCCAAAATATCCAATTTAGTGGGTTGACTATTGACCCAATTGAAATTGACCAAAAACCCCTTCAATTTTGACCCATTTTGAGCAAAATAAAATTCTTCAAAAAGGCGCGCCATTCCCTCGCCTCCATGGCGCTCGCCATGGCACACATGGCGCAAATGGCGAGCGCTTTGTTGAACCTGTGCGCCATATGCGCCATGGCGCGCCTTTTACAACTCTGCCTCCAATATTCCTATTTTATGAATATTCACTAGAATTCTAACCTATAATACAATATATTATGATTAGAATGACAATTTCGAGAACTATCTTACGTACAATTGCATTTTTTTTGTTTTCCTGAAGTTCTTAAAGCACATGGAGAAGGTTGACGATTAAAATATATAATTTGAGCTTTTGGCTAGTACAATATACTCCTCTTTTCTTCTCTCTTAACCCATTCTCCCCTTTGTGTAGGCTCTCACCGAGACAACTGATCGTGAAATCTTTGTGAGTTTAACATGTTGCTACAATGACAAGTACGATCAGGTAACGGGGTCTGTTGGCACTCAGCTTGTTGGTGACAGAGCTAAAGTTATTTTGGGTGAACTTGAGAACTTGTCTCTCTGTACTCGCGCTCAGTGTCTACAACAAATTGGTACTGACACTGAATAGCATTTATTTTTCTTAATTTTACATGTGGATGGCATTCGCTAAATCTTTTCATTTTCCAGGGGAGCATTTCCAACCTATTATGACGGGACTGGAAAAAGAAAGCTACTCTGTTGTAAGTTCATGTCTTGTATGCAAATTTTATTAATGTGATGGTAAGTGCAAAATATGAGCAGCCCATGAAACCCGATACCATATAGACCGCTTCAGTTAGAAGATGGTGGTCGACACATCTTCGCTGAATATCCTGAAGCAATTTTGTTTTGCTTCTTGAAACGTTTGGAAATAGAAAACAATATATAAATTTCTAGCGCAGGAGCCGCTGTATCAGACTCAATCTTCTGCTCACTTGTATATTTCTACTTTCCTTTTGCAGATTGCTGAAGCTTTGTTAAGAGATTACATATTTGTTCATTTGGATGACAATATTGACAAGTTCAATCTACTCATGTTAGTATTGATTTTTTCCCCTTTCTTATCACTACATTAAATTTATTATATCTGATTCTACTTTGTATTACTCAATGGTTTCAATAAGTTCCATGTAACTAATGCACGTGCCAACTTTAGCTTCATGTTGCAGAAGCTGTTTTCTCTCGTAGATAAGACTTCTGTACCAGACAACCCAGATTCTTTACAAAATCAAGAAGTTTTATTGCCTGGACATTTAATAACTATTTATCTCAAGGTACAAATGTCATCTCATTCAATGAAGATGCTATTTATGGATAAACTCAACTTATATTTAATGTTGGATCTGAGTGCTCAGTTGAATTGTGTTAGTAAGATTTTCCTTATCTGACGTGCATTGCTTGCAGTGTTTTAAAAGGTGAAGGCGCGGGGCGGGGCATTTCATATCCCACGGGGCGGGGAGTATGCCTTGCGAATATTGCTTTTCTAATATTAAAAAAATATAATATAATGTCAAAAATTGATTTAAAGTAGCGAAAAATTACAAAAATTGAAGGAACATCTCATATATATATATATACACACACACACACATTCAACCATGCAACTAAAAGTCCAAGTACAACTCTTGCCAAAAACAATCAAAATAGACAGATCAATCAATTTAGGCCTATGGACTTGAAACACATTGGGCGAGTTATCACCCGGGGCGTACGCTACGCCCGCGAGGAGTTGCACATAATTTTATGTGCAAGAATAGCAAATTTGTGGCAGTATTATTTATGTTCCTGTTCCTAAACAGAGTCATGTGGAGCTAATTAATTGTGAAATAAAATAGATGTCCTGGTGATGTGGCAGTTAAGATGGACTCTGTGTGGTGATTATATTAACTAAATTGAAAAGCTCTCGGTCAATGTACAGTAGGTGAGTACTCCAGAATTGCAGTCTTTCAGCTGTAGATTGTCTTTCCTAAGACACTGTGTCTTGGTGATTATTTTATTCTGGTCTCCATGATCAGACATATCAAGTAGAAAAATGAACGTGCTTTAGTTGGAATTGTTGTATTTTCCAGCAGAGTTTTTTATTTTTTTGGCCAAAAATCTCATTTCACTGGATCGTCATGGACTGCTGATATATACAACCGTGCAGGTCTAAATGACTAAATACGCAGTTATTTTTGCTAGCATATTGTCTGGTGTATTAAATTCATTTTTGATTATGGGTTGATTGTGGTATTTGAAAACTTATCACTTGGTCTACTGTAGGAAAAATTCCAAAACTGGTTGCTCAAGGTGAAACGAGGTCTTCAAGAAGAAGCTGACAACAAAACAAAGAAGTTTGACTTGGGCAGCTGTATGCACTATAATGTCTATTTTGATTTCATATGGCTTTACTTGCTTTGATTCTGTGGTGACGAATTAAATCTTTCCTTATAATCAATTTAAGTTTCTTGTGCTGGTGCTTCTAATTATATTTAATTGTTTTATCTACTCCATTGGAAGCGAAATTCTGATATTGAAATTCTAATGCTTGTGGTCCAGTAGCTGCTGTTCTCATTTGCTACTCTCAAAACGATAGATTGCTATCCTGGTTAGGGCCGTTAGGCTATGTTTCTCACGGTGAAATCTCATGTCTTGTGTTGGGACAAGGCGACACTGTTCCTTGATGCCCAAAATATTTGATTTCGGTTGAAAGCCGTACATGTGTTCGAATTTGCCTTAATATGCAGCAGCATTAAGAATAGGATACGAGGTCGTGTGACATCTGACAGCAATATGATCGGGCTTGCTCGCTATGAATACTTGAAATACCACATGCATCATTAAGTTTATTTCTCATGATTCGTTTTTTCCCTCTTCTCATTTTAGTATATATTTCGAATTCATAAAGGACAAGTTATGACGTCAGTTTGAGGTGTCAATTATGCATCATATAATCCATGGGTTCAATCTTATAAATTTGTTCTGAAGAGCCTATGTTGGAGTCTCTCGAGTAGCATGCTTGTTTGATAGTGATAAAGTCTTCTCGTCCGTGTCTAATCCTCATGTTACTCAATTGTGACGACATTAGATTTATGCTGTAAGAATGTGGCAAATAGAAATTACTACCACGGCTTAATTGCAGAAAAGTTTGGGGAATAGATGTGAATCCTAATTGTTGTACAGTTCTTCTTTGATTCTTATGCTCAAATTTTTAGGGAACTGTCTTGTATCTAGTGCTACATCTGGTCATGTTGACATTTCCGGTGCTTTGTTCTGGTTAATTGCAGTGACAGATGTCAAGAAGTTCATCGAGAAAAATTATCCAAAGCAAATTGGTGCAGCTGTTGAAAATTTGGTGAAGACGGGACGATTGGATACACAATCAGGTCTAGATTTGCAGCAGGTACAGAAGTAGTAACATTCTCCTTACTTATTGCAGAGACAACCTATACACGTTAAGATCTGCTGTATGTGGAACTTACTGTTGGAATATATAGCATTTGTCAACTGGTTGTTGAGGGGTAAATGTTCAAAGCAAGATTATATAGTACAGCTCTTCCAACAACCATGGTATTTGAAGTCTTGTGATCTTTCTGAAAACAAATTTCTTCTAATTATCATTCGGATGTCAAATTGGTATTGGCATAAAACAGAATATGTGATATCCTTCTTGACTATTCTGTAAGATTCTTGTAGTGTTTACCTGCTGGTTGGTTTACTTTCTAATATTTGATACACACAAGTGATGATTTGATTTAGTATGCCTTTATGAAAATTAAAAGCAATATTGCATGAGTAGGGAAATTTAACTGTTCATTGTATATGTAAAATATCTCTGTAGTAGTCATGGGAGGAAAAAGGATGTCATTTTGGTGAATTTGAATTTTATAATATAGATTGCAGGTTTCTTTTCCTTTTTTTATTTGAATGAAAACATGTACAAGCAATTATGGCAATATTGTAAGCTATAAACAGTAAGCATTGTAAAATTGCATTGATACTTGTAAACCCAGGTAAAGACTGCTAACTTTGATGGAGTAAATTTATTTTACTTGAATTTGTGAAATTGTGCTCAAATTGCTTGTCACTTGCATTGTGAACAAACTGCTCAATATCAAATGGAATTGACAGTAAAAATTTATATCATGGAATTGTGGTATATATTTTTACATACATTATGTTATGAAAGATGACATTTGATTACTCATTGTCCATGGGGAGCCTCTTGTATGATGATCATGCTTTGGGTTTATATTGACATGCATCCACCGATGTCTTTTGGATCAAATCTTGTTTTGCCTGCATGTAATTTTAAGTTATCCTTGTTGTTTGTGAGTTGTTCTGGTCTGTGGCCTGGAGTCACTTTCGCTTGGAACAACGGTCATCATTCTCAAAAAGTATTTTGCGTCTATGGCACAATAGACTTCTTACTTGACATGAAAATTTCCTCATGCTTATCTAGTCCTTTTGCAAGGACATGCTAGAAATGTTACTTATTTATTATTTTCTGCTGCTTTTTGGTTGTTAGAGAGCTGGGTTTACAGTTCAGGCAGAGAGACTAAATTTTCTGCGTTTCATTTCACACTTTCGAGCTGTCCATCGAGGTGCTTCATTTGCTGGCCTTCGCACCACCAGTGTACGAAAGTTGTTGCCTGAGTATGTCCTCTAACTAATGTACTAGACTAAGTTGATTATATTAAGTTGTTCTTTTTTCCATCACATTTTCGGCTCCCAACCCAACATATATGTATCATATATGTAATCCGTGCAGATCATGGGGATTTCTATGTCCTGTTCACACACCCGATGGGGAGCCATGTGGACTGCTTAACCATTTGACTACTACTTGCCGTAAGAAATTGTCTTTGAATTTTATCTTTTTTATTTGAAATTGTTTTACAATGACCGTTGTGGGATCTCCTAGAAATTATTGTGCGTGCATGTGCAAAAACAAATATGAGATAGTCTAAATGTTTTCAGAACCAGTTGAAACATTAAAATGTCATACTATAAGACCCATGGCCATGATCAATTTATAAGGGGCCACTGCCAAGGGGTCTTTTGAGGAAAACTTGGACTAATATCATTTATTTTACTTTTTTGACAGGGATTACTTCATATTACGATTCCGAAGGGAAAGTAAAAGACTTTCTTGAAATTCGAAAGTCAATTTTAAAAGTTTTGGTTGGCATTGGAATGACTCCCTCATTACCAAAGCTTGTGCAAGCTGGTCCACCTGAAGTGCTTCCTGTTCTTCTAGATGGTCGTGTTGTAGGTTCTATTCCATCGAATATTGTTGAAAAGGCTGTCTCTCACCTGCGGTGGTTAAAGGTTTCAGCAACTTGTCCGGTGCGTTCACTTTGTTGGAAAATAATAAAAAATGTATTGGCCACAAATTAATATCCGTTCGAACATATAGCAGATACCTGAAGATCTCGAGGTGGGTTATATTCCTCTGAGCGTGCGTGGGGCATACCCTGGATTATACATGTTCACATCTGCCTCCAGATTTGTTCGACCTGTGCGTAATATCTCTGTACCTGCTAAAGAGAGCAATAATATTGAGCTCATTGGACCCTTCGAGCAGGTGCGCGTTATTCCAGCCACGTCGCATTGAAAAATATATGTCTGTGGGAAACATGAAATTGAATCCTTTTTAACCATACACTTATTGCAAGCTTATCAAACATATATGTGTGTGTGTGTGTGTGTAGGTATACGTGGAAATAAGTTGTCCTGATGGTGGAGATGGAGGAAGGAAGGATGTATTTCCTGCCACTCATGAAGAAATTCATCCAACTGGAATATTAAGTGTTGTTGGAAATCTTACACCTTGGTCTGACCATAATCAGAGTCCCCGAAATATGTATCAGTGTCAGGTCTTTCATTTTCTCAAATTTTTATGAGGATTATTTTTCTAATTCCCAATAGAAAATTTTGGATTTTGACTTTCCACCATTGTCTTGTAATAGATGGCAAAGCAAACAATGGGTTTCTCATGTCAATCTATAAATCTTCGAGCTGACCAAAAGCTCTATCATCTTCAGGTTAGTGACCAGTCAGTTTCTGTACTTGAAAGTGTTTGTGACAAGTTTCTCCCTCTGTCTTGTTTTTTCTGATCTCTTTACTTTTGAAAAGGATTATGTCTCTTCTGTTGATTTTCAATTTGGAAAAAGTGATATTGAACTGCTAATATCATGTTCTCTTTTCTTATCTTCTTTATTTTGGGTTATTGTCACTTACTTTCCTATATTAATAAATGTTGATATGTTAGCAAAAACTTGAATTAGATGTTTGATTCTTGCCATAACCTGACCCTACAAATAATAATGGCAATATTCGTATTAGATATATTGTCTCTCTTTTCACTCTATTTGTTTCGTAGAAGCATCTTTATTAACAGTTGAATTGTTTTGGATTGTTTTTGATAAGGAATTCGGATTAATACGTTTCTTGATCTAGCGTTTTATTAGCAAAAAATGGCTACAAATAGTTGATCATATATAAGCCTGTGCCCTGTAAATCTCTATTGGGTCAAAGCCCTTGTCAGCTCTCTGAAGGGCCTAAATTAATGCTATGCATGCATTACGGACAATGATGTGCAGCCAAAAAGAAAAGAAAGTACAATATGGTGAATGACCAACTCTCAACCTACTGACGGTGGATAGAGTTGGGTTTTAGCAGGTTTAAGTAGTTTGGGTCTAGTACCAAGATAAATCACATTACATGCTTGATCGGTCGGGGGGTAGTACTTGCGGTTTCTCATATTATTCTTTCATTGGTTTTCTGCAAACAATGAGGAAAGACAGAACTTTTTCTGATCTTGGCTTCTTATCACCTGCAACGAAACAGATATGCTAAGTTGATATCCATCTTATTATCCTTTTATTTACTATTATTTCTTATGAGAGGTTGTCACCTAAAATAGAATCAGAATGTAATTTATATACACTTGAGGCCATAGTTGTTAATGGCGAATGGCGCGGCGGGGCGCATAGGGTCCCATGGCGCACGGCGCGGCACTCGCCTTATTGAAGTTAATTAGTTATATATAGTACCCCAAAATTTCAATTTCAGCTACTATTACATATTATAATAATTAGTACTCTAATTCTCAAACATGCAAATGTTTTCATATCAACATGTAATACATAAATCAACGAAGAGAGTAAAATGGGTTCAAAGAATTTTCTTGAGTTTTCATGTAAACTTGCTTATCACATAATAATCTTGAAATAAAACAAACCGATCCAATTTTGAAGCAAACAAATGTTCTTGCAACATCCTTACCACTGCAAAACCATGAAAGAATACACGGATTGGATGATTTCAGCGAGAGTTTGAGGTGGGTTTGTTTTAGGACCGTTGGAAATATCACCAAATTGCACCAATTTGCCCCAATTTTACTAGTTGATCCAATTTTGACCTTACAATTTTGGCCAAAATTGTCTAAGGTTCTTCTCTTTCAAATGGCGCGCGCCATTGGCAAGCTGCGCGCCATGCCATGAGCCATGACACACAGGCTGCGCCATGGCGCGCCTTTTACAACTATGCTTGAGGCATAGCGAACATTTTGATGGTTAATTCTTTCTCTAACAAAACATGCTCAGTTAAAGTTGTTAGTAGCAAAATTTAAGCATGATTTCTTAAGCGAAGTGCATCAAGCAATTATGCGTTGTTTTCAGGTAGGGAAGTAGTTCTTTTGGGGCCCTATGTTTCTATTGGTTTATCCGATTGTACTATATTAATCAAAGTTCTTTCCACCTAAGCAAGTCACTCATACCATGTGATCAACGTTACTCATACCATGTGATCAACTAGAGTAAATGGGAACTCATAGAGATCTACTTGGTCACATTGAATTCTTGATTTCATTTTCCCTTTTTCTACTTTGTATTTATAACTTTGTGATGCCGCCTGCAGACTCCACAGACCCCAATTGTGCGCACAAAGACATATGAAAAATACAACATTGATGACAGTCCACTGGGGACAAATGCCATTGTGGCAGTTTTGGCTTATTCTGGGTAATAATTCACACATCTACTTTGGGTTGATCATCTCCCAGAATTTGGTTCATGTGTTAACTTCATGCTTTGCAGATACGATATGGAGGATGCCATGGTATTAAATAAATCATCTGTGGATCGTGGCATGTGTCGTGGATACATATACCAGGTCTAGCTAATACTCAACGTAGTTAAGTAGAATGCCATTATAGTTGGAAAACATTTGGATGGTCTTGTTGGATAATTCAGGTCCATTTATTGTCTTCCGTTATTATCTTATTAGCAATATTGGTTATCATTCATCTCATTCCTTCTCCTTCGAATATGAAAATTTCTTCCCAGCATCAAAATTTCTCGTTAGAAAAACTGATCAAATGATTAAAGTTCATAGTATGGCTGGCATGGGGAATTTGTCTTTGATTTCCTTTTTCTTCTCTTCTCTTTATCATGAAACTTAGGGAAATTTAGTCAATTATCTTCCATTTGTATGAACATTCTGTAACTGAAGCTTAAAGGGCGAGGGGGCAAAGTGGAATTTACCATGAAATATATTTGTTCTCAGAGATTGAATGTGATTTATCAGCCTCTGGTTGTTGTATATGAATTAGACTACTATCTAACATTAGCTAGCAAGTGATGAGGTGGAATCTTCTTATTCTTCTTTATATTTTCTTTTTATCTGGAATCATTTGCCATCTCAATACACAAGAACTAATATCATGTATTGTATTCACAGCAGCAATCACTGAAAGTTATATATTCATAGTCAGTCTATCCACATTGATGAAATCCTTCTTATTTGCAGACGGAAACAATCGACTTGACTCAACAAAACATGAAGTCAGTTCGATCCCAAAGATCATTTGGGAGAAGCAATGTGGACAAATCCAGCCATCATGTGATTGATTCTGATGGCCTCCCCTATGTTGGGCAGGTAGTAATGTTATCCTTTTTTTGTTTTGTTTTGTTTTCCTCTTTTCTTTTAGTTAAAATGCTGTTAACGAAGTTTTTCAATTACCTTATTTCAGAGGATAAAGCCCGATGAACCATATTGTAGCATATGTGATGAAATTACGAGTAAAGTTAGTACAACAAAGTTGAAAGTTTCAGAGCCCGTTTATGTTGATTATGTTGCTGTTGATGCTAATAAAAGCAAAAAGCCTATACAAAAGGTAAATAAATGGTCAATCTTATGCAAATGTTATTTATCTATTATTAGCAAATTTAAACTTCTTTGGGTACGTTAAAAAGTGGATGTTTATGAATATGCATTTATTTCAGGCAAAAGCATCCCTAAATGACGTATACAAAAGCATATCTGCATAAAACTATTTATTGTTGTGCTAGGACCGACCTTATCATGCTTAGCATGTTAAATAACCAAAATAAAGCAATTTCTAGAACTTGTCTCTATGATGCAGGCAAACATACGTCTTCGGCATTCAAGAAATCCGATAATAGGTGATAAATTTAGTAGCAGACATGGTCAAAAGGGTGTTTGCTCTCAGCTATGGCCAGATACCGATATGCCATTTTCAGGGATTACTGGAATCCGCCCAGATCTTATCATCAATCCTCATGCATTCCCTTCTAGAATGACCATTGCTATGCTTTTAGAATCTATTGCTGCTAAGGTATATAAGACTAGTAGTAAGCTAGCCTCTCAGCAAACGTCAACTTTTATTTAATGCATTATTATAACTCATTGATAATGATCAATGAATTTGAAAATTGATACACTATAAGGCTCTTGGTTTTTTAGCATGGATTTCATGTTATTGTAGGGAGGGGCTTTGCATGGAAATTTTGTTGATGCAACACCCTTTTCGAGCTCAATGAAGAAGAATTCCGAAGGTTCTGAAACCAACTCTAATTCACTTGTGGATGAACTTGGTTCAATGTTGGCTTCCCGTGGGTTCAATTACCATGGTGTAGAGGTATTATACAGTGGAGTTTACGGGACTGAATTGACATGTGAAATATTCATCGGCCCTGTATACTATCAGCGTCTCCGCCATATGGTTTCAGATAAATTTCAGGTAAAAAGTCGACATTTACAATCAAATTTAATAAAATCATACCCTACATTTTGCAAGATAATAAACAAGAGTAAATTAGATTTACAATTTTCACCCCGTGTTTTTTGAGTTATCAAGTATCCAGCAAGGGTGTCTTGGTAATTTGCAAAACCTCGTAAAATAGCATGTATATCCCAATAAACTAAGGGAAATTTTGGAAAAAAGTAGAAAATTGTTTTAACTTTTATATTTATGTGCAGGTCCGTTCGACAGGAACGGTAGATCAGGTGACGAGGCAACCTATTAAAGGCAGAAAGCGTGGAGGTGGAATTCGTTTTGGAGAAATGGAACGGGATTCCCTTTTGGCTCATGGGGCAGCATATCTATTACACGATAGGCTCCACACAAGTTCTGATCATCATATTGCTGATGTGTGCTCCCTTTGTGGAAGCATCTTGACTACATCACTCATCCAATCGCATAAAAAAGCTGTTAGAGATATGATTGGTCGAGACCTGCCACCTGGACGAACCCCAAAGAAGGTTATGTGTGTTGCCTGCCAGACTAGTAAAGGAATGGAGACTGTGGCTATGCCTTATGTGTTCAGATATTTAGCTGCAGAATTGGCAGCCATGAATATTAAAATGACTCTCCAACTAAGTAATGGAGCAGGAGCTTAAGATTCTCATTGGGTACCAAAGGTTTTCTCCGCAAAATGGGTAGAAGAGTATGTTTTCTGTTTGCATAATTTTGTTATAACTTATATTGTGTTATTTTCTTCCTTAATCTTATAATTATTTATGTCATTTTGTAGCAGACTTTATTTTCTTCTCACCCGTGATCTCTCTTTTTCTTTGTAATTGATTTATAATATAAAGAGGAAAGTATTATTGTGAAAGGGATCTACAACTAATTCTTCCTTATCCCCATCTATATATCGACCCCAATGTTGGATATGCAATCTTATTTACTTTTTGACTTGTCGCGGATTAATTTCTACTTTTTCCATGTATTTTTGTCTTTTCTGTGTTGTGTAGAACTTGAGTCGCTATCTTATTCAAGTGAATGCTTCAATTGATGCATTTTACTCTTCACATTTTTTGTGTGTTTCATTTTGTATTTCACATAGAATGGATGACAAAGATATATAGTCTTGTATAAAATATACATCTGGCATGGGTGGTATATACATGATTCGCATTGTAATGTAAAATGTAAAATGAAATACCTAATTACTCCTCACGTGACTAATAGATGAAAATGGATATAAAAGAGAAATTATGACATGAACATATATATATATATATATATATATATATATATATAGTGTTAAAGATTCTCTATCCAATAGCCACATGAAGTCCTAAGTCTGCACAAAAATTAATGGTCCTAATCCTCATAATGCAAGCAAGTCAACCAAACACATTTACAAGTATATGCCCACAATAAGAGTAGAATAACAATATAAATCCACCATTTTGTACCAAGATATCATAATCTATAGCACAATCGTTTCCTCATGTCAAGTCCATCTGTAAAGTCTAAAAAGTTCCATTTTTCCTCTTCTCACTGACATTACAACAGTTATGCTACTTCTTCTTTTTAATCTCCTCTCCTATCAGGAAATATTTGTCATCCAGATGACAAAGCTGAACTTCTAGCATTCGAATATGGCTTTTCAAATTCCAACGTGCTTCCTTCATGGGATCCCGCGTTTGATTGTTGTGATTGGTATGGCGTAAGATGCAACAAGACGACAAACTATGTCCTCGGGCTTTGACACTTCACCCGCACGATCTCAACGGCACAATCCCTTCATCTATTGCCAATCTTAAACACCTCCAAAATCTCCGACTCCACAAAATCCTTAATCTTCTTGGTGAAATTCCCCCTGAAATTGCAAACTGTCACATTTAACTTCTCTAGTTATAAGTTGGACTAACTATCATGCTCTATACCTGACTTTCTTGTTCACCTTAAAAATCTAGACTGTGTTTGTTTCAATTTTGGAGGGTGATTTTGGTGAAATATTTGGTGGAACAAATTTATTAAGGTTTGTGTATTTTGGTGAGAATGTGTTTGGATTAGCTATTTTCAACTCATATTTGAGTTGTTTTTTGATGAGATTGTGTTTGGTTTTATTTCCAGAGGGGACCAAATTCAATGTACCAGTCAAATCATGTAACTTTTGTCTGAAAAAGTTTTGTTAATAATTAAATAATGATTAAACGATGATATACATACATATATATATATATATATATTAGCTAATTAATATAGGTGTGGACTGCTGTTGTGAACAGTGTTTTGTGGATGTCGTGGGGGGATTGGTTGTTTCCATGTTTATCGGCCTTTTAGTTTTTTTTTTATTTGTATTCGAGTGAATCGGCATCGTTTGGGCTGCATGGGTCCGCCTGGACTACGCTTCGAAGTGTGCGTGCGGGAAACGCGATCATGTACAATCAGCCATTGGCCAGTGCTCTCGAGACAGCTGTTATCATTTACCTATGTGGCACGTGCCTTTCTAAAACGACAATGTTTTGAGTTTGTGCGGTGTTGCATTTCACGCGCTTCCCCTGGATTACTCGGTTTCAAGAGTCCTTTATTGTCTTCTCGGATGTAAATGCATATCTGACACATCCCACTCTTCGCCAACTGCCCACCTGGAACGCCATGTGGGGCGTGTCTGTGTGGCACGTCTTGGATTTAAAAACTTATTAACAGGCGGGTGGGATTTATGGTGCAATTTGCACGCTGTCTAGATATGGCGGTAGCTGTACATTGCTTTTTAGGGTCTCTGGGTTAGTGGTTTACCTGTCTACAATGGCCTCGCTCGAGTTTCACTGTTTAATGCATTGTCGGTCCGGCCAGCATGATGTGTTGTGACATCGCTCTAGTGTCGTGTCATTTTGTTATTCCACTGTTGCCATCACGCACTACGTGTTTGGCTCTGTATTCAAACCCTTAGTGTGTGTGTGTGGGGCTGTGTGCACACACACTTTTATATGGAATTGTTTCCTGCCAGCACGTGTATGTGTAGCTTGTGTTCCTATCTGCAATCTCTCGTGTGTTCGCACTCTCCTCCTGCCATGCCCTTTTAATTCGCCTATATAAGGCGCAGTGCCCGCTCGTTCGTCGTGCCTTCGCTCTTCGATATATATATATAAAAAAAATGCCGTCGTACTGCCTGAGTACAAAGGTTGCCTTCTGTTGCCTACATCAACAGAAGGGATATTCCCCTTTCAATTTGTCTTCTGTAGGTGTAGTGGTTATGGGGTTACTGTTTGTGGATGTGTTAGTTTGTTCGCCGTTTGTTTGTCTTGGTCTAGGGGTGGGGGGGGGGTGACCCATTTAATTCTGTTCCGGTTAACACTTTCGTTTGTTGGAAAGGGTTGTCTGTTCTGGTGTTTAGTTCTCGTGCGTTTTTGTTGTCAGTTTGTGTGAGTACAGTGCAACTTTAATTTTGGCCTGGGTATGTTGGTTTTAAGTATACTGGCGAAACACGGGCTCTGCGCTGGTTTGTGTCCCTTTACAGCGTCTAGTTTGTGCGTCCAGCAGTCTTGCATGTTCTATATTGTTTTTTTTTTGTAGTATTTTACAACTTGTGTGTGCCTGGTATTTTTTTTCCCATGCCATCCCATATTTGTGTCTAATAGGAAGTAAATAAAAAGTGGTTGCTGTTTGTTTTCCTCCGAGGATGTTTTTCCCGGGAGCAGCGCCATATAAACAAAATGTTTAGTGATAAATATTCACTCACGCTTAGTGGGTAAGATCTTGGTTGGATATCCTTTTCTTTGGACCGGGGCCCTTTTTCCTGGGTGTAATGACGCTGGTTGACTTGGACGCGAGTGGACAATGACCCCTTCAATTGACAACTGGACTGCACACAAAAGCGTACGCATTTGTGGGCTCATTAGTTGCCTTTGCATTCTATTTAACGCTGGATGATCTGTGCATCCGTGCGCTTTTGACATCACCTTCTATCCGATCCTTGTCATAGCCGTGCCATCGCCTACAATTGTTTACTTGGCCCTTATCATTGGTATCTGCATATTTAAATACAATTATAAGACAATGTTTTATTTTCTAAGTGATTTGGCTTTGGTTTGGGCTCCTCTTAGGTTTGGTGGTGTGCGTGTTTAGCATAGGTTGTTCGTCTCATCGCTGTTGTCAATCGATCTGCTTGTGCTGTGATGCATGCTCTGTTAGGTGTATGCCCTCAATGCCTAAGAGGAATTAGATTTAGGGCTTTGATTAGTTATTTGTACAAACGTTTGATGTTTTATTAAATGATTTAATTGGATTGCTCAATTATCAATTAATTAATTATGTGGGTTCAATCCAAATTGAAAAATCTTAACCTAAATATTTATCAAGTAAATGACCTTAATTAAATTTCGTTTCAACTTCTAAATTGGATTTAGTGAATAAATTTTAATTAGATATAAGTTTATTCAAAATTCCTAAATTGGATTTAGAAAATCAAATTGGATTTATTTTATTCTAAATTAGATTTAGTTATTTTATTTAAATTTGATTTAAACTTATTATCATATTGGATTTATTGAAAAATTTCAAATGAACTTAGAATCGTTCAAAGTTTTAAATTGGATTTAAAACCTTTTTTCGAAGTTGGTATATGCTAAATTAGATTTAAATACCGCTTTCCTTTTACATGATATTGCTATGTGTTTAGATTAAATTACCCATTAGACTTTATTTGATAGTAGTCACACTTTAATTATATTAAAGTATTCAAACTAAATTGGATTTATTTTGATGATATTAAATTGGATTTAATTGCAGAATAAATTAGATTTAATTGCAGAATAAATTAGATTTAATCAATAGATTGAATTGGATTCAATCTAATACTAAATTAGATTTAATCATACATTAAATTAGATTCAAGGATAAATTCACATGTGTTTAAATTGTTTATATGCTCCTTATATATGTGATGGTGACACCATGTATGGACTTATGCTTTTATTTTTGCTATCTTACCTTGGTTGTATTGGGCCAGTTTTGAGCTCCTCAGTTTGTATCTTCAATTCATAGAATTTTTGTATAGTTTTTTTCTATGTAATTGTTTTAGAGGTAGGCCCAAATGGCGGTTCATGGTGGCACATGGAGTCTTGGAGAATTAAGAAGATTAGATCTTTGTATAGGGCCCAACCGTTGTAATAAAAAGGACCTTTCCCCAATCACTCATTGGCTTGAGTTGATCTAGATAGTCCATACATGTGTGTGTTGAGAATTGCTAGGCTTATTCTTATGCATCTGCAATAATATTACGCGATAAAAAAATTAATGTGCAAAGTGAGACCAACATAATTAACATTATCGAATGTTATAATTCTCCCAAATTAAAACACTGAGTAAGTAAAGGGGCATTGGATGTCTTAGCTCTCCATCAAACATTAGAAGATGGGTTCATTTCTAGTGCATGACATCTTCCCGGAAGGGGGTCATGCATCAAGACATGGTACTCTATCTTCTCTAGTGCATTTGATGCCTTCATGCCGAAACAAATTTCGCCCCATATATCGTTCGAGGTTGCAAGGCGGGATTCAATTGTTAGATTGAAAGGATTTGATGGAATAAATGACTCAGATGGATCACCACCTATATATCAAAAAAGTTTGTGGTTCAGTGATCCATGAGCTAAAGGAGATTGGATCACCGGTTAGACCGATTGATGTTTGACATCACCTCAATAATCTAACAAGCCATATATCGTTCAAGGTTGCAACTTGTTTGGATCGTTGAGGAAATCAATCACTCACTATGAAACTAATCCAACGAGGTTTCCGATTATTGCAGTGGGAGTCAAGTAAATATTGAAATCCTTGATTTTACTTGAAAGTACATAATAACACATCTAATCGAAAATCTTGGACATTTTTCTGCAGTTTATTTCCATCACAATGACTAACCCTTTGACAATACTACTTGAGAAAAATGTCCTCACTGGACCAAATTTCATTGATTGGATACGAAATCTGAGGATTGTCCTCAGCCTTGAATCTTCGGGACATGTGCTCGATGAAGAGATGCCTGATGTCCCAGACCCCAGATCTTTTGAAGATAGGCTTGCATGTGAAGACTAGATTAAAGCCGACACTCGTATCAAAGGGTATATGCTGGGATCGATGACCAATGAACTGCAACGATCTCATGGAAAGATGGGAACGGCTGCTGAAATCATGGTACATCTAAAGAAACTCTACGGAGAGCACAACAAGACTGCTCATTATGAGACTTCATATCAACTCTTTGGGGCGAGAATAAAGGAAGGAGAGAAAGTTGGGGATCATGTTTTGAAGATGATCTCCATGTTCGAGAGATTGGAAGCCCTGGACTTCTCTATGGACTTCCAACTTCAGACTGATCTCATCCTGCAGTCACTACCCAAGGCTTTTTCGCAATTCATAGTGAATTTCAATATGAATGACATTGAGTGTTCACTGCCGGGTCTTTTGAACAAACTCACAAATGCTCAATCACAAATGCTCAATCACAAATGAACCCCAAGACGAAAGAGACTGCTTTAGTCGTTTCTACTGAGACTTCAAAGAATCAAAAGAAGAAACGAGGCAAAAAGCAACTGGGAGTGACAAATACTTATGGGAAGACCAAAGGCAAGGGAAATTAAAAGAAGAGGTTCAAGGACAGGGGCCCTAAGAAGACAGACTTCTGCCTCCACTGCAAAGAAGCAGGGCATTGGAAGCGTGACTGTCCGAAGTTGAAAGCAGAAAATAAAGCAGGCATAGAATTTTATGTTTTTGAAACAAATTGTTCTATGATGATATTTTCTACTTCTTGGGTTCTAGATTCCGGAGCTAGCGCTCATATTAGTGTTTTGAACCAGGATCTGGAGGCAAGTAGAAAGCTGGATGAGAACGAAGTGATGATCAATGTCGGAAGCGGACACAGCGTTGCTGCAACGCACATTGGAATTACTTCTGTTTCATTAATTTTTGGACATCAAATTGTTTTACATGATTGCCTTATTTTGCCCAATGGGCTCAAGAATATTATTTCTATTCCTGTATTAGTCAGGAAAGGATATTTGTTTACATTTAAACATAATTCTTGTGATATTTATTTTGGAAATAAGTGTGTTGGCTCTGCATCTTTAATTAATGGTTTATACTATTTGAATGTCCGAAATTTATGTATGGTTAATACTATGACTAGAAAACATAGTATGAATAGAAAGAACTAAAAACTCATATGGCACCTTAGACTGAGACATGCTGGTGAATTCAAGATTCACGAGTTGGAAAAACGTGGGCTTATTGGCTGGCCCACTTAGGTCTGACCCATATCCGACTTGTGAATCGTGCCTCAAAGCCAAGATGACTAGGTCACCATTCAATGGACATTTAGAAAGGGTAAATGATGTTTTAGGATTAATCCACACTGACGTTTGTGGGCCCCTCAAGGATGCGGCCCTTGGAGGTTTTCAGTACTTTATAACCTTCACAAATGACCACTCTAGGTATGGTCTAGTTTATCTGATGAAGTATAAATCCGAAGCACTTGAATGGTTCAAGGAATTCAAAGCTTTGACTGAAGAACAAACTGGGCACAATATTAAGGCACTAAGATCTGATTGAGGTGGCGAATACATGAGTGCCGAGTTTGATGAGTTCTAAAAAGAACATGGTATAGTATTACAACTAACTTCTCCAGCAACCCCACAACTCAATGGAGTAGCAGAAAGAAGGAATCATACTCTGTTAGACATGATACGCTCCATGCGTAGCTACACCTATGTACCCATCTCATTGTGAGGACATGCTTTGCTTACAGCGGCACACATTCTGAATGAATGTCCCTCGAAATCTGTTCCCACTATACCACATGAGATGTGGAGCGGTAGGAAGCCTAGTTTGAAATACATAAGAATATGGGGTTGCCTAGGATATATAAAAAAGACCAAGGTAGAGAAACTAGAGGATAGATCCTTGAAAGGACGCTTTATCGGTTTTCCCCTAGATTCGATGGGATACCTCTTTTACCTGAAAAATAATCATAAGATCATCGTGGCCTTGCAAGCCCAATTTCTTCAAGAAGAATTCATTCGAGAAGATGGTGCCGGTAGAAAAACTGTTCTGGAAGAACAAGATAACATCCCTTCGGAGACATTAGTTCAAGAATCAACTTGACACAACCGTCGTAGCCACGATCTAGCAGAGTATGTCAGCCGCCTGAGAGATATGGCTATCTGAACAATACGCAACATTATTTGTATGCTATTGCAGAAGGAAGCCAGGGAGATGATCCCTCTGACTACGATAAAGCAACGACGGATATAGATTCCTCAAAGTGGCTTGAGGCTATGAAAGCAGAGATTGATTTGATGTTTTTGAACCAAGTCTGGATTCTTATTGATCTACTAAATGGAGTGATAGAGTAGATGTCCGGCGCGCCACTTTTAGGTACCATTTACCGTGTAATAAACTCTATAGAGACAATCTTTTCTGATGAATAAAGTCAATTATATTATGACATTCTTTGTTCTTAAATTGTTATTATATGCTTAAAACGAAGTCCCTTGAATCACACATGACTATGGGACATCATCGGACATTGGGAATGACGATGATGGAATATGTCTCCAAGGTCGTGATTCTTAAAAGGTTCCAAGTCCAAGATGAGCCTGTCGAGAAAAGGGTTATTGACAAAGACTCAAAAGACTTGCATGTGTACATAGTTCTTAGAGAATGTGCCTCGTTCCATAGGCATAGATTTACACGAGAGTTCTCATTTGGATAATGAGTGAATTGAACAACCCCGCTGGGAAATTCATAAAATGGTTATCGAATATGGAATTTCCTATAATCACGTAGGCATAAGAGTAATCCTTTTGGACCTGAGCTTCCATTGTTACTTTGAGCATAGTCGATCATACTTTGCTTTATCTCATGATTCCATAGCGAGTCGTTGTATGGGATATCTTGTGTATATTGTGATTATGTGTCCAAGTACATGAGAGACCAAGATAGGATTCATCACTGATTTAGCAAATCAGACATTTCCTATGTAATTGCTTAAACGAATCGATTCAAGGAATCTTTGGCCAAAGTATGGCAATCCAAAGAGGCGCAGTGTTTCCTCGTTTGGATTGCATGAATCGATATCATGCAATAAGGGATACATAGTGATTGGGTCGAAAGAGTTTCGACTAAGCCATTACTCGAGATTCCAATCCGGAAAATATGATGGAGGGATCTTACTTATGCGAGGATCATGGTTATGATAGGTTGAGTATCTTGACATCGTTTGTGTCTAGGTCTTCGGGGTCCGTTGCTAGACAGTAACCTCGATTTGTAGGTACCATGATATTATGGTCTGACTAAATCAAGGAAGATTTAATCTTGTACTTTCTAAATATAGAAAGGTATAATGACACTTTTAGAAATTGTACTTACTAATAGAACATGAACGAACCTAAGGGGTCATACACTTTCTCCTGATGTTCCTGCTTAAAAGAAATGATTAATCAACTTTGGAAGTTGAGGTGAAATTAGGAAAGTCTAGTACTTACCTAAAGAGGAATATTAATTAATTAATTGGAGATCAATAAATTAGACTATTTAATTAATCAAGCAAGATTAATTAATTAATGGACTAAGTAAACTCCAAGGGTTTTATTTAATTAGTAGAGGAAGTCGAAATTAAATAAAATTAAAGAAATAATTGGGTAATAATAATTAAGGTTGGATTTAAATTATTATGGAATATTTAATTAAATGGTTGGACTATTCAATTAAATAAGGAGTCAAAAATTAAATCAAGTTGGATAAAATTTTTGGATTCCATGTCTATGGGGGGCGGCTAGTGGACGAAATTTTAGGGGAGGATTTAATTCCTCTCCAAGTCTTGATCAAGTTGGAATCAAGGTAATATTTAGGAGAGAGAAAGGGAACAAGTTAGCTTGCAAGCTAAGTTCCTTGCTTTTAGGAAACTTCTTAATTGAGTTTGACTAGGAATAGACGAAAGTCAAATCTTAAAGATTTGATTTTATCTTAACTTCCAAATAAATTAAACCTAGGAGTCTCTCTGTAAATATGTGTGTTAAGAGAAACACACACACACACACACACACACACTCTTAACTTTAAGTAAAATTTCGTCCACCCCTAGAAGAAAAAGAGAGAAAATTTTGTCTTCTTATTTATGCCATAAATCTCGCCCCTCACCATTATTTCTTGACAAAGTTTTGCTTGTGTGTTGAGATTAACCTTTCACATATATTCCTACCTTCATATATTAAGCCTAGATTAGATCTAGAATAATTATATAGGCTAGCACCATATATATAATTATTGGAAACTATACGGATGTGTGGATACATCTTAGAGGAGAGACAATTGGATCACTTGAAGATACAAGGAACAAATCGAAGCTTGGAATTTTCGAAGGAGGCCGACGGTTTTCTTGGAGATTCGATCAAGGGAGTATTTGTTTGGATTGAAAAGATCAGAAACTTGTACGAGGAAAAAAGCACGAAAGGTATTTTGTGTAGTTAGTTTTTCTTCGTTATATTAGTTTAATTAAACCGACCATTAATCATGTTTCGGGGTAGTGTTTATTAACTTTTTAAATTCCACTGTGCTTACCTGCCCAGGGGATTACCCAAACAAACAGTGGCATCAGCGCCTGCTTAGTTTAATCGAACTAATTTATGTGATTTATTATGCTTTATTTATTTTCGTTTGAATAAATTGGAAGCATGTTTAAATCAAGTTGTCTTGAGTTATTATAAATTGAATTTAGTTTGGGATTTAAATGTATGAAAATTTAGATTTTTTATGACAAATTTGGTTTTGCGAAAAACTATATAATTTGGTGATTTGGGTTAATAGTGAGTTTTTCGGATTTGAAAAACACCGGTGGAGGGAAGTAGCAAAACGGACGAATTGAAAGGTTTGAAAGTGGAGTAACAACCCGGCCCGAGGTGGGTTAGTAGAAACCGAAAAAACTCCACTGTTTCGGCCCGAATCGTTGGACGAAAAGGGCCGAAATAGCGCAGGAGGCCCAAGCCCGACCCAGTTTTTCGGCATGATTATTATTTTTAAATTTTGATAATTCTAAAAATTAGATTTTTGGAAATTAAAGTTATCTTTCTAAAATTATAATTTTGGAAATTATTATTTTTCCTTGAAAAATAATTTTGTGAGAAATCCAAATTATCCCAAATAAATTGCAATTTATTTTGAACAAGAGGTAGGTAAATTTTGGATATCGTATATTATATGGCTTGGCATGATTTTATGTGATAAGATGAACCATGAGCCTAATCTAGTCTTTAGTTTTCGTTGTATGTAATTTCGATGGGTTGTAAAATTAGCCTGTTTGGCTTTTAATTTTTCAGTCATTAGATTATTAGAATGTAATTAGATTATAGTCTATGTAATTGAAGACGAAGGCCAAATCGATGACTTGTATGCAGTGGCTATCCATTGTAATAGTTAGGTTATTTTTATTTCCTAGAAGTCCTCCACTTTGATTAGGTTAGGGCACAAGGTGGTTCATCCTAATTTACCGCTTTGTGGATGGTTTATTTTTCTGTCTATTTATATGTGATGTGTTTGGAATGTATGCATAGGATAAAAACCTAAACAAGATAAATTTAATCTGGTGAGACCAATTTGTATGCAATTTCCTCCTAAGGAATATTAGGTCGATATGGAATTGAAATTGGATTTCTCTTCCATGCCTTCCATCATAAGTGGCAACATGTGAAATGCCATTGAGGCTAGGTGAATCACTCATATAATTGGGGATTAACTTAGTCGAGATAGGCTGTGATTGTAACTAAGCATAGAGATGCTCCGTGGGCTCTAATCACTCATTGTACACTCATATAATTGGGGCAATGAACTGAGAGGATTGATCATCGAATATTTTATGGGTTTGGCCTGACGCTGAGGTAGCATATTGGACAGCCATATAATTGGCCATATGTGAAAGACGAGGTAAAACAATCTTGAGAACCATCCAACGAGGTGGAAGGCTGGGGGAGGCTACTATCTAAATGGATCAATCACACTCATATAATTGGGATGATTAGATTAATTTAAATAGATCTCAAGCCCACTAAGGGAAATTAATTTTTCCTCTAATTCTGTCCAAAGGGTGGTGGAATTTAGAAAAATAGTGGGAGACTTGTACAATTACAAACCAAATTGTATAAGGACTTTATTTTAGAATGTATGCTAATATATCTGCCTCGAAACCTTTGTAGATTGAAAAATGTCTAATCCATTCAAGAACTTAATTGAAACCAATAAGTTAACTGGACCCAACTTTGAGGATTGGCTTAGAAACCTTAAACTCGTCCTCCAAACTAAGAAAAGATAATACATTATCTCAACCCCTATCCAAGATGAACCTGCTGATAGTGCCTCAGATGATAAGAAGTATGAGTATGAAACTGTTAGAGTTAGTGCCCGGCGCACCAATTATTGGGCGCCATTCTATGTAATAGTAACTCTAGAGTTGAACAATCGTTTTCTTATAAATAAAGTCAATATCTTTTATAAGTATGGCATGTTTTTATTCTTAAATTAGTTTTCACTTTGGCTTAGAATAAAGTCCAGAAGGATCACACATAGCTATGGGACATCATTGCACATTGGGTGTGGCAATGATGGAATATGTCTCGAAGGCTGTGATCTTTAAACAAATGTTCCAAGTCGTAAAAGGGTTCATCGAGATAAAGGGATATCGATGCAACCCAAAAGACTTGCTCATATGATGCATACTCTGGGAGAAGTGTATCTCGTTCCATAGATACTGACACGGTGAAAGCCAATGCATATATGAGGGTTGCCATTCTGGTGATGGGCGAACTGAACAACCCCATGGAAGTTTCTAAAATGGATTCCCAGTCGAATGTGGAACTTCCAGTGGTCTTGTAGTATAAGAGTAATCCTTATGGACCTAAGATTCCATTGGATGTCTTATGCGTAACCGCACGTGTTCTTGATTTGTTACATGATCACTTTAGATGATCGAATATGGGCAAACTCAGACATATGCGTCTTACGTGGTAAGGCACGTGAGAATCGAGAGGAATCTATATCTGACATTAGCCTGTCAGTTAATCTCCTATGGTTACATAGTGAATCGACTTAAGGAATCTTCGGCCGACGTATGATATTCAAAGAGGCGTAGGGTTTCCTTGTTTAGATAGTCGAAGTCGATTTCACAAAACGTGGGAAACATAGGATTGAATTAATAGAGCTTCGACCTTAGCCACTGCTCTAGATTCAATCGGGAGATTAGGTAGAGGGATCTTACTTATGCGAGGATCAAGATCGCAAAAGGCGTATCTTTACTTTCGTTTTATCTAGGTCTTCGGGACCCTATGCTAGGTGGGCAACCGCGATTTGTAAGTGCCGAGAATTAGCTTGGTGACTAATTCGAGGCTTGATTAAATCAAAGGATTGATTTAATCTAGTACTTTCCATTTTAGGAAGGTACACTAGCACTGTGGGAAGGTGTACTTACTACTAAATAGAAACGAGCCTAAGGGGTCACACACTTACTCGAGAGAGTCACTGTTTGAATAAAATGTGATTAATCAATTTTGAGGAAATTGAGGGAATTAGGAAAGTGTAGTACTTTCCTAATATGGAATATAAATTAATTGAAGGATTCAATTAATTTTACTCTTTTAATTAATCTTGTAGAATTAATTAAATTAATGGACCTAGTAGAGTCCAAGTGTTTTATTTAATTGGGTAAAGCCCAAGTTAAATAAATAATATGTTGGAAATTAAATTGGTTGGATTTAATTAGACTTGTATTTAATTAATGGGTTGAGCCTAGAATTAAATTAAGAAGTCAAAATTAAATACTAGAGTCCAATTAATGGTGTTGACCGATTTTATGTCTTGAAATAAAGGAGGGGGGCGATTTTTAATATGGTGGAGGAGGAAAAGAGTTTTCCCCTTCTCCAAGTCTTCATAGGATAAAGATTACTAGAGAGTTTAGGAGAAAGGAAGTTTCCTTTTCCTAATTGGACTCTAGGTAATTTTCACCTATAAATAAGAGATAATGAAGACTAAATTTATGATGCTTGAAATCTGAAATTTTCGCCCCCTCCAAGCCACTAAAAATCGGCCACCTTTTCTCCTTCTTTCCAACACGACGTCGTTCTATTCATGTGTTGAATTAAACGACTTAGAAATATTCCTACCCTTCACATATTCAAGCCTAAGGCAAGCTTAGAATTGTTTTGTTGTCTAGCACGCAAGGCAAAACAATTGGTGACTTGAACGAGGTGTGGATACATCTTAGAGGTGCGACGCTTGGAGCACTCTAAATCGAAAGATACGAAAAGACGACGGGCAATTTCTCACCCAAGGGAAATTGTGTGGATTTGCACCACAGGGTTGCTGTGATCCAAAGCTCGAGGTGATAACGAAATTTTCGAAAGGTATAATTTCGTTTACCTCCCTGTAAATTCGATCGAACCAACCCATATTCCTGTTTTCGGGTGGTTGTACGTTTACTTATGTAAAATTTTAACTTCCGCTGCCACGAGCCACCCGAGGGAATGAGTCAACCCAACAGTGGTATCAGAGCCATGGTTTGGCTCGATTGAATTTTTTATGTGATTATGCATGTTTATTTTACGTTCTTGTTGTAAAATTGAAAGCATGATAATCAATATGTTCATTGTTAGACTAGGATTGATTTTGATTTGGGATGTTGTTTGATTTTTTCGATTCTGTTATTTAAAAATCATTGGTTTTAAAAATCATGAAATCTGAAATTTGGGTATATGATTGTATTTCGAAGTTTTGATTTGGTTTTGTGAAATCTCCTTTGGTGGGGTGTTGCAAGATGGTTAAACCGAAGGTTTAATCATCAAGTAATATAACCCAGACCTTAGGAGAATTCAGATTCGTTAATCGAGACTTGAAAGAATCACGAACGCGCGAAAAAACTGATCTGAAAATTCGCGCACAGCAGCAGCCGCTGCATACGGCGCCCAGGCGTGGGGAAACCCACGCCCAGGCGCGCGCATGACCACGCCCAGGCGTGGTAAACAGAAAGCAAAAATAATTTTTTTTTCCTCTCTTTGTACTTTCTGGAGGTGGGTGACCCAAAGACCTTACCTATGATGGTTTAGACTTGTAATTTCTAAGAAAGGTTTTAGAAATCGATATCGAACTTATCCCAATGATATTTGCAATCTAGCTTGAATGATGAATGGGTAAAATTTACTTTATCGCATATATGTTTGTTGCTTGGCATGTTTATGTGATAAGGGGATGAACCACGAGCCTAGTTGTAGTTTTGGTTTTCCATGTATGTAATTATTCTAGAGTTGTAAATAATAGCCGGTTTGGCTCTTTCCTTTTCGTATAGTAGATTAGTAGTTTTTGATATTCTATGTAATCGAAAACGGAGCAAGGAGATGGAGCCAAGACTTGAAGACTTGTATGCTGAGACGATACCATTGTAATAGTCTAGGTTGTTTTTACTTTCTAGAATGTCCAAACCCACTTTGGCTCGAGTGGGTAAACTAGGTTAGGGCTCGAGGTGGTTCATCCTCAATTTTACCGCTTTGTCGATGTTTTATTTATCTGTCTATGATGGTTATGTAATGTAATGCATGCATAGGATAGATAATTAAAACAAGATAATTAGATCTGATGAGACCCCCCCAACAAGCATGTTATAATTCCCTCCTGAGAAAAATATTAGGCTTATGTGATAGTAAGAATGAAATTCTATTATCATTCCTTCCATCATAAGTATTCACCATGTGAAACGCCGCTAAAGGTTCAATCCTTTGCTCAGAAAATGGGGTGGATTGGATCCAAGGTAGGCTGTGAGTGTTTACTAAGCACTACAGTGCCCCGTGGAAATCGGTTGGTTTCATTGCTTTGCTCAGAAAATGGGGGCAATGAAATTGATGGTTATACATGGGATATTTGATGGGTTGAGCCTAACATCGTTCCTCATGTGTTAGCTCAGAAAATGGGGCACATGTGGGAGATGAGGAAAAACCATCTTGAGAACTATCTAGAAGGATAGAAGGTCCGATAAGGCTACTATTCAAAATCATCGTATGTTAGCTCAGAAAATGGGGCATATGATGAAGTGAGAATAGATCTCAAGCCCACTAAAGAGACTAACGTTTCTTCGAATCATGTCAAGAGGGTGATATGATTTGAGAAAAATAGTGGGAGACTTGTACAATTAAAGACCAAATTGTATAAGGACTTTATTTAGAAAATCCGTTATTGATTGTCTGTTATGCATTTTTGTAGATAAACGAAAATGGCTAAAAATCCTCTTTATACAATACTTGGAACCAACAAACTGAACGGACCAAACTTTCCAGACTGGCTTAGAAACCTCAAAATTGTTCTTCAATATGAAAGGAAGGATTATATCCTGACGGCTATACAGCCCGTGATTAACGATGAAAGCAGTGATGAGGATAGAGAGTACGCAAAGCTGTGGTCGGATGATAACATCCAAGCTAGATGCATCATCATGACTTCTATGTCAAATGAGTTGCAAAAGCAACATGAAAATATGATGATGGCAAAGGAAATCATCGACCACTTAGAAGAGCTTTACGGTACTAGGACTAGGAGAGAACGATATGCTATATCAAAACAATTGTTTGGAGCAAGGATGAATGAAGGGGCATCTGTGAGTGAGCACGTCCTTAAGATGATCCAATTAATTCATAAGATGAATGATTTGGATGTGCTACTCGACGGAGACCTTTGTGTCGATCTTGTGCTTCAATCTCTCCCAAAGTCATATGATCAATTCGTCATCAATTTCAACATGAACAACTTGAATGCTTCAATGAATGCACTGTTGAACATGTTGATAACTGCTGAAAGCACCATCAAGAAGGACAAACCGGTGCTTCTTATGAATTCATCTTCTAAAGCCAATAAGGGCAACAAGAAGAAGAATAAGACTAAGAAGCTGAAAGGTAATGGTGGTGTAAAGAAGGTTAAGAAGCCAAAGTCTGAGAAGTCTGATAAGTGCCATAAATGTGGAAAAATTGGGCACTGGCAAAGGAACTGCAAAGAGCCTCGGGCTCAAGGTATGTTCTTTGTTGAAGTTAACTTTACTGTTAACAATACTTCTTGGGTTCTTGACACTGGATGCGGTGTTCATATCTACAATGATTTGCAAGTGATGGAAAGAACCAAGGAGCTAAGTAGAGGAGACATGACCCTGCGGATGGGGAATGGAGCATTGGTTGTTGCCAAAGCCGTGGGGACGATCTACTTAGAGTTAGGAGATAGGAAATTAGTTTTACATTCCGTTTATTTTGTTCCTGAAATAATAAGAAATATTATCTCGATTCCGGTTTTGGATAGAGAAGGATATTGTTTTGAGATTCGTAATAAAAGTTTGCTTTTGTTTTATGAATCGTCTCTTATTATGGAATCGAAAATAAAGAATGGAATGTATACTATATCCCCAATAATTTCCAATCTCAACATTCAACAAAGTAACAAACGTAAACAAGATAATCAAGTAAGCACACAAATGTGGCACGAAAGACTTGGACATATTTCCAAAGAAAGAATTCGAACATTGGCAAAACATTTAGGTGTAAATGACTTAGATGAATTGTCAAGTTGCGAATCATGTCTTAAAGGAAAAATGACCAAGTTACCGTTTTCGGGCAAAGCGGAACGAGCCACAAAACCATTGGACTTAGTCCATACGGACGTGTGCGGGCCAATGAGTGTTGGCACTCAAGGTGGCCAAGGCTACTTCATAACTTTTACCGATGATTATTCACGGTATGGTTATTTATATCTTATGAGATATAAATCTGAATCCTTTGAGAAGTTTAAGGAGTTCAGAAATGAAGTAGAGAAGCAACTTGGTAGAAGTATTAAGGCTCTTCGATCGGATCGAGGAGGTGAATACTTATCTACCGAGTTTCTTGATTATCTTAGAGAGAATGGAATTCTCTCACAGTGGACACCGCCTGGCACGCCTCAACATAACGGGGTAGCCGAGCGAAGGAATCGAACATTGCTAGATATGGTTTGATCCATGATGTGTTTCACTAAAGTTCCTAAGTCAGTGTGGGGCTATGCTCTTGAAACGGCTGTCTATCTGTTGAATAGATCACCTAGCAAAACGGTGCCCAATACCCCATACGAAAGTTGGTATGGAAAGACGCCCTCATACAATCATTTGAGAATATGGGGGTGTCCTGCTTATGTAAAGCATTTAGTGGGAGACAAATTGGACCCCAAGTCCTCTTTGTGCTATTTTGTAGGATATCCAAAGGAAACTGTTGGATATTACTTCTACAGCCCAATGGAACAAAAGGTTATTGTTTCAAGAAATGCCAATTTCTTTGAGAGGGGTCACCTTCTAGATAGAAAAGGCGAGGTTGTAGAACTTGACGAGGTCCGTGAGAATGGATCAAGTCAAGAGATGCAAATTAACCCACCAGACACCAACGAGGCTACATCAGTGGCACCCACCGAAAACACACAACCTTTGAGGAGATCAACGAGGATCCCAAAGGAGCCTGAAAGATGGCTAGGCCTATTGCAAGAGGAGGGTACTCAAGATCCTCCTCTAGACTCTGATCCGAAGAGTTTTAAGAGTGCAATGTCCGACATTGATTCGAGAAAATGGCTAGAGGCCATGACATCCGAAATGGACTCCATGTACTCCAACAAGGTTTGGACCTTGGTTGACCCACCTGAGGGCATAAAGCCCATTGGCTGTAAGTGGGTCTACAAGCGAAAGCTTGGAGTCGATGGAGAGGTAGTAACCTATAAAGCTCGCCTCGTGGAAAAAGGATTCTCTCAAAGACAAGGAATTGACTATGAGGAAACCTTCTCGCCAGTGGCTATGCTGAAATCCATTAGGATTATGCTTGCTATATCTGCATATTTTGATTATGAAATATGCCAGATAGATGTAAAGACTGCAATCCTCAATGGAGAAATTGAGGAAGAGATTTACATGCAACAGCCAGAGGGCTTTACATCCAAAGGGAGCGGACACAAAGTGTGTAAACTCCAAAGGTCCATCTATGGACTTAAACAAGCTTCTCGAAGTTGGAACAAACGTTTTGACACTGTTATACAAGAGTATGGTGTTAGGATCGGTATGCCCCCACAAGCGATGTCGGCGCAACGGAAGAAATAAAGTATATAAAACACATATATATCGGCATCCCAAGCTAGGGGTCAAAGTAATGCACAACAAAAACTAATACGAGTAAAGGGGTTTTAAACCGATTACAAGATTTGGGGTTTTATTAAAGTGAGGGTGTAAAACCACAACACAAGGAAAATCACACCAAAAACTTTGGCTCTCATTTTCGAATCCTCACCTCAACATGGAGGGGTTCGAATCAAACCACCATAAGCTCCTAAAGAAAGAAGCCTCTACAAGGACACACCTCAAGTAGGTTCATACCTTAAGCAAAAGATTGGCTAGATATATGCTCTAAGGAAATGGAGTCTATGTAGTGAAAGATGGAAGACAAGAAGAGTTACTAAAAGAAATATCTATAGAAGATAATCTTTTACAACTAATCTTCAAGAAGAAGTTCTATAGAAGAAAGTCTTCAAGAATCACAAGAGAAGCTAGAAAAATATAGAGATGAAGAACTAAGCTCTAAGCTTTTTTTTTTTTCTTTTTAAGTTTTCATCAAGTATTAAATGAGAGCAAGAACACCTCCTTTTATAGCCACCAATTTTCGGCCATATGGTGTTAGGTGGAGTAGAAGACTTGTTTTTCTTCACCTACCACCTCATTCTCACCTACCATTCCATTCTCAACCACCACCACATGTGTAAGAGAATATTTTTCATTTTCTTCTTCATTTAAAAAACATTACAAGTCAAACTTTGACTAGCTTTGAATTTCACTCTTGTGACTTCATTTAATTAAGTCCAACTTAATTAAAATGGCTCCCAAGTCTTCCAAGACTTGTTAATTAAATAATCTTCACGATTAATTAATAGTAAAATTAGTAGCTTAAATAAATTCCCGGATAATAATAATTTCCGTTAATGATTAATCTCCAAAATTAATTAATAGAAAAATTATTTTCCCAAGCCTACTAATTAAAATAGGCCCTATCTATTACATAAGCTTCCAACCGCATACATAATCTTCAATAATGGTCCATCATCTTCGTCTCCATCTTCGATTACAATAAAATGAAAAAGAAAGTGCGAAAATAAAATATACAACCAAATTGAAATAGAGGCCAATAATAATTACAACCCAATTGAATAATCTAAGGCTCGACCCACAATCCATCCATTATGCAAATCAACCATCAAGCGTATGAAGATGATATGCAAAGCATTAATTAATCATAAGCCCATCACATAGTTGAAACAATCATAACTTTGGGAT
This sequence comes from Buddleja alternifolia, assembly GCA_019426215.1. Taxonomy (NCBI): domain Eukaryota; kingdom Viridiplantae; phylum Streptophyta; class Magnoliopsida; order Lamiales; family Scrophulariaceae; genus Buddleja; species Buddleja alternifolia. Next base: position 40,601,821 of record CM033390.1, on the reverse strand, counting down.
TTATACGTTTTGAGGAAAAACCGAGTTTTTCTAGTTTCAAAAATTCCAAACTTTTAAATAACTCAAAAACGCGTGGAAGTTGATTCCAAAATCAAGAAATGGGCCAAGGGTAGGAGTCCTTGAAGGCCCGGGTCGTGTGTACCACACCACGTCAAGATGGTCCAACCATCAAGCACATGATGTGCATACGCACACCCGTGTACGCTGTCCGGCAACGCACCGTGCGCCGCCGAGCAGCGCACACACTGTCCAGCTACTGGACAGTTTCTCGACCATTGTCGAGACCACCAAGGGGTGGAATCAGCCATGGTCAGCCCCGTCTTGACCCCCGCCAAGTTTCCTTCGACGGTTGGCAATGATTCGCGATATTGAGCCCTACTAAATGAGCACACCCTTATGCGCACAAAGCCTTCGGCCGGGTGCGCACAAAGTCTCGTAGCTTGGGTTCGGTATCAACGGTCCTTGCCCGGGTTTCGACCTTCCCTTTTAGTGTCTCTTAATTTTCAATCGTTTAAAAAAAATAAAATCTCCAAGATTTTAAGAAAAACGATGACAAATCCCAAGCTATTATTAAATCAACAAATGTAACATATAGACTTAAAGCAACCGGTTAAAATACTACATGAAACCGAAGGCAAAAACATGCAAAGTTTTTAATGTGCATAACCCGGGCTCTGATACCACTGTTAGGATCGGTATGCCCCCACAAGCGATGCCGGCGCAACGGAAGAAATAAAGTATATAAAACACATATATATCGGCATCCCAAGCTAGGGGGTCAAAGTAATGCACAACAAAAACTAATACGAGTAAAGGGGTTTTAAACCGATTACAAGATTTGGGGTTTTATTAAAGTGAGGGTGTAAAACCACAACACAAGGAAAATCACACCAAAAACTTTGGCTCTCATTTTCGAATCCTCACCTCAACATGGAGGGGTTCGAATCAAACCACCATAAGCCCCTAAAGAAAGAAGCCTCTACAAGTATTAAATGAGAGCAAGAATACTTCCTTTTATAGCCACCAATTTTCGGCCATATGGTGTTAGGTGGAGTAGAAGACTTGTTTTTCTTCACCTACCACCTCATTCTCACCTACCATTCCATTCTCAACCACCACCACATGCGTAAGAGAATATTTTTCATTTTCTTCTTCATTTAAAAAACATTACAAGTCAAACTTTGACTAGCTTTGAATTTCACTCTTGTGACTTCATTTAATTAAGTCCAACTTAATTAAAATGGTTCCCAAGTCTTCTAAGACTTGTGAATTAAATAATCTTCACGATTAATTAATAGTAAAATTAGTAGCTTAAATAAATTCCCGGATAATAATAATTTCCGTTAATGATTAATCTCCAAGATTAATTAATAGAAAAATTATTTTCCCAAGCCTACTAATTAAAATGTCTTCCACTTAATTAATTAATCTCATTAATTAATTTCACTTTAATCCTAAACCGGATTAATATTCACATAGCAATTGAACTTTCTTGAGTAAGTGTGTAACCCCATTGTAGGTTCGTTCATGTACTAGTAGTAGGAACACAACCCCGTTGTGCCTTTGCAATTTTTATTGCTAGATTTAATTACTCCAAGTATTTTAATCCGACCAAGAATTAATTACCGATTAATTCATGGTTCCTACAAATCAAGGTTAGTACTAGCCACGCGCCAAGAAGACCTAGCCATGAACGATTATTGGGTGACCTTTCCACATTACGATTTTCGCATAAGTAAAATCCTTCCATCAAATATCCCGATCGAATCTAGGACTTGGATGTCAGTCGAAATCCCAGTAACTCGATTCTATGTATATCGATCTAAGTGACATTGACCAATTTATCAATCAAGCGAGGAAACACTGCGCCTCCTTATTGATACTACTCCGGCCGGAGGTTCCCATGGTCAATACACTGTGAAGTACATAGGATATGCGCCGATGCTAATGATCAGTGACGGATTCTTTCTTGGCACTCACGCGCCTCCGTACATAACCAGACTGGACCCAATATGCCCCACTTTATGACTCACCTGGAATCGTGTGACAAATCTAAGTACAGTGGGCGATGCACGAGATGTCCAATGGTGCCTCAAGTCATGAGGACCAATCTTATGCCTACGTAACCGAGGAGATTCCAAATTCGACATTGACTCCAATATGGAATCTCGGCGGAGTTGTTCAGTTTACTCGATCCCAACGAGAACCCACATAGATGCACTGATGTACACCGTATCAGTATCCATGGAATAGGATACACTCTCCAAGAGTGTGCATTGTACGTGCAAGTCTTTACGAGTCATTGATATCCGTATCTCAATGATTCTATGACTTGGAACATCTTTAAGACAACAACCTTAGAGACGTATTCCATGATTGGCATCCCCGATACCAAACACATCTCATTGCTTAAGAGTGATCTAGGGGACTTTATCTAATTGCATAGAATGATAAGATAAAGAAGAAAATGCCATTTATTAAATTACTTGACAAGATACAATATAAGACTGTTTAAAGAGTCGGCTACTACGCCCTACAAATGGCGCACCGGGCACCTAACTCTTTCAATCTCCCACTTGCCCTAGTGCCAATTGCCCATGCATTTCAGGCCTATCTTCTCAAGATGTCCCTCCAATACTCTTTGGCCCAAGGGTTTGGTAAAGGGGTCTGTTATGTTATTTGCCGAGTCCACACGTTCCACTTGAACGTCGCCTCTACGAACGATCTCTCTGATCAGATGGTATCGCCTTTCTATGTGTTTGGACCTCTGATGAGACCTTGGCTCTTTTGACTGTGCAATAGCCCCATTGTTATCACAGTAAAATCGTACGGGATCAACAATAGATGGAACAACACCCAACTCTTGGATGAAGTTCCTTATCCAAACAGCTTCTTTTGCAGCCGCCCAGGCTGCAATGTACTCAGCCTCTGTGGTGGAGTCAGCAATAGTTTCCTGTTTAGAACACTTCCAGCTGACTGCTCCACCATTGAGTACAAAGACAAATCCCGAGATAGATTTGAAATCATCCACATCAGATTGGAAGCTAGAATCTGTATAGCCTTCCAATTTTAATTCTCCTCCACCGTAGACTAGGAAGGCATCCTTAGTTCTTCTTAAGTACTTAAGGACTGCCTTTACGGCTTTCCAGTGCTCTTCGCCTGGATTGGCTTGATATCGGCTTATTGCACTAAGTGCATAAGCCACATCAGGCCGTGTACATAGCATAGCATACATAATACTCCATATAGCGGAGGCATATGGTATGTGAGACATCTTTTCCTTTTCCTCCGGTGTCTGAGGGGACATAGACTTGGAAAGAGAAATACCATGTCTCATAGGCACCAGTCCTCTCTTGGACTGATCCATTTTGAATCTCTTCAAAACTCTATCTACGTATGCAGATTGGGAGAGTCCCAGCATTCTACTGGATCTATCTCGATGAATCTTCATTCCGAGAATGTAGGATGCCTCTCCCATATCCTTCATTGAGAATTGTGTGGATAACCACGCTTTAGTTTCTTGTAACATTCCTATGTTGTTTCCAAACAATAGAATGTCGTCAACGTAAAGCACCAAAAACGTTATCGCGCTCCCACTAGCCTTTTTGTACACACAAGCTTCATCAGCATTTTGAACAAAACCATATATTTGTACAGTATCATCAAAACACTTGTTCCAGCTTCGGGAAGCCTGTTTGAGTCCATAAATGGATCTCTGAAGTTTGCACACCTTGTGCTCACTTCCTATGGATGCGAAGCCCTCGGGCTGCTCCATATAAAGCTCTTCCTCTATTTTACCATTGAGGAAAGCAGTCTTCACATCCATCTGCCATATTTCATAGTCTAAATATGCAGCTATGGCTAGAAGTATCCGAATCGATTTGACCATCGCCACTGGTGAAAAGGTTTCATCATAGTCAATTCCTTGCCTCTGAGTGTAACCTTTCGTCACGAGACGTGCCTTGTAGGTGACTACCTCTCCATCTGCTCCAAGCTTTCGCTTATAGATCCACTTGCAGCCTACGAGTTTAGACCCGTCAAGTGGATCCACCAAGGTCCAAACCTTGTTGGAGTGGATGGAGTCCATCTCGGATTGCATAGCTTCTAACCATTTTCCTGAATCGACGTCCAACGTCGCTTCCACATATGTCCTTGGATCAGGGGAATTACCATCCTCGTTGCTATCAAGTAAGAAACCATACCTCTCAGGTTGTTTCGGGATCCTTTCGGATCTTCGAGGATGTTGTGTACTTGCTACTACTTTTGGTTGTGCATCTGTGGTATCAGGTGAACCCTTTTGTGGTTCTTGAGTTTCCTCAAGTTCTGCAACCTCGCCATTTCTATCCAATAGAAATTCCTTCTCTAAGAAGGTAGCGTTCCTTGAAACAAACACTTTATGTTCCGATGGGTTGTAGAAATAATATCCATAGGATTCCTTTGGATATCCCACAAACTTACATAAGGAGGATCTTGCATCCAACTTATCGCCCACTAGTTGTTTGACATAAGCCGAGCAACCCCATACCCTTAGGTATTTATAAGTGGGTGGTTTACCAAACCACATTTCATATGGCACCTTGGAGACACTCTTTGACGGTACTCTATTTAATAGATACGTCGCAGATTCTAGGGCATATCCCCAGAAGGAAAGAGGAAGTCCAGTGAAACTCATCATGGATCGAACCATGTCCATCAAGGTCCGATTCCTTCGCTCGCTTACCCCATTAAGTTGGGGAGTACCGGGCGGAGTCCACTGAGAGACAATCCCATTGTCTTTTAGATAATCGAGGAATTCACGGGACAAGTATTCTCCCTCTCGATCCGATCGAAGAGCTTTGATACTTCTTCCCGTTTGCTTCTCTACTTCATGTCTAAACTCCTTGAACCTCTCAAAGGCTTCAGACTTGTATCTCATAAGATACACGTAACCATACCTCGAAAAGTCGTCGGTGAAGGTTATGAAGTAAGAATGGTTCCCTTTAGTTCTTACATTAAGCGGACCACATACATCCGTATGGACCAAGTCCAAAAGGTTAGTAGCTCGCTCCATTTGCCCGGAAAATGGTGACTTGGTCATCTTACCCTTTAGACAAGATTCACAAGTTGGCATATCTAGCATTTCCCGAAGGTCAAGCTTATCCGCCATCTTATAAATTCTATCTTTAGAGATATGGCCTAATCTAGCATGCCACAGGTATGTATCATTTTGATTATCTAACTTTCTCTTACTAGTATGTTCCTCATGTTGAGATAATAAGATTGGAGTATCGAGGAGAACCGTGTATAAGCCATGAGACAACTTTGATTCCAATATTAATGAAGAACCATAAAACATGGAGCAAGCTCCATTTTTTATAACAAAACTATAACCTTCCTTGTCCAACAAGGGTACAGCAATGATGTTCTTAATTAATTGCGGAATGTAAAATACATTGTTCAAAATAACACGGTTTTTGTTGGGAAAAGATAAGTAGATAGTTCCTACGGCCGTGGAAGCAACCCGTGCTCCATTCCCAAACCGCATGGTCATCTCCCCTCTACTTATCTGCTTGCTTCTTGCCATCACCTGCAAATCATTGCAAAGGTGAACTCCACATCCGGTGTCCAACACCCAAGAAGCATCATTAACTGATAAGTTAACTTCAACCTAAAACATACCATTCATTGGTTCAGTGCAATTACGCTTCCAATGTCCCTTTTTACCACGATTGAAGCACGCATCATGATCGGTACCCTTAGCCTTTTTTTGAAAGAGTTAGGTGCCCGGTGCGCCATTTGTAGGGCGTAGTAGCCGACTCTTTAAACAGTCTTATATTGTATCTTGTCAAGTAATTTAATAAATGGCATTTTCTTCTTTATCTTATCATTCTATGCAATTAGATAAAGTCCCCTAGATCACTCTTAAGCTATGAGATGTGTTTGGTATCGGGGATGCCAATCATGGAATACGTCTCTAAGGTTGTGGTCTTAAAGATGTTCCAAGTCATAGAATCATTGAGATAGGGATATCAATGACTCGTAAAGACTTGCACGTACAATGCACACTCTTGGAGAGTGTATCCTATTCCATGGATACTGATACGGTGTACATCAGTGCATCTATGTGGGTTCTCGTTGGGATCGAGTAAACTGAACAACCCCGCCGAGATTCCATATTGGAGTCAATGTCGAATTTGGAATCTCCTCGGTTACGTAGGCATAAGATTGGTCCTCATGACTTGAGGCACCATTAGTCGTCTCGTGCATCGCCCACTGTACTTAGATTTGTCACACAATTCCAGGTGAGTCATAAAGTGGGGCATATTGGGTCCAGTCTGGTTATGTACGGAGGCGCGTGAGTGCCAAGAAAGAATCCGTCACTGATCATTAGCATCGGCGCATATCCTATGTACTTCACAGTGTATTGACCATGGGAACCTCCGGCCGGAGTAGTATCAATAAGGAGGCGCAGTGTTTCCTCGCTTGATTGATAAATTGGTCAATGTCACTTAGATCGATATACATAGAATCGAGTTACTGGGATTTCGACTGACATCCAAGTCCTAGATTCGATCGGGATATTTGATGGAAGGATTTTACTTATGCGAAAATCATAATGCGGAAAGGTCACCTAATAATCGTTCATGACTAGGTCTTCTTGGCGCGTGGCTAGTACTAACCTTGATTTGTAGGAACCATGAATTAATCGGTAATTAATTCTTGGTCGGATTAAAATACTTGGAGTAATTAAATCTAGCAATAAAAATTGCAAAGGCACAACGGGGTTGTGTTCCTACTACTAGTACATGAACGAACCTACAATGGGGTTACACACTTACTCAAGAAAGTTCAATTGCTATGTGAATATTAATCCGGTTTAGGATTAAAGTGAAATTAATTAATGAGATTAATTAATTAAGTGGAAGACATTTTAATTAGTAGGCTTGGGAAAATAATTTTTCTATTAATTAATCTTGGAGATTAATCATTAACGGAAATTATTATTATCCGGGAATTTATTTAAGCTACTAATTTTACTATTAATTAATCATGAAGATAATTTAATTAACAAGTCTTGGAAGACTTGGGAGCCATTTTAATTAAGTTGGACTTAATTAAATGAAGTCACAAGAGTGAAATTCAAAGATAGTCAAAGTTTGACTTGTAATGTTTTTTAAATGAAGAAGAAAATGAAAAATATTCTCTTACACATGTGGTGGTGGTTGAGAATGGAATGGTGGGTGAGAATGAGGTGGTAGGTGAAGAAAAACAAGTCTTCTACTCCACCTAACACCATATGGCCGAAAATTGGTGGCTATAAAAGGAGGTGTTCTTGCTCTCATTTAATACTTGATGAAAACTTAAAAAGAAAAAAAAGCTTAGAGCTTAGTTCTTCATCTCTAGATTTTTCTAGCTTCTCTTGTGATTCTTGAAGACTTTTTTCTACAGAACTTCTTCTTGAAGATTAGTTGTAAAAGATTATCTTCTATAGATATTTCTTTTAGTAACTCTTCTTGTCTTTCACCTTTCACTACATAGACTCCATTTCCTTAGAACATATATCTAGCCAATCTTTTGCTTAAGGTATGAACCTACTTGAGGTGTGTCCTTGTAGAGGCTTCTTTCTTTAGGAGCTTATGGTGGTTTGATTCGAACCCCTCCATGTTGAGGTGAGGATTCGAAAATGAGAGCGAAAGTTTTTGGTGTGGTTTTCCTTGTGTTGTGGTTTTACACCCTCACTTTAATAAAACCCCAAATCTTGTAATCGGTTTAAAACCCCTTTACTCGCATTAGTTTTTGTTATGCATTACTTTGACCCCCTAGCTTGGGATGCCGATATATATGTGTTTTATATACTTTATTTCTTCCGTTGCGCCGGCATCGCTTGTGGGGGCATACCGATCCTAACAGTGGTATCAGAGCCCGGGTTATGCACATTAAAAACTTTGCATGTTTTTGCTTTCGGTTTCATGTAGTATTTTAACCGGTTGCTTAAATCTATATGTTACATTTATTGATTTAATAATAGCTTGGGATTTGTCATCGTTTTTCTTAAAATCTTGGAGATTTTATTTTTTTAAACGATTGAAAATTAAGAGACACTAAAAGGGAAGGTCGAAACCCGGGCAAGGACCGTTGATATTGAACCCAAGCTACGAGACTTTGTGCGCACCCGGCCGAAGGCTTTGTGCGCATAAGGGTGTGCTCATTTAGTAGGGCTCAATATCGCGAATCATTGCCAACCTTCGAAGGAAACTTGGCGGGGGTCAAGACGGGGCTGACCATGGCTGATTCCACCCCTTGGTGGTCTCGACCATGGTCGAGAAACTGTCCAGCAGCTGCTGGACAGTGTGTGCGCTGCTCGGCGGTGCACGGTACGTTGCCGGGCAGCGTACACGGGTGTGCGTATGCACACCATGTGCTTGATGGTTGGACCATCTTGACGTGGTGTGGTACACACGACCCGGGCCTTCAAGGACTCCTACCCTTGGCCCATTTCTTGATTTTGGAATCAACTTCCACGCGTTTTTGAGTTATTTAAAAGTTTGGAATTTTTGAAACTAGAAAAACTCGGTTTTTCCTCAAAACGTATAAATCCCAAAGTTATGATTGTTTCAACTATGTGATGGGCTTATGATTAATTAATGCTTTGCATGTCATCTTCATACGCTTGATGGTTGATTTGCATAATGGATGGATTGTGGGTCGAGCCTTAGATTATTCAATTGGGTTGTAATTATTATTGGCCTCTATTTCAATTTGGTTGTATATTTCATTTTCGCACTTTATTTTTCATTTTATTGTAATCAAAGATGGAGACGAAGATGATGGACCATTATTGAAGATTATGTATGCCGTTGGAAGCTTATGTAATAGATAGGGCCTATTTTAATTTAGTACCCTAGATTGCCTTAGATTCACCGGTGGCTCGGGTGGATCGCTTAGGGACCCACAATCATCCATATTTATTTACCGCTTTGTGGATGTCTTATATTATGTTTTCTTATATGCTACTTGGATTGCATGATCACATAATTAAAGATAATCCTAATCTTGATGAGACCTTGCATGTTGAAAACCCTCGCTTGATTTGTTTCAAGTAAATCCAAGAAATATTAAGTTTATGTGGAAATTGAACGAGGTTCTATTGTCCACGCCTTCCATCATAAGTGGTGTCATGTGAAATGCCATGAAGCTTGGCCCGCCGTCCATGAGTCGTGGGGTGGCATCAAGTGGATTAGGCTGTGACCACCACTAAGCATAGAGATGCTCGTGGGATCGATTTGTCTAGGTGTCGTCCATGAGTCGTGGGGCACACTAGTCCGATCGATTGACCATGAATATTTGATGGGCTTGACTTAACGTTTACTACCATATGGGCTCGTGTTCTCGGGGTATATGGGAAAGACGAGGCAAAATATCTTGAGAACTATATATCGATATAGAAGGTCGGTAAACCTACCATACGGATTTATCATATGGGCTCGTGTTCTCGGGGCATATGAAGAGTCGCTTATGGATCTCGAGCCCACTAGGGAGACCCGCATATCTCCTCGAATATCCATATAAGAGGGTTATGGAATTCGATAAAATAGTGGGAGACACGTATGATTAAAGACCAAATTATATGTGGACAAGATTACATATTGAATGCTAATTATTTTGTCTCGCTATTTATTTTGTAGTTAACAAAATGGCCAAAAATCCACTTTCAACAATCCTAGATTCCAATAGACTTGTCGGTCCCAACTACGCCGATTGGTACCGAAACCTTAAGATTGTGCTTCAAAGTGAGCGCAAGGATAGTGTATTAGATACGCCTTTGCCTCGCGTCACTCGCACAAGCACTGATGATGAACGTGCTGCTTTTGATAAGTGGACCGATGATAATATCCAAGTGAGATGTATCATGATGGCTTCAATGACTAATGAGCTTCAAAAGCAATTTGAGCATGTGACCATCTCCAAGGATATTATCAAAAGTCTCGAGGAGCTCTATGGCACTCGAACTAGGAGGGAGAGATTCGCAATCTCTAAAGAGCTATTCCGTGCTCGTCTGCATGAGGGATCTTCGGTCGATGATCATGTTCTACATATGATCAGTCTTATTAATAAGCTTTCTGATCTTGGCGTAGAATTTGAGACCGAGCTTTCTGTTGACCTCGTGCTACAGTCCCTTCCGAAGTCGTTTGACCAATTTGTCATCAACTACAACATGAATCAACTTGAGGCTTCATTACCTGAGTTGTTGAACATGTTGAAGAGTGCAGATGCCACCATCAAGAAAGATAAGCCGGTACTGCTTGTTGGTTCCTCATCCCGTTCTAAGGGTCGTAAGGCCAATAAGAATAAGGGGAAGAAGAACAACAACAAGAAAAAATAGTTGAAAGGCAAAGGTGGTATAAAAAAGGCTAAGGGTACCGATTGTGATGCGTGCTTCAATTGTGGTAAAAAGGGACATTGGAAGCGTAATTGCACTGAACCAATGAATGGTATGTTTTGTGTTGAAGTTAACTTATCAGTTAATGATGCTTCTTGGGTGTTGGACACCGGATGTGGAGTTCACCTTTGCAATGATTTGCAGGTGATGGCAAGAAGCAAGCAGATAAGTAGAGGGGAGATGACCATGCGGTTTGGGAATGGAGCACGAGTTGCTTCCACGGCCGTAGGAACTATCTACTTATCTTTTCCCAACAAAAACCGTGTTATTTTGAACAATGTATTTTACATTCCGCAATTAATTAAGAACATCATTTCTGTACCCTTGTTGGACAAGGAAGGTTATAGTTTTGTTATAAAAAATGGAGCTTGCTCCATGTTTTATGGTTCTTCTTTAATATTGGAATCAAAGTTGTCTCATGGCTTATACACGGTTCTCCCCGATACTCCAATCTTATTATCTCAACATGAGGAACATACTAGTAAGAGAAAGTTAGATAATCAAAATGATACATACCTGTGGCATGCTAGACTAGGCCATATCTCTAAAGATAGAATTCATAAGATGGCGGATAAGCTTGACCTTCGGGAAATGCTAGATATGCCAACTTGTGAATCTTGTCTAAAGGGTAAGATGACCAAGTCACCATTTTCCGGGCAAATGGAGCGAGCTACTAACCTTTTGGACTTGGTCCATACGGATGTATGTGGTCCGCTTAATGTAAGCACTAAAGGGAACCATTCTTACTTCATAACCTTCACCGACGACTTTTCGAGGTATGGTTACGTGTATCTTATGAGATACAAGTCTGAAGCCTTTGAGAGGTTCAAGGAGTTTAGACATGAAGTAGAGAAGCAAACGGGAAGAAGTATCAAAGCTCTTCGATCGGATCGAGGGGGAAAATACTTGTCCCGTGAATTCCTCGATTATCTAAAAGACAATGGGATTGTCTCTCAGTGGACTCCGCCCGGTACTCCCCAACTTAATGGGGTAAGCGAGCGAAGGAATCGGACCTTGATGGACATGGTTCGATCCATGATGAGTTTCACTGGACTTCCTCTTTCTTTCTGGGGATATGCCCTAGAATCTGCGACGCATCTATTAAATAGAGTACCGTCAAAGAGTGTCTCCAAGGTGCCATATGAAATGTGGTTTGGTAAACCACCCACTTATAAATACCTAAGGGTATGGGGTTGCTCGGTTTATGTCAAACAACTAGTGGGCGATAAGTTGGATGCAAGATCCTCCTTATGTAAGTTTGTGGGATATCCAAAGGAATCCTATGGATATTATTTCTACAACTCATCGGAACATAAAGTGTTTGTTTCAAGGAACGCTACCTTCTTAGAGAAGGAATTCCTATTGGATAGAAATGGCGAGGTTGCAGAACTTGAGGAAACTCAACAACCACAAAAGGGTTCACCTGATACCACAGATGCACAACCAAAAGTAGTAGCAAGTACACAACATCCTCGAAGATCCGAAAGGATCCCGAAATAACCTGAGAGGTATGGTTTCTTGCTTGATAGCAACGAGGATGGTAATTCCCCTGATCCAAGGACATATGTGGAAGCGACGTTGGACGTCGATTCGGGAAAATGGTTAGAAGCTATGCAATCCGAGATGGACTCCATCCACTCCAACAAGGTTTGGACCTTGGTGGATCCACTTGACGGGTCTAAACTCGTAGGCTGCAAGTGGATCTATAAGCGAAAGCTTGGAGCAGATGGAGAGGCAGTCACCTACAAGGCACGTCTCGTGACGAAAGGTTATACTCAGAGGCAAGGAATTGACTATGATGAAACCTTTTCACCAGTGGCGATGGTCAAATCCATTCGGATACTTCTAGCCATAGCTGCATATTTAGACTATGAAATATGGCAGATGGATGTGAAGACTGCTTTCCTCAATGGTAAAATAGAGGAAGAGCTTTATATGGAGCAGCCCGAGGGCTTCGCATCCATAGGAAGTGAGCACAAGGTGTGCAAACTTCAGAGATCCATTTATGGACTCAAACAGGCTTCCCGAAGCTGGAACAAGTGTTTTGATGATACTGTACAAATATATGGTTTTGTTCAAAATGTTGATGAAGCTTGTGTGTACAAAAAGGCTAGTGGGAGCGCGATAACGTTTTTGGTGCTTTACGTTGACGACATTCTATTGTTTGGAAACAACATAGGAATGTTACAAGAAACTAAAGCGTGGTTATCCACACAATTCTCAATGAAGGATATGGGAGACGCATCCTACATTCTCGGAATGAAGATTCATCGAGATAGATCCAGTAGAATGCTGGGACTCTCCCAATCTGCGTACATAGATAGAGTTTTGAAGAGATTCAAAATGGATCAGTCCAAGAGAGGACTGGTGCCTATGAGACATGGTATTTCTCTTTCCACGTCTATGTCCCCTCAGACACCGGAGGAAAAGGAAAAGATGTCTCACATACCATATGCCTCCGCTATAGGGAGTATTATGTATGCTATGCTATGTACACGGCCTGATGTGGCTTATGCACTTAGTGCAATAAGCCGATATCAAGCCAATCCAGGCGAAGAGCACTGGAAAGCTGTAAAGGCAGTCCTTAAGTACTTAAGAAGAACTAAGGATGCCTTCCTAGTCTACGGTGGAGGAGAATTAAAATTGGAAGGCTATACAGATTCTAGCTTCCAATCTGATGTGGATGATTTCAAATCTATCTCGGGATTTGTCTTTGTACTCAATGGTGGAGCGGTCAGCTGGAAGTGTTCTAAACAGGAAACTATTGCTGACTCCACCACAGTGCCTGAGTACATTGCAGCCTGGGCGGCTGCAAAAGAAGCTGTTTGGATAAGGAACTTCATCCAAGAGTTGGGTGTTGTTCCATCTATTGGTGATCCCGTACGATTGTACTGTTATAACAATGGGGCTATTGCACAGTCAAAAGAGCCAAGGTCTCATCAGAGGTCCAAACACATAGAAAGGCGATACCATCTGATCAGAGAGATCGTTCGTAGAGGCGACGTTCAAGTGGAACGTGTGGACTCGGCAAATAACATAGCAGACCCCTTTACCAAACCCTTGGGCCAAAGAGTATTGGAGGGACATCTTGAGAAGATGGGCCTGAAATGCATGGGCAATTGGCTCTAGGGCAAGTGGGAGATTGAAAGAGTTAGGTGCCCGGTGCGCCATTTGTAGGGCGTAGTAGCCGACTCTTTAAACAGTCTTATATTGTATCTTGTTAAGTAATTTAATAAATGGCATTTTCTTCTTTATCTTATCATTCTATGCAATTAGATAAAGTCCCCTAGCTCACTCTTAAGCTATGAGATGTGTTTGGTATCGGGGATGCCAATCATGGAATACGTCTCTAAGGTTGTGATCTTAAAGATGTTCCAAGTCATAGAATAATTGAGATAAGGATATCATTGACTCGTAAAGACTTGTACGTACAATGCACACTCTTGGATAGTGTATCCTATTCCATGGATACAAATACGGTGTACATCAGTGCATGTATGTGGGTTCTCGTTGGGATCGAGTAAACTGAACAACCCCGCCGAGATTCCATATTGGAGTCAATGTCGAATTTGGAATCTCCTCGGTTACGTAGGCATAAGATTGGTCCTCATGACTTGAGGCACCATTGGTCGTCTCGTGCATCGCCCACTGTACTTATATTTGTCACACGATTCCAGGTGAGTCATAAAGTGGGGCATATTGGGTCCAGTCTGGTTATGTACGGAGGCGCGTGAGTGCCAAGAAAGAATCCGTCACTGATCATTAGCATCGGCGCATATCCTATGTACTTCACAGTGTATTGACCATGGGAACCTCCGGCCGGAGTAGTATCAATAAGGAGGCGCAGTGTTTCCTCGCTTGATTGATAAATTGGTCAATGTCACTTAGATCGATATACATAGAATCGAGTTACTGGGATTTCGACTGACATCCAAGTCCTAGATTCGATCGGGATATTTGATGGAAGAATTTTACTTATGCGAAAATCGTAATGCGGAAAGGTCACCTAATAATCGTTCATGACTAGGTCTTCTTGGCGCGTGGCTAGTACTAACCTTGATTTGTAGGAACCATGAATTAATCGGTAATTAATTCTTGGCCGGATTAAAATACTTGGAGTAATTAAATCTAGCAATAAAAATTGCAAAGGCACAACGGGGTTGTGTTCCTACTACTAGTACATGAACGAACCTACAATGGGGTTACACACTTACTCAAGAAAGTTCAATTGCTATGTGAATATTAATCCGGTTTAGGATTAAAGTGAAATTAATTAATGAGATTAATTAATTAAGTGGAAGACATTTTAATTAGTAGGCTTGGGAAAATAATTTTTCTATTAATTAATCTTGGAGATTAATCATTAACGGAAATTATTATTATCCGGGAATTTATTTAAGCTACTAATTTTACTATTAATTAATCATGAAGATTATTTAATTAACAAGTCTTGGAAGACTTGGGAGCCATTTTAATTAAGTTGGACTTAATTAAATGAAGTCACAAGAGTGAAATTCAAAGCTAGTCAAAGTTTGACTTGTAATGTTTTTTAAATGAAGAAGAAAATGAAAAATATTCTCTTACACATGTGGTGGTGGTTGAGAATGGAATGGTGGGTGCGAATGAGGTGGTAGGTGAAGAAAAACAAGTCTTCTACTCCACCTAACACCATATGGCCGAAAATTGGTGGCTATAAAAGGAGGTGTTCTTGCTCTCATTTAATACTTGATGAAAACTTAAAAAGAAAAAAAAGCTTAGAGCTTAGTTCTTCATCTCTAGATTTTTCTAGCTTCTCTTGTGATTCTTGAAGACTTTCTTCTATAGAACTTCTTCTTGAAGATTAGTTGTAAAAGATTATCTTCTATAGATATTTCTTTTAGTAACTCTTCTTGTCTTCCACCTTTCACTACATAGACTCCATTTCCTTAGAGCATATATCTAGCCAATCTTTTGCTTAAGGTATGAACCTACTTGAGGTGTGTCCTTGTAGAGGCTTCTTTCTTTAGGTGCTTATGGTGGTTTGATTCGAACCCCTCCATGTTGAGGTGAGGATTCGAAAATGAGAGCGAAAGTTTTTGGTGTGGTTTTCCTTGTGTTGTGGTTTTACACCCTCACTTTAATAAAATCCCAAATCTTGTAATCGGTTTAAAACCCCTTTACTCGTATTAGTTTTTGTTGTGCATTACTTTTACCCCCTAGCTTGGAATGCCGATATATATGTGTTTTATATACTTTATTTCTTCCGTTGCGCCGGCATCGCTTGTGGGGGCATACCGATCCTAACATTTTTATACCACCTTTGCCTTTCAACTGTTTTTTCTTGTTGTTGTTCTTCTTCCCCTTATTCTTATTGGCCTTACGGCCCTTAGAACAGGATGAGGAACCAACAAGCAGTATCGGCTTATCTTTCTTGATGGTGGCATCTGCACTCTTCAACATGTTCAACAACTCGGGTAATGAAGCCTCAAGTTGATTCATGTTGTAGTTGATGACAAATTGGTCAAATGACTTTGGAAGGGACTGTAGCACGAGGTCAACAGAAAGCTCGGTCTCAAATTTTACGCCAAGATCAGAAAGCTTATTAATAAGACTGATCATACGTAAAACATGATCATCGACCGAAGATCCCTCATGCAGACGAGCACGGAATAGCTCTTTAGAGATTGCGAATGTCTCCCTCCTAGTTCGAGTGCCATAGAGCTCCTCGAGACTTTTGATAATATCCTTGGAGATGGTCACATGCTCAAATTGCTTTTGAAGCTCATTAGTCATTGAAGCCATCATGATACATCTCACTTGGATATTATCATCGGTCCACTTATCAAAAGCAGCACGTTCATCATCAGTGCTTGTGCGAGTGACGCGAGGCAAAGGCGTATCTAATACACTATCCTTGCGCTCACTTTGAAGCACAATCTTAAGGTTTCGGTACCAATCGGCGTAGTTGGGACCGACAAGTCTATTGGAATCTAGGATTGTTGAAAGTGGATTTTTGGCCATTTTGTTAACTACAAAATAAATAGCGAGACAAAATAATTAGCATTCAATATGTAATCTTGTCCACATATAATTTGGTCTTTAATCATACGTGTCTCCCACTATTTTATCGAATTCCATAACCCTCTTATATGGATATTCGAGGAGATATGCGGGTCTCCCTAGTGGGCTCGAGATCCATAAGCGACTCTTCATATGCCCCGAGAACACGAGCCCATATGATAAATCCGAATGGTAGGTTTACCGACCTTCTATATCGATATATAGTTCTCAAGATATTTTGCCTCGTCTTTCCCATATACCCTGAGAACACGAGCCCATATGGTAGTAAACGTTAAGTCAAGCCCATCAAATATTCATGGTCAATCGATCGGACTAGTGTGCCCCACGACTCATGGACGACACCTAGACAAATCGATCCCACGGGCATCTCTATGCTTAGTGGTGGTCACAGCCTAATCCACTTGATGCCACCCCACGACTCATGGACGGCGGGCCAAGCTTCATGGCATTTCACATGACACCACTTATGATGGAAGGCGTGGACAATAGAACCTCGTTCAATTTCCACATAAACTTAATATTTCTTGGATTTACTTGAAACAAATCAAGCGAGGGTTTTCAACATGCAAGGTCTCATCAAGATTAGGATTATCTTTAATTATGTGATCATGCAATCCAAGTAGCATATAAGAAAACATAATATAAGACATCCACAAAGCGGTAAATAAATATGGATGATTGTGGGTCCCTAATCGATCCACCCGAGCCACCGGTGAATCTAAGGCAATCTAGGGTACTAAATTAAAATAGGCCCTATCTATTACATAAGCTTCCAACCGCATACATAATCTTGAATAATGGTCCATCATCTTCGTCTCCATCTTCGATTACAATAAAATGAAAAATAAAGTGCGAAAATAAAATATACAACCAAATTGAAATAGAGGCCAATAATAATTACAACCCAATTGAATAATCTAAGGCTCGACCCACAATCCATCCATTATGCAAATCAACCATCAAGCGTATGAAGATGACATGAAAAGCATTAATTAATCATAAGCCCATCACATAGTTGAAACAATCATAACTTTGGGATTTATACGTTTTGAGGAAAAACCGAGTTTTTCTAGTTTCAAAAATTCCAAAATTTTAAATAACTCAAAAACGCGTGGAAGTTGATTCCAAAATCAAGAAATGGGCCAAGGGTAGGAGTCCTTGAAGGCCCGGGTCGTGTGTACCACACCACGTCAAGATGGTCCAACCATCAAGCACATGGTGTGCATACGCACACCCGTGTACGCTGCCCGGCAACGCACCGTGCGCCACCGAGCAGCGCACACACTGTCCAGCACTTGCTGGACAGTTTCTCGACCATGGTCGACACCACCAAGGGGTGGAATCAGCCATGGTCAGCCCTGTCTTGACCCCCGCCAAGTTTCCTTCGACGGTTTGCAATGATTCGCGATATTGAGCCCTACTAAATGAGCACACCCTTATGCGCACAAAGCCTTCGGCCGGGTGCGCACAAAGTCTCGTAGCTTGGGTTCAATATCAACGGTCCTTGCCCGGGTTTCGACCTTCCCTTTTAGTGTCTCTTAATTTTCAATCGTTTAAAAAAAATAAAATCTCCAAGATTTTAAGAAAAACGATGACAAATCCCAAGCTATTATTAAATCAACAAATGTAACATATAGATTTAAGCAACCGGTTAAAATACTACATGAAACCGAAAGCAAAAACATGCAAAGTTTTTAATGTGCATAACCCGGGCTCTGATACCACTGTTAGGATCGGTATGCCCCCACAAGCGATGCCGGCGCAACGGAAGAAATAAAGTATATAAAATACATATATATCGGCATCCCAAGCTAGGGGGTCAAAGTAATGCACAACAAAAACTAATACGAGTAAAGGGGTTTTAAACCGATTACAAGATTTGGGGTTTTATTAAAGTGAGGGTGTAAAACCACAACACAAGGAAAATCACACCAAAAACTTTGGCTCTCATTTTCGAATCCTCTCCTCAACATGGAGGGGTTCGAATCAAACCACAATAAGCCCCTAAAGAAAGAAGCCTCTACAAGGACACACCTCAAGTAGGTTCATACCTTAAGCAAAAGATTGACTAGATATATGCTCTAAGGAAATGGAGTCTATGTAGTGAAAGGTGGAAGACAAGAAGAGTTACTAAAAGAAATATCTATAGAAGATAATCTTTTACAACTAATCTTCAAGAAGAAGTTCTATAGAAGAAAGTCTTCAAGAATCACAAGAGAAGCTAGAAAAATCTAGAGATGAAGAACTAAGCTCTAAACTTTTTTTTTTCTTTTTAAGTTTTCATCAAGTATTAAATGAGAGCAAGAACATCTCCTTTTATAGCCACCAATTTTCGGACATATGGTGTTAGGTGGAGTAGAAAACTTGTTTTTCTTCACCTACCACCTCATTCTCACCTACCATTCCATTCTCAACCACCACCACATGTGTAAGAGAATATTTTTCATTTTCTTCTTCATTTAAAAAACATTACAAGTCAAATTTTGACTAGCTTTGAATTTCACTCTTGTGACTTCATTTAATTAAGTCCAACTTAATTAAAATGGCTCCCAAGTCTTCCAAGACTTGTTAATTAAATAATCTTCACGTTTAATTAATAGTAAAATTAGTAGCTTAAATAAATTCCCGGATAATAATAATTTCCGTTAATGATTAATCTCCAAGATTAATTAATAGAAAAATTATTTTCCCAAGCCTACTAATTAAAATGTCTTCCACTTAATTAATTAATCTCATTAATTAATTTCACTTTAATCCTAAACCGGATTAATATTCACATAGCAATTGAACTTTCTTGAGTAAGTGTGTAACCCCATTGTAGGTTCGTTCATGTACTAGTAGTAGGAACACAACCCCGTTGTGCCTTTGCAATTTTTATTGCTAGATTTAATTACTCCAAGTATTTTAATCCGACCAAGAATTAATTACCGATTAATTCATGGTTCCTACAAATCAAGGTTAGTACTAGCCACGCGCCAAGAAGACCTAGCCATGAACGATTATTAGGTGACCTTTCCGCATTACGATTTTCGCATAAGTAAAATCCTTCCATCGAATATCCCGATCGAATCTAGGACTTGGATGTCAGTCGAAATCCCAGTAACTCGATTCTATGTATATCGATCTAAGTGACATTGACCAATTTATCAATCAAGCGAGGAAACACTGCGCCTCCTTATTGATACTACTCCGGCTGGAGGTTCCCATGGTCAATACACTGTGAAGTACATAGGATATGCGCCGATGCTAATGATCAGTGACGAATTCTTTCGTGGCACTCACGCGCCTCCGTACATAACCAGACTGGACCCAATATGCCCCACTTTATGACTCACCTGGAATCGTGTGACAAATCTAAGTACAATGGGCGATGCACGAGACGACCAATGGTGCCTCAAGTCATGAGGACCAATCTTATGCCTACGTAACCGAGGAGATTCCAAATTCGACATTGACTCCAATATGGAATCTCGGCGGGGTTGTTCAGTTTACTCGATCCCAACGAGAACCCACATACATGCACTGATGTACACCGTATCAGTATCCATGGAATAGGATACACTATCCAAGAGTGTGCATTGTACGTGCAAGTCTTTACGAGTCATTGATATCCCTATCTCAATGATTCTATGACTTGGAACATCTTTAAGACCACAACCTTAGAGACGTATTCCATGATTGGCATCCCCGATACCAAACACATCTCATAGCTTAAGAGTGATCTAGTGGACTTTATCTAATTGCATAGAATGATAAGATAAAGAAGAAAATGCCATTTATTAAATTACTTGACAAGATACAATATAAGACTGTTTAAAGAGTCGGCTACTACGCCCTACAAATGGCGCACCGGGCACCTAACTCTTTCATATGGATACATTCAAAACGTTGAAGAGGCATGTGTGTATAAGAAATTCAGTGGGAGCGCAGTGATAAGAGGTGTTTTTACGTGTTTTTCAGACCGTAATTCTTATGATTTGGATTCACTTATTGCTTAAATCATGTCACATTTGCATTTAATAGGTGTGTTAAGTGAATACAGGTGATAAATGAGAATACATGAAGAAAAGGGAAGAAAAACGATGTACAAAACAAGTTCAAGCATGTTTTTCAACACCTAGGCGGTTTATGCATCTCCTACCACATTCGAGCGATAATTCCGTACATTTCGATACCGACTTAGACAAAGTTTCATTCTACAAAGTTTTAGATGTATGTCTTAGCTTCAAATGGGAACTTGAAACATCCAAATCGGAGGTCTATAGAGATAATTGTGAAGGAAATACGATTGCTGCGCCGAACAGAGAAGTACATGTGTCAGGATACGCCCCAACGCCTTCCTAGTCATGCCTAGGCATGGATAGTCCGAATTTTACTCCTTTTCAGCCTAAATTCCAGCATTATATGATGGGTAAGAATCACTTTTGGCCATAATTTAGCACATGTGTTGAGGGGTTGTCATAAGTGTGTTTCTTGGTAGATTTACTTTATGGGTGCCAAATCAGAAACAACCTCCATATTGAAACGTAATTTAGGTATACTTAGCGACTGAATTGGACAAAATGTCCTTCCGGAAAGCTGTAGATCTATGTTTTATCGGAACATGGGGACTTGAATCATCCAATTTGGAGATCTGTGGAGAATTTTATGAGGAAAATACTAAAACTGCGCTGGAAAGCAAGAAAATGGCAGCATGCATGTGTTTTGTTGAAGTTTTCACATGGTTATGCTTGGTGGAATTCTTAAGGCCGAAATTTTAGCATTTTTTAGCTGGTTGGAATCTTAAAAGCCAAACTTTAAGCATCACCTTAGGTGGAATTCTCATTGGGGAACTTTAATGGGAATTCTTAATGCATACTTTAGTGGAATTTTGGCTATAAAAGGAGGGGGAACCCATACTCTTCATCATTCACTATCAATTTCAGATTCTTAGAGGAGAGGGGGGTAGCCCCTAATCTGATTTCTCCACCATTCATCACCATTCTTCATCACTCTTGGAGGGGAAAACTAGAGGAAGGAAAAGAGCTTGGGGATTGAAGGCTCAACTTCAAGATCCATCATTATTCACTTTTGAGGGAGTTTTTATAGTTTTTCATTTCAGTTATGTCTATGAACATGTGTATTAATTCATTTATGTTTTTCATATTATCCATTATGAACTAAATTCATAAGACGAGGGCCATGTAAGGCCAAATTGTGATATATGCTTATAATAGATGATTGTTGAGGTTGTTCTTATATTGTTATGTGATGTGAATTTGTGTTTTTGCCTATCTTGCATATACTTGATCACTATATGTTAGAATCTTATGCCTAGGTTAATATTTCGGGAGAAAATTGACTTAGGGTGCAAGAAATTCACATCATGACCCGTAACTAATGAGGAATTGCCCTAGACATAGGTAAAGATTCCCGGGTGAAGTTGTTCGATTCAAATCGAGTGAACTCTAGTACGTTAATGCATGTTTAGTGGTTAGATTTCCGGATAGGAATATTTGGGAAATCACGATCTAAGCATAGGAGTTTATACGCGAGACATCGGTTATTCTCTACCCTCGGAGCTCTCACCATAACAATATAAGCGTAATCCTTCAACGAGAATCTTTATAAGTATAATTGATCAATTTGAACCTAGCATGTGCCTTAGTCTCCCTTTCTATTTTGTTTTAAATCATTTGTTCAACCTTGTTCTTATCTTACGCATTTCACACTCATTTTACCTTTATTGTTTTGATCTTTGTTGTTATAAAATCTTAAACTAGAATTCAAGTCTGTGTGGTTCGACAATCCGGACTTCTCGTCCACTTTTATTACTACACACGACTAGTGCACTTGCTATTATAGCACGTTAGCTTTTAGCGTGTCAAGTTTTTGGTGCCGTTGCCGGGGACTTGTTCATTTTAGTTTTTGATTTTTCGTTTAAATTTCCATAATTCTTAGTTCTTCGTTTATTTCTAACCTTTCTTTTATTTTATTATTCTAATTTTGTTTTTTGTGTTTAATTGTTAGGTGTAATTTGTGGTGCATGACCCGCTCTTCTAACGAGCCTCTATACAATTTTGAGCCGGAGATAGAGCGTGTTCTTCGATCTAGTAGACGCGCTCGAGAAATGGCCGACAATCTAAATCCAAATGGGAATTTTCCCGACATAAATCTCCCGGAAAACAGGGAATGGTTGCAAAATCTATTCCAAGCTATGCAACCGGCACCTCCTCAAAGACTTCCATCGGTCCGAGAAAGTCTACCTCCAAGGGTCCACACCATACCGGGGCCCGTAGTCTTTCCAAATTTCTTTGCACCAAATTATCACATTCCGCCACACATCTTTAGCATGGTGCAAAGCGAACCCTTCTATGGAGAGCCCCATGAATCACCTCATGAGCATTTGGAGACTTTAGACGATACTCTCATGACTACCCAATTTCATCCACGGGATCTCGATGCAATTCGTCTAAGTGTCTTCCACTTCTCATTAAAGGAAAGGGCGACCATGTGGTACAAATCTCTACCACCCCAATCCATCACAACATGGGGACAATTGGTCGATGCCTTTTTGAGCAAATTCTTTCCACCCTCCAAAATCAATGAGCTAAGGAGCAACATTAAGGAGTTTAAGCAGGGGAATCATGAGTCCTTAGCCGAGGCATGGGCTAGATATAAAAACATGCTCCGAAAATGTCCGGATCACAACCTAAGATTGAGCGAGCAAGTATTACGATTCCATGATGGAGTCCGTTCGCGCATCCGAAATAGGCTCAATGCCGGCGCCGGTGGTGATCTCCTTGGGCTCGATTGCCAAAGTGTGTGGGACAAGATTGAGCAATTAGCCCGGGAAGATGAACTCTATCCCGATGATGAAAAAAATCACACCCACTAAAAAGATTGCTTGTGTTCAAGAGTTGGGCGAAGAAGTTGCTTTGGAAACAATGGTTGGCAATGTAAACTATGTTGGAAATGCCAATCGACCTCAATTGAACTTCCATGTGCCTGAAAATTTTCCAAGGAGGCCCAATCCGGCACAAAATGCCCATCCCGGTGTCTATCAAGCACCAAGGCCCCCATTCAACGATAACCAAGCTCAAAGGCAAGGTAATCCTCATGTACAAAGGCAAGTTAGGCCTCCTACAACCGATGAACGTCTTGATGAGGAAATAAAGAAATCGGATTCAGCAATCAACGAACTCCGTACTATGATGAAGGATTTAATGATGGATATGAAGGATTTGAAGACACAAATGGGTCAAATGGCAAAGACAATCAGCGAGATAGCCCCGGGAACTTTACCAAGTGACACGGAAAAGAACCCGAAAGAGCAATGCTATGGAATTACCTTGAGAAGTGGCGAACAGGTAAAAGGTGATAATGTTCGCACTGATGCGCCCGAGGGCCCATCCATCCAAGCGCCACATTCTGTATCCCCCACAGATGGCCCTTCAACTCCAACGCATCATCCCATCGAGGTTCGTCTTCCATTTCCAAATGCACAAAAAACGAAAAAGAAGGATATGGATCAGATTTTCCGTAGGATTGTGGCGACTCTTTGTGAGGACCCGGGGAGGCTCACCATTCCATGCACCATTGGCCCTCTTACTTTTGAAAAAGTTATTTGCGATACGGGAGCAAGTATCAATCTCCTCCCGTATTCTCTCTTCAAGAAGTTGGGCCTTGGAAATCCCAAACCGACATCAATGAGCCTCCAACTCGCCGATGGATCAATTAAGAGACCAAAGGGGATAATAGAAGATGTTATTGTACAAGTTGACAAATTCTTTTTCCGGGTTGACTTTGTGGTCCTTGATATGGAGGAAGATGTTGAGATGCCCTTGATTCTAGGAAGACCTTTCCTAGTCACTAGCAATGCCAAGATCGACATGGGAAAAGGTAAGTTATCATTGAGGGTAGGAGATGTAAAAGTGATATTTGATGCTTCTAATAACAGGAAACCATCTATGGATGATCTTACTTGTTCCAATATTGATGTTATTAACCCTTCTCTTGATGAGAAATGTGCAAATGGCAAGGCTAAGGGCACACTCGAGTTGGAGGATGAGATTCCCTATGATAAACACAACAAAGAGGGAAAAGAAGATTTATGCATGAAATACATTCCACCCCATCGCCGTGCTCGTAAGATTGAAAAGACTCATCCAATACAAAGGGCTTATTGCAAAGTCCCGCAATATGAGTGGAAGCAAGTAGACATTGGAGCTAAAAGGAGTCATGACAAGGATTTGGTCGTGTTAAATGGACCACCTATTTGAACCTCAAAGAGCACAAAGTCGAGCTACCGACTCTAAACTAGCGCTTCTTGGGAGGCAACCCAAGTTTGTAAGTTTGTTTTTCTTTTTGATTTTGTTTTTGTTTTGTTTAGTTTATTTCTTTATGTTGTGTTCAAACATGCACTTTTGGCATGTATGTTTTCTTATGCTTGATGGTTTGAAAAGTTGAAGTGTTAGATATGATGCAAATTTGGACCATGCTCATTTTACTCGAGAGGAGGAGAAGCTATAGGATTATGTATTGGAAGTTTAAGGATGTTTTTCAACATCCTTGGTTGTAAGTGTTCTTTTACTGTTGTGTATGCTTGTTGTAACAACATTGGGGACAATGTTGGATTTAAGTTTGGGGGTGTTTAGAAGAGTACTTATTTTGAACTTTGATGGTGCAATCCTAATTTTTAGCTTAATTTTAGGGAAAGTTTGTTTGATATCATGTTTATATGCTTCTTTGTTGAGAAAATCAAGCATGAAAAATTTTTAGTCCTTCCAATTGATGCATTGAAATTGATTGACTTGGAAAAATGGCATGAATTCTTGAAATAATTTGAATTTAATGGAATATATATCTTTGAAATTGCTCGTGGAGACCTTAGACTAGAATTGATTCTTTAGATGATTCACAATGCACTTAAATCGAAGGTAGAGGAGTTGAGAGGATAACCATCTTGAGACACTTAAGGAATTATTCCCAGAAATATTAACTTAGATTTCTCATAAAGTTATAAGTTGAGTAGTAATTTTATATGCTAACAATGAATTGAAAAGGTTGAATTTTGGTATGACCAAAAGTGGTCAGGCTAATACGTACCGGAGGTGAAAAGTTTCATACCTATATACTGTACTATTATGCTAATTTGAGCTATGCTCAAGCCAAAAGAAGTGAATTGTTTAAAAGATCTAGTTTTATTTCGTGGCCTTTGATACTCGAGTGATTAAATCCTTAGGAGTGTCTCTACACTTAATGCCCCAAAACTATCTAGTTTGGGAGTCATTGATCTAAAACTTGTTACATGGGTGTCATAGAAAGCCTAATGGAATAAAACATTGCACATGATCTAGCCTTAATGAAGTTTAATGGAAATTCCATATGAATTGAATGTTGAATATTTGAGATAATGAAATTTAAATGGCTATGAGATTATCTATAATTATTGTGCCTTGTGTTTGATCAAAAGTTGATAGATATGGGATTAATGTCCAAAATTTGGTAAGGATGCCTCTCGACTATAATACCCTAGATTTATTTTTCACTACACCCTAGGGAGTCGTTTCAAGTATTGATGTCACATGAGCAAAAGTAGTTGATATGTATATATATATTTATGAACTTTAAAAGGTTGATTTTATGCCATTCATTCTTGTTGATCATATTGAGATGTGTTGATTCGGTTGGGATTGAAAATTTGCTAGATTTTGTGGGTATATCGTATGCAAACCCTCACGAGACTATAACTCGTCCTTTGAGGTAACTCAAAGGTTTAAAGGCTTGTTGCACCCGCTAAGTGCAATCGTTTACTCCACGAAAGTGAGTTAGTTAGTTTTTTTGTTTTCTCCCATTGAATGATGTTGGTCTTGCCTTATAGCTCTTATTGCTCGAGGTCGAGCAATTGATAAGTTTGGGGGTGTTGATAAGAGGTGTTTTTACGTGTTTTTAAGACCGTAATTCTTTCATATGGATACATTCAAAACGTTGAAGAGGCATGTGTGTATAAGAAATTCAGTGGGAGCGCAGTCACGTTCATCATACTTTACGTCGATGACATCCTACTAATTGGAAATGATGTAGGGATGATGTAGTCGACTAAAGTATGGCTCTCTAATAAATTCTCCATGAAAGATATGGGAGAGGCGTCCTACATACTCGGTATGAAGATCTATAGAGATAGATCGAGTAGGATGCTAGGCCTCTCCCAATCTGCATATATCGATCGCGTACTCAAAAGATTTGAGATGGAAGAGTCCAAGAAGGGATTCTTGCCAATAGGACATGGTATCACACTTTCCAAGTCTATGTGCCCAAAGACTGAGGAGGAAAGAGTGAAAATGTCCAAAACTCCCTATGCTTCTGCGATAGGTAGTATCATGTATGCGATGATATGCACAAGACCCGATGTAGCCTATGCCTTGAGTGCGTGCAGTCGATATCAAGCGAATCCAGGCATGGCACACTGGAGTTCGGTGAAAACAATCCTTAAGTATCCAAGGAGAACTAAGGAGTTGTTCTTGATATACGGACGAGGAGAATTGGAGTTAGAGGGGTTTACTGATTCGAGTTTCCAATCCGACAAGGATGACTCGAAGTCGGTCTCTGGGTTTGTATTTCTGCTTAATGGCAGAGCGGTTAGTTTGAAGAGTTCCAAGCAAGCAACCATAGCCGACTCCACCACTGAAGCAGAATTCACTGCAGCAAATGAGGCTGCAAAAGAAGCTGTTTGGATGAGGAACTTCATCCAAGAATTGGGTGTCGTTCCAGCCGTTAGGGATCCAGTAACGGTCTACTGTGATAACAAACCCCTTAGCCAAAAAGTATTTGAAGGACATCTGGGAAGAATGGGCCTTAAGTACATGGGCAATTGGCGCTAGGGCAAGTGGGAGATTGTTAGAGTTAGTGCCCGACGCACCAATTATTGGGCGCCATTCTATGTAATAGTAACTCTAGAGTTGAACAATCGTTTTCTTATAAATAAAGTCAATATCTTTTATAAGTATGGCATGTCTTTATTCTTAAATTAGTTTTCACTTTGGCTTAGAATAAAGTCCCGAAGGATCACACATAGCTATGGGACATCATTGCACATTGGGTGTGGCAATGATGGAATATGTCTCGAAGGCTGTGATCTTTAAACAAATGTTCCAAGTCGTAAAAGGGTTCATCGAGATAAAGGGATATCGATGCAACCCAAAAGACTTGCTCATATGATGCATACTCTGGGAGAAGTGTATCTCGTTCCATAGATACTGGCACGGTGAAAGCCAATGCATATATGAGGGTTGCCATTCTAGTGATGGGCGAACTGAACAACCCCATGGAAGTTTCTAAAATGGATTCCCAGTCGAATGTGGAACTTCCAGTGGTCTTGTAGTATAAGAGTAATCCTTATGGACTTAAGATTCCATTGGATGTCTTATGCGTAACCGCACGTGTTCTTGATTTGTTACATGATCACTTTAGATGATCGAATATGGGCAAACTCAGACATATGCGTCTTACGTGGTAAGGCACGTGAGAATCGAGAGGAATCTATCTATGACATTAGCCTATCAGTTAATCTCCTATGGTTACATAGTGAATCGACTTAAGGAATCTTCGGCCGAAGTATGATATCTAAAGAGGCGTAGGGTTTCCTCGTTTAGATAGTCAAAGTCGATTTCACATAATGTGGGAAACATAGGATTGAATTAATAGAGCTTCGACCTTAGCCACTGCTCTAGATTCAATCGGGAGATTAGGTAGAGGGATCTTACTTATGTGAGGATCAAGATCGCAAAAGGCGTATCTTTACTTTCGTTTTATCTAGGTCTTCGGGACCCTATGCTAGGTAGGCAACCGCGATTTGTAAGTGCCGAGAATTAGCTTGGTGACTAATTCGAGGCTTGATTAAATCAAAGGATTGATTTAATCTAGTACTTTCCATTTTAGGAAGGTACACTAGCACTGTGGGAAGGTGTATTTACTACTAGATAGAAACGAGCTTAAGGGGTCACACACTTACTCGAGAGAGTCACTATTTGAATAAAATGTGATTAATCAATTTTGAGGAAATTGAGGGAATTAGGAAAGTGTAGTACTTTCCTAATATGGAATATAAATTAATTGAAGGATTCAATTAATTTTACTCTTTTAATTAATTTTGTAGAATTAATTAAATTAATGGACCTAGTAGAGTCCAAGTATTTTATTTAATTGGGTAAAGCCCAAGTTAAATAAATAATATGTTGGAAATTAAATTGGTTGGATTTAATTAGACTTGTATTTAATTAATGGGTTGAGCCTATAATTAAATTAAGAAGTCAAAATTAAATCCTAGAGTCCAATTAATGGTGTTGACCGATTTTATGTCTTGAAATAAGGGAGGGGGGCGATTTTTAATATGGTGGAGGAGAAAAAGAGTTTTCCCGGAAAAGAGTTTCCCCTTCTCCAAGTCTTCATAGGATAAAGATTACTAGAGAGTTTAGGAGAAAGGAAGTTTCCTTTTCCTAATTGGACTCTAGGTAATCTTCACCTATAAATAAGAGATAATGAAGACTAAATTTATGATGCTTGAAATCTGAAATTTTCGCCCCTCCAAGCCACTAAAAATCGGCCACCTTTTCTCCTTCTTTCCAACACGACGTCGTTCTATTCATGTGTTGAATTAAACGACTTAGAAATATTCCTACCCTTCACATATTCAAGCCTAAGGCAAGCTTAGAATTGTTTTGTTGTCTAGCACGCAAGGCAAAACAATTGGTGACTTGAACGAGGTGTGGATACATCTTAGAGGTGCGACGCTTGGAGCACTCTAAATCGAAAGATACGAAAAGACGACGAGCAATTTCTCACCCAAGGGAAATTGTGTGGATTTGCACCACAGGGTTGCTGTGATCCAAAGCTCGAGGTGATAACGAAATTTTCGAAAGGTATAATTTCGTTTACCTCCCTGTAAATTCGATCGAACCAACCCATATTCCTGTTTTCGGGTGGTTGTACGTTTACTTATGTAAAATTTTAACTTCCACTGCCACGAGCCACCCGAGGGAATGAGTCAACCCAACAGTGGTATCAGAGCCATGGTTTGGCTCGATCGAATTTTTTATGTGATTACGCATGTTTATTTTACGTTCTTGTTGTAAAATTGAAAGCATGATAATCAATATGTTCATTGTTAGACTAGGATTGATTTTGATTTGGGATGTTGTTTGATTTTTTCGATTTTGTTATTTAAAAATCATTGGTTTTAAAAATCATGAAATCTGAAATTTGGGTATATGATTGTATTTCGAAGTTTTGATTTGGTTTTGTGAAATCTCCTTTGGTGGGGTGTTGCAAGATGGTTAAACCGAAGGTTTAATCATCAAGTAATATAACCCAGACCTTAGGAGAATTCAGATTCGTTAATCGAGACTTGAAAGAATCACGAACGCGCGAAAAAACTGATCTGAAAATTCGCGCACAGCAGCAGCCGCTGTATGCGGCGCCCAGGCGTGGGGAAACCCACGCCCAGGCGCGCGCATGACCACGCCCAGGCGTGGTAAACAGAAAGCAAAAATAATTTTATTTTTTTTCCTTTCTTTGTACTTTCTGGAGGTGGGTGACCCAAAGACCTTACCTATGATGTTTTAGACTTGTAATTTCTAAGAAAGGTTTTAGAAATCGATACCGAACTTATCCGAATGATATTTGCAATCTAGTTTGAATGATGAATAGGTAAAATTTACTTTATCGCATATATGTTTGTTGCTTGGCATGTTTATGTGATAAGGGGATGAACCACGAGCCTAGTTGTAGTTTTGGTTTTCCATGTATGTAATTATTCTAGAGTTGTAAATAATAGCCGGTTTGGCTCTTTCCTTTTCGTATAGTAGATTAGTAGTTTTTGATATTCTATGTAATCGAAGACGGAGCAAGGAGATGGAGCCAAGACTTGAAGACTTGTATGCTGAGACGATACCATTGTAATAGTCTAGGTTGTTTTTACTTTCTAGAATGTCCAAACTCACTTTGGCTCGAGTGGGTAAACTAGGTTAGGGCTCGAGGTGGTTCATCCTCAATTTTACCGCTTTGTGGATGTTTTATTTATCTGTCTATGATGGTTATGTAATGTAATGTATGCATAGGATAGATAATTAAAACAAGATAATTAGATCTGATGAGCCCCCCCCATCAAGCATGTTATAATTCCCTCCTGAGAAAAATATTAGGCTTATGTGATAGTAAGAATGAAATTCTATTATCATTCCTTCCATTATAAGTATTCACTGAGGGGTAAAGGAGGAGTAAGAAAGGCTAAGAAATCCGACAATTACTTCAAGTGTGGAAAACCTGGACACTGGAAGAAGGATTGCAAGGAGCCACCAAAGGCTCAATGTATGTTCTTTGTTGAAGTTAACATCAGTGTTAACACTGCTTCTTGGATACTAGACACTGGGTGTGGTATTCATCGTTGCAATGATTTGCAGGGGCTGGTAAGAAGCAAGGCGCTAAGTAAAGGAGAAAAGACCCTAAGGATGGAAAATGGAGCAATGGTTGTTGCCAAGGCCATAAGAACTGTCCATTTAGCTTTAGGGAGTACGATTTTGATTTTAAATTCCATCTAATTTGTACCCGAGATAATAAGAAATATCATATCCATTCCAGTTTTGGATGGAGAAGGATATTGTTTTGAGATTCACAATAAAAGTTGTTTTTTGTTTTATGAATCTAATCTTATTATAGAGTCAAAATTGCAAGATGGTCTTTATACAATTTTCCTAGCTTATCCTACTCTCAATATTCAACAAAGTAACAAAAGAAAATTAGATAAATCCATAAGTACATCAACTTGGCAGGCTAGGGTAGGTCACATCTCTAAAGAAAGTATAAATATACTGGCAAATCAACTTGGTCTTGGAGATCTAGACGAAATGCTAACTTGCGAATCATGTCTTGAGGGAAAGATGACCAAGACTCCATTCACTGGGTCAAAGGCACGTGCAAGGGAAGTTTTGGACTTGGTCTATACTGATGTATGTGGGCCACTTAGCATAAACGCTAGAGGTGGTTTTAGTTACTTCATAACATTTACCGATGATTTCTCATGGTATGGTTATGTGTACCTGATAATGTACAAGTCTGAATCCTTTGAGAAATTCAAGGAGATCAGATATGAAGTAGAGAAACAAATTGGTAGAAGTATCAAGATTATTCGATGGAATCGAGGAGGTGAATACTTATCCAATGAGTTTTTGGATTATCTAAAAGAGAATGGGATTCTCTCGCTGTGGTCCCTGCCCGGCACGCCTTAATTAAATGGGGTAGCTGAGCAGAGGAATCAAACTTTGTTAGACATGATTCGATCCATGATGAGTCGCATTGGACTTCCTTCTTCAATGTGGGGCTATCCTTTGACTACTGCAACCTATTTGTTAAATATATCAACATCTAAAAGCGTGCCTAAGGTTCTATATGAAATGTGGTATGGTAAAGCACCTTCATACAAACACCTAAGGGTGTACGGGTGTGCTGCTTATGTCAAGAAACAAGCGGGAGACAAACTGGACCCGAGGTCCATGTTGTGTAAGTTTGTGGGATATCTGAAAGATTCTTTTGGATACTACTTCTACAATACCTTGGAACAAACCATGATTGTTTCAAGGAATGCAGCCTTCTTGGAGAGGGATTTTCCATTAGATGGAAATAACGAGATTGTAGAACTCGAGGAGACTCAAAGCACTGAGAAACCTCAAGAACCACAAACGAGCTCACCTGATACCACAGAAGAAGCAATTCATATAGAACAAGCCGAAGTACACAACCTCTGAGGAGATCTGAAAGGATTCCAAGGGCACCCGAGAGATGGGTAGGCCATTTGCAAGAAAGCAAGTCAGAGGATTCCCTTTTGGATATAGATCCAAAGTGTTATAGGAAAGTGATGTTAGACATCGATTCGGGAAAATGGCTAGAAGCTATGAAATCTGAAATGGACTCCATGCACTCCAACAAGGTTTGGACCATGGTAGACCCGCCAAATGGGATAAAGCCCATAGGCTGCAAATGGGTTTACAAGTGAAAGCTTGGAGCTGATGGAGAGGTGGCGACCTATAAAGCATGCTTTGTGGCGAAAGGGTTTTCTCAAAGACAAGGCATTGATTATGAGGAAACTTTCTCGCCAGTGACAATGCTGAAATCCATAAGGATACTTCTAGCCATATCTGCACATTTCGACTACAAGATTTGGCAGATGAATGTTAAAACTGCATTCCTCAATGGAGAAATTGAGGAAGAAATCTATATGCAGCAGCCAAAAGGTTTTACATCCAAGGAGAGTGATCACAAAGTGTGTAAACTCCAGAGGTCCATATATGGACTGAAACAAGCTTCCCGAAGCTGGAATGAACAATTTGATAATGTCATACGAGAGTATGGATATATTCATAACGTTGATGAAGCATGTGTGTACAAGAAGGCTAGTGGGAGGGTGGTTACTTTTCTAGTACTTTACGTCGATGATATCCTATTGATCGGAAACAACATAGGGATGATGCAGTCAATGAAAGTATAGTTGTTAAATTAATTCTCCATGAAGAATATGGGAGAAGCTTCCACGTACTCGGTATGAAGATATATCGAGAGAGAGAGCAAGTAGGATGCTGAGACTCTCCCAATCCTTATATATAGATAGAGTGCTAAAGAGATTTGGCATGGAAGAATCAAAGAGAGGATTCTTGCCTATGAGACATGGAATCACTCTTTACAAGTCTATGTCCCCTAAGACTGAGACGGAAAGAGAGAAGATGTCTCGCTTACCTTATGCATCAGCCATTGGAAGCATTATGTATGCGGTGATATGTACAAGGCCTGATGTAGCTTATGCATTAGCGTATGCAGTCGCTATCAGGCAAATCCCGGTGACGGACACTGGACTGTCCTAAAAGCAATGCTTAAGTATCTTAGGAAACTAAGGAGTTATTTTTGGTATACGGTGGAGGAGAATTGGATTTAGAGTGCTACACAGACTCTAGTTTTCAAACTGATATTGACGACTCAAAGTTGGTTTCTGGTTTTGTTTTTCTGCTTAATGGTGGAGCAATAACTTGGAAGAGTTCCAAGAAACTGACTATTGCAGATTCAACCACTGAAGCAGAACACATTGCTGTCTCAGAGGCAGCAAAGGAAGCTGTTTGGATGAGGAACATCATCCAAGAATTGGGTGCCGTTCCATCTATTGTTAACTCGGTACCGGTGTACTGTGATAACAATGGGGCTATTGCATAAGCAAAGGAGCCAAGGTCTCATCAGAAATCCAAGAACATACAAAGGTGATACCATTTGATCAGAGAGATCATTAGGAGAGGGGACGTTCGAGTGGAGTGTGTAGACTCAGTAGATAATGTAGCAGACCCACTCACCAAACCCCTTAGTCAAAAAGTGTTTGATGGACATCTAGGAAAGATGGGCCTCAAATATATGGGCAATTGGCTCTAGGGAAAGTGGGAGATTGATAGAGTAGATGCCCGATGCACCAATTTTGGGTGCCATTTACTATGTAATAAACTCTATAGAGACAATCTTTTCTGATGAACGAAGTCCCTTGAATCACACATAACTATGGGACATCATCGGACATCGGGAATGACGATGATGGAATATGTTTCCAAGGTCGTGATTCTTAAAAGGTTCCAAGTCCAAGATGAGTCTGTCGAGAAAAGAGATATTGACAAAGACTCAAAAGACTTGCTTATGTACATAGTTCTTAGAGAAAGGGTTCTCATTCGGATAATGAGTGAACTGAACAAGCCCGCTGAGAAATTCATAAAATGGTTATCGAATATGGAATTTCCTATTATCACATAGGCATAAGGGTAATCCTTTTGGACCCGAGGTTCCATTGTTACTTTGAGCATACTCGATCATACTTTGATTTATCTCATGATTCTAGTGAGTCGTCATATGGGATATCTTGGGTATAATGTGATTATGTGTCCAAGTACATAAGAGACCAAGATGTGATCCATCACTGATTTAGCAATCAAACATTTCCTATGTAATTGCTTAAACGAATCGATTCAAGGTATCTTTGGCCAAAGTATGGCAATCCAAAGAGGAGGAGTGTTTCCTCATTTGGATTGCATGAATTGATATCATGCAATAAGGGATACATAGTGATTGGGTAGTAAGAGTTTCGACTAAGCCATTACTCGAGATTCTAATTCGGGAAATATGATGGAGGGATCTTACTTATGCGAGGATCGTGGTTATGATATGTTGAGTATCTTGACATCGTTTGTGTCTAGGTCTTTGGGGCCCGTTGCTAGACAGTAACCTCGATTTGTAGGTACCATGATATTATGGTGAATAATAAATGGTCTGATTAAATCAAGGAAGATTTAATCTAGTGCTTTCTAAATATAGAAAGGTACAATGGCGCTCTTAGAAAGTGTACTTACTACTAGAACATGAACGAACCTAAGGGGTCACACACTTACTTCTGAGTTCCTGCTTAAAAGAAATGATTAATCAACTTTGGAAGTTGAGGTGAAATTAGGAAAGTCTAGTACTTACCTAAAGAGAAATATTAATTAATTGGTTGGAGATCAATTAATTAGACTATTTAATTAATCAAGTAAGATTAATTAATTAATGGACAAAGTAAAGTTCAAGGGTTTTATTTAATTAGTAGAGGAAGTCAAAATTTAAATAAAATTAAAAAAATAATTGGGTAATAATAATTAAGGTTGGACTTTAATTATTGTGGAATATTTAATTAAATGGTTGGACTATTTAATTAAATAAGGAGTCAAAAATTAAATCAAGTTGGATAAATTTTTTGGATTCCATGACTATGAGGGGGCGGCTAGTGGATGAAATTTTAGGGGAGGATTTAATTCCTCTCCCAGTTTTGATCAATTTGGAATCAAGGTAATATTTAGGAGAGAGAAAGGGAACAAGTTAGCTTGCAAGTTCCTTGTTTTTAGGAAACTCCTTAATTGAGTTGACTAGGAATAGATGAAAGTCAAATCTTAGAGATTTGATTTCATTTTGACTTTCAAGTAAACTAACCTAGGAGTCTCTCTATAAATATGTGTGTTAAGAGAAACACACACAAACACACACTTACTTTTAATCAAAAATTCATCCACCCCTAGAAGAAAAAGAGAGAAAATTTTATCTTTTTATTTATGCCATAAATCTCGCCCCTCACCTTAACCTTTCACATATATTCCTACCTTTATATATTAAGCCTAGATTAGATCTAGAATAATTATATAGGCTAGCACCATATATATAATTATTGGGAACTATACGGAGGTGTGAATACATCTTAGAGGCGAGACAATTGGATCGCTTGAAGATACAAGGAACAAATCAAAACTTGGAATTTTTGAAGGAGGCCGACGATTTTCTTGGAGAGTCGATCAAGGGAATATTTGTTTGGGTTGAAAAGATCAGAAACTTGTACAAGGGAAAAAGAACGAAAGGTATTTCATGTAGTTAGTTTTTCTTCATTATATTAGTTTGATTAAGTTGGCCATTAATTCTGTTTCGGGGTAGTGTTTATTAAATTTTTAAATTCCGCTGTGCTAATAGGGAATGCCATAGGCTTATTGACATTCGTCAAGACATGGCTCTCAAGCACATTCTCCATGAAAGACTTGGGAGAAGCGACCTATATTTTAGGAATTCGCCTATATAGATATAGAGAGAATAGAATGATTGGTCTCTCCCAAGCGCTCTACCTAGAGGAAGTCCTTAAGAGATATGAAATGCATAACTATAAGGAAGGACTTTTTCCCATGAGACATGACATTCATCTTTTCAAATCTGTTAGTCCCAAAATGGACAAGGATAGAATGGAAATAAGGAATACACCTTATGCATCCGTAGTGGGTAGTCTTATGTACGCGATGTTGTGCACGAGACCAGATCTGGCATATGCTGTAAGCATGGTTAGTAGGTTTCAAGCAAACCCAGGGGAGCCTCACTGGACAGCAGTGAAGTGCATCTTAAAGTACTTAAGAAGGACTAAAGATATGCTATTAATATATGGGAATGGAGAATTGAAGGTGGATGGTTACACCGACTTAGATTTTCAATCTGATCCGGATGACCTCAAATCCACCTTTGGGTACATATTCACACTCAGCGGAGGAGCAGTGTCTTGGAAGAGTTCCAAGCAAAGGACAACTGTTGATTCCACAACGGAGGCAGAATATGTGGCAGCCTCAAAGAAGCTGTTTGGATGAGAAAGTTCATAGGTGAACTTGAATTGGTTCCTAGCGTGGAAATGCCGTTGCCACTATGGTTTGACAACAACGGAGCAATTGTGCAAGCTAAAGAACCAAGGTCTTACAACAAATCGAAACACGTGATGAGGAAATATCATATAATACGAGAAATTGTTGGAAGAGGTGATATAGCTGTGCAGAAAATAGCCTTAGCAGAAAATGTGGATGACCTGCTCACCAAGCCATTATCACAGGCGGTGCTAGATAAACGTCTTGAGAAGATGGGAATCCAATGCCATAACGATTGGCGTTGAGTGCAAGTGGGAGATTGTTAGGTGTATCCCCTCAATGCCTATGAGAAATTAGATTGAGTAGGGCTTTGATAAGTTATTTGTACAAACGTTTGATGTTTCTATTTATTGAATAAAATGTTTTGATATTGTTCATATAAATCTAATGACATTTAATTGTATTGAACGAATTAGTCCATGAGATTTCAAGATAAACTTTCCACCTCTTATGGACAAGAGGAGGCACTGGAATAGTCGAGTACTTATTCTTTTAAACTGGGAGTTCGTGAGTTAACGAATATTAATTGAGCATTAATATTCAACTCATATGATACTTTTTTTGACAAGGAAGTGCTAGTTGTACACTCATTAGATAGTGGGAGCTGGTGTCATGAATATGATTAACAGAATTAACGTATTTGAACTCGACTCGCATTAATCCAATCACATGGGTATTTACTCTTGGACAGTCAATGATTAGGAATAAGATTGCGATAATATGTGTGAGCTTCAGACCTGAGGAGTCATTTATAACATGCTTGTAGTATTGGATATGTTATCAGAGTAGTTAGACGCGTATCACCTGATAGGTGGGGTCGACCTAGAAGTACGACCCAGTAGTGGATTCGATGTTATAAGATAACTTGCCAAAACGGGATTCACTGTCTCGATAATAAACGAGTATGTGACCTATACGATTGTAAGTAATTGAAATTATAAGTCTTTGGCCAAAGCGTATAAACTATCCCGTGATTGTCACTGAGGATAGTTTGGTAATTTCACATTATTATGATTCCAAGTACAGTATCAAGTTCTATGAGTTTGACTAACCATGGCTCTTACTTGATCGGGTTAGGTCGGTGAACAGTTTATACACATATGGTATACGCAGTCAAGGTTCATGATGACATGATCATCTCATATTCAATTAGGTTACGATTTGGTTCCACGGTGTTGGCCAGGTGACAATCTTCTCCTTTGGACTCCTCCCATTGCCAATTGAATCGAGCCTAGAGAGTCGCGCTATGTGAAGAAGAGGACTATTTCCATGTTAAGGGTATTTTAGTAAAATCACATTTGATGTGGATTGACTGACAAAATAGATGGCATGATTTAATTAAAGATATTTAATTGGATTAAATAAATTAATTAAATCATATGAATTCATAAGTTAAATTAATTGAAAATTAATTTATAAGTTGAATTAAATTAATTCTAATTAGATTAAAGTAATTAATTAATTACCAATTGAATTGGACTTGGATTTAATTAATTACACATGTGCTAAGTTAAAACAAAGTCCGAAGCCCATCTATGAATATGCCTATTCGGCCGCTTCGCTTGTGTATTACCTAGGGGTGTTTTGCTTGAGTATAAGTATTCAGTCAGTGTCAGAACTCCACACGTAAGTCATTATTTTAGAATCTAACACTGGGCCAAAATAAACCTAGAGCAATAGGAAAGAAAAATCCCTCCCTCTCTCTCCAAGCTAGCAGCCTGCAATTGTTGCCGGGAGGAGATCGAGCTTTTCTCAGAGAATTTTTCTTTCGCATGATTATCCGGAGGCAGGAGTCTGGGGCTGCTGCTGGTAATTCAAGAATTAATTAACGAAAAAGGTAATTCGATTACTCTTGTCAATTTTTGATTATTGATCTATATGCTATATCATGAATATCCCCGGATTGGATTCTCGGATGTGATTCGGATTAAAATTTTTATCCGCTAGACCGAATCACAACATGCTCAGGGGTGCGGTTTTCAGTCTTGTCAATAAGCGCGGTGTTTAGCCTTAGATTTTTTAGAGCTGTGGTTGCCTGCTTGTAGTCTTACCAGACGGACGCTCGACGCTTGTGTCGAGGTTCGAAGGACCATTGTGGTCTTTGGGGAAAAGAACTTTCATCCTTTTGTGGATGTATACATTGATACATTTTTGATTTGTGTGTTAGCACGTGTGTTCTGGGTTGCTATTATGAGAATATGCTGTAAAAAATTTGAGGCTATAGTTGAGAATTGGGTATTATTATTCGGTCTCGATGGGGTCGGGGTTATATTTGGCTGCCCTTTGTTGCCGTGTTGTGTCATTGAGGTTGCTTCTCTATGGGTGGCCTATGCTATCCATTGTTATTGGATGCTTCTTTGTTGTTGTTGTGTATGAAATATGTTTTTCATTTGATGAGGGTTTTGTTGTGAAAGTGTTCTCATCGCTTGGGTGGTCTGTTATGTGACGTTAATTGTGGGTGTATGAAAGTGTGTTGCAGATACAAGATAACTTGAGTTATATTGCGGATGTCACTGATGCACGAAAACCCTATTGTATTTTTACAGCAGGAGGACTGATCGTGTGTAGTAAGGAGGACAATTAAGTCAGGGATGTCGAACCCACAGAGATTTGTATTTTAGCTTTGCAAGAATTAATGCAAGTATAAAGTCGGCTTTTTATAAATAAACTAAGAAATATAATTAACCAGAACTTAATTTTAATAGTCATAAAAGCGATTAAGACTCATATATCGACTCAGATTTACTCGTTCCATATATTGTTGTTGTTTCATCAAGTTATTAGACTATGATGCTATGGTGGAAAATTCCTAAAGATTATTATCACGTGGATCACTTGCTCATGATAACCTATACTAGATTGGTTGTAGCAATCTCTACTGCATGCATTAAACACTAGAATTTTCACGGAATTTTTTTAAATTTATCCCTCCAAATAAACCCGGCTAACAGCATCCGGAGTACGTAGCTATCCCTAGCATCAACCGTTTTAGAAGACATTATGATTTCCTCTGCACCCTAATTTACTTTCTCCTGAACAGATAAACTAGGCAATAATTCAACACATGGTAGCTAATCATATGAAGATGATTAAAGCACAAAAATCATAAAACATAGAAATCATAGAATTGACTTGAATCAAACAACTATCGTACATTATTCAAGATCAATCCGGCCTTTGTATGGTCTTAATCTGAGAAATTAGTTCATAACGATAAAATAAAAGATACAAAGAAAAAGATAAATATTCATAGACAAAAATCTATCTAGATCTAAAGAACTCCCTTGTGTAGAAGATGATCTTCTTCCTTCTTCTTGTTCTTCAAACTATGTAATGTTGATCCAAAAGTAACCAAGAATAAAGCTAAACTAAAACCTAACCCTAACTAAACTAAAATGTATTTTCTACCTACTGAAAAACTCTCTCCCTCTTTTCTGCTCCTGCATCTTGTATTTATAGGTGTAGTGTTGGAAGAGTCCGTTTAGGTTTAGAATTGGAAATTTTCAAAACTGTTCTGCCGACATCAACATTCGAACGTTACACCTCCAGGCGTCCGTGCATGAACTCTTTTCACGTTTGTATGTAATTTCTCCTAGCGTTCGAACGTTAAGCAACTCCAAGTTCGAACGTCAGGCTCTGCTTCTTCGATTTTCCACTGAATACGTGCTTTACTCCCTTATTTTCCTCAATTGCAATAATTTATACCTATACTCAAATATCAAACCCATTACATACATTTGTAGCATAAATTACTCATAATTAAGCTAAAACCATATGAAATCAAATGATCAAATCAGGTAAATCTCAATCCTATTAACACCCCAAAACTTAAACATTCATCCTCCTCGAGCAATGATAAAGCATAGAAATAAGATCAAGAACAACAATCAAAGAGAGATAAAAAATAAAAACAAAAACAAAAAGGAGAAACTCACTTTCATGAAGTAAATGATTACACTTAGCATGTGCAGCAAATCTTTAAACCTTTATGTTACCCAAAAAGGACGAGTATAGTCTCGTGAGGGTTTGCAGATGATATATCCACAAAATTCAACAAGTTTCAGACCTAACCAAATCAATGCACATCAACATAAGTAACAAGAACCAATGACACAAAATCATCCTTTTAAAAGCTCAAAAAATATATACATATCAAATACTTTTGCTCATGCGATACCAATACTCGAAAAGACTCCATAGGGTGTAGTGAAAATAAATCTAAGGTAATATAGTCGAGAGGCATCCTTACCAATTTTTAGACATTATTCCAATATCTATCAACTTTCGGTCCAACACAAGGCTCAAGAATCAAAGAAACTTCATAGCCATTTAAATTCCATTACTTCAAACAATCAAACTTTAAACTCTTATGAAACTTCATTAAGGGTAGATCATTTGCAATGTTTTATTCCATTAGAATTCGTATGGCACCCATGTAACAAGCTTTAGATCAATGACTCTCAAACTAGATAGTTTTAGGGCATTAAGTGTAGAGACACTCCTAAGGATTTAATCACTCGAGTGTCAAAGAACACGAAACAAAACTAGATCTTTTATTCAATTAAAATTTCTTTGGCTTGAGCTTAGCTCAAATTAGCATAATAGTATAGTATTTAGTCATGAAACTTTTCACCTCCAATGCGTATTAGCCTTACCAGTTTGGTCATACCAAAATTTCACCTTTTCGTTCATTATTAAGCATACAAAATTAACTAATCAACTTACTACCTTTTGGAAAATCAAGTCAATATTTTTGGGAAAACTTCCTTAGGTGTCTCAGGATGGATATCCAACTCAACTCCTCTACCCTCGACTTATGTGCATTGTGAATCATCTAAGAAAATCAATTCTAGTCTAAGGTCTCCACGAGCAATTTCAAATACACACACACACACACACACATATATATATTCCAATACATTCAAAATTATGTCACAAAATCATGTCTATTTTCCAAGTTAATCAATCTCAATGCATCAATTAGTAAGACCACACAAAAAATTCCATGCTTGATTTTCTCAACATAATAGCATTTATCTCAAAAATTTCAAAAATTGACACTTCTCCCCCAAACTTAATTTAAAATACATAGCATACATTCTTTAATACTTTCCTACCCCCAAAATGAACTTTTACATTGTCCCCAATGTTGCACAAGCTAACTCATGGAAAGTAAAGAAAATAAGAAAAGAAAAAGAAAAATACTACCGATTAGGATGCTGAAATGCAAACCTAAATTCCTCATGCATGTTTTTTCTGTGTAAGTTCACGGAAAAAGCTCCTATTCCAATATCGTTCCAACTCCTGTAAATTAAGAGATAACTACTAATTATCACAAAACTCAAGCCAAGCATCAAAATATCCAACATAATCAACATAAATAAGAAAAACATAACATAATATCCATAAATGCAAAAGCAAATAAACAAAATATAACATGAAAACTTAAAAAAAAAAAAAAAAAACTAACATCAATCAAAAGAAAATAAAATAGATAACATAAATCTAGGTTGGCATTACTCATCAGTCTTAACATCCTCCTCCTCCTCCTCCTCGTCATCCTCATCATCCAAATCATCCTCATCAAACATGTAATCACTAGGTGTCGAAGTAGGGCAGGCTGACGGTGGAACTCAGGGACATGTGAATAAGCATAGACAGATCTCCCCATAGATAAGTTCATCTCTAAGGCTAGCTGCCTTTGGTATTGGCTCATCAGCTAGAAATTAGCCCTGGTCAATGACATTCCCATCTGAAAGTGTCCTCCAGTGCCGTCATGCGGGTCTGTAAACGGTTCACATTCCTCCTCAGATCAGTCATAGTAGTTGGTGCTGGTGCAACTGCAAATCTCGAACTCTGACCCTGTGAAACCTTTGCCTTCTTTCCCCCTGTAGGTGCCTTCTTTGTCTCGGAGTAGTTTATAGGAACACCACACTCCTCAGAGACATCATCCTCAAACTTTGGAACGTGAGCCGTCTGAGATAATGCTATAATCAAGGAAGGGAAGATTAATGGGGTCTTCTTCAACCTTCTTTGTCTTTTTCTTACTCTTCTTCCCTTCCTCCTTCCTAAACTTTTCAATCTGACCCGTTAAAGCCTTGTGAAACAGGGTCATAAAATTTGTCTTCTTCTGCTGCATGATGGCATAGACCAACGCAACCTTATTTCTCGTCACTTCCGACTTGTTCGTAGTCAGGAGAATGCAATGGCGAATCATCTCGTACCAAAACCACGCCACAGGTGTCAGATCCCCTTGGCGAAGATGACTACCCCCACCTAACCACTCAGAGCCCTCTACTGTAACAGCCTCCCGAACTGCCTCTAAGTCTACCTGATAGCGCCCAGATGCACCGAGCATCACAGTATACTCACACTCATCCGGTACTGTCAGTCCAGTATTGCTCTGTATCTGCTCGGATGATATGTCGACCACAGTACCATGAACTCAAATGTGGTTCCTATTCAAGTATTCCTCCTTCCGCTACATTTCTGTCACGTGGGCATCAAACTCCTGAACCCATTGTACCATTATCTTCTGTGGCTCCTCATAAAATGGCTCTAGCATATGGAACTGGAAGACATCAGTGACTGCCTTAGAATGCCCTATAATTTGACGCTCTTTGTGAATCGTTCGGGTAGTCAACTGTCTGTAAATGCTCTGCACCGCGAAGTTATCATTCTGGGATCCAACTGTTCACTCTCCGTCCCCTGTGTACCCTCGGGCATGGGGTTTAGAACCCTGGATGAACTACCCACTACCCCTCCACCTCTTGTCCTCACCATTTTTTCAGAAATTGAAAATGAAAATTCACAC
The DNA here is from genome assembly GCA_019426215.1 of Buddleja alternifolia. Taxonomy (NCBI): domain Eukaryota; kingdom Viridiplantae; phylum Streptophyta; class Magnoliopsida; order Lamiales; family Scrophulariaceae; genus Buddleja; species Buddleja alternifolia. Next base: position 40,558,275 of record CM033390.1, on the reverse strand, counting down.
CAACTTTAGTTCTGCTTCAACAATAATCCTCAACCCTCAACCAACCAAATCAAGCAACATCTCCACACAACCCACAAATTCACAAAACTTCAGAATATATCCACAACATCAAGCCCCACACGACTTTTAAAAGAAAATATTGTTGAGAAAGTTGAGCCAATCACTCACAAAACAGACGCAGATTTTGTAAAATGGAGACTCCCACCGGAACGTTGTGATTACCACGTTCGAACGTCACAGCTAGGGCTCAACTCTTCGGCTGTTCAGACGGAGATTGTAGCGCGGACTAAGAGAAAAGTTTGAGGGTAATTGGAGTAATGTGTGGGTGTTTATTTTGGGCAAAGATTGAGTTTTTAAAGGGAAAATTTTGTGAGTTGAAAATTTTTGACGTTTGGGGAGGGGGGGTGCTTTGAAAGTTTGGGACTGTTGGGGGTGTATTGACTGGTCCGAGTGTTTTAAAATGAAAAGTCCCAACGTTTGAGTTTATATATATATATTTTATTTTTTTTGAAATTTGGCTCCACGTTCGAATGTTATGAATCTGAGCGTTGGAACTTTGAGTACTGTTTCACACTCGAATGTTGTGATGCACATGTTTGAACGTTACGCTCGTGAAAAGAAATTTTATTATTTCAAAAATATGTTACACCACTCTAAACCGTAAACTTGGATGATTCATGACATGCCTAGGACTTTGTATCTGTAAAACACAAACAGAAAGAATTAGAAAATGAAAATAACTGACTAAAATAGAACAAAAAGGAAACTAAACAAAAATTTAAGGGATAATTACACTCACATCCCCTCAATGATGGGGTAATTACACAAACTTTCCCTCACTAATTGTTAATTACAAACACCCCCCCTCATGTTGAAGATTTCTTACAATTGCCCCCCTTGTGTGTGTAACAATTCTTATAATTGCACCCCTTGTAAACCTTACAGATAAACCCTCTAAGGGGATGTGTTTGTACTTATCAATTGGTGATAGGAGGTTTGTGTAATTACCCCATCATTGAGGGGGTGTGAATGTAATTATCTCAAAATTTAAATGCTTGGGTTGCCTCCCAAGAAGCGCTTGTTTAGAGTCAATAGCTTGACTTTCTAAATTGTTTCAGGGAGGTTCATGACATGGACTGCACGACTCTGTTGGATTGGGTATGTTGGGATCATCGGTTCAACCCCTTGGGACGCTGGCGCATCGGAAGATTTAAATTAAAATTTAAAGCGGCATCCCCAAAATTAGGTCTAGGTAGACATGGTACCATCAGATTCAAAAGCTATCCTAGAAATAAGTTTACTCGTGTTTACCTCTTGAAGACCAAAAATCAACAACTTCTTTTTAAGAAACTCCTTGCTACACCTCTCCAGACGGATTTGCCTTAGCGCCCTAATTGTTGCGCCTCTAAGTTTATCTCCACCAGTGCTAGCAGGAGAATATCAAATCTTGGCTTATGAGAAATGGGTAGGAATATATTTTGGTGTTCTTCATACTCAACATATGAGTTGAAAAAATATTTGTGAAAGAGGTGGAAGAGAAAAGAAGAGAGAAAAAGAATTCCTCAAACCCTAATTCTTATTAGTAACCAAAGCAAATTGGTCCACTCCTACCCACACTCACACGCCTCTTAGGCATGTGATATATATATACACACACACACATATAAAGGTTACCAACTAAGTTGGAAAATTCTTGTATAAACCGGGTCTTGGGTCCCACCTGTGGACCTTGTGGATGTAATTATTCCACATCACTTATTTTTTAATTAAAAAAAACAAAATAAGTGATGTGGATTAATCACATCCACAAGATGCACAGGTGGGGCCCAAGACCCGGTGTATACAAGTGTTTTCCAACTAAGTTGGTTAACAATGAGGCACACGCCTCTTTATATATACAGTGGTGTGTATATATATACATATAATATTATATTATTTGATTTTATTTCTTTCTTTATCTCTTCTCAGTTAATTAGATCCACTAATTAACTAACAAGATCTTTCCATATCCACAATATCTATCCTAATATATTTATAAGATCTTTCCATATCAATTAGTCAACTAATTAAATAGAATAGATCCTACCAAATATATTATAAGATATTTATGTTAAATATATGTATATACATAGACTTGGTGAACAAGAAAAAATTCTTCCACCATATCTATCCAAATACACGTCCACACATGTGTATATATATATATATATAGTCTTTTCCAATTTAATAATCTAATATTAAATTATAAGACTATTATTAATTAAGAACACTTAATTAATATATTCCTTTTCCCGATTAATCTAATATTAAATTATAAGATTATTATTAATTAAGAACACTTAATTAATTTATTTCTTTTTCCGATTAATTAATTCCAATTAATTAATCTCTCCATTAATTCACAAAGAATTAACTTAGCCAATAGGTACTACATAAGCATTGTGTGTGGCCCCTTAAGCCCACTAACAAGCTAGCAATAAGTCCTTTCACAGGCTAGATTAATTATTCATAATAATTAACTAGGCCTTGGATTAATTTCACCAATTAACATAAGACACCTATTGGTCGTGGTTCGATGTCTAGCAACGTCGTCACGACTTCCTAGATGTTAACGATGAAAATTCAAACCTATCCAGATTTCGTTCTTTGTGTGCGCCGAATCCCTCCATATTTTTCCGGTCTAAGACCTAAGGCTTGGCGATGGTCGAAACCCTAATAGCCTCCGAAACTATGACTATGTTGGTTCAACTAATGATCCGGTCTTCTAAGCAGGGATCACCAATCCCTCTTATGAGACAATGCTCTGACCAGAGACTTTTGGATCATTCAGCTTCACTCAACAACATAGGAAACACCGAGTACTTATGACCTTGGATGAATCCCCTCTGACTGTCATTTGTTCCATTGTACTACTAGACTATACCCAACATACACGCCGTATGACTCTCCTTGAGTGCACGTGCACATCAAACCAGAGTGGGTAGTACCTTTTCCAATGACATCTCAGGTCTAAGGATTATTTCACACTACAAAATCGAAGGACTCCAAGTTCAAAAGCACCAACGAGGAATCCTTGCGGAGTTGTTCAATTCCATACCAAAAGTATGAATCTTCATACATGCATTTCCATACAAGCTATCGACAATGGAACATGTCGACCTCTTGGGAGAGTTTAACCATATGAAATCCATGGGATCTTTATCTATACTCCTTGAGTAGTCGACAATAAAGAAGAATTCCGTAATAGGTTTGATATATTCTAAATGATTAGACAGACACAATGTTTAATGTTCAAGCCAACATATGGCTCGCTGGGTACATAACACTTTCAGCGTAATCCCCGGGGTAGGTTAGCATAGCGGAATTTAGAAATTTTACAACTACCCCGAAACAGGATTCCATTAGCCGGTTTCATTGAGCTAATTAAAGTGAGAAAACGATATACCGGGAAATACCTTCTGCACTTTTTCCCTCGTACAAGTTTCCGATCTTTTCACTTGTTAAATATTGTACCTTAACGATGAACTAGTCATATGAGTTAGAGAGTGATAAGACCACTAGGTCTATCCTTGACTCCTTTGTCAAATGAGTTCCCAAAACTCTTCTAGAGATTCTAAATCTGTCTCTCTAAATCTTACACTAATTTGTTCAATTAAATGAACTATAATACCTATGCATTATCCATGCTCTCATTTGCTTCTAAAGTTTAATGAGACATCTTGCTTGGATATTATCTTGGGCCCACCTCGCATAGGTAGCCCGTTCATCATTATTTGCTCTAAGCAATTAGAGACTAGGAATTTTCCATGTGTCCGACACACATTCATATTCTCATAAACAAGGACAATTACTAGGTTGCGTTGTTCTAGTCGTATTGCTTGGGATTGGTTCAGTTATGGTTAGGTTCTATTCTAAATTTGATTGAGTGGTTCTAAATTATGTCTAACATAATAAGGCAAGACAAATAAATAAGCATTCAACTAGAAAATTAAGTCCTTATACAATTTGGTCTTTAATCGTACAAGTCTCCCACAATTTTTCCTAACTCTACCAACCCCTTGATGGAATTTGAGAAAACTTAAATTCCTTAGTGGGCTTGCGACATAATTAAATTAATCAAAGCACCCCAATTAAATGAATGTGTTCGATTTCTTTAGTTAGTAGCCGCGCAAGGCCTTCTACCTCGTAGTTCTCAAGATTGTTTTACCGCATCTTTCACATATGACCCAATTATATGGGGTGTCCAATATGCTACCTCAACGTTAGGCCAGACTCATCAAATATTACATGGTCAATTTTCTCAGTTCATTGCCCCAATTATTATTAGATATATGCCCAATGAGGACAAATAGATGGAGTAGGGTATCTAATTATGTTGTACGAATTCTTGATTAAATTAATAAAGGCAATTATTTTTTTTGTTCATATAAAGCTTTCTGGCATCAATAAGTATTGAACAAATAGTCTATGTGAATCAAGGTTTGAGTCTTCACCCTTTATGGAATAAAAATGTGGCATGGGGAGAGTCTTACACCTAACCACTTAAAAGGGTTTGCAAGTCAAGGAATCTTAATTGAGCATTAAGATTCGACTTGTACGACACATGCTCCGACGATGAGTGCCAGTCGAACACTATGGGATAGTGGGAGCACATATCATAGATATATCAATGGAATTGATATATTCGAACATGGCTCGTAGTAATCAGATCATATGGGTATTTACTCTGTGACTGTCAATGATTGGATTACTGATCATAATAGTATGCGTGAGCCTTAGACCTGAGGGTTCGTGACAATGTACTTGTACTGTTGGATCTGTTACTAGAGTAGTTAGGCCCAAATCACCTTTTGGTGGGGCCAACCTCGAAGTGCGGTCTTAATAAGGCAGGTAGCAGTTGTGAAGTGATCGCTAAGATGGGATTCATCGTCTCGATAGTAAAGGATTAAGTATCCGGTGCGATCATAGGCTAATGAAAAATATAAGTCTTTGGCCAAAGTAATTAAACTAACTCATGTGGGACATGAAGAGTAGTTTGGTAATTTCATTATGCTATGATCTCATGCACAGTATCAAGTTTAGTGAGTTTGACATATTCCATGACTCTCACTTGATCGGGATACGTCAGTAAAGGGATTATACTCATACAATATTTATGGTCGAAAGGTTCGTAAATGATTCATTCATTTCGTACTCAATTGGATTACAATGTGAGTCCACGGGACTGGCTAGGTGACACTCACATTCTCTGGTAATTCCTTTCATTGCCAATTGAGACGAGGATAAAGAGTCGCGCTATAAGAAACGAATGGGATATCGTTTTGTGTAAATCTTTTAGAAAGATATAATTAATTGGACGAATTGATTTATTAAGTTAAATCAATTAATTAAGTATTTAATTGAATTAGATTAAATTAAATTATTTAATTAGAATATTAATTAAATAGAATTAATTAATAGTATATGTATTAAATTTAAATTAAATATGTATTAAAAGGTGGGCTAAGTTGGACAGGCCAAAAAAGCCCACCCCACCATCCATAAGCCCTAAGGGGCTGCCAACAAGGAGTCCAAGAGTGGACTCCTACTTGTTCCACAAGCTAATTGAGTAATATAAGGACTCCTACTTGGTAACGAGTAAAAACCCTAATTACACAACACAAGAAGAAGAAAAATCCTACCTCTAAATCTCTCCATAGCCGTCCACCACCATCACCGGAGGAGAAATTTCAGAGTCTTTAGAAGGCTCGTTTCGTGTGGATCTTTAAAGATAAGAGTTCTTGAAGGATTGTTGTTATGCAGAATCGATAAATGAATTCGAAAGGTACATTAATTAGTTTATTTTTTTGCAAAAACCCCTAAAATCATCAAATCACGTTATTGTGAATAGCCGGTAGGAATCCTCGAATCTTCCGCTGCGTTTTTTGCTCTAATGGAGTCCTAACAGTGGTATCAAAGCTGACTTTAATGTATTTGATGATTTTTCGCGTTTGAGTTTATGTTGGCTAAATTGGATTTTTAAAATTAGATTTTTATATGTTTGGTATTGGATATTGAATCTGAATTTTAAAAGATATATATCGCCTCGAAATCATCGCCTCGGTTACGCCGAAGCGGCGAAAGCGAAGCAGCGGCAGCGGCAGCGGCAGCGGCAGCGGCAGCGGCAGCGCCGCTATGCGTTTTTGAAATACGCAGTGCTGCTGTGTGTAACCTGTGAAAAAAAAAAGGGAAGGGGTGGCGGCACTGTTCCGTAAACAACTGCCGCCCCAGCAATCCAGTATGCTGGGCTTGGCCCAGCTCCAAGCACACGGTGTTGGGCCAAAGCCCAGCACGCTTGCCCAGCGCGCACCCATGTGCACGGGCTGCTGGTCCGGGCCTAACAGATTATTTTTATATTTATATTTAATATATTTTTATATATATATAAATATTAATTAATTACGTACTTAGATCCAAGAGAGGATTCTTGCCTATGAGACATGGAATCACTCTTTCCAAGTCTCCTAAGACTGAGAAGGAAAGAGAAATGATGTCTCACATACCTTATGCATCCGCCATTGGAAGCATTATGTATGCTCTGATACATACAAGGCCTAATGTAGCTTATGCACTTAGCGTGTGCAATCGCTATAAGGCAAATCTCGGTGAAGAACACTGGACAGTCGTTAAAACAATCCTGAAGTATCTTAAGAGAACTAAGGAGTTATTTTTGGTATACGGTGAAGGAGAATTGGATTTAGAGTGCTACACAGACTCTAGTTCCCAAACTGATATTGACGACTTAAAATCGGTTTCTGGTTTCATTTTTCTGCTTAATGGTGGAGCAGTGAGTTGGAAAAGTTCCAAGCAACCGACTACTGCTGATTCAACCACCGAAGCAGAATCCATTGCTGCCTCAGAGGCATCAAAAGAAGCGTTTGGATGAGGAACTTCACCCAAGAATTGGGTGTCGTTCCATCTATTGTTAACTTGGTACCAGTATATTGTGATAACAATGGGGCTATTGCGCAAGCAAAGGAGCCAAGGTCTCATCAAAATTCCAAGCACATGTAAAGGCGATACCATTTGATTAGAGAGATCATTGGGAGAGGTGATGTTCGAGTAGAACATGTAGACTCGGCAGATAATATAGAGACCCACTCACCAAACCCCTTAATCAAAAGGTGTTTGATGGACATCTAGGCAAGATGGGCCTCAAATACGTGGGCAATTGGCTCTAGGGCAAATGCGAGATTGATAGAGTAGATGCCCGGCGCGCCAATTTTGGGCACCATTTACTTTGTAATAAATTCTATGAGACAATCTTTTCTCATTAATAAAGCCAATTATATTATGGCATTCTTTGTTCTTAAATTGTTATTATAAGATTAGAGCGAAGTCCCTTGAATCACACATGACTATGGGATATCATCGGACATCTGGAATGGCAATGATGGAATATGTCTCTAAGGTCGTGATTCTTAAAAGGTTCCAAGTCAATGATGGGCCTGTCAAGATTAGGGATATTGACAAAGACACAAAAGACTTGCTTGTGTACATAGTTTTTAGAGAACGTGCCTCGTTCCATAGGCATAGGTGTACATGAGGGTTCTCATTTGGATTATGAGTGAACTGAACAACCCCGCCAGAAAATTACTAAAATGGTTATCAAATGTGGAATTTCCTATAATCACTTAGGCATAAGAGTAATCCTTATGGACCTGAGGTTCCATTGTCACTTTGAGCATAGTTGATTATACTTTGACTTATCTCTTGATTCCATCGCGAGTTGTCATATGAGATATCTTGGGTATAGTATGATTATGTGTCGAGGTACATGAGAGACCAAGATGGGATCCATCACTGATCTAGCAAATAAGACATTTCCTATGTTTTGCTTAATGAATCGATTCAAGGAATCTTTGGCCAAAATATGGCAATCCAAAATGGCGGAATATTTCCTCGTTTGGATTGCATGAATCGATATCATGCAATGAAGGAGATATAGTGAATGGGTCGTAAGAATTTCGACTATGCGAGGTATGTTACTTATGCGAGGATTGTGGTTATGATAGGTTGAGTATCTTGACATCGTTTGTGCTTAGGTCTTCGAGGCCCGTTGCTAGATAGTAACCTCGATTTGTAGGTATCATGATATTATTTGTGATAATTCATAATCGGATTAAATCAAGAAAGATTTAATCTAGTACTTTCTAAATATAGAAAGGTACAATGGCACTTTTGGAAAGTGTACCTACTACTAGAACATGAACGACCCTAAGGGATCACACACCAACTCCCGAGGTTCCTGCTTAAAAGATATTATTAATCAACTTTGGAAGTTGAGGTGAAATTAGAAAAGTTTAGGACTTACCTAAAGAGGAATATTCATTAATTGGTTAGAGATCGATTAATTAGACTATTTAATTAATCAAGTAAGATTAATTAATTAATGGACTAAGTAAAGTCCAAGGGTTTTATTTAATTAGTAAAGGAAGTCAAAAATTAAATAAAATTAAAGAAATAATTGGGTAATAATAATTAAGGTTGGACTTTAATTATTATGAAATATTTAATTAAATGGTTGGACTATTTAATTAAATAAGGAGTCAAAAATTAAATCAAGTTGGATAAAAAATTTGGACTCCAAGAGTAAGAGGCGGCGGGTGTCAGACGGATTTAAGGAGAGGATTTAAATCTTCTCCAAGTCTTGATCAAGTTGGAATCAAGGAAATATTTTAGTAGAGAAAAAAGGGAACACGTTAGCTTGCAAGCTAAGTTCCTTATTCTTAGGAAACTCCTTAATAGAATTTGATTAGGAATAGATGAAAGTCAAAAATCTTGGAGATTTTATTTTATCTTGACTTCCAATCAAATTAAACCTAGGAGTCTCTCTATGAAAATGTGTGTTAAGAAAAATACACACACACACACACACATTATTCTACCTAGAATTTTCGTCCACCACATATGAAAAGGAGAGAAAAATTTCATCTTCTATTTTTCTCTAAAACTCGCCCTTCGCCCATATATTTCTTGACAAGGTTTTGCTCATGTATTGAGATTAACCTTTCACATATATTCCTACATTCATATATAAGTTTAGATGAGATCTAAAATAATTATATTGGCTAGCACCACATATATAATTATTGGGAATTATATACATCTTAGAGACGAGATGATTGGATGGCTTGAAGATACAAGGAACAAAAACGGAGCTCGGATTCTAAGGGAGGCCGACAGTTTCTTTGAAGAGTCGAGTCAAGGGAGTATTTGTTCAGGTTGAAAAGATCAGAAACTTGTAAGAGGGAAAAAGCGCGAAAAGTATTTTGCGTAGTATAGTTTTTTTCGTTTTGATTAGCTTGATTAAACCGGCTATTGTAATCTTGTTTCGAGGTAGTTGTAAATTTTTTAAATTCCGCTGTGCTAACGTACCCTGGGGATTACCCAACCGAACAAAAAGTGCACAAACATAAGTATTTACATATTGTAAATGAAAACCCAACACTAAAGTGATAAAGCATGTCACATTCTGCCCCAAAACTTAAGCTTTGTCGAATCCCCAACACACCTTTTTCATAATATCAAACAAAAAACCCAATCCACAAGTTAATAATCCGATAAAAAAAAATACCCAATCATTTATAAATCTCATTAAACACTAACCCACATGCCAATAGACAATAAAAAGCAAAAAGACACTTTGCAATCGCACATTAAAAGTTTCATAAACCTCACCATCATTCGGGGTTATCCTCCCTCTAGATAATTTCTGCCTCTCCTCGTTTTGTACTGACTACACCATGTTAATTTTGTGCCAAAAATGGCGGATTAATAAGAAATTGGAGTGTGAAGGTTATGTTTTGGGAGAGGATGTGAAGAACCCTAATCTTGATTTGGAAGTGTAAGACTTGTTATATGGGGATTTGCAGATTTTACCCCCTAAATTCGATAATTTGCTCTTTTTTTTTTAATTAAAAATGTCACACATGTGATTTCAAGAATCGTATAGTGTGTTATGAACTATTTCGTGAAGTCGCGCAAAACTGTCTATAAAGATACGTCATATAAGTTGTAAATATGCCTCGTATTAGTTATGAAGATACGTCATATTAATTGTCAAGATACGTCGTATTCTATGTAACAATACGTCGCATTAGTTTTAACAATACATAGTATTAGTTGTAATAATACATTATATTAGTTGTGAAAATATGTCGTATTAGTTGTGAAAATATGTCGCATTATTCGTTAAGATACATTGTTTTCTATTTGACCTTACGTCCTTTTCTATGTCACTTTACGTCCTTTTCTAATGTCACCATACGTCCTTTTCTATGTAACAATATGTCATTTTCTTTGTAAAAATATGTCATTTTATATACAATAGGGTTAATTACATCTGGACCCCTTCCAAATAGGCCTAATTACAAATATACTCCCCATCTTTTTTTTATTACTCACACCCCCCGTCCAGTTTGCAAACGTTCACATCCGTCAACCACCGTTAGGATTACATTAGGATTCTGTTAATATTTTCTAATTTGACTATAATGCCCTTATAATTAATATTATTGAATTTTCTTTAATCAGAAATTGAGATTTTGAAAAGAAAAGAAAAAAAATACAAAAACATTAAATCAATGTTCAAAATATTAGAAATTATCATATAAATATTAGAAAATATCTGAAAAATATAAAAACTATTTAGTAAATATAAGAAATAATTATAAAAATATCTTAAAAATATTGAAAATATTTAATAAATGTTATAAAATAACTGAAAAATAAAAAAAAATTGGTAAGTATTAGAAATTATTATAAAAATACAAAAAAAATCTAAGTAACAGAAATATATTGATCTACATAGGTAGACATAAACCAAGGGACAAAAGGTATTAAAGAATTTTTTTCCGAACAAGTATTATAAAATTGTTTTTGGATATAATTTTGTTCATTTTGATTAAAATTATCGAAAAACCAATTTCTAAATAATTCCCATCTGGGTAAATTAAATTCTTTCTTAATAGTTTTCCTGGCTTCAAAACCAGGACTAAAATCAATTTTGTAACTAAAATCCATTAAAAAGGTGACATACTCATTTCAGACATTGTCTCTGCATGCTTAATATTAGCCTGCTTATTATTATTATATCCTTTTACAATATTTTCTTTATTAATATATAATTCCTCAATTCCAGAATTTCTTAAATATTCTTCATTTTCTTCTTTGTCTTCTCTAATTTGAGAAGTAGAAGCCCTAGAAGGAGTTTCCACAATATAATCAATAGGGGATATATAAGAATGTAAAGATTGTGATTTAGATCTACAATCTTGATGAAGAGTCTAAAAACCTATTAGTATTATCAAATTGTAAATTTATAGTTCCTTCAGGAGTTTGTATAACATCGATGAGATTTGATTGAATTTGTTGTTGTGGAGGCATAGCTCTTTCTATTATCCAATTTTCTGGAAAATTTATTTCTTCCCATTTAATAGATCTTCTTGTTATAATATTGGATTTACTAAAATTAGTTTCAATTAGTATTGTTTCATTTAAGGGTTTATCAACCTTTTTACAGTGAGGATTTAAAGTATATCGTCAGCAAGATTTTTATAGTAGGCTGAAATATAATTTAAACTTCCTAAAAATCTTTGTAATTGAGTTTTATCTGTAATTTTATCAGAAATTTAGAAGCAAAATCAATACTTCTATTTATAGGGATAATATTACCTTTTTCAATATTGTGACCTAGAAATCTGACATTTGTTTGGACATTTTTGGTTTAGATATTACCAAGCCATTTTGAATAATGATTTTTCTAAAAATATCTAAATGTTTAAAATGTGATTCTATATCCTTTGAGAATACAAGAATATCATCTATATAAACAATAATGAATTCACTATAAGGAGTAAAAATATCATTCATTATTTTCTGAAATTCTAAAGGAGCATTCTTTAATTCAAAAGGCATAACATTCCATTCATAATGTCCTATAGGAACATTAAAAGTAGTTTTATATCTATCAGATTTATTAATATGAATTTGCCAATATCCTGATTTTAAATCAAATTTAGAAAATATTATGGCATTATATAATCTATCCAACAAATCTTTTTTATTAGGAGTAGGGTGTCTTATCCATTTTAGGACTTTATTAAGGGGTTTATAATTTATTACTAATCTAGGAACTCCTCTTTCCTGTCACTATGTTTATTAACATAGAATGCAGTGCATGACCATGGAGATTGAGACGGAAATATTAATTTTTTATCAAGCAAGGATTGAATTTCTTTTTTACATAATTCTAAATATTCAGAATTCATTTGACAAGGTCTAGCTTTGGTAGGAATATTTTTTTCATCAATCATTTTCATAAGGAAGATTAACAATATGTTTCTTTCTATCCCAAAAAGTATTAGGATGATCATTACAAATTTTTAAGCAAAATTTATTATGAAGAAATTTGATTTTATCCTGTAATTTAGGATTTTGAAGTTTTTCTTCAATGGTTAAAATATTAACTTCATTTTTAAGAAAATTTAATTGATTTTTTTTAGCTTTGATATGTTCATACATTTCATGTAAACTTTTGTAAAAGGTTTTGTTATAAATTTCAAATGTATAGGCTTGTTTTTATAAGTACCTATAATTCTTTCTTTATTTACAGTTATAAAAGGGTAAATTTTTGTAATGAAAGGTGATCCAAGTATGACTTGATTTGAAATATTTTTAACAAGTAAAAAACTTGTAGGAATACAATTTTATCAATACAAACAAAAGCTTTTGGAAGCTTAAAACTGATATCTAGTTTTTGTCCTCCAGCATGGGATAAAGAATGAGTAGTCTTTTGAAAATATCTAATAGGAATTAGTCATTCCTGTATAACATTTAAATCTGCCCCACTATCAATTAAAGCAATAAATTCTTTTGAGAAATTATTATCTATTAAAAGAGTAATTTTTACAGTCCATTTTTGAGAAATTATTTGTTCAAGAGTATTTAGGAAATTATCATTTGAAAATTGGAAATTATTCATATTAGCTATATGTTCCTCTTTATGAAGAGAATTTGTTTCAGAATTAAGTTCCAATTTTGCGATTCTATTATCAAGAATTTTATTTTCTTGTTTTAAAGAATCAATTTCCTTTCTTAAATGATTCATTTCTATTATAATATCATTTAAGGATGTAGGAGTAGTGACAACTTGTCTTTCTTTGAGAATTTTATAAACTTCAGACATAGAATATGGTTCAGGAGAAGTTATCACTTCCTCTCTATTATGTCTAGTATCACTAGAAGTACTGGGAGTATTGTCTATTTGATCAATTATTTTTTATCTTAAATCAGAATCTTTAATATGTTTAAGTAACTCAAAAATATTTTGACTGTCTAAAACATTTATTTTCATATCTTGAAATTGAGATAAAATTTTATAATATTCCTTTTCTTCTGTATTATTAATACAAGGTTGGCCTTGTTGACAAGGTTCACATTTTGACTCCGAGGTGGATTCCGATTCAGATATAATGGATTCATTATCTAAAACTTTAATTTTTTCAGAATCACTACTATATTCACAATATGATTCTGTTTCTGTATTATCAGAATTTTCTGGATTTAATAATATTTTTGATATTTTTTCTTTTGTATCATCTTCTATTTGAAGATTATTAATCTTCTTTTTGATCCAACAATTTCTAGCATAATGACCTGTTCTACCACATTTTCTGCAAACAATAAGTTTTCTTTTATATTTTTTATTTTCTTCTCGTTCTTCTTTTCTTTTTAATTTTTTCTCCCATTTCTTTTTAGAATATTTTCTCTTTCTTTTTGGATATTCCATTTGTTTATCCTTTTTCTTTCCTTTTATATTTTTATACTTAGAAGGTAAATCCATTCCAAATTGACTGCAAAATTGTCTTAATTGTTTTCTTTCTATTACATTTTGTCTTTTTAATTGTTGGTTTAATTTAATTTCATTACAAAGATTTAATCCTTCTTGGATGCATGTACCAATTAATTTGCCATAAGTATAATTATCATAAGGGATTGACATTAAATTACCTCTTAATGTTCTTCTTAGCTTTTCAGCAAACAAATGAGGTAATCCATCTATAAATTTAGATTTCCAATGAGAACTATTACTCTCAGGTAATTCCATGACTCTACTTAGGAAAGTATCTTTATACCACCTAAAATCTGTTAGTGTTTTACACTTAAGATTTTGTAATAATGTTCTAATAGTTTCACTATTATCAGAATATCTTCCAGTGAAATGTTCAACAATATTAACAATTAAAGTATAAACTGAGTTTTCAACCAATTGATTATCTTCCTGTTTTACAGTATTTAGAATTTCATCTCTATTATTTTGAGTTAAATAATGATCCCACCAACCTTTTAGTTGGCCTGTAAACCCTGCAATTATCATCTTTGCTACATTTTTATCTATATTACCATTACTATTACAGATAGTGGAATACATAAGCATTCTATGAACAACATTATATATCTAGTTTTTAGTATAACCATCAATATTCCATTCATAAATATTTTTTCCACTATAACTATTGTTAAGAACATACTCTTGTTCTTCATGTAAAACATCCATAGGAGAAGGTCTCCGGTAATAATATAATCTTTGACTGGGTTTTTGTGCCCATTTTTCATTATTAATTTTATTAATTTGTTCCTGAATATTAAATCTTTCGTCTAAATTTTTATCTAATGTATTTATTATTAATTTTTCTTTTAATACTTTTTCAACTTTTGATGCAAGTTTATTAATATTTTCATCAATACGAGATCCTTCTTGTAATGTTTTAGCAAAATCTTCTTCTAAAGTATTAATGGTTAATTTACTAAATTTTTCTTTTAAAAACATTTCTAATTCTGATGCAGATTTTAATTTAAAATATTTTATTTCAGGAGGAGGTTGTATGCTTGGAGTACCGGTATGACCATTATCAATAATTTCAAGATCCTTATTAGAATTTTTTGGTTTATCTATGAGAGTTATTATCTTACTAACTCTATCATGTAAAGAGGCTATTTGTTCTCCAAGAACATTAAGAAATATATTAGCATAATTTTGTTGTTCTATAAGAACATTTATATGTTTACATGTAATTTGTAATGTATTATTTTCAAATACTTTTGAAAAAGCAAGAAAATTACAAATTTTCCTTCTTTTTCCATTTGAAAAGCCTGACAAATTAGTAAATGTAAGAAAAATATCTTTAAAATATAAAAAATATTTAGTAAAATTAGAAATTATTATAAAAATATGAGAAAGTATCGTAAAATTATAAAGTTTTTTGTAAATGTTAGAAAGTATCTGAAAAATTGAAAAGATATTTACTAAATGTTATAAATTATCAAAAACAAAAATAAAAAAAGAAAATATCTTAAAAACATTAAAAACTTAGTACATGTAAGAAAAATATTTTAAAGAATATAAAAAATATTTATAAATGTTAGAGAATTTCCGAAAAGTATAATAAATATTTATTAAATATTTGAAATTATTATTATTAAACTATTTTAAAAGTCTAAACTATATTTAGTAAGTATTAAAAATATCTGAAAATATAAATTATAAACTTATTAAAAAAATATAGAATAAATATAAAATATGTTAATTTGATTTTTCGCCAAATATAAGTTCTAAACTTTCAAAATTTTAAAATTCTGGAAAAAAAATGGAAAAATGAAAAGGATAAGGTGAAAACTGGCCTTTTCTCGCAGTCACCGCCACCTCCCTGTTACCACGCCGATGACCTTGCCACCTGGTCCCCCAATCCCAAGGTCCAATCGAACTGATTCGATTGAAAGCAATTCAAATGGATTTGATTGAGATCGATTTCAATCGATTCAAAAACATCCCATCCTCGCGGTGAAGTAGACGACCAAGTGTGGGTATGTGCGGCATCGCGGCAGGCTGGGTGGTCTGCCGGCGAGGGGTTGAGTAGGAAAAAAAAAGATAGGGGTATATTTGTAATTAGGTGTATCTGGAAGGGGTCTACATGTAACTAATCCTATATAATAATATAATAGGTCATTTTATATGTAGTCATACGTCCTTTTCCTTGTAATGATATGTCGTATTCTATGTAACAATGCGTCGTATTAGTTGTAATAATACGTCGTATTAGTTATGAAGATACGTCATATTCTATGTAACAATATGCTGTACAAATTGGAACGATACATCGTATTAGTTGTGACCAACCTAGATACTTATTATATAGGGATAAAAGAAAGTGACGTTGACAAAAAAATTTTTTTGGATGAAAATAATTTATAATGTGTTTTTTTTAAAATTTTTTTTTGTGATTCAGATATGGAAAATGGAATTAAAAGACATAAACAAACGAGGTCTTAGGATTTTAGCCTATGAATATATTTGATAGTAAACACACTCCACACATGAAATTCTGAAATAAATTGGGGCCAATGGAGCCGGTTTATTAAACATCTTCCAATGATTTAAATAGCTTTTGCTATCTTGTCCATGTATGGGTAATTCTATGGTACACCCAGACCATTGGAGCCGGTGCCATCATTACCACACATTTGTGTTGGGATGATAAAAATCACATATCTCAACACAAATGTGTGGTAATGATGGCACCGACTCCAATGGACCGAGTGCACCATAGATTTTTCCTCCATGTATCCCAATAATATATTATGCACCGGCCTATTGAACCCGCTGCAACATAGAATCACCCCCCACATTCCAGACCTTTCTAAAACCCTCTAAACCCTAGGCCAGAGAGAAATGCGAATAGATTGAAATCAAAAGTTTTTCGTCCTTCTCCACACAAAATCCGTTCCCTTTACCCGCCGGCCGTCGTGAAGCCATCGCCGCCACCTCACTGGTACATGATTTCTTATTTTTTCGAAAATGAGAGACCGACACGATGATGGTGATGATCGTCATTTATTTTTGCATGGAGTTCAATATATACATTTCTTTTCGTTTATTTCTCATTTTTTTATGTTCTATTAGTTTATTTCTTTTGCTATCCACCGCATAATAAAGGGGAAAAAAACAGAGTGAAGGCTTTGATATTTTGTGTCGTTTAGATCTGATTATCTGATTACGCCTGAAGTTATCAAAAATGACCTCGTTTACTTGTTTATGTTGTGCATGGAATTCAATATAAATTGTTTTTGAATTTCTGAATTTTTTTTTATTTCGTTTCATTTATTACTTTTGCATTTCACAGCATATTAAAGGAAAAAAAACGGAGAGAAGGCTTGGGTATTTTGCGACTTGACAGATTATCGTTTAGATCTGATTTTGCTTGAAATTATCGCAATGACGGGCAAAAATGATGAAGGTACAATGTCTCATAGAATTTCACTTCATTTAGCAGTACACGCTCTATTTTTTGAAACATAAATATATTTCTGATTGTTTTATTTTTAGTTTTTACGAACTTTTTAATTTTTTGCTTCATTAGGGTGTATTTCAGGAGAGGATGACAAGATACATGAAATGGAGAGAGAGTGGATATATAATCAGCTTGTGGGTGGTTTGATACCTTTGTTTGACAAGAGTGGTGCTGCCACCGAAGAAGTGGATGAACTCAAGTGCCATATTGCGAAATTTTTGGAATTAATGCATGTTCAGAAGCTTGACGTATGTATATTTGCGATGATGGTAGCTAAATTCCGCATTGTGATTATTAGCTCTCCAATTTGGTATTAAACTGTTGTATCTTTGTTGTAGGTTCCGTTCATTGCTATGTACCGTAAAGAGGAGATCCTAAGCCTGTTAAAGGACCCAAATCAGCCTGAAGCCGACATTAAACATGATCCAAACCAGAAGCCTATGCTAAAGTGGCGCAAGGTGGGCATTAATTTTTTTGTAACATGTCGATATTTTGAACTTATGGTTTGGTCCTCACATTTGTGTTTGAGTGGTAATTAATATATGTTTTAATGAAATGGTGGTGCTGTTCTTTATTTATGAAATGTGTGTGCAGGTGCTTTGGACAATCCAGGACTTGGATCAGAAGTGGCTTCTTCTTCAGAAAAGAAAGAGTGAGCTCCAGTCATGCTACAAGAAGCGGTTTGAAGATGAGACACAGAGAGTACATGATGAGACACGGCGCAGTCTAAATGAACAGCTTTTTGATTCAATTACCAAGTCACTCAAAGAAGCTGATTCGGAGAGAGAGGTTGATTATATTGAATCAAAATTTAATTTCAACTTCCCCCTGGGTGGGCTTGCTTTAGATGAAGCTGGCCTATGGAAGGTTGCAGGCAAGTTTGGTTACAACTCTGAGCAATTTGGCTTACAGAACTCTGTGGAGAAAATGGTAGGTCTAATTTGATATCTGATTGCTCTTCTCAACTGGATGACTAAGTCGGTTATGTTCTTTGCAGAGGATGGATGAAATGGAGGATGCAAAGGAAACACCAGAGGAAATGGCTTCCGCTTTCACGTGTGCTACGTATAACCCACCGCAGGATGTATTGGAAGGCGCGAGGCACATGGTATGCAGAATGTTTTGATAATTCAGTAGTTTCTGTAATTAAAAAAGCGTATTGGCTAACTTTCTCATGTTACAATGCAGGCAGCTGTTCAGATTAGCTGTGAACCATGGGTTAGGAAACATCTCTTTAGTATCTTTATGGATAATGCGGTGGTGTCAACTAGTCCTACATCGGATGGAAGCGTGGCCATTGGTTCTTTTCACCAGTTTGCTGAAGTGAAGTGGTTGCGTAACAAGCCACTTAGCATGTTTGAGGATGCTCAATGGCTTCTAATTCAGAAAGCTGAAGAGGAAAAGCTTCTCAAAGTTACTATTAAGCCTCCGAAAGAAGTCCTTGATAAGATACTAAGTGACTTGAACAAATATTATCTGAGTGATGGTGTCAGTAAATCTGATCAACTGTGGAATAAGCAGAGGAATTTGATTCTTTTTGATGCATTATACAATCATCTTGTGCCTTCAACGGAAAAGGAAGTGAGATCCTTGTTGAGGTGTAGAGCAAGAACCTGGTTGCTTTGGGAATTTGGAAAACTATTGTGGGATAAAGTGTCTGTCGCACCATTTCAGAGGAAATTAAATGATGTCAATTCAGATGATGAAGCTGCACCCAGAATTATGGCTTGCTGTTGGGGCCCAGGAGAACCAGCAACAACTTTTGTGATGTTGGATTCATCTGGAGAAATTTTAGATGTGCTTCATGCTGGTTCCCTCAACCTTCATGGCCAAAGTGATAATGAACAGGAACGTACGAAAATGGACCAGCAACAAGTGGAAAATTTTATGGAGGATCACCGACCACATGTCTTGGTTGTAGGAGCTGCTAATATGTCGTGTGTGCAGCTGAATCTTGATATTTTTCCGGTATTTAAAGTTAAATTTTATTTGGTTTTTTTAGTCACTTTAATATATATGAGAATTTTATCTGTCTTCTTGCATTTAGAATCCTTTCTGATGTGAAAATATATGGGATATTTGAGATGATATTTGGTTTGTTTCCCTGTAACTAGATCATCTTGAAGATGAGTGAAGGGAGGGAGGTTTATCTGGATTGTGTGTACGGTGATGAATCTCTTCCACTCTGTATGAAAATTCCTGCATCTCTGCTGAACAACTTCCTTTTAAAGAAGGTAATAACTTTTCCTTAAATTGATGCAGAAATTATATATGATATGGTTGGAGAGATTTCCATTGTCCTTATTTTTTGGTGTTAACACATTCTGTGCTAGTTTTTCTTTTCTCGCCAATATCTTAAGAAAATTTATGTGATAATATTGGATTTCCTTGTATTCCCTTCTATTTTTAGGTATTGTTAGGCGTGCAGTGGCCCTGGGACGCTATCTTCAGAATCCACTAGCCATGGTTGCAACATTATGTGGACAAGGTAGGGAGATACTATCTTGGAAACTTACTCCTCTGGAGAAGTTTCTTAATCCTGATGATAAGTATGGGATGATTGAGCAAGTTATGGTGGATGTGACGAATCAAGTAGGTTTCGATATTAACCTAGCTTCCAGTCATGACTGGTTGTTTGCTCCACTACAGTTTATTTCTGGGCTTGGACCCGGGAAAGCAGCTTCTCTGCAAAGGTCCCTTGCACAAACAACTGGAGTAATTTCCACTAGGGAAGACCTGTTGAAATCCCAGGGTATTGAGCGAGAGGGTTTTATAAATGCTATTGGTTTCCTGCGAGTTCGGCGTAGCGGATTGGCTTCCAGTAGTAGTCAATTTATTAATTTGTTAGATGACACAAGAATACATCCAGAATCTTACAGTCTCGCACAAGATTTGGTCAAGTATATTTAGCAGGAGGATGGCCATGACGATGCAAATGATGATGTTCTAGAAATGGCTTTTGAGCATGTCAGGGAGAAGCCTCATTTGTTGAGGGCTGTGGATGTTCATGAATACGCTGAACAGAAAAACCGTCTGAACAAAATAGAAACCCTTGATGATATAAGATTGGAGTTGATTGAAGGGTTTCAGGATCGCCGCAGACTATATGAAAAACCAAGTCAGGATGATATATTTTACATGATAATCTCAGGGGGAAGTGAAGAATCACTGTGTGAAGGAAGAACTGTGCGAGTGACAGTTCGCGAAGTTCTACCTCACGCAGCATTTTGTGACCTTGATGCTGGATTGAGTGGCGTGCTTAGCAAGGAAGATTACACCGATGATTTGGGGGATAGTGATAGCTTAATCGATCGTCTGGATGTAGATGCTATCTTGACTTGCAGAATTAAATCAATTGACACGGCTTCTTTCCGGGTACAATTAACTTGTACAGACAGGAGAGGTGATCGCTTTGAGAATTTTCACGCTGTTGATCCTTACTATTACGATAGTACTGAGAGAGGTAAATTTCTTAAAGATGAGCTGCTGAATTTTAAGCCAAGGATGATTGTTCATCCTCACTCACGCTTCTGGAACATCTCCGCTGGTGAAGCAAAAGAGGTATGCTATCAATTTTTGCTGTTTTGTATCTCATTATTATTATTATACCCCCCTTATTTTTGGTAATAAACTCTAGCCTAGGTTTTCATGTTCATTCTTTGTTCACTTTCTTTGCTTTCAGTTTTTGTCGGACAAGGATCCTGGTGAAAGTCTTATTCGTCCTAGTTCTCGTGGACCCTCATTTTTGATTTTGACTCTGAAAGTGTATGATGGGATTTATGCTGACAAGGACATAGTTGAAGGTGGAAAGGAAGATAGAGACACCACAAGGCTTTGAATTGGGATAACTTTGAAAATGAGGTTACATTTGAGAATCTTGATGAGGTAATGCTTTTTGATTCTTGGTTGATAAGAAATATATCTGAATTTATGCACGTCGCCTGGACTCATTGTCTCATTCCATTTGCTTGTGTGATTCTTTTTTCATGCGTAAATTAGGTCTTGCCTCGTGTTAGTTGCCTGGTTAGATTTTGTCTTTGCATATACTGAATAAAAACCCATTCTTTTTTCGTCTCTCTTTCTCTCTCTCTGTTTTTTTGTTTTGTCTGCCTCTCCTTCTCAGCCTGTTTTCTTTATTTAGGTAATGGATCGTTATGTCGATCCATGGGTAGCTCATTTGAAGGAAATGCTTAATGACCCCAAGTTCAGGAAGGGCACCAAAACTGAAGTCGTCGAGCTCCTTGAAACCGAGAAGGCCAAGTATCAGATGACAAAAGTATATTGCTTTAGGGCATCTTAAGGTCATCCGGGCAGATTCTTCCCGACTCACCTAAGTCCAAATCCGCGTCACGAGTTCATAGATTTGTCTCCAAAGGGATTTAAGTTCCGGAAAGAGGTTCTTAAGAATTTATTCGATCTGAAGATGTCTTTTACCGGAAGCCCTGATGCATATGGAGCATTACGTGAGCTGGGCTTGGACCATCACTTGGGTGTTGATTACTGGATGGATTGAGATTATAGCTAAATTTTACTTTAGCGCTTCTCGTTTGTAAGTGAATGTTGTGTGACAACCAAATGTTTTGAGGACATAGACAGTCTTGTGATATATGATATATTTTAAGATATTCATGTTGGGTAGGTAGTAGCCCAACATCATGATTCTTAGCTTTGAACAGGATGATTTTGATACTTTGGTTTAGTTGTGATGCAAGTGTGTGTTTTTTACGAAATCATTTATTTAGGGCTAAATTGAAAGTTACAATTACACCCTTTTTAATATAAGAAATTATATGGACCTCCTCGAGTAGAAAATAGGAAATCTAGAAATATTTTTTTGATGATGTAAGCAAATTTCATTAGTTTTTTAAAGGAATGGGTCAACTATAAGGTTATATTATAAAAAGGAATATTTGTTATACGTTCAAAATAAGCGAGTTGGATTGTAATCACACTAAGAGGTTAAAGGAATGGGTCAACTATAAGGTTATATTATAAAAAGGGATATTTGTTATACGTTCAAAATAAGCGAGTTGGATTGTAATCACACTAAGAGGGGTAATTAGTGTAATTAACCCTATTAATTTTAGGTAAACTTATTCTATGTAAATGCAGATTTTATTTGATATCCAATCGTACGTGCTTCAATAGTTACAAGAGTTTATGTTTTCAATTAAGTAAGCTTCGAACATTGAAGTGAGTAGTTGAGTCATAAAAAAGACTAATGAAACTCGAACTAACGAAATGCTTATGTAGGTAGGTAGTTAAGATTGTTAGAAATATCATGCTCACGCAAAATGACCCTACGTAATTGTAGGAGAGAAGTCCTACACACCCTTCAACTAGTTAGTACCGACATATAATATAAGGCTGATGTTTTTATTAGAAGTTTTTGAAATTGTATCAATAAGAATAGGGAGAAAACACTTGTATACACTGGGTCTTGGACCCTACCTGTACATCTTGTGGATGTGAATAATATATATCACTTAATAAATAATTTTGAATTAAAAAACAAGTGAGGTGTCTTATTCACATCCATAAAGTGCACAGGTGAGGTCCAAGACCCGATTCATACAAGAATTTTCCAAGAATAGGGAGAAATTACACACAAATCCCCTCACTTATTGAAAATTACATGAAAGTCCCCTCCTATTAAGACTTTTCCTACAATTACACCCCTGTGTATTTAAAAATTCTTATAATTCTACTCATGTAATCCTTAAAAATAAATCCCGAGAGGAGGAGGGGGAGAGTGTTGGTAATTTCAAATAAGTGGTGGGGGTTTGGTAATTAAACAATAAGTGAGAGGTATGTGTGTAATTTTTCCATAAACATATTAACACAGAATTTATTGCCATGAGTACGTATGAAAAAAGTTGTTTTGAATTATTGCTTAATAAAGTATATTTCGATAAATTTGATTGGACACCACATAATAAATCATAAATATTTAGGATAATGACAATTATAGTCTGTAATGTATAATTTTTATGTCAGAGTAGTCCCTCATATTCAAATCTTGACTTTGGCATCCCTCATGTGCGAATTTTGTTGCACATAATTCATTTTTGGACATTTTTACCCTTATGTGTGAGCATGGATTTTTGAGCAAATTTTAGTTAAAATTGTCTAAAAGGGACCGAAGTGCAACAAAAAATGAATATAAGGAACTACTCTGACTCAAAACTTATACATTATGGACTATAAATGTGACTAACCCGAAATATTTTTAACTAGTTTAAAAGCTACCCTTTCTCTACTTAATAACCTGTTTGTCCCTCTTAAATCATGCATGCTCCATTGTTCACCTACTAATATTAGTATTTAGGCTCTACATATGTCATATTTAAAGAGATTGATCTTGTATCTTACATTTGGTTTGGTTGCTTCTTCATCAAAATCTCAATAAAGAAGCACTCTACAAATTATCCCTGCATGTCAAGATTTGGTCACGTCTAGCAAACTAGAAAGTAATTGGATTGTTTGGGTATGTATATATGCCTAATCTTTCTCTGTATACTACAACACAAAATAAATTGGAAACACTTACTTTTTATGCTTTAATGTTGTCTATAAAAATAGTTCACTTTGTGCATGTTTGTGTGTAGGAAAAATGCTGGTGCAGAGTTTTATAGAGAGGCTAAGACCCTTGGTGGGGATTAAAAGCTGGGATTACATTGTCTTATGGAAGCTAAGCAATGATCACAGGTTATACATTCGACAAAATATATATAACAGTAACACCTTAACCTAATATCATGGACAAGAAAAACGAGGATACGAGTTCCATTTATTCGTATTAATTTGGAGTTGATTTAATTATAGGTGTATTGAGTGGATGGATTGCTGTTGTGCTGGAAGTGAGAATATATGTATGCAAAATGGTGGTGCAGAAAAGGTTAATGATTTTGAAGTTTCTTCCATTGTTCCTTGTAGAGATGTTATGTTTCTACATCCAAGAATTACATCTTGTGATTTACTACACCAGCTTCCTTCATCCATGCTACTCGACTCAGGGTACGTAACTCCTTTCTCCCCCGTCTCCCAAAATCTATGTGATTCAAAACTCGGATAATTACCCTCATCAAGTGTTAAGTAATCCTGTCATAATTTCATTTTTAATCAAAAATATTGTTGATCCTTTACACTCTATTAAGTGCTAAAGGAACCGCTCAAGTGTATGTATACTATAGGTTTGTTCTTTTAGCATTGAAGGTTATTTTTTAAGTTTTGAGCTTTTCAGTTTAAATCATTTTTCCTTTTTTCTAATTTTAGCAATTTAGCAGCAAACATTGATTTTGTTAAAAATTTGAAAAATTACGAAATTAGTTTGACGAGTGTTATTGAAGAACAAAATATATGATTATTCAGTTCAATATGTTTGAATAAACGATGTTTCTTGCTTGCAGAGTTTATGCACAAACTTTGTTTTCAAACCAAGCCAGTTGGTTGAACTTCATGCATAACTCCGATACAAGTTTATCCGATGTACGTTCGTTTTCCCAAATCCTTTACTCTCCTAGCTAGGACAAATTAAGTTGTTTAGAATGCTATTCTGATTGTATTAAGCTGATCAATTACTGCATTCTGATTGATTGTGATTGTAGGAAACTATTGGTACTCGAGTTTTGATTCCGTTATCTCTTGGATTACTCGAGTTGTTTGTCACTAAACAAGTACGTCATTTTTTCTGCTTAATTCACCTCGACTTCCTCATTCTAACTTTACAAAAACCATATATAATTCATTTTCTTGTTTACGACATTAATTCCAGGTTCCTGAAGATCAACAAGTCGTAGATTTCATCACGTCTCAATGCAACTTTTTCATAGAACAGCAAACAATGACCAATTCAGGAACCACCGACTCTTTTTCATCCGATCCAAACGCTCAAAATGACAACCCCCTTAACAGTTTTCATCAACAAATTACCAAAGAAAACTTGGATTTGCCTCAGGACATCTCCATTGACAGAATCCATTTATGCAACAATTCAGAAAATGGAGACAACAATAATAATAATATGAATGGCATTTTCTTAGAAGGAACAACATACGAATCGAGTACCATTTTCACTCCTTCGATTGAGAATGGATTTCAGGAGGTAGAAAATCATATGATGAGCAATAATTCATCAAGAGAGACTAGGTTGATGGAAGATCAGATGAACGACGATTCCTTTATATGTGAAAATAACCGGTCGGATGATTCTGATCAGAATGATGATGAGGATGATGCCAAGTATAGAAGAAGGACTGGAAAAGGGCCACAATCCAAGAACCTTATGGCTGAGAGGAAGAGAAGAAAAAAGCTTAACGATCGACTCTACTCCCTTCGAGCCTTGGTTCCTAACATTACTAAGGTAATCATTAACTTGCAATTAAAAAGATATCATCACAATTATAACCGGAAATAACATTTATCACTAATTCAATTTTAGCTACTCGATTTTATCCTGATGACGACTTTTCAAACTCCATTAAGTTCTAAAGGAACTGTTTATGTACAATGCTTGAGAGAGTGAATCTACTACAGAATTGGCTCCCTAAGTTTGAACAATTTACATTAAATCCCTCTTATATGCATGGTTCAAAGTCGCGGTATCGGTGATAATATCGGCAGGTGTTGTTCCATATTGGTCGAGGCGTATCCGGATATTATATGGCGATACGAAAAATCGCATGATAGGTTTCTAAAAAATTATAAAACATTTATATAATTGTAGAGTAGATAGAGAACAAAAGTTTCCATTAATTGGTACATTGTAAAAAAAAATATCGCATTAGATGTAAATAAATTAAATATAACAATATTGTCAAACCTAAATTTGTAATAGAAAAGAGTACTTCAATAGTTACATCATAAGTTTTCAAGGTATATGTTATAATATACCCATTAAATTATATCCTAAAGCATATTTATAAAAAATCAATGAAAGTTTTGTTCTTGAAAATAATATTCGAAATGCCTGATATTATCGATAGTATCCCGAGACGTCCGATGATAACATTGTATCGGCGATATCAGCCGATAATATCAAGTGTTATCAGCGATATGCATAACCTCCGATAATATTAGATATCGTCCTCTATTATCGGATAGGCAAGGCCGATCCGGATACGTATTGGCCGGTATTATCGGATATTGGCCGATACTTTGAACTATGCTTATATGTGCAACTCTGTAAATAAATATCGACGAGGACTTAATTTGTTAAGAAATTAAAAATTTAAGGATCGGTTTTGACCAATGTTGAATGAGATGGGCTAAACAAATTGAGTTGGTTGACAAAGATGAGGGTCCACAAAAAAAAAAGTGATTGTTTGGAATTATATAGTATCATAAAATGTTTAAATTTTGATTAGAGGTGTACATAATCATATTGCAGTTGGATAGAGCTTCAATTCTCGGAGATGCAATTGATTATGTGAAGGAGTTGCAGAAACAAGTAAAGGACCTACAGATTGAGCTTGAAGAACATTCGGACAACGAGGATGCAACAAGATTAACACAAAGGGACAATACTACAAACAACGTCCCCCTGAGTGTTACACACCAAAATGGAACGAGACGCGGTCCTAAACGCGAGCAAGAAAATGTTGTGAACGGTTTTCACAAGGGATCATCTGGCAACGATAACGTAAACATCTCCAAACAGAGCAATGAGGTAGATGCATCGACCAATGAGAAAGTGCAGCAAATGGAGGTTAATTATTTATCCAAACTTTTCAGTTATTTCGTATTTATAAAGAGTTGAGAAAATGCATGATACATTGATATTTTTTCAGCCACAAGTAGAAGTGTTTCAAGTGGATGGAAATGAGTTCTTTGTGAAGGTATTTTGTGAGCACAAAACAAGTGGTTTTGTGAGGCTGATGGAAGCAATGAGTTCAATGGGTTTGGAAGTAACCAATGTGAATGCAACAAGACATACTTGCCTTGTATCAACTATCTTCAAAGTTGAGGTAACTTAAATGAGGGAAAAATCGCATTTTTCATCCCATATATTTTCCTGATTTTCGATTTCATTTCATTCATTACGTGGTTTTCATATTTAGTTTGATAACTTTCAAAATATTCCACTTTTAGCTCTAACCAAAAATATTTCATCCAAAATTTAACAATCAAACTCACCCACATACTGCGTTAGACAACATTTTTGACGGATTTTATAGGGAGAATTTGTACGTGAATGACATTCACACACAAATTTTATTCAGTATTTCAATGTTTCTATTCAATATGATGTGTCACTCACGCACGAATACTCCTAAAAAAACTTGTGAAAATTCAATGTTGAATAACGAGCATATGAGTTTCATCGTTAAATACTTGACGAAATTTTGGTCTGGGATCAAATGCGAAACTTTTTAGAAGCAATAATTTGAGAATCTTGAAATGAATGTAATTAAATCAGAGATCGGGAAAAGAATGAGAGATAAAACTGTAATAATCTTAACTTAAACCTTTATGTTAAAAAGAGAGAAAATGTATTTCCATTAATTGAATAGCAGTTGTACATGATCGGATATATATATATATATATAGAGAGAGAGAGAGAGATTAGGGGCAACTCTTCACTAACTAAATTAGATATAAATAACTAACAAGCTTTCTAAAAATAGAAACTAATTAGGCGCCTAACTAACAGAATTAACAGACAATTAAAAAATCTTTCTCAACACTCCCCTCAAGTTTGGTTCACTTCAAAAGTGTCAATGATTCCGAACTTGATCAAAAAGTGTTTATCTTGTTCTCTTCCTAATCCTTCAGTTAACAAATCTGCCGGCTGCTCTTGACTTTGAACGTATTCAGTGCATATGACTTTCTTTTTATTAGATCCCTTATCATATGGTAGTCTACCTCAATATGCTTAGTTCTCTCATGAAAAACTGGGTTAGTTGCTATGCATATGGCTGATTTACTGTCACTGTACAACTTCACAAGATTCTTTACTTCAACTCATAAGTCCTTCATTAGTCCAATCAACCATATAACTTCACAAGATGCAGTTGCAATTGATCTATATTCAACTTGATGATCTAGATATGGTTCTTTGCTTCTTAGTTTTCTGGGAAATTAATGATTCTCCAATTTTGATAAAGAACCATGTCAATGATCTTCTAGTCATCAGGCCTGCAGCCCAATCTGTATTATAGTATGTGACTAACTCCAATTTGCTACTGCTTGACAAAAATATTCCATAAGTAGGAGCTCCCTTTAGATTCCCTCAACACTCTTATAGCAGCTTGCATATGAGAATGTTTGGATTTATGAATGAACTGAGTGAGATGCCATACTGCATAACTAATATCTGGCCTTGTCATGCCTAAGTATATTAGTTTGTCCACCAATCTTTAATACACATTACATTCTCCAATGGTTTGTCAGTAAGATTTGTGCCTGTTCCTTCATAATATTCCACACCAATCAACTTCAGATTTTGCTCAATTGGTGTATCTGCTGGCTTGTAACCAGTGACACCTGCTTCTTTTAGTAACTCCAATACATACTTTCTCTGATTCATACAAATCACATTCTTTTTTCTAGCAATCTCAATCCCAAGAAAATATTTCAGCGCACAAAGATCTTTAATGTGAAAGCTCTTATGCATGTGTTTCTTCAATTCACTAATGATGATGATGATATCATCAACATATACCAAGAGAATTACAATCCTTCCATTTGTCTTCTTTGTGAATAGAGAATTGTCTTGTTTAGATTGAGCGTAACCAGCCTTTACTAGTGCATTTGTAAATTTACAATTTCACTGTCTGGATGCTTGTTTAACCCATATAGAGACTTTAGCAATCTCCACACTTTAGACTCCCCTTGATTCCTAAAACCATCAGGAAACTTTATATACACCTCCTCTAGATCACCTTGGAGAAATGCATTTGTAACATCCAACTCAGATAAAGACCACTGATTAATGAACAGTCCAGATAGTGACAATTTTAAACACAGGGCCAAATGTTTCATGGTATTCCAACCCTTTTTTCTGATTATATCCTTTAGCTACCAAATCTAGCTTTGAGTCTGTCCAAAGTCCCATCAAATTTAAGTTTGACTTTATACACTGATTTGCACCTAATGGCCTTTTTGCCAGGAGGCAAGTGAACAAGCTCCCATATTTTGTTAAGCTCAACGGTTTTAATCTCAGCACTCATTGCATCCCTCCATCTAGGATCCTTAAATGCCATTTGATAACAAGAAGGTTCAATGTAAGTATCTATGGAATAGATTAAAGCTTTACAAGAAGAAGAAAGATGAGAGTATGAGCTATGAGAAGATAGGGAATGAGCAGTAGATGTGGAATACGAGGAATATATAGTAGGATGGAGGTAATCCTTAATCAAGATAAGCTTAGAAGAAACCCTTTGAGATCTTCTAGGAGCAGATTGAATGACATTTGGAGATGGAGGAGTAACAGAAGAAGTAGCTGGAGAGGAAGAATGAGAAGATATATGAGGATGAGGGGAAGGAAAAGAAGAAGCAGGTTAGGGTTGATAAGGAATAATGAATTCATCAGAAAATGGGGGGAAATCTTCTTGAAAGGAAGAATGGGAAGGAGTGGGATTTGTAATGGCATAGAGTATAACATCTCTAGATATGAAAAGATAATTTATAGCTAAGTCAAGGAGTATGTAACCCTTTTGTGTGAGAGAATACCCATGAAAACAAAAGTTTTGGATCTTGAAGAAAATTTGTCTGGTGTGGGCAGAATCATGGCATAAAAAAGTTAACCGGAGATTTTAAGATGTGTGATGGTAGGTGGTTTATGAAATAAAATATCATAAGGAGTTTTCCATTGAGAATATATGTGGGGGTTCTATTAATGAGATAAACAAATATTTTAATACAATCACCCCATAAATGAATTGGTGTATGAGACTGAAACATCAGGGCCCTAAGTCCATAAAGTATATAAATAAATGGGTGTATGAGACTGAAACATCAGGGCCCTAAGGCCATAAAGTATATAAATGAATGGGTGTATGAGACTGAAACATCAGGGCCCTAAGGCCATAAAGTATATAAATGAATGGGTGTATGAGACTGAAACATCAGGGCCTTAAGGCCATAAAGTATATGCCTATGTTTTCTTTCAACTAGGTCATTTTGCTAAGGGGTATAGGCTATAGAAATTTGATGAATAATTCCTTTAGAACCAAAGAAAGTACAACAAGTGGTTTTAAAAAAATCTCAAACAATGTCTGGTCTAAGGATTTTGATTTGTGAAGAAAATTGAGTTTGAACATATAGATAGAATTTTTGCATAATTGGCATTATATCAGATTTGAGCTTCATTAAGAAAATTCATGTGGCTCTGGAGTAGTCATCTACTGTTGTCAAAAAATACTTGTCATTGTCATAAGTTGGGGTTTTAAAGGCTCCCTAGATACCCAGATTTACAAGCTCAAAGAGTGAATTAGTAATGTGAGTACTAGTGGGAAAGGAATTTCTTGATTGTTTAAATTGAGGACAAATAGAACGAAGACTTTATCTTCAGATGTGAACCAACAATATGTATTGTAATCTAGCAAAAGAAATATGACCCATTCTCATATGCCAAAGACTAGGATCGATTGATATCAAACAACTTATAGTAAGCATCAGTATTACATCAAAGAGTTTGAAATTGAGAACTGTTACAAGTGTAAGTGATAGCTAAATCATTATTCGAAAACAAAGTAGAATAACATTGACAGGAAATGGAAGGTAAAGAACCATGGAATGTGATATCACTTGGTGTAGCCGGGGGTAAAAAATGTATAGGCCATTTCTAATTCTACCAATCCCCTTGATCCTGCCACTCCAAAGATCCTGAAAAATGCAAAAATGAGGATACAAAGCAACAAACAATTATTATCCTGAGATAGTTTAGAAGCTGAGAGTAAGTTGAATTGAAAATTAGGGACAAAAAGAACATGATTGAAAGAAATCTCAGAATTTAGCTTAACTGTTCCAATTTTACTCACTGAGGCAATGTTACCAGTTGGCATTTTGACAAAAGTAAATGAAGGTGTAGTATATGCTGAGGGTTCAAGCAAATCAAGATTATAACAAATGTGCTTGTTAGCACCACTGTCTATCACCCATTCATTACTTGATGTACTAGCTAAACAAGCCAATAATCAACCATTGTACATGACTGCTTATTAGCAAACTGAGCTTCTGAAGGCTGAGACAGTGTGTTTTGTGACTGATTCCTAGTGGATTTCAAGAGGTTCATAAGTTATTGGTATTGTTGAGGAGTGAGTGATGGTGTCTGATTCATTTGTGATACAGAAGAATGGGAAGTGAACTAATTTGAAGCAACTGAATTCCCATGTGAGTTGTTATTCCGTGAAGAATCACCATGTTCAAGTGAATCAGGCGGAATACTAACATGATTAGCATTGTATCCTCCACCACTTCCTTTATAATTTCCAGATCCCCCTCTCCCTTTGTTCTGTCCATCACCTCTTATTGGATATCCAATAAGCTTGTAACAAGAATCCTTGGAATGTCCCTGGATACCACAATTATAACACACTACACTGGAAGCCTCTTGCAGGTGCCATTGATAAATTCAATCTTGCTTTCGCAGCTCAAAGCAAGTCTCATTGCTTTACTCTAGACGCCATAATTTTCTGAACAACGAAGCTCATGCGGTACCATCTGTAGGTTAGGAACGTCAGTTGAATGAACATATAACGGATCATTGATGTCGATTGCAAGATTGGGATTCATATTTGATCAATTCGTGAAGATATTGATCGAAAAATTGAAGATCAGAGTCGATTTGGGAGAGATCAATCGAAGATAAGATGCAGAAATTAGGTTGAAATTTGAGAGATCTGGAGAGTTTTCTTGTTGGCTCTAGATGCCATGTTAAAATGAGAGAAAATGTAATTCCATTAATTGAATAGCAACTGTACATGATATACAGAGAGCAACTAATCACTAACTAACCTGATTACATATAACTAACTAACAAACTTTCTGAAAATAGAAATTAATTAGGTGCCTAACTAACAGAATAACAGAAAATTAAAACACCTTTCTCGAACACTTTAGAAAAGTTTTGTGGTACAATAATGAGATGATGAATTGTGTTTGCTTATTGGTAGCAGAGGAAGAATGAGGAGAGAGTGGAAGCAGATGATGTGAAGGAATCGTTACTTGAGCTAACACGGAATCCATCATCAAGAATGTGGGCTAACGTAGCTCCTCAAGATTCTGCAGAAAACGATTATCATCATGATGATATTCATCACTCCATTAGCCTAATTAATTCTCATCACCTCCATTAATTAGTGTGTTCCTCCCATTTTATTTTTACTCTTTTATTAATCTGTTTTAGTTACGACAAACTTAGAAAGATTCTGATATACATGTTTCCAATGATATTATGGCTATACAAATGATAAAGTTAACTACCTTGTTTTTGTTTTCCTTTATTTCACACGATGGTGCGATTTGTAAAAGTTAAGAGAATTCGTTTCTCATTGATATGTATAAAGATACAGCAGCAGCAGAGGGACATTTGCAAAAATAGGCTCCATTTGCACACCAATGAAGTTTTTAGACCTCTTATAATTGTTATCTCCTTTTCCATGGTAGAATAACTAAAAACTCCCCCACTTGAAAAAATGCATTTCATGTGAATCGCGTGAAACGCGATTCTTCTCAATTTGTTTTAATATATATCTATCACGCCTGTAATTACATAAAAACCCCTTCTCCCCAAACCCCTGCCCCTGATATACCTGATACTGCCCCCAACATCCCCATATCGTCAAAGCAGCGGAAAAAAAAGAAGAAGAAGGAGATACTGCTATTAGAACGGGGCAATCATTCTCAAGGTAAACAAATGATTAATCGTTTTGTTTGGCCTTTTTTTAGTAAATTTTGCATAATACGGGAAATTAAAAGTGAAAATTTAGAATACGAGTTTTCAATGTTTGATTTTGTTATTTCGTTATGATTAGCATTTGGGTTTTCTGATTTTGAATTGCAAATTGATTAATGGGCAAGCTTGTGTGTTGACTAAGTACTAGAATGGAGATGCCTACATAATGAAGGCAAGGTGTTCGATAAAATGCTTGATAGAGATTTTGTTGTTTCGTTGTGGTTAGCATTTGGGTTTTTTGATTTAAAATTGCAAATTGATTATTAGGCAAGCTTGTGTGTTCTTTAATTACTAGCATGGAGGTGCCTACATAATGAAGGCAAGGTGTTCGACGAAATGCCTGATAGAGATGTTCATGAAAAAAAGATCGTTTTCTTGTTATTTTCTGAATATTGAATGGCGTCTAGTTGTAGTTGAATTTCCTAATTGTAGATGCATTGATTGGAAAATTTCATAGTTGTAGTTGTAGTTGTAGTTAATGAAATATACTCAGATTCCTTAAATACATTTTGTGTATGATAATGCAGGTGTGATTTCTGGTTCGTATCATCCCAGGTATATTCGGCTTTTAACTTCTAAAATATTGAGGAGAAAAAGGGCTCGTACCGACAGGGAACCTTCGACGGATTTGCATTGGACGTTAGCAATTATCAACCCTAAGGACAGATGCTAGAACTTCGGCCATTGATTATAGTCTTCTTGATTGTGATAAAATCTTTGTGCCCATCCGCGATAATTTGCATTGGACGTTAGCAATTATCAACCCTAAGGACAAAATTATGGAGTATATTGATTCACTTGGTCCTCATCAGGGTGATAATGGAGTTTTTAACTTGCTAAAAGATTACATAGTCCAATACGTGAAGCACGAATGTGGAGAAGATTTTGATTTGAGTGGTTGGGAGTACAAGATTGTTAGTAACATGCCTCTACAGGAACAAGAGTACGATTGCGGTGTATTCATGCTCAAATACGTGGACTTCTTTTGTACGAGGCCAAAGTATAGACGTTTGAAAAAATTTAGCCATATTCACATGCCATATTTTAGAAAGAAGATAGCCTTGCAAATTTTGCACAATTTCGTTGTTTGAGGATCATACTTGTATGTATTTGTATTATCTTGTAAAAAATTTGTACCATTATTGTAAATGAAATTTTGTTTCATATTATCTTTGATTCACATTTGGATATTAGTATATCTGTCTAAAAAATAAATGAATTGCAGTATTAGTGAGATGCGGGTAAAAAAATTTCATTGCCAAAATTGACAATAATAAAACAATATACACAAGACACCAAGGTGCCGAGTGGACTGCCTTAGGCGGTTTGCTCGACACCATTGTGCCAAATTCTCAGTACCATGGTGCCGAGTTTTTGGCACCATAGTGCCGAGCAAACTGCCTTAGGCAATCCATTCCGCACTGTGGTGCCGAGTCTTCGGCACCACGGTGCCGAAAATTGACTATACGGCGATACAGGGTTCTGTATCTCAGTATCGTACTGAATACTGAAATACAGGACCCCCGTATTGCAGTATCGCCAATATAGACATAGGGATAGGGTCAAATTTCGTCGATACTAATATACAGGACCCTATATCATAGTATCAGAGATATGATACTCTGATACATAGTCCTATATCAAAGTATCCTATTACCAAATACTGAGATACATGGGTCCCATATCGACGGTCCCGTAATAAAAGGTTACCCCATATTTTGGAATACTGCGATACGGGGCCTCTATATCGCAGTATTGAGGTACTAAATACCGCAATACCGATGCAAGTATCTCGGTATCGCCTGATAGACCTAAGGGGTACGTAATACTCCAATACGGGGGTTTAGTGTACCGGTATTGCTGTAGCGACTACCGCGATATATGACCCCTGTATCTCAGTATTCCAGAAGCGAATACAGAAATACTGGGTCCAGTATGACAGTATTAAAAAAGTGTGAAAAATAAAAAATATAAAAAATAAAAATTGAGATAAATAAACGGCACCATGGTGCCGAGTTTCAATTTAGTAGTCCCCCAAAGAAAGAACAGACAGGAAATTGCAAATTGAAACCATCAAAGCAAGCAACAACTTCTATCGTTCCTTCCATCAACTCAGTCTTCCATCAAAGCATGCTCCCTCTATCGTCCCGCCTTCAATCAACGCATGCCTCCATCAACTCACTCTTCCATCAACGCAAGGTTTACAATTGTAAACAAGGTCTTCAATTGTTTTGTTTGGCCTTTTGTGACGTATGAATTTTGCATAATATGTGTTGTTGTTGTTTTTCATTGTGATTATCATTGGGGTTTTCTGTTTAGAATTGCAAATTGATTATTGGGCATGCTTGTGTGTTAATTAATTGCTAGAATATACATGCCTACATAATGAATGCAAGGTGTTCGATAAAATGCCCGATGGAGATTTTGTTGTTTCGTTGTGATTAGATGTGGGGGGTTTTTTGATTTAGAATGGAAAATTGATTATTGGGCATGCTTGTGTGTTAACTTATTACTAGAATGGAGATGCCTATATAATGAAGGCAAGGTGTTCGACGAAATGCTTGATAGAGATGTTCCAACTGTTTTCTTGTTATTTTCTGGATTTTTTGAAATACATTTTGTATATGATAATGCAGGTGTCATTTTTGCTTCGTATCATCCCAGTACTGAACCACTTTTGTCTTCTAAAATATGGGGCAACAGAGGTTGTTACTCACAACCCTCAAGTTCAGGATCCACCAACAAGTAATACAACAGATACCTCCACTAATTTCGACCGTCTTGAACGTCTTGAATCTCAATTCACCGTTTTCGCACAAAATCAAACCGAGTTGATGAGAAATCAAACAGAGATGATGAGGCAATTATCTGAGTTTTTCACGTTTGTGAATTTTCAACCACTGTTGCCTCCGTCCACATGAGCACCACCCTCTTCATTCTCATAATAATGTTTACCTAGTTGAATTATTGAAGTGTATTTTTGTGTGAATCTCAGTTGGAGTGGACATGTACAGAGGTTGTTGAACATATGACATGTTTTAGATCGTACAAAACAATATTACCGTCTATTTTGAATATAGTGCAAAGTTGGATGATATGTACTCTACATCGTTTTGTTAGAACTATTGCAATTAACGCAATATTAAATATTACACACGAATTGTAACATTGCACAAAAGTAAACATTACACACAAATTGGGAAATTGTCTCTACAAGTAGCAAATATTACACACAATTAACAATTTAAACAACATTAAACATTTTACACAAACTATGAAATTGTCTCTTCTGGTTATGAAAATTACAAACAATTAACAATTTAAACAACATTTTCATTAAATGCGATCACACTCCACACCAAATGCCTCATCCTCGCTTTCAGAATTACTGGATCGATGGAAATCGTCAAAGTCATCACAGTCATGTTGTTGCTTCACTTCATTGTCTCTCTTTTGTATGATGATCTTCAACAGCTGAATCATACTATTTTCCTCATCATGTTGTCAATTTTTATATTCATCAAAGAAGGTCTGGCTTTCACAAGACGACAACAAACATCCTCTTTAAGAAACTAAAAAAATATGAAACATTTAGATTCGAAAACCATTCCCTATTCTTAACTTATCAAAATACATTTGACTACCTGTATTAATTCGATGGTAAACACCAGAAAGGACTAATACTAAAGATGGTATCAATCATCATAAGAAAAAGGCATTTAATAAGAAAAACTTCTTACATTACGAGGGCAAAATGAGGCGGCAGCTGTATCTCTCCTTAAACCCTATAGGATAAGGATCAAATCATGTCAATGCTCAATCAAACAATAAGAACCATAATTTTTTATGGTGAAAATTTATCAATGCAATTAATCAATTAACAACAAATAATGCCAAGATTATTCAAACAAACAATAGTTACGTAATTTTTTCCTTAAACCTTATTATCATAGGATTCACTTTGGTTATTGATTCAACCCATTTCATCAAAAAAAATTACCACCAAAAACTAACTGAAGATTCCCTTTTTTGACTCAGAAATTACATTGGCAAGAGCTTGAATAAACTAGTGAATTACACACGGATCAAATAATGTCAATGCTACACAATCAAACAATAAGAATCATTATTTTTTTAAGGTAAATTTTTTGTTAATGCAATTAGTCAATAAACAACACATAATGTCAAGATTACACAAAGTCGCAAGCAAACAATATAATGATAAATTTTGCCCATAAAATTGATTACTAAAACTAACTAAAGATTTCATTTTTCTGACTCAATTAATCAATAAACAACAATTAAGGCCAAGGTTATACAAAGAAACAATAGAATCATAATTTTCCCCTTAAACCTTATTAACAACGAATTCACTTTGGTTATAAATTCAACCTGTTTCATCAAAACTTAACTACCAAAACTTAACTTCACTTAGCATGATCCAACGCCTGTGATTTTATGACAAGATTTTGGAAGTGGGATTGAGCCATTGCCTTGAAATTAGTTAGGTTCGTCTTCCATTGGTTCGTCCCGTTTCTACGTTTCCCAAGTTCCATTTCCAGAAGCTGGAAAAATTTGAGTTGTTTCCATTTCATATACAAACCATTCATCTACTCTGTAATGTGTAAAGTAGATGCAATTTGTCCTGCACCCCATTTTGCTTGAAGTTACCCACATACAACATTCATCCTTAAGAAACAATGTTCTATCTCCAAGGCTATCCATCTTTACCCACAAAGAAACAACAAAGTCGCAAACAAACAATATAATGATAAATTTTGCCCATAAAATTGGCTACTAAAACTAACTAAAGATTTCATTTTTATGACTCAATTAATCAATAAACAACATATAAGGCCAAGGTTATACAAAGAAACAATAGAATCATAATTTTTCCCCGTGAAATTGCATGAATGTAATCTCTCCTTAAACCTTATTAACAACGAATTCACTTTGGTTATAAATTCAACCCGTTTCATCAAAACTTAATTACTAAAACTAGATAAGATTAGAGATAACTTACTCGGGATTGACGGGATGGAGCGGGATGGACGTCTTCTTTGCAATGAGGGACTTTTTTTTCCTCTACTTTGGAAGCTTGGAACGTTTTTGCAATGAGGGAAATAAGGGAGGGATTTTTTTT
Source organism: Buddleja alternifolia (assembly GCA_019426215.1). Taxonomy (NCBI): domain Eukaryota; kingdom Viridiplantae; phylum Streptophyta; class Magnoliopsida; order Lamiales; family Scrophulariaceae; genus Buddleja; species Buddleja alternifolia. The sequence goes on along the minus strand of CM033390.1, from coordinate 40,519,844 downwards.
TGAGAATATTGAATGTGTATGAATGGGTAAAAAGTGTATTAAAGCTGCAAAAAATTCAAAAATCAATTGGGCGGGAAAAACCAAATTTGGACGGGAAATTTAAAATTGGGCCAAATTTGTTCGGCACCACGGTGCTAAATTTTCAGCATCATGGTGCAAGTACTCTGCCTAAGACAGGATACTCGGCACCATGGTGCCGAGTATCCTGCCTAGGGCAGTTTGCCTAGCACCATGGTGCCGAACAATTTTTTTTTTTAACCTATTTTTCTTTTTTCATCACTTTTCACTATTACACAATATTTATTCTTGCCCATAGGCCCTTACAAAATATATTCTTATCTTTTTTTTCTTTTTACTGTTAAGGGTTTAGGGTTTAGGGTTAAGGGTTTATAATAGAAAATGAATATATTATTATTATCCATCATAATGAACTATGTCAGATGATTTTATATTAAACATTATTTAAGTAGTTGTAGTTCATCACAATTGTAACCACTAATGTATATATTACAATATTGAGCTACTAATGTTTCTAGAGAAAGAACTATCACATAAAAAATACAAAATACATAATACAAAACAATTGTTTAGAAGGTTGATGGATCTTTCACACGTTTTTTGTGGCTTTTCCCTTTTTCTCCACCAGATTGATATCGTAGTTTCTGAATCGCTCCACGCTTTTCTACGCAAGGAGGGTTTAGGGTTTACAGTTTAGGGTTTAGGGATTAGGGTTAATGGTTTAGATTAGAAAATGAATATATTATTTAGAATAGAAAATGAATATATTATTATTATCCATCATAATGAACTATGTCGGATGATTTTATATTAAACATTACTTAAGTAGTTATAGTTCATCATAATCCATAAATTGAAATTATTAAAATTACATATGTAGCAATATCCTTTAGATAAGTATGTCGTATATGTACACATTGACACATGATATATATATTTTGGGAAACACAAATGTCAATCGGAACAATTGTAACTACTAATGTATATATTACAATGTTGAACTACTAATGTCTCTAGAGAAAGAATCATCACATAAAAAATTCAAAATACACAATACAAAACAATTGTTTAGAAGGTTGATGGATCTTTCACACGTTTTTTCTGGTTTTTCCCTTTTTCTCCACCAGATTGATATCCTAGTTTTCGAATCGCTCCACACTTTTCTACGCAAGGAGGAGCTTCAACAACATTTGCCTCTATTTCAGCAGGGTTGATCCACTCAGACGACTCACTAGGAACGTGTCATCGACTTTGGATGAACTCCAGTTAGCAGAAAACTTAGCATTTTATAATTATTCCTTGACAACCATTCACATTGTCGTGCTCCAAAGTCTCCCGCTTTCACATTCCACTCACCATCGTATAAATAGTATATCAAAAAATCGGACATTTTCCTGAAAAAAGAGACAAACACAATTATTATATAATACAATTAGTAACGAATGACATCAAAATGCTAGTCAGTTATGTTATATCGTACACATAATACACCTTTTTTTTTTCCTTTTTTCAAGTCAACCATTATCTCAAATTTAACAAAATCATTATCAAAAATTGAAGCCATAAATCAAATTGACTTAAAGAGGTAGATCAAATGGATCAAATACAATATCAAACAAACACTCAAACTTTAAATTTCACGAGAGAATATCTATCAAGCATTTTGACGAACACCTTGTCTACATAATTCATCTCTATCTCAAAAAAATTCAAACAATCAAACTTTCAACACACAAATGACAATCCAATTAATGCTACAATCACAAAATCACATGCTAAGAGCCTAAAAACACCCTTTTCAATGCAAATTCATGAGAGAATCTCTATCAAGCATTTCGTCGAACACCTTGTTTGCATAATTCATTACTATCTCGAACAAATTCAAACAATCAAACTTTTAATCAACCAACAAATTCAAACAATCAAATTCTTAATAACATATTCAAATTATACTCATTTCTCTTACCTTTACGCCGTTGGGATACTACGGGCCCAAATTGGAGATGAACGGAACGGGCCGAGCACGAATGAGAGGCAAATACGCTCAAAACCGATACAAGTATAGATTGGAGTATCAAGGTTATTTTAGGTATTAAGTAAATATTGGGTTTCTTTTTATTATTATTTGTATAAATAAAAGTAAGGGTAAAATAGTTATATCACTTATCAATACTTGGGACAAGACTATGAGGGAGGCCTATTTGGAGAATGGAGGCCATGTGTTGAGGACATTGTGCAATTTAAGCCTATTTCCCTCATTTTCCCAGCAGCAGATTACATATAGGAAGAAAATTACCAACTATGAGAACTCTAAACTAGGAAGGATACTATCTACCAAATATAAACCAATTACAATCCGTAATTATCTCTAATTAGAATACTAATACAGAAATTATTTAATATCCAATACTCCCCCTCAAATGGGTGCATGAGGATCACAAATGCCCAACTTGCGTAACAGAAACTGAAATTGTGGTGAAGGAAGAGCCTTGGTTAGAATGTCAGCCAATTGAAATTGTGATCGCACATGAGCCGTCGCGATGTTCCTAGCTTGAATCTGCTCCCTTACGTAATGACAGTCAATCTCGATGTGTTTGTTCCGTTCGTGAAAGACGGGATTTGCTGCTATATGGATGGCTGATTGACTGTCACAATATAACCTCATAGGCCCTTCATGATGAACTGTCAGTGATGCTAAGATGGACTTCAACCAAGTTAGCTCGCTAGCAGTCATTGCCATTACACGATACTCTGCCTCCGCTGAAGACCGAGAGTCGGTACTTTGCTTCTTCATTTTCTAGGATATGGGCGACTGCCCAAGTTTGATGAAGTATCCAGTCATTGATCGTCGTGTGAGTGGGCAACTTGCCCAATCAGAATCACAGTAAGCGTGCTACTTTAAGTCATTATCTGCTCGCAATAGAATCCCCTGTCCGGGATTGCCCTTAAGATAACGTACCACCCGCATGGCTGCTTCAAGGTGTCCCTTTCGAGGAGCTTGCGCGAATTAGGAAAGGACATGCACTGATTAAGAGATTTTCGGGCGAGTGATGGTCATGTAAATTGGTCGCCCAACTAGGCGCCGATAAATTGAACCATCCTTAAGTTCTGCACCATCTGCTAAGGCTAATTGTTGTCCATGTTCCATTGGAGAATCAGCGGGTTTACATCCAAGGAGACCACTTTCTAATACTATGTCCAACGCATACTTTCTTTGACACAAAAATAATCCTTGTTGTGATCGTGCCACCTCTATTCCCAAGAAATATTTGAGTGCTCCCAAATCTTTGATATGAAAACATTTGTTCAGATAACCCTTAAAGTCTTAACATGCTTTCGAATTATTCCCAGTTAGTATAATGTCGTCCACGTATACTAATAATCCCATGAAGATTTTACCCTTGTGATATATGAATAGTGAGTAGTCAGCAAGAGATTGGACAAATCCATACAGTTTTAAAGTTGTTGCTAGCTTAGAGAACCAATTTCTCGACGCTTGACGAAGTCCATAGATCGACTTCCGAAGTCGACAAACCTTGTTGTCGCTATCTACTTTAAACCCGGGTGGCAACCTCATGAAAACTTCCTTCTCCAAATCGTCATGCAAAAAAGCATTGTTTACATCCATTTGATGTAGCTCCCATCCTTTCGCCACCTCTACCGCTAAAAATAATCGAACAGACACAAGTTTTGCTACTAGGGCAAAAGTTTCATGAAAATCTAAACCTTCAATTTGGGTAAATCCTTTCACCACAAGTCTAGCCTTGTAGCGCTCAATCGTCCCATTGGAATTATACTTCATTTTGTAAACCCATTTGCAATCTATAGGTCTTTTCTTAACTGGTAGATTCCCCACCGTCCAAGTTTTATTTGCTTCCAAAGCTGCAATTTCTTTGGACATGGCATCCGGCCATTGTGCACTTTTTACTGCTTCAGAGTAGTTCCGAGGCTCCACCTAAGATGTTATTGCTGCCAGGAATATACGATGTCTATCGGAAAATTTATCAAAAGTTACGTAATTAGCTAGGGATATGGAGTACCTGAGAACCTGTTATGCGGTTGAGTCTTGAGAAGGGGGTTTATGTTTTCTTCGGCAGATGATCCGATTTTTTGCAAGGTTCGAAATTCATTAGCAACGTTGCGATTAACATGTGCCGAATATAGGACATAATCACCCAAATGTACCGATTTCCTAGTCACCCATCTTTGCCTCACATGATCATCCTCTATATTGTTCATTTGAACTCTTTCATCTCGCGACTCATTTGTACTCCCCCTTTCATCTAGACTGGGCTCAATCTCTTCGCCTTGAGATTGTGAGGTTTCACCAGTGAGTGCTTCAGGTTCGTGAGCTTCATTGAGTGGATGTCCAGAAATAACTTGAGCTTCTTTGTTTTCTTTAACTTGTCCAATATCCTGAATAAATGGGAATGCATCTTCATGAAATGAAACATCTCTTGAAGAAAAGAATATATTCTTCTCGAGATCGTATAACTTCCAACCTTTCTTCCCATAAGGATAGCCCACAAAAACACAACGCCTGCGTCGAGCTCCAAATTTGTCTTTCTGTCTAGGATTGTTGTGGGCATAGCAGAGACACCCGAAAATCTTAATGTGTTTATATGAAGGTTTAGTTCCAAATAAAATCTCATGAGGTATCTTTTTTTGAAGTTTAGCTGTGGGAGTCCTGTTTATCAAGTATACAGCGGTTAAGATACATTCTCCCCAAAACTCAATTGGTAGACCTGCTTGAAATCGAAGAGCCCTAGCTACCTCTAGGATGTGTCGATGTTTTCACTCTACTCTCCCGCTTTGCTGTGGTGTGTCAATACAACTAGTTTCATGCATAATGCCATTGTCTCTATAAAATTGTTGCATCAATCCACTCTCAAATTCTAACCTGTTGTCAGTGCGAACTCTTTTCACAGGTTTTGAAAATTGAGTTTTAACAATTATACAAAAATCTATAAGACGTTTGCTAGTTTCACTCTTTTCTTTTAACAAAAAAACCCAAACAGCACGACTACAATCGTCCACAATAGTAAGAAAATAATGCGCACCACAAGAAGAAGCTACGCGATAAGGACCCCTTAAGTCACAATGTATTAAGTCAAAACAATCAACTGCATTATTATTGCTATCAGGAAAAGAAAAAAGTGTTTATTTCGCTCGATAACAAGCATCACATGCCTCATTGTTCTTCGATTCAAAGCTACTAATTTCAAAAATAAAACATAAATGCTGACTTGACTGATGTCCCATTCGACGATGCCATACTTTATAGGAGTCCACTCCTTCCATCCTCATTACTTTATAAGACTCTGTATGTTTGTAGCAATAGACCCCCCCGCGTAGCTCACCCACTCCAATCAGGTTCTTCAAGGTATGGTCCTGTATCACACAAAGCTTATTAGTAAATGTAACTTGACAATTTAATTCACTTATTAATTGGCACACAGATATCAAATTACAAGTCAAGTTTGGAACATATAGAACATCATTTAAAATCAGCTTAGGACTCAAGATAATTCGACCAACTTTCGTCGCGGTAGTCCTTGATCCATTGGGCAGGATAACCGGCATTGGAACAGCATCCTTAACATCAAGTAATAAATTCAAACTTCCTGTCATATGGTTTGACGCCCCACTGTCAAGTATCCAAGGTGGAGTTTTAAGAATCTTACCAGATAAATTTTCGAAACTATCGTTGGGTCGATCCAAAAGAGTCAATAAGCGTTGAAACTGATCATGTGATAGACCCGATATAGCATTCTGATCGGCTGCATTATTCATGTTCGATCCCAAGGTTTGGTGAACATGAGCAGTATTCAAGTTTCGTTGGTCTTGGCCACGTCCGCCTCCAGGTCTCCCACGTCCTCGACCTGCTTTTTGGTTGAACCAAGCTGGATAGCCGATTAGTTCAAAACATTCGGATATCTCATGTCCCGGCTTATTGCAATGTGAGCAAGACTTTTCAGAATATTGTTGTTTACTTTGTGTAAAAGTTTTTCCTCTTGCTGCTTGTGCCGCCAAGGCCACTACTTCTACTCGGTCTTCCTGTCCTCGTGCAATGGATCTGTGCCTTTCTTCATGCGTGATGGATGCGTAGGCTTTACTCAACGATGGTAAGGGATCCACGCTGAGTATTTGAGATCGCACCGTCCTAAAAACCGCATCGTCTAGACCCATTAGAAATTGATGAAGTTTTTCCTCTTCACGTTCCTTGAGAAACTCTTGTGCTGCACCGCAAGTACATGTGGGAATCTTCGAATAACTGCTTAGTTCATCCCACATCCCCTTTAACTTTGTGTAATATGACATCACCGACATACTCTGTTGTCGAAGTGACGAGATCTCGCTTTTGAGTTCGTGAACACGTGGTGGGTTTCCAATTGAGAAACGTTCCTTTAAGTCGTCCCAAACTGCCTTCACAGTCTCCATGTATGCCACGCTCGGTTGGATTGATTTTTCAATTGAATTGAAAATCCACGAGATGATCATCGAATTGCAAGCCTCCTAATTGCTGGCCTCCAATTCGTCTGGCTTAGGTTTTGTCAAAGTCCCATTTATGAAACCAATCTTGTTCTTGGCCCTGAAGGCATTCATCATTGCCTTCTCCCACATATCATAATTTTCCCCGTTCAGCAAATAAGATGTGATGATGGCGCTTGGATTATCCGACGGATGCAGGTAGTAGGGTGATGAAGAATCCATCACCTTCTTTGATTGGCTCGTCTCACTCATCTCACAATTCTGTCTCACGGCTAAGAACGTATGAGGGAAAGAATTTTCAGATCGGCTCTGGTACCATGTAAAAGTTAAGAGAATTCTTTTCTCATTGATATGTATAAAGATACAACAGCAGCAGATTACATAAAGGAAGAAAATTACCAACTATGAAAACTCTAAACTAGCTAGGAAGGATACTATCTACCAAATATACACCAATTACAATCCGCCATTATCTCTAATTACAATACTAATACAGAAATTATTTAATATCCAATACGATTAATTGGGGCTATACTGATTCTAGAATAAAAATATCAAATCCATCTTCTTCTTTTTTCCTTAAAAAAATACATTGATTTGTTCTCTATAGAAATTGGGTAAAACCTAATTGATTTAAGGAAAATTTACAGATTGACCCCCTAATTTATTGTGTAATTACCAAACAAATTCTACTTTTTGGAAATTATCAACACACCCCCTCAAGGGGTCAATTTATAAGATTTACAAAGGTAAAGTTATAAGAATGTCTAAATACACAGGGGTGCAATTGTAAAAGATATCTTAACTTGAAGGGGGACTTGATGTAATTTCCGGAAAACAAACGAAGGTTTTTGGTAATTACACAATAAGTGAGGAGGTCTCTATCTAATATTTCCGTAATTTAATGTGCTCTAGGTCGCACAATCATACATACTAAGAAAGTCGGGTGAACTAAAATTGCTAGGAATAAACAAATATACATTCTAAATTTCCAATGTTCGGGATGAGGCTATTTAACTACTTAAGTAATCAATGAGCCAACATCTGGTGAAATTCTATCTTAGAACAAGTTTAATGGTTTTAGTATATCTCTCATACACAATAAAGTATATTGTGTATGGTCTTAACACACATTTTGTGAAAAAGATAAATATAAAATACACTCTCAAACTATTAGACCCTATCTGACACAGAGTTACCCCAACATTTGTCAATGCAGTCACCACAAATGATTGATTGTCGGTAGTTTGGTTCGTATTCAGATCACTAGAATGGGTAGATCTTGACTTTTTGGTATTTTTGTTCTTAAGTTAAGCACGGGACGCGGAAAATTTGTCATTAAATACGTACGTGTATATTATAATTTTTTTGTGAAAGGTATGGTGAAAAGTTCTGCTAAAAAAGATTGAAATAAGGAAAAAACGGAGTCATAAATATACGAGGATAATAGGAATATAAATAAATTATTCAAAAATAATGTGCGCCTTTTTATATAAATGCATAAGATATATTATTTGTATTCGCTTTTAACTTATAAAAGTAATATTTTACATGATTCACTTTTTAACAACTTAATATTTCACTAAATTATTAATGTTGTAGCTTTTAATTGTATAATACTTTATTAATACTTATAAAATTTAATTAAATTTTCAACTTTCAAATGGAAGATTATATGTTTTGCCAAAATAAAAATATTATCCGTCAAGTCCAATACGGGATAATGTAAAGTACGTGAATTAAACAGTCCAACTCAAAACTTGGAGTATTATTCGTTAAGTTCGAAATGCATATGAGAAACGAAAATTATTTTTAATTATACTTACGTACATGTACTATATATGTCTAATATGAATTTTAACTAACATATGTTATGTTTTTGTGTAAGGATATTCAATGATCAATTCAGAACGCGTAATAATTAGAAATTGGGTAAAAAGCATTTTCGACGCCAACCTATATCGGCCGGAGCACTTTGGTGCACAATCTATTAACTTTTACACAAAAGTATCCAACCTTTGTAAATTGTGACACATAAGTCTATCACAGGAATAATTTTAGTACCCAACCACAATACATTAGGATCTTACATTCAGATATGATCGGAACGCCAGCATCTCAGCCGGAACAGCAGAGTCGGCACAGGAACAGAGGCCGGCGTTCCAAAGTGCGGGACTATCACGGGAATGGGCGTGGAACGGGGGAGATCGGGCGATTTCTCGTCAAAAAGGCCGATAACTCGTGTTGGAACGGCTGGAACGGGGATTTCCCGGTCATATCGAAACGGCATCATGGGACGACTACATTTTGAGGGTCGACTGCGGCAGCGGATGCTGTGTAGGGGTTGAGGGTGTTTTTGCAGAGACATTAAAGAAAACGTAAGGGAAAGCTTACTTTTTAAGACGAAAGAAAAAGGAAAAAAATCTGTTTATACACGTATATGCTAATTTGCTTGCTTTTTAAAAACTACTAATATTAACAAAGTAAAAAGTAAAAGGACAAAAACAGAAAAAAGGATAAAATAAGGAAAAGTTGGGACAAATTTGAAAACATTTACTACTTTTTACTCTTACATTGGTAATTACTTAAATTAAGCATTTGGTGGGCTAAATAAATTGAGTCAATTAAGTGTGATTTTGTGCTTTATCTAGTGTAAATTGAGTGTGATATTTTTTTTTAAAAAAACTCAATTTAACGTTGAACTATCAAATTTAAATATAATAATGCTAATTCAACACTTGTTGGTCTAGTGGTATCCATCTCCCACTTTAATTATATGGAAGGTTCTATATGTTTGAATCCAGACTCGCTACAAAAAAATAATACATTAATAATAAAATATCAAGTGGCAATGTCAAAGTTGTCACTAATTGCAAATTTTAGTGACAAATTTTTTTGTGTTGTCCCAAGAATAGGTTTTACATGTTTAATAATGACAAAATTTGTATAGAAATTGTCACTCTTGATAGTTAGTGACAAGGAAATTGATGTCACTGTTAACAATTAATGATACACTTTTAGTGATAACTTAATGACAACAATTATAGCTGTCACTATATTTGTATTGTCACTAAGTTATCACTATATATGTGTCACTAATTGTCAATAATGACAATTTTAGAGACACTCTTGTCACTAAATATTCTTATAGTGGCAAAGCAAACATTCTTGTCACTAATTTTTTATATCTAGTGACAATTTTAACATTATCACTTTAAATTTTGTCACTAGTATTCCTTTTTATTGTAGTGACTGCTACAAGTTGTGATTCTTCCTTTCTTTATGGATCTAGATAGAGTCTTTATGGCTCAAGATTATGACTATCAACCCGGATTTGTCGGGCTAGATATTTAGTGTAACCCCCTTCGTCTTAAAATAATAATAAAAAATAGGGATTAATGCAAAAAAAAAACCCTGTGTTAATGTGAAAATGCAAAAAACCCCATGTGTTAACGAAATAGGCTAAAAACCACCCTGTGTTCTTAAAAAGTCTGCAAACAGTGGATTTTTGGAAAGAAAAGTGCATATTTTTCATGTTTTTCACCATTAATGACATGCTTCTTTGTTTGGAGAGTGTATAAATGACAAAAAAACATGTCATTAAAGGTGAAAAACATGAAAAATACACACTTTTTTTCCCCAAAAAATCCACTGTTTGCAGACTTTTTAAGAACACATGGTGGTTTTTAGCCTATTTCGTTAACACAGGGTTTTTTTTGCAATTTCACAATAACACAGGGTTTTTTTTTGCATTAATCCCTAAAAAATAAGATAATAATGCTAATTTGAAAAAATTGCAGAATAAAAGTTTAGAAATATTATTTTAGAATTATAGACTTTATTATAAATTTAATGCTTAATATTGTATAATTTTACGATGTGGACTATCATAAGAAATCTTACATAATTTGATGTTTTAAAATATTTCTCAATCAAATAATTTAATGAGCAAAAGTGTGGAACGACTGCGACTGTTCCGTGACATTGAAATGGAACTAGAATGGTGGCCTCCGCGACGGTCGCCGCAACCGTTCCTACGAACCATGCATATAAATGGATTACTAGTGAGGTTGCATAAGATTAAAATAGAATTTTACCTTTCAATGAATCATGTAGTTCAATTGAATCCAGAACCAAGGAGTCTCATGTGATTGACTCATTTGATCCTGCTCTGTGATCTATTTAGTTCTCTGGATTGTCCACCTCTAAGCATATACACACCTTGGACGTATTTTCCGCATGAATCATGTCAGTGTTGTGCGCCCATGAGCCAATTAGTGGCGAGCTAAAACTGTAAATCAATGCTTTGTAAATGGTGTTATTTCTAGAATATCAATTAATGGTGTTTTTTCTTTATCTATTACTATACTGCTTTCTTTAGATAAAGTTTCACGGGTCGTTGATGGCTGAGGGAATGGTCACACACTTAGTGGTGACTGTGGAATGTCCTCCAAGCACTACTACAGAAAAAGCCTATTACAGCAATTTTTTTGGACCTATTACAGTGGTTAAAACCGTTGTAATAGGGATACTCTGTTACAGCGGGGCTAGTTTGAACCGCTGTAATAGGGTTCAAAAAATAAAGAAAAAAAAAACATAAATTCGAACCCTATTACAGCGGTTCAAACTAGAACCGCTATAATAGGATGTCGGAATTTTTGTTTTTTTTATATTTTGCACCCTATTATAGTAATAATCCTGTACAGTAATATTCAATAAACCAACCCATAACAAATCCAGCTGCACAGAAAAACCTATTCAACATAAACAACAAAAACTCCAAACTTCAATATTACCATCTCTTTCCTCCAACAACAAAATGTTATAATATCCAACAAATGATCACGTGTTAATTTACAATCAACTAATTAAATTATTCACAATTTAAATACTATAAATCAAATCATAATTTACAACAAGTCACAATGTACAAAAAATACATTACCTAAATTCTAAGGAGCTGATAAGAAAATGTAACGTGTCACTTCGCAGCGTACTTTATCAATTTGCTCTTGAGTATAGAAGGATTGAGAATCATGAAAGTACTGCAAGATACATATAGAGATTAATTGCAAACTCAAATGACGTTTCAATTACCTACCAAAGGTTTAATAACTTCAAAAGGGATAGAAATTAAGTATATATTAGAATTATGTATATTAGAATTATGCATACCGCTGTTGAGATTATAGATTGTCCTTGGCTAATAACCTCTTTCATGAATCTCATAACGAAGTAGACACAATCCACCTCGTTTGTCTGCCGGGAGCACTACAAAAGTAATCAAAGTTACGTTGTATTAGAACACTAACTTCTATACGAATATATAATCTCTTGAAACTAGAAAACGCTAACCTTTATTTTAATCCATTGACAAGCCTTGTTTTTGGATTTCTTGGAATGGTTGTTGCGATTTGCACGAAATATGTGCACAACCCTATAAAAAAATATAAAAAACAAGAAAATATGTCAAAAACAAGCAATTATGTGAAATAAATATACACTTTAAAAAAATATTAAATATAATGGATACATTGATTGAAAGAAAAACTTACTGATGGATTTTTTGTTTCATCTCATCTCGGTAATCTGGCTCACTATGCAAAGAATCCAGATAGTAAACGACCTCTTGAAATGGATCAATTGCAAGCAACAACCAATGTCCCCTAAAAATCATTCAAAAGATAAGTTCAAAATTTGTTTTGCATAACTAGTTTTACATTAGTAGCTCACCCGGTGTTGTAAGGTGCAAGAAATAACTTATGATGTTGTGCACTCTGTATCATAGCACCTGCTATGTACTGCACTTGTTCAGTATGCTTGCCTGTTCCCACAGATATGGAATGTGGGCTAAGGAACCCCGAAACTTGCTTCTTTCCCTTCGGGGATCACGTACTGAACCCACAAACACCTAAATTGAGCATAAAAAATGAATTTTGAGCAACCAAAATAATCATAGTTCAGATGCAATAAAATAATTAAAAAACTTACTTTATGTACGTTGTAATGATAGAGGCTCCTATCTCTTTTTGACGCAGAAGGTGACAGATCTCCTCTTTCCCAATATACTCTGGGAATGCAAAGTTCATAATTCTTTCCTCGATGTCTATAGTGATCTGGGCATCAATAGACATCATCTTCGTGTACTTTCCCAGAAATAAAAGGTCATCACGGAATCCATCTATTACAAGGTCTGCACATATGTCACCTTCACGTGCAGGCTTGGCCACTGGAGGTTTTGGTTTGACAGCTGATTGCTTCGACGTCCCTGATTTCTGGTTTCCAGATGATTTGGATGGTCTAAGAGACTGTTTAAGCAAAGAAAATAAAACATGAATGTTACACACCAAAGTATATTTAGTAATCTTAAACAATTGTTATAATTTATTAATGACTATCTATTAATTACATACCGGTGCATCAGTGACAATGACAAGACTCACTGGCCAAGCAACAAAGGTACCCAGAGCACTAAAAATGGTGAGCATTTCATTATTGAGAGGGACGGGTAGGGGTGTATTCGCCTCAACTGCAGTGTCAATGCGCACTTTCACATGGTTGGTGGGTAATGGACGGTTGTGAAGTATTTTATCAATCTCCACTCGATTGTACATCAGTCCTTTAGCCACCACACGATATGATGGTGATGAAAGTGCTAATTGACATGGAGCGATAACCTACACACACACACATATATATATATACAACATTAGGCCAAACCCAAAGTTTTGTGTGATTTACAGAGATAGAGAGTTGCAAGTTACATGATAAATAAACAAGTTCAAATCATTACCTCAGGAAGCATCTTAACTGGTTCTGGGCAGCTATCTTTCAAAGAAATCACCTCATCTTCATGTGGCTGACGCGAGTTAGGCGCTTCCAAAACATCAATCCTGCGTTGCATGGAAATCATAGTTTCGGAGAGCTTTTTCAGCATGTTTCTAAAGCTTTCCATCTCCATTTCTTTAGCAGGCTTTAGATCCAAAAAGTAGTCTCTTTGTGAGACCCCAAAGCCAACACCCCTAATGCGACCCGGATGCTCCTTCTTTTTAAGAGCTTTAGCCAATAGGTCATCTCGACTCTTCTCATTTACACTAGACTAGTACTCTCTTGTGAAATGCTCTCCTGTAATAATACATTTAAAAAATAAAAAAAATTAGTGAACTTTTTTCTTTCAATAGTATTTCAAAACAAACATACAGCACATTATAGAGCTAAAATTGCACATAACTCACCATTTCATTCACTACTCTTCTAACATTGTCGTTATCAATTTGATTTGTTTTATCGGAACGCGCAATCCTCCACACGAGTGCTCGTGTCACCTCTGTGCAATCGAATCCCGCATCCCTTCTTCTATTCATCTATATTTTGATTAAAAAATATATATTTATTAACAAGAAATTTTTATTAAAAAAATTGTAAGGATTCACTGCTAAATGAACTACATACCTCAATTTGCTCCACAAGAGCATGTCCAAGACGTGATCTCCGGTAAGGATATTAAGGTTCCTTTGCTCTTTCCTGATTTTCCCTACTTAGTTTCTGTTTATTACATTATCAAATTATTAGTATAAACGCCATAACCAACAAATGAAACCGTAAATTAAAATGACTAGCTACCTGAAACTCTTCACTTAGGCGAAGATCTACAAATGCCGTACAATCGGCTTGAGGTATCTCATATTGTGAGGGTGGGTTGTAATTAATATTTCCATCATCATCTCACACCCACACTCTACTCAAGTAGCTCCTGAAGTTACATGCTAGCTTCCCAACTTCTACTAGTACGTACTTTTGTCTACTTTCTTCAATATCAAATGCCAACTACAAAAAACAAAACAACAAAGTGGGCATTGAATTTTTAATTTAGAGAAAATTAATCAACAAAAAATACATTAACACTTAGAAATATGATAATATCCAAATTACCTTTGTTTCATCCCAAATGTTCCTTTTTATTGGTGAAGGGACTTTTTGCCAATCACTCATGGTAATCGGCACCTTCTGACGAGCCAAGACTCCTATATAACCAACAAATGTTGATTTGTTTGGGTCAACTGCTTGGCCCCTGTCATTCCAGCCGACAGGTAGCCTTATACCTTTACTTCTGGCATTGATAACTTTTTTCATAACCGTGACATCTCTCCGTATCTCCTTTTCACGATGGCTATCTGATCCATATACATCATCTTCAGGAAAACTACCAGTAGGATCTGAAGTCATCGACCTACAAAAGCCAAAATATACAGAAGTTAGATTCATATAAATTTGGCAGATTCATTTGGCAATAATAATTTTAAAGTAGAAGTAATAAATACTGACGTTAGGTTTATTCCCATTATTCTAGAAAAAAATTGGCAGAGTAACGGCGCAAAAATTTGTACCAAGTTCTCAACTTAATCTTCCTTCAAACTTGCAACCACAGCAAACCTAACAAACCCAACAATTACAAATATTGATGACCAGTTGGATCACGTAAAGAATCATATTTTCAGCAACTACAAATATTGATCACCAGTTGGATCACATAAATCACATAAAACTACAAATAAAGAATCATATTTTGAACAACTAAGTATAAATATAGATCACCAGTTGGATCAATGTACCCTAAACCACAAAATAAACACAATTTAATCCCCAATTAAACGTAATTAACCCCCAGCTAACCCAAATTAACCTTAAATTCAGTCAAGCCCCTATTTCCCTTAAATTTTCCACAAAAATAGGCAAATCTCAAGAATATAAATTTTCTAGAAACTAAGTATAAATATTGATCAAAAAATAAGTCTATCATACATTTATGAAATAAATTCAAATACCTTTCATCGTTTTCTTTTTGTCGTTGGCTTAGCAGTCTTTTGCTTCCCATTGGTACGACCATTTTTTTTAGTAAGCCGACGAACTGATGGATTAATCCATATCCCCTCTTGGTCATCTTGTCGCATATACAATTGATCATCACTTATATTCAAGTCATTGTCACTATCAATTGATTGTGAATCACCTAATGAGATAGGATTTTCTCCATCATCTTCACTTTCTTCATAATCATCATCTATATAAGTATTTTTGTTTGCCGATAAAACAATGGACCACCTCTTATCAATAGGATCGGTGACAAAAAACACTTGCTTAGCTTGTGATGCCAAACTGAAAGGTTCATCTTTGTATCCCACCCTTTCAAGGTCTACTCGAGTGAAGCCTATTTCACTATCATCGACACCATTTTTATTGTTAACCCACCTACACCCAAATACAGGAATCCGAAACCAACTATAATCAAGCTCCCATATACGTTCAATCACCCTATAATATGATAAATCGGCATAGATAGGTTTATTATCTTTTGCACTTGAGATATGCATTGCTTGAGCTACAAGACTCACACCACTATTCTGCATTGTACTTTGTTCATCTTGGTCTTTTTTATAGAATGTGCGACCATTTATACGATAACCTGATTAACAAAATACTAGTCTGTCCGGACCCATCGACAGTCGTGTCAATTTATCTGAAACTGAAAGTGGATTCTCTTTCTGTTTCTCTTTAATATGCTTTCGGAATCAATCGATGAAACTCTTGTTATGCTCTCTTGAAATCCAACTCTCACTTTTAATTGGATTGAATCTCCTAAGTTGGTTCTTATGATCTTCAACATATGGGTCAACCTCATCGGTGTTGTGGAGCACATATAGGTGTGCCTGCTCCTTTTGTGTAATAGGAACACTAACTAATTGCTTTCCAATTACGCTTTTTCCTTCTGTTCCCCCTCTCACAACATGAGACTTTGGAAGCTCTGCAACACTAGAATCTGCCAGATACTTTGTGCAAAATGCAATGGCTTCATCAACTATATACCGTTCAACAATGCAACCTTCCGATCGACTACGATTTTTCACGTAGCCTTTCAATACCTTCATATAACGCTTAGCCGGATACATTGATCTCATAAAAGCCGATCCACATAGTTGTGTCTCTCTAACCAAGTGAATAGGTAGGTGAGTCATTATATCAAAAAAAACAGGTGGAAAATACATCTCAAGCTCACACAAAGTGATGACAATTTGTTTCTGAAGTGCAAAAAATTGCTCAGGATCAAACACCTTGCTTTGAAGAAGAAACACAATCTAGTTATCGTGTCTCTCACCTTTTTTGGCAAAATGGCCCGTATAGCAATTAGCAGCAGATGATCCATGATTACATGACAATCGTGAGTCTTCATGTGCTTTAGCTTCAAGTACTTCATTGATACAAGACTGCTAATGTTTGAAGAATACCCTTCTGAAACTTTCACTCCATTAAGAAACTCACATAATGCAATTTTTTCTTTCCTGGATAGAGTGTGAGCTGCTGGAGGCAAATAAGTACGTTTCCCCTTATTTGTTGGTGCCAATTTTCCTCTTATCTTCATTTCAACCAAGTATAACCTTGCCTTTACGCCATCTTTTGTCTTTTTGGGCACATTTAGAAGTGTACCAATGACACTATCAAATACATTTTTCTCAATATGCATAATATCAAGAAAATGCCTAACATGTAATTCAAAGAAAATTGACCTTTTTTCCACCCAGTTTTTGCAAGGCCACCTGCAAAAGTCTTTCCAAATTTGACCTCTAAGTCTTTTACATTCTCAAACACTTCTTCACCAGTCAAGCACTTAGGAGCTCGGTCTTCTTCTATATTCCCATTGAAAGCTTTCTTCCACTGACGATATCGATGGTTCCGATTTAGCCATCTCCGATGGCCTTGAAATGCATATTTCTGAGAGTGTGTCAATCGATATTGATCTGTACTCTTGACACATATGGGCATCCACATTCGCCATGTACACCATATCCCTCGAGGTTTGCTCTTGCCGAAAAATCATTGATTGTTCCAAATAACATGACTCTGAGATTAAAATTTTCTTCTCTAAACCCATCATATACTTGAACACCGGTCTCCCACAACACCTTCAATTTCTCAATTAAAGGAGCCAAGTAGACATCTATATCATTTCCAGGTTGTTTCGGCCCAGAAATGAGTATAGGCATCATTATATACTCTCGCTTCATGCATCGCGGTGGGGGAAGGTTGTAGATCATCAAAATCACCGGCCATGTACTATGTGAGCTACTTTGCAAGCCATGAGGGTGCATGCCATCTGTAGCCAATACAAGGCGCAAGTTTCTTGATTCTTCACCAAATTCAGGGAAATCATAATCAATCTTTTTCCATTAAGGAGAATCTGAGGGGTGTCGAATCTTGTCATCTTCAATCCCTTCTATCAGCATGCCATGTCAAGTCCTTGGCCTACTCTTTACTACTGTACATGCACTTAAATCATGGTATTATGGGCAAATACCACATAGTTTTGACAGGAGCAGATTCATTCTTCTTGTATCGCGAGGCGCCGCATTTCGGACAGACTTTCAATGATGCATAGTCAGTTCTAAATAATATGCAATCATTGAGACAGACATGTATCCTCTCATATCCCATGCCAATTGAGGTTAACATCCGTTTAGCCTCATAAGTACGATTAGGTAACACATTATCCTCGGGTAGCATGCTTTTTAATAGACCAAGTAAGTCTGTGAAACTCTTATCACTCCACCCATTGTTGGCTTTTAACTTGTATTGGTTTAGGACTGCTTTCAATCGTGTGAATTTACTACCACTATACAGTGGTGTCTTTGAATCACTTGTCAAATCGTCAAACATTTTAGGACAATTTCGCAAATCCTCCTCAATCACATTTGTCATCTCCTCCAAAGGATCAGGTTCATAATCATTCATGTTGAAATCCTGTGATGGATATGATGTACCACCCAAATCATCTGACGTGACACTGCTTTCACCGTGTCTTGTCCAACGTGTGTAGCTTTTATCAATTCCATTACACACCAAATGATCTTCCAACTCACGTGGACTAATTCTCTTTCCAAAACAACAACGTAAACACGGGCAAGTGATCCTAGTTCGATCTAGTGCATGCTCAACCACAAACTTTATGAACTCTTTCACCCCTTTCTCATACTGTTCCGACATACGATCCGCTAAAATCCAACTTCGATCCATCTTGATTCTGAATTAATTAAATTAAACAATTTTAACATCAATCGATAGTTGAATTAAATAAATGATTTTCATTTTAATTTATTTCTCATTATTCTAGAAAAAATTAGGCAGAGTAACGACCCAAAAATTTCTACCAAGTTCTCGAAATAATTTTCCCCCAAACTTGCAACCAACAAAATTCGTATCTTTCAACCACAACAAACCCAATATTCTAATCATTCACCCACAACAAACCCAAAATGTCGATCGCATTATATGAAAATATTGATCACCAGTTGGATCATATAAAGCATCATATTTCAAGCAACTACAAAAATTGATCACCAGTTGGATCACATAAATCACTTAAAACTAAAAATACAACATCATTTTATAAATATTGATCACCAGTTGGATCACATAAAACATCATATTTCCAGTAACTACAAATATTGATCACCAGTTGAATCACATAAATCACATAAAACTACAAATAAAGCATCATATTTACAACAACTAAGTATAAACATAGATCACCAGTTGGATCAACGTACCCTAAACCACAAAATAGCCACAATTTCATTGCAAATTAAACGTAATTAACACCCGACTAACTCAAATTAACACTAAATTCAGTCAAGTCCTTATTTCCTTTAAATTTTCCACAAAAATAGGCAAATCTCAAGAATTTACACAAATATACGTACACCCACACATACACAAATATACATACACCCACACATACACAAATATATATACATACACCCACACATACACAAATATACATACACCCACACATATACAAATATATATACATACACCCACATATACACAAATATACATACACCCATACATACACAAATATATATACATACACCCAAATATACACAAATATACATACACCCACACATACACAAATATATATCTAACTCAAACTCTATACTCTATATGTGTGTGTGTGTGTATATATATATTTATCTAAAAAAAATGACCCACTAAATGGTGATGGCAGCTGCAGCGGCGGCGGTCCTTGTATATATATATAGAATATATACATATATATATATATATATGCACACACACACATATATATATATAGTGAGAGATACCTAAAACAAGGTGGACGGCGGCGGTGAGAGAGACGCCGAGTAGAGAGAGAGAGAAAAACCGAGAGAGAGAGCGCGCGCGAGAGAGAGAGAGAGAAAGAGAGAGAGAGAGAGAGAGAGACGGTGGTGGTAGAGGTGGTCGGTGGTGGTGGTGGTGTAATAGAGAGAGAGAGAGTTGAAAATAATTTTGGGGAGAATTTGGGGGGGGGAGGCGGCCGGGTGAAGTAGGTCAAAAACCCGACTGCCTATTACAGCGGTTCGGGTACGAACCGCTTTATCCGGTCTGTTTTTTTTTTTTTAAATTCAATTACAGCGGTTCGACGTTGAACCGCTGTAATAGCCCAATTTTTTATTTTTATTTTATTTTAGCGGACCGTCTATTACAGCGGTTCAGAAACGAACCGCTGTAATAGGTACCTCCGTTCAGCGGTTTTACCAAAATCGCTGTAATAGTGTATTTTTGTAGTAGTGTGAGTTCCATCCCAACGACAGAAGTAGGTACAGATGAATGGCAGAAAGCAAAGTGCAAGAAAGTGGGCAAATTGGCTCCTCAAGACCGTGCATCTAACAAATTGGGTAAGATTGATGAGTATGTTTTAAAGGATTCCATACCAATATCGAACACATTTGCGAGCCTTGTGGATGACTTACTTAGTGACACTTATGCCTCGGAAAAGGGCCCTATTAGCACTTCAGACCAATACAATGTGGTTAAATGAGCGATCCTTTTGAGAGACTTTACCATTCGGTGATAAGGAAAGGGTCAAGAAGGATTTGGCAAATTGCTCGGCAGCTTGTCGAGTGCCAGTAGGCTGCATGTGACAGATTTGTACGAGCAGATCTTTTAGAGGTAAGAAGCATGATAGGGAGTTGGTATCTTATATAGCAGATTAGGCAATAGAAAAAAAAATAAAAAAAATCATAGTTTTTCTATTGAGGTTCGGATTGATGCTCTAGGTTCCTTTTTCCTAGTTTGGTTCATCAGAGGGGTAATCACTTTCTATGATGTTTTTATTTTACCCTTTCCCATTTATTTTAATGAAATTGAACTTTCCAAAAAAAATGTTTACCGACGATATAAACAACTAAGTTATTCAATAATAGGAATAATGCTATGCATTGCCTCCAATGGGGAACTTGTATCATTTTCTTTGAGTAGACATCTATATGCACGTTTAACTATTGTATTGCCGGCGTAATAAATGAAATATTTTAATATAAGAAATGAGGTGAATTGAATTTGACCCAGACATTATAACCTTTTTCACGCCGAAATTGATCCAAAAAAGGTCTGCAAGAAAGCCAATAGCAATTTGGCCAAGTGGCAGCCGACATTTAAAATATTTAAGAAGAGAAAAAAAAAAAAAAAAAAGGTTTGATTCATAGCCCTTTGTAAAGTTTACAGCTACTGTACGGAAATCGAGAAATGAATTTCAGCACCAACTACTGTATTCTTTTTTATTCATCTTTTGCAATAGCTTACATTTCATTTCAAATGCAGCCCCACATGTCAGATGAAACAGAAACAAAATCTTATAAATAGGAATGCTCGGTTTCTTATTTTGCATTGGAGAAAAGAAGAAAAAAAAGAAGAAAATGGCCATCACCAAAGTGACAGAAAAAGAATCAAATGCACAAGAGCAAGAGAAACTAAGCCCAGAATGCAAAGAGTTGCTTAGTTCACTTCCAAAAGAGAAAGGTCAAAGAACACCGTATCTCTTTCTGTACCAAGGTTTTTGGTGCCAACCAAAAGAAATTCAAGCCATAATTTCTGTCCAGAAGCACTACAAGGCAGAAGATACTGATCTCATCTTTGCCACTATACCAAACTCAGGAACCACGTGGTTGAAAGCATTGTCTTTTGCCATAGTGAATAGACGCCATTATCATCATAGCCAAAAGAGTCACCCTTTACTCACCTCCAACCCTCATGAACTCGTTCCTTTCCTCGAGTATAAACTATTTGCAAATAACCAAATCCCCGACATTTCTAGCTTTCCAAGGCCTCCACTCTTGGCCACACACATGCCATTAGGCGCCATGCACGACTCGGTTAGGGGTTCAAGTAGCAAGCTTGTGTACTTGGCTAGGAACCCATTCGACACATTTGTTTCAATATATCATTTCCTTTGCAAAATAAGGCCTAAATCTCTAGGACCATTTTTGTTAGAGGAGGCATTCGACATGTATTGCAGGGGCGTAATGGGGTTTGGTCCATATTGGGAGCATATGTTGGGGTATTGGTATGAGAGCTTGAGAAGCCCTCATAAGGTGTTATTCTTGAAGTATGAGGAAATGAAGGAAAACACAAGTTTTGAATTGAAGAAAATGGCTGAGTTCTTGGGGTTTCCTTTTAGTATACAAGAGGAGAAAGATGGGGTTGTTGAAGGAATAGCAAAGATGTGTAGCTTTGAGCATTTGAAAGATTTGGAGGTGAACAAAAAGGGAAAGGGTGCCATTGCTGATTTTCTTGTTTAGGAAAGGTGAGGTGGGAGATTGGGTGAACCATTTCACTCCTGTGATGGTTGAGAGATTGACCAATATCATGAACCAAAAATTAGTTGGTTCAGGTTTATCCTTCAAACTCACATGAGGAGAGGGGAAAAAAGAAGAATGAGCTTATTCTAGGATAAACGAAAAGAAAGATCGAAAAGCAATTGTTAGATCGTGTGCACCTCGTAATTAAGAGTCCCACAAGATCTAATGGTTGTGGTGCAATTGTCCCAACAAGCATAGACTTGTCTAAGAAAACGTTGATGGTTGTATTTCTTTTCGTTACGATTTTTGTATAATTTTCATTATAAATGCTACTTTTGTGTTATTTAGGATTCACGATAGTGGGTTCCTTAGTATACGAGGGGCAAAACTAGTTTTATTACACTTACATGTTTATCCTTTTTAGACTACTCTTCTTTGTTGATGAGATTCAAATGATTATTACAATCCTAGCCTATTCGGTAATCCTTTTCATTGTCGAGAGACGAGCTTGTTATGCAAATCTGTCTGAAGATAATTCAACTCAAGTTTGAATGCCATTAGATATGTAAATGAAAAGTAGAGCTCTTTGAACATATAATATTATGATTACATATCAATAACAAAGGCTTACAAAAATCTAGCTGGCTATGGAATCACATGCTGATCACAAAATTGACACTAAACATATAAATACATAGATTTAATAACCTTTAATTACCTGACGTTCTGGCTATCAAATCTCTTTTCCAAATTCTATATATATGTATCACGTCTCTGTACTCAGACGCCTTATCTCCATTGTTGATCTCGTTCAACTTTTAGTTGCTTCTCTTTCTCACACAATTTTCATTCAAGTCACAACAAACTTTAAGGATCAAATGTCCTCAAAATATTTAATTAGCTTCATCCAGAATTTCGAGCAGTAATTTTGATCAAATGTATTTCTTTGATTTTGTTTTCCTCTGCCAAATCCTTAACCAAACAGTGCGGCATTGTTTGTCAGTGGAAACCATGTCAAATAAGCTATGTTTGTACAAACGATTATCATCACACATTTAAAATTATATACATTATTAGAATGAATGACATATATTGACGGAAAATATAAACATATATCACATGTAATTCAATAAAATAATCTTGTACAAAGAACGGATCTTACTTGGTCGAATCACAACTTGTTTTACACGATTTA
This sequence comes from Buddleja alternifolia, assembly GCA_019426215.1. NCBI lineage: Eukaryota > Viridiplantae > Streptophyta > Magnoliopsida > Lamiales > Scrophulariaceae > Buddleja > Buddleja alternifolia. The sequence continues at coordinate 40,496,510 of CM033390.1, read as the reverse complement.
ATGCTCCAAAACAGTCCACAATCTCTGTCACTTGGAGAGAGACGATACCTATGATCACAATCAATCAGAATGCAGTAATTGTTCAGCTTAATACAATCAGAGTTGCGTTCTAAACAGCTTTGTCCTAGCTAGAAGAGTAAAAGGATTTGGGAAAAAGCACGTACACCGGATAAAATTGTATTGCAGTTATGCATGAAGTTGAGCCAACTGGCTTGGTTTGACAACAAAGTTTGTGCATACACTCTGCAAGTCAAGAAATCGTTAATTCAAGCATATTGAACTGAATAATCATATATTTTGTTCTTCAACAACACTCGTCAAATTAATTTAGTAACATTTCAAATTTTTAACAAAATCAATCTTTGCTACCAACTCTCCTTAATTGCTAAAATTAGAAAAAGATAAAATATTCAAGCTCAAGGGCACAAAACTGAACACAAAAAAAAAAAAAAAACCTCAATACGAAAAGAACAAAACTGTAGGAAATAAATACACTTATTATATTTTACATAAATATATCAAGATTCGTGAACATACCTTTCACCGGTATGAATCTTGCTGCGGAAAAATGATTTGAATCCCAATCGCTCTCGGGCCCATCTACAAGCCAACAATTGAATGAACTCCTCGCCGGTATCGTTGATTACTACTAGAGCTTCCAATCAATTGCGCACCTTAAACCCCTAGAGCAACTTTTTGGTGATTCTCTAAGAGGGAGAGAGGAGAAAATGTTTTCTTTAGGAGAGAGAGGGAGTTCCGTTAGAATAGTTTGAACAGTTAGAATACGTGATATTCTGATCTCTCTTATTTATTAATATCCCAAAAGATATTTATGAGATTTACTTCCATTCACATTAGGATTCTCAATCCCAACTAAATATGGATGCAATCTGGATCGTGGGCTAAATCCGACCCATGCACACCAATATCTCCCACTCATACATATTTGACTCACTATTTGTGAATCGAATCCTTCAAAATTCTCATCTCGCATCCCTTATTTCATACGGGAATAAGGCGTGTGATCAAGCGAAAAAGGAGCAAGTGAGAAGAGTTATATTAAGTCATCACCATACTAACATAACCCTACAACTCCACAAAAAATCACTGTGTACCCCAAACTATGTGGTTGCACTAGATCAAGCATCTCTAACTTCTCTATATGAAATAGAGCATGCTTGACTCATTCAACTATGTATCTATGCTTATCACTACGTCAAACGTTTTTCAACTTTGTCGGCAGGCCTAAGAGCCATAGAACATGAGTGTGTTACCACCTTTAGTTTTTCCTCGGCCTCACATGCCACTCAGCTTGGACCTGACAACTTTCTTAGACACGCTCCGACAAACCGAATCCTTTCCACTGTCATTGGAGAACACGCTAACGTAGCATCATCGAGCTTACACCTCTTGGCACGATCCAGAGTCCCAAAGGGTACTAATAAACAATGAAGACTCACACAGTGACGAAATAGGGATCCATTCAGTCACTTCTCTCAGGAGGTCGTTCCAAAGCACATGTAGTATGCCTACATGCTATGATGGAGCTCCCACTCAATTTGGGCATGTCATGCTCACTAACATCATATGAACCTTAGTCCAGTCGCACTCCACGCACCTGACCTGCGCACCACCAAATATCACCCTTTGTAATATCTTCTAGTAGTTCGCAAATTCAGCTATAAATAGGCTTTTACGAAGTTTGGACATACTTCATAATCGATTAAATAAAATCTCATCTTAGCCCTAAAGCTAAGGTGACTATAAATTTTATATATAGACCTTCATCGTTGCTCCAAGCGTGAAGGCGAACATTCACATGCCTTAACTAATGCGCATGACCTCAAGTCTCATCCTGCTCGCTATCTCAGTGCTAAGGTGATTGCCCGTGTGAGAGGGTCAATTATAGACTAGTGACATTCACATATATCATAGACACAGTACCAACATAAAAATGAGAATCACAAAGATATCTCATCAATTGATATATGTTCTCAAAGGTCAGTCCATTAAATTCTACTAAATCCTTAACTTGCCTTTGGAGCATATCTCCGTACAAAGGCTCGGTAAAAGAATGAGCGACCACAACGCTCGTAGAAACATACCTGAGAACACTTTAAATATGCGCAATATTCTCATCAGTGGAGATATATTTTGGTATGGGTATGCTTGGTCCTCCAACAATACTTGGCACCCAAAGCATACATCAAAGTGGCTCTATTATCAAACAGATAACGGCATCCGCACAAATATGCGCCACAATGCGCATCACAGATAGCACCCACATCATCTTAGACCAATCTAATAAGATATCTAAGTATTCTCTTGAATTTCAATACCCGGACCCGGCCCCGGACCCATTTTTTGGACTCATACCTGCCCCAAACGGGGCGGGTCCAGGCAGGTACTCGTTAGACCAGGATTCATTGCCATCCCTATCCAGCTAACATGATCATCCGTCTAAACACCAGATATCGAAGAAAGAGAAGAAAAAGAAATTATATTTTAATTCAATTATATCCAGAAGAAACCATTCGGAAACTTGTGCCATAAAGGTCTATCTCATGAAAGATGGACAAATCACTTTGCTTAACAAATGCTTTATTTAAAATTAGACTATATCATGTAATGAGTGTCTTTCGCATATCACTATAGATCGGCTCACACTCATCACAACTGTTTTAAAAAATAACTAAAAAACATATTTTGAATTATTAGGTGGCACTCATAATGCCTCTTCTTGTGCGCCAAAAATTTGTTTTAACAAATTTAGGTTGCACAACACTTGATGATAGTCTATTTATTGCTCGATCTCTAGGCATGCTATGTCTTGCTAACATCTATAATCCATTTTAATAAAGATTTGGGGACATTAGCATCTAAAATTAATGAGAGAGCCTCGGAAAGTCAAACTCCAACTCAGTGCAATTACGAGCGAATTTACCAATCTTTATCAATTTAGCACTTAGCGTTTGTCGACCTTTGTTGTCTCTAAGATTGAAGTGACACATTTTATCACTTTGTTGGATCAATTGTGATTCTAATTTTTAAATCTTACTTTTATCCAGCTCTTCTTTGCCTGTGTCAATATTTTCCCTAATTAGCTCATGTTGATCAGCGTGAGCGACAAAATTGAAATGACCATGTGCATTTTTCAACCTTACAAAAATTAGCCTCAAAATAAGCAATTTTGTTGAATTTAGCACAAACTATAAATACCAAAATAGACAACTTAAATAGCGACATAAAGGTATAAGTCACCTAATAATAACCATTGATCGTGAGTGAACTCATATTCTAAAGTAGAGGTCGAACTCCTTAATATTTTTAAAAATTGCAGCTTAAACTAACTGAAGCGCAATTTTCATTTTTGACCCACTTACAAATTGTCAGCGTCTTAAATCACGACAAGTATAGACAACTTGTCCATTTTGCATTCAATTGACATAAAATATTATAATTCGGTGAGTTGGTCTAAGATCTATATTATACTAATTATGCAATAGGTACTAGTCTAATATTTTATTCGAGATCCAAGTAAATCTCTTATTATGCCCTTATACTCAGCGAAATCAAAAATTTCGCAACTCAAGCTGTTAATCATCTCCCACTGAGTTAAAAGGCCATATAAGAATTAACCGATCCAAAATAAATATAATATTATCCATATAAATATCATATATAAATATGCATGCATAACCAATATCAATTCATGCAGCACAATACTAGTAAAGCCACATTGACATTCAAGCACAAACAACAATATATTCATGTGCATCATCATAAATATTCACAAATAATATAAAACATGCTTCTTCCTTTTTCGTAAGCCACATAAACAATTATCATACCAATCACATAAAAAGGTTAAAAATTAAGCTCACAAAAATATATTAACCCCGCGAATTTTATTGCATGTATCATAGAAAAAAAAAAAAGCGCACTAAAAATATTCCCAACATGTTAATGAATCTAATTCATAAAAAGTATTATAGAAAAAAATACGCACTAAAAAAATTTCCAACATGTCAATGAAACTAATTCATAGAAATGAAAAGGTTAAAAAAAGATACAATCAATATTAGAAGAGATAGAACCATGCCAGGAAGATATAATAATTGATCACTTTTTTTTGTTTTTTAATTTTAGATTTCGGATTTTTGGCATAAAGTAAGCTGCCAAACAACTCTTAAGCCGACAGACTACTGTCCGACTCGAGGCTCGGCTCTGCTCATTTAGCCAGACACTGCTCGGCTCGACTCATAAGCCGTGGCTCGGCTCGGCTCATTTAGCCGGAGCCGCCTGAGCCATTAGTTTTTTTAATTTAATTTTTTTTTTTTTACTTTAAAACTTTGGCCAATGACAATCAGATACGTCATTTAGCCCGCTGACACACCGTAAGTGTGGCACACTTGATCCCAACTCTACCAGTGAGCTGTCAGGTAGGTTTCCGGCGCAGGTGCCGCCTTTCCGGTCAAAAATTTCAAAAAGCGGGCAGATTTTCGAAAAATCATAATAAATTCATTTTTTTATCCATTTTTGGCCCATAATATACCATTCCAAACGTATTTTCATGATCTTTAATATATAACAACAATTGAACACCTAAACACAGCAGAAGCAGATTGGATTTTTGGACCAGAAAATTTCAGATTCCGAAAACGTCTCGACAAACTTTAAAAAATCACATAAAATTCATTACTAATCCATTTTCTATGAATTTTATATCGATTTAATCATCTTTTTGAGATCTATAAAATGGTATAACAATATACCAAAAAAACACAATGACATAACTGAAAATTGAAATTTCAGATTCGGATTTCGCCGAATAAACATAGGATGCAATCATTTTTCAATCCATTTGATTCCTCTAACATATATTACATCAACAACAGTGCATAAACATCGAATGCCAAGATTTGTAATAAACGAAGATCGTTCTCATGCTTCATATATCAAGAAAAAATGATTAACATTCAATAAGCGGAAAGATCGAGCCCATATGGCTCTGATACGACTGTAGAAAATAAATAAACTTATTATATTTCACATAAATATATCGAGATTCGTGAACATACCTTTCACCAATATGAATCTTGCATCGGAATAATGATTTGAATCCCAATCGCTCTCGAGCCCATCTACAAGCCAACAATTGAATGAACTCCTCGCCTGTATCGTTGGTTGCTACTAGAGCTTCCAATCAATTGCACACCTTAAACCACTAGAGCAACTTTTTGGTGATTCTCTAAGAGGGAGAGAGAGAGAGAGTTCCGTTAGAATAGTTTGATCAGTTAGAGTACGTGATATTTTGATCTCTCTTATTTATTAAAATTCCAAAAGATATTTATGAGATTTACTTCCATTCACATTAGAATTCTCAATCCCAACTAAATATGGATGCATTCTGGGTCATGGGCTACACCCAACCCATGCACTCCAATAAAAGCTATAGTATACATACACTTTTTTTTTCATTCATGAGAAGGAGGGGATTACCCAAAACGTTTCTAGCCCAACATACTCGGGCTAATAGTCAAAATACGTGGCCAAGTTCGACCAAGATTATCATCATCAAGAATATGATGGACACACTGGTCAGGCGTATTAAAATATGCTAAAGGGGTGTGCAACCATAACTTGGCTAACATGTCTGCCGCTCGGTTGGCGTCTCGCCAAATGCAGTTGATATAGACCTCCCAGTCCCTATTCCAGACAACACGTATTTTTTGGATTAGCTCATAATAGTGGTGAGCTGAAGAGGCGTCCATAATACCTCAGATAGCAGTCATGCAGTCAGATTCGGGGATGAGTTTTTAAATTTCGGTATTCCAAGCCATCTCTAGTCTCTCTAGGATGGCTCACATTTCTGCCTCTTCAGAGCAGCATGTCTCGATTTGTCCAGCAAACCCATTCATCCAGTCACCATGCTCATTCCTCAGGGTACCCCCAATTCCCATCAATTGGTCAGTATTATCTTCGGTTTGTGTCACCGCTATCTTCGGTTTGTGTCACCGCCACATCCACATTTACCTAGCAGTATCCGGGAGTTGGCTTGTTCTAACCCGTCTGTAATTGGAGAAACATTACATCCTGGTCAAAAGAAGTCGATTGTACAGTTCCCTTAATTCGTGAACGTAAAATATCTAGGACCATTGTAGGTGCCTCATTCCTTCCCCCGTGAATTAGCTCATTCCGTACCTGCCAAATGAAAGAAATAATTTCAGTGAACGCCAGAGACCAGTTGTCACACCAATCATACCTATTTGCTGCATGGGAAAGATTCCAATCCCCCCAGCTTTTACTTGATCTTGAGAAGAATCTCGAATGATAGTTTGGATGAATGGTTGTCTCCCATACTCTCCGCGCCCATGCACAATCACGTAGTGCATGCAAATTGGTGTCCTCCAACCTGCAACAAATAGCACAAGTGGCAGTATGCGTTATTTTTTGGATTTTCAGCTTAGATTTTGTAAGCACACGTTCATGTACAATTAACAAGAGGAAAAAACAACGACGATAGACTCCTTGTGTTTTCCATATTCGGGACCATTTTTTGCTTTCGTTCGTACGAGCATTTGCTCCCGATAAGGCTTCATATGCACTTTTAACACTATATTGGCCATTCGTAACATATTTCCAGCACGGGGTATCTAGTTGCCCCTATAGTTCATCCAAATCTATCCTCTGAAGTAGTGCACACACATCATGTGGAAGTCTACTTAAGGACGTCCAATTCCAGCCAACGACTGATGTCCAGTAGATTTGAACCATCCGCGCAGCTGTCTCGTTGTCTAGGTGATGATCAATGCAAGATATGAGGGTCCTACCCGCTAACCATTCATCCAGTCAGAATTTAATTTTATTCCCATTTCCAATTACCCACTTGATACTGGATCAGACCAGCAGCAATAAATCCAAGATATTCCTTCAGCTTTGAGACGTGTTACTATGTGCACGAGCTTGTCGGCGAAGAATGTATTTATGTCTAAGTACCTCGACCCATAAATTTGGCTCGTTCATGAGTAAATGCCAATCAAGCGTACCCAAAAAAGTAAGATTTGTAAGTCTCATTTTGCGGAGACCCAACCCTCCTGCCATTTTGGATTTACACACTGTATCCCAGTTGACAAGGTGGATTTTCTTCTTGGCATCTGAACCGCCCCACAAAAATTTTCGGTTAGCCCTATCAATTGCCTCGCATAATCCTAACGGAAGTCTAAGAGTCTGCATATGATACGCCAGAATTGACTCCATGACCGATTTTATCAGAGTAGTTCTGCCTGTAGTTGCGAGATGTTTTCGTTTCCATCCTTGAAATTTCTTCCTTACATGCTCTAGGATAAATTCAAAATCTTTCCACAAGAGGCGTCCATGATTGAAGAGAAATCCAAGATATCGACCTAAATTATCCATTTGCCCAAGGGAGGTCAGCCGACTAATTCTCTATTTTTCTGCAGTTGTTATATTCTTGGAGAATAGAATGCGAGACTTTTGACGGTTGATTGTCTGCCCCGAGAGATCACAATAAACTCCTAGATTATTCATGTCCACGGTAATTTGATGTGTGGTGGCTTCGCAAAATAGCAGCAAATCATCCGCAAACATTAGATGTGAGATGCGCAAACCTGAGCGAGAAGTGGGAACAACATTCCAAGTTTTTTCCTGCACTGTTTTGTCAATAAGTGCACCTAATTTCTGGACACAGAAAACAAAAAGATAAGGCGAGAGGGGATCCCCCTGTCTTAGGCCTCGCTTCGGCATGGACCACTCGGTGACTTCTCCATTCCATAATAGAGAGATTTGAGTCGTCATAATGCATGACATAATAAGCTTGACCAAAGTGTCGGGGAATCCGAGTTCACATAACACATTTTCTAAAAAGTCCAATTAATTTTATCCTATGCTTTTTCAAAATAAATTTTGGCCACAAAAAAACCCTTTTTTCCTTTGCGATTACGCGTATCATGAAGAACCTCTTGAGTTATAATAATGTTATCAATGGTTTGATGACCCTTGATAAAGCTACTTTGAGTTTGCAGGATAACTTCATTCATAAAGGGCTAAATTCGGTTTGCATGGTTTTAGTGATAATCTTTAAACCAACATTAGCAAGCCTAATTGGACAGAATTGACAAAGATGGGTAGGGTGCTTCTCCTTATGGATTAAAACAATACGAGATTTATTTAGAGAGGTGTCGATGCAACCTGAATGAAAAGCTTCACGAACCATGTGAAAAATGTCATCGCCGACAATGTTCCAACATCTCTGATAAAAGAGCGGTTGGATCCCTTCAGGTCCCGGTGACTTCGATGGGCTCATCTCCCAGAGAGCAAGCTTGACTTCGTCTTTTGTTACCGGCTCAATAAGATTTGTTATGTGCTGACTCTGTAATTTCGGAAATCCCGCAGTATAAGCATATTATCTCGGCTCCAAGCCCGCGCCATAAAGATCTCGGTAAAACTCAACTGCCATCCATTTCAGAGTCGAAGAGTCCATCTCCCATTCACCCATATCCCTCCGAAGAGTTCGGATTGGAGCTTTTTTTTGCTTCTTTAGTGCGGAAAGATGGAAGAATTTCGTATTTAAATCCCCTGCCCGCAACCACTTTATTCTCGCTTTTTGTTTCCATAAGAGTTCCTCTTGACGTAGGGTATCTTGGTATTGATCTTGCAAATTGATCTCCAGTTTTCGAAGAGAACTACTAAAGGTGATGCTTTGAGCTCTCTGAATACCCGCAATACGTGCTACTCACTGCTTTTTTCTCCTAAACATATTGTCGAAAGTAGTTTGATTCCAAGTAAATGCTGCTTCCCGTGTGTGACTGATCTGAGCAGGTATCCCAAGCCATCTATTTTCGACCTAATGGCGCGAAATCACTTCCCTGAAAGTGGGGTGCGTGAACCAGGCCGTCTGGAACCTGAAATATTCATTGTTCCTTCGTGTTGTTATAGTGGAAGCGAGAGAAAGTAAAATAGGCGAATGGTCCGAGCTAATTCTCGGAAGGTGAGAGACCGTTGCAATTGGGAACTCAATACACCACTCCTCATTGCACAAAGCACGATCCAGTTGTTCTTGTAGATGAGAATTCCCTCCTTTAGCCCAAATGTAAGGAGTACCGATAAAATTCAGATCAATCAGGGGCGGACGGAAGTGGGGGGGGGGGGGGGGGGGGGGGCAGTGCCCCCACTGAAATTCTTGTTTTTTTTTTTTTTATATACAAAATTTTTAATTTTAATTTATTAATTGCATTAATGCCCCCACTTAAAATTATTAAGTGCACCCCCTCAATTTTGAAAGTATTAAATGCCCCCCATTAATTTTGAAAAATTATTTTTTTACCTTACAAAATTTTTTATATTTGAATTTCGCCTCCCCTCAAGATCGAAAAATATCACGTTTTCTCCCTTTACTTTGAGTTCACCCCCCCAAAACCCAAAATTTTGACTATAACAAAAGAAGTATAAAAGTATAAATTATGTCAAAAGTTGTAATTGAACCTAATTAGTTATTATATTTTCCCTCATAAATATACCGTACCGTACCTTTTTGGACATTTTAACTCTATGATTTGCTCAAAAACACATACTCTCACATATAGAGACGGAGCCACATGAGGGGCACTCGCCCCTCCTCAACTTTGAAAAGCTTATGTCTTTGCCCTATAAACTTTTGAAATATGAATCCCCCCCCCCCTCCGACACACACACAAATCCAAAATTATCAAGGTTTGACCCACTCTATTTTTATATTCACCCCCTCAAACCCCAAATACTGGTTCCGTCCCAGCTCACATAAGATTAAAAATGTCCAAAAAAGACCTATGTGCAACGAAATTCGAATATTAGGGATGCAAAAATCAACATTTGAATATGAGGGACTACTCTAACATAAATTATACATTAAAGACTATAATTGTCATTATCCTAAATATTTATGATTTATTATGTGATGTCCAATCAAATTTTTCCAGATATACTTTATTAGGCTATAAATTCATTACAATTTTTTTCATACATACTTGAGGCAATAAATTCTGTGTTAATATTTTTTTGAAAAAATTACACACAAACCCTTTCACTTATTATGTAATTACCAAACCCTTCTCCACTCGTTGGAAATTATCAACACGCCACCTCAATGAGTCTATTTGTAAGGTTTACATGGGTAAAATTGTAAGAACGTTAAATATACGGTGGAGGGGGGGGGGGGAACTGTAGGAATGATCTTAATATGAGGGGACTTTATGTAATTTTTAATAAGTGAGGGAGTTTTAGTAATTACACAATCGAGGGTTTGTGTGTAGTTTTTCCTATTTTTATTGATACAATTTCAAAAACCTTACATCTAAAAACGTCAGTATTTATATTATATGAGTCGATACTAACTAGTTGAAGGGTGTGTAGGATTCCTCTCCTACAATTATGTAGGGACATTTTGCGTGAGCATGATATTTCTAGGAATACCTACATAAGCATTTCGTTAGTTCGAGTTTCTTTATTCTTTTTTTTTTTAAAATTCAAGATGAAGGGATACCCTAAATATCTAACCCAACAAATCGGGGTTGATAGTCATAATCTTGAGGCATAAAAAATCTATCTAGCTCCATAAAAGAGGGAAAGCCACACTTATGGCAACCTGGATTCGAACAGGACCTCTCACATAAAGTGGGTGGTGAATACCACTAGACCAACATGTCTCGGTAATTTCATTAGTCTTTTGATGCCTGGACTACTCACTTCCATGTTAGAAGCTTACTTAATTGAAAATATTTTGAATTTTAGAGGTCACAGACAATCACTATATTTAAACACAAAACTCTTGTTACTTTTGAAGCACGTACGATTGTCTTTTTTTTCTTTTTTTCTTTTTTATAGAAGAAGCACGTACGATTGGATATCAAATATAATCCACATTTACATGGAATAAGTTTACCTAAAATTAATAGGGTTAATTACACTAACTACACCTCTTAGTGTGATTACAATTCAACCAGCTTATTTTGAGCATATAACAAATATCCCTTCTTATAATAAAACCTTACAATTGTCCCCTTTCTTTAGAAAACTAATAAAATCTGCTTAAATCATCAAAAAATATTTCTAGAGTTCCCATTTTCCAATCGAGGAGGTCCATATAATTTCTCATATTAACAAGGGTGTAATTGTAACTTTCAAATTAGTTCTAAATAAATAGTTTCATAAAAAGCTTAGACTTTCATCACAACCAGTGTTTTAAAGGGCGAAGGCACGGGGCGGGACGTTCCATATCTCCTAGGGCAGGGCATAATGTTTTTATATTAAAAAACTATACAATAATGTTAAAAATTGATTCAAATTAGAAAAAAATTACAAAAGTTGATGGAAAAAATTAAGAAACAAAGATTAAGATAGGGAGAGTTAAAAAAAATAAAATTCAACCATGCGAGCTAAAAGTTCAAGTTCAACTCTTGCCTAAAAATTTTATTTAAGATCATTGTCCTCATCATCGATATCGCTACCAATTCAAAACATTCCACTTCATTAACACCACCAATTTGCAAATCCTCCATTTCATTAACACGTTTTCCTCCAAAAGAGGGTGGACTTTGGCTTGAAAGTTAGAATAAGTCAGTGAGGACCCAAAATCATTATATTTGGGTTGAACAACCTGGGCATACTGTCATGCCATGACAGTTTGAAATATTTTTAGACAACCAAGAAGTGTCATTTTGCTCATAGACGGAGTTTGAAATATTTTCAGACAACTGGGATGTGTCATTTTGCTGATTATTCTGGAAAAAGTCTAAAAAATTCTAGAAGACTCGTTAAAGTACTAGAATACTCTAGAAGAATGTATATCCTTACGGAGAGCTCTAGAATAATGTCTTGGATTATTATAGATAGTAGTAGAAGTATGTAGAATGTCGTAGAGATGTGTGAACCTCTCTATAAATATGTGAAGAATATCCTAAGGAACATTCTTGTACGGCTCTAGACAGTCTTTCCCATTCGTACGACCAAGTGAATCTTCAACAAGCATTAGGGGGTAGCTTAGTATAAATAGAAGTATGAGCGTCATGTGTAAACCAACCAAGTTTAGAAATAGGTCTTGCAAGAGTTATTGAGAGTGATAGTGCAGTATTCTCTTGAGCTCTACTCTTGTGTTCATCACTCCTAATTCTTTATCGAGGCTAAGTCTGTGGCAGTATGCTCAAGATGTAGGGTGCAAAAACGTGTGCTCAGACTCCCACGACATGCGCCCCACCTTATCACGTGTACGCTCCATAGGAGTTGCACCTCCCTCCAATGTCCCGGGACATTTTAGCAATGCCTCGCCTCGAAGTGAGCCCCAACACGTGCCCCGGAGCCTATAAAAATAATGATCACAACTAAACCAAAAAGTATCAAAATCATCCTGTTCAAAGCCCAGAATCATCATGTTGGGCTACTACCCGCCCAACATGAATTTCTTAACAGATGTCACAAGACTATCTATGTCCTCAAACATTTGGTTGTCAAACAACATTCACTTACAAAATAAAATGCAGTAACTTGAACTTGAAAATGAGAGGCGCTAAAGTAAAATTCAACTATAATCTCAATCTAACCAGTAATCAAAACCCAAGTGATGGTCCAAGCTCATGTAATGCTCCATACACATCAGGGTTTCCCTTTGGAGACAGATCTATGAATTCGTGACGCAGATTTGGACATCTTAGGTGAGTCAGGAAGAATATGCCAGGATGAGCATAAGATGCCCTAAATCAATATACTTTTGTCATCTGATACTCAGCCTTTTCAATTTCAAGGAACTCGACGACTTCAGTTTTGGTGCCCTTCCTAAACTTGCGGTCGTTAAGCATTTCCTTCAAATGAGCTATCCATAGGTCCACATGACAGTCCATTACCTGAATGAAGAAAATAGGCCGAGAAGAAGAGGCAGACAATAAAAAAAAAAAGAGAAAGAAAGAGAGGGGGGAAGAGAGAGAGAAGAACAAAGAATGGGTCACTTATTCTGTTCAGTATATGCAAAGAAAAAATCTAACTAGGCAACTAACACGAGGCAAGACCTAGTTTATGCAAGAAAAAAGAATCACACAAGCATATGGAATAAAACAGTGAGTACAGGTGAACATGCGTAAATTCAGATATAATTCTTATCAACCAAGAATCAAAAAGCATTACCTCATCAAGATTCTCAAATGTATCCTTATCTATTTTCAAAGTTTTCCCAATTCGAAGCAAGCTTGTGGTGTCTTTGTCTTCCTTTCCACCTTCAACTTGTCCTTGTCAGCATAAATCCCGTCATACACTTTCAGAGTCAAAGTCAAAAATCAGGGTCCACGAGAACTAGGATGAATAACACTTTCACCAAGATCCTTGTCCGACAAAAACTGAAAGCAAAAATGTGAACGGAGAATGAACAAGAAGGCCTAGGCTAGAGTTTCTTACCAAAAATAAGGGGGGAATAATAATAATAATAATAATAATAATAATAATAATAATAGACAAAACAGTAAAAATTGATAGAATACCTCTCTTGCTTCACCAGAGGTGATTTCCAGAAGCGTGAGTGAGGATGAACAATCATCCTTGGCTTAAAATTCAGCAACTCCTCTTTAAGAAATTTACCTCTTTCAATACTATCGTAACAGTAAAGATCCACATCATGAAAATTCTCAAAGCATCACCACTCCTTACGAGTTAAATGCACCTGGAATAAAGCTGTCTCAGTTGATTTGATTCTGTAAGTCAGATAATCTCCTACATCCAAACGATCGATTAAACTATCACTATCCCCCCAATCATCAGCGTAATCTTCCTTTCCAGTCAATACAGATTCAAGGACGCAAATCGCAACATTCAGTCGAACTACGCTAACTGTCAGTTGCACAATTTTCCCTTCACATAGTGATTCTTTACTTTCTCCTGAGATCATCTAAAATACATCATGATGACTTGGTTCTTCATATAGTTTACAGAGATCCTGAAATCCTTCAATCAACTCCAATCTTATATCATTAAGGGTTTCAATTTTGTTCTGACGGCTTTTCTGTTCAGCGTATTCATGAATATCCACAGCTCTCAACAAATGAGGATTCTCCTTGACATGCTCAAAAGCCATTTCTAGATCATCATTTGCATCGTCATTACCATCCTCCCGGAAAATATACTAGACCAACTCTTGTGCGAGATTGTCAGATTCTGGATGTATTCTTGTGCTATCTAACAAATCAATAAATTGACTACTACTGGAAGCCTATCCTCCAAATTTCTTAATCATATCTCTTGTATATTTAGCTTGGTTTATAAATATGCAATTAGGAAGTTGTTTAACTTGTAATCCTAAGAAAAAAGTTAATTCACCCGTCATGCTCACTTCAAATTGATCTTGCATCATTTTCAAAAATTTCTCACACAATCGCTTATTAGTAGATCCGAATATAATATCATCAACGTAAATTTGGACTAAGAGAATATCTTTGTTATAGGTAATTTTGAATAACGTTATATCAACGCTGCATTTTGAAAAGTCTTTATCAATAAGGAAGATAGAGAGGGTGTCATACCAGACTCTTGGTGCTTGTTTGAGGCCATAAAGTGTCTTATCCAATTTGTAGACCATCCTCTTGCCATGGTTGTTGATGAATCATGGGGGTTGGTCCACATACACTTCTTCTTGGAGTTTACCATTCATAAAAGCACTCTTCATGTCCATCTGATACACTATGAATTTGTTCAATGTGGCAAACACGGGCTACGGGGGCATAAGTTTCATCAAAATCAATACCTTCTTCTTGACAATAACCCTGAGCAACTAATCTAGCTTTGTTTCTTATAACAATTCCATCTTCATCCATCTTATTCCAGAAAATCCATTTAGTCCCAATAACTCCTTGGTGAGTTGGTCTGGGAACTAGCGTCCAAACCTTACTTCGCTCAAATTGGTTAGGCTCTTCTTGCATCGCTTCAACCCAACTTGAATCACTAAGCGCTTCATCAACTTTCTTTGGTTCCATTTGAGATAGGAATCTCGCGAACATGGCATCATTAAATATAGCGGCTCTAGTCCTCACAGGAGCTCCAATATCTCAAATCACTAGATCTGGTGGATGATCTCTAAGCCATTTTCAGCCTGGTTGGAATGGGTTGAGAGACTCTTGATTATCGATCGCTTGATCTTCATTTATCTCTTGCGCAGTCGCTTCATTATTCATAGTTCCGAATTGCTCTTGATGATCATTCTCTTCTTGATCATTAGCATTTCTTGCAAAATCATCATTGATAAACTCACGAGTAACCTTAGGAGGGGGCACAAAGATCTCATCATCATCACTATCATCACCAAGATTAATGAGAAAGATCTTCAACTCCTACATCATTAACATTAACTTTACTCGGCTCTTGGTTAGCATCATCAAACACAACATGAATAGATTCCTCGACCTTTGATTTGATCTTATTTAGGATGCAGAAATACTTTCCATATTTGGAATATCCTGGAAAGATTCCCTCATCTGCTTTAGGATCAAACGTCTTTGGGCTGTGGGATCCATTGTTATGAATGAAACATTTTGAACCAAATATATGAAAATAAGAAACGTTAGACTTACGTCCCTTCCATAACTCATATGGAATTTTTCCATGTTGGTTGTTGATCATACACCGGTTCTGAGTGTAGCAAGCGGTGCTGATTACTTTGGCCCAAAACTTTTGAGAAAGTTTGGACTCGGCTAACATAGTCCTAGCGGCTTCTTTAAGCGTTCTATTCAGTTGCTCAGCAACTCTATTCTGTTGAGGCATTTGATGCACGAAAATCCAGTCGTGTATTTTAACAGCAAGAGGACTGATTGTATGTAGTAATAGAGTGGACAATTAAGTTCAGGATGTCGGAACCACAAATATTTATGTTATAGTAAAAATAGTAAATTAAATCAAGCAATTGTAAACTTAAAGTAAAAGAAATCATAAACTAGCAATTAAAACAGTAATAAAAGATATGCGAAAAACTAATAGATAAAAAGCAACTACGACACATGCGTTGACACAAATTAATCAAATTTTGTTATATAGGTATTCTTGTATTTTAGATAAATATTACTAAGGTGGAAAATTCCTTAAGAGTAATATCAATCCAATCCCTCGCTCATGATAACCTATGCTAGATTGGGTGTAGCAATCTCTCTTGCATGCATTAAAAACTAGAAATTTCCACAAATAAATCCAGATCTCCTCCAAATAAATTTGGCTAACAGCATTCGAAGTATGTAGCTATCCCTAATGTCAATTAACTTAGAAGATGTTATTAATCCTTTTTCCACCTTACATCACTTTCTCCCAAACAGATAATTTAAGTATAATATCTTACATATATTGGACAAGCACATGAACATCAAGCACAAGATTAAAACACAAAGCAATATAAATCATTCATATGAAGAATACTTTTTATGACTCAAAAATCATAATTCGGCCTAAGCATGGCCTCAATCTACAAATTTAGCTACTCATAGTGAAAAAACTGATTAAAAAATTCATGAAAGTAAAAGCAAAGAATAAAAACTCCCTAGGACTGTGTTGATCTTCTTCTTCTTGCTCTTCCTCAGATGTGTTCTTCAATCTCTAATCTACTTTGTATAGAAAATTACACAAGATAAAATTCTAGTCTAACTCTCAAAAGTGTCGTCTCTCTCTCTCTCTCTCTCAAAACGTCTGTTAACTCTGAAAAGCACACCCCAAACCCTACTGCAGCATCTGTATTTATAGATATAAGTTGGGAAGAATCATTTTAGATTTAGAGTTGGAAATTTCCAAAACTGTTTGACCGACATTCACGTTCGAACGTTGTGCCTCCCTGCGTCCGTGCGTACTGCTCTCTTACGTTCGTGCATAAGTCATTTCCACGTTCGAGCGTCATCATCCTCGCGTCCGTGCGTAACTCCGACTTGCGTTTGTACGTGAGTCTTCATCGAATTTCTGCTTTTCTGCTCCAAAATTTCATCTTCTACTGTTTCTTCATCCTTTCTCTCAAATGTCATGATTTATACCTGGATACTCAAAAGAAATAGATTACATGCATATGTGGTATAAAATCATACTTAATTCTGTGAAAATCACATAACTAACGGATTATAAAACACGTAATTCTCAAGCCTATCAACGTTCTAGGCGCAGAATACTCATGAAGTATTCTAATATCTATACAAAACTTCTCAACATATGGTTAGTAAATTCAGTTCCTCTATCGCTTCTAATTCTTATCACCTCTAGATCTTTTGAGGTTTGTAATAGACGGATTAGTGCTATGAGCTTGCCACTAGTTTTATCTTTAGATGCTAGGAATTATACCCATGTATAGCGTGAGAAATCATCAACTACTACTAGCGAATAGTTTTTACCACTTACACTTATGATTTGAATTGGACCAAACAATTCCATATGCAACAGTTCACGAATTCTAGAAGTAGATAGATGAGGTTTCTTCTTAAAAGATTATTTAACTTGTTTACCCATTTGGCATGCATCATATAAGCGATTTTTTTGAAAGGAACCTTTAGGTAATCCCTCTACAAGATTTAGCGATATTAATTGAGAGATTGCCTTAAAGTTGAGGTGATTCATTTTTCTATGCCATAACCAACCTATTTCATTTTGATTTTTAGCCACAAAGCATGTAGAGTTGTTATCAATTGTTAAGCCCCAATCTACTAAATAAACGTTATGTGTTCTTTTTCCTTTCAATTTAGTAGATCCAGTCTTAGCGTCGTTAACATAGCAATAGTCACTTGAAAATTTAACTGCAAAGCCTTTATCACAGAATTGACTAATGCTTAATAAATTAGCTTAAGACCCTCAACATACTATACGTCACTTATCATGACGTTCTCTCAATGCACGATACCTATACCTTTTGTTTTACCTTTAGATTTATCACCAAATCTAACTTGAGGACCATTGGTTGCATGATAGTTGATCAAAAGATCCTTTGAGCCAGTCATGTGCTTTGAAGACCCACTATTGATGTACCCAATAGATGTATCGGCGTTGGCTCTGGGTATCTGCATTCAAACAGAGTTCTAATTCTTTTTAGGTACCCATTGTGACTTAAGTGCTTTCACATTAGTAGCGTTAGTCTGATAAAACTTTAGGAACCCAAAATTTGCCTAGTTTTCATTACGGGAGGATTAGCCTTTTCGCATTTCACTTTGTGTTATGTGTGTTTTTTAGGTGTATATTAACATCCTTGATCATAATTGTAATCATAGTCATAATCATAATCATAATTATAATCATCATAGTATAAATAATATGACCTTGATCTTTGTGGATATTCTTGACGCTTAGTGTTTGATTCACATTTGCAAGATTTCTCCTTAGCCTTTTCAGCATTTGGATAACCTTTTCTTTGTGAATCATTCACTTTCGGCTTTCCTTTATTGCCTGAGTTGGCTTTGGCGTTCTCATTTATCCTCATCCCATTGTCCTTTGATTCATTCAGCATTTGACTGTTTGAACTCTTCTCAACAAAGGCTACACCTTTTCCTTTGTTGGTTTTCGTAACCTTAGATGCTTTTGGTTTATTAACGAATTTATCACAACCTAAACCGGGATTTTCACCAAAGATTCTGGTTATCTTAGTCACATTGTCTAGATTTCTTGAAGCTTTTGACAATGATGAGACGAGCTGCTCTGATTTAGCAAGTTTTGCAATCAGCTCAGCTTCTCTCCTGACTGCCATATCAAGATCACATTTCAAATAAACAATCTCGGTTTCAAGTGATTGGTTCTTCCCAATTATTATTGTTGAACTAGCAACTCTGCCTTAGGTGTCAAGTTTTTACCTTTAACCGTAGAGATCTCATCAGAGTGTTCTTGATATAGTTTGGCGGCACCTTGACGAGTTCCATAATATTCATTGACCTTGTTAAGTAATTCTTCATAAGAAAGAGAATTAGATAGTTTAGTGGTTACCTCTGGTTGTGAGTCTTCAGATGCTCCCCCGTCTATCGTCATAAGACAGATTAGCGCTGAGTCATTAGAAGGCTCATCATCACTACTTTCTTCAGAAGATTCCAAATCCTCTTCAGGTGTGGAGAATGGTTCAGATTCCACTAGCAACCCTTTTTTACGAAGGTTGCTCCTGAATTGATTTCTACCCACGTAATCTTGCCCTGTGGGCTTAAACACGTTTGGATAAGGACAATTTACTGGTAGTGCACTAGTTTCCTGCAATTATAACAAAGATTAGTTTTCATCTTTTGTTCAGTTATTAACCTTGCATTATGTGGCTTGGAAACCATTGGCGCTGAGAGATTCTGATTCGGAGACGTTTGGTAATGAATCAGTGCTGGAGAAAGTGGTGCATAATACACTGACGCTTGATACTAAGCCGCTTGTGCAGGAGGAGGGGTTTGGTATGAAATTTGTCCATTTGATTTATTTATTTCATATCTCATGAACATCTTGAACTTCTTTACTAATAAGGCCATTTCTTTTTCCTCATTAGATTCTGGCGCTTGCACCTCATTGGCTGATTTATCTTTTCCCTTAGCAGTTGCAATTAACGATCCTGATTCAATCGCTGAAGTCGGCGTATCACTGACTTCTCCCAACTCAAATTCGAAAGCCTTTAACTACTCTCAAAACACATGCCCGGGCGTTAAAATTTCAAACATTTGGGATTCTCTCATCGCAACAGTCTTCATAAGATATTTACTTTGAAGACTTCTGAAAATCTTGATGACCATTTTCTTATTGGTCAAATCCTTGTCTAATGACCCCAACTCTGTAATAGGCGAAGAAAATCACGCATCCAGTTGATCTAGCGTCTAATTGGGCTGCATCTTAAAATGCTCAAATCTTTGCATAGCTATGGAGAGCTAGTTCTCCCTTATCTGTGCAGATCCTTCACACACAATAGACAATCTATCCCATATATCCTTTAAGATTTTGCATTGCTTAAACTTATTGAATAATCCCTCATTATCAATCAACACTGAGTAGAGAGCATTACGTCCAACATTATCCAAATTTGCTCGTCTATGGTCCTCTGGCGTCCATTCTACTTTAGGTTTCTCAACATAACCATCTGAAGTCGCTTAATCTGCTCCAGGAGCTCTGGTTATAACTTTCATAATCTGAATGGGGCCATTTGAAAGAATATCACACATTTCATTATCACATGAACATAAATATGTAAATGCTCTAAGTTTCCATGAGTCATAATTTGACTAAACCAAATTTGGCATCTTTGCAAAGGCCATAATATGTGATGAAAGATTTTTCAAAAGCGACTAAGTTTTGAAAATGGATCTAAACAAGCAGTTACGCTCGGAAACGCTTAGATTTCTTCTTCAAACGCTCTAATACCACTTTTTGGTGCCAAGTGGCATACGAAAAGGGTCTAGAAAGGGGGGTTGAATAGACCCTGAAGTTTTCTTTGACTTCAAAAATTTTTGTGCCTCATAAATGTTTTGAACGCTTGGAAAGGAAAGCGCTAGGTCAATCGCTAGAATAAATATAACTTAGACTCAGTTATTTTAGCAATTACCAAAGTAGGCAAAGCTTAGATCACTTAATCAGGGTTAGCAAAACAGAATTGATTTTAATGCTTAGTATTCAGTTTTGTCAACTGGTCACTTACTGTTTTTAATGCCCTTTTAAAGATGGAATTTAAATCATAAGTAAAGCAATAAAACAGTAAAGTAGATGATAAAAGATATGAAAGGTTCACTGGGTGATGTAATCCTAGCTACGTCCTTCTTCACCTTTTCACTTGGAGGAAATTCACTTAATGATGATCAAAGTCTTCACACAGAGGACTTCTACAAATGAAGAATGAACACAAAGATGATCTTGAGCTCCTTAATCACATAGACTTCAGCTCCACTTGAGATCTCTTCAACAAGCTCCTCTCACTCAGAAACACTACTTGATTCACAACTTCTTCCTCACACAGATGAAAGAGGTTGGAGGGTTTTGTCACAAGGGTTTGTTTGATTTTTTGGAAGTTCAAACAACTTGGGATATCTCAATAATAGTGAGGGGTTCTTATATGGAAGATGTTTGAGATATTTGTGACTGTCTTTGGAATGTATGAAAAGCTTGAAGGTTTTGGCAATGGAGTTTGTAAGCTTTTTTTGGAAGGATTTCAACAAAGTTTTGACCTATTTTCTTGTGTATGAACGTGTGCTATTAGGGTTTGCTGAACGGTGCTATTCATAGAATTTTCTTAGGATTTGTCCGTTGGACACATGCTGGCGCGTGTCTATTATTCGGTGAGTGGGTAGCTTCTTTTTCTGACATTCCTGAAATTCTGCTGCACCGATTGGATGTGATAGATTTTGAACTCTGATAGTCTAGTCAATGGTGTCTTGTCCATATGCAATTAGTACTTATCACATTTAATGCTCTTATCAGGCATTTAGTGCATTTGAATTTATTTCCAGTTGGAAATAAATTCAACCATTTCAGGTGAATCTGATCTCTTAGCGTTTGACAGACACTTAGACAATCTTCATCTTCTCTTGACTTCAGCCGTTGATCTTCAACTTCATCTTTGACATACTCACCTAGAATTCTATTAGCGACTCGGTATCCAATACTTAATCTAAAATCTATAAGGATAAAAATTCAAGCCTAACAAAATAATAAACTTTAAAACGCTTATACAGATTTTCTATGAAAGCATAAATTTACATTCTTTTGGGGCTTAACATAAATTCCTATCTTGTCACCATAAAAACATCTAACATGAATTTCCTAACACTTTTATCTTCCATAGGTCATTATCTCTCGATTTTTAACCTAGACATTTCATCAAACACTTGGTGATCAAGCAAATACAAGCATTAGGGTCAAATATAATATACATAGCTAAATGCAAAATTAATCCAATAGAAATCAATAAATGAACAATCAAATGTCATAAATGGCCTACCCATGGCCTTAATAAAATGTATTTATCTCATATTCATGTCAAAATCACAAACCCAAATCATAGAAGTCATAGGAGATTTGAATAAATTTAAGAAATAAAGATGTAAAAACTCCCTAATACTCGTTATGATGTAGATTTCTTCGTTGAATTCTCCGTCTTCTCGCGAGTATGGGCCTTCAATGAGTAACTTAGCCTTCAAGGCTTCTTCCCAACCTCTCTCTCTTCCTTTTTGGGTAAAAAGCTGTTGAGTGAAGTAAAGGTTAGGTCCAAATAACCAAATAGGGGTATTTATACTCCTTGGGCCACGTGTGAATGCCTTGGCATTCCCTATACTGTCTTGGACACCGAGGCATTCTAGGGTGAACCCCGTGGCGTTCACCTTTCATACCCGGACACCGCGGCGTTCCATGCTGGATGTCACGGTGTTCAAATGATCAGCTCCAAATCTGCCTTGTTTTGCCTTCGGTTCTAGATCTTTGCCCAAATTTTTAACCTAACCTGAATAGTAAGAGAAAACAAGGGTCAAAGCATCATATGTGATAAGAAATATCAAGGCAACTATCAAAACTAAGTAGATATAATGGGGAAAAACTTGTGTAAAATTAAAATATATCAACCACCTCCAAACTTAGCTTTGATCGTCCTCAATCAAATAGAATCAAGCACACATAGGAAGATCAAAAATTTCATTTGCAATTTCATACACACAAGAGCAAGCATTATACCTTTGAAAAATATTATGAAAAGCTACACGGCGCTTTAAACATTCAACAATTCAAAAATTTCACAAAATCTTAGTTTTCATCCCTAAATCGTCAACTCCACATCCATATCTATGTCAAGAGCACACTTTAGACAAGATTATACAAGCTAATTGGAAAGTAAAGGCATTGAAACAATTCCATATTCGTTAATTTATCGGTGTGCATAATGTGCAAAAGTCAGAATCAAAAGGTCTTTGCGGCTTGTAACGTAAGGCTCGGTGATGGCTAGGGCTGGAAGACATGGATAAAATGACTAAATCAAGAAAGCTTATAACTCAATATCATCAAGCTAAAATCGCGTATCAACCACAAAAACTTTCACAACTCATCACTTATCACCTTTTACTCTCTTTTACCTTTCAACTTAAAAACCCAAACTTGTTTCTTTTTATACCAGGTTGTACAAAAATTCCAAAGCCAATCGATCCATAATGAGCCTTAATCAAAGCCTAGTCGAGAGCACTTTTTTTTGATATATATATATATATATATATATATATATGTCGACTATTTATCCCATTGTTCAATTTCTCATTTCATCTCCTTCATTACATAATACTTCAAACCTCAAATTTCCAACAAAACCAACAATATCACTATCTAAACCATATTCATTCAAACAAAAACAAGGTATGCACCCACATATAAGCTAAATGATATGAAGTTCTAAGCTCTCTTGGTTGGGTGTTAGACATTGATTTTCTTTTAGGTTAAAGTGTGGCTTCTGGTGTGCTTAGCACACTACATTCTTATCAATAAGGCTCAAAGCAAGGTTTAGAGATTAAGCAATATAGTGAAGGCTAAGATGTAAGTCTAAAGACAATGAAAGATGGCCTAAATCATTTTATGACTTCACAACATCACAATACACTTCAAAGTCAACAAAATTGAAATTTCAACGCTTTAAATCCTCAAAAATTTGCATAAGTATGGCTAAAAAGGGCTTTTAAGACACAAAATATGACATGTTGACCACAGACAAGGGATTTTAACTTTCACAAAGTAGACACAATCAAACGCATTATGCTCTTATGCAAAGATGCATCAATTCATGAATTCCAATTCAATAAGGTTCTACTTATTAACGTGTGCATAAATTAAAACAAAATGAATGGATAAAGCACAAACAAAGCTATTTGCAAAAAGTGTACGCCACCCCCAAATTTCAACATAAACATTGTCCCCAATGTTCATAAAAGAAATACAAGGGATAAACGATACAACCTTGAAAAAAATGAGAGACAAAGCGATCACGATGATGGTCTAGTATCTCGGTATCGAAACCTGAATAACAAAAAACTCAAGCAAACCACATCAAAGAAAAAAGTAGAGCAAAAACCAGAAAAAACACAAGACAGAACGGAAAACCACGATAACTAAAAGCAAAAGAGAACAGTACAATCATCAAGTTCAAAAGTACCAACATCCAATCATAAAACAGAATAAAGCAAATAAAAGGGAGGGGAGACTCTCGAGAAACATCCTCATTCTATGCCTCATCCTACTCCTCATCCTGCTCCTCATCCAACTTTGTCTCCTCATCACCATCATCATCATCATCAAATCACCCACCTCATAGGAACTGCAGTGGCTTTGGGGGCTAGGGGTGCAGTGGGTGCGGGTCAAGTGGGTCGAGCGGGTCAAAATGTAAGAAATTAGGGCAAACCCCGGGCTAAGCTCCAAATGTGTTAACCCATTAGCGCTCTCCATCAATCTGTGTCAATTTGGAATCCAAAGCTGTCACTTTAGAATCCAACTCAATCTCCCACTGAGAGATATCAGAAGCCACCCCGAAAGAAGATGAGACACGTGTGGGGCCGGGCGGCAGGGTGCAACAGGTAAAGCTGAAGCTACAGTAGAAGCTGAGGGAGAGCAGCGGTAGAGGATGCTGGACGAGTACGGAGGGCACGATAACTAGAACTCCTGGGTGCAGGTCGAGCAAGTCAAAATGTGGGAAATCAGGGCAAACCCAGGACAAGCTCCAAATGCATTAGCCCAGATAACGCTCTCCATAAACTGCCATTGATGATGGGCATCCTATTGAGCGTCAAGAATATAATGATCAATCTGTGTTATTTTGGAATCCAAAGTTGTCACTTCGGAATCCAACTCAATCTCCCACTGAGGAATATCAGAAGCCACTCCAGAAGAAGATGAGGCATGTTGTGGGGCCCAGCGGCGGGGTACAGCAGGTAGAGCTGAAGCTGCAGCAGAAGCTGAGGGAGGCGCGGCGATAGAGGATGGTGGACGTGTACGGTGGGCATAATAACTAGAACTCCCAGAGGCATTCTCGGCGACACTAATAAGCATTAAAGAAATTATCCGACGAGGAACCTCAACATGCTCCATAGGGAATACTCAATGCCAGCCTTCTTATGCAAAGTGGTGATCAGAGACAGGAAGAAAAGACTCTGCTTGACGCCATCACACACTAGAATAGAGTGAATCAACTGCTTCTTAATCATCTTACCCACATTGATGTCTACCCCCGTATGAATAACTTCGACGACCTCGATTCGCTCTCTAATAGCAGTCAAAGAAAAAGTCTGCATGAGGTGAGTGCAGACAAAATAGTACCACGTGCGGGCCACAGTAGACAGGTGACCCGCACGGAATGAAATAGGCCGAGAGCCTCTAAAACTGGTCCAAGTGGAGTCTGGATAGCAAAGTGCAGAGTGGACAGCACCATAGTCAATGTTCTTCAGAAACTCCACAAGCTGATCAACTCTGGGGATTAGAACTTTAAGTACCTCATTGATATTGGCAGTAGAGATGATGATGTCTTTTCCCAGGACCCCCAACCAATTTAAAATGTTGCACATCGGCAGGCTTGCCGACAACATTAGCATAGAATTATTTTACCCATGGAAGTACAACCTCCCCGGTCTGTGTAGCAAAGTGAAACCACCCTCTATTCTGGATTTTACACTTGAAAGGAGCAATTGAGCAATCCAGAGCTCGCTCATCAATAACATTTTTCAGATTCAACCTAGTCGAGAAATGAACGGAAGCCCCTTCGCTAACAAACTTGTGGGTGTCATAATTTTCTAAGGAGCGTTTTCGAGATCAGAATGAATATCATCCATGTTATCCTCATCTTTGTAAGGTGGATCATCCTCATACGCGGACGTAGTAGTCTTACCCTTCTCCTTAGCCACCCGAGAAAGTTGGGTTCTCATTTTCAACGCCTCACAAGTAATAAACAACTGGAATAGATTCCCAAAATCCACCTATACCACCGAAATCAACTTCCGCAATCAACAATATACTCCCAAACTATGTCAACAAACAGACCCACCACCAATGTACGCAAATCAAATCCACAACAAGCTCCAAAGCAAAGAACAAGGACAATGCTAGCAACCAAATGAAACCCACAACATGAACTTGACTCAACCGATAATTTTAAACATCAAAAGTCACGACAAAAGCTTCAACAATTCAACAATTAACGATCTCTCCCCACAATTTGACCAAAAATGCACAATAGATCCTCAATACACAAATGGCACAAAAATAGCATAAATGATATTAACTAAGCTATCTTTACCAAAAAGACGACCAAAAGTAGTGTTGAAGTCCCGTGGTGGCAGTGGAGCTTCGGCGGAGTTATGGTAGCACGGACGTGCAGTGATGGAGCTTGGAGGAGTGATTTTTTGGCTGAATTTTGTGATTTTTGATCGGTAGGAATGACAGTAATTGGGGTGGGTAGTGTGGATTTGAGATGAATTTGAGAGATTTTTAGTGAGGTGGGATTAATTAAAGGTTTAGTGAAAGGCACGAGTTGGGGAAGAAGGAAAAGAGGGTTGAAGTTGTGAAACAGGGAAAAATCCTACTAGTGTGTTTTATATACAGCAGCAAACGTGCGGCGTTCGTTCCAGTGTGCCCAACGTCGTGGTGTTGGTTGACTAATGCCACTGTGTTGTCTTCAGAGACCCCAACAATGTGGCGTTGGACAATGAACGTCGGGCGCTCACCTCCAGTGATTTGAATGCTTTGGCTTTTGTTCAAGTTACATCGTGGCGTTCCCCTATTGTTTCAATGCTTCAATAAGGGAAAACGACGGCTTTCCTCGAATGATTACCAAGGTGTTCATCCATGGAATGAACACCACACTATACCTTTAGTTATGATGGGTATCAGTTGCTTTTGTCATGTCGTGTGAAGGAATGTTATACTTGCGAACAAGATAAAAGCATTACTCAAAACGCAAAACAAAATGAAACAAATAAACAAAAAAACAAAACTAGACGAAAAGAAAAAGAACTTGGGTCCTCCAAGAAGCACTTGTTTATAATCGTTAGCTTCACTTAGGGGCACTCAATTTGGTGGATCTACGAGGGTAACTTGTACCCAGTGCCTAACACAATCATTTCCTTCATAATTGTTCAAACGTTGGCCATTAACTGTAAATGATCCCTTTTCCTCGTATGAAATTTCAACCGCACGGGAGGGGTAAACTTTCATAACCATGAATGGTCCCGACCATTTAGACCGTAGTTTACCAGGGAAAAGTTAGAGTCAAGAGTTTAATCAAAGGACCTTTTCTCTCTCGGTAAACTCCCTTGGTGTGATGTGCTTCTCATGCCATCTTTTTGTACGTTCTTTCTAGATTTTTGCATTTTCATATCCCTCTTCTCAGAACTCTTCTAGCTCATTCAATTGCAACAATCTATGCTCACCTACATCTTGCAAATCAAAATTAAGCAATTTAATAGCACCAACATGTCCTATGCTCTAGTTCAACGGGGAGGTGGCAAGCCTTCCCAAAAATGAGACGGTAAAGTGACATGCCTCTAGGGGTCTTAAATGCGGTTCGATATGCCCAAAGGGCATCATCTAACTTGAGAGACCAATCCTTCCTAGAGGAACTAACTGTTTTCTCTAGAATGCATTTAAATTCCCTATTTGACACTTCAACTTGTCCACTCGTTTAAGGGTGGTACGGGGGTAGAGATCTTGTGTGTGACACCGTATTTATGTGAAAGATTATCAAATTATTTGTTCCAAAAATAAGTGCCACCATCACTTATAATGGCTCGAGGTGTACCAAATCGAGTGAAAATGTGTTTTTTCAAAAATTTAACAACCATCCTCGAGTCATTTGTTCGTAAAGCCTCCACTTCTACCCACTTAGACACATAATCAATGGCTATGAGAATGTATTTGTTAGATCATAATCTAGGGAATGGTCCCATAAAGTCAATTCCCCAAATATCGAAAAGTATACATTCTAACATTTTGTTTAAAGGCATTTCATGCTTCCTAGAAACATTCCAGGTTCTTTGGCATCTATCACAAGAAGCTGTATATGCATGCACATGTTTAAATAGAGAGGGGACAAAAACTTGATTGGAGAATAGTCCTAGTGGGCCCGAAGTGGCCACCTACCTCGCCATCATGACAATGGCTCATAACAGACATCATCCTCTCCGTCAGTACACAATGCCTAATAATGCCATCTGCAGAATTCTTAAATAGAAATGGAGCTTCCCAAAAATAATGTTTTACATCATATAAGAATTTTTTCTTTTGATGAAAAGTAAGACTCGGGAGAAGTGCACCTGTGACAACATAATTCGCAAAATTGGCATACCAAGGGAAAGAGCAGTGAATTACCGCACACAATTGTTCATCTAAGAAATCCTCTCCAATTGGATTTTCAATAATAGAATCAGAGATAGGAGCTTCTATCCTAGACAAATGATCGGCTACCACATTTTCAACTCCATTTTTATCCTTAATTCCAGGTCATATTCTTGGAGAGAATCCATCTAATGAAGTCTAGGTTTAGCATTCTTTTTCGCAAGTAGATACTTAAGTGTAGAGTGATCGGTATATACAATGACTTTGTTCGAAACAAGTATGCATGAAACTTATCAAGTGCAAATACTGTAGCTAGCAATTGCTTTTCCATGGTGGCATAATTCAATTGAGCATCATTTAAAGATTGACTAGCATAGTAACTGTTGGGTTTCGCGTAAAAACACATAAACGCAGTGGAAGGATTTTGAAAATTTAATTAAAAACCCAAAAGTGTACTCTAATCGCATAATTGAATCTTAAACATGCATTAACGAGTAAATCCAACTTACCCGTTGAAGCGAGGTGGTAGGAGAATCCAATTCTTCTTTTAAACTTTAGATTGATGAACTTCTCGAATTCTTCGACCCTCGTGTTCTTCAATTCTTGAAGTTGTAGATGAATCCACCAACGAATCACATGGCCTCTAAATTATCACGCGCGAATTGATGACGAAAAATTCCCTTCTTGTTCTCTATAGGGGCGACGTCTTTGGTGTATAGAGAGGAGGATATTTTTCTTCTTCTATTCTTTGGAGAGTTACAATTCATGTAATGTATTCACTTCACTAGGTTAAAGTCAAGAGAGCCCTTTTATAACTCAATGACTTGTTGACCAAGACAAAACAAAAGAGACCAGTTTGATCATCCAACCTAGCCTAATGAGGACGCCCCATATAAGGGCCCGAATTTTTTTTGTTTTGTTAATTTCTTTATTCAATTAATTATTTATTTTATCCAATAAATAAATATATTAATTAAATAATAAAAATAATTAGATAAATTAATTAATAATTAATCTTATCCAATAAGCAATTAATTGTTTAACTTATCCAATAAATTAAATCTCTCCAAAACAAAATAAAAAATAGAAAATCCTTTTTTCAATTTTCTTCATCAATTCTTTAACGCGACTCTTTAGGTTCGTTTCATTTGGCAATGAGAGAAAACCAAAGGAAGTGGATAACACTTAGCCAGTCATGTGGCCCACTTAGCCAGTCATGTGGCCCACTTAGCCTGTTATGTGGCCCACTTCGTAATCCAAATGAAATACGAATGAATGGATCATTCCACAACCTTTCAATCGTAAGTACCGTGTATGTATAAACCCTTCGTTCACGTTCCCCGGTCAAGTGAGAGTCATGGTTATGTCAAACTCACTGGACTTGACCATATTTATAAATTATAATAATACGAGATCATTGAGATCGATTTGGTGCCTAGCATAATCGTCTCGTTTGCTCTGACCAAAGACTTTGATCTCTATTTATCTATAATTATATAGGGTACATTCTCATTCACTTATGAGAGAACAAATCCCTCTTAGATATCTGTTAAGACTACTACTTGCCCATCAAGTCCGCATTTCGAGGTTGACCCCACCAAAGGGTGAATTGGGTCTAACTACTCTAGTAAAAGACTTGACGTCACAAGTGCATCTTCAGCCTGATACTTCAGGTCAAAGGTTCACATATACCTATTACGTATAATCAGTTCTGTCATTGACAGTCATAGAGTAAAAACCCATGTGACAGAACCGACGTGAGTCATATTCGATCATATCAGTTCCACTAATGTGCCTACAATCTTAATCTCCTATCATCCCATGATACTAGACAGGCACTCCCATGTCGGAGTTAAGATTGTACAAGTATTTGAAGTCTTTATTTATCCATTAAAGACTTCATATTACTTGCGAACTTGTTTTAGTAATCAAGATCGATCTCTCTACTGCCACTCTTCCTATCCCATAGGAAGTAGAGGGATCGCACTGAAAACATGGACAAAATATTTTACACAACTTATAGATGCAAATAAAAATTAAGTGAAAACTTAAATGATGTCTTTTATTATAAATATTATTTAAGTTCAATACAAGATAGATGCCTTATTCATACTATCCTCTATGGCATCTGAGGGCATAATCCAAACAGTAACTGGTGTAGAATACCTTGTCTTTCCTTTGACCAAGTACCACTCCTATTGCCGAATCATAGCATCACACATAAGCTCAAAATTGAAGTTTCAATCGGAGGGTGCCATGATGGAGACGGAAATCAATTTTGCCTTGAAAGTGTGAAAGTCCTGCAAGCAATTACCATCAAAGTAAAGTGGTGCAACTTTCACTAGCAAATTGGACAAAGGTTTAGCAATTTTTAAAAAATCTAAAATAAACCGCCTAGAACCTAGCATGACTAAGGAAACTCCGCAAGACTTTCACCAATGTGGCTGGGGGAAGCTTTTCTATAACCTCAACTTTGGCCCGATCCACTTCAATCCCCTTGTGAGAGATTTTGTGGCCAAGTACGATTACTTCTTGTACCATAAAATGATATTTTTTTCTAATTTAACACTAGACTTGTCTCCTTGCATCATTTTAAAATGCGTGTTAAATGGTTAAGAAGTGCATCAAAAGAAGTTCCAAAGACAGAAAAATCATCCATAAAAATTTCAAGAAAATCCTCAACCATGTCACGAAAAATGGCCATCATGCAACGTTGAAAGGTGGTCGGGGCATTGCATAAGCTTAATGGCATCCGCCTATAAGCAAATGTGCCCTAAGGACAAGTGGAAGTGGTTTTCTCTTGATCTTCGAATGTGATGGTGTTGGTGTCTAGAAGGGGGGGGGGGTTGAATAGACCCTGAAGTCTTTTTCGACTTCAAATTAATTTGTATTAAAATATTTTGGACGCTTCAAATGTAGACGCTTCACTAAGCGTTTACTTCAAATATAGATGCTTAGGCCAAGCGTCTGATGAAGACTGTTTTAGAAAGTTAACTTAGACTTTAAGATTAAAATACTTTAACCAAATAGGTTTAAGCGTTCAGTTCTTTAATCAGCGTTAGCACAGTGGAATAATTTTAGAGTCCTCCTTTTTGAAAGTTTTAGCGTCACAAGAAAAATGTTTTAGTTACTTAGTGTTCTCTTGAGCTTTACTTAACAGTTTTATACAAAGATATAATAAAATGAAGAATGATTGTAAAGTAAAGAGCAAGATATTTGTAAGGTTCGTTGGGTGGTGTAATCCCAACTACGTCTTTCTTCTCCTCGAACACTTGGAGGCAATCCACTAAGATGGTTCTCAAAAAATCACCCAGAAACTTCTCAAAATTAGGGAGAGATGGATGTTGATGATTTGAGCTCCTTGATCACACAGATTTCTGCTCCAAATCACTTCTATCCCCTTGCTTCTTTCACCCAGAAATAATGCAAGTATCCAACTTCGACTTCACACAGATTGCGAGGCTTGGATGGGGTTTTTCTGAACGGTTTGTTTGATTTTGATGAAGTTCAAACAACTTGTGAATATCTCAATAGTAGTGTGGATTCCTTCGAAAAGAATGTTTGAGATATTGGTTGACTGTCTCAGGAATTGAAGAAAAGCAAGGAGAATATTTGCTTGAATATTATGGCTTTTCTGAGAGTTTAAGGAATGAGACTTCAATGCAACAACAATTTGGCTTGGAATTGATCGATGTTTTTGGCTTGTTGTTGAAGTCATATTTATAGACATTCTTGGAAAAAGTGTCTGTTTGACACATGCACAAGCGCGTGTCTCTCACTTGCGCGAGTGAACAACTTTTGTCCTTTTTCCTGAAAATCTGCTGCACAAAAGTTGGTGCTGCAGTCGGTGAAAAGTTGACAGTCCAATAGGGTGGCTTTTCTGTACGTCTGAAAGTGCTTATCACATTTAATGCTCTTATCAGCATTTAATGTATTTGAATTAAATGCCCGTTGGCATTTAATGCACCGAGAATATTTGCATTAAACTCCTTTTGGACTTGGAAATAAATTCAGGTGAAATCCATCATTGATAGATGTTTATCCATTCTTGAATTTGCTTCTGCCTAAAAGGTAATGCTTGATATAGCTGGATATTTAGACGCTTGGAAACTTCATCTTCATTCAGACTTCAGGCGCTTGAGTCTTCAAACTTAACTACTGATAAGCTCACTCAGAATTCATCAGACGCTTAGCCTAAGACTACTTAACCTAACAATCTAGAATAAAACAGGACGAAGCCTATAAAGTCTATTAC
Source organism: Buddleja alternifolia (assembly GCA_019426215.1). Classification (NCBI taxonomy): domain Eukaryota; kingdom Viridiplantae; phylum Streptophyta; class Magnoliopsida; order Lamiales; family Scrophulariaceae; genus Buddleja; species Buddleja alternifolia. Next base: position 40,463,980 of record CM033390.1, on the reverse strand, counting down.
AAATCTAACGCTTCAAAGCCTATACATGATTTCTATTGAAATCAAACTTACATATTTTGGGGTCTAACAAAAACTCCTAATTGTCATCATCAAAACATCTAACATGAAATTCCTAACAGATAGCAATTTGATTATAGCCAGAATAATCATCTAGAAAACAATAAACTCATGCCCGGCTAACCTTTCAAGCATATGATCAATGAAGAGAATGGAAAAGTGGTCTTTCCGGGTGGCATCATTTAATTGTCGATAATCTATGCACACTCGCTACTCGGTGACCGTTCGTGTGGGAATTAACGCATTGTTAGCATTAGTAATAACGGGCATACCTCCTTTCTTCGGGACAACTTGAGTTGGACTTACCCAATTGCTATCAGAGATAAGATAAATAATACCCGCGTCAAGTAGCTTGATTACCTCTTTTTTAACGACTTCTTGCATCATTAGATTGAGCCGTCTTTGCGGTTGGACTCTAGGCTTATATTCATCTTCCATGAGGATCTTATGCAAACCCACCATTGGACAAATCCCCTTGATGTCAGCTATTTTCCAACCAAAAGCCTTCTTAGGAGTTTTCAACACCATAAGTAGCTTCTTCTCCATAACTTCTGTCAAAGATGAAGAGATTATAATGAGTAAGAATTTCGAATCTTGTAAATAAGCATACTTAAAATGAGAAGGAAGAGATTTAAGTTCAAGAGATGGTGACTCTTCAATTGAAGGCTTTGGTGGTGTAGTGAGTGGTCTATCCAAAGCTTCGAAACGTGGCCAAAAACTTTTTTGTAAGGAGGGTTTTCCTCTAGAAAAGCACCAGTCTCCCTCAAGTTGTCATTTTCCATTGTCTCATCCAAAGGATTCACAAGACATGCCTCCACTCGGTCTTCATATTGATTACCCTGAAAATGTTCAACAATTAAAGTGTCAAATACATCAATATGGAAATAAGTAGAATCATGAGATGGTGTTCGCATAGCATGATACACATCGATTGTCACTAGCTCATTTCCCACTCTAAGTGTTAATTGACCATTGGTAGTACAATTAATACTCGTCCGATAGCGAGGAATGGTCTACCAAGATAAGTGATAACTCAACATCCTCCTCCATGTCTAGAACCACAAAGTCCACCAGGAAGATGAACTTGTCAACTTTCACTAGGACATCTTCCACTATCCCTCGCGGATACTTGATGGATCTATCGTCAAGTTGCAATGAGATAGTGGTAGGCTTGGGCTTACCAAGTCCTAATTTTTTGAAAAGTGACAAAGCAACAAATTAATGCTAGCACCGGAATCACACAAAACTTGAGAAAAGAAAATAGAACCGATAGTGTAAGGAATTGTAAAATTCTGGGATCCTTAAGCTTTTGAGGTAGTATGTTTTGCAAAATAGCCAAGCATTCCGTCGTATGAGCTACCGCTTCATGTTCCTCCAACTTTCTCTTGTTAGAAAGAATATCTTTAAGATATTTAGCGTAGCTTGGCATTTGCAACAAAGCATCTACAAGAGGAACGTTAATACGCAATTGTTTAAATATATAGAGAAACTTAGGAAATTGCTTATCTAACTTCTCTTTTTGCAATACAAGTGGAAAAGGGGCCTCGATTAGGGTACAATGGGTTCGGGTGAGGAATTTTCCAAACCTGGGATGAACTCCGCGGCGTTGGAGGATTGAACGCCGCGGTGTTCGCTACCGTTTCCAATGTCGCGGTGTTCCTTGGGCAACGTAGCGGCATTCATGATAGAATCAAATGCTGCATCATTTTCCTTCGTACGCTGAGGTGTATCATCCTCCTTACCTCTCAATTCTGGATCGATGAGGTTCTTCCCACTTCAAAGCTCAACCGCTTGAACTTGTTCTTTGGGATTTATCTCGGTATCACTTGATAAACTTCCTTGAATTCTTCCTGAAAATATATTGGCAATTTGCCCCACTTGAGTCTCCAAGTTCTTTAGTGCGAACTCTTGATTCTTTAAGCTCGCTTCTTGCTTTTTTAAGCTCGCTTCTAGCTTGTTTGCTGCCACATCTTAGAATTGAAACCTTTTTTTTGTGACCATCATAAACCTTTGCAACACATCTTCCAAATTACTCTTTTTCCCGGGTTGTTGTGGTTGTTGAAATCACTCTTGCCTTTGAAATGGAGGTTGTTGGAAACCTTCTTGATTTTGTTGAAAACTGGGTGGTGGTGGTTTCGCGACATTTGCATTTTGGTCCACAAGAAATTGGAATGATTCTTCCATCCCAGATTGAAAGAGTTCGAGTAGAGATTGATTTGTTGACGACTTGAATTTTCCATGAAATTAGCACTTTCAACCGAGTTAGGTGGCACACATAAATTTCCTTGTAGGCACTCAAAGTTCGTGTGGTCACCTCTACAATTCTCACAAGTGGCTTCGACTTGGTTCACCATACCTTGCATGAATCCCAAGGCATTTAACATTTTATTTAGAGCCTCCAATTGAATGGCGATGGTGGAGCTATCCTCAATTTCATACACTCTGGAGGGCTTCTTAGGCAAAGTGATTCGTTCGGTTGGCCATTGATAGCTGTTCTCGGCCATGAGTTTAATTAATGCCCAAGCATCCTCAGGTGATTTGTTCATGATAGTACCTCCCGCGGCGGCATCAAGATTTGTACAGAGATTTGGTCCTAACCCTAAGTAGAAAGTTTGCACAAGTGTCGGGCATGGCTAACCATGGTGTGGGCATTTCCTCAAAAGTTCCTTAAAACGCTCTCATGCCTCATAAAGTGATTCCCCATCAAATTGATGAAAGCTATTAATCTCATTTTTCATGACGACCATTTTACCCAGTGGAAAATATTTGGACAAAAACTTATCCACCATTTGATCCCAAGTACGCATGGAACCGGTTGGTAGAGAGTTGAACCATTGTTTATCTTTATTCTTGAGGCAGAATGGGAATAACCAGAAGCGTATGGCATCGTCGGCTTTGTTGTTCTTGAAAGTATGGAGAATTTCCTAAAATGTTACTATATGAGAATGTGGATCATAGTGACGTAGATCGGAGAATTGAGTTGCGTTCCCTATCATTTAGATAACCTGGTAGGATTTGAAAGGTGTTAGCTGACACGAAAAATCCTTACGTGTTTGCACAGCAAGTGGACTGGTCGTGTGTAGTAATAAAGTGGATTTTTAAGTCCGGATTGTCGATCCCACAGAGACTTGTATTTTAGACTTCTTGAATTTAAAGCAAGCAATAATTAAACTAAAACTAAAGATTTAAAGATTTTAAAAGCAATAAAATAAACTAAAACAAGAATTAACTAAAATATTTTGGAAGCAAGATACAAGAAACAAGATGTCGAAATCAAGATAGCTATGGAAGAGAGCAACTAAGACACATGTGTTGGCATAATTTAATTAGTTCTTGTTAAAATCACGTTTTCATATTATTAGACTACTATTGCTTTGGTGAAAATTTCTTCATTAATTACTACCCGATGTCTCGGCTGTAAGTATCCTATGACTAAGTGACGGTTCTCTAAATATGTCTATCCGAGAATCAAATCATTAACCATGCATTCACGTTTTAGAATTTCCCCGGATAAATCCGGCTAACTGCACCCGGGAATCTATGCCTATCCCTAGGAGCAATTCCTCATATTTTTCGGATGATGTAATGATTTCTTTGAACCCTAATCTATATTCTCCCGAATGAATAAACTAGGCTAATTAGCAAGCATATGGTGATCAAGCATATGATTGGAATTAAAGCACAAAATCAATACACAAAGCAACAATAGAATTAATATGAAAAACATAATTTATAACTCAAATATCATAATTTAGCCTCAACATGGCCTTAGTTCGAAGAATCTAATTCATCATAAAAGATAAAAAGATAGAAACTTAAATTAAGATTCATATTCATAGACAAAAACAAATCTAAATCTAAGAAACTCCCTCGTATTTTTGATGGTTGAACAGCGATCTTCATCTCTTCCATGCTTCTTGATTTCTTCACCTTTAAGGATTTTTGAAAATCTTCATGAATGTGTAAAAACTATGTCTAAACCCCATTAGGGCTCTATTCTACGTGTATTTTTCGTCCCCTAACCCTAGAGAACTGATCTAATATATATAAGGGTGGAAGGGGAAGACTCCAACTTGAATTAGATTTGGAAATTTCCAAAAATCTGCTATTTTTCCCGTCAGAACCAACGTCCGAACGTGAAGTACCCAACGTCCGTACGTTGGATGCAGTAGCACTTTCATTCTGCGCAGCGATATGGTTTCCTTCATAACGTTTTCCTCCGATCTCTGATTTAGGTGATTCAAGTTGACACGTAAAGCTAAGACACAGATATATAACTTTGTAGAAGAAACATTTGTCAAATTCCATCTCTAAATACTCTGAAAATCTGCATTTTCGTCCCGTTTTCCACAATTGCACTGATTTTCCACCTTTACTCAACAAGCACACAAATTACTAGCATATGTGGCATAAATCATGCATAACCCAATGTAAATAACATAAATATGAGGCTTTAAAATATGTAAATCTCACACCTATCTAGGGGTGTAAACGAGCCGAGCTCGAGCCGAGCCTGGCGAATTTGACAGGCTCGAGCTCGAGCTCGTTAGGCCAAAAACCAGCTCGGCTCGAGCTCGCGAGCTCAAGATCACGAGCTCGAGCCGAGCCCAAGCTCGCGAGCTCAAGCCTGGCTCGCGAGCTCGAGCCTGATTTGGGCTCCCGAATTGGATTAATCAACAAATATCAACAAAATCAAGGCTAATATTAACCCCAATCAAGGCTTAATCAAATATTATGACCCAAATCAACAAAATCAACTAACAAAATATCAACAACCAAAAATCAACAACAAAACTCAACCTAAAAACACAATTACCGGGGTGAACAAGTGTTTGGCGGTGGTTTTGCGGCTGTTTGCGGCGACGGAGGTGACTGAGGCGGATGGAGGTGAACACTGCGTATCATGGCGAGGCACTGCGCAGCGGGCCAGCGGAGGTGACGGAGGGATGGCAGACGGAGACGGAGGTGACGGTGGGTGGGTAGCTTTCAGACGCCGGATTTTAGTTGGGAGGTGGTGGCGATTGGTGGCGATTTGAAAAGAAGAAGAGGGCCACGGGTTCTTCATTTTCTGCTGCTGTTGTTAAATGATTTCAGCTACTTCTTTTTCTATCAGATAGTTTAGATATTAGGTAGTTTTTATTTTTATTTTTAGTAAATTATATTATTATTTTAGTATATAGATATTATAATATATATATATAATGACTATGGTTGTACACAACTGTGTACAGCTGTATATATACAATTAATATATATATATATGTATATTAATTAAAAAATATATAAGAGAGCTCGCGAGCCTTTTTTCAGAGAGAAAGAGGCTCGAGCTCGTGAAGCTTGGCTCGAGCTCCACAGCTAAGCTCGCGAGCTGGCTCAGCTCAAGTTACACCCCTACACCTATCATTAGCCTCTACCGACGTTAGAAAAACTGACCCAGTAGATCCTTGGATGTTTGGCATCATATAATCCCTCAAAGGGCATTGGGAGGTGCCTTCGGTTGTGCTTGAGGGATGCGAAGATTCGCAAGCTCCCGACGAACCGCTTCTTCTAAGATAGCGGGATCTATGTGAATAGAAAGATTCGAATCCATTGTACTTTGATGTTGTTAAGCCTTTCTTTGTAGTCTTACCCCTCTAGTAAACTTTCATTCAATTTCGAGCTCCAACTCCGCTAGTCCCACCCGAGTAGTGTGTGTCATGCACCAAACGAGATCAACCTTGCACAAAGAAAAACACACAAATTAAAAACAAAAGAAATGATCTAAGATCAGAATGAATAAGAGAATCTCAAAATTAGATACAAATAGAAGTCCCCGACAATGGCGCCAAAGACTTGACACGACAAAATCCTAGCAGGAGAACTAGGTCGCATAAGTAGTAGAGTGGATATTAAGTTCGAGGTTTTATGGTTTCTACATGAACCTCTATAATCTAAGTATAGAGATTATTGTATTATCCATTTCAAAGCTAGGTAGATCAATAAAGGTTGACTTGAACTAATTATCAAAAATAAGAAAACAAACTAAGTCAAAATTTCAACCAATTAAGAGGAGAAAGTGTTGAGAAAGAGCGATTAAGGCACAATGTTCAACCACTTGTGCTATTTGATTGTGATTAAGGCCTTATTGGATTATTAGATTCATTTAGCTAAGGCGGAACTCCGTGATTTACGCACTATCCAATCTCTTGGCAAAGTAACCCTTGTTGGGTTTCGTTCGAAAAAGCATAAACGCAGCGGAAGGGATTTCAAAATTAAAACGAAAATCCAATTGGTACTCTAAGTCGCATAATTGATTCTAAAACCGTATAACGAATAAAACTTACTCGTTAATATGAATATGATGATGGAGAAAAACTTCTTCTTATCCAAACTCGAAATATTGAAGCTTCCAAATCTTCAATCCTTTGGTTTGATTCTTCAAACTTGAACTTGATTCGAACAACGTAAATACGTCGTCTCTAAATCGTCATGCACGGATCAACAAACGAGAAATCCCCTTTCTTCTTTCTCTGTGGTCGACGGCTAGGTATAGAGAAGGAGAGGAATATTTTTCTTTCTTTTGAGAGTTATGAGAGTTGTGTATTCTTCTTCTTACTTGTTCTAAGTCAAAGAGTCCTTATATACCTCATGACTTATTGAACAAGTCAAAACAAAAAAGCCCTAATATGTGGCCTCTCAAAGACGCCACTTTGAGGCCTCATAGGCGTCCAATTGGACTCCTTATTTAGCCCCGGGATTTGTTTTGTTTAATTAATTTTTTATTTTAATTAATAATTTATTATATCTAATAAATAAATTAATTAATTAAATAACCAAATTAATTAGATAAATTAATTCATTAATATATTTCACAAGGGAATTAATTAATAATTAATCTTATCATTATAATTAATTATTTCATCTAATGAATAGTTAATTATTTAATTTATCCAATAAATTAAAACTCCTAGAAGAAATAATAGAAATTCCTTTTTCTTTGTCAATCCTTTAGCGCGACTCTTTAGGTTCGTTTCATTTGGCAATGAGAGGAGGAAGTGGATAACACCTAGCCACTCACGTGGCCCACTTCGTAACCCAAATGAAAACGAATGATAGGATCATTCCGAAACCTTCAAATCGTAAATATCGTATATGTATAAACCCTTTGTTCACGTTCCCCGGTCAAGTGAGAGTCATGGTTATGTCAAACTCACTGGACTTGACCATATGTATAAATCATAATAAATACGAGATCATTGAGATCGATTTAGTGCCAAGCACAATCGTCTCGTTTGCTTTGGCCAAAGACTTTGATCTCTATTTATCTATAATTACATAGGGTACATACTCATTCACTTATGAGAGAACAAATCCCATATTAGATATCTGCTAAGATTACCACTTGCCCATCAAGTCTGCATTTCGAGGTTGACCCCACCAAAGGGTGAATTGGGTCTAACTACTCTAGTGAAAGACTTGACGTCACAAGTGCATCTTCAGCCTGATACTTCAGGTCAAAGGTTCACATATACCTATTACGCATAATCAGTTCCGTCATTGACAGTCACAAAGTGAAAACCCATGTGACAGAACCGATGCGAGTTGTGTTCGAGCATATCAGTTCCACTGACGTGTCTACAATCTTAATCTCCTATTACCCCATGATACCAGACAGGCACTCCCATATTGGAGCTAAGATTGTACAAGTATTCGAAGTCTTTATTTGTCCATTAAAGACTTCATATTACTTGCAAACTTATTTTAGTAATCAAGATCGATCTCTCTAGTGCCAATCTTCCTATCCCATAGGAAGTAGAGGGATCGCACTGAAAACATGGACAAAACGTTTCACACAACTTATAGATGCAGATAAGAATTAAGTGAAAACTCAATAATGCCTTTTATTTAAGAAGAGTTTAAGTTCAACACAAGATATATGCTCTATACATTCTATCCTCTATGGCATCTGAGGGCATAATCCTAACAATCTCCCACTTGCACTCAATGCCACTCATTGTGGTATCTAATACCCATCCTTTCCAGGTGTCGGACCAAAACAGCCTGAGGTAGTGGTTTGGTGAACGGGTCAGCTATATTGTCAGCTGAGGCTATTTTCTGCACTGCTATCTCTCCTTTGCCAACGATCTCCCTGATGATGTGAAATCTTCTCTCAATATGTTTGGACTTGTTATGAGACCTCGGTTCCTTGGCTTGCGCTATTGCTCCATTGTTATCACAACAAAGTTTCAACGGGAGCTGAGCACTAGGGACCGTTCCAAGTTCTCCAAGAAACTTCCTCATCCAAATAGATTCTTTCGTTGCCTCTGAGGCTGCTACATACTCTGCTTCAGGGGTGAAATCAGCGGTTGTGCTTTGCTTAGAGCTCTTCCAAGACACCGCTCTACCATTGAGAGTAAAACCAAACCCTGAAGTGGATTTTCGGTCATCAACATCAGACTAAAAGTCTGAATCAGAATAACCTTCCATCTTCAGGTCTCCACCTCCATAGATGAGAATCATATCCTTAGTTTTTTTTCAGATACTTTAGGATATTCTTCACAGCTATCCAATGTTCCTTTCCCGGGTTTGCCTGAAATCGACTCACCACGCTCACGGCATAGGCAATGTCGGGTCTAGTACACAATATTGCATACATCAGGCTACCAACTACAGAAGCATAGGGTACATTACTCATCTCTTGTCTATCTTCCTCACTTTGAGGACACAGAGACTTGGATAAGTGTACTCCATGCCTTATGGGAAAAAACCCTTTCTTAGAGTTGTCCATCCTAAACCTCTTTAGGACCTTTTCTAGGTAAAAGGCTTGAGAGAGGCTGATAAGAGGCATTTTTACGTGTTTTTAAGCCCCTTTGCGTTTATGTTTTAGGTTCATTTATCGCTTAATTCTTGCTACATGTGCGTTTAATTCGTGCATTAAGTGATTTCAGGTCTTAAATGGATACAATCGAAGAACGGGATGAAAAACGACGTATAAAACAAGTTCAGGCCAATTTGCTTCTGTTGTCCACGCCCAAGCGCCGAGAAATCGGGCGCCTAGGCGCCGTTCTGTCCCCGCCTGGGCGCCGTATCTGCACCAGTTTCCACGTTCGAGCAATATTTTCTTATTTTTAGAGACCGAATTGGATGAAGTTTCCTTCTACAAAGTTGTAGAACTATGTGTTAGCTTCAAATGAGGACTTGAATCATCCAAATCGGAGTTTTGTGGAGAGAGTTATGAAGGAAATACAATTACTGCGCAAGACAGAGGCAAATACTCCCAACATTCTGATTTGGGCGCCCGAGCGCCGTAAAACCCGCGCCTAGGCGCGCCCACATCCGAGATTTGATTCCTTTCAGCCAAAAGATCATCATTTGATGGGGGAATGGAACATTTAAAGCCAAGAGGTCATCACATGTATGGGGGGGATGTCATAAGTATGTTTCTTACTAGATCTACTTTTGGGAATTTTATACTACTCACTTTAAGAGTAGTGGAGGGGACACTAGGGGGGACATACACATGAGGGGCTGATTTGTGGTGGTCTTCTTAAGGATCCTAGGGGGCAATTGACCGAATCATCTTGGAGAGGAGGGAGAGAGAGGCATTTGGTCCATCACTTTTCACTCATCATCATTCATCACCATTTTCTTCATCACTTTTGGAGGGGAACAAAGAGGGAGGAGCTAAGGATTGAAGATCAAGAGCAAAGATCCATCATCAATCAATTGAGGGAGTTTTAATTATTTGCATTTACATGTTTATTTCCATGAGTATGTATATGTTTGTATTAGATTTTCTTAAGGCTTTGATGAGAGGCTAATATTGTAGAACTAAGGCCATGTGAAGGCCAAATTTATGAATCAATATATGTGAAGTTGCTCTTTGTATTAATTCTCATATTGCTTTGTGTGTTAATTCTATGCTTTTATTCCAATCATGTGTTTGATCACCATATGCTTGCTATCTTGCCTAATCTAGTTGTTCGAGAGAAAATAGATTAGGGTGCAAGAGAATTAACACATCATCCGAAACAAATGAGGGATTGCCCTAGAAATAGGTAAAGATTCCCGGGTGTTGTTAGCCGGATTCGTTCGGGGAAGCTCTAGAACGTTAATGCGTGATTTTTGATTAGATTCTCGGATAGACATATTTAGAGAACCGTCAATTAATCATAGAATTATTATGAGCCGAGACATCGGGTAATAGTTAATTTAGGAGTTTCCACCAAAGCAATAGGAGTCTAATAATTCGAAGAGTAGCTCATATATATCGACGAGTGGATTTGGTTGTAGCATGTGCCTTAGTCATTTTATCATACGTGAGATTTAATTCATAGCTTGTTCCCTCCTTTGATCTTTCGTTTACTTAATTGTTTTCCTCTTGCTTTACTTTAATTGTCTTTACTTTCATTAAAATCATAAACTAGAATTCAAGTCTCCGTGGTTCGACAACCCGGACTTTTTGTCCACTTATTACTACACACGTCTAGTGCACTTGCTATCATAGCACGTTAGCTTTTAACGTGTCAAGTTTTTGGCGCCGTTGCCGGGGACTTGTTCATTTTAGTTTTTGATTTTCGTTTACATTTTTTCATAATTTCTAGTTTGTTGTTTATTTTCTTGCTTTCCTTTTATTTTCGTACTAGTCTAATTTTGTTCCTTGTGCTTAATTGATAGGTTCGATTTGTGGTGCATGACCCGCTCCTCAAATGAGCCTTTACTTGATTTTGTTATTTTTATTTTGAACATGTGCTCCGGGGTAGTAGATGAGTTTGAGAGATGGAGGACAATATCTATCAACCGAATCCGAATGCAAGTTTCTCGAATATGAATTTACCGGAGAATTGGGAGTGGTTACAAGGCACTTTCCAAGCTATGCAACCACCTCCTTTTCAACCACTCCCATCTCTCCGGGATAGTCTATCACTGAATTTCTTCCCCATACAGGAGGGATATTGTTTATCTCCAACTCTGGAGGAACGAGAATGGGTTCGACAACTCCTATACGACTTACAACTCACACTAGATGATTTGGATCAGCCGGAAAATATGAAATTGGTACACAAAGCCATTGATGCTTTGTATGAAGGACCAATTAAGGAGGCTCTAATGATCATTGAGGAAATGAAAAATGAGAGGATTTCTATTAAGGTGTCATCGCCTCAGTGTTGCACACTTAACATTCAAGCATCCGAGGCAGAATCTCCAAGTTACGAGAAATCCACTCTTATTCCTTCCCCAGCGATAACCGGCCCCATCTCCACGGGTATAGAGGTCATTAGTGCCCATGATAGTAAGTTGTCCTCTAGTGTAGGAGATGACATGGTTATTTGTGATAACTATGAGGTTTTTAAGCATCCAATTGATTCTATATTATCTTTACGCATTGATGCTTTTGATCCTTTTAGTGTTGAGCTTTTTCAGGAAAGAAGAACCAATAACCTCCTCGAGTTCTACATCACAAACTCCAAGTTTTCCATCTCGATGGGTGAAGAAAAATGGCCATCTACTTATAACTTGGAGAATAGTCCAAGTCATCACTCGGTGCAGTGGGAAGAAAGAGTAATGGAAGTGGTGATGGACTATGAGAAAATATGTGAGTGGATGATTGCTTGGTCACTACTCATCGTATTTTCTATTAACACCGGGCCGAAATTCATCCCTACTTGGAGAATGAACAAGACATTCATTCGGAAACCGCCTTAAAATAACTCGGTAAAGTCAAGCTAATGACTTTAAAAGAGCGCTTCTTGGGAGGCAACCCAAGTTTGTAAGTTTTCTTTTCTTTTTCTTTTTGCTTTTGTTTTTGTTTTGTTTAATTTGTTTCTTTTTGTTGTGTTCAAGCATGCACTTTTAGCATGTATGTGTCTTATGCTTGATGGTTTAAAGAGTTGAAGTGTTAGATATAATGCACATTTGGACCCCATGTTTAAGAGATGCGTATTGTACTCGAGAGGAGAGGAAGCTATAGGATTATGTATTGGAATTTTAAGGATGTTGTTCAATATCCTTGGTTGTAAGTGTTCTTGTACCGTTGTGTATGCTTGTCATAACAACATTGGGGACAATGTTGGATTTAAGTTTGGGGGTAGAAGAGTACTTATTTTGAACTTTGATGATGCAATCCTAATTTGTAGCTTGAGTTTGGGGGAAAGTTGTTTGCTATCATATTTATATGCTTCTTTGTTGAGAAAATCAAGTATAAAAAAAAAAAAAAAAAAATTTTAGTCCTTCCAATTGATGCATTGAAATTGATTGACTTGGAGAAATGGCATGATCTCTTGAAATAATTTGAATTTAATGGAATATATATATCTTTGAAATTGCTCGTGGAGACACTAGACTAGGATTGATTCTTTAGATGATTCACATTGCACAATGAATCGAGGGTAGAGGAGTTGAGAGGATAACCATCTTGAGACACTTAAGGAGTTTTTCCCAGAAATATTAACTTAGATTTCTCATAAGGTTATAAGTTAAGTAGTAATTTTATATGCTAAACAATGAATTGAAAAGGTTAAATTTTGGTATGACCAAAAGTGGTCAGGCTAATACGTACCGGAGGTGATAAGTTTCATGCCTATATACTGTACTATTATGCTAATTTGAGCTAAGCTCAAGCCAAAAAGAAGTGATTTGTTTAAAAGATCTAGTTTTATTTCGTGGCCTTTGACACTCGAGTGATTAAATCCGTAGGAGTGTCTCTACACTTAATGCCCCAAAACTATCTAGTTTGGGAGTCATTGATCTAAAACTTGTTACATGGGCGTCATAGAAAGCCTAATGGAATAAAACATTGCACATGATCTAGCCTTAATGAATTTAATGGAAGTTTCATACGAATTGAAAGTTGAATGTTTGACATAATGAAATTTAAATGGCTATGAGATTTTCTATGATTCTTGTGCTTTGTGTTTGATCAAAAGTTTATAGATATGGGATTAATGTCCAAAATTTGGTAAGGATGCCTCTCGACTATAATGCCTTAGATTTATTTTTCACTACACCCTAAGGAGTCTTTTCAAGTATTAGTGTCACATGAGCAAAAGTAGTTGATATGTATATATATACTTGTGAGCTTTAAAAGGTTGATTTTATGCCATTCATTTTGTTGATTATGTTGAGATGTATTGATTTGGTTATGATTGAAAATTTACTAGATTTTGTGGGTATATCATATGCAAACCCTCACGAGACTATAACTCGTCCTTTGAGGTGACTCAAAGGTTCAAAGGCTTGTTGCATTCGCTAAATGCAACCGTTTACTCCACGAAAGTGAGTTAGGTAGTTTTCTTTTTGTTTCTCTCTTTGATTGATGTGTTTCCTTATCTTAGAACTCTTATTGCTCGAGGACGAGCAATTGATAAGTGTGGGGGTGTTGATAAGAGGCATTTTTACGTGTTTTTAAGCCCCTTTGCGTTTATGTTTTAGGTTCATTTATCGCTTAATTCTTGCTACATGTGCGTTTAATTCGTGCATTAAGTGATTTCAGGTCTTAAATGGATACAATCGAAGAACGGGATGAAAAACGACGTATAAAACAAGTTCAGGCCAATTTGCTTCTGTTGTCCACGCCCAAGCGCCGAGAAATCGGGCGCCTAGGCGCCCGATTCTGAAAGGGGCGCCTAGGCGCCGTTCTGTCCCCGCCTGGGCGCCGTATCTGCACCAGTTTCCACGTTCGAGCGATATTTTCTTATTTTTAGAGACCGAATTGGATGAAGTTTCCTTCTACAAAGTTGTAGAACTATGTGTTAGCTTCAAATGAGGACTTGAATCATCCAAATCGGAGTTTTGTGGAGAGAGTTATGAAGGAAATACAATTACTGCGCAAGACAGAGGCAAATACTCCCAACATTCTGATTTGGGCGCCCGAGCGCCGTAAAACCCGCGCCTAGGCGCGCCCACATCCGAGATTTGATTCCTTTCAGCCAAAAGATCATCATTTGATGGGGGAATGGAACATTTAAAGCCAAGAGGTCATCACATGTATGGGGGGATGTCATAAGTATGTTTCTTACTAGATCTACTTTTGGGAATTTTATACTACTCACTTTAAGAGTAGTGGAGGGGACACTAAGGGGGACATACACATGAGGGGCTGATTTGTGGTGGTCTTCTTAAGGATCCTAGGGGGCAATTGACCGAATCATCTTGGAGAGGAGGGAGAGAGAGGCATTTGGTCCATCACTTTTCACTCATCATCATTCATCACCATTTTCTTCATCACTTTTGGAGGGGAACAAAGAGGGAGGAGCTAAGGATTGAAGATCAAGAGCAAAGATCCATCATCAATCAATTGAGGGAGTTTTAATTATTTGCATTTACATGTTTATTTCCATGAGTATGTATATGTTTGTATTAGATTTTCTTAAGGCTTTGATGAGAGGCTAATATTGTAGAACTAAGGCCATGTGAAGGCCAAATTTATGAATCAATATATGTGAAGTTGCTCTTTGTATTAATTCTCCTATTGCTTTGTGTGTTAATTCTATGCTTTTATTCCAATCATGTGTTTGATCACCATATGCTTGCTATCTTGCCTAAAAATAGATTAGGGTGCAAGAGAATTAACACATCATCCGAAACAAATGAGGGATTGCCCTAGAAATAGGTAAAGATTCCCGGGTGTTGTTAGCCGGATTCGTTCGGGGAAGCTCTAGAACGTTAATGCGTGATTTTTGATTAGATTCTCGGATAGACATATATAGAGAACCGTCAATTAATCATAGAATTATTATGAGCCGAGACATCGGGTAATAGTTAATTTAGGAGTTTCCACCAAAGCAATAGGAGTCTAATAATTCGAAGAGTAGCTCATATATATCGACGAGTGGATTTGGTTGTAGCATGTGCCTTAGTCATTTTATCATACGTGAGATTTAATTCATAGCTTGTTCCCTCCTTTGATCTTTCGTTTACTTAATTGTTTTCCTCTTGCTTTACTTTAATTGTCTTTACTTTCATTAAAATCATAAACTAGAATTCAAGTCTCCGTGGTTCGACAACCCGGACTTTTTGTCCACTTATTACTACACACGTCTAGTGCACTTGCTATCATAGCACGTTAGCTTTTAGCGTGTCAGAGGCCTATCATTCTATTCGTTCTATCCCTGTAGACATGAATTCCTAGAATGTATGTGGCTTCTCCCAAGTCTTTCATGGAAAACGTACTCGAAAGCCATTTCTTGACAGTGGTGAGCATTCCTACGTCATTTCCTATAAGTAGAATGTCATCCACATATAGTACTAAGAACGATAGTTTGCTCCCACTAGTCTTCTTGTAGACACATGGTTCATCTTCGTTCTTGATGAAGCCATATCCCTTAACTTCTTCATCAAAACGGAGATTCCAACTTCTAGATGCTTGCTTGAGACCGTAAATTGACCTCTCAAGTTTACATACTTTATGGATATCGGACTCGGACACAAAACCCTTTGGTTGTTCCATATAGATATCCTCCTCGAGGAATCCATTTAGAAAGGCCGTTTTGACATCCATTTGCCATATCTCATAATCTAAGTATGCAGCTATGGATAACAGAATTCATATGGACTTTATCATAGCCACAGGCGAAAAGGTTTTGATAAGAGGCGTTTTTACGTGTTTTTAAGCCTATGATCTGATATTGTTGGAGTTATTTATTGCCTAAATCATGCCACAGTTGCGTTTAATTGGGGTGTTAAGTGATTTCAGGTGATAAACGAGAGCACACGAAGAAAAAGGCGAAAAAACGGTGCACGACACTTTTTGAAGCCTGTCGACCACGCCCAGGCGCCGATCTGACCACGCTCGGGCGCCGATCAAGAACAACAAACTTGATCCCTGTTGACCGCGCCCAGGCGCCGCACTACCCGCGCCTAGGCGCCGTTATACCCGCGCCCGAGCGCCGTACTATCCACGCCTGGGCGCCGCCGGACTTTTCCCCCAAGAAAAGTATGCCACGTAGGCCGCGCCTAGGCGCCGTATTTCCCGCGCCTAGGCGCCGGCGTAACCATTTTCCAATTGTTTAAAAGCCAAATTTCAGATTGAAAGAGGGGTTCGGAAAATCTGGGAATTGGAGACACTTTGCTGGGTTTTTGAGCCACAATTTCATCAACAATTGAAGGGGAAGAAGGGGGATTGAGCTAGAGATTGAAGCTACAAGCAAGGATTGATCATCATTCAAGACTTAGGGAGTTTCTTTTGCTTTCATTTACATGTTTATGTTAATAACTATGTATATGATTGTTTTAGACCTTCTTGAGCTATTGAATATGAGCTAATCTTGTAGAACTAAGGCCATGTGAAGGCCTAATTTACAAATCATTATATGTGAAGTTAATTTTCGTAATAATTCTCTTATTGCTTTGTGTGTTGATTTTGTGCTTTTATTCCAATCATGTGTTTGATCACCATATGCTTGCTATTGTGCCTAATCTAGTCATTCGAGAGAAGATAGGTTAGGGTTCAAAGAAATCAACACATCATCCGAAACTAATGTGGAATTGCTCCTAGAAATAGGTAAAGATTTCCGGGTGCTGTTAGCCGAATTTATCCGGGGAAGCTCTAGAACGTGAATGCGTGGTTATTGATTAGATTCTCGGATAGACATATTTAGAGAACCGTCAATCAATCATAGGATTGTTATGTGCCGAGACATCGGGTAATAGTTAATTAAGGAGTTTCCACCAAAGCAATAGGAGTCTAATAATTCGAAGAGTAGCTGACGTATATTGATGCGTAGATTAGGTTGTAGCATGTGCCTTAGTCGTTTATCGCTCTTGAGTTTTAATCTATAGTCTGTTTCTCTTTGTTCTTCGCTTGTTTCTCGTTATAGTGCAATTTACTTTCGTCCATTTTCATTAATCAAAAGCTAAAAATCCAAGTCCTTGAGGTTCGACAACCCGGACTTTTTGTCCACTTTATTACTACCGCGACTAGTACACTTGCTATTAAAGCACGTTAAGTATTAGCGTGTCAAGTTTTTGGCGCCGTTGCCGGGGACTTGGTTTATTTTAGTTTTTGATTTTCGTTTTACGTTTTCATAATTCCTAGTTTGTTGTTTATTTTCTTGTTTCCTTTTATTTTTCGTACTAGTCTAATTTCGTTCTTGTGTTTAATTGCTAGATTCTTGTGTGGTGCATGACCCGTTCCTCAAACGAGCCTCTATACGAGTTGGAGCTCGAAATTGAACGAGTGTTTCGGACTAATAGGCGAGCAAGAGAAATGGCCAATAATTTGGATATGAACTTACCGGAAAATAGGGAGTGGTTACAAGGTGTTCTACAAGCCATGCAAGGGGCACCTCCTCCACAACTTCCGTCAGTTCGGGGTAGCTTACCACCTAGGGTCCATACCATTCCGGGGCCCGTGGTCGTACCTAACTTCTTTGCACCCAACTACCACATTCCGGCTCATATCTTTAATATGGTGCAAGGAGATCCTTTCTATGGAGAACCGCACGAATCACCTCACGCTCATTTGGAAACCATAGATGATGCTCTTGTGACCATTCAATATCACCCACGGGATCTTGATGCGATTCGTCTAAGAGTCTTCCATTTCTCATTGAAGGATAGGGCGACAACATGGTACAAATCCTTACCTCAACACAATCTATTACGACATGGGGTGAGTTGGTCGATGCCTTTTTAAATAAATTCTTCCCACCCTCCAAAATCAATGAGCTCCGGAGTAATATCAAGGGGTTTAGGCAAAGAAGTAAGGAGTCTTTAGCCGAGACTTGGGCTAGATATAAGGGCATGCTCCGAAAATGCCCCGATCATAATTTTGGTTTGAATGAACAAGTACTACATTTTTATGATGGGGTTCGGTCGCGTATTCGGAATAGGCTCAATGCGGGTGCGGGTGGAGATCTCCTTGGGTTAGATTGTCAACGTGTATGGGACAAAATAGAACAATTGGCCCGGGAAGATGAGCTTTATCCCGACGATGAAGAGGCCTCATCCTCTAAAAAGGTTGCTTGTGTTGAGGAAGTGGTTGAGGGAGTAGTGGCTTTGGAACCGGAGGTTGAAGACGTCAATTATGTTGGGAATCATAATCGACAACGGTTGGACTTTCACATACCCGAGAATTTTCCAAAAAGGCCCAACCCCGCACAAAACGCACAACCAAGGATTTATCAAGCTCCTCGACCTCCTTTCAACAACCCGCCTCCGAGGCAAGGCATTCCAAATGTCCAAGGGCAAGGGCAAGCACGACCTCCTACAATCGACGAGCGACTTAATGATCATATAAGGAAATCGGACACGTCGATCAATGAACTCCGTAATATGATGAAGGATATGTTCATGGAAATGAAAGATATGAGGACACAAATGGGACAAATCTCCTCCGCGGTAAATGGTAGAGCCCCGGGAACTCTACCAAGTGACACGGAGAGGAACCCGAAAGATCAATGCCATGCCATCACTTTGAGAAGTGGGAAGCAGTTGGAAAAAGATTCAACACTGCCGTCCACGCCTAAGCGCGAGGAAGCCCACGCTCAGGCGCCGTCTACACCCAATCAGGACCAACTGCCACTGTCAGCGGCGCCCGAGCGCCGAAATACCCACGCCCAGGCGCCGAACCAACCGCGCCCAGGCGCCGATGACAGCGCCCAGGCGCCGCCTCCTGTTTCCTTCGGGGCTAGTTCGTCGACTCCAACGCCTCCTCCTCCCATTGAGATCCGTCTTCCCTTCTCAAACGCACAGAAGAAGAAAAAGAAGGAGATGGATCCGAGTTTCATCCGTATTTTATCCATTCTTCGTGAGGTGAGAATAAATATTCCTTTGGTGGATGCTATTTTGCAAATGCCGAACTATGTTAAGTTTTTCAAGGATATTCTCTCCAACAAACAAAAATGGGAGGAAAACGAAACCGTTTGTCTAACCGAGGAGTGCTCCGCCGTCTTACTCAACAAATTGCCTCGCAAGCTCAAGGACCCCGGGAGCCTTACCATACCATGCACTATTGGTCATCTCACTTTTGACAAGGTGCTATGCGATTCGGGGGCAAGTATCAATCTTCTTCCCTATTCTATCTTCAAGAAGCTCGGTCTTGGGACGCCCAAGCCTACATAGATATCATTGCAATTGGCGGACCGTTCAATTAAGCACCCGAAGGGCATCATTGAAGATGTAATTGTGCAAGTGGACAAATTCTACTTCCCGGTAGATTTCGTGGTGCTCGACATGGAAGAGGATGTAGAAGTACCGTTGATTCTAGGGAGACCCTTCCTTGCTACGAGTAAGGCAATCATAGACGTCGCCAATGGTAAGCTAACTCTTCATGTGGGTGATGAGAAGGTTATATTTGACGTATTCAAAGTGCTTAAACATCCATATGATAATGATTCATGTTTACGCATCGATGCATTTGACACTTTGATTGGTGAGACATTTCAGGAACACATGGTAGGTGACCCGCTAGAGGCATGCCTTTTGCAATCCATGGATGTCGATTCGGCAATTGAGGAGAAGTTGGAAATCGTGTGTGAATTAGAAAAGCAACCTCCTCGCCCTTCCATTGAAAAGTTATGGGGGTTGAAAAGTTAGAGCGATCGCTCTCGGCTCCTCCTCGCCCTTCCATTGAAGAGGCCCCTATCCTTGAGCTTAAACCGTTGCCTTTACATTTGAAATATGTGTTTTTAAATGATAATAAGACATTGCCCTTAATTATCTCATCTTCTTTGACAGGGGCACAAGAGGACCAACTCGTGGGAGTGTTGAAGGCCAACAAGAAAGCTTTCGGGTGGGCAATTGCGGACATTAAGGGCATTAGCCCGGCTATATGCATGCATAAGATCCTAATGGAGGACTCCACCAAGCCTACACGTCAACCACAAAGGAGGTCTAACCCACAAATCCAAGAGGTAGTAAAGAAAGAGGTCATTAAGTTACTCGACGCAGGTATAATCTACCCTATCTCTGATAGTGCATGGATAAGTCCTACTCATGTGGTTCCTAAGAAAGGAGGCATAACTGTGATTAAAAATGCAAACAATGAATTGATTCCCACACGTATGCTCACCGGGTGGCGAGTATGCATAGATTATCGTAAGTTGAATGACGCCACCCGTAAAGACCATTTTCCCCTCCCTTTCATCGACCAAATGCTTGAAAGGTTAGCCGGGCACGATTTTTATTGTTTTCTAGATGGATACTCCGGCTATAATCAAATTGCCATAGATCCCGAGGACCAAGAGAAAACCACTTTCACTTGTCCCTATGGTACGTTTGCTTATAGACGGATGCCATTTGGATTGTGCAATGCCCCGGCCACCTTTCAAAGGTGCATGATGGCCATTTTCCATGACATGGTTGAGGAGTTCCTTGAGATTTTTATAGACGATTTTTCTGTTTTTGGAACATCCTTTGATACATGTCTAGATCATTTGACTCGTGTTTTAAAACATTGTGAGGAAACCAATCTTGTTTTAAATTGGGAGAAGTGCCATTTCATGGTACGGGAAGGGATTGTGCTAGGTCACAAGGTCTCTCATACAGGGATTGAAGTAGACCGAGCCAAGATTGAGGTCATTGAGAAACTTCCCCCTCCTATCTCGGTTAAGGCCGTGAGGAGTTTCCTTGGGCATGCCGGTTTTTATAGGCGGTTTATTTTGAATTTTTCCAAAATTGCAAAACCATTGTCTAACTTGCTCATTAAAGATGCACCATTTGATTTCGACTCTACTTGTATGCAGGCATTCCTAATTTTGAAGGAGCGATTGATATCCGCCCCCATCATGGCACCGCCCGATTGGAGCTTACCATTCGAATTGATGTGTGATGCTAGTGACACCGCCGTGGGGGCGGTATTGGGCCAACGAAAGGGAAAGGTATTTCAAACAATTTACTATGCTAGTAAAACTCTTAATGAGGCGCAAATGAATTACGCAACCACCAAAAAAGAGTTACTAGCTATAGTATTTGCATTTGATAAATTCCACTCCTATCTCGTTTTTAACAAGGTGATTGTGTACACCGATCACTCCGCCCTTAAGTATTTACTTGCTAAAAAGGATGCCAAGCCTAGACTTATTCGGTGGATTTTGCTTCTTCAAGAATTTGACATAGAAATCAAGGATAAGAAAGGAGTGGAAAATGTGGTTGCCGACCATTTATCTAGAATAGAGAACCCTACCCCCGAGTGCATGCATGATAAACCAATTTGTGAGGAGTTTCCCGATGAGCAATTGTATGCTATACTTCATAACGCTACTCCTTGGTATGCCAATTTTGCAAATTATCTTGTCACGGGAGTTCTTCCTCCGGATATCACTTTTCATCAAAAGAAGAAATTCTTATTTGATGTGACGCAATATTTGTGGGATGAACCATATCTATTTAAGATTTGTGCAGATGGCATCATTCGAAGATGTATTCCCGAGGAAGAAATCGCATCGGTTCTAGCTCATTGCCATGACATGTCGGAAGGTGGCCATTTTGGGCCTTCTAAAACAGTGGCTAAGGTACTCCAATCAGGTTTCTTTTGGCCCACACTCTCTAAAGATGCATTTTTGCATGTCCAATCTTGTGATAGGTGCCAACGCACGGGTAATATCTCTGAAAGACATGAAATGCCTTTGAATAGCATGCTTGAGTGTGAGTTATTTGATGTTTGGGGTATTGATTTCATGGGACCCTTCCCGAGTTCTTGTTCCAATAAGTATATTCTTGCTGCAGTAGACTACGTCTCTAAATGGGTTGAAGCCGAGGCTTTGCCCACTAACGATGCTCGGGTGGTTACTCGATTTTTACGAAAAAGAATTTTCACTCGTTTTGGAACCCCTAGAGCTATCGTTAGTGACGGGGGCACCCATTTTTGCAACAAGCAATTCGAACACTTATTGAACAAGTATGGGGTAAGGCATAAGATTTCAACTCCCTACCACCCTCAAACGAGTGGACAAGTGGAGGTATCTAATAGGGAGATTAAACGCATTCTTGAAAAAACGGTCAATGCATCTCGAAAAGATTGGTCTTTAAAATTAGATGACGCCTTATGGGCTTATAGGACCGCGTTTAAAACCCCGATTGGCATGTCCCCGTATCGCCTCGTTTTTGGTAAAGCATGTCACCTACCGATTGAGCTTGAGCATCGTGCTTATTGGGCTACTAAATTTCTAAATTTTGACTCCACACTTGTAGGTACAAATCGGTTTCTCCAATTGCATGAGCTCGAGGAATGGCGCCACCAAGCTTATGAGAATGCAAAACTTTACAAGGAACGAACAAAAATGTGGCACGACAAGCTCAAGTCACGATGGTCGGGTCCATTTTTGATTTCCCATGTCTATCCATCGGGTGCCGTCAAGCTCACAACGGACAAAGGGCAAATGTTCTTGACCAATGTTCAACGATTAAAACTGTATATCGGAACTGATGAACCGAGGGACAAAGTGTTCCTCCTTCTCCGAGATCCTCCATAATTCTTTGTCCCGAGTCGAGCTAACGACTATAAATTAGCGCTTCTTGGGAGGCAACCCAAGCTTTGTTTTTGTTTACTTTTATTATTTTATTTTTTGTCTCGTTTGTCTCGTTTGTGTTTGTTGAGCCTTTTCTTTTTCTTATTTTTCCCAGGAAATGGATTTCAAAACGATCTACTGACCACGCCTAGGCGCCGTATCCGCCACGCCTAGGCGCCGTTCAGCCCAGTTCACAACATCTCCCCTGTTAACCGCGCCGCAGCGCGGCCAAGTCCACGCCTAGGCGCCGATCTCACCGCGCCCGAGCGCCGAATATCCCATGCCCAGGCGTGGACAGCAGTAGCATTTCAATTGGACTTGAAGCTTACGGCGCCTAGGCGCCGTCATACGCGCGCCTAGGCGCCGCTCAGGTATAAAAGACCCTCTTTTGTCACAATTAGGTCAACTTCACATCATCATCTCCATCTCTCTCTCGATTTCTGCCGCCGACCACCACCTCTCAGCCGATTCCTGCCAATTTCACCGTTATTTCGCCGCCGTTTCACCGCCGGAACAGCTACCTTCTCTCTCCGGGCTTTGTGGGTCACGGGTAATCGCTGATTTGTGTAATTTTGGACCACAAGGTTAGTGATTGGCTTGCCCTTACCTGAATTTCTGCATATTTCGACCGTGTGGGGCCTTATTGTGGTTGTCATTGGCTATTTTTATCTCGTTATGGCCGGATTTCATTGATTAAGTGTGGTTGGAATTGCGTATGGGAGTTTAACTCGGAAATTTGGGGGTTCTTGTTGATTTGTGCGAAATTTGGGGGTAATTTCAGTTAGGTCTAGTGCATTTTGTCCATTGCTTGATTCCGATAGTTGATTTTCCGTTTGCTGCATAAAGAGCCGTCCTTTTGTTTAGCAATGGTGGGTTGAGATTATATGTCCTGCTTCAGTTGAGCCATTGTTGGATTCGGGTTGTTACGATTGTTGGTGTTTGGGGTTGTTGTTGTGTACCGTTACGCCGCTGAGATTTCGGAAAATGCCTAACACATCCTCGAAACAAACCAAGCGTAAAAAGAAGGTCGGGGAGGGCTCTTCTAATGTTCCCGAGCCCACCATCGAGCTCCCTCCTCTAGCCCGCCGGTTCTCGCACCCGGGCGTGGTAAAACTCTACCATGCCATCCAAGGGCGGATGCTTATGAAAGAAAAGCCCTACGATATCCAAGGACAGGCTTCCCTAAACGACCTCATGGAGTTCCATCATCTCACGTGCTTTCGGGGACCACTTGAGCCCATTCGAGTTCCGTGGGTTCTCGAATTTTTCAGTGCCGGGGCGTTTTCTAGTATTGGGAAGACGGCGAGCAGTTTTAGCAGCCACACGGATTCGGTCTCTTTTCGGAATGTGTCAGTCCGCTTTGATGTTCCGGATATCAGTGCATGCCTCGGGTTACCCATCCCTGAGCAGTGTGAGTATCAGCAAGCTCGCCCCAATTTTACTGTGCCCTTGGAAGCGATTTTGGGGGTGATTGCTATACCCGGCACGACATGGCCGGAGCGGGATGCACACTTGGCCCGTCATTTTCTCCTTCCCGAGGCCGCCTTCTGGCTCGAATTCATACGCTTCAATCTTATCCCGAGTGGCAACCGTTCCGAGGCGAACAAGGAGAGGTGTTTACTCATCTTCTGCATTATGACCCGGAAGACGATTAACTTCGAGGGGGTGATTCACCGGACGCTACTCGGGCACATGAGGAAGTTGGGCCTTGATTTGATAGATTTGATCCACCCGACCGAGCAGAAAAGGAAGCGTGGGGATCCTAATATATCGAAGAAGAGCCATATGATATTCCCCTCGCTGATTACAGCTCTCTGCTCGACCGCAAGGGTTAAGGTCTTCCCGACCGAGGGCACAGAATTGGCTAGTACGCCTTTCTCTTTTTCCGAGATCGTCACCTCTGCTCCCCCGCCCTCCTCTACTAGGCCTCGCCCGCAGTCGACATCTACTCGGACGACTGGAACGATGGATATGGACTCTTTGATGGGCGCAATGGATCAAATGCGCGTCCATTTTGATCAGCGGATGAGCCGTTTTGAGGACATGATCCGGGCTAGCTGTGCGTACACCCGTCAGGTCGCGATGTCTCAGGATGCTTTTGTGGGACGTGGCCCCTTTGTGTACCCCGACCCTCCGGACTTGCCTCCTTACTCCGACCCTCCTCCGGATGATATGATTGATGTGGATGATTTAGTGGGGCGGGCCGAGGATGAGCCTTTACAGGGAGGTGGAGATGATGGTGATGATGAGTTGGACGCCTTGTTTGGCGATTAGCCCTATTTTGTATCTATTTTCTGTCCTTTTTGTCGTTAGATGTTTGTTCTGGTGTTGTTGTTTTGTGGATATTGTCTTAGTTGTTTCCCTTTATATTTTCGATGCATGCTTGATCATTTGTTCCTCTATATTGTGTTGCATGCTTGGTTTTGTTGCTTTCTCTTTTCGATATATGTGATGCTTTCCCGTTTCGTATGGTTGCACATTTTCACCTTGTAGTGGATGCCCGCATGTGAGGTTTTCTTTCGCCAGCGTCGCTGTCGCCAAACTTTGGACAGACTCTGAATGGACAACTCGGGTTTGCTTGTCAGCATCCCATTATGGTGACGTGTACTCTCCTCTCTTATTTTCGAACATTGGGGACAATGTTTGTTCCAAGTTTGGGGGGGTTTATAATCGATCCATTATTGTCATGATTATTTATGTTCTATATTTTGTCCAAGTTTGGGGGGGGGGGGGGACGTTTGTACCTCTACATGTGATAATGTGCAAACCCTCAATTCATGCATTGAGATTGATTAAGTTAAATCAATGGCATCTTTTCTCTATCAATTTGGACTTAAAAGAATTATACACATTGTTTCCTTGCTCAAGGGACCCTAAACAAGATTAGATTGTCCTTAAGATGAGTCACATGTGCACATAAGTCGAGGGTAGAGGTGTTGAGTGGATACCCATTTTAAAACACTTAAAGGCTTGATCCCGGAAATATTAACTTAGATGTTTCACATGTGTTTTGAGTTGAGAATGCTTTTGTATGCTTAAAAACAATTAAGAGGTTGAACATTGGTATGACTGCAAAAGTCAGGCTTAATAGATACTGGAGGCGAAGAGTACCATGCCTAGAATACTGTACTATTATGCTAATTTGAGCTAAGCTCAAGCCAATGCAAGTGTTAAGTGAATAAGGACCTAGTTTGGTTTTGTGGCTTTTGACACTCGAGCGATTAAGCCCTTAGGGGTGTCTCTACACTTAATACCCTAAAACCGTCCGGTTTAGGAGTTATTGGCTCAAAGCTCGTTACAAGGGTGTCATAGAAAGCTTAAGAGAACCGAACATTGCACATGGTCTAGCCTCTAATGTTGTGAGTTGAAATTTGCATAAGTTAGTTAAAGCCCAAAGTTGATAAATTGATGAAATTTTAAGTGATTATGAAGTTTTCCTCAATTCTCTTGCCGTGTGATTACTCGAAAGTCGATAAAATATGGGATTAATGCTTGAAAAGTGGTAAGAATGCCACTCGATTATAATACCTTAGACTTCTCACTCTACACCCTTAGGATGGTCTTTTCAAAATTGAGGCGTAACATGAGCAAGTATGTGACGTGTATATATATATATAACCTTGAGCTTAAACAGACGAATTCATGCCATTGCTTTGTTATTAATCACATTGATTTGGGTTGATTGAGTGTGGTGGAAAATCCTTCGATTTTGTGGGTATATCATATGCAAACCCTCACGAGACTATAACTCGTCCTTTGAGGTAACTCAAGGGTTCAAAGGCTTGTTGCATTCGCTAAATGCAACCGTGTCCTCCACGAAAGTGAGTTAGGTAGTTTTTCGTTTTTTCTCTTTTTTTTTTATTTCTCCCGTGTTTAATGATGTTTTTCCTAACCTATAGCTTATCGTTCGAGGACTAGCAATTGATAAGTTTGGGGGGGTTGATAAGAGGCATTTTTACGTGTTTTTAAGCCTATGATCTGATATTGTTGGAGTTATTTATTGCCTAAATCATGCCACAGTTGCGTTTAATTGGGGTGTTAAGTGATTTCAGGTGATAAACGAGAGCACACGAAGAAAAAGGCGAAAAAACGGTGCACGACACTTTTTGAAGCCTGTCGACCACGCCCAGGCGCCGATCTGACCACGCTCGGGCGCCGATCAAGAACAACAAACTTGATCCCTGTTGTCCGCGCCCAGGCGCCGCACTACCCGCGCCTAGGCACCGTTATACCCGCGCCCGAGCGCCGTACTATCCACGCCTGGGCGCCGCCGGACTTCTCCCCCAAGAAAAGTATGCCACGTAAGCCGCGCCTAGGCGCCGGCGTAACCGTTTTTCAATTGTTTAAAAGCCAAATTTCAGATTGAAAGAGGGGTTCGGAAAATCTGGGAATTGGAGACACTTTGCTGGGTTTTTGAGCCACAATTTCATCAACAATTGAAGGGGAAGAAGGGGGATTGAGCTAGAGATTGAAGCTACAAGCAAGGATTGATCATCATTCAAGACTTAGGGAGTTTCTTTTGCATTTCATTTACATGTTTATGTTAATAACTATGTATATGATTGTTTTAGACCTTCTTGAGCTATTGAATATGAGCTAATCTTGTAGAACTAAGGCCATGTGAAGGCCTAATTTACAAATCATTATATGTGAAGTTAATTTTCATATTAATTCTCCTATTGCTTTGTGTGTTGATTTTGTGCTTTTATTCCAATCATGTGTTTGATCACCATATGCTTGCTATTGTGCCTAATCTAGTCATTCGAGAGAAGATAGGTTAGGGTTCAAAGAAATCAACACATCATCCGAAACTAATGTGGAATTGCTCCTAGAAATAGGTAAAGATTTTCGGGTGCTGTTAGCCGGATTTATCCGGGGAAGCTCTAGAACGTTAATGCGTGGTTATTGATTAGATTCTCGGATAGACATATATAGAGAACCGTCAATCAATCATAGGATTGTTATGTGCCGAGACATCGGGTAATAGTTAATTAAGGAGTTTCCACCAAAGCAATAGGAGTCTAATAATTCGAAGAGTAGCTCACGTATATTGATGCGTAGATTAGGTTGTAGCATGTGCCTTAGTCGTTTATCGCTCTTGAGTTTTAATCTATAATCTGTTTCTATTTGTTCTTCGCTTGTTTCTCGTTATAGTTCAATTTACTTTCGTCCATTTTCATTAATCAAAAGCTAAAAATCCAAGTCCTTGAGGTTCGACAACCCGGACTTTTTGTCCACTTTATTACTACCGCGACTAGTACACTTGCTATTAAAGCACGTTAAGTATTAGCGTGTCAGGTTTCTTGATAGTCAATTCCTTCTCTTTGACTATACCCTTTCGCTACGAGCCTGGCTTTAAAGGTGTCAACCTTGCCATCGCTACCTATCTTTCTTTTGTAGATCCACTTACATCCTATAGGTTTTATACCTACAGGACGATCTACCAAAGTCCAGACATGGTTCGATTGCATAGAGTCCATTTCTGTTTCCATGGCTTCTCGCCATCTTGAAGCGTCGACATCCACCATCGCTTGATCATAGGTACAAGGATCATCTTCATGACCTTCTTATACTACAGTGTGAAGCTCTCGCTCCCCCTGCAGTAGATACCCATACCTCTCAGGTTCATGCGGTATTCTACCAGATCTACGTGGTGGTTGTGCTACTATGGGTTCAGGCCTCGGTTCATAAAATGATGTATTTGAGGGAGTTTCATTTTGTTCTTCTAGAACAATTTTCCTACCTTTGCCCCCTTCCAAGATGAACACATCCTCAAGGAAGTGAGCTTGTAGGGCCACGATAATTTTTTTTATCATCATGCAGGTAAAAGAAGAATTCCATGGAATCTTCAGGATAACCAATGAAACATCCCATTAGGGATCTTGCCTCCAATTCCTCCACTTTAGTCTTCTTGACATAAGCGAGGCATCCCCAAATCTTAATATGATTAAGACTCGGTTTCCTATTATTCCACATCTCATGCGGAGTTTTAGGAACGGATTTGGAGGAACATCTATTCAAAACATGAGCAGCGGTAAGGAGCGCGTATCCCCACAACAAAATGGGTAAATCAGTGTAACTAAGCATGGAACGAAACCATGTCCAACAGTGTTCGATTCCTTCGCTCGGCTACTCCATTCAGTTGAGGAGTTGCTGGTGGTGTTAGTTGTAACATTATTCCTTGTTATCTTAGGAATTCATCAAACTCGGCACTCATATATTCTCCTCCACGATCTGATCGTAGAGTTTTTATATTTTGCCCAGTTTGATTTTCTGCTAAGGCCTTGAACTCTTTGAATCTTTAAAAGGATTCAGACTTTTGCTTCATTAGATACACTAGACCAAATCTTGAATGGTCGTCAGTGAAAGTGATGAAGTAGTAGAAACCTCTACGAGCCATTTCTCCAAATGGTTCGCAGACGTCGGTATGCACTAAACCTAAGACTTGCGTAGCCCTTTCAAAAGTCCCTATGAAGGGGGATCTAGCCACGTTGCCTAAGAGACATGATTCACATGTAGGAATAGGGTCCGACCCTAGTGAGCTTAAAAGCCCATCTTTTTCCATTTTGTGGATCTTGTGCTCTCCGGCATGGCCTAGTCTAAGATGCCACTTGAGTCTCAAGTTAGTTTCTTGCCTACCACGTTTACGTGTTACAACATTAACATCAGATGAATTACGGACATTTAAATAATACAAACCATTAACTAAACATGCATTGCTAACTAATTTATTTCCATAATAAATGTCGCAATTTAATTTAGAAAAACAGAATGTATATCCAATCTTAACTAAGATAGGAATAGATACAATGTTCTTAAGCCCCTTGGGCAAAACCAAAACATTATCTAAAAACAGTAAATGTCCAGAATTCAAATAAAGAGAAGTAGATCCGATCCTAGTAGCTGTGACGCTTTCCCCGCTGCCTACTTTGATCATCACTTCTTCTCGGCCCAGCTTTCTACTTCTTTGTGGATCCTGATCCAAACAACAAACAAGGGCACTAGCCCCTGAGTCCAGAATCCACAAAGTAGAAAATACGGTCATAGAACAGTTAGTTTCAAAAATAAATAGTTCTATACCTTGTGCGCCTTTGCCTAATTTGGGACAGTTTCTCTTCCAGTGGCCAAGCTCACCACACTCGAGACATCTATCCGTTTTCTTAGGTCCTTTGCTCTTGTAAAACCCTTGAGCCTTTCCCTTACCCTTCTTGGTACCCCCTTGTGCTCCAAGCTCGCCAGACTTTTTCTTGTTCTTCTTCTTCTTATACTTTTTGGGTCCAGAAGAGATGACCAAGGCAGTTTCCTTTCCCTTGGTTTCATTCGAGATTGTGCAGTAACCAACTTGTTCATTAGCCCAGCTAAATTACACTCTATCTCATTGCAGTTAAAGTTAACCACAAATTGGGAGAAGGAATCAGGAAGAGACTGCAAGATTAAGTCAGTTTGAAGGGTGGCGTTCATGGTGAATTCGAGAGCTTCCAATTTCTCGATCCTCGAAATCATTTTGAGGACATGATCACCAACCTTCTCACTTTCTTTCATCTTGGCTCCGAAGAGCTCTTTCGATATCTCATATCGTGCAGTTTGACTATGCTCTCCATATAGCTCTACCAGGTGAGCTAGGATAGATCTTGCAGTGGGCATCTTATCATGTGACCTTTGAAAATCATTAGTCATAGATCCCACCATGTATCCTCTCACCCGGAGGTCGTCCTTAACCTATTTCTCATGGGCTTGGACCTCTTCCTCGTTGGCACGTGTTCTAGCTGGAGCCGCCGGGATATCAGCCTCCAAGACGTATCCCAGTGATTCCATATTGAGGACAATCCTCAAATTTCTAAGCCAGTCCGCATAATTGCGTCCAGTCAGAGTATTCTTTTCGAGTAGAATTGAAAGTGGGTTTGTCATATTTGAGAGAGATAAATGAGAAAATGACTACAGAAATAAACCAGATTTATTAAATTACTTGTTTTTACTTAACCAAGAAAAATTAAGGACTTAAAATTTATCTTGGCTCCCACTGCATTTTTCGAATCCCACACTCCCATGTGAAAATCGGGAATCATCATTGGCATCGATTCCACAACAGTTATTGAGGTCCTCAATTAATTAAATAGATTGCAACCTAACCGGTTTCTGGCCCATTAATTATTTGAAGTGATATCTAATATCAATTTATCCAATAAATGTTTCAATATGTTTCCCCATAGTTCACCAAACCGCAACCCATTCGATTTCTAGGTTCGTAAACTACCCGAGTTTATCCCACTAACTCCTATAATCTAGCATTTGAATTTCACCTTGCAACCGAACAGGTTTCTGGGGTGAAATATGTTTCGATTAAGGCATTTGCATGCATTTTATAAAATTTCAAATTATTTCTAAATGTATAATCCCCATAATTGGGAAGCATTACACATTTATAGTAATTTTAATTATAGAAAGCTTAGTGGAGGGTGAGGATGTCAAACATCCTTTTCTAACTCGGTATAATTTATTTGGGAGAATTTAATTCGTCAAAAGATTTTGGTCTCACTTTGCACATTATTCTATTTATATAACGCTTTATTCTATATTGATCATGCATAAAAATACTACTAATAATCATGTCTTTCAATATAAATAAACATAGAATTTAAATAAATGAATAAATAAATTCATCACTTGATCATGGACTTTTACTAGAGAGCCCGAGCCAATGGGCCATCACAAAAGGCATAGATTAAAGCTATTAAACATTCATGGGCCTTTTGACTTTATCAACTTTGAACTATTTTATCTCGATTCCTAAAACAACTCATCCATTATTTCTAAGAATATAATAAATAGCTTCAAATTTGATAACCCATAAAATTAAAGGTAAAACATATAATCCTAAGTCATGATTAGTGTTTTAATCACATAAGACATGCTCGCAACATTTAATACATGCTCGCAATATTAAATCACTTATGTTGATTATTAAAATTTTAGTCCAACTAAAAAGTCCTTTATAAAATTCCTTATGATTTCACATATTCACTATTTCAATTAAAATCATTCTAGTCCAACTAGATGACTTAGATGTACAAAATTAAAAATTAAGTGCATCTACCTTTAATTAAAATAATATGAACACATAAAATATAAAATTCTATATTTTATTTTGTTATGATTTAAAGCCATCAAAAATTGGAAATACTTTTATTTGATCAAAGAATTAATTATTACTCTCTAAGAAAAATAATTTATATTCCTTATTCAAAATGAAGTAATTTCCAAGTCGAGGAAAAAAAATAATCCATAAATCAATTATTAATCTCCAAGAAAATAATTAATTAGTTCTAATTAAATATTATATTCCAATTAATCTCATTGGGCTCGATTTCATTAAACCCAAGTCACCATCCTTTTGGTCCACTTGGATTCAATTTAATTGGGCTCAAAATAATTAATTAGAACAACATTCACGTTTATTAATTTTTTATTGGGCTAAATTTAATTTAAGTCCAAATCACCAATCTAATTGGCCCATTTAGATTTAATTAGATTGAGTCCAAACTAATTAACAAATTGAAATTGGATAATTTTTAATTGGGCTTGATTTAAATTATACGGGTCATCATCCTTTTGATCCACCCAATTAATTAAAATCACCCAAAATTCAAAAATCAATTTCGACCCAAACATAGCCCATTTTACGACCCGAATCCATGACCCGGATCCACGAATTGGGTATCCAAACCCACGACCCGTCGGGCCACGGTCACGACCCGACGGGCTGTGACTGGGCAGGGCCGGGCTGTGCTAAACAGCGCGCGCAGCTGTGCGCGCACTGTTCAAACTCGATGATGGAGAAAAACTTCTTCTTCTCCAAACTCGAAATATTGAAGCTTCCAAATCTTCAATTCTTTGGTTTGATTCTTCAAACTTGAACTTGATCCGAACAATAAAAATACGTCGTCTCTAAATTGTCACGCACGGATCAACAAACGAAAAATCTCTTTTCTTCTTTCTCTATGGTCGACGGCTAGGTATAGAGGAGGGGATGAATATTTTTCTTTCTTTTGAGAGTTATGAGAGTTGTGTATTCTTCTTCTTACTTGTTCTAAGTCAAAGAGTCCTTATATACCTCATGACTTATTGAACAAGTCAAAACAAAAGAGCCCTAATATGTGGCCTCTCAAAGACGCTACTTGGAGGCCTCATAGAAATTCCCAGAAGAAATAATAGAAATTCCTTTTTCTTCATTTTTCTCTGTCAATCCTTTAGCGTGACTCTTTAGGTTCGTTTCATTTGGCAATGAGAGAAAACCAAAGGAAGTGGGTAACACCTAGCCAGTCACGTGGCCCACTTCGTAACCCAAATGAAAACAAATGATAGGATCATTCCGAAACCTTCCAATCGTAAATATCTTATATGTATAAACCCTTTGTTCACGTTCCCCGGTCAAGTGAGAGTCATGGTTATGTCAAACTCACTGGACTTGACCATATGTATAAATCATAATAAATACGAGATCATTGAGATCGATTTAGTGCCAAGCATATTATTAGATAGGGTACATAGGGTACATACTCATTCACTTATGAGAGAACAAATCCCATATTAGATATTTGCTAAGATTACCACTTGCCCATCAAGTCCGCATTTTGAGGTTGACCCCACCAAAGGGTGAATTGGGTTTAACTACTCTAGTGAAAGACTTGACGTCACAAGTGCATCTTCAGCCTGATATTTCAGGTCAAAGGTTCACATATACCTATTACGCATAATCAGTTCCGTCATTGACAGTCACAGAGTAAAAACCCATGTGAGAGAACCGATGCGAGTCGTGTTTGAACATATCAGTTCCACTGACGTGTCTACAATCTTAATCTCCTAGCATCCCATGATACCAGACAGGCACTCCCATGTCGGAGCTAAGATTGTACAAGTATTCGAAGTCTTTATTTGTCCATTAAAAACTTCATATTACTTGCGAAATTGTTTTAGTAACCAAGATCGACCTCTCTAGTGCCAATCTTCTTATCCCATAGGAAGTAGAGGGATCGCACTGAAAACATGGACAAAACGTTTCACACAACTTATAGATGCAGATAAGAATTAACTGAAAACTCAATAATTCCTTTTATTTAAGAAGAGTTTAAGTTCAATACAAGGTATATGCCCTATACATTCTATCCTCTATGGCATCTGAGGGCATAATCCTAACAACCCTTCCCTTGGTTAAAAAAATCCAATATATCTCTATATGAAACCCAATTAACCACGATGCATTTAAGGTCTAGGAGTACCCCACGTAAATGGAAAGCCACCTAAAAAAACTGAGTCTATCTCTAGTCAATGCTTTTATCTTCCCTAGGTCATTATCTCTCAATTTCTAACCTAGGCATTTCATCAAATATTTGGTGATCAATGCAAGCATTGGGGTCAAACATTAAATACATTGCTAAATGCAAAATTAATCCAATAGAAACAAATAAATCAACAATAAAATATCAAAAATGGCCTACCCATGGCCTTAATCAAATGTATTTAGCTCATATTCATGTCAAAATCACAAACCTAAATCATACAAGTCATAGAAGATTTTAACAAATTTAAGAAATAAAGATGTAAAAACTCCCTAATACTTGTAATGATATACATTTCTCGTTGAACTCTTCATCTTTTAGCGAATCTAGGCCTTCAATGAGTAACTTGACCTTCAAGGCTTCTTCCCAAGCTCTTTCTCTTGCTTTTTGGGTAAAAAACTGCTGAGTGAAGTAAAGGTTAGGTCTAAATGACCAAAAAGGGATATTTATACTTCTTGGGCCGCGAGTGAACGCCGCGGCGTTCCCCATACTATCTTGGATGCTGCATCATTCCACCGTGAACGCCGCGGCTTTCACCTTCCTGGCATGGATGTCGCGGCATTCCATGCTGGATGCCATGGCATTCAAATGATCAGCTCCAAAACTGCCTCAATTTGCCTTCGGTTCTCGATCTTTGCCCAAATTGTTAACCTAACCTAAAAAGTAAAAGAAAACAAGGGTCAACACATCATATATGATAAAAATATCAAAGAAACTATCAAAACTAAGTTGATATATTGGGGGAAAGCTTGTGTAAAAATAGCATAGACAACCTCGATGCACTCTCTAATAGTAGTGCTCAAAGACACAGTCGGCCGGCATGAGGTGAGCACAGACAAGATAGTACCACGTGCGGGCCACAGTAGTCAGGTGACCCACACAGAATGAAATAGGTCGAGAGCCTCTACATCCTGTCCAAGTGGAGTCTGGATAGCAAAGTGCAGAGTGGATAGATCATAGTAGATGTTCTTCAGAAACTCCACAAACTGATCAACTCTGGGGATTGGAACTTCAAGTACCTCATTGATATTGGTGGCAAAAATGATGGCATTGTTTCCCATGACCCGAACCAATTTAAAATGTTGCACATCGGCGGGCTTGTCGATAGCATTAGCATAGAATTCCTTTACCAACGGAAGTACAGCCTCCTCGGGCTGCGTAGCAAAGTTAAACCACCCTCTATTCTGGATTTTACACTTTAAAGGAGCAACCGAGCAATCCAGAGCTAACATTTTTCAGATTTAACCTAGCCAAGAAATGCACAGAAGCCTCTTCATTAACAAACTTGTAGGTGTCATGATTAGTCTGAGGAGGATTTTAAGGATCAGAATGAATATCGTCCATGTTATCCTTATCCCCATAAGGTGGATCATCCTCATGCGTGGACAATGGACATAGTAGCCTTAGCCTTCCCCGTAGCCGCCCGAGAAAGTCAAGTTCCCATTTCAATGCCTCACAAGTGATAAACAACTGGAATAGAATCCCAAAATCCACCTACACCACCAAAATCAACTTCCACAATCAACAATATACTCCCAAACTACGTCAACAAACACACCCACCACCAATGTACCCAACTCAAATCCACAACAAGCTCAAAAGCAAAGAACAAGGACAATGCGAGCAACCAAACAAAACCCACAACATGAACTCGGCCCAACCGACAATTTCAAACATCAAAAGTCATCACAATAGCTTCAACAATTAACAATCTCTCCCCACAATTTGACCAAAAATGCACAATCGATCCTCAACACACAAATGGCACAAAATAGCACAAAAGAGATGAATTAAGCTATCTTTACCAAAAAGATGATCAAAAGTAGTGTTGAAGTCCAGTGGAGCGGCAGCGGAGTATAGTGGCATGGACGTGCGGCAATAGGGGCTTGGGGGAGTGATTTTTGGCCGAATTTTGTGATTTTTTATCGTGGTAATGGTAGTAATTGGGGTGGGTAGTGTGGATTTGAGAGGAATTTGAGAGATTTTTAGTGAGGTGGGATTAATTAAAGGTTTAGTGAAACGGGCGAGTTGGGGAAGAGGGAAAACTGGGTTGAAGTTGTGAAATAAGGAAAAATCCTGCTGGTCTGCTTTATACAGCAGCAAACGTGTGGCGTTCGTTCCAGTAGGCCCAACATCGCGGTGTTGGTTGACTAACGCCACGGTGTTGTGTCCAGAGACCCCAACACTGTGGCATTGGAAAACCAACACCGCAGCGTCTACCTCCAGTGGTCCGAACTCTTTGACTTTTGTTCAAGTAATGCCGAGGCGTTCCCCTATTGCTTCAAAGCTTCAATAGGGGAAAATGATAAAATTACAACTCGATAACTTGTTAAACACTTAAACATTTTATATTAAAGATAAACTTAAATAATCTTTGGGGTCTAACATAATTCCTATCTTGTCATTTTCAAAACATTTAACAAGAAATTTCCTAACAACTAGGTCATAAAGTAACACAGCAAAAATCACATGAAATAGAGAAAATAAGAGTTTTGCCTCTCTTTTTCTACCTCTCTCAAATCATACAAAGAGAAGAACTCTTCACCACCATCTAGCCACCTATTGGAGGAGAGGGAGTTGTTTTTCGGCTTCTTCGCGTGTCAATCTAGAGGCGAGGGATCTAGGATTCATTGCTGGGATTTCCAAAATAGCCACAACGAAGAAGGTTTTAATCTTTTTCATTCTCTCATTAATTAGATTAATGAAATATCTATTAAAACATCAAGAACATCAAAAAACGATGTCTAAGGTGTCTTTCAGGTTTTGTGTTTTTATGCTTCGCATGCTCACCCAGACGCCAACAGTTTATTGACATAATCTTCGTGTTCTTGCTCAGCGACCGCTTTGAATTCTAAGAGACTTTCTACCCAATTTCTTGTTCTAACTTCAAGTGTCCAAATGAGATCTTCATATATGTCTCGGACCTTGTCGCTAGATGGTTTCCATTTGATTGATCTCTTTAAAGGCGCTGGAAAGGGAAAAAATCCCAATGCTTCTAGAATTCTACGTCAATATCAGGAAGGAGATGCCTATGCCTATAGTATCTGGGATTGCACTTTTTGGTGACTTGTTTCTTTAAGCCTTTGATTTCTTCAAAAATTCATCTCTAGCGCTTATCATTAGTTTTGTTAACTGTTTTGGCTTTTGGCTCTGTTTCTCCCTTCTTGACATCAGCGGCTGAAGAGGGAATACTAGCTAAGTGTTCATTCATTATCTTGAATTCTTCCACTAGCGTAGTGACTGTGTCAGGGAGGCACTGATTGACAGTATCTGAATGAAGATGTCTTTCAGCGTCTGCAGCAACATTTTCTACAAACAATCTGTGAAAAGATGAAGAAAGTGTATTGATAACCGAAACAACATCACCAAGAACTGAAGTTGTACACTTAATGGATTCATTTCTAATATTCCTTTGCCTTGTGTCACTCATAATTCTTATGTGTTCCGAATCGTGAGTTTGAAGCCTTGGCAGGAACCCTAAATTTGGATAAAGGACCTTTTCACCGCTTTCTTGAAGTCCTTTTCTTCTGGATCACTTTCATTAGAGTTAGACGAGCTGGAGAATTTGGAGTGTTCTGGAGATTGTAGAAGTCCATAGGACTATTATACTACAATTTTTCCCTTGGTGGGATCTCGAACAAAAGGTTCCTCAAAAGAGTTAGCAACCTCTTGAATCACTGCATCTATATGTTCTACTGCAGCATCAATAGGTGCAATCTCTCTAGCTAGCGATTCCTTAACTTGAACGCTTGGAAGATCTATCATGATTTGATTAGTGTCAGCAGGAATCTCATCTTCTTGCATTTGTGTGATGAATACAGAAGTTGATGGTTTTTAACATGGAAAACCCAGATTGGGCCAATCGCTTCAAGTACATGCCTTGGACTTAGGCAGTGAGTTCCTGGAATCAAGAGTAAAGAGTCTTCTTTCTTTTCAGTACTGAATTCTAGGTCCATGTCTTCATGAATAGTCACTCCTCGGATGTAAGATTTGAAGAAGTCCATGAGAATTGGCATGACTGAATGAGCTGGTGCTTTATCCACTAGCTGAATTATAGAAAGCATTTTGGCCAGATGAATGTCGTGCTCGAGAAAGAGGATGGGAAAAGAGAGTAGCCTCTAAAATCGTTGACACTGAAGTGTGGAGTTAGAGTGATATCCAGGAGTGGGCATTTTCAATCATCACTCTGCGATCAAGATGAAACTTAATGTGAGGATCAACAAGAACCCGATTGGCCTAAGGATTTTCCACAATCTCTCGATTTTCATCATACTTTTTTGTGGAAGGTTCTTTACCATTGTCAATGAATTTGCCCATGATAATCTGCCGAAGGGTCTCCTGGATATCTCGCTTAATACCTTGGCGATAATAAGGCAAGTCGCTGATGGGTCCTACTAAATTCTCTCACTGGTTGAGTAGAAAGATGGCAAAACCACTTTGTCTATACTCAAACAAAAAAGGATATCGCAACATTTCATCGATAATGTAGCAGTGCAATACAAATTCCTCTACTCACTTGGATGTAGAAGCCATCCACTTAAATCCAGCTTTAAGCACTTTGTGTTTGTCCTTTCTGGCTTCGACAAGTTTTTCAAACTTTTCTCTTTCAATTTCAAAAATCATCAGTCCAAACTCGGGCAAGGAACTCACAAGCTTTTTCTTCAACCCATATTTTAGGTTAGGACCTTCACCAACAATGGATCCTATTACCTTCCATAATACCAAGGGTTTCAGAGAAAGAGCATTTGTGGGAGATAAGACAATCTTTGGCTTGGCCGAATAGCCTATTGGATTAAGAATGTCCTCTTTGGGGTTATGTAACCAGCCAGGGTTATTGGGATTCTTGAAGGCATTGTGGGTGTGGCAAAAGGGAAAGTTCACCTCATCGCATTTGCTAGTCTTCTCATAGAATTTAGCTTCAAAGTCAGCGGCATTCAACTTCATGCATAAATATCGTAACTTAACCAACACACGCTTCTTAGATCTTGAGGCTAGCGACTCAAATACCTCAAGTTTCTGATCGTCTGAGAGGAGAGGGTTAGGGAGGGTTGGTTGAAAGGTGATCTCCATGTCAACCATGTGTCGGGTGTTGTTAACTCTCTAAGCATTGTAGAATTCAAGGTCTGAATGATAGCCTCTTGGAACAAATCAACTATCTGAGGAGTAGGTGGAGTTTGTGTGGGGATTGTTTGGAAAATAAAACAAAAATGCATAGGAAACAGCGTAATTAAAAATTTTGAATTTTCCCAATACAGGATCAATCCTGAGGTTTTATGATGCGTATGTATGATAGAGCTATCAACACTTTACCAGGTGTAGTGAAGTGGTTGGAGAATCACTATTTTTGAATTCTTCAAGTCTTTCGCGAACTGATCCAACTGATTGATTGATAATCCAAGCAGTCCAAAAGTGCTGCCTCTAAATTGTCTCGTCGAAAAAAACTCGAACAGAAAATTCTCCTTTTCTTGGCAGTGAGGCTGATAACTAGAGAGAAGAGGGAGGGAGGGCTTTTTTCTTTCTTGTGGCTCAAGTGTGTAACTTATGTTATGACCTAGGTATTAACTAATGTGATATATTTATATCACTTGAGTTATAACTTTGGACTCAAAAAGCCCATGTTGGACGCCTAGAGTCGCCCAATCTCGGTCACGGTGCACCTCTTGGTGCACCTATTCGAGCTCAGTCCAATCCTTTATTAATTAATTAATTCAATCCAATTAGCTAATCTAATTAATAATAGATGGGATTATTAATTGATTTTATTACTTAAAATATTGCCACAAGAAATATACCACATTTTCTTTCGATCTTTCCTTTTTAAGCGTGACTTTTTAGGTTCATCTATATTTGGAAATGGGAGGATTCCATTGAATGGGGTTGCCCCTAGTCAGTCAAGCGGCCCACATCGTATCCCAAATAAGATGAAATGATTGGATCATTTTACCTTTCCTATTGTAAATACCATGTGAATACAAACTCTTCGTTTTTTTATCCCGGTCAAGTGAGTCGTGGTTCAGGTCAAACTCATAAACTCAACTCTATGCTATATTTATAATAAGTCTAGATCAGTGAATACTTTGGCCAAAGACTTTAAGATCTAACTTACTATAAATGCATAGGATAATTCCTCGTTCACTTTCGAGGGAACGAATCTCATCTTGGATATCAGTTAAGACTACTACTTGCCCATTAGCTTGCAGTTCGAGGTCGAAACCACCAAAGGGTAAATTGGGTCTAACTACTCTAATGACAAACCTAATGTCACAAGTATATCTTATCTTCAACTTGATTCCTCAGGTCTAAAGTTCAGACACACCTATTACAATTTAATCAATTTGGTCATTGACTGTCAAAGAGTGAAAACCTATGTGACAAAATCGATGCGAGTCATGTCTGAGTGCCACTATCTTCATTAGTGCACCTATGATATGAGTTCTTCACTATTTCCTAGTGATTAACGTGCAATTCTCTCATCAAAACTCATATCATATAAATCTTGATGATTTTCAATGCCCAAATGGGAATCCTTAACTTGCAAACCATTTTAGTACACAAGTATTGAACTTCTCTAATGCCTTAGAGAGTTAACTCTTGTGTTCATGGACTTCTAGATGATTACAATATATAAATGTCAATATAATAGTAAACAACTAAAATGCTCTTTATTAAAAGAATAATAACAATTACAGTTTCATAATGTCCTTTCTTTCACTAATCCTCTTATGGCATTTGGGGACATAAACCTAACAGGGATGATCGGAAACCCTTCTGTAGTAGGCTTCTCAGCGTCCAAATTCGCTTCCTTAGCTGGAAAAATCTTAGCATCAGTTAGGACTTAGTCTATTTCTTTAGCGAACTCCATCACATATGTGAAACCCACATTTAACTCCATTGCAACTTCTTTGGGTAAAATTGCTTGAGCGTCATCTGGAATAGGAGCTGAAACAAGGCATAGCGTAAGACATTTCTACTTAGTAAATTTTTTTGAGAAAATAGGTAAAACGCTTACTAAGGACTAGAATTGACATCAGTTGTTGGGGTGTTGGGAACAAATTGTTCTTCAGCCTCAGGCTCCTTAGACACTTGCTCCTCAAGCTCAATGGTGGTTAGAGGAGTAGCAAGGATTGGAATATTCCTGGCGACTAGCGCTTCTACTACATACCTCATTCCGTCTAATAGAGCTGAGAGATATTATCCTAGTGTTATAAAGTAATCTAAACTAGGGAAGGATAATGCACTTAGAGTGAAATCACGAGTACTTACCCCGATCGCTAATCTCATGAGCATCTGAAGTTGGATTAGCTTCAGGCTCTATTGATTCTTTAGCTTGTGCAGGGACGCTTTATACTTGTTCAGAAACGTCAGGTGAAGGAATAATGGTTTCACAGAGCGCTTGACCTTTTGGTTGTGTAGCGCTATCCATGTCCATCTCCTTAGAGATTGATGCATGCCTGTGAATTAGCGATGCATCATCTTCTTTTTCGATTCCATCTACTTCAGCAATGTAAGTGAATGCAGGAGGAGGAGAGGGTGATTTTTTAGGAGAATGAGAACATTGATTTTTCTCCTTTTTTAACCTCTTTGATTTTCTTAAAGGCTCAAAGTCAACCTTGGATGTTTTCCTCTTTGGTCACTTGACAAACACTTCTTCAGGTTCATCCGCAGAGGAAGCCGCTTGTTTCTCAGCATCACTTTGAAGGTGAGCTAGAGTGGCGACTCGCTCCTTTTCTACTTTAGGAACAGCTGGCGCCACCCCTTTTCTTTTGGTTGAGTAGCTCAGCGATCATCTTCGGTCCATAGAATTTTAGGGCCAATATGTTTGTTCCAGCGGTATTGATGAAACTGCAACAAAAGGTGGCTTAGTATTAACCCGTATGGCTTTAGGTTATCTATTTTCTACAGCGATGCCTTGATGCGAATGAATGTTAGGTTAGTGTCCACAAATGCCACTAGAGGATTAGTAAAAGATAGGACATTATCAATTGTAATTGTTTATTAAATCATTCAATAAAAGGCATTTTAGTTGTTTACATTAATATTGTCATTTATATATTGTAATCATTTATAAGTCCATGAACACAAAAGTTAACTCTCTAAAGCACTAGAGGAGTTTGATACTTGTGTACTGAAATAGTCTGCAAGTCAAATATTTTCAAATGGGCATTGAAAATCATAAAGACTTGTATGATATGAGTTTTGACGAGAAAGGTGCCCGTCAATCACTAGGAAGTAGTGAAGAACTCATATCATAGGTACGCTGATGGAGATAGTGGCACTCAGACATGACTCGCATCGATTCTGTCACATGGGTTTTCACTCTTTGACAGTCAATGACAGAATTGATTATATTGTAATATGTGTGTCTGAACTTTAGACTTGAGGAATCGAGTTGAAGATATACTTGTGACGTTAGGTTCGTCATTAGAGTAGTTAGGCCCAATTCACCCGTTGGTGGGGTCAACCTCGAACTGCAACCTAATGGGCAAGTAGTATTCTTAACTGATATCCAAGAATGGATTCGTTCCCTCGTAAGTGAACGAGGAATTATCCTATGCATTTATAAGTAAGTTAGATCTTAAAGTTTTTGGCCAAAGTGTTCATTGATCTGAGCTTATTATAAATATAGCATAGAGTTAAGTTAGTGAGTTTGATCAAAACCATGATTCTCACTTAACCGGGATAAGAAAATAAAGAGTTTGTATTCACACGGTATTTACAAATGGAAAGGTATAAATGATCTAATTATTTTCATCTTATTTGGGTAAAAATATGGACCACTTGACTGGCTAGGTGGGACTCATATTCAATGGAATCCTCTCATTGCCAAATATAGATGACTCTAAAGAGTCACGCTTAAAAAGGAAAAATTAATGAAAAGTGGAATATTCCTTGTGGTAATATTTTAAGTATTGGATACTTAAAATTAAATAAATAGAATTAATTATTTGGAGAAATGAGTTAATTTATTTATGATTTAATTAATATAATATTTCTTGGAGAAATATAATTAATTAAATGGGTTATCTATTATTTAATTGAATTAAGTAATTGGATTAAATTAATTAATTAAATATTAGATTAAACTAAGCACAAAATTAATACACCATGTGGCATACTAAACCTAGAAGGGGGCGGCCACAAGGAGGTTTAATGGGCTTAGTTTGAGTCCAAGGCAATAACTTAAGTGATATAAATATCACCTTAATTATTAGCCTAGGGAATAAGTTACATTACACAACACACACGAAAAAGAATCCCTCTGCCTCTCTCTTCATAGCCGTCGGTTTCAATACCAAAGGAGGAGGAAGTTTTTCATCAAGTTTTTTCCGGCGAGACGATTTAGAGGCAGAACACTTGGACTGCTCGGATCAAGAATTAATGAGCCAGATATTTATCGCGAAGAATTGAAGAATTAAAATTCATGGAAATAATCTACCACTTCGCTACAACGGGTAATGTGATTTTTCCCTATCATACATACGTGTGGTTAAACCCCGAAATTGACCCTGCGAAGGGAAAATTCAGAAAAAGATAATTTAATTCCGTTTCCGCTGCATTTGGTTAATTTTCCCCAACAATGAAGACGTACAGAGACCAATTGATTTTAATTTTTTGGATGATATCGATCATCATCCGATACTGATGGTGGGAGACTTTATCGAATGACCCTTTTCTGCACTCGATGATTTTAGCGCAAAGGTCCACAAGAATTGCGTACTCCCCTTTAATAGCTTTCTTTTTTAAATTTGACTCGTAATCGCTAGATTCAGGTCTCCTGATAAGTTCCCAAACTTTGATAATATCACCCATGAGTACTTCATTGACCAAGCATCCTTCGTTGGAACACTTGAAGATTTCAGAAATCAGATTGGGTGTAAGACTGAAGGGATTTGGGTCAAAAGAGAAAGTTTGAGAGATGGAGTTGCCATCCTCAGCAATAACTGCATTATCGTAGAAGGATTTGAGTTCCTTGACAAGCAAAAACCTAGCAAGTGCACTACATCGTGCAAGTA
The DNA here is from genome assembly GCA_019426215.1 of Buddleja alternifolia. NCBI lineage: Eukaryota > Viridiplantae > Streptophyta > Magnoliopsida > Lamiales > Scrophulariaceae > Buddleja > Buddleja alternifolia. The sequence continues at coordinate 40,420,147 of CM033390.1, read as the reverse complement.
ATATAGTGGAATTTTAAGTCCATATTATCGTACCCAAGGGACAACGTGTTTAAGTATTGAAACTACTGTATTACCTAATTCCAAGTTAAATCAAATATTTAAGGTGTGATTGTTTAATTAGACTAAAGCAAATTAATTATGTAAAGCACGTAGAGATTGAAAAATCAGATGGAGAGGGATAACTAAGACATGCAGTTCAACCAAATTACTCATTATTGATTATGAAGCATGTTATTCAATTATTACTTATCATGCTATGGCGGAAACTCCAAAATTATACACTACCCACTCCCTTGGTATAGTGCGTCTATGTTCATTAACGATCCCCGATATTCCTATATGAGAATTCAAATAATAAACATGCATTAACATGATTTATGAAATTCCCCATTACCGGAAGGCTACACAAATGAATCGAATCTATCCCTAGTCAATTCTAGGATATGATGTTCAATTGCCCAAGCATCCTTAACCTATATGCTCCCGGAATCTAAGCTAAGCAATTTATCAAACAAGTGGTAATCAAGCACTCATAAGTATTAAACACAACAAATTGAACACATAGCATGCCAAGCAATAATCAAAAACAAAAATTTTATAAACGATAATTCATAATTTGATCTTCACACGACCTTAATCAAGCGAATTTAGTTCATGACTAGAAAGAAAGAGAAATAGCAATCTCTAAAAGACACATTCAATGAACTAATCTCAAAAGAAGATGAAAAACTCCCTATTACAATCTTGGTTGGTGAAAAAGTTTATTGGGAGTTGTGTATTTTGATGAAAATGTATTTGATTTTATTTTCTGAAAAAACAAAAGTTACTGTAGCAGTCAAATCATGTAAGTTTTTGTCTGAAAACTTGTATTTATAATTAATTAATTATTGAAAAATATAATATAATATAAGTTTTAAATGATTGTAATGTTATGGTTATATATATATATATATATATATATATTGTAGTTGATGTAATTAGTAGGCACCTTAAAATAGACACAAATAGGAAGACAATAGCTGACGAATTTTTTGACCGAAAAAGTCTTTTTTTTGTCGAAAAAACATAAAACAAACAAGTTTTGGCCAAAATTTATTTGAAAACAAAAACAAACACAACCTTTGTATCCTCAATATATAGATATATGTCAAGTATAATTAATCTACACTTACGTATATATTTTAGAAAATATTATATACTTGTGTCACTCCTATATATGATATAAAATTAAAAATGTAATAGAAAATCTTGTCAAGAAGACAGTTCTAATCTTTCAAATATAGTTATGATTTTTCAATAAATTGCAACTGTAATATTTATAGCTCTTTAAGTTTACATTGACTTTTCTTCTATTATTCATGTTTTCATCATTTTCCATACCTCAGAGTCAGATTTCATCATTTTGGCGCTGGCTCTTAAGTATTTGTTTCTCTCTTAACAGATATGTACGTTAAAAGAATGATGAAAACATGAAAACTATGAATAATAGAAGAAAAGGGGGACAAAGAGCCATCGCCAAAATCAAGCCATCTGTGTGGGATCTACATTGGTAATATTAGAAACGTCATCGTGGGCCAAGAATGATGAAAACATGAAAACTATGAATAATAGAAGAAAAGGGGGACAAAGAGCCATCGCCAAAATCAAGCCATCTGTGTGGGATCTACGTTGGTAATATTAGAAACGTCATCGTTTGGCCCACGAGTAAAACGGAATGCCGTTGTATTTATTTTTAAAAGAAAAAGGACAAAATGATGAAGAAAACCCGAGACAAGTACTGTACTATATATATATTGATAATATAGATGTAAAGTAGATGATTTCAACATTTAATACTTAGAAATTTCAACTTTTAATACTTAGAAAATTTTGTTAGCTAGTCTAAACGTAGGTACACCTAACGTGCTATTAACATGACCTCCCACTTTCGTGGATCATAAGTACAATAACTAATTCAAAGTAAACGGGATATTTTATTTCAACTTTTTAATTGAATTTTCTATTGCAAAGCATAGATAAATGATACATATATCTAATCAATGAAATTTTGTTATTGAGGAATAACAAATCGTATGTCGCAGTGTTACTCCCTCATTTCTTACAATAAGAGATATATTGAAAGTTGTAATAAAATATTCAATTTGACTTAAAAGCAACCTCACCGTCAATTGTTTAACTCTTTTTTTTTTTTTTTCATTTCTTTCAGTTGGGCGCTACAAAGAGATCTTTTTGATATATAGCCCATTCTCGAAAAAGCAATTAATTCTTTTGTTTTGTTGAAAATCTTGATTGAGTAAATTGTGTTTAGCGCGATTTCATTAGAGATTTAAGTGAATTCCACATGTTGAGAGTGGAGTGTCTTTGACTTAAATTAATCTACGTTTTGAGTAGATAAATTTAGAGTATTTAATTACTCAAATCCGATTTCGGGTGAATGAGAAATTAATTAGCAAAGTGTATCACTTAAAATGTTTCTCATAATTGGAATCAATAATTGATGTGAACAAAGGCGAATAAATGATCTCAATTATACGATCGACGGCCGCGGTTGTATAAAAAATAGTCATTTAGTTTGTGGTCTAAAATGTTCAAATCGGAAAATTGAGGGACCAATTTGAAAGGACTTAATAAATCAAGATTCAAAGTTTTGGGGTCAAAATTAAAGTCTGTGGAAAAATAGGGGCTGAATTGCACAGCCGGATGGTGCAACCGCCCGCACCTAATCATTTCCCGAAAATAGTGGCTTGTTATTGGTTGAGAGGCGGGTGTACGGTACACCAGCCACACCGGATCATAACCAAGTCAAGCGGTTTTTGTCTTTTAGCTCAGGGGTTGTTTTGAACAATTGCAACTCTTGGGGCAAATCTGAAAAGTCCGAAAAGGTGTAATCAGGGGGCATTTTGTCCAAAAGACACAACCTTTGGGCCTTTCTGCAGAAATTCGAAAAGTCACACTTTTTGACCCAAAACCTTTCATTCTCTATAAATAGTCCCCCATAGTTTGGATTTATTTACACCAATATCATATTCTCTTCTCTCTTTTATTCTTAGTACTAATTTGAGTACTTTGAATATTCTTTTGTTTCTTAAATATTAATTTTAATATTTTAAGAATAGTGTTGAATATTAAATGCTAAATTGAGCATTTAAAATATTCTTGAAGTTCTTAAATATTATTTTAAGAATTATTTAGTACTAATTTGAGTACTTTAAATATTCTTAAATATTATTTTAATATTGTAAGAATAAGTTTGCATATTAAATGTTTAGATGTGCATTTAATTCATCCATGTCCATCGAGAGAGTTTGGAACAAGTATTTTGTTCGCTAGGCTCGAAAATTTGTAGTGGTACTATTTTCGAGACGTTTGTCGTTGTATCTTGGGAGACAATTGCCGTATTCCGTGACCACCAAGTGCGGGGCAATATTGTCTTAAGGAAATAGGGTAACCCTTGCCTCGACATATCATTATCATTTTGCATCTTCATAAACACCGCCTGTTACGCGCTAGAATTTTTCCCAACATCTTAAGACAATATCTGAGTGTTTCTTGAAGATAGCGTTATTCGATGGAAAGAAAGAAGGAAGCTCTATTTAGTTTATTCAAAAATTGATGATCACAATGCCGTTTGGTGAATTGGCTAATCAATTGCAGAGTCGGCGTCATATTTAGCCGATGCAATTAAAGGATACGACTTATGAGATAAGTTTATTTGCTTTATTTGAGATTAAAGCGTTAATTATTCTATTATGAGAATTGAAGGCAGAATGCATTATGTCATCTTATATATTATATATTTAATTCTCAATGTTGAATTATGAGTTGCCTGCATAACATTTCGAAAAGTTGCATGGCATTTCGTTGACACTTTCAGATAAGTGTATTATTATTCAATAGGTCAAACTATGTTATGAAGAGTGAATGGTTATTCGTAGAATTAATATTTCTGAAATTATTGTTGTAGGATGAGATTAGTCTACTGGATTGGAATTGAAAGGTTAAGTAACTTCTCAATTTCAAGGGATCGACTTCGACATGCTATGAATAAGGAAATACATGAAAGCAATTGAAGGCGAAATATTGGTTACGAAACCAATAATGAGATAAGTTCATTATATGAATTATCAATTTTATAATTGCTTCATTTGATTACATATTGTGTTGAATAATATTAAACGTGATTTAATATTTAGTTATGCAACAATGATGTAATCATGTTAGATAAATTTGAGCATGCGGTATTATATGATTAAATATTTAATTATATTTTATCTTTGTGATTTATTCTTGATAAAGAATAAATAATTGTGCATGCATAAAATTACTTTATTTTTCTACGCATATATGAAGTAATTGTTTAATAGTTTTCTTTCGGCTTATGAATAAATGCAATAAGTGTGATTCTTCACTATGTTTGACAATCTTTAGTATAAAGTCTGATCACAATGAATGAAAAAAAAAATGCATTAATTAAATAGTTGATTTAAATTGATTGCATGTTCTTTTCATGTGATAGTGGCGTTTATTTAAAGAAGTCAATTTTGTGTTAAGAATAATTATTGCATTATTTAGAGTTGTATCCTACAATTTTCACCGTAAAAGTGAAATAGTTGTAGAGGCGAAACTAGTCATGGTTTTATTTAAGCGAAAGAAATCAAGTCTATTTTTAAGAAATTAAAATAGACATTGTGGAATGTCGGCACTATGAACCTGTAAGATTTCTAAGTGAGAATTTTTCCAAATGTTTCGTATTATGAAACATACTCTCTGAAGAGAGAAATGTGGACAACATATTATACAAAGTACACAACTTGGTCAAGAATAAAGGATGTTAATTGTCGGAGTGAGATCGTGAAATTCGATCAAACGTCTGAAATTAAATCCGAGAAAATGACTCTAAGGATATAGACAATTTGGTAAAACCAAATTATAGTTGGTGTATTGACAATAGTCGAAATAAGGATAAGGAAAAATAGTTCCGAGTGGACAACCACAAACGTGGTAAATCCACGCCGACAATGGTTAATCATAGATAAACTGAACCATGTAAATGGTGGGTGACCATTGAGGACAAGTTGAACCATATAATTGGTGGGAGTTCGTTAAGACAATCCGAACCACACAAATGGTGGGTGATCATCAAGACTAAACCAAGCTAGGCAAATGGTGGGTGATTAGATCACTAAAACCAAGTTAGGCAAATAGTGGGTGGTCGGACCTTACGCTCTCGACTGTAGTGAAAAATAACTAAGCGAATGGTGGGTCGACACCGGTGCTACACATACATCCAAGCTGGAAAGGTAGATATATTGAGTATCACAAGTAATCGACATAATGACCTTTTGAAGGCATTGACTAGAGTTCTTAGATATCTGAAATATGATATGAACTATGATTACTTTATATGATATATCCAAGTGTACCGATATAATACACTGATGAAAAATGGATATTCCTTATTGGCTAGAGTTTGTGCCACCTGTTCCGATACATTGTACAAAATAGTCGATAGTCGGAAGGGCACAAAGTAGCATGTAAAATGGTAGTCTCGACACATACGCCGAAGATATAAAACCATTACCAGTGATCTTCAGTGGCATTGTCTCTATTGATTGATTAAAGTCAAATGAGAATGTATGGATCCAAATGTATGCCTAAAAGATCAAATAAACTGCATATCGATGGGAATGGGCCTAAAGCCTACATAATTAAGAATCGACATAGTGGAAACCCAACCTTGTTGACTGGAGATCCCAAGATCTTGGTTCAATGGGAGAACGAAATTATGAAGATTCAGTGATGCACTTGAGGAGTTTAAAACTCCTACCCATTCCTAGGATAAACAAGTGCAACCTGTAGAGCGTAGCTGAGGTTAAGCAAGTAGCTTTTAATGATTCCTATACTGTCTAAATGTGTGACGTAACAAAGTGGGGTATGGCAGGGTACTCTTTATAGGAGATCACCTATGTAAGTGAGAAGTGAGGGCCGCTTCAATATAGTAAACACTTATGAATCCAAGATGGTGTTCCATGGCCAAAACGGACCCAATTGAGAACAAAATCTGTTAGAGAAGTTATTGTGTGAGTATCATTGTCTTGGTTTACACAAACGGCTGACCAATTCAAGACATCACGTTCATTGGGTAGCCAAGTAAATCCGATGGTATTTCACTAAGGAAGGTTCAAAGCCACAAGCTACCTCTCTTGATGCAATAGCTTTTCGCCCGAACTCTCTCATTGTCTGCATAGTCTGCATTGCGTCTGCATTTGCATTAATTTCATTCATGGTGGGTATGTTGAAAATCTTGATTGAGTAAATTGTGTTTAGCGCGATTTCATTGGAGATTTAAGTGAATTCCACATGTTGAGAGTGGAGTGTCTTTGACTTAAATTAATCTACGTTTTGAGTAGATAAATTTAGAGTATTTAATTACTCAAATCCGATTTCGGGTGAATGAGAAATTAATTAGCAAAGTGTATCACTTAAAATGTTTCTCATAATTGGAATCAATAATTGATGTGAACAAAGGCGAATAAATGATCTCAATTATACGATCGACGGCCGCGGTTGTATAAAAAATAGTCATTTAGTTTGTGGTCTAAAATGTTCAAATCGGAAAATTGAGGGACCAATTTGAAAGGACTTAATAAATCAAGATTCAAAGTTTTGGGGTCAAAATTAAAGTCTGTGGAAAAATAGGGGCTGAATTGCACAGCCGGATGGTGCAACCGCCCGCACCTAATCATTTCCCGAAAATAGTGGCTTGTTATTGGTTGAGAGGCGGGTGTACGGTACACCAGCCACACCGGATCATAACCATGTCAAGCGGTTTTTGTCTTTTAGCTCAGGGGTTGTTTTGAACAATTGCAACTCTTGGGGCAAATCTGAAAAGTCCGAAAAGGTGTAATCAGGGGGCATTTTGTCCAAAAGACACAACCTTTGGGCCTTTCTGCAGAAATTCGAAAAGTCACACTTTTTGACCCAAAACCTTTCATTCTCTATAAATAGCCCCCCATAGTTTGGATTTATTTACACCAATATCATATTCTCTTCTCTCTTTTATTCTTAGTACTAATTTGAGTACTTTTAATATTCTTTTGTTTCTTAAATATTAATTTTAATATTTTAAGAATAGTGTTGAATATTAAATGCTAAATTGAGCATTTAAAATATTCTTGAAGTTCTTAAATATTATTTTAAGAATTATTTAGTACTAATTTGAGTACTTTAAATATTCTTAAATATTATTTTAATATTGTAAGAATAAGTTTGCATATTAAATGTTTAGATGTGCATTTAATTCATCCATGTCCATCGAGAGAGTTTGGAACAAGTATTTTGTTCGCTAGGCTCGAAAATTTGTAGTGGTACTATTTTCGAGACGTTTGTCGTTGTATCTTGGGAGACAATTGCCGTATTCCGTGACCACCAAGTGCGGGGCAATATTGTCTTAAGGAAATAGGGTAACCCTTGCCTCGACATATCATTATCATTTTGCATCTTCATAAACATCGCCTGTTACGCGCTAGAATTTTTCCCAACATGTTTTAGACAAAAAAGCAATTAATTCTCCACCGCAAATTATATAGCTTTATTATATACTAGAGAAAAATCTCATTTACCCCCTATGATAGACATTATTCTTCAAAAGCCCCCCTATGATAAAAAAATTATCAACCTACCACCTCGTATTTTTGAGAAATATACTCACTGTCTCCTTAAACATATTTTTTTGCCTTTGAATTTTCTTATGAAGACGAAAATACCCTTGTACTTTGAAAATATTTACACTATATTTTATTGATTTTATTTTATAATTATTTTTACTTTAATTTTTTATTTCCTTTTTCTTTTTTCTCACCTTCTTCTTCCCCAATCATCTTCTTCCACAAACCTCCACCTCCACCCTCCTATACACCACCACCACCATATTCTTTCCCAATAACCTCCCATCACCGCCGACCTCTACAACAACCAACCTATCGCACAGCCGCTGTCACTGTCCTGAGACCGAGGCTGTCACCAGTCACCACCACCATCCTTCACTTCTCAAGAAATCCTCGCCACCGCCGTTAACCCCAAACCCGACCGCCCCTTCACTGGTCCTTGTTCAATACAGTCGATTTGCAGAAGGGCAGCGTGGAAGACGAGCTTTGATTTGCAGGAGGACGGTGACGGAGACAAGTTTTGATTTGCAGAAGGACGGCGGCGTTTTTTATTTGGTGAAGGTGCGACAACGACACCGTAGAAGGCAGCGACGGCATTGTAGAAGGCGGCGGTGGCTGTACACGACGGCGGCCCGGCAGTGTGATGATGAGTGGTGGTGTGGGGGTCATAGCCATATCGCAGGTATACATACATATACTTATGTGTGTGTGTGTGTGTATATATATTATTAATATATCATTATAAATTATAAATTATAAATTAAAAAGTATTTATTTATATATAAAATATGTTTTTAAATAAAACAAATAATTAAATATGATATGTTTAATATGGACCGTTGATATTTTTTAGATCTATGGATGTGATTAATCAAATTTAAACAATAAATAGGTATTAATCTGTACCATCAATTTTTATCCTATTTGATCCAATGATTGTGAATCAGGGGCAAAATTGTCCAAAAAAACCAAAAAAGTTACAACCAGTCGCACTAAGCGCAAGTGAGGCGCGTAGGGGATTAAATTGTACCTTTATTTTTTTCATAGGGGGTGTTCTATGAATTTTTTTATCACGGGGGGCTTTTGCATAGTTCCATACATAACGGGGAGTACGAACGATTTTTCTCTTATATACTATGCACTTGGAAAAATAAAAAATGAAGAATCTTTTATGGTGTTCGTGTTTATTTTCCGAAAGTCGGCACCAACTAAACATACTTGTTGAATACAATGCAGCAAATGTTGTCTTTGAATTTATCTCATATTAAATATATGATTACTGTTTCCTTTTCAAAAAATTATATGTCATACAAACCAATTGACTTAGCCGATAATAGAATGGAGTAATTCCATATACTGCCTCTGATTTCATAAATTTATATAAGATCTCTTTAAGTTTTGAAGAAATGGTAGCAATTAAATGCACGTGGAAATATTGTAATAGGGAGCTAACATTGGCACTCCAAAAATTACTACTGGAGCTCCACTTTTTAGTATTTTTAGAAAGAAATTTGTAATGAATAGTGGAGTGTCAATAACACTTTTGGAGTGTCAATATCATTTACCATTGTAATATTGGCATAAGAAATTAAAAAAACGCTTAACTATAAGAAATGAGGTAAATTGGACCGAATATTATAAGTATCTGGCTATGTCGGTGGATTCAGACTACAAAGATGAGTAAAGAGCTGAAAAAACGGACAAAGAAACAAAAAATTGGGCCTAGTGACGAGTGGTCCCGCGGCTTTAGGGGAGGATCGCCACGGCGTCAGACCATCGATGTCTGGAACAACTTAGCGTCCGACGATTAGTTATGCACGGCAGATTCTTGACAGAAGTAATTTTTGATAGTTTTTCAAGTTTATTTTGTTTCATAGTGCTATTGTACTTGTTCCCTTTTATTAGGATTAGTAAAGTGTACGTGCGTTGCACGTAGAATATATATTTATATGCTAAAAAATTTCAATATTCAAGTACTATATCTGGAAATATATAAAAAAAAATCTAATTCCCTTGTTCATATGAAATATTTTGATATAAAATGTATTTAACTATAATACAATACTGAAAAAAGAAGAAGATAGATTTAGAGACTAAGTTGCACGAGAATTGACAGATATCAAGATTATATTTATAGTAATTTTGGAATGGTTTTGGGAAGTCGGAGAGAGGGTGTTTTTATTATTTGAATGTAAAAAGTTGCTCAAATTAATAAGGTCGATTTGATTTCTCTAATATCATGATTGATTTGTATGGGTAATTTTGTTTATGACAAATTCATTAGGGGACCTTTGAGTTTGCCGGCAGTTTCAGGTGAAAGATTCCAAGAAAATGTAGAGTCTCAAATGTTTTAATGTAGAATCTCAAATAATTACAAATTCATTAGGGGACATTTGAGTTTGCCGGCAGTTTCAGGTGAAGGATTCCAAAAAAATGTAGAGTCTCAAATATTTTAATGTAGAATCTCAAATAATTATTTAATTATTTGAACAAAGGTGTTTAAGCAAAGGTGATAATTTAAGTAAGGGTAATATTGTAATATCACAATTGGAAGAAACAACTTCCAAGATCCATACTTTTATAGTAGTATAGATTGTGTTTCCTAGATTGATAGGGTCTTATCTTGCTCTACTATTATGAATAGCATGACTCGACTTGTAATTTTTGAATCACTTGAGTAAAAGATAATAAAATATAGTTCGGAGGTGGTTTTTCTCTTGTTTGGTATTTCCAACGGAGAAAATCTGTGTGCCATCTTTTGCTTCTTTTGCCATTATCCGAAAATTATCCCTGGGCGGTGTGTCCGACATGCCTCCTTCACATTTCGGACACGGCTAATATATGCCCATGGTTAAAAGTTAAAAAATCAATTCGGACACCGTGTTGAACACGACCAAATGCGTGTCTGACACGGTGATGAGATGATTAACAGTTTTACTAAGAAATTAAAAAGTATGGGGTTCCAATTGTAAATAGAAAAATTTTTAAAATCCTAATTCTATCTTGAGCAATTAATACTTTGATTGTATTTGTAATTACTTTGTAATTTGTGCCTGTTTATATTTTTGTTTTGCATTCGTTATTGACTTATTGTTGATAAGTAGTTGAATTTTTTCAAAACATATATAGATTTACAAAGAAGTAAGGAAAATATAAATTTAACAATAAACAAGTAAACAACATTTTCATAGTTTATTTTTCTAACAAATTATATTGAGATAAAATCAATATCTAATTTATGTTATATATATATATATACACACATTATATGTATATATTTGACACTCATGTCGAAGCCGTGTCGTGTCCTAATATTTTGAAGAATTCCGTGTCCCGTGTTTGTATCATGTCGTGTATGTGTCGCTGTGTCACGTGTCTATGCATCATAGGTTAAGATTGATATTTTCAACGTCAGAGATTTTGGGTGTTGAAAAAGGCGGCTTGAGGATTTTCTGTATCGTAGGAGACTGCATGAAGCATTATTGGGAAGAAGCTGGACAAAAGGACCGGGGAAGATTGGGAATTACTTGATCAAAAGGCTTTGGGGGTGATTCAGCTGGTGTTAGGGGGGAATATTGTGTTCAATGTTGTCAACAAGAAGACAACAATGGGTCTGATCAGACTGCAATAAAAAATGCACGAGAGGGCATCCACCTTACATAAGGTACATTTGGTGTGCAGACTATTTAATTTGAGGATGGGAGAGGGTGGATTTATGACAGAACATATTAATGAGTTAAACATGATTCTGACTCAGTTGAGTTTAGTTGAAATCACGTTTGATGATGAAATCCAGATTTTGATCCTACAATCGTCACTACCTGATAGTTGGAATTAGGGCTGTGCAAATCGGTTAAACCGAACCGAAATTTCGGTTCGGCAAAATCCAGAACCGAAACCGAACCGTAAAGGCCCGGTTCGGTTCGGTTTTAACCGATTTGATTTCGGTTTTTTTCGGTTAACCGAATTTTGATCCAAAAATTCAAAAACCCCACAGTGATTTTCTCCTGGTAAACAAAAGGCAAAAATTGCAAGTCCAACGAAGTGCATCGACGGCGAGAGAGGAGAGGAGGATTAACCCAATTGATTTACGAAACTAAATAACCTAAAAAATAAAAACCGAAACCGAACATCAAAGGCTCGGTTCGGTTTCGGTTCCAACCGAAATAGTCAGTTTCGGTTCAGTTCGGTCGGTTAACCAAACCGTGAACACCCCTAGTTGGAGTACCATTGTGAGTTTGTGACAATAGAGAATTTGGTGAGAAGACATTGGAGCTTTAAGAAATCCGAAATACGATTCTGAGCGGAGAGATTTCGAGGGGGAAGATACGAGGAAATTACCACAAGGGCCTTAATTGTCGGAGGGGAAGCAGTCAATGTAGATACCGAGGTTCAAAGATGACATAGTTTGTTATAATTGCGGACATAAAGAGCACTACCGGAATTGGTGCAAGGAGCTGAAGAGGGATAGGAATAAGAGGCAAAATGATTGATTAGCACATGGATTGGCGGACGAAGATGCTAATGCATTGGTATGTTGTACTGATGGTCCAAGGTGTGCTTGGATTTTATACTCGAAGGCATCTTATCACTCGAATTGGGGAAGAGAATGTTGTCCAATTATGTCTTTTGTGAGTTTGTAAAGATCTGTCTAGGGGGAGTCGAAGCCTTGAACACAGAGGGTAAACATGGGGCTCATATTAAGGTGCCAAATGAGTATAACTTAAGTTGCAAGATGTGACCCATGTTTTGGGTCTTAGGAAGAATGTTATATTCATGGGTCAGTTAGACCAGAAGGGATACAATTTTGGGTGGTCACAAAAGAGATTATAGTAGTGACAAGAGGTTCAAAAGTAGAAACATTGTCCATTGTTGAAAAGAAGAGAGCGTCCGTCAAGTGGGAGGCACTAGGGATGGATGCATTGGTGAGGGAGAGAGCTGCCTTAATTGATCTACACTGATTTATGGGGATGTTCCATCTAGATCGGGATTCACTTGAGAAAAGAAAATGAGTCCATTCCAGTTGAGCTAAAAAAAAATTATCAGTGTCCAAGTGGGAGATTGGTGGGTTCGTGTAGCCAAATCAAAAAAAGTAGTCAAGAGTAGAAAAAATGAAAAACGGGACTGAGAGAATTTTATCGCGGATTCAGTCCATTGATGACTGGAATGCGGGTGCCACACCTTCCAACAATCAGTTGTGTGGGCAGTGCAAGGTAGGTTTCATCAAGCATTTTTTTTTTTTAATCTTATGTTTCTTGGTGTTGCTACATTTTTCCTTTTATAATGATTGCGTTTTCTAATTTGATAGAGTTGTATCTTGATCTACCATTATTACTAGAAGGACTCAGCTTGTAATTGATGAATCACTTGAGGAATAGTTAATACGATCTAGTTCGAATGTGGCTTTCTCCCCTTGCTCTAGGTTTCCTCCAAAGAAAATCTTCCAGTCATTCTTTTGCTTCTTTTTCACTTTGTGTTCTTAGTTTCCCCGAATTTTCACCCATTGAAATTTGTGTTCCTAAGTCCTAACACATTTTTATCTTCCGACCTAGTCCAAGTTGCAAGAAGCCAATAGTCATTTCCTAAGTGGCATCCGGCTTTTCTTTTATGAATGAAGTTTGAGGTTTGAATTTAAAACTGACTGCTTTAAAAAAATATAAAAGAACCACTACTCTCCAAGTTTGGCAAAGTGCTATGTGCGAAACCGAGAAGTGAGAAAAAGGTTCCAATACTTAATAATTATTAAGTATAATTATGACTTTTGAGTTGCAATTGCTAGATTCATATCCCTTTGTAGAGTTTATAGGTACCATTCTTCTTCTTTTTCATGTTTTCATCATTTTGCAATAGCTTTAGATTTCATATATAGAAAATGCAGCCCCACATTCCGCTAAAAGAGAAACAAATTCTTATAAATAGGACTGGTCGGTTTTTTAATTTGCTTTAGAACAAAAATAAGAAGATTAGAAAAGGAGAGAAGAAAATGTCTATCACCGAAGTGATAGAAGATGAAATGAATGCACAAGAGCAAGAGACACTAAGCACAGAATTCTTCGACGAATTGCTTAGTTCACTTCCAAAAGAGAAAGGTCAAAGAACACCAGATATCTTTCTATACCAAGGTTTTTGGTGTCAACCAAAAGAGATTCAAGCCATAATTTCTATTCAGAAGCACTATACAGCAGAAGGTACTGATCTCATACTTGCCACTATACCAAAATCAGGAACCACGTGGTTGAAAGCCTTGTCTTTTGCTATAGTAAATAGAAAACAATTTTATCATAGCCAAAAGGATCACCCTTTGCTCACCTCCAACCCTCATGAACTCGTTCCTTTTCTCGAGTATAAACTGTTTGCAGATAACCAGATCCCCGACATGTCTAGCTTTCCAAGGCCTCGACTCTTAGCCACACACATGCCATTAGGTGCCATGCCGGACTCAGTTAGGAATTCGAGATGCAAACTTGTGTACTTGGTTAGGAATCCATTCGACACATTTGTTTCCATATATCATTTCATTGACAAAATAAGGCCTAAAGCTCTAGGACCCTTTTCACTTGAGGAGGCGTTCGACATGTATTGCAGGGGAGTAATAGGGTTTGGTCCATATTGGGAGCATATGTTGGGGTATTGGCTTGAGAGCTTGAGAAACCCTCACAAGGTTTTGTTCTTGAAGTATGAGGAAATGAAGGAAAACACAAGTTTTGAATTGAAGAAGATGGCTGAGTTCTTGGGGTATCCTTTTAGTCGAGAAGAGGAGGAAGATGGAGTGGTTGAAGGAATAGCAAAGATGTGTAGCTTTGAGCATTTGAAAGATTTGGAAGTGAACAAAATGGGAAAAGGCGCCATTGTCAATTTTGAGAACAAGCACTTGTTCAGGAAAGGTGGCGTGGGAGATTGGGTGAACCATCTTACTCCATTGATGGTTGAGAGATTGACCAATATCATGGAGCAAAAGTTAGCTTGTTCTGGTTTGTCCTTCAAACTCCTCTTATGAGGTGAGGGAAAACAAAAAATGGTCTTTAATCTTCTATATGGCAAGAAAATTCATCCACAATTGTTACATCAACAAAACAAGTTGGAAGACTTGTCTACAAAAACATTGATAATGTGGTTGTCATGTTATATGGTGTATAATAATTAATAATAATGTCAGGGACGGATACAGGAATTAGTTGTTGGGGGCAAGTTACAGTAAAAGCTTTTTTTTGACAATATTGTATGTATTATTTTATTTTTATTTTAATATATAAATAAGTAAAATAACAATTATCATGTGTAAAGGAAAAAACGAACTTCAATAAAAAAAAAATATTCGTTTTTGAAATATATACAATTTTTAAAAAAATTATTGAATTTGTAATCAATGTTCTTTGAGGAATATGCATAAAAATACATACTAAGCTCTAATTTGGAACCTAATTGTTCATATGAATACTTATGGTATTAATAGTATTATCAATATTAGTAATTAAATCTTTTCTAATACTCTTCATCCTACTTAATTTTGTGTCTATTTCATTTTGAGTTAGTGATTTTTTCGCAATTAGTTAAATAAAATAATATTTTATTCATTATAAAGCAATGTATAATTAAGTGGAATCAAGAAAATAACATCAAATGAAAAATAAATTTCAACTATTTTATTGTAATATTTTTTTGAAAACAAATATAAAATAACAACTTTTAGCACTACAACATCATTTTTGGCAAAGGCTATATAATAGATGGCGATAGATTTATTTTTTGTCTTCAAAATTGCCGATTTCTTGTATTTTCTCCCTATCAACAATTTCTTTTGTGGATTTTGAGAAAAGTACTTATTAATTTATATAATATTTTCTTTTCAACAATATTTTTTATAGATTTTATGAAAAGTTCTTATTAAATTTTAATAAAAAGTAATTGGAGTTGTTAACAATTTAGCTTTATTGCTTTTTCCTCTTTCTCCTTTTTTTTTCCCTAAGATTATTTTTTTAGAAGTAAGAATAATAGTTTACAAAATAATAAATTAAAAAAGAATAAGTGGCATGAGCTGCATGACTAAACGCCCTGGGAATCGTTCCTAGGACCAAATGAATTAGCTTTAGAAGCCCTCACCAACTCTATCGCAGCATTTGTTTGATCTTATCTAACAGATTTAATTTATATTGAGGGGGGCCATACAGAAAAATATATATACCCGGCAATGAAAATTTGGATTCTCGGCCCCCACCCCCCTAAATTTGTCCCTGAATAATGTGTTTATCTTGAAAATATTAAAGAACGTTCAATACTATGTAGTTTATGTATATTGCGTGATATAAATTATTCCTGGTAATGTTGAAGATAATTGATTTTTTATACATATGTAAAATTTCGTCATATTTATGTTGAAATAATTCTTGTATCAAACATGACAATAAACTATTTTTCAAGTGTTAAATTTTATAAACCTATTTTTCTTTATTAAAAAAATATATTTTCTATTTCATATATTATTGTAGTATTATTTCTTGCTTTTGGCTTCTTAACAAATTTGTATTTAGAAGCTAGACGCCTATGGTTATTAATTTAAAATAAACTTAAAATCAAGCAAGTTATGTGTGTTACTGTACACTTATTCGTAAACCTTGCGATAAATTATTGTATGAATTACTATATTAATGTTGTCATGTCATGTTATATTGTACACCAAATATCTTTGGTGGTCCCTCAAATGTTATTTTTGTCTCATTTTGGTCCTTCAAGTCGAAATCTGTTTTGTTGGTTCCTCAACCCTCAAAATCATCTAATTTTAGTCCCTGAGATCACAATTTCATTAGGAATTGACAAAAAATAATTTATTTTTTTTCAATTTTACCCTTGCATGTAAGAATATTTTATCCAAATGGGGAAGTATTTGATCCACTTTTAATGGAGCTATGACTTTTCCTTTTTGGACAAAATGGAGTTATGACTTCAGAGACTGTAGCGAGACGATTTTGAGAATTGAAGGACCAACCATATGTATTTTAGACTTGAGGTATTGAAGTGGGATAAAAGTAAGATTTGAAGGATCACCATAAATATTTGGCCTATATTATATATAGTTAGATGATATTATATTACATTATTTTACTACTATAGAAATAGATTAACTTTTTAGTTTTTTTTTATTTACTGTTTTGAGAACTAAGATGACCTTAGACACAATACATGATAAACTTGATTTTAAATGTCAATAATTAATTGTTTACGATAATTAATAGCATGCGACTTTATTTTCACGACAATCACAAAAAAATTTATTACAGGGAAAATTATCATAGGCATATGAATTTTAGTTGGATTATAAGTTTATAAACGAAAATTAGGATTAGTAATTATCGTACATCTATTTTTTGTTAGCATTTAATTGGAGGGATTTTTAGCAAAACAAAACAAAAAATTAAAAAAATTCTCAAGATATTACAAATTTAAAGTCATTATGAGTCTTCGAGATGTCGTCTTCACATTTTATTTTTTTTACTAGTCGTCTTTTACTTTTCATAATTTTATTTTAAATAGAAGACGTCCTTGGAGAGTATGTCTTCCACTTTTCATACTTTTCATTCCACTTTCCATTTATTTGAATACTTATCATTTTTTTCTTTTAGATAACCGCTTTTCTAGTACAGAGAATAACCAGCTCAGGAGTAAGTCTTTTAATTGTACAAAGACGCACTTATAATTTTTTGCAAAATAACCTGATCTCGAGTTGGAACATCCAGTGGCTCGTGATACGTAAATAAAAATGAAAAGAATAGAAAAGCCTTATTGATAAAAATAATAGGGAAAATTACTAAAAAACTTTTAAAATAAACTTTTACATCCAAAAAACCCATGATAATATTTATTAATCCAATACCCAAGTCAATATTTAGGGTTGACAAATTTATGGACTTAATTGCCCCTAACTTTCTAGACTAAAAATTAATCAATAGTAGTTTTGCAATAAAATTTATTTATTTAAAAATTTATATTGATAATTGGTACTAATTATGATTTCAATTTTAAGTTATCAGATTTTTTAATCTTTTTATAAAATTTAAAACATATATTTATAGATGATTACCATATTAAAATCAAAATAAATTATATACAAATATTTAAAAAATTTAATAATACAAAATGAATTCTGTATTTTATGATTCGTCAATTTGGAAGAATTAAAACAAAACGATTCCAATAGGAAAAAATAATTGATCAATTATTAACTTAATAAATTAAGGGTAGTTTAGTCCAAGAAGTTGTTAATCCTCACTTTTGGGGTTTTTGAAATGAAAAGTTTGTCGAATGGGTTTTTGAGATTGAAAAATATTTTTATGATTTTTTGGATATGAAAAATTATTTTGGGGGATTTTTAGTAATTTTCCCAAAATAATATGATGTTACCCGTTAAACAATAAACCAAAATATGAAAACATAGAAACTTTGAAGAAATTAAGAAAAGTAGGAGGGAAAAACTTATTATTAGGTTCAATAATTTATATCAAAAGACTATTAAATAATTCATTTTATGATAACTTTCTCATAAATGGAGTGAATAAATAAATGACAAGCAATTGCTAAAATACGAAGAATAGATGCATGATTGTAAATTGAGTCGGGCCTATCGAAGCCTGATTGTTCGGCCAGTTTATAATTGAGTCGAGTTTAATTGAATATGAGTGAGGCCAAGTATGAGCTTAGAAATTGAACTCGATTAATTTGTGAGTAGAACTTGAGTTTTATCAGGTTCAACCCGAGTAGCCTGAAATCATAATTTTAACATCTAGTTTAGACATTAGTACTTTGTTTCATATAGTTAAGTTATTTTTTTTAAAAAAAAACTAGATGAAGAAGGATACTCTGACCCGACGAATCCGGACCGATAACTTTTAATCATGGGTCACACAAACCTTATGAGATCAAATAAGGAGAGATAAGTCACACTTTGTGACAGCCTGAAGTTGAACTCAAGATCTTCACATGAAAGTGAAAGCTGATACCACTAGGCTAAGCCTTGGATATAGTTAAGTTATCTTTAAGCAAGCTTATATAAGACACATTGTCGATTTTAAAGCTTGAAACCTCCTAAGTTGATAAAATGCATATATTAGTTGAAAATTTTCTTCTAAAGAGATTTCGGAAGAACTTCCAATTATTTTATGTCGCTTCAAATATATTGAGAAATAATCTAAAATTTGATAATTATTGTTGTAGACTACATGACTCCATTAATAAAAAAAAAATTGAACTAGATTAGTCTTTGAAAATGGTTACATTGGATGCCTTTCTTTTATTTTGAGAATAGCTAATGAGTTGGACCGAAATAAACCCAGAACTCGTAAAACATGTGAGCTTGAGTTTGAGCCTATAATAATTAAGCTGGTGTTATTAAGCTTGAGCCACCCTAAACTCAGCTCATAATGCCCGATCGACATGCCATTCTAGATGAGCCGATATAAAGATGTAAGAATAAATAAACAGCAATAGATCAACTAATTCTTATTCTGGGGTAAAAACATTAAACCCTCTGAACTATGCACTTTTTCACACTTTTTTAGAGCAATGTTTTTTTAATTTCACTTAACCATCTCAATTACATGAGATTTCCATTTATTTATATATTAGCATATTCCGACGAAATATTCTGCTGGAGTTTCATCACATATTTGGCACATGACCTTTTCTTTTCTTTTCTTTTTTTTTAATTCTAGACGAAGGGGAATACCCTGACCCAATAAACCGGGGCCGATAGCTTTCAATCATGGGTCACACAGACTCTATAAAACTCCAAATAAGGAGAGAAAAGTCACAACTTATGACAGCCTGGAATTGAATCCATGACCTCTCACATGAAAGTGGAAGTTGATGCCACTAGGCAAAAGAGTCTTTCTAAGTAAGGAATTTTGTGAAATAACTTATTTGCCCTTAGAAAATTATTTTTTTAATAAAGAAAAAGAAGAAAAGGCAAAGAAAGTTAATTAGCTCCAAAACAACTGGTAATAGGGAGTATTATATTACTATATACTATAAGCATGAACCATCAAAGTCTACAGTAACTTTCTTGGATTTTCGTCGTTCCATTTTCTTATCTTTTTTTAAAAGTTTACCACCGAAACTACACAGTTTGGATTGCAAAACACCACATACGGCAGGGAAAATTCTATGCTGGGCCAAGACCATTGGTCTCGGCCCAGCCTCGGCCGTTGGATCACAAGTGTGGGGGGGGGGGGGTTAAATTGCTAAATGACCCCCCCCCCTACTTGGGGATCCAACGGCCGAGCTGGGCCGAGACCAATGGTCTCGGCCCAACATAGAACGGCCCATACGGCAATGTAATAAGGTTTGCAATTTGACATAGGCATGGGTTCCTTTTTCTTTTTGGCTTCTCTCTCACACATATATCTCGAAAACACATTCATGGAGTGCAAGTAGTGGAAAAATAGCCATGTCATGCAAATTAGCCTTGGAAAATGGCCACCCCTACAAATAGTACTCATTGTCATGTAGAGTACCTAGCTTACTAAGGAGTTTTTGGGTATTAGGATCCTTGTTGGTCACATGATTCAACAACGTGTTGGAAAAAAATTTGCTTTCCCTTGTAAAATTTTAATCATAGCCCTCCATTTTATATATTGGAGATTTATATTTATTTATATAATATATGTATGTATATATACTATAATTAGTGATTTACTCCTTAATTTCGTATCAATATTTTGTGTGTGCGCGGGCGCATGTGCGTGTGTGTGTAAGAGAGAGAAATAGAGAGAAATTATTCTCGATAACAAATTACATTTTGATTAGATGATTTCCGTAAAATTTGATAAAAACTATTCTCGATAAAAGTTATGCTCAATATAGTTGTGTGTGTGTGTGTGGAGAGAGAGAGGGGGCGAGAGAGAGAGAGAGAATATGTCTTTTTATTTGACTTGTCGCTTGACAGGTGCTCTCAATTGACAATTTGGTAGAAAAAATGACAAATTCTATAATAATTTTTTAGAAAATAAGTACTGAATTATTAAATAAATAAAGATTCGAAAAAAGTTTTAGAGTTGAGTTGCAATGTGAGGATTTTAAATTTCTAAAAGTTTTGGGTTTTGCAAAAGAATGTAATATCATTTTAGATATCAAAAATGTTCGGGTAGCAATGAAAGATCGGGAAATTTTGAGTTTCACCCAAAATCTTACTAGATATTCTGCAAAATCAGATCAAAAGATGAATTACACTTCGGGGCCCCATAAATTTTAAAATTTCAGTTGAAAAATTGACATTTTCATAGAAATTTCTGTTAGTGTTATGCCCTCAGTGCCATAGAGGATATATTGTATAGGGCATATTTATTATAATTAAACACTCTTTATTAATATAAGGCATTTATGTTGTTTTTCTTATTGGCATTTGTAAGTTAATAAACAACGTTAAGTCCATGACGTCAAGGCGAAACTTCTACTCCCTATGGTTAGGGAGAAAGGTATTAGAAGAGTTTGGTACTTGATGTCTAAACCCATTCACAAGTCGTAGAGAGTTTTCACTGGACATCAAAACTAGATAAGACTTGTATGATATTAGCTTTGACAGGGAAGTGTCAGTCGAACGCCATGGATTAGTGGGAGCTTGTGTCATAGACGCATCAGTGAGACTGGTGAGTTTGAACACGACTCGCATCAGTTCTGTCACATGGGTTTCACTCTATGACAGTCAATGTCAGAACTGATTAGTTGTGATAGGTATGTGTGAACCTTAGACTTGAGAAATCACATTGAAGATGTACTTGTAATATCAAGTTCGTCATTAGAGTAGTTAGACCAATTCACCCGTTGGTGGGGTCGACCTCGAAGTGCAGCTTGATAGGCAAGTAGCAGTCTTAACTGATTTGCAAAATGTTTACTCTCTCATAAGTGAATGAGCATATATCCTATGTCGTCATGAATGAGTGACGTCAAAAGTCTTTGGCGAAAGCAATGGAGTTACTCGTATTAGACACAAGAGTAAATTTAGTGACCTCGACTCATTATGATTAAAGCATATGGTCAAGTATTGTGAGTTTGACTAAACCATGACTCTCACTTGACTAAGATATTAGAATAAAGGGTTTATACTCGTACGGTATTCACAACGAAAAAAGTTTGGAATGATCCTACTCATTTATTCTCAATTAGGTCACGAAGTGGGCCACGTGACTGGCTAAGTGTTACCCACATCCTTTAGTTTCCTCCCAATTGTCTTTTGAGACGAACCTAAAGAGTTGCACTTAAAGGAATTGCAAAGGGAAATATGATTTAGACTTAAAGGGCATTTTGGTATTTGATATCGTTGATTTATTGGATAAATTAGAATAGTATTAAGTAATTAATTCGTCATTGGATGAGTTAATTAATTAATTAATAATATTAATAAATAAATTAGTTTCTTGGAGAAATTAAATATTGAATTAATATATTTATTTAATTAATTAATTATTTATTGGATAAATAATAGTATTAAATAATTAAAATTGGAACCAAGTGGATGTAGTAGCCTGGAGGCTAGTGCACACCTAGTACAGGCGTCCATTACGGGCACCTATGACTTGGAATCCAAGAGTTTATTTTTTCCTTGGGCAATATATATATATATATATATATATATTACTTGGTGGAAACTTAAACCCTAGCCTCTCCTTGTGAATTAGCAAACAAGTCAGCAATCTCCCACCTCTCTCTCTCTCTCTAGCCATCCACCATAAGAGAAAAGAAGATGATTTTTTCTTTGGATTCCGACGTGGTGATTTAGAGGAGGTGACAGATTTGTTGCTCGGATCAAAAAAGCAAAGCAGGTTCAGATTCGCAGAAACAAGAATTGTACTCCAACCACTTTGCTTCAACGGGTGAGTTTTCCTCTTTTATAGTTTGAATATGAAAAATCAGAGATGACCACCATAGGAATTTTATTCTCTGCATTTTTTTCCCGTTCCCCAACAATTTCAGAATATGATTGTATGTTTATACTTGTTTTAATGGAAAGAGTAGACGAAGAAGAGAGGGAAGTAAACAGAAGAACACAGTAAGAAAAATAAGATTGGTACAGAAGTGATGACGTAAGGAAACTGAACTCAGTCATGAGCTTGCGCTGGAAAGAAGCTCCTCATTTAGAGCAGTATAGTGAGAGCTACTGAATAGTGGAGTCTTGCTGGTCTAAGCGCTGGATGACTCGTTGTTCATGAGCGATGATGATTGCTAAGAGAGCTACAATCAGAGCTATGCATGAATCTTTTTGTTTGGTATTTTCTTTTTTGATTTATAAATTATAATAGATCTTAAAATTTATAATTTGAATTAATTTCTTTGATATAATTTTTTGAATCATATTCTAGGCGCAGTACACCGCGCATTGCGTAGTAGTCTCTTACTAGTGTGTGTTTGTATGTGTGTATGTCTATATATATATATTACACTTATATATAAGAGCGAGAGTAGGCAGGAGGCGATCGGCCGATTGCTTCTTTGAATTAATTTCTTTGATATAATTTTTTGAATCATATTCTAGGCGCAGTACACCACGCATTGCGCAGTAGTCTCTTACTAGTGTGTGTTTGTATGTGTGTATGTCTATATATATATATTACACTTATATATAAGAGCAAGAGTAGGCAGGAGGCGATCGATCGGTTGCTTCTGACACCGCCGCATTCAATCACACTGGATCCTTCCCTATTCCTTTTCCTTTTTTTTCCCCAAACTTAACCAAACGACGTCGTCCTCTACTTCCTTTTTCTTTTTTACTTCTTTTCACTTGTTCAGAGGTCCTTTTCTCCACGGTGTCGGCGTTCTCTCTCAACACCAATATATCATGTGATTCTGTAAAGATGGGTTGAATTAGATTTAGCTTTACATGGAAAATCAGGGTTTCATGTGAGTTCTGTGCTTATTTTCAATTTTACATTGTTGGCTTTATTTCAGAGAGCAAAGGTTGGGGATTTTCAGCTGTTTATTTTCATTTTTCTTTCTATTCTCGCCTGATTAGAACAACGGTGTTCCGCTACGGCGTTCCGTTGGCGTCTGGCCTATAATTTCTTTCGACAATAATGTTTGCGGCAATTTGATTACATCTTTTGCCAGTGCTTTGGGTCAGGAAATTTCTTTGGGTTCATTCAAGTAAATTGTACCGGCGGTTTGATTATTTCTCCGTACAATTGAGGGAATTTATGGGTAAGATTCAATTTTGAATTTTGGGATTTCCTTGTTGTTTTTAAAATCATTTTGAGTTGTGAATTTTGGAATTTTTGAGGATACGGTTTAACTTGCCTTGTCACATCATGTAAGTAGAGTTTGAGAAAATGGATTGAGTGCAGAAACAAAGAGTTGCGTAGCTTTGATTTGTGGTGTTCATGTTTAAATTATGTAAATTATTTTTCTACTCCGTAATTTGGAATGGAAGATTATTCGGTCTCTGTTATGGTTTCGATTCACATAAATTATAGATTGTACATTCACTTTAAGCCACAAATAATAGGAATACCATGAAATCTTTTGTTTCGTTAATGTATTTACCATTTATTTTGGTATGCTTCCGCTGGTTGCACCCCAAGAAAGGCATGCATTAAGCAAAGATTATTTACTTGCAGAAGGTATATATGCCCTCGAGAATCCTATATCAGCAGCGGTGCGTATAGAGTTTCGATAAGAAGATAAAGATGGTTTTGTAAAGAGTGCTTAACAGAACTTTGGGGAGCTACCTAATACTATTGTTTGTATAATATATTTTTCATATATTGTGAGGGTATTCAATTGTTGCTTAAATTATCTGACTTTTGTGTGTTTAATTGCTACTATCCTGTGATTTAGCACTACTGCAGTGAATGCATTATTTAATCTTAAATTTTGTATTTAGATATGTATAAGAAATTAAATGCAAATGGGGCATTGATATTTTGTATGAGTGTGCTGGATGAAGCCATTTTGTTTGAATTAATTTAAGCAAGTCAAATTCTACTGCCTCCCTTTATAAGAAGAAGGCTATATTGCCTTTTCAGATCACAATTCACAGCAACAAATAATTAAGAAGACGAAACGAAAGAAAGAATATTAATTATAGCTATTATACATGGACACTTCTTTGAGCAAAGAAGAAGGAAGTTGTGGAGAAGAGACTGTTCATCAGGTATTAATTCTTCGTTAAATTCATTGATTCTTTAAACTATTAATTAGGAAGGTATATAGCTAAACTAGATTTTGCTTTGGAAGCATAGCTTGGGATTTCAGGTTTTGCTACGCATTTGAGACGCAAGATTCTAGATAGAAATCAAAAGATTAGGTTAACTACACATGAAATTCTGTGAAAGAATCTCATGACAATGAGAAATGAGTCAGTCTTGCATATTTAAGCAATTGCTTTTTGCAGCTTGCCAAAATATAATGATTTTTTCATCGCCTCAGCCACAAATTGTAGCTCCTCTCTCACCGTTTGTGACGGCGTGTATTCAAAACTTGGAAAGAAGAAAATTCACGTGCCAATTTAATGTGTTAAACTAATTTCTGTTCTTTTAAGCTAAAAGCTTACCCATCCTATAAAATTCATATGCTTTATTTTTGTTGGTCCGGGTTGCAGGTGCTTTTGAATCTTTTTTCAGTGCTAGAAGGTAGAACACGGGACAATGTTAGCTCCACTGTGTAAGTTACTGATGTTTTAGTAGCATAAACCATGAATGATTTTAAGCTTTATAGCATTAATTCTCTCAACAACTGCTTTAAGCTAATCAGGATTACTAAAATACTCCAAATTGGAGAACCTAAAGATGCAAGAACATTGCTTGATACATTGTTGCAGTGAAATACTTTCACTTGGAATTCAATGCTCAGTGGGTACATTAAACGCCTAGGGATTGGAAAAGTTGAAACTTTCAATCAGGCGCTTATAAGGCAGAGCAATGAACAATAAAGAAATTGTTGCGGTGGCAGCCATTGACCACGTCCTATTCTCTTATTTTTCTGCCAAGTTTACCAGTAAGACTAATAATTGTGTGAGCATTTCGCAAAAATTAAACCGTGTTCGTGATATGCTCTAAACATGTGGCTTGCAGTGCTTTTTTTAAAATGGGTTTGTGAATCTATTATATTTTGATTTCTTACGCTAATATGTTTTTATGTTTTTAGTATTTAGCAATTTTTAATTTTTTCAGATTCCTTATTTTTATATTAATGTTATATTCGTGTATGTCACATGCCGTTTGGTCTTTGTGATATAATCTTATTCTTAATTTTAGTTTTTGTACTGTATGTAAAAACTTGAATTGATAAATAATTTAGTATATATGGTACAGTAAAATGATACAACCTTGAGTGACAATGCACTCTTCTTATGTTACATAGGAACCCAGCCTCTTATTTTGTTCTTTTCCCAGTCTGCATATTTTCTAATTTACGTGGTTTTTATGCGAAATTTGCTTTTGGCGGTTCATGTTGGCTGCCTACCACAGGTTTGTTTAATTTGTGTTAGATGTGCTTTAGATATAAGAATAGTTATATTTGAGTGAAGGTGGATTTCTTGTTTTTGTTTACCACAAAAGCTTTATAGTCTTTATCTTTTCTGCATATAAGTTTTATTTCTTGCAATATATGGCTATAATTTTTGTAGAGCATATAGTCCGTTTTCAAGCTCTCAGATACGTTCTGTGCATTACTTATTGTGCTTTTGGTAGTTTGTGTTGTGTGCAATTGGGTTTTCCCATTATAATCCAACTTATTTAAGTTTTTTCCTCGTATGTAAAAAGTTAAAACTTACTAACAACTTAGTATATATGGCACAGTCAAATGACACTACGTTGAGTGACAAGGTGGGTAAATGGATTAGGCGCAATGAAAATCGGCGAGAGGTTTATAATTAGATGTCTAACCAAAAAAAGGGGACATGAATGAACATCGTAGGGGCTTGATTGCATATTTGTCCTTTGATCATATCACCATTTACTCATTGCATATTTGTTGATTGCAGGTGCCCTACTTATATATTTGGAAGATGCAGCACAACCAACTCAAGTAATTAGAGATCACAACCCGACTGAAACTTTTTGCCTGGTGTTTGGCTGAGTCTGGATTGATCACTATGTTACATGTAAGTTAAGCTTTTTGTAGACTATATATATACACACTACCATAAACTAAACTTTTAGCATGAAAAAAGGTTAGTCTCTATTGATGTATAATTGACAATGTTAATATAGTTTGCTGTAAATAGTTTCAATGTTTCATACAAAAACTATGATTTGAAAATAGACGTCTATGTGCTACATTTACTGTTTGTAATCCATTATTCGATCAATCTGAGAAATATTACATTTATGAGGTATTGCTTATATTTCATCACCGGAAACTATATCGTAGGTATAAAAATGGTTGTACCGGGCAACACCACCGCGCATCGCGCGGTGCCCCCTTAACTAGTATGTAGATAATCCTGAAATGGTTGGGTTACACAGACAAAATAATTTTACAATATGCTATTTCTTTACATTTCCTATAAGGACATAAATAGTTTTGTTAGTTCTAAGAAGTATTCTCCTAAGTTTGATTTAGTATTCTCCTAAGTTTAATTTAGTAAACATGCAATGTTATAAATGTTTACTTTGGATCATTTAACTGTAAATATGAAAATTTTTGTTGTTAATGATTAACGTACGTGAATTTGACAAAAAGCTAAGGCATTGTTTGGATGTATTTTCATTTCATTTTCAACCATCATTTTCTAAAATTTATAGGGGAATGAGTTTTTTTATTTTTGTGTGGATAGTGAAAAAAGTAGGTGTGTTTAGTTGTGTTTTTTAAAATAGTTGAAATTGATGAGTATTATGTGTGAAATGATTGAAACGTAATAATTAGTAGATAGTGTTGGATTTGATGATGAATATTGATGATGTTTCAAAAATTTAAAGGAGATGAGAGATAGGAGAGGGAAATGTTTAAAAATTTTAAAGGAGATGAGAGAGAAATGTTTAAAAATTTTAAAGGAGATGAGAGAGAAATGTTAAAAAAATTTAAAGGAGAGTAGAGAAAAATGTTTAAAAATTGAAAGGAGATCAGAGAGAAAAGTGATAAAAAAAATATGAGATAAGTAATGTGAAATATAATTTTATATAAATGATTGAAATTTATTGGGAACGTAAAAGTAAGAATGAAACTGAGAATATTTTCAATTAAAAATAGTGTAAAGTGTGTATTTTCATTTTCATCTTCATTTTCAGATGAAAATGAAAATGAAAAAAGGAGCTTGAAACACAAACAAACAGGCCCTAAATTTTGTAAATCTAGTTTATGTCCTTTTATCAACCATATCATATCAAACTTCAAAATATTTCAAAAATTTATTGTCATGAAGAAATAATAGCTCACCAAAATTTAAATGAATTACTCCAATTTTATTATCAAATTACACAATGGCCACATGTTAACATTTGTATAACTTGAATACAAATAACTATTAAGGTATACTCCTATATTTCAAACATGATTATTTTTTAACTAAAGTAAAACCATTAGTTGATCATTTTCAATTCAAAATTTTGATCGAAGTAGTATAGATCTAGTCTTAATTTTTATATTCTAATATGGATACGGTCTAATTAAAGGAATGTTTCCAAACACAACTTCCTCTAGAGTAATGATTATTGTTAGAAAAATTTATCGAACAACTTGAACAAATGATTTCATATAACCTCCAAGTCGCGCAAAACTTACGCTCTCCTCAAAACAATATTCGCTCCCTACCAAATGCAAATGAGTTATATTAGCGAATTTGTCCCAGGATGCAATGGAGCCCAGTTTCAGGAATTGTTGTTTGGCTGCAAATTGCACTTTCGAAGACAAACCCGAATACCCAAAAAATTTCAATAAGCCTACACGCTCGAATTTGATTTATGTGGAAACAAGAGAATGGATGAAAAGATTAACTTGTTCTCTTTGTCTCTAAACATGAACTAGGACAGAGATATGAATGGCAGAAATAAAAACTTGTAAAACAATCAGTGAAAAATTAACGTTGTTTTTCCCTTCTGGTCGTGAGTTCTTTAAATAAGATGGCTTGAGTCTTTTTTGAAAAGATGTGACTTCCCATATAAAACAACGTTAAAAGATTTTCAGAATAATAACGTTTAGTTTATCAATTCAAATAGGACTCTAATTGAAAAGTCACATCTATTGGAAATTCTAAAAAATCACAGCCATTCGATTAAAATTAATAATATAATACTTAATTTCAAAAATATCTAACAATCCCCCACCATTTTTAAAATTAAATGTATAGGCATACGAATATGTGCATAGATGATGGTGTCTCACGACTTGAACCATTACTTAGTGAAAGCATTTCAATGTTATTCAGAAAGAATGGTAGACTTGTCTTTGAACCAACTTCCTATATAAAAAACCGAAAACGCTAACACACGCATATATCCAATAATCTTGAGTGTTCAAAAAAGCCGACATGTGGATTGGCCTTGTGTCTATATCCTGTTTCATGAGTGCTCTAGAGTTAAGCCCTTAACGCATAGAAGGCGGCACCACCTTTAACACTCACATAGGTAGATTTATCGAAAGTGCCCCCGTAATAAAAGCACTTTAAGACACATGTGTTATAAATTTATTAAGAGTATCCTTAACATTACAGGTAGAAGCACTATTTTCATCGGGATGAATAATAGTTTTAGTGCTTCAACCACTTTATATGATGTACTTTGCTCATTGAACTTCGATTCTCGATATTTTGAGATGGAGTTGAGTTTCCATCATTGGTGATCCAAAAATATGGGCTTAAGTCCCATCCCTTTAGCGGTCTTTTGTACTAAGTCCCTCGTCAATCCTTTCATCAAAGGATCTGCTAAATTTTCACAAGACCGTACAAAATCAATTGTAATTACTCCATCGGTGAGTAATTTCTCACATAGCTATGTCTTAGTCCAATATGTCTGGACTTTCCATTATACACCTTACTATAGGCCCTTGACAGTGTGGCCTTACTGTCACAGTGAATTGATATTGGTGGCATCGGCTTTGGCCATACCGGAATTTCAATTAACAAATTTTTTAGCCATTCCGCCTCTTTACTACTTGAAGCAAGTGCAATGAATTCAGCCGCCATGGCTGAATCAGTTATACATGTTTGCTTCTTGGGGCTCCATGAAATAGCTCCCCCACCAAGAGTGAAGGAAGATCCATCCACTTGTGGATGTATGATCTTCCCGCTCAGTTATCCAACTGGCATCAGTAAATCCTTCCAAAACCAAAGGATATCCTTTGAAACAAATTCCAAAGTTCATAGTTTTCTTTAAATATTTCAAAATCCTATTAATAGCATTGCAATGTTCAAGACTCGGGTTACTCATGCATCTACTTAACTTACCAACAGTAAAAGCAATGTCTGGTCTAGTACTAGTCATAGCATACAAGAGACAACCAATAACTCTAGCATATTCAAGTTGAGTTATAGCCCTACCCGTATTTTTTTACCAACTTAATACTAGGATCAAAAGGAGTATTAACGGGATTACAATGGTTTTGATTAAATTTCTTTAGCACTTTTTCAATATAATGAGATTGAGAAAGAGTTAAGTCATCATTATCTCTAATGATCTTAATACCAAGAATCACATCAGCAATACCCATATCTTTCATATCAAAATTAGAAGATAAAAATTGCTTAGTATGCTCAACGGATTCTAAATCAGTTCCAAAAATTAACATATCATCAACATATAAACAAATAATAACACCTCTACTACCATGGAATTTACTATAAACACATTTATTAGATTCGTGTATCCTAAATCCATTAGAGACAATTACTTTATCAAATTTTTCATGCCATTGTTTAGGAGGTTTTTAGTTTTTATACTTTTTGTTCCTGTCCAGGCATAACAAACCCTTTAGGTTGCTCCATATAAATTTCCTCTTCTAATTCACCATTTAAAAATGTTGTTTTAACATCCATTTGATGTATAACAAAATTATGAATAGAAGCCAATGCAGTTAATACTCTAATAGTAGAAATTTTAGCAACAGGAGCATATGTGTCAAAATAGTCAATACCTCTTTTTTGTGTAAAACCTTTGGCTACTAATCTAGCATTAAATTTTTCTATAGTTCCACCTACTTTCATTTTTTTTCTTGAAAATCCATTTACACCCTATAGGTTTTGATCCGAGTGGTAAATCTACAAGAATCCAAGTATTATTTCCTAATATCGATTCCATTTCATCATTTATTGTTTTTTTCCAAAAGCTAGCATCACGAGATTTAATTGCCTCTTCATACGTTTGAGGATCTGGTTCAATACTAGATGATATTGCAATTTGTGTACAATGAGTGTCTCTAGTGCCTTCAACTAGATAAATTATAAACTCATTACCAAAAGATTTTCCAATTCTTTTTCTTTTGCTCCTTCTAAGTTCAACATATTCTTCTACATCTTTAATAGGTTGATTTTCTACCCACTCATTTTCTTTATTTTTTCTTTTATTCTTGGAATAGAATTAAATCTATTTTCATAAAAAATAGCATCTCTAGATTCAATTACCGTATTTAATCTTATTGAATTATTAGGTTCGATAACCATAAACATATAGGCCTTACTATGTTCAGCATAACCTAATAAAATACATTCAACACCTTTAGCGCCTAAACTTCTAATCTTACGTGCCGGCAATCTAACAATTGCTCTGCATCCCCAAACCTTAAGATAATCTAAGGTTGGCTTTCTTTTCTTCCAAAGTTCATAAGGTGTAACATGTGATTTCTTATGAGGAATTCTATTAAGTATGTGACATGCAGTTAGTAATGCTTCACCCCAAAAACTCTTATTTAAACTAGAATAATATAACATAGAATTTACCATTTCTTTTAAAGTTCTATTTTTTTTTCCGCAACTCCATTTTGTTGAGGCATATATGAAGTCGTAGTTTCATGAATTATGCCAAATGATTCACAAAAGGCAGGAAAATTATATTCGCCTCCTCTATCGGATCTTAAGCACTTAATTTTACAATTCAAGTAATTTTCCACTTCATTCGTGCAAATTCTAAATTTATCAAGTACTTCATCTTTTGTATGCAACAAATAAACATATACAATACTTCGAATAATCATCAATAAAGGTGGCAAAGTACCTTTTTCCCCCTTTAGTAGGAGTATCATGCAAATCACATAAATCACTATGAATAAGAAATAATAAACTAGTATTTCTTTTCACAAATTTAAATGGCACTTTAGTTATTATTGTATGTGCACACACTTGACATCTATCAATTATATCATTTTCATATTTAGGTATTAATTTTAACTTGATCATATCATTCATGCGATTTGCATTTATATGCCCTAACCTATTATGCCATGAAGAAAATGAATCAACAATATAAACATAATTCATAACTTTATTAATATTAAGCTTAAACATTCCCTCATACAAGTATCCTTTTCCAACAAAGTTTCCACCCTTGGATAGAACAAACTTATCAGACTCGAAAACAAGCTTAAAACATTGTTTATTTAAAAGATTAGCAGAAACTAAATTCTTTCTAAGTTCAGGGACATCATATCCATCTCCCAAAGATAAAATCTTTCCCGAAGTAAATTCTAATTCCACCATCCCTTTGCCTTTGACAACAGCGGTTGACGAGTTGGCCATGAAGACATTGCCATCTTCAACAAGTTCATACTTAGTGAAAAAACTTTTGTCTTTGCACACATGTCTCGTCGCCCCAGAGTCAATCCACCAAGAACTATCATCCTACATCATATTAGCTTCAGAAATAATTGCAACAAATTTTTCTTTATTATTTTGCTCAGTCTTCTTTTTCTTAGATTTTTACAATCTCGCTTGTAATGGACCGAAGCATCGCAATTATAACATGAACCTTTCTTTTTCATAGTTTGATAATTTTAGTTCTTGGAGTAGCCTTTTCGTTTCTGATTTTGTTTGTTCTGTCTGAAATGATGAGGATGTTTAAATTCTCTAGTTTCCTCCACCATATGCACCTTAGAAGAAAAAAAAATTTGTAGTTCTTCTCGTTCCTGCATTCTAGATTGTTTTTCAATACGAAAGAAAGTTCCTAAGTCTTTAACACTAATATCTTCTTTCTTATGTTTAAGACTTTCTTATAATCTTTCCATGATGGAGGAAGCTTATCTATAATGCAAGACACAATTATGCATTCATCCATATTCATATTCAATTGTTTCATGTGTCCTAAAATGCATTGCAATTCATTCAATTGCTCACTCACAGATTTTCCAACAACCATATGATAATTCATAAATTGGGAAGATAAAAATTTCTTACTTGTCGCATCTTCAATTAAATACCGTGAATTAAGTGTATCCCAAAGTTCCTTCGCAGTTTCCACGTTTTGATAAATATCGAACAAATTATCTGCTAGAGCATTTAGGATGTAACCTCGGCATATTTCATCATTTTTACCCCACTTTGTTCTAGCCCGAGATTTCGCCAAAGTTTCATTCTCACGTTCTTGTGGCTTTGGCGTCGTCAAAACATAATCCACTGCAAGCGTCAACAAAAGGAAACGAAACAAAAGGAAACGAACTTTATTTTGCCATCGTCTAAGATTTCCACCATCGAACCTCTCCAACTTCATGAAATCAGTCGTGAGTTGTAGCAAATTTTGAGAAGCCATAATATTGTCTTGAGATTGTTAGAAAAATTTATCGAACAACTTGAACAAATGATTTCATATAACCTCCAAGTCGTGGAAAACTTACGCTCTCCTCAAGACAATATTCTCTCCCTCCGAAGTGCAAATGAGTTATATAGCGAATTGTCTCAGGATACAATGGAGCGCAGTTTCAAGAACTGTTGTTTGACTGGGAATTGCACTTTCGAAGACAAACCCGAATACCCGAGAAATTTCAATAAGCCTACACGCTCGAATTTGATTTATGTGGAAACAAGAGAATGGAGGAAAAGATGTTTGTTCTCTTTGTTTCAGAACATGAACTAGGACAAAGACATGAATGGCAGAAATAAAAACTTGCAAAACAATCAGTGAAAAATTAACGTTGTTTTTCCCTTCTGATCGTGAGTTCTTTAAATAAGATGGCTCGAGTCTTTTCTGAAAAGATGTGACTTCCCATATAAAACAACGTTAAAAGATTTTCAGAAGAATAACGTTTAGTTTATCAATTCAAATAGGACTAATTGAAAAGTCACACCTATTGGAAACTCTAATAAATCACAGCCATTAGATTAAAATTAATAGTATAATACTTAATTCAAAAATATCTAACAATTATAAATAGGATAAATAATTAGAGTTCGGGAAAAAAATCAAAAGTGCTAGTGTGTGAAAACATAAGTGAAAAGTGGGGGGAAAAGATGCGGGGAACTGTTTGCAAACAACACCGATTAAAAGTAATGGATATGTCTTAAATCTAATTACAAAGTGAAGTAATTAGCTTTATGACTCTTGAAGTTGATGAAAAGAATATTTGCATTTGAGTATTGAAGTTCGAAAATCATCTATCTTCCTTCAATTTTTTGGAAGTGAAACTGGATAGGGCATGATTATTGGGTTGGTTAGATTTTTTTTCCTATTTTTCTTTTTGTTTGCGGTATGATCCCCAATCTTAAATTGGTTTTGTTAGTTTTGATGGTATGATCCCCAATGTTAAGTTTGATTTTGTTAGTTTTGATGGATTTGATGAATGTTGCGACAATGATGGCACATTTGCTGTGGTAATATTGGTTGTATTCTCCATTGAATTTTCGCTCACTTTTAATTCAATTTACTGAGTTTAATTATCAAAAACAAGAGAAGTAGAGCTATTTGACCATATAACATTATCGCAGATGAGGTCTAGCCCTAGTACTGGCGAAGTTGATGCCCCAAAATATTAGAGGTCATGAGTTTTATTCTCAACGATAACGCGAGGGTCATTCTCTACTTAATTGGTAATTGTTAGCTATTGTAAATTAGTATTGGTGTTATATGTTGATTGATATTCATATCTATAGTGTAATTGATATATATAACAGATTATTAAAAAAAAAAGAACATATAACATTATCAATAACAAAAGTTGAGGTATTACAAAACCTTTGCTGTTGGCCAACTATTGAAAGAATACAAACTGACTACAAAATTGACAGTAAACATATAAATACATTCAATAGAATGTTTAAGAAAAGAAGAAACACAAAATAAAAAATTATAATACAACAGATTTAAATCTAATTCCATCTTTAAATACAGCAGAATAACAGGTATTTTATCTGTTCCGGATATGAACAGATTTCATATTCAGACGCCTAATCTCCATTGTTGATTTCTTGCTCGCACAATTTTCATTCAGGTCACAACAAACTTTAAGGATCATAATTCCTCAAAGATATTAACTTCTTCATCCACCAATCAGAGCACTAATATTGAAATGCAGTTCCAGGCTTCCAGCTATAATATTACACCTGGTGATGAGAACTAGAGAAAAAAATGAGGGAATAATTATTAGCTCAAATTTCAATCTCCACCACAACCATCACCTCCCTCACCCCAGTCGTTTTCTCTAGGCAACAAAACAAGTTTAGGATTTTGTATTTCTTTGGTTTTGTTTTCCTTTGCCAAGCATTTTTTCGTTTCTTATCAAAATCCTTCAACCAAACAAACAGAGCGGTGATGTTTATCAGTGGAAACCATGTCAAATACAGACTATTGATGGTTTCAACTTTCAAACCGCATAGCAGAACACCGTGGAGAACTTGCGGCTAAATTCAAATTTCTTGACTCAATTCCACGTAATCTCGACTTCTTTGAAGCTTAACAGCTGGCAGACACCGGAAACTCTTTTTCTCCTCAACGGGAACTAGCTTTCCAGCATATAAGCTCTTTATAATCCAAGAAACTGACTGCATTAGATAATATAATCTTGAGTCACAACTCATAGATGTTCAGTTAAGAAGAGATATCCTTTAACATATACTCAACCACATATATTTATAATATTTGTAAATATGTTTCACATTTGTTAAAAGGCAATGGGGACTTGATTTAATCCCTAGTTGACTATAGCTTGAGACTGATGACAGCAAAAACTGACCGTCATGGGTACATTCTGCTCCAAGGCACAGTGCTTCAAATGACGAGATGCACAACTCTCATCATCAGCAACAACCACCCCCATTGAAATTTTCCCAGCTTCAAGAGTCTGAAGCAATCTTTGCAAAGTTTTGAAAACCTGCCCACCACCATGCTGAGCAGGAAACACATCAAACAAAATTTCAGACCATATTAAAATATTTTTCTCCACGAAAATGAAAAAGATGCCTCAACATAATACAAACTACATAGAAGTGCATTTTGAAGTGAGATTCAATTAGATATAAGCAGTTCAAAGACGAACGCAAAGAGAAAACTTTACGGGTTAAGTTAATCTAGTAGTCTTTGTAGCAAATTCAGTTTTGGATGGTGCAATAAATGAAATACTAAAAAATTAATATATGAACCAAGAAGACAAGGAATTAGTAAGTCTAGTAGGTTTCCATGAAAGTACGAATGGGTGAGGATAAGAGGCTTTCGAGGTGAGTGTGTGTGTGTGTGTTTGGGGGGAGGGTCCATGATCTATACACTATGATACACGGAAGCGGATATGATACGACACGGAAACGAAATACGACAAATCTCAAAATTTTAGGATATGATATGTTGAATATACAAAGAAGTTTGAGCTGCTTACAAAGAAGTTTCTTATCAGAATGAGACTAGTCGATTTGATGCTTAAATTTAGAGATAGGTGGAGTTTGCGTCCTCAACTTTTCGAAGCTTTCTATTGTCACGATAGTTTTCTTTCTAATCCTATTAAAAGGGGCAACACGCCTAGAGGCATTGTCCCTCCTGGCAAACCTTAGGACCCAGCCACAGCTTGAGTGGGCACAGTTTGTGGTGGGTTGACCCAATTGAGCCCGACAAGTGGTCAATCACTGCAAATGGGCTATATGCACGCCTTGTTGGGAAAGAGCAGTGTGAGCTAATTCTGGTTACATCAACATCCAGGGGCTGCCATGGAAGAAAGCAGGCAGAACCTTTCCATAAGCACAGCCTATGATACATGGACCTTGTCTTTTGTCAAAAATCTTGAGTCACAATAAAAAAAAAAAAAATCACCTCTGTTGTATGCATATGTCGAGATTACTTTGGTCACAATGTACATTGAAAACCTTAGGTAAACCCAGGACAGTACAAGGTGAAGAGAAGATTGTAATATTGTTTACTTGAGGACAATCTTGGCTCTACACTACAACAATTTAATGTACAATATTGTTTACTTGAGGACAATCTTGGCTCTACACTACAACAATTTAATGTACAATATTGTTTACTTGAGGACAATCTTGGCTCTACACTACAACAATTTAATGTAACGCCTCTCTGCATTTCTGTTTTTAAAGTAATAAACTAGTAAACGCACTATGTGGACTAAACATAACTCTATTACCGAAGATACTTTCTCATACTTTTCCAAATGAAAGAAAACAAGATTACTTTTTTTTTTTTTTTTTTTTGATGCAGTACAACTTTATAAGATAATTACACATGCTTCGAATCATGATGTGAGTAAATAATTTGCAATTTTCAGCCAAAACATGAATCTAAACAGTATCCAGATGTCAAAAGTAGTGTATTTGGTTGATCCATTTTTCATCAATCTAAATGTCATGTTACCTCTCCATTCCCAAAACAACTTACAGAGTTCTGTTAGCGACAAAGAAAAAGAAAAAATAGGAGACAGTTCCGCACTAATTGTGCAAGTCAATTACTTCCCAAGTTAAAAGTACTGCAAGCACGTGTACATGGTATACCTGGATAATTGTTGCAATATTGGTGAAAAATTTGGATTTCCCATGAAGCATGATCCCCAAATTGTTAAAAACGAGGGAATGTTTGTCATAGTTTATAGCTGTATAAACTTGGCCATGCCTTCTGCCAATATTTCTGGATAGGATCATATACCTGAAAAATTAAATCATAATATAAAAAGAACAAGAAACAAAAGGCAAAATTCGAACACAATATGAAAGAAGCAAGAAACAAAAGGAAAAATAGATTGTAATCTTAATGATACAGGATTAATTGCATCATATCACTTCTAAAACATGAAACATAAAGTCATCGTTGCAAGGAGAACAACAAAAAGAAAATGTCGGAAAAATTAATTAGTCACAGACCAAAGAGCACCTAACTTCGCACAAAAAGCTGGACCAGACATCTCTCTTAGACACATTTATGCCATTTTAGATGCGATATGTGGTATAGGGGTCTGACTCAACATTAATCAAAAGACTAAATGCCTATGCTTAAAATATCTCCTTGATTGGAAAGTGGTTCCAGAGATTTCCAACAGAATCTGACTCTCTTTAGCATCAAGTGATCAAGAGCAAATATGGCCTACATCATAATGGTTGGGATACCTTGGCAGGTTCGAGAGCCTCTTAATCCAGTTCTTGGAAATTTGTTTACGAGGTAGATTCTTCCTTTTATCCTTAAATAGTGTATCAAATTGTTAATGGAGCCAATGTCTGCTTCTGGGAGGATTTGTGGTTAGATGGTAGACCTCTTCAATCAATTTTTTTCCCACTCGTCTTTCTAATGTCCATGGAGCCCCATTTCATTCTTTTACACATGTTTTCTGCGTTCGTGGAACTTTCACTTCTTTAGAGACCTAAATGACAGAAACTAGCAACATTGTACTTCTTTTAGCAACTCTTACTAAAGTTCACCTTTCTATTTCTTCAGATTATAGAGTCTGGACCGTCGATCCTTCAGGAAATTAGACTAGCAATTCCTTTTTCCTTAATCTAGCTCACTCCCAGTAGAAGGCACTTTGTCCACAGTGGTATGCCAGGTGCAAAAATCACTAGGAGAATCATGGACATCTTTTCTTGCATTGTTTTTTTCCTGAAGATACTTTGGGAGACACTCTTTGATCTTTTATAAGTGACTACTCATGTTGTTATGTTTTATATATGACATACTTTTTATGCAGGCTCGAGGATACAAAATGACAAAGATATTGGGAAATTATTTGTTTTTGCTATGAATTGATTATTTAGGTTGAACACTTATTATTAGACACTACTAGTAGTTGCATTTGCATAAAAGCCACACACATAGCCTCTTTTTGGTGTGAGGCATTAGGTTTACTTAGAGGTCCTTCTTAAGGAGACCTTAATAGCAATCAGTTTTTGTTTAACATAGCTTGTTGTACAATAGGATGAACCAAGTACAATTATGTCCTTGTGTCTCTATTGATGGATAAGGATGGAGCATCCTCTTAAAACTTAATTGTTCAGGGTATAGTATTAATACAGCAGTTGAAGCAGAAACCTACAACCTTATATATATTTTCACTCTTTGCTTATTATCACATTGCACAAGGAACCTAGTTTTACACTCAACTTGTTCATTGTGTGTGTGTCCCGTAATATAAACATCTTGTGCATGTTGAGCAAATATTATGAATGGCATTTTGCTATGTCACTCATCAAGCATCATCTATCAAGTTTCCATTATGTTTTGTCTCAATAAACCATGTACCTAGTTAATCTATATCTAGTACTTGTTAATTTCTCAAGGCAAAACAATTTTCTAAAAAACTCATAGATGTTGCAATCACGTTTATATGTCAGCTCTGGTGGTTTTGCCCATATATACCTCATGTAATAATGAAATCATATTAGCAGCCTAGACAAAAAAATACAAACAAGAGACTAGATGTAAGCATGTTACAAGCATACCTTTTTGGTGGCAAGACAAAACCTGCCGCAATCGAATCAACAAGCCAATTGGCTTTAAGCACGTATGCATTCAGTGCACATCCATATAAGAACTTGAATGATTGTATCTGAAAAAACAACAGAACGAGTATTAGACATTTCACCATGCAATTGACATAAATAGAAAATAGCGGACTTATATTATAGGTGCAGAATGATGCCGGAGTCGTTTCACAGTTTTGTTGTGGATAAATTTCAATTTTTCATGAATTTAATTAGTCATTTTTTTTGTTAGCTCAATGTGTCAGAAAATTAAAGGTATAAATCATGTAGGTTTATCAACTAAATATCTAATGTATAAAACATAGTCTGCATCTAAGCTTTATAAAAGATGTAATATTGCCGGAAAACAAACTTCCACATGTAGCTCCCCATTCAATGTTTCTTACGATATTATTACTCATTATTTACGTTCTGGAAAGCAACAACTATACCCTTATAGACTAAATAGAAAGATTAAAAGAATGTAAAAGACCAAAAAAGAAACAGAAACAGGGAATCGTCATACTAAAGCTTCGCAAAGTCCATATTTGCCAACTCTTATTTTTAAGATAATCAGATTAAAGCAAATTTTCGCTCTAGTTTGGAGTTTTTATAGTGGATTAAGAGCTCCTTTTTGGTCAATGCATGACATTTTTCTTTAATACTTGTCAGAACATCTATTGAGAGTATGAAAAAGGATTCCCAATAAATTTACTGTACGAACTTACAATTAAAATAAGAGTTGAGAAATTGACAAATCCAAAACTGTTCTTTAGGTTTTTCCTTTGTTTTCTATCTCCTGTCCAGTAAAGGACAAACAGTTGTGCAAAGACATAAACTTCAAATATAATTTTAAAAAGTAAATGAAACATTCAAATATCTAGCAACTGACCTTCTTCAAGCATAAAACAACAGGAAGGACCTGAGACTTAAACCTAGAACTTCTCTTTCCCTTCCAGTTGGTTGATGGTATTTGAGATATAACTACGCCACCATATTTTCGAATGAGACCCTCAATTTCCTTTTCCTTTTGATGGGAAAATCCAGTAAGCAAAAATTCCATGTTTTGCAATATTAACCTCTTCTTCCCCTTATCCAAGGGATATTTTGGTAATATGTTCATCTGTTGGGCTCCGGATTCAAGATCTGGAGTGGATCTAGTTGGTTTTGTAGAAGCTCTAGAAGAACAACCTGCAAAGATCGCACAAAGGCGTCATTGAAAAACCATCAAACAATTCAAGCTTTAGTGTCATAAAGATTAAGGATTTCCCTTACCATTTTTTGATGCATTTTGCTCGTTCTGAAATCTTTCTGCAAAGTGAACCCGCTTTGCCGCTGGAAACTGTTGATCACCTAGATTTTTGCATTTTAGTAGTCCCCACTGCAGGTTTTCACTGGGAAGACATTTCAGATTGCCTTCTTGTAATGCTGTCTGACATGGATTTTCTTTAGCTAGATTATGTGTAGAACAGTTAGAAGCCCTGAAATGCTGATGTGTCCTACGATTTACTACAGTAGGAGAACTATTTTCTTTTTGGAAAACAGGAAGTTCAGCCAACTCCTTCACAGTTTCCTCATAATTGGTAAAAGGTGTCTCCTGGAGAGTCAACTCGGGGTTGCTGTTTATTAAGAATGACCTTTTCTGATGACAGCTATCTTTCCCCAAAGAACTTACACTACTAGGCAACAGTTTGCTATAATTACTAAGTGGCGCGAATCGCCTACAAACTTCATGTTGTGACTCCTTGATATTAGCAATTGGCGTAGCACTTCTTCCCGCCTGAGCTAACTCATTCTTTGAGGGAGAGCTCCCTAGCACGTATTCTGTATGTTCAATTGTAGGAAGGACTTTGTTGTCATGATTTCCAGCTGGTGAGGAACATATATCTTCAGAAATACTACATGGTACAACAGAGCAAAGGGGATCCACGAAAGATGCACTTGAAGATCTTACAACATCTTGAGAATGCATGATACTATATTTTGCTCTGTTTGAGAAATTTTCAGATGGCATGCTTAACTGAGAAGCTATTATGGGCTCTTTATCGTGATTTTGCACAAAGGAGTTTTCATCTGGAGCAGCATCTGCAGACTCGGACAAAAAACTTGTCTCACCAGCGAAAGGTGCTCGAATTCTATGTTTCATGGTGGTAAAGTGCTTCACTTCATTCTGTGAAGTGTGAAATGGAAGAAAGGCAAGAGATAACAGCATCTAATTAAGTTGAGACCAATGAAATATAAAAACATAGCCACAGACAACTGAGAAACAAAGGGCCTAATTGGTTAGCATATCATCTCTTGAAAAATGCATTTGTACGACATTCTATCAAGATTTTCTTGTAAAAAAAAATCTCAAACTTTCTACTTTTATCTTGCAAAATTTGAAAAAACTAGCTAATTTTTGGAAAAATTCTTGCAAAATAAGATAAAAAGTAGATTTAAACTATTCGTGATTTGACAGTTCACACCTTGATTAAAAGGATTTTATCCGGCTATTCACAATACCGAGAGGCAAATTAATCACATATTCTAATGCGAAATAACACAAGTTGCAAAATAAGATCCATTTTACCTATTTTTTGAAGTCTACATGATGACTTTGAGTAAAATTTGTATATGAAAAGTTCTATCTAAACACCAATTCAAACAAAACTCTCATGAAAATGACATATCACATCAACCATAATCATTACATGTTTTTCTTTAAAAAATAACTCATCCAAACACACTTTTAACAACACTTTTCTTATCCCTAAAAATATTTTTATCCACTTTTCTATGAAAAAAATTTCTTTGAGATGAACATGCCATCCAATTAAAGCCAAAATTCCATGAAACATAATCCAAAATTAGAGACTAGTCACCAGTTCGCAAAAATATTGCAGGTGTTTAATGTGGTTGTATAAGCAAAAATATCA
Source organism: Buddleja alternifolia (assembly GCA_019426215.1). Classification (NCBI taxonomy): domain Eukaryota; kingdom Viridiplantae; phylum Streptophyta; class Magnoliopsida; order Lamiales; family Scrophulariaceae; genus Buddleja; species Buddleja alternifolia. The sequence continues at coordinate 40,377,782 of CM033390.1, read as the reverse complement.
GCTAAAAGTTTGATGCTAAGACTTCATTCTAACTTCACAAAGTAACATAGATCATCTCCTACATTCTGTTTTAATGTCTCAGTAAAAACACATTTGATTGTACCTAAAAGGACATTTGTAAAGCACTTAGATGCCTACCTAATGGAACTTTTAAGTCCTCATAAATCTTAAAAAGACCAAAAGGTCAATTTTTGTTTTTTCACTAATAATTTTATTAACATGTATTTCTCAGTTTTACCACAAATTTTTTCAGTTGTTTCTGGACAACAAGCTAGATGATGGTTGAAAGAAAGAATTAGATACATAGAAACAAAATTCCGAATGTAGCAGAAGACTTACAGAAGATCCCCTTATATACTTTCGTCACCTTATTGAAATCAGAGTATTACTAGAAAGCATGGTGCAAAAAGAGATTAGCATGACAGGAGGTAGAATGCAAAATGCATTTCGATTGGTACTTACATTCCCTGTCCAACCACCAAACCAGCGGCTTTGGAACCGTTCCTGAACTGAATTTGACAGACTATCCTCTTTTTCTGTCAATCGCAAATGAAATATATTGTTGGAATTTTATCGCTATTTTATGGGATAAAATTAAAGATAAGGAACCGGAAATAAAGTGAAAAACTCTACCAGGATCTTGACAATTTATAAGTGGGGAACAGCTCACATTTGTTTCATGTGAACTGTTTTCAGCTGTGGCCATGTTGGCGTTCTGCAGTGGAGATAACAATGATCAGTAAGTAATATAAAATCAAGAAGGTGAAATGTTTCCATCAAGACTTCCAACTGTAAGCAGGGGCGGACCTGTATGTATTTCAGGGGGGGGCAGTGCCCCCCCTGAATTTTATTTTATTTTTTTAATATAGATATATTTTTAAATTTTATTTTTTAAATTACATGAATGCCCCCCCTCAAATTATTAAAGTGCCCCCCTCAATACCAAATTTCCAATTTTCATCTGGAATTTTCAGCTTAGAAGTTGTAACTGAACCTAGTTTCTTATTATATTTTTTCCCATAAATATACCGTACCGTACCGCGGGGGTCAAGCCCCCCGCACCCCCCTTAAATCCTCCGTCTATTTGGCAAAAGACAAATTGTATAGCTATATCACAACAATCTCGCCCCCTCGGTCATCCCTGGTGCCCCCACTGACATTAAATCCTAGATCCGCCACTGACTGTAAGCTAGTTCAAAAAAAATAATAAAGATTGATCCTTGTGTTTTTCAATTCTAGGCTAGTCAAATGGTAGGGGTCTGTTTAAACCCTCGACTAGTTGTAAAAGAAAAAGATGACAAAAAGTATTAACACAAAAGCTTGACTCAAGTTCAAAATTTTCCATACCTCTTCTGAAACTGATAGGCCGATTTTTTCCTGAGCTTCAACAGGCCTCGAGTAATCATTGTGGTAACCAACATCAGTGCCCAAACCAGTTTCCTTATTTTGCATGTCACCATCAACAAGTTCTGCCACCAAGTCCTTTTTTAATTTTCGCTCATTGTCTTTATCAACTTCCATTCTATGTGTAGAACTATCATCGCAAAATTTACCACAAATACTGCCAAAAGCACTGGTTTTCCCATGTTTTAAAATATCATCATATTCAGAGTCGGGAGTTTCCTTAACTCGGGATACATTTAGCTCATATGAGGACAACTCATTAAACAGAATCCCAGCATCTTCATAAGCACTTTCCATTGTCATATCATCCAAGTCCGATAAACTCTCACTTTCACTAATTTCGTCAATTAAATCACTGTTGATGTTTCTCCAAACGTCCAACCGTGCTTGTTTCACCTGAAGAGAAGCTTCGAGTGTAGCTGAAGCAGAAGGCTTTGCTAACGAATCATTCCCAATAACATCATTAATTACCAATGCTTCAGAAGCTGCTATACACAGTTCTGCTGCATCATCAGCAGCTTCAGAGAATTTCATATTTTCTTCATGCTTCAACAATTCATTCTTATCTACAGGTTTTTCCAACTCCACAATAGGTGGACAATTTTCTCCACTAGAATTATGAAACAAACTTAAGTTAATGTCCTCCTGACCTAAAAATGCTGAATTTTCGAGAGGTTGCGTGACCAAAGGAAAATTGGACTCAGTTTTCCGTACTTTAGTAGTTAGCACTGTATTCTCTGAATTGCCATCCGATGACAGACAAAGATGAAAGTGAACCACCTTCCAAAGAGAAAAAATAGTGTAGATGAGATTTTTGTGAATAATGTGACTTTCAACTGTAAAACAAGTTCCATAAAGCATGGATACCAATATTAGCACCAAGAACAAAGTCACAGGATACATAGTAAAACCATCCAGCAACCTATACCACTGAATCAGGAGCATAGACACGTGTCTACAAGCATAGAAGTTTTGTCACTTCTGTTCAGTACGACTAATATTCCATAATTGAAACTGACAGAATAAAGAATGCATAATAGACATGACAAAGCATGAATTTAAACTTTTTCCTGCAGAATGTCATGGATTTTCTTATATAAACTCATTTACATTTACCTATAGTTCATTTTTCATTTAAATAGTATCATGGGCAGGAAAAGGACAGAGATTCTACCTTGAATAATGTCTAAATGCTGGCACATTACTTTTTGAGTTGTATGTGCCAGGCATGTATTCATTACAGGTCAGAGCAATCATGACTAAAAATCCATCAAACTTGGGTGGAAGAAGAGCTAGGTAAATCAAAAGATTTTATATGATATTTTCTGATCCACCAAAGCATAACAGCTGCAAAGATTCAATCGGTTCTAGGAAAATGTCATTTCTGATTGCTGACTTAATTGAGAGAGGGGGGGAGGTAATTTCCAACAAAAGAAGATCATAGTTTGCAAATAGATGTATATAAAGTGCATCTCTTATTCACTTTTCAAATAGATTTTGACAAAGCCTTGGACATTGAGCAACTATTCATAAGCCACTAGGGAGTGAAAGATTTCCAACCATGGACATATTAGCATAGAAGTAGTGGCAGAACTAGATTTTTGTTGAAGGCATGAACTTACATTGTTGGAAGATTGAGCAAAAGTAAAGGGTGAACTGTCAGTTCCAGATAAGAATAATTGACCAATGTTGCATCCACCATCTTCCCGTAATGATTCTCCATTACTAATGCTCTTACGAAACAGATGTAATTCCTATCAAAATACGAGGAAATTTAGTCATGTAAAAGAGGAAAAGACAATGTATCAGGTACAAGAGATGCTGCATTTTTCTGCTGCACAAACAACTTATCCCTTTTGAGTAGAAAAGGGAATTACCGTAAAAATATTTACCAAGTTGCCTCAGTAAATTAAAGCAGAAAATCGTTCTTATTTTTTTCCAATGTGTGCTTTTGCACTTTATTTCCCTGCTGTTAACCAATCGTATACCCCTTCATCTACCAAACTTCCTGTACATAGTGCATTTTCTACACCATGTTCAACAAATAGTTTAAACTTTTATTTTTCAATACCACAACATCTCCAAAGGTCTTGATGTTCAATTATACATTACGAAAATCATATTCATATTACAGCTAACATCGGCTCAATGAACTTGCGAAAACTGGTTCTACTGTCCTCACCTCAATGCGCTGCTCGAACATGGCGTGATCTTCTTTTATGCCCTCCACATTTAATTGTTCGACATCACATTGCTGAAGCCATATTGGTAGCCAGGCAGCATCCTGTCAGGAAAAAAAAAACACTTTTTTTTATATTTAGTAGGAAAAAATAAACTTTTAGCTCCATTGCAGCATGTACAAACAAAGGCTGGGCATAGTCGTACATCGTGAAAGAAACACCGTACGGTCCGTTCCACATTACCAACTTAAACAAGTACATAATATTTCTGGAAAGGAAGAATTGCAACTAAGATCATACACATTAATTTCTACGAAAAAGAACAACAAAGAAAAATTCTGATAAACAAAGGGCGGCGTTAAAATTGACATAATGATTCGAAGATTTACCTCTGAGAATTGTGGAGGGCGAAATTCGGATAAGCTGCACATTGGATAGTTTAAGCGCAAGATCAATTAGTATATCACCATGAAGGAAGTGGTGGTCGAGGCTGGGGCAAGGGTTTAGTGACGACAATTCTGGCGCCAAAATGGACAATTCTACCCGGGAAATCTCAGCTCCGGAAATTTAGTGAGTTAAGATAACTCGAGTTTGAGTGGAGCCAGCTCAACTCGGTATCCACCCCTAGTACCAGCGCAAAGGGGTCCTATAGCACAGCTTAGTGCCCCCCAACCCAAAACTCAAGTATTGTGAAATGTTGGCCTTAGTAAATGAGGTATGGAAGGTTGAAGGTAAATTTTATGCTGGACCGAGACCAATGGTTCACACAAGCTTGAATGAACTTCCTAATAAAATTTTCTTTTTATCCTTTTGACATTTTTATTGACATTTACAGTGGATCGTTTTATATTCAAATTCTTTAACTTGTGTGAATAGTTAAATTGATCTTGTAATGGATTAACATAACATAGGACAAATAGACCTTTTTTTTTAAGATTCATATCCTCAACTGTACCCATCTCATGTTGCAATTCAATCAAACGATCAGCAATAATCTGAAGACTTCCGAAAAAGCTTTCAATTTGGAGTGTTTTGAATCATTTCATACATGTTGATCAGCAGCTGACCATTGGGACAATCGAGTAGGGGATTTAGTCCATTGCAAAGCTGACGTGTTAAAACCAACAGGGAAGTTAGTACCTAAATGGAAAAGGCTGATGAGGCTATAACATTACTCAATGGAGGAGCTTATGCAATAGAAGATGAAGGCGGTAAGAAGCTGAGGAGGCCGTGGAGCATTCAGACAATACCCCTTCCTACATGGAATAAGAATTGGAAAAGTGAAGAATTTATAAACAATTTTCAAGGAACCCATGTGAACCCTTTGGATATTCCTTTTAAGCAATTACTTCAAAGCTTAATTTCAGGGTGCACTCGGTGGATTTGGAGGCAATTCTCGCATCAAACGGCTCATGGGTCCAGGATGTGATAATTGGTATCAGATCTGATCGCCAACCGGAAGGGGGCCAAGTGATATATGAGAAAAAGTGTTACGCGCATAGAAGTCATATCTTGAACTTGTGCAACAAAGTGCTACACATGTGGCAGCATGGTTCGCCGTAACGGTCGGGGTGTTCGTCGCGGAGGCCACCGTTCCAGTTCCACGGCACCGTCGCGGAACGGTCGCGGACGTTCCACAATTTATTGGCTTAAATTGCTCAAAAATTAAAAAAAAATCCTAAAAAACTTTATAATTAGTAAATATTGTATTGAATGTCTATCTTTCTTAATTGGAAGATTTTGAACAACAAAGGCTAATAAAACGGAATGCCGGAATGCAATTTAGCTTATAACTCCAAAATAGAATTATATAATCTTTTTTATTCCTCACCTTTGAATTCTTCACATCCCAAGACTCCATTTTGAAGCCATCATCAACTAAACCCATCTTCTACAAACCCTAAAATCATCCAAATTCAACAAAAAAAAAAAAAAAATTCCCAATTTCCCACCAAAATTGAGCAAAATTATAACAAATAATTCAAACCCATTTCAGAAATTAAGTCATATATCCAAATTCAACTAAAAAATGATAAGTTCTTAATTAGTAGTCCCACTATATAATCTTCTTGCTACAAATTACTTATATATATATATATAGGATATGGATCAAATACATACCTTGTCATTAGGTAAGACCTAAGACCCAATCTAGGCCTTTGATTCAATTTGATCCAAAGGTGTGAAAATATATCATTTTTTCGGATTATTTAAATTTTTTTAATGTTGGGAGGGCAATTTTGTCAATAAAACCCAACAAACTCATGCACATTTAATGCATGATCAAATCAAATCCCCATTAATGCGTAAAAACAGAATTTACCATATATTTCAGCTTGATTAAAATCAATATTAATCACCAGAATCCATTCTTCATCAGTCCATCATCGAGATCAGTTCATCATCAATCATATCGAATTAATCAGCAAATATTATACAGTATTCATCATCAATCGAAGTAATCGGCAAGATCGCTTCATCATATTCGTCTTTTTCATCGCAATTGATTGGGTAAGATCAATTCATCATCAGCAATCACAGTATTCACATGGAAACTCATCGCAATTGTCTGGGTAAGATCAGTCAATCATAAGCAATTAATCAACAATATCAGTTCATTCGTGAGCGTCGTGGATTATTGATTTCGTTTTTTATGGCAGAGATGGATAATATTATGGATTCAAATGTATATTTATTGTATACATTTGAAGCAGTAAGTTGAATACATTATACATTATCTTATATGGCATTATACACTGTATTATACACTATTATACATTACATATAGTGATGTTATACAGTATATTATAAACACATCGTATTCACATCGTATATTATAAACACATCAGCAATCACAGTATTCACATGGAAACTCATCGCAATTGTCTGGGTAAGACCAGTCAATCATAAGCAATTAATCAACAATATCAGTTCATTCGTGAGCGTCGTGGATTATTGATTTCGTTTTTTATGGCAGAGATGGATAATATTATGGATTCAAATGTATATTTATTGTATACATTTGAAGCAGTAAGTTGAATGCATTATACATTATCTTATATGGCATTATACACTGTATTATACACTATTATACATTACATATAGTGATGTTATACAGTATATTATAAACACATCGTATGTTTGTGATAGGCTAAATAATCACAGTTTTTTGATGTTTGATTATTATTAAACAGGATCAGTAGTATATAGCAATAATGATGTTGAGAATCAATGTGTCGGATCTTCTTCTTCGTCTAATTCTATATCATCTCCGGGCGGTTCAAAATATTGGGAACCAGTGTGTGCTACTGAGTTTAAACCTTGCATTGGTATGGTATTTGAAAGCTTGAAGTTTGCATTTGAGTTTTACAAAAGCTATGCTCGGTTATGTGGTTTTGATGTACGCAAGTGTTCCCAAAAAACTCATAAGGATGGTACGGTTATATCTAAACATTATGTATGTAGTCGTTCCGGTGTTTACACAAAATGTGATGATGTTGGTTGGAAGAAGAAGTGTATGATTGGTCGATGTGATTGTAACGCCAAGATTGTAGTGAGGTTTAGTGCTTCCCAGGGATATGTTATAAAGAAATTTGTTGAGCGGCACAATCACGAGTTGGCGACCGACGAGGGAAAACAGTTTCTGAAAGTTAATCGGAACATTGATCCATCCCAGATTATGTTTTGCTTAAACGCATCAAAGGTGAATGTTGGCGCCGTCAAATCACATTCATTCCTGAAGGAGATTGCAGGTGGGTTTAATAATGTTGGGTCAACTTCTACAGACTTCAAAAACGCAAAAAGGGATGTGAAGCAATACGTCGGTGAGAACGATGGGGAGATGATTGTTAGGAAATTTATGAATTTGAAAAAAGGGTGTGAAGGATTTTTTTTTGATTATGCCACAGATGATGACGGTTGTATGAGTAAGTTGTTTTGGGCTGATTCGATTGCAGTAAGGAATTTTGAACTATTTGGTGATGTTTGCTCGGTCGATGCAACATTTCGATCCAATAAGTAAGCACTCTTGTTTGAATGCATAATACATTTTTTTTAATATGTAATGAACATATGCTGTATAACACACTATCAGTTAATGTATATTACTCATTCAATAAATGTATAATGAATCATTAGTTAATGTATATTTGATTACCCTGTTAATAAATGTATAATGATTCATTAATTGTCGGTGTAATTCCTTTTCAGGTATCAAATGAAATTTGTTCCTTTTTCTGGATTAGATAACCACAAGAGAATAGTCACATTTGGTGCTTCTCTAATCGCAAAAGAAGATCACATTGAGTCGTACACGTGGGTTTTTGAAGCTTTTACACGTGCAATGGGACGGGAACCAATCTATATTGTATCTGATCAATGTCCTGCTATGAAACAGGCTATTCCTAGTGTTTTTAAAAATGCTAGGCATCGTCTTTGCGCGTGGCATATCATGAAGAAGTTCCCAACTAAGGTTTGTGTCTTTACTGCTTTTTTGAATCCATATTATATTAATGTGTTATAATAGCATTTGACATACTGTAGTATGATATGGTATTTAGTGTACAGTGCATTTTAATAAGATTTAATTTTATAATGTATAATGTGTTCGATATAGAGTGTATAATGATACCTTTATGTAGTGTATAGTACAATATATTATGCTGTATAATATGTTTTGCATTTGATTATTTTTTTTCCAGATTTCACCACATACAGGTAAATATGCTGAAGTAGTGAGAAAGGTGAATAATTTTGTGTATAATGACGAAATCACGCCACGTGAGTTTGAAGATGGTTGGAATGCTCTTATTTCAAAGTATGGGCTAAGCCATATTGAATGGCTTTCTGAAATTTACGACAACAGACATTCGTGGGTATCCGCATTTTATCGAGATGTTTCGATGGGTGGGTTACTGAGGACTACATCGATTTCAGAGTCGATTAATTCATTCTTTAATCAATTCTATGTAAAGGGTGACACAATCATTGAGTTCTATAGTAGATTTGAAAGTGCTATGGACAGGCAAAGGAATACGAATGCAAGATTAAATCACGAGTCTTTGGTCTCTAAACCATCATTAGAAACCCCTCTGCCGATAGAGGAGGATGCTTCAGAGGTATATACACGCGCTGTTTTCTATGACGTACAAGCGGAGATCAAAAAGTCTGCGTATCAAGTGATACTTCAAAGTCTAAATGTTGTTGATGGTGTGAAATCATTTGTCGTATTTGACTCCGACAACGAATCAGAGTTATATGAGGTATATCATTTTTTTATAGTGTATGTTATTATTATATATGTTGTATATTATTAAACAGTCAATGTATGTTACAGTTTGTTCATTGTATTTATGTTATAGGTGAAACATTTTGCATCGAACGATCAGGTTGATTGTTCTTGCCGACTGTTTTTGAGGCGGGGTATTTTGTGCAGACACATTTTCTTTGCATTCAACCAAAGCCGAATACTCAAATTGCCCGCCGAGTATGTTCTGAATAGATGGAGAAAAAATGCAGAAATTATGGCTTCTGATATAATTAATAACCAAGTCGGACATTATCGCGCAATGATTGAGAAGAACACAAATGATGTGTGTCAAATTTGGATTGACTTTCAATCATGTTTAAATCTTGCAGGTTTTAACAAAGAAAAACTCGACTACATAAAAAATCAATTGGTGGATATGAAGTCTCATTTGAGTGTCGGTGCGGACGATAACAATAAGAATAATAAGAATGCTGTTATCGAGACACTAGTGGGACCCTAAATTGAGAACGAGCTCGGGATCAGAAATCCTCAAATGAGCCGATCTAAAGGGTGCGGTAAAAGAATTAAGAGCAGTGCTGAGATATCAAAGCATGTTCCTAAGAGGAGAAAATGCACTGTATGCGGAAAAGTTGATGGGCATAATGCAAGAACATGTCCATCAAAAGAAAAATAGAAGTGTTTTCTTTTTTTACAATTAGTACTGTACAATTAAGTAGCATTCAATGTATAACCTATCATTTTATAGTGTATAATGATATGTTAATCAATGTATAATGATTCAAAGGATCTCTGTGTATACTGAAACATTTATTGAAAGTGAATGAAGTGTATGTTAAAAAATGTCATAATGTATGTTGTATATTTTTTAGTGTTTTTTTAATTATACTGTTTAATTATATACTTTAATTGAGTTTTTTTATTATGTACAGTGAATATATTGGGGCTGTTAGAATGTATACTTATGTGCTTTATATAACATTAACAATTAAACTCAATGGCCAGAACAATATAAACAGGTTATGAGCAATGAACAAATTTTTTATATATTTAAACTGTTCAACTAAAACTAATAACGTGATGTACAAAAACTAATAAATTGTACAAAAACTAATAACATGTACATCTAACAAAAAATGTTGTAAACGTATCACGTTGTTTAAATCTAGCGTTTCTTCCCCTTTTTCAGTTGGGCTTGTTCACGTTCCCAATCCCTTGATCGTTTGATAATGTCGTCCTTGAGTGTGTTCAAATCACAAGTGAGGATTTTCTCCAGATAAAGTGCTCTCAATCTTGTGAGTTTTGCAACTTGTCCTTTCTGCATTATATAAATATTAAAGTTAGATAGACAGGAAAATAAAGATTTTCAGAAACTTTCATTTCGTAGAATAAAAAAGTGTAAATCATTACGCTTTCTGCACCCAATTCTGCATCCCAAGTCTTTAATCCCCCACCGAAGTAAGTTTCCATGTGACGCATTACAAAAACACCACAGTCCGAGTTGTTTCTGTGCGTACGCCATGGCATTGGAAGCCGTTCGATTTCTACCGTCGACAATGCTTGTGCAACTGGATGGTTCATATCATTCAGGAATTTGGTAAACATGGCCCTCTGTTTTGAAACAATCAAACAAAAAAGCTATGAGGCACAGTGTATAAATATATTAATATCATTATACAGTACATTATCGACTTAATATACAGTGTATAATTAATAATTATACATTGTATACACAATCATTATACAGCAGTATAATATTATTAACAGTGTATTATCATATCATTATTAAGTGGGTTAATTGTGTGATAATGAAGATTTAACACATATATATTGACATAAAAAAAATAAACATTAGTGTTTAAAGGATTGTTACCAAAGTGAATGGCACATGTTGGTATTTGTTTTCGAACGACACATCCGTTTTGCTATTGTCAAGGATCTCAATAGCTGGCTGCTTCAAATTATAGCACATCACGTAGTAGTGTCCAGCGTGAAGAATAGGAAAGACAACCTATATATCGATGGGATGAAAGTGGTGTTAATGAATCTCCATAAAATTCGATAATTTTAACAATGTAACGGTGTTAGCTTACCAACGTTACATCGGTTATGTTCACTCTTGGAAACATGTTCAGACGATTTGTGATGTTTTCCACGAATTTTTGATGCAGTGCATCATCATGTTTGGCGCTTTTGTTTGACGTGAAGAAAACCTGTTATCAAATTTTTTAAAAAAATTAGTTAGCGAGCATAACATTATATTGTATGCATTAACAAGAAGTAAAGAAGTATATTCTACCATGTCGGACACGTGGAAAAAAAATCTAAGCGGTGATGCGGGTGCTCTTGTTGACTCGCCATTGTTCAACAGGTATGACCAGAGGTCTATGACTCCAGATAAAAGCTCGGTCCGTTGAGACAATGTCTTTACATCCCAAATATAGCCAAGTACATCACCACTTGTGAAAACAACAATTCTGTAAAATCATATATATAGTGTAATAAGTTATTGTTCATTATACAGAATGTATAATGATGTAATATCATGTTAATCAATATTACCATTATACATAGTACATTCGGTTATTACATAGTGTGTATTTAAAATTCAAAGGAATACAAATAAAACAATTGTATTATAAATGTACTCACATGTCGTCTTCGGCAACTTGATTCACCCAATCCCATAGCCTTTTTTCATTTGCGCCCTGTTTTGAGATTATATTCACAACCCGTTGAACATATGGAGAACACAAGTCTGGAGCTGGTTTGAATTATCTCTTTGTTTCTCCAATGATCTCAACAGCCGGGGCAATGGTAGCGTCTGGATGAGGGAATCGTTCTGTGACAATGGATTTTTCGTCCCTTGTTGTCACATCTGGAGATGCTTGCTCAGAGATGTGGGAGGTGTCACCGGTGTATTGTCTAGCAATTGACCACACAGCCCCCTCTGGATCATCCTGACGCGGTTTCTCCGGTGTTTGTGTCAACAAGTTGAAGGTTGGCTGTGATTGTACTCGTGGACGTACTCTCTTAACCGGTGTAGTTTGTTCGGGTTGGAGAGGCGGATCAGCTGGGGCGGCTGCATGTTGTTCAGGTGAGGAAGGGGCACCTGGTTGATATGTTCTTGCCTCTGGTTCCCCCACTGGATCCTCCTAACGCGGTTTTGCCGGTGTTTGTGTCAACAAATTGAAGGTGGGCTGTGAATAAACCGGTGGACTTATTCTATTAACCGGTGTAGTTTGTTCGGGTTGGAGAGGCGGATCAGATTGGGCGGCTGCATGTTGTTCAGGTGAGGAAGGGGCATCCGGTTGATAAGAACTTGTCTCTGGTTTTGTTCTATACAGTTTTTCAACATGATCTAACACCCTTTTTTCAATCACCTTCAACAGTGGATTTGATGGAAGAATGGAGTCACATGATTGGATGTATCCATTGTACGTAATAAGCTTATCCACCAGGTCCAATGCAGCCCTTTCCAAATTGAAAATCATCCCCTGCGTATACAGTAGTGTTCAAACCATTATACACTATATTTAAGTACAATTATACATCATGTGATTGAAAAGTATACAGTTATAATAATTTGACTAATTACATAAAGATGCATACCTCTTCAAATGTATTCCAGTCCTTGATGGATGCATCAGATACTGTGGGAGCTTCTAAAGAGGTAGTGGGTTGTTTGGGAGCTTCAATATGTTGTGCAACATGCTTCCCTTTGTCAGCCTTCATTTCCCACTGCCCCTTTGATATGATCCCCTGGCCAAAAACTCCCTGTTTAATCTCTATGTTACTCTTTTCTCGTAGCGCAGAGTCTGTCCAAGTGAGCCAAGTTGGGATTGATCTTGGTACTGTCCTATGCCCCTTGTAGTTGACTCTGTCAGCATACAATATCTGAATTTAGAGGAAAAGAAAAAAGTTGAGATCATAGAAGTATACAGTAACATGTAAACCATTATTCAGTATATGATAAACCATTGTACACTAGATAATATACTATTATACAGTGCTATTCATATAACACATTATAACACATTACAGTGTATGAGTTATACACTGTAAATTATACACATTATAACACATTATACACATTATAATGTGTTCATATAACACATTATAACACATTACAGGGTATGAGTTATACACTGTAAAATATAGTGTTAAGTTCATTTAACACATTAGACACATTATACACTAAATCAACAAAAATACATTATACACATTACACACATTATAACACATTATAGTGTATGAGTTATACACTGTAAAATATAGTGTTAAGTTCATATAGCACATTATAACACATTATAGTGTATGAGTTATACACTGTAAAATATAGTGTTAAGTTCATACAGCAAATTATAACACATTATAGTGTATGAGTTATACACTGTAAAATACAGTGTTAAGTTCATTTAACACATTATACACATTATACACATTATACACTAAATCAACAAAAACACATTATTGGAACACAATCAACATCAGAAGAGGCACTGTAAACTTACAATCATAAATAGAAGAGGTCCAGTGTACATGCGTTTCGCCGGATCCTCTTCCCAAACGTGTTTTGTGTCTCCCAAACTATTCAGGACTAGTCCGGGCCAATTGTATATTGACAACTCATCAAGAGACCCCTTGAAATTGAGTATCTTCTTGTTGACGAATGGTGTACCAGGGGTCTCTATCAAGCAATTATACATAATCATCATAAAATTCAGCTTGAATTGAGTTGTGAGTTGTTTATCAGATTGAATTACCTTCACGACCATTGACGCTGAAACTTTAAACTTTTTGGACTTATCAAGGCCAAATTGGTCAGTGAATGTGTCTAATCTCTTTTGATTTTTTACAGTGAGGTCTATAGGCCGCTTCCCGTGTGGAAATCCCAAAACCTCGGCCACATCATACTCCGTAATATTTATTTTTCCTCCGGGCAGAGTAAGCCTGAAATTTGCTGGATTTAAAGATTTTAGAACTTTATATCCAAGCCGGTGAGGCAGCTCTGTAATGTTGAAATCCAAAAAGGATTCGAACCCGGATTGTCTCACCCATTCCCGTTGTGGTTCGGTCAGTTTTGAAAGAGTATCCACCAAGACCTTCATCGATACTCTTATTCGTGTATATTCAACCACTTTCCTTTTCCCCTTTGGTGGCAGTTTGGATACGGTCTGGGTTTTCTGTTTTTTAGATTTTGTTTTTACAGGAGGGCGGTGTGTCGCGCGTCTTTTCCGAGCAGCAGGTTGTTGGTCTGATTTGGTATATTCGTCTTGATCAGACGATTCTTCTGCTGACTGTACGTATTCCTCATCAGTACTAGGTTGTTCAACACTAAGAGGCTCAACAACATCGGCAGGCACAAGTTGCAACCTCTCAATTGAATTGGTAGAGGATGAATCTGCTTCAGCATCTGCATTACAGAGTAGACAAAGACATCATACACTAAAAAATTAAATATAATGTATAATGTAAATCACAAATCCAGGTTATACATACACAAATATTATACACAGTGTTATTCATGTTTATACACTTCAATGCAAATCATTATACACCCAAATATGCAGTATGTGCATACACAGTACAATTAATATGATGTATAATATTATACACAGTGTTATTCATTATTATACACTTTAATGCAAACCATTATACACCCAAATATGCAGTATGTGCATACACAGTACAATTAATATGATGTATAATATTATACACAGTGTTATTCATTATTATACACTTTAATGCAAACCATTATACACCCAAATATGCAGTATGTGCATACACAGTACAATTAATATGATGTATAATATTATACACAGTGTTATTCATTATTATACATTACAATGCAAACCATTATACATCTACGTTTTATATATTATACATTTAAAATGAAGAAAATGACGTAATTATTTACAGCATATGTTACTCAAATATGCATATAACCTAACCATAATATTACACCCATAGGTACATAAGCCATCAAAACAAATAAAACCAGCGTATAGATACATTGCGCGTTCCCAATATAGTTGTAATACACAGAGTATACGTACAGAAGCCATCAAAATCCACAAAATACGTAATATTGTCACCCATAGGTCGAAGAAGAAATGAAAAGTGTGTATAATCGATACCTGTTATTCTGGATGGATTTTTCGTCCTCATTTTTTTGATGAAAATGAAATCGGTTTGCGAGAGTATCAAAACTATGGTTCCCAGCTATAGAAAATTAGAGTTTAATTTTGGCAGGTTTTAAAAATGGGAGAGATTTCGACGAATCTGTATGTTTATTAGGTTTAAAATTGGGAGAGATTTCAGGGGAGACGGGGGAGAGAATGTAGGAGAGAATCGAGGTATAATGGGTGTAAATTACCAAAATACCCCGCAGACAGCTTAATATTTGGGTTTCCCGCGTGTACAGTGAATAATTTGGACCGTTGGATTTAATTGATCCAATGGTGTATATTGGGTCTTATATCTTATCTAAGAGAGGGTATGTATTAGATCTTGACCCTATATATATATATATATATGTATGTATATGTATATGTATATGCAGGAGGTGAAAGTGTTAGAGAAACCCATAAGAATGAAGAAAACAGCCCAGAAACAAAATCATTCAAGTTGAACAATGCCGAAAACACACAAAGAGAATAAGAGAGTGAAGAAACAGAGGCCTTCTGAAACCGTGTTTTGAACACACACTCGTTCCAGCCGTTTCGGCGTCGTTAAATCGACGGAACGGCCGCGTCGCAGCCCCATCCCGTCCGTCTCGCCATTTTTCGGCCGTTCCGGCGCGTTCCAAATACAAAAACGAGTTGACCTGGAACTTTGGCACGCCTAGGGCCGTTCCCGTTCCGGCCGCTATAGCACCGTGTGTGGCAGCCACCTCTAGAGTCTCGACCCTTGGCAACCGATCATGGGTAGTTACCCACATCAAGGAGGATGTCACGTTCTTAAGGAGTGGTGATTGTGCTACCCCATCCCACATTGAATAAGAATCGAAAAAGTGAGGAACTTATAAACAATTTCTAAAGAACTCATGTCTACCGATTGGATTTCCCTTTTAAACAAGTGCTTCGGAGCTAATTTTTAGAGTACACTCGGTGGGTATGGAGGCAATTCTCGAGTTCATGGGGCTCGTAGGTCTGGGGCATGATAAACTTGAGAAAGTTTTACGCCTAAAGACTTGGGAAATGCTACTTTCTTTTTTAGTTCTGTTTTTTGCATTTTTATTTTAGTTAATGTTTGTTCATTTTCGTTGTCTGCTCATACAGTTAAAGTACCAACACAATTTCTAATTTCTTAACAATTACCTGTAGAATCATCTGTGCAGCCTAGATGTTTGCAAAGAGGATAAAAAATCTTGCAAAATATGCAAGCACTTAAGAAGCCTTACAAGTCGTGCAAGCATCTAAAGAGCCTCGCACTAATATAAGCATCCAGCAAAATATTGTTTAAATAAATAATTTGAAGAAAACTCTAGCATTCCTTGCAATCAAAGAGAGAGAAGCCTGCCAATGAGAAGGAGTTGAATAACTCAAGAGTTTGCATCAAGTAAATTTAGAAAGTCATATGTGCAAACAAGCGCTAAAAATACGCAAGGAAAGACAATGAAATAAGGTTCAACATACTAATACTTCGAAAACATCCATGACCAACTGGAAGGTAAATATATCATGAAGAAGTTGTTGCTTTCAGGTGGCTCAAGTGCCTCAAGGGAATCCACCACCTCAGAAAAAAAATGCTCAGTGAATACTTGATCAACGTTGATTGGGCTTTCATCAAACACATTTTTCACATGAATAGCAGAGTCCTCAACCTGATTTGCCATTTTTGGTTTTCGGTTCTTCAACATCATCAGTAATCTCAAAGACATGGATTTCGGCTAGCCCACGATTATCGGGAAATTATTAGTTATGATGTCATCACAAGTCTTGTCAATGGGATCCATCTTTCAAAGAGTCTTCTCACCTGGATCAAGTGTATCATCCAAACCTGTTTTCTATTTTAAAATCGAAGTACCCACACTAAGAGGAGGATAACCAGCAGCAGGAAATCGCTTCGCACATGTGCAGAAGCCATGATAATAACACTGAAGTGCTTGACTTGATAGTATAGCATGAAACTCCCGAGATGGCAAAACTTTAGCATGACGACGTTTATAAGTGGAATCCATCAGAAAATGCCCTTCAATAGTGTTGGAAAAACTCGCAATAGCATCTTCATAAGCTTTCATATGGGACTGTCGCCAAACGCTCTCAAGCTCCTCTACATGTTGTTTGTGTTGGGAAATGTGTGTATAATAAGAACACAGTGGAAAATAAATCCAAGAGAAAAATTCGGATGATATATTCAAATTTATCGATTAGTTTAGATCACACTACCTCTTGTAGAAAAGTGGTTGGATAAATCCCTCATTTCTTGAAACTATGAGCTCCTTTGATTTTTCCAATCCTAGCAGCAAAATCATCTATGCCTCTAAATCACCATGTCGGGATGCAGATAAAAAATCTCCTCTTTTTCTTCTTCTGAGATGACTAGAGAGAAGAGAGGTGGGGGGAGAAATTTTGCTTGGAGGCTACTGAGATAATGTTATGTTGTTAGGTTGAACCCTTAAGTGATATAATTATTGTTGGGTTTCACAAAAATTGCGCAGCGGAAGGTCTAAAATCTCACAGTGTTTTTCTTGATTTGCATATTGAATCACATAAACGCTAAAACGAATAAAACTTACCCTTTGAAGCGAAGTGGTTGGAGAACTCAATCCTCCTTTAAAAATTCGAACACTTGAAGCCTCCAAGTCTTCAAACCTCGTGCTATCAACTCTTCACGAATTCCTTGAAGCTTTCTTGAATTTTTGATCCAACAACGAAAATACGTTGCCTCTAAATAATCACGCGGATTGATTGACAGAAAACATCCTTTCTTTTTTTCCTTGATGACCGAAGGCTAGTGTAGGAGAGAGGGAGGAGAGTTTTCTTTTTCTTTTCTAGGAGAGTTGTGTGAATTGTAAAATTCCATCTAGGTCAAAAGTCTTTAAGTGATGTATTTAATGTCACTTGACTTGTTGACCAAGACAAAAGATTAGAGCCCATGTTGGGCATCCTAGACTCGGCCCAAGGAGGCGTCCAAATAGACGCCCCTTACTTAGCCCGGCCCATCTTTTGTTTTAATTAATTATCTATTATTTAATTAATAATTTATTATATCCAATAAATTAATTAATTAACCAAACTGTTGGTCCCAAGCGGCAAACGAAAGGGTCTATAAGGAAGGAGGGTTGACTAGACCCTGAAGTCTTTTTTTACTTCAAAAATTTTCGTATTAAATTATGATTGGACGCTTGAAAATGCAGGCGCTTAGCTAAGCGTCTACTAAAGACTGAATTATAAAGTTAACTTAGACTTCAAGATTTGAATACTATAACCAGTTAGGTTTAAGCGTTCAGTTCTTTAATCAGTGCTAGCACAGCGGAATGATATTAGAGTCTTCTCTTTGAAAGTTTTAGCGTCACAAAGTGTACCTTAGTTGCTTAGCTTTTGATTGTGTTTACTTCACAGATTAATGCAGTGATATGACAGTAATGAGAAACTTCTATCCCCTTGCTTCTTTCACCCAAAAATATTACAAGTATCTGACTTCGACTTCACGCAGATCGCGAGGCTTGGATGGGGTTTTTCTAACTGTTTGTTTGATTTTGATAAAGTTCAAACAACTTGGAATATCTCAGTAGTAGTGTAGGTTTCTCCGAAAATAATGTTTGAGATATTGGCTGACTGTCTTAGGAATTGAAGAAGAGCAAAGAGAATGTTTTCTTGAATGTTCTGACTTTTCTGAAAATTTGATTACTTGAGACTTCAATGCAACAGCAATTTGGCTTATAATACGATGGATGTTTTGATTTGTTGTTGAAGTTCTATTTATAGGCATTCTTGGAAAAAGTGTTCGTTTGACACTTGCACAGGCGCGTGTCTCTCACTTCCGTGAGTGAACAACTTTTGTCCTTTTTCCTGAAAATTTGCTGCACAAAAATTGGTGCTGCAGTCTCTGAATAGTTGACAGTCCAATAGGGTTACTTCTCCGTACGTCCTAGAGTGCTTATCACATTTAATGCTCTTATCAGCATTTAATGCATTTGAATTAAATGTCCATTGGCAATTAATGAACTGAAAATATTTGCATTAATCTCCTTCTGGACTTAGCAACAAATTCAGGTGAAGTCTGTCATGGATAGATGCTCATTCATCCTTGAATAACTTCTATCTTATAATCAATTGCTTGATATAGCTTGACGCTTGGACGCTCCTTGAATAACTTCTGTCCTATAATCAATTGCTTGATATAGCTTGACGCGTGGACGCTTGCAATATTCATCTTCATTCAAACATTAGACGCTTGAGTCTTCAACCTTAACTACTGATAAGCTCATTCAGAAATTATCAGATGCCCAGTCTAAGACTACTTAGCCTAACAATCTAGAATAAAAATAAAGCAAAGCCTATAAAGCCTTTTACAAATCTAACGCTCAAAGCTTATACATGATTTCTAATAAAATCAAACTTACATATTTTGGGGTCTAACATAGAATCCTAATTGTCATCATCAAAACATCTAACAGAAATTTCCTAACAATTTTTCCCTTTTTGATGATGGCAATACTTACTTTTTTATAGTTCAAGAGTTAGACAGCCAAAATGTAAAAGTTAGCTTTGAATAAAGGTTAGATAAAGTTAGTTAAGGTTAGTTAAGCCTCAATGAGATGTTTTAGCTAAAAAATGTACTTCATTAATATATCAAGTAAAGTACAGGCATTTTACAACTAAATAAAAGAATAAAGAGATAATAATATAGATAATGCAAAGTAAACAAGAGTGCTTAATCTTCTTCTTGAGCGTTGACTCTTCTATTTAGTTCAGCTCTGATTGCTTCAGATATACTATCTTCAAGTCTAATCATGGCAGCATGGTCTTTGTCAATTACAGATTTCTTCTCTTTCTTTTGTCTCTTTCTATAAGCAACAAACTGCTTATCCCAATCAACGGGGTTAATACCAATACGCCTTAGGAAAATTCTGAACATTTTGTTGAACTCTAACATCCTCTATTCCTTAGCTACAAGCTTGGGATCAGAAGGCTCTAGAATGGGCGGTCGTTCAAATGGAACATCAAATTATTCAAGTAACGATCTAGAAGGCACCGATAAACTGATAAGAGTGGGAAGGGTGGCTTGACGCTTGGTAGAAGGACTAGAACCTCTTGAACTAGATGCTTTCCTCCTCACCCCTGTTTCCCTCATTCTCTTCTCTTCCTCCTTATTGCCATCATCAGCCTTCAAAAAGTGTTCTGTTAATAGGCTGACTTGAGTAGCAATCTGAGCTATAAAGGCCTCTAAGGTGTCGATGTACTTATCGAAATGCTCTTTCATGTCCAGTTAATTTGCCTTATTAGCATCATTCATCTCTTGAAATTCTTTGAGGCAATCAGCAACGGCCGCTTGAGCTGCACCTTGCATATGAGCAACCTGAGCGCTCATGTTATGAGACTCAATCTTGGCTAAATCAGTTTTGATTCAATGGAGGGCTTCAGCATTCTGAGTGGCATGATCACTCACTTTCTCCAGAACTGATTTCAACAGTGGCCCAAAATTTTGACTCAAGCGAGAAGGAACCGCTTGAGTAGCCGATTGCTTAAACTTTGATGTGTACTTGAGTGAGTCAAGGGAGACTTGATGTGATGGATCAAAGACTGTGCCGCATGCTTCAATCGGTAATTCAACCACATCTGAAACATCTGGTTCAGAAGCGTCAGGATTGACCTCTGGTGGAGACGCTGGAACAGGTTACTCAATAGACGCTGGAATACATGCAACTCCTGATGCAGGCTCTGGAGTAGATTCTTCAATTAATTTCACAGGTGATTCTACAATCACTGACTCTTCTTGACGAAAATCAGTGAATTGAAAATTTAACCTGGCTAAGGGTATATTGGCATAGTAGTCTAATGCATCATCAAGAAGTTTGTTCAGCCTGGAACGTGAAATGCAAGATCCCTGAATGAATGTGCGGATAGGGCTGTCCCTGGCCCTAACATACATTGGACCCAATGATGTCCAGCACATGATTTGGAAAAATCCTTGACTGCAGTCTGGGGATAAGAAACAACATATCTGGGCAGTAATGCAAGGAAAATCCAATGAGTCGATCCTTTGGAAGACGTTCAGATTTGTGAGCTTCAGGTACATACATGTGGTAGTACTCTTCCAAATATGGATAAACAGCTCGAGCTATGCCCTAATTCTGTTCTAGCAAGGAAAGAACATAAGCATAGTGTTCGCTGACTTCCTGTCTGATAGATGGTAGGAGTGGATAACCATGGAAGTTGCGAATTCTAGAGTCGTTGGACTTGTCCAAGTTTTCAGTAAAGATCTTGTCAAAGTGAGGAATGGGTGTCATGATCTTTAACATCAATCAAAAATTGTCATCGCAGTGGCTTGGAGTAGTTGATAAATCTGATACTAAGAAGCTTCCACTGCTAGACACTTAGCTATTGAAGTTAAAAAGAGTGACTGCAAGACTATTAAGCGCTTGATGCAGAAACCTCTCTATTAGTTGGCGAATGCTTGGTAATTGAGCTATTGGTCCCACACGCTTTTGATGCTTCTTTAGGCAATACTTGGGGAATTGACACTTCTTGTCATGCATGCCTATGCCAAAGAGATGGGGAGCTTTGACCAAATCTTGAAATGTATACCTATTGCCCATGTACGCTTCAACCCAATTAACGTCATTCATGCAGTAGTTAGCACCTGTATTTACTATAACCCTAATGCCTTCATGGTGAATGTCTCTGATTGACTCAAAGCGATATCTATCTGTTTGATAACTTGCTTTCCAAACGCTCTGGAAGTAGTCATCCGCTTCTTCTTGAATCAAGTCTGTGAGAGACGCTGGACGATCACCAGCATACACACCTTTATTTTTCCATAAACAAAGTGGGTTGGCTGATCTTTTATTTGCATCACTTTTCACCACTTCTGGAAAGTGAGAATATCCGTCTCTATTCAACAATTCCTCTGTTGGATTTAGAAGCTCAACCAGTAGACGCTGATAGACTCTAATTTTGTAATCTCTTGGAGAAAGGCCAGTCGATTTTCTATGCCCCATATCCAATAATATGCTAAGTCCACGTCGGCTGGAGGAGTTCTGCCATCGGTTCTATTTTCATGGATAAGAATGGAAGCAGGGATCAGACCAATATGCTTAGCATCTTCAATGGCCTAATAATATGCCCTCTCCACATCTGTCAAATCCGAGTTAAATAGAATCTCACAGATATACTTGTCATGCTCAATTAGCATGGCAACTTCATTTTCAGCAACTATATATCTTTCTTCATTGTAGCCTGCAGGAATAAAGTCTTCTTCAAGCGTTGGTGGCATATAGCTGATTGAATTGTCAATCATCTTGATAGGATCCAGCTTGAAGAAATGCTTTGGTCTTGTAACATCCTCGGTGATGCTCTGACCTTTTGAGTGTGCCTCAGTTATGACCTCTGAAGAATGTAGTGGTTGGATGACACGCTAAAAGCTAACGTGGTTGGTAGCAAGTGCACTAGTCGTGTGTAGTAATAAATGGACAAAAAGTCCGGGTTGTCGAACCACGGAGACTTGAATTTTAGTTTAAGATTCGTAATGAAGTAAACAATTAAAGTAAGAGTAAATTCAATTAAAAGTGCAAAGAACAAGAACAAAGATGAGCAAACGATTGAAACTCAAATATGAAGAGTGACTAAGGCGCATGAGAGGCTCAATTTGATCCATATCCTTATTAAGAATCTTATTGAATCATTAGACTTATGTTCCTATGGTGAAAGCTCCTAAAGTAAAGAATAACCGATGTCTCGTGATAGACTCCTATACTTAAGTGATGGTTTCCTAAGTATTTCTACCCGAAAATCTAACCACTAAGCATGCATTAACAAACTAGAGCTTCCTCGATATAAATCGAACGACTTCACCCGGGAATCTTTACCTATGTCTAGGGCAATTCCTCATTGGTTGCGGGTTATGGTGTGAATTTCATGCACCCTAGATCAAATTTCTTTCGAAATATTCACCTAGGCAATTTATCGAACACATGGTGATCAAACACATGTACGTAGAACAAATACAAATTCACAACACATAGCAACACATGAATTGATTCAAACAAACAAATATTATATAGATACTTCACAAATAGGCCTTCACATGGCCTTAGTCTTATAGATCTAGTTCATAAACAATGGTACAAGAAAATCTAAAGCAAACATGTATTTATTCATTGACAAATATATAATGAAAGCAATGGAAAACTCCCTAATACACTTGGTTGATGATGAAATCAAGTTGGAAGCTTCAATTCCTTGCCCTTCCTCCTTCTTATCCTCCAAAATATGATTTAGATGGCTATTTTTAGCCCCAAAAGGGCCTAAAAACCGAAACCCCCTTTCTTTTCTTTCATTTTTGGCCTTTATACCTTCAAAACCGCTGTATCGGCGCCCAGGCGTGACCTAAATGGCGCCTAGGCGCGGTCCAGGTGGACTAAATGGCTTGGGGAATAAGTTGGCTGGCGCCTAGGCGCGGGTGAGATGGCGCCTAGGCGCCTGATGCAGAGTCTGAACCGTTTTCTTGGTTTTCAGCGCAGTAATTGTATTTTCTTCGTAACTTTCTCCACGGACCTCGGATTTGGATGATTCAAGTTTCCACGTGAAGCCAAGACAGATATTTACAACTTTGTAGAAGAAAACTTCCTCAAATTCGATTTCAAAATACACTGAAATACTGTGTTTTTGTGCACTTTACGTCAATTGCAGTGATTTTCCACGTTTACTCAATAAGCACATAGATTATACGCATATGTGGCATAAATAAACTGATAAATGAATCTAAAATATAAACGTAAGGGCTTAAAAACACGTAAAAACGACTCTTATCAACCCCCCCACACTTATCAATTGCTCGACCTCGAGCAATAAGAATTCTAAGATATGGAAACATCATCAAACAAGGGAGAAACGAAAAGAAAACTACTAACTAACTCACTTTCGTGGAGTACACGGTTGCATTTAGCGGATGCAACAAGCTTTTGAACCCTTGAGTTACCTCAAAGGACGAGTTATAGTCTCGTGAGGGTTTGCATACGATATACCCACAAAATCGAAGGAATTTCAACCACAATCAATCAAAGCAAATTAATATGATTAATAATAAACCAATGGCATGAATTCATCCGTTTAAGCTCAGAATTACATATATATACACGTCACATACTTGCTCATGTTACGCCTTAACCTCGAAAAAACCATCCTAAGGGTGTAGTGATGATAAATCTAAGGTATTATAGTCGAGTGACATTCTTACCACTTTTCAAGCATTAATCCTATATCTATCAACTTTCGATTAGTCACAAGGCATGAGAATTGAAGAGAACTTCATAGCTAATTAAAATTCATCACTTTATCCACTTTAGGCTTTAACTTATGCAACTTTCAACTCAAAACATTAGAGGTTAGACCATGTGCAATGTTCGGTTCTCTTAGGCTTTCTATGACACCCTTGTAACGAGCTTTAGGCCAATAACTCCCAAACCGGACGGCCTTAGGGTATTAAGTGTAGAGACACTCCTAAGGGCTTAATCACTCGAGTGTCAAAGGCCACAAAACAAAACTAGGTCCTTATTCCCTTTACACTTGCATTGGCTTGGGCTTAGCTCAAATTAGCATAATAGTACAGTATTCTAGGCATGGTGCTCTTCGCCCCCAGTATCTATTAAGCCTGACTTTTGCAGTCATACCAATGTTCAACCTCTTTTATTATTGTTAAGCATACAAATTTAACATTCTCATCTCATAACACATGTGAAAAATCTAAGTTGATATTTCCGGGATCAAGCCTTTAAATGTTTCAAAATGGTTGTCCACTCGACTCCTCTACCCTCGACTTATGTGCATATCTGAATCATCTTAAGGACAATCTAGTCACGTTTAGGGTCCCACAAGCAAGGAAACGATGTGTATAGTCATAAAAGTTCAAATTGATAGAGAAAACATGTCATTGATTCAAATTAACCATTCTCAATGCATCGAGTGAAGGGTTAAAATTCTATCCAAAAATTTGTTATGCTTGAATTTTCACAAAAATTAGTACAAAACACATGCAATAGCAACGATTCCCCCAAACTTGAGCTACAAACAAGATCAGATGACACATAAGATTAATAAGCGCTATTTATGCCACCCCCCCAAACTTAAACTCAATATTGCCCTCAATGTTGACTCAATCATACACACTCAAAAGGGGGTAAACGAGAGTACTTACAACAAGGGTGCTAAAAAGCAACCCTTAAATCACGTGAGATCCACTCCAAGCTCAAATCCACAACGAAAGATCTCCAATGCAAAACTCGGCTACTACATGTTATGTACTCACAATACAAACCATCAAGACTCAAAGAGAAGCATGCCAAAAGTGCATGCTTGAACATAACATAAAGAAACGAACTAAACATGACAAAAACGAAAGCAAAAAGAAAAGAAAACTTACAAACTTGGGTTGCCTCCCAAGAAGCGCTTGTTTAAAGTCATTAGCTTGACTTTATCGGGCCGGCTTAAGGAGGGTTCCGTATGAATGCCTTATTTGTTCTCCAATCCATTCTCATGTTTCGGTTCACTCTTTGGTCATTTGGAAAGAAGATTTGCCGATTCTTTGTGAAAAATACCCTATGTTGAGACTAAGAAATCATCCACTCACGAGTTTTTCCATTGTCCCTCAACACTTCAATTACCATATCTTCCTCATGCTTCGGGTGATAGTGTGAACTTTTCTCCAAGCTAGAGATAATATCTCATTTTTCTTCACCAATTATCTCGACATATTTCAACTCCATGATGTATGGATGTAGAAGATTATTGGCTCGTTTTTCCTGAAAGTGCTCAACACTAAAAGGATCAAAAGCATCAATGTGTAAATTCAAATCCAAATCAAGTGGATGCTCAAAAACCTCATAGTTATTGAAATTAACCATATCATCTTTTATATTCATTGACAACTTACCATCGGCGGCATCAAGTACCGACTTACCTATAGCTAGGGAGGAAGGCAAAGGAATGGCAACAGCCTCAGAATGGATAGGAGTCGAATGCTCATTGATGGAGGGGTCTGCCACGGATGTTTGAACGTAATGGCCTGCATTTTCGAAAGTGCTGTGCAGAGGATAATCTTTCAAATTTTCCAACCTTCCTTTAATCAACATCACGATGTTGTATTCCTCCTTCAAATTCTCTTCAGTGTCACACGCCAGTGCCCCCAGTGCTTTCTCAGACATGTCGTTCGATAGTTGCTTGAGTTGATGACTCATCTCCTTCATTTCCCGCCATACATCCTTCATCGTAAGGCGGAGCTCTCCAATGGTGTTATCAAATTGTTCCTCTGGAGTAGGAATTCTCACTTGGTCTTGTTGATAATTTCCTTGCCCCTTCGGGTTTTCCTCAAAATTGCCAATTTCCTCAACCACTTTAACACTCGTAACCTTTTTGGGGGAAATTTCTTCAACATCATCCTCAGGGTACCACTCATCCTCTTGTGCCAATTGCTTAAGTGTTCTCCATGCAGTCCGATCATCTAATCCCAATAAATCACCACCGGCTCCAGCATTGAGTCGATGCCTAACCCTCGATCGAACCCCATCATAAAAATATTGCACAAGATCGCATAGAGAGTAATTATGTGATGGGCATTTTCTAAGCATAAACATGTACCTTACCCATGCATTTGCCAATGACTCATTTGTTTTCTGCTTAAATCCCCATATTTCACTTCGGAGCTCATTTACCTTTGATGGTGGAAAGAATTTATCCAAAAATAAATCCGTAAGCTTTTCCCAAGTCGTGATGGATTGTGGGAGAAGAGACTTATACCAAGTGGTTCCCTTATCCTTGAGGGAAAAATGGAAGAATCGAAAGCGAAGAGAGTCGAGATCTCTTGGATGGAGTTGTATGGTTGAGAGGATGTTGTCAAAATTTTCCAAGTGATCATATGGTGATTCGCTTGGATCCCCATAAAATGGGTTGTTCTGAACCATGGTGAGTAGGTGAGGCGGAACTTGGATATTTGGTGTGGTGAAGTCCGGAATAATCACAGGTCTCTGTATAGGGTGAACTCGTCGTGGTTGACTACTACGAATGGATGCAAGAGGCACTGGTGGTTGCATAGCCTGTATGATATTTTGCAACCACTCTCTATTTTTCGGAAGGTTAATATCTGGAAAGTTACCAGCCATTGCTAGCAAGTCCTGAAATACGAAATAGAAATAAAATAAATACTAAAAAAAAGAAAGAAAAAACTTGAACTAAAATCAATAACTAAAATAAACAAGTCCCCGGCAACGGCGCCAAAAACTTGACACGCTAAAAGCTAACGTGGTTGGTAGCAAGTGCACTAGTCGTGTGTAGTAATAAATGGACAAAAAGTCCGGGTTGTCGAACCACGGAGACTTGAATTTTAGTTTAAGATTCGTAATGAAGTAAACAATTAAAGTAAGAGTAAATTCAATTAAAAGTGCAAAGAACAAGAACAAAGATGAGCAAACGATTGAAACTCAAATATGAAGAGTGACTAAGGCGCATGAGAGGCTCAATTTGATCCATATCCTTATTAAGAATCTTATTGAATCATTAGACTTATGTTCCTATGGTGAAAGCTCCTAAAGTAAAGAATAACCGATGTCTCGTGATAGACTCCTATACTTAAGTGATGGTTTCCTAAGTATTTCTACCCGAAAATCTAACCACTAAGCATGCATTAACAAACTAGAGCTTCCTCGATATAAATCGAACGACTTCACCCGGGAATCTTTACCTATGTCTAGGGCAATTCCTCATTGGTTGCGGGTTATGGTGTGAATTTCATGCACCCTAGATCAAATTTCTTTCGAAATATTCACCTAGGCAATTGAACACATGGTGATCAAACACATGTACGTAGAACAAATACAAATTCACAACACATAGCAACACATGAATTGATTCAAACAAACAAATATTATATAGATACTTCACAAATAGGCCTTCACATGGCCTTAGTCTTATAGATCTAGTTCATAAACAATGGTCCAAGAAAATCTAAAGCAAACATGTATTTATTCATTGACAAATATATAATGAAAGCAATGGAAAACTCCCTAATACACTTGGTTGATGATGAAATCAAGTTGGAAGCTTCAATTCTTTGCCCTTCCTCCTTCTTATCCTCCAAAATATGATTTAGATGGCTATTTTTAGCCCCAAAAGGGCCTAAAAACCGAAACCCCCTTTCTTTTCTTTCATTTTTGGCCTTTATACCTTCAAAACCGCTGTATCGGCGCCCAGGCGTGACCTAAATGGCGCCTAGGCGCGGTCCAGGTGGACTAAATGGCTTGGGGAATAAGTTGGCTGGCGCCTAGGCGCGGGTGAGATGGCGCCTAGGCGCCTGATGCAGAGTCTGAACCGTTTTCTTGGTTTTCAGCGCAGTAATTGTATTTTCTTCGTAACTTTCTCCACGGACCTCGGATTGGGATGATTCAAGTTTCCACGTGAAGCCAAGACAGAGATTTACAACTTTGTAGAAGAAAACTTCCTCAAATTCGATTTCAAAATACACTGAAATACTGTGTTTTTGTGCACTTTACGTCAATTGCAGTGATTTTCCACGTTTACTCAATAAGCACATAGATTATACGCATATGTGGCATAAATAAACTGATAAATGAATCTAAAATATAAACGTAAGGGCTTAAAAACACGTAAAAACGACTCTTATCATTGGACCCCTTCTGTTGTAGATTCTTCGGCATCCAATGCAACACTGGTTGCAATATCTTTGGCAATGGCCACCAATTCTTCGAAATCAACATCCAGATGGAAGTCGATTGGTGCTTCAGCAGCAACTGGAACAATAGTTGTAGCACAAGAACTATCCTCTATAAGCATGATCTTCTACAGATGTAGGAAAAAAAACATTGTGGGAAGAAATAAACTTACCCTGAGAGCTTGTCTCAACAGCAGTTTCTTGAGCGCTTGGCTCAACGATCTCAGGCTCTTCAGGAGCAGGGGTAAACAGACGCTTGCCTGTCCTGGAAGGCTTGAAAATCTTCTTGACGTTGACTCTTTCAACAAGCTTAAGCGTTTGAGCTGGAGGCGCAACAGTTTGTTCCTCAAAGTCGATTTGTTTGATAATACCCTCCAACTTCCTCCGCTTAATTAATGGAACCTTGTCCTCCTCATTGTCCTCAGTTAGTTCTTCAGCAGCCTTAGGAGGAGACTCAACAGTAGGATCCTTGGGCTTACGAGGAGCCCTCTTCTTCTGAATAGTCGAACGTTTCATGGCTTCAACCGGAGCAGGACACTCAGCTTCCTCGTCGGACGCTTCGCGTACCTCTTGACGCTCAGATAGTGGTCTCGCAGCACCACAAACTCGGGAGGGATGAAGAAGGTTAGTCAGAAACCTCTTCCCCAGCAACTTGGCTTTGGCCAAAGGAAGCCCCGAAGAGTGAACATACTCTGCTCTGTACAGCAGATCACTCAGAATAATTCCATAGGGTTTGTTTGTGACGCACAAACAGTCCCTAAATCTTTCGAACACATACTCGCTCCAGTTAATCTTGATGTTGAAGAGTATGGCAGTCATCATCTAAAACTGCATCGGATTGACCTTATCAACGGTACCCACCCTGCATTCTATGATCTTACTGTAGAAATCAGCCATCAGTCTATACTTCGACACTAAATCTTTATTCTCGAAGTGTGGTTTATAAGGTACACCATCATATGCACTCATAGTAGTCCATGCTTCTTGAATTTGTTCAGCAGTAATAAACTTCAAAGCCTCACCTTCATTCAGCAGATTAAAGTTCTTGGCAATGGAAGCAGCAGAAAAAATGAATTCTTTCGGAGACTCCTTCTTCAATAGAGAAAAGAAGCAAGAGATAGACTTCTTGTTCTCTAAAAGTTTAGCAGTCTTCCAGAAAGTGTCCACTTCAGTAGCAAACACATATGAATACTTCGTTAAGAACATCTGAAGCCCAGACTTGGCCAGAGTCCATCATGTTTATCTGATTCTGGTCATATAGAAATTTCCAGTCCACCACAAGGCCTTCAGTAACCTTGATGGTGACTTCAGTAGTGTTTACAGATTTCTTGAGTGCCATTTGAGTGTTTTTGAAAGAGATAAACTGAGATTTGCTTTGAAAGAGAGAGAGAGAGAGAATAATTTTGTAGATAGCTTGAGTAAAAGTGAATAATTTTTCTGCAAAAATTTGTTTTAAATGACACAGTTGAAAATTGTGTTTCTCTCATCCCACTAAGATTTTGCCACGTGTAAAGTTATTGGATCTCAACCAAAAATGTTTTTTACTGCTGACGCGAGTTTTTGGTAAGAGAGGAAAGTTACATTTGGTAACTCCCATATATAAATCTTTTGACGGCCCGAGTAAAAATTTTAAAACGTTTGGCATTTTCAGAGCGTAATGCATGCACCTGATGGTACACTAGCATGTACACAAACACGTACTAACTCTGAACCGTCATTTTGAAAAGTTTTTAATTGACCCGCCAGTTTGATGTCACAGAAGCATGTGAATAGAGTTCAAAATCGACTTTTGAGTCTATCCATCACTTCATTAAGCATGTAAAATTTATGCATGAATTTTATAAATAATTTTATATTAAGTGTTGAAAGAAATAAGTTCAACGCTTAACATATACCACTTTTTATATGTTATATTTTAAGATTTATGTTTTAATGCTTAAAATTTAAATTCTGTGTGTGTTTGAGCATCCAACATATTATGCACAAATAATACTAAGTGTTGATGATCTATGCACATGAAAGTAGTTTTGATCATTGACGCTTTTAGATATGTTTAAGTACAATTTTATGGCTCCCCCTAAATTTGATAACTCATAATACTTTTCAAAAATTAAGCGTTTAAATCAATCATACCTAATTCACTTCTTAAAGTGAAAAAATGTTGTTCGTTGGGAGCTTTGGTGAAGATATCTGCCAATTGTTTGTCAGTTTCAATAAAGTGCATGAAGATATCTTTCTTTTGAACATGGTCACGAAGGAAATGGTATCTAATGTCAATATGTTTGGTTCTGGAATGAAGAACAGGGTTTTGAGTCATGGCTAGGGCGCTTTGGTTATCACAATGAATGGGGGTTGGACTTAGGATTATTCCATAATCTCTAAGTTGTTGCCTCATCCATAACATTTGTGCACAACAACTTCCTGCAGCTATATTCTCGACTTCAGCTGTAGAAGTGGCTATCGTTTGTTGTTTCTTACTATGCCATGAAACTAACCTATCACCTAGAAATTGACATGTACCACTCGTACTCTTACGATCTATTTTCCAACATGCAAAATTTGCATCTGAGTAACCAATTAGTTTAAAAGAGAATCCCTTAGATACCATAAGCCCACATTTTGTGTACCTTTTAGATACTTAAGGATTCTCTTAGCAGCAATTAAGTGTGATTCTTTAGGATCAGCTTGAAAGCGTGCACACATACATACCGAAAACATAATATCAAGTCTACTAGCAGTAAGATAAAGAATGATCCAATGATACCTCTATAATTAGTGATATCGACTTTCTTCCCACTTTCATCTTTATCTAACTTAAGCGTTTGGCTATTGGAATTTTTGAAGATGATGCATTTTCCATACCAAATTTCTTAATCATATCACGTGTATATTTAGCCTGGTTAATAAATTTGTCATTATGGAGTTGTTTAACTTGTAATCCTAATAAGAAAGTTAATTCACCCATCATGCTCATTTCAAATTGTTCTTGCATCATTTTCAAAAACTTCTCACACAGACGCTTATTAGTAGAACCAAATATAATATCATCAACATAAATCTGGACTAAGAGAATATCTTTGTCATTGGTGTCAACGCTGCCTTTTGAAAAGCCTTCACCAATAAGGAAAATAGAGAGAGTGACATCCCATGCTTGGGGTGCTTGTTGAAGCCCATAAAGTGTTTTATCTAGCTTGTAGACCATACCCTTACCATGGATGTTGATGATTCCTGGTGGTTGCTCCACATATACCTCTTCTTGGAGTTTACCATTCAGGAATGCACTCTTCACGTTCATCTGATACACCGTAAACTTGTTGAACGTTGCTTATGCTAGAAACATGCGGATTGCTTCAAGTCGGGCGACAGGAGCATATGTCTCATCAAAATCAGTACCCTCTTCTTAGCAATATCCTTGAGTGACAAGTTTGGCTTTATTCCTTATTACAATGCCATTCTC
Organism: Buddleja alternifolia; assembly: GCA_019426215.1. Lineage (NCBI taxonomy): Eukaryota > Viridiplantae > Streptophyta > Magnoliopsida > Lamiales > Scrophulariaceae > Buddleja > Buddleja alternifolia. The sequence goes on along the minus strand of CM033390.1, from coordinate 40,345,585 downwards.
ATCCATCTTATTTCTATAAACCCATCTAGTCCCAATAACTCTTTGGTGAGTTGCCCTTGGTACTAGCGTCCAAACCTTACTACGATCAAACTAATTAAGCTCTTCTTGAATTGCTTCAATCCAACTTGGATCACTTAACGCTTCATCCACTTTCTTAGATTCCATTAGAGATAGGAAGCTTCTGAACATGGCCTCATTAAATGTAGCGGCCCAAGCTCTAACAGGTGCTCCAACATCTCCAATAATCAGCTCTGGTGGGTGATCATATAGCCATAGTCTATCTGGTTGAAATGGGTTAAGAGGTCGAACAGGCGCTTGGTTTACTTGCTCAGGCGCTCCAAGTTCACAGATTCTACCTTGCTCTTGATGATCTCTCTCTTCATGATCATCAGCATATCTTAAATTGTTATCCGAAATAGCCTCACGAGTAGTCTTATGAGGGGGCACTAAGATCTCATCATCATCGTCACTATCATCATCAATGGTAATCTTAGACGCTTGATGACACAAATCTTCAACTCCTACATCATTCTCATTAACCATACTCGATTCTTGGTTAGCATCATCAAAAACAACATGAATAGATTCCTCAACCTTCGATTTGATCTTATTTAGGATGCGAAAATTCTTTCCATTCTTGGCGTAGCCTAGAAAGATTCCCTCATCCGCTTTAGGATCAAATGTCTTTAGGCTTTGGGATCCATTATTATGAAAAAAAAATTTAGAACCAAAGACGTGAAAGTATGCAACATTTAGCTTACGTCCCTTCCACAGTTCATATAGATTTTTCCCATGCTGCTTGTCGATCATGCAACGATTTTGAGTGTAACAAGCAGTGTTGATTGCTTCAGCCCAAAACCTAGGAGCAAGCTTGGACTCTGCTAACATCATCCTAGCAGCTTCCTTGAGCCTTCTGTTCCGGCGCTCAGCAACACCATTCTATTGGGGAGTTCTAGGAGCTGAATACTCACGATGTATTCCATTCTCTGCACAAATTTCTCAACAACCTTGTTAGTAAACTCAGTACCGTGATCGCTCCTTATTCTTGCAACCTTAAAGTTTTTCAATGTTTGAAGTTGCCGAATAAGCATTGTTAACCTGTCACATGTCTCATCTACTATCACTAAAGTATACTTTTTACCGCTCACACTGATCGTTTGAACAGGTCCAAATAGATCCATGTGAAGAAGTTTAAGTATCCTAGAGGTAGATAGATGAGGTTTTCTCTTGAAAGATGATTTAACTTGTTTTCCCATTTGACAAGCGTCACAAAGGCGATCCTTATGAAATAGTCCTTTAGGTAATCCCTCTACAAGATTTAGCATTATAAGCTAAGAGATTGTCTTAAAGTTGAGGTGATTCATTTTTCTATGCCACAACCAACCCATTTTATATTCATTTTTACTCTTAGCAACAAAGCATGTTTGGTTGTTATTGATTGTTGAACCCCAATCTACTAGATGCACATTATTTGTTCTTTTACCTTTCAAATTTAGTAGATTTCATTTTAGCGTCATTTATATAGCAACAGTCACTTGAGAATTTGACTTCAAAGCCTTTATCACAAAGTTGACTTATGCTTAATAAATTATGTTTAAGACCCTCAACATAATAAACATCACTTATCAAGATGTTCCCCCTATGCACAGTACCTATACCTTTGGTTTTACCTTTGGAGTTGTCACTAAATACAACCTGAGGACCATTGGCAGCTCGATAGTTGATCAGAAGATTCTTGGAGCCTGTCATGTGTCTTGACGACCCACTATCGATGTACCAAACAGATGTATCGGCTCTAGCTCTAGGTACCTGCAATCAAAAGGGAAATTTTATTTCTATTTAGGTAGCTTGGGTCCTTTATCATTAGTAGCATTGTTAGTTTGAACTAGAACTTTAGGAACCCATATTTGCTTAATCTTCATTGTGGGAGGATTAGCCTTCTTGGGTTTCACCTTGTGTTGTGTGTGCTTTTTGGGTGTATAATAATATCCTCGATTATAATAGTAATCATAATCAAAGTCATAATCATAATCATCATAGTAGCGATAATATGATCTAGACTGTTGTGGATATTGATGCTAGTATTTCCTTGGCGCTGGCTTGGGGTGTACTTTTGGTGCTGGACGCTTAGCGCTTGATTCATTAGTAGAAGTTTTCTCCTTGGCCTTTCGAGCATTTGGATAAACCTTTCTTTGTGAATCATTTGCTTTTGCCTTTCCCTTGCCTGAGTCAGCTTTGGCTTTCTCATTTGGCCTCGTACCATTGTCACTTGGTTCAATAAGTGTTTGACTTTTTGAACCTTTCTCAACAAAGAAAACATCCTTTCCTTTGTTGTTCGTCGTAACATTAGATTTATTTGGTTGTTTACCGAATTCATTGCATCCTAAACCGGTCTTCTCACCAAATAGTCTTGTTACCTCAGTCACATTGTCTAGCTTTCTTGATGCCTTAGACAATGATAAGATGAACTGTTCTGATTTAGCAAGTCTAGCAATCAGCTCAGCTTCTCTCTTGACTATTATATCAAGATCACTTTTCAGATTGATTATATCACTCTCAAGTGATTTGTTCTTCTCAATGCATTGTTGTTGAACTTACAACTCTGCTTTGAGCGTCACATTATCACTCTTGAGCAATGAAATGATATCGAAGTGATTTTGATATAATTTGTCGGCATCTTGACAATCATTGTAATATTTTTTAACTTTGTCAAGTAGTTCTTCATAAGAGAAATGGTAAGATATCTCAGTGTTTACCTCAGGGGATGCTTCATCATCTCTGGACATGAGACAAATAAGCGCTGGGTCATCCACTGGCTCATCGTCATCACTACTCTCCTCTGAAGACTCCAAATCTTCAGCTGCGGACGCTGGTTCTTATTCAGCTAGCAAACCTTGTTGATGAAGGTTGCTCCCGAATTGGTTTCTATCCACATAATCCTACCTTGAGGGCTTGGATACAGTTGGATAAGGGCAATTTACCTGGTAGTGCCCTGGTTTCCTGCAATTATGACAAAGATTAGTTTTCATCTTTTGTTCATTTGTTAACGTTGAAGTGTGTGGTTTTGAGACCACAGGTGTTTAGAGATTCTGCTGAGTAGACGCTTGGTACTGAATTGGCGCTGATGGAGAAGGTGCAGAATATTGAGGCGCTTCATACTGTTGTTGTACTGGAGTAGGAGCTTGATATGAACTCTATCCTTGATGCCTAGGACTATTTCCTTTCTTTTCATATCTCAAGAACTTTCTGAATCTATTTAGAAGCGCTAGTTCCTCATCCTTACTGATATCCAAAATCTTTCCCTTGTTACCTGATTTACCCTTGATTGATGCTATAAGCGCTCCAGACTCAATCACCGAACTACTCACAACATCACTGGCTGAATTCAACTCAAACTCAAATGCCTTGAGCTCTGAAAAGGCATCTTCTGGACTTAGAAGATTCAACGTGTTCGATTCTCTCATTGATGTTATCTTCATCAAGAATATACTAGGTAGGCTTCTGAAAATCTTAACCACCATTTCTTTGTTTTGTAAATTCATACCAAAGATGTTAACTCTGTATTAAGAGCTGTAAATCTTATGTCCAATTGCCCTAAAGTTTCATTAGGCAACATCTTAAAACCGTTAAACCTCTCCTTGGCAATGGAAAGCTTGTTCTCTTTAATCTGTGCTGAACCACCACAAATCGTAGCTAACTTATCCCATATTTCCTTAGTAGTATTGCACGACTTGATCTTGTTGAATAAGTTGTCATTATCACCAATAGCCGTATATAGAGCGTTATGACCAACATTGTCCAAATTCGCTATTCGGCGCTCATCTGGAGACCATTCTTGTTTTGGCTTTTCCATATAGTCATCCGGAGTTTCTTCTGTGGCTCCAGGAGCTCTAGTGATAACCTCGTATATGTGAATAGGTCCATCTGAAATAATATCGCACATGTCATCATCACATGAACAGAGATATGTAAATGCTTTGACTTTCCATGTGTCATAGTTTGACTCAGTCTGTTTAGGAACTTTAGCAAATGCCATGGAAAATTTTGAAACAACTAGTTTAGAAAAAGGATCTAAACAAGTTGTTATGCTTGGAAATTTTAAAATTTCAATTCTAACCGCTCTGATACCACTTATTGGTCCCAAGTGGCATACGAAAGGGTTTAGAAGAGAGGGTTGAATAGACCCTGAAGTCTTTTTTGACTTCAAAATTTTCGTATTAAATTATGATTGGATGCTTGAAAATGCAAGCGCTTGGTTGAGCTTCTACTGAAGACTGATTTATAAAATTAACTTAGACTTCAAGATTTGAATACTATAACCAGTTAGGTTTAAGCGTTCAGTTCTTTAATCAATGGTAGCACAGCAGAATAATTTTAGAGCCTTCTCTTTGAAAGCTTTAGCGTCACAAAGTGTACCTTAGTTGCTTAGCTTTTGATTGTGTTTACTTAACAGATTTATGCAGTGATGTGACAGTAATGAAATTGACTATAAAGTAAATAACACAATATTTGTAAGGTTCGTTGGGTGGTGTAATCTCAACTACGTCCTTCTCCTCGAACAATCGAAGCCAATCCACTAAAATGATTCTCAAAGAATCACACAAAATCTTCTATAAATTAGGGAGACATGAATGTCGATGACTTGAGCTCCTTGGTCAAACAGATTTCTGCTTCAAGACACTTCTATCCCCTTGCTTTTTTCACCCAGAAATATTGCAAGTATCCAACTTCGACTTCACATAGATCGCGAGACTTGGATAGGGTTTTTCTAATTGTTTGTTTGATTTTGATAAAGTTCAAACAACTTGAAATATCTCACTAGTAATGTAGGTTTCTCTGAAAAGAATGTTTGAGATATTGGTTGACTGTCTCAGGAATTGAAGAAGAGCAAAGAGAATGTTTTCTTGAATGTTCTGGCTTTTTTGAAAATTTGAGTGCTTGAGACTTCAATGCAGTGGCAATTTGGCTTATAATACGATGGATGTTTTGGCTTGTTGTTGAAGTCCTATTTATAGGCATTCTTGGAAAAAGTGTCTGTTTGACATATGCACAGGCGCGTGTCTCTCACTTCCGCGAGTGAACAACTTTTGTCCTTTTTCTTGAAAATCTGCTGCACAAAAGTTGGTATTGCAGTCTTAGAATAGTTAACAGTCCAATAGGGTGGCTTCTCCTTACGTCCTGGAGTACTTATCACATTTAATTCTCTTATCAGCATTTAATGCATTTAAATTAAATGTCCGTTGTCAATTAATGAACTGAGAATATTTGCATTAAACGTTTTCTAGACTTAGAAACAAATTCAGGTGAAATCTGTCATGGATAGACGCTCATTCATCCTTGAATAACTTCTGTCCTATAATCAATCGCTTAATATAGCTTGACGCTTGGACGTTTGGAATCATCATCTTCATTCAGACATCAGACGCTTGAGTCTTCAACCTTAACTACTGATAATCTCACTCAGAAATTATCAAACGCTCAGTCTAAGACTATTTAACCTAACAATCTAGAATAAAAATAAAGCAAAGCCTATAAAGCCTTTTACAAATCTAAAGCTCAAAGCTTATACATGATTTCTAATAAAATCAGACTTGCATATTTTAGATCTAACATAAAATCCTAATTGTCATCCTCAAAACATTTAATAGAAATTTCGTAACACAAACTAATAGATAAATTAATTCATTAATTTATTTCCTTGAGAAATTATTCAGTAATTAATCTTATTGTTATAATTAATTATCTCATCTAATGGGCAATTAATTAGTCACATTAAATTTATCTCATAAATTATATCTCCTAGAATAAAATAGAAAAATCCTTTTATTTTTATCAATCCTTTAGCGCGACTCTTTAGGTTCATTTCGTTTGGCAATGAGAGGAATCCAAATGAAGTGGGTAACAGTTAACCAATCATGTGGCCCACTTCGTAGCCTAAACAAAATCGAATGAATGGATCATTCCACAACCTTCCAATCGTAAATACCGTATAAGTATAAACTCTTTGTTCACGTGTCCCAGTCAAGTGAGAGTCATGGTTATGTCAAACTCACTAGACTTGACCATATGTATTAGTTATAATAATACGAGAAGAGTTCGATTGAGTGCCACGCACAGTCGTCTCTTTTGTTTTGGCCAAAGACTTTGATCTCTATTATCTATAATCACATAGGACATTTTCTCATTCACTTATGAGAGAACAAATCTCATATTACTTATCATCTAATCTCATATTAGTTATCATCTAAGACTACCACTTGCCCATCAAGCCGCATTTCGAGGTCGACCCCACCAACGGGTGAATTATGTCCAACTACTCTAGTGACAGACTTGACGTCACAAGTGTATCTTCAGCCTGATACTTCAGGTCATAGGTTCACTTATACCTATTACGGATAATCAATTCTATCATTGACAGCACAGAGTGAAAACCCATGTGATAGAACCGATGCGAGTCGTATTCGAGCACATCAGTTCCACTGATGTGCCTACAATCTTAAGCTCCCAACATCACATGGTGTTCAACTGGCACTCCCATGTCAAAGCTCAGATTGTACAAGTGTTCCAAGTCTTTATTTGTCCATTAGAAACTTCATATTACTTGAGAATGCGTTTAAGTAATCAAGATCAATCTCTCTAATACCAAACTTCCTATCCCATAGGAAGTAGAGAGATTGCACTGAAAACATGGACAATACATTTTACACTACTTATAGATGCAGATAAGATTTAAGTGAAAACTAAACAATGTCTTTTATTATAAATAAGAATAAGTTCCTTATAAGAAAGATGTCCAATCATTCTATCCTCTATGGTATCTGAGGGCATAATCCTAACAATTATATCAGCTAACAAATTAAACAAAACAAATACAAAAGCCCATGTGGCGTCCAAGAGGATGTCCACTCACGTGTGCACCCGTTTGGTTTGCTTTTAATTTAATTAATTAGTTATCCAATAAAATTGATCAATTAATTTGATTATTTAATTTATTTCTTCAAGAAATTAATTAATCATTTAAACTCATCATATGACTAATTAATTCATCCAATGAATTATTAATTAATTCATCTCATTTAATTTATCCAATAAATTGAATACCTAAAATTCCCTTCCAGCTATAATATCCCCATAGTTTTTCATTCCAAAACTTTTAAGTGCGACTCTTTACGTTTGTCTCAATTGGAAATTGGAGTAAACCAAAGGATTTGGTTAAACCTAGTTAGTTATGTGGCGTCACATCGTAACCCACAAGAGAACGAATGCTTGAAGCATTCCAAACTTTTTCAATTGTGAATATTGTATCAGTAAACATTTATTCTCGTATCTCAATCATGGGACTTAGCAAATTCACAAGACTTGACCATATACATGTGCCATAATAAGATGAGACCATTGAGCTTCCTCTCGTGTCTCACACGAGCAATTCAACTGTTTTGACCAAAGTCTTTTGATTTCACTTATTCATACTTGTTCATGACCGCATAAAATACATACTTGTTCACTTACGAGAGAACAAATCACATCTTGGTAATGAGTTATGACTGCTACTTTTCCATCAAGTCGCACTTCGAGGTTGACCCCACCAAAGAGTGAAATGGGTCTAATTACTCTAATGATTGACTTGATGTCACAAGTACATCTTCAATATAATTCCTCAAGTCTAAGTCTCACGCATACCTATCAGAACTAATCAGTTTTGTCATTGACTGTAGGGGTGTACACGGTGCGGTTGGGTGATTTTTCTATTTTTTCGGTCCGATCCGATATTTTGTGGTTATGAAGTCTTTAACCAAGTCTAACCCAACAAACACAGAATGCGTACTTTGCATTCCATTTGGGTTGGGGTGTGTTTTGCAGTTTGATACTCTCCTTTTTTTTCTTTTTTACTTAAGTTGTTCATTAAGTGTTAAACTTCATGTGTATTATTTAACGTAATATGTTTATTATACTTTCATCTATGATTATATTTTGTAGATTATACATAGGAAAACATAATTGAAATATATATATATATATATATATATATATGTAAGATTCGATTTTGGAAAAATACTACTTATTACAAAAAATTTATTTCCAACGGGTAAAAGTTAAAACATTGTTGATGAAAAGACATGATTTAAAATATTATGCATCATAAGTTTATTGTTCTATGAAGTTACACAATGCTAAAGTGTCAAAATGGTACATGACTATAAAATTATAAGTCTTTCGAGTAAGACTTACTTTATCGTAAATTTGTAATCTTAAATTATTAATTATGCGGCATTAAAAAAAAATGCGTGCAATTTAGGTCTTTATGTTAAAAGTTACAAAATCCATTCTTTCATTTCCACAAAAAATATCATATTCTTTCTCTAAGCTAAGAAATGTCAATTTATTTTCAATTTATTCTTTTTTTTTTGGGTAAGCTCATATTTCATTATGAAATTAACGAGGGATAGAAACACAATGGTGACTAATAAATTAACACTATATATATAAGTATATATGAAATATATATGCACTGCAATTGGACGCAATTTTCGTGGTTCATAAAAATTTAAAATCGAATCCCATTGTGAAAATGTATTTTTTTAGACTTAACCTGAGACCTATTGGGATCGGTGTACCCCTACGGTGTATAATCCCCCAGGATTGTGGGTACGCAACGGAAACAAATATTTAGAAATTTAGAAAACCAGAATCCCTAAACAAGCGATTAGGTTAAAATGGTACTATCGAATTTACAAAGGGGTTTTCTCGTGTTTACCTCTAGAAGATTTTTCACCAATTGAGTTCTTGGCAGCAACTTGAATCTTGAAAATCTTCCACCAAACATGATTCTTCACAACAATCTCCCCTTCACTTTGATCCTCAATCTTGGATTGGTTTGCTCTAGTGTCTTACAGAGAAAAAACCTCAAAGCATACCCACACCTTAGCTCGTACCCTCGATCCTCCTTTTCAGTGCTAGCCTAAAGAGATTGAATATTTGGCTTGTGGAGAAAGGAGAAGGAATGAAGTGTTTAACTTTAATGCGAAGAGGAAGAAGAGAAGATAGAATGAATATTCAAACGTGTGAGAAGTCAATTAATCAAATCAATAAATATAATAATATATACATATATAGGTCACCAACAATTTTGGTTAACCACACATACACGCACGGCGGTGTATGTATATACATATATTATCTTTATATATTATAGTTTCCTTTCTTTTTTATTCTCTCTTTCTTAGTTAATTAGATCTTCCAATTAACTAACTAGATCTTTTCATATATTTGAGATCTTCCCAAATAGACAAGATCTATCCATATATATTTATAAGATCTTTCAATATAACTAATTAGTCAACTAATCAATTAATAGATCTTACCATATATTTCAAGATTCATTCAATATGCGCCTATGCCTGTACTTACATATATATATATATATATATATATATTCTCTCTCTTACATATTAATTAGTCAGACCACTAATTAACTAATTAGTATTATCCAAATTTAATATACAATATTAAATCAAGAGTATATTTAATTAAAATCACTTAATTAATTAATCCTTTCCCCCGATTAATTAATTTCAATTAATTAATCTTTCCATAATTCACTAAGAACTAATTTAGCCAATAGGTACTATACTAAGTATGTAACCCCTTAAGCTCATTAACAAGCTACCTATAGGTCCTCACCCAAAGGCCAGAAAATCTCCAAATTGTCTCAATCAATTATTTAGTTAAATCATCAACTACGCCATATTAATTCCAGCACCCATTTATCATAGTTGTTAACCGTCCGTAACAACACAAAATTGAACAAATAATAGAATAGTAAGTAAGATTGTCTCCACAGGTAAGGTTGTCAAATACCAAACTAAATTTATCCAATTATCTAGACTATCGATTATCAAGGATTGAGATTTTTGAACTAATAAAAAACAAAAATAATTAAACTAATTAACGCAGAGACAATTTAAAATGATAAATCAAATAATGAAAAGTCTTGGAACTAAGACTTCATCAAGGTAATTCTATGGATTATTGGCTTTTAATGGGTTATCATTCTTGCCCAAGTTAAAGACCTAATTTTCTTAATTACATGAATAATCTCCCGAAATCTCCATGAGTACCCATCTAGATTCATTCCCGTCACTCCTTAATCTAGATGAATCCATTTCTATGAATCTCGTTTAACTAGCCTCATTTAAAATTACCAATAACCCAATTAAGCAATTTAAACATATCTATCAAATCTGGAGCGATAAATTAATTCACCTCCTAGTACTTCTTAATTCATCTTAAATCATGCAATTGATTATCAAACAATTACAAGCATTAAACACTCATTAATAGATAAACAAAGTAAGAAGAAACCCATCAATTATCAATACACCAAATAAACACACACGAGTACATCTTAAACCCTAGAAAATAATTTAGCTATGCATACTTAAAAAAAAATAAAAAATAATTTGTATTAAAATAAAAATACTCATGTTCAATAATAGAGGAATATAGAATACAACTTGAGAAGATGAAAGCTTCAAAATCCAAGAAATCTCCTATCTTGATTGATAAGAATTCAAGAAAATCCTCTTTCTCTCTTCAATATAACTTCCTTTCTTTTTCTCTAAAATGTTTTTTCCTATTTTCTTATCTTAAAAGGAGTCTTAGATACTTTTTCCTGTAGAAAAAATTATGGAGACCTGAACTGAAGCTTCAAATTAAAATTAATTTTCATTTTCATCTCTTTAATTACATACAAAAATGAATTTTGGTGGAAAAATTTAGAGCATACTTAAAAAAATTGTTCAATTATCTAGACTATCGATTATATATAAAGAAAGTTCAGTTACAAATTGTATGCCCTATACATTCTATCTTCTATGGCATCTAAGGACATAATCGTAACAACTTGGTGGTCTCACGCAGTTACCCAATGGTCATATTCAGCATTGGATGTTTTCAAAGCTTATATGACAATTCCCTCCTCAAAGGACGCTCGTTAGATAAGTCGCCCTTAAGTGATTTAATGTTGTCATTCAATTATTCCAATTTCTTTGGTGTAACAATAGGCAAAGAAAGTCGAGAGCGGAACCAAGAAATCACACCACCGTTCAAGATGCTTGCCCAATTTTTTTTCTTTTTTTAAATAATCTATTGAGGAGCAAGTGAATGAATTATGAGATCCTAGAGTTATATACCTGCAGATATAAGGAGTCGAAGTCCTCTAAATTAATAATCTCGTTAGCATACTTACGATCTTGAGGAGGAGCTATCTTAAGTAAGAAGTGAAAAGCCACTTTCTTAGAAGAGACAGAAAATAGATAAGAACGATTAGTGGCCTCCTATATATCCTATGAGAAAAAGCAGTGGAACTTATATTAGAAAATGAGTATCTTATGAGGATGCCATCTAAACTTCAGAATTTGAGACCCCCTTTTGATGATCTATATATGGTAGCAGGTTGCTTGGGACGAGGTCCATCTGAATACTTGCATATTGAATCAATGTGAGCTCTTGTGGGAGCTCCCTTGCGATCCTTGTTAACTGAGGACTTGTCACGAGCCATTACTGGAGAATGCTCAGGCGAATCCATGCGACGCTTGCCATGAAAAAAATCGCTGCAGCCTTTTTAGGAGACAATAATCGAGGGAAATTGGAAGACGTATCAGTGGATTCCAAATCTCGATTTATCTTCCCGTTGATTTCCTCACTATAAGAACTCTCGATATAGTTCCTCGGTGTATGAGCATGTGAAGGAGTGTGGTGCATCATCCATTACCAGCTTGTTGGAGTATGAGAGTGAAATCTTACACAAAAAGATGGGAGATTTCAAAATCAGAAAAAGACACAGTGGAGAAGAATTAAGAAAGCCATGTGTGTGCTGATATGCAAGGGGACATGCTGAAACAAAAAAAGGAAACATCATGATGAAAGGAAGAATAAAGATTACTTGGAGAAAGAAAAAGAGATTAATCTTAAGATGGTTGTGGGGAAGATGAGGAGTTGCAAAATATATGAGAGAAAATAAATCTTAATAATCAGAATTTATAGATGAAATAATTTTGGAAAATGGTGTCCATAACCTATCTGAGGAGGATATATAGCCATTTGATCTATGATGAGCCTGCCACATGACTGTTCAATCTACTTTTTGTCTATGAAGAATTTGAAGGGACATCCACGAATCCCGTAAAATCTACGAGTCAATCTTAGCGTCTACCGCCCGACGAGCTAGTTAGAGGGGCATTCATCGGCTAATAAATTAATCAAGGAGGCGTCCATCAGTCTTTGTATTAGATATACTCTTGAACCTCAAAATTCTTTGAGCTATCAAGAGCGGGGGGAACTTATGATACACCTATTATAAATTTCTTTATTAATTGGGCCTAAGCAAGGTAGACCGAATAGCTAACTGAAAGGCTTATCGATTACATATATATGAGAAGGATCAATCCAAAGACAACTTCCATGTAAAGGTCCCAGGAAGAAGCATATGTACAACAAAGGAGAAGGTCAGAGGATGCACATTAGGTATCCAGCAAGTAAGACGATCGAGACACCCCCTAATAAAATTGCTTATCAGCATTCTCAAGTATTAGCTATAAGCAGAGCACCAATATGCATTGTCATGTAGGGAAGTGAGGGAGTTGCCAATACATTTTTTTCCATATTCCCCAAAAATAGTGGAAGATAACCACCACCTACCCATGATTTCAACTAGAAACTGGCAACTAAGTCTACCAGCATGCTAAAGAAAAGAAAACGAGCTAGCAAGAAGACTTGTATCCACATGCTACTTTGGTGATATCACTATACTTGTATTTATTCTACAAAAAAAAATGAGTTTTTGGGTCAATAAAATCGTTATTTTTTGCGTTTGGATTCTCTTGTTTTAAGTGTTATTATCTTGGTCATTTTACGATTTCTAGGTGTAGAATTTTGACTCGCATCAATATTTAAAAAAAATTACATGTGTTATTTGTTGTATATATTTACTTTTCTTATTTAAGTTAAAATATATTAAATATATATATATATTTATATATTGATACAAATATTTTTATAAAAAGAAAAGGAATTCTTTTAATAGTGATTCACCACCTCAATAATAAAATCCTGCATTCATCCCAATACACACTTACACATGTCTCTCACTCACTACAAGAAAACAGGGTATCAGAGACACTAAACGGTTCGACGCTAATTAGAGACCGAAAAAAATTGGTCGCTAAATTTAGAAACCGAAATTTTCGGTCGCTAAATTTAGAGACCGAAATTTTCGGTCGCTAAATCGGTCGCTATTTGCACAACTTTTTCAAATACAATCGGTCTCCAAATTTCGTCGCTAACCGACACAAAATCGGTCTCTAAATATTCATCTTTGATTCGATCTCTAAATCGGTCTCTAAATATTCATCTTTGATTCGGTCTCTAAATCAGTCTCTAAATATTCATCTTTGATTCGGTTTCTAAATACTCATCTTTGATTCCGTCTCTAAATCAATCTCTAAATATATATCTATAATCGGTCTCTAAAATTAGCACGTCTCAATTATAAATGTTGCGTTTTATTCGCTAAATTCATGTCAAACCTGTTAATTACAAATGATCCAACAAAATCAACAAGAAGTAATTACCGCCATTTCTAAATTAATCAATTTTCTCCAAAATTCAAATCGAACCATATTGATTCCAAACAATTTAATAGAATCAAATAACCATCAAATTTTAAACTAATTTAATATTCACCAAAACAATATTATAAACACCATTCAAAACAATATTGTACACAATCTTCAACACAATTAACCTAACACAATATCATTCTACAAATTAGGTAAATCATAATAGTACATCAAATTCTATTTTCATCATCAAAGTATATCCCCTCTCCGAACTAACCATTCACGTGAGACCCTTTCCGGTGTGCCTATCCTACAAAAATTGCATAAAAATTGAGTGCAAATGTTAGAATCCAATAGCAAAAACCGACAAACATAACATGTGATCATATCCCATTATATAAATTCAAAAGTAATAGCAATCTATCTTACCGGAATAGTAATGCACATAACTCCCCCCTTAACGGTTAATGCTAAAATTACGTTCCTCCCCGATGAAGGATCAAGAGGTCCAAGTACTCGAGGCGGAAACGGACCCTTGTGCTTAAATTGGAGCTGCACCCAAAAATATCAATCAACGTATTAGATGCACATCTATCAAACAAATGGATTCATCAAATAAGTCTAGTACATAACAGACAAATATTGTGTCTCTCACCTTCACGTGAATCTACGAGATCCGTAACTATCACAATGAAACAAATGGATTAGTAACAAATTAGTAAGCATTCTTTAATGTTCGGCCAAAAAATCTCAATTGCAATAACATAAGACAATCAGGGGTGAAGTCATGATATTATGGTTTAAAAGAATCAATTCAACTTAAAGCTCACCAAATTAACCAAAGCTCAACAGTGGGGTATCCTTCATTCCTCAATTCTATAATGATATCTTCCTTCCAAGTACCCATTACTAACTCTAAATTTTTTACTTACAGCAGAAGCAAATTTTTTACTTACAGCAAAAGAAATAAAGCTACTGTAGAAAGTTACCTTCACCTTCAGTTTTTTTACTTACTCTAATCATTTAGATAATTTATGGAGACAATTAGGGAGATAAATCAGTGCACCAGATTTGCCATCATAGATTAGTTCTAGTACTACTCTTATTATTAACTAAAGGACCTCAATATATGTATTCCAATCTTCCAAGATCCTTAGATTTCTATTTATAACTCAACAGCCCTCACCAAAAAAAATCATTTACCAAAAAGACGCATTATTATTTATATTGTTACTTGAAGAGTTCAGGCATTATATTCTTCCTCCCGTACCAGAAGTTTCGTCCTCAAAACTTAACGAAATTTAACTATAGAAATCCAGAAACTTTTCTCTATCATGTCCTTTAATATCTCAAATGCTTTTATGTTTATCTATACAGTGAGATAGTATGTCACCACAATATACTTGTTCCTTTTCATCAATCACCTCAATCACTTACATGGGACATTACTAATAAGTCATTCTATGCTAAATCCATCATGTTGATGTTGCGTACTCTCATACATAACCTGCTAACCCTTATGATTTCGATATAAGATGTCATTTTTTATTTTTATTTTTATTTTTTATAATGAAAAGATATCAAGTGAATTAAATAGATTATTGGAAAAAAATGCCATCTAGAGTATCAAAATAGATTGAATAATTTTTAATTTTTTTTTCAAGTACGTACTCAAAATTTAAGCGAACACACTACTCAACCAAACATTCTTGAATCCAACAGAAAACATATCCAAAGCTACATACCATGATTTCATCTCTTCTATACTATCAACAATCAACACCACCAATAACTCAATACTGAATATCAACTATCAATATCACAAAACCCACATAAATCACCTTTTAACCCACTAAGTATGAAACACAACACCAACAACTCAATGTCACCAAAATAGATCAAAGATTTTAGAGATAGCCTTTTACCACTCATGGGCTTTACCATTACCCATGACAAACCGGCGAGAGAGGGAGAGAGATGAAATAGGAGCTGCGGTGGTGTGAACTTTGATGGCCGCTCTGTTGCTTTGAGGGAGAGAGAGAGAGAGAGACGTCGGTGGCATCGCTGCGGTGGTAGACGGACAGGAGCGGTGGCGGCAGTGGCTTGAGAAAGGTGTGAATTTCGTCGGACGGGATACGGTGGAGTGCAAAGTGGTTCGATGGAGAGATGCGTCGGTGACGTTGCGGAGGAATGGTGTTGCAGTGGTGAACGACGGCGGCGTCGCTGCGGTGGTAGATGTACAGGAGCTTTGGTGGCTATGGTGTTTGGCTTGAATGTTGGGGAAGATGGAGAGAAAATTGGGGTTTTGTGGTTGAGAGTTGGGGAAGATGGAGAGAGTTGCTGATATGATATGGTAGGTGGGGTTAGGTGGGGTTTTGAATGGGGTTGTTGGATCTTTGACTGGGTTATGGGGCTTTGGCCCCCATTTTTTATACTAAAATTAATTCGAAAACTTTTCTTCCCTCTTCTTTTGGGATATGGCCAATGTCTTAAATTTCGGTCCAAATATCAAATTTTTGATCGAAATTTCATGTTTTGAGGGGTTTCGAAACGTAATATCACATTCGATCTAATTTTGCAGAATGTCTACAGAAATTTTGACCGAAATTTGAAATTTCCCAAAATTTAAAATATTTTGTCAAATATCCATCGAAATTTCGGTCGAAACCCAAAATTTCCCCAAATTTTCACCGAAACCGAAATTTTGGCCAAAAATTATTTATTTTTATATATTTTTTCTAATATAATTTTCTAATATTTAAACTGATATTATATAATTAGAAAATTATATTTAAAGTTAGAAAATATAAACTAATTTTTTGATATATTAAAAAATTTAAATTATTCTTCTCGCGGATATATTAAAAAATTAGACAATCACTTTAGCTCCATCATATATTAAATAGTTGGCGTCCAAATCTCTCATCATAACCAATTAAAGAAAAAAAAACAAGACAAATGCATTACACCTCTGATTTTTGCAAGAAAATCACAACTGAAATTAAGCCATTCTGGTAAGGACCCACTACTATTTTCCTCATCATACAATAATAACTTGGTCGAGCAAAATAATACATGTTTGTAGGCTCGCAAGCCTCAACAATAATAACTTTTGTTTATTAATTAGTTACCTTGTGTGAGCTTGAGAGAGGTCTAGAGTTCAAATTTGGATAAGGACATTATTGATCTTTTACTTTATTCTTATTTTTAATTTAATATTTATTCTTCTCAGATATATTAACAAATTAAATTAGACAACCTCTTAAAAATATACATATATATATATATGTAAATCTAACTCCTCTATATGGGTTTCAGGGTTTAGGGTAAGTTTAGGGTTTTGGGCTATTTATTTACAAAACACAAAATTCCTTAACGAACTTAACTCGAGCAAAAAAAACTTGTTCGTAGGCTAGCAAGACTCGATATAAATAATATTTTAATATTATTATTTTGAATATATACTATATTATAAGTTATAATATATATTAGATATATTATAATTATGTCTTAATGGGCCAATTAAAAAAGCTAACTATGTCTTAATGGGCCACTTAGAAAATCTTTGGCCCATAGTATTATTAGTGTTGTACAGTATTATTATTAGTTTATAGTATATATATATATATATATATATACATATAAATATAAATAATATTACTATACTATATTATAAGTTTATATCAAAGAGAATAAAGTTTGCTGAATTTTTATATTACAATGACATGAGATTGGGCTGGGGATAAATAGCCCACTATCACAGGGATCCAATAAGCTATTTAGGTCTAAAATGCCTAATTAATTTCGTATCTATATATATATGTATAATATAATGTAGTGGCATTCGCTATCAAAACCTTAGAAGTGATCCGAGGTTTGTTGATATTTGTTTTTATTCTAATTTACAAAATAGAGACGGATATTTCCGAATTAGAGACCGAATTATTCGGTCTCTAATTAGCGACCGAATTATTCGGTCTCTGAATCGGTCTCTAAAATATAGTTTCATATTCCATCGTGGAATCAGTCGCTAAATAATAATGAAAAACTGATGCTCATCTCGGTCGCTAAATCCCGTCGCTAATTTGAAAATTAGAGACCGAATTATTCGGTTGCTAATTAGAGACCGAATTATTCGGTCCTTGAATCGGTCTCTAAAATATAATTTCATATTCCTTCGCCGAATCGGTCGCTAAATAATAATGAAAAATTGAAGCTCATCTCGGTCGCTAAATTCCGTCGCTAATTTGAAAATTAGAGACCGAAAATATTCGTCTCTAACTTAGGCAAGTAAATCAACCATTTAGCTACCGATTTAGAGACGGAAATCAATCGGTCTCTAATTCCGTTTCTGAATCGGTCTCTAATTTGCTCCAAATTACCCCATTGGATATTTTTTTAAGAAAAAGAGGCCGACCCGAATTCGGTCTCAATTAGCGACAGAACCCATGTCGGTCTCAATTTCGGTCTCTGTTTAGAGGCCGAATTCAGTCGGTCTCTAAAATTCCGTCTCTGATGCCCTGTTTTCTTGTAGTGACTTAGTAAAAGAAGAAAAATCATAGAAAGTAAAACACAAAAATATTTGATTGTGTTCATTTTTATGTACTTATAAGCATTACGCGCGAGTTTCAATATTTTTTCTATTGTAAGAATTATTTTTTTATGCACAATTTGCATCAATTTTACTGGTAGAAGATGAAGAAATGAAGAGCACGTTGAGATTTCACTAACAACATAGAAAATGAAAAATTCCAATTCAAAATTGATTTGATCAAATTCAAGTGTAAGTAGGTGAACCATAATAATCATTTGATGAATTATCAGTGGGGATGTTCATCAAAATCGTTGAATTGCACCAACCAGCCATCCCAACCCAAACAGCCCCACAATTGGCGGGTTCATGTTGGATGGGACAATCTTGGGTTAACTAAAAAGAAAACCACAAGTTTACAATTGGGCCCGATTTTATATTTATAGAAACCGAATAAACTACGCCCAATTAAAATCATAATAATAATAATAATAATAATAATAATAATAATAATAATAATAATAATAATAATAACAACAACAACATATTATTAAGGGAGGGGCCATTAGAAAAATTATTTTTAGTCTCCTTGGTAATTTTGGTATGGCATAACCACCCATTATAATTTGACAAGTTCAAACTTAAATTCTATTTTCTATTCCTTCTTTCTATCTCACATTTCTTTTCTATTTTCTCATTTTTTTTATTGTTATACACTACAAACAACTTTTCCTACTTTCTCCCAAACTCATTTCCAACTACTCATCATAATATCTCATATAAAATTCTCATATTCCAAGTAATCATAGAAAACAGGTAAAAAGTATTTTCGACCCCAACATATGTTGGCCGGAGCAATTTTGCCTCAATCTATTAACTTTTACACCCGAGTACCCAACCTTTATAAATTGTGACAAATAAGTCTATCAGAAGAACTAATTAACTAATATTGTACACCTGACTACCTATACATTGCATGATATGTGCACTTTGGTACACAATCTAAGTCATGCCTAAGACACGTGAGAGACTTTTTGGAGGGAATATTCCACATTATTCCTCCAATGGACTTACTTGACACAATATACAAAGGTTGGGTATTTGGGTGTAAAGGTTAACCAAAGTGCTCCAACCGACATAGATTGTGGTCAAAAATGCCTTTTACTCTAGAAAATACTATGTTTAATGTAATTTCAACCACATATATAGAATAGTTAGTAAAGTTGAAATTATAAACCAAGAAACTAACTAATAATTTTTATTTATAGTTTTAAAATTATTTAGCATACGCATTGAGTGTGTCAGCGTGACAAGTAATCATAATAATAAGGCACCAACTAATATTAAGTAAATACTAGTTCAATTTTTTGTAGACCTTAGGTTTGAAAAAATATGCTTAATTCTCCACATATCATTTATTGGATGTTATATCCTTAGTTGTTTTCTTTTTAGAAAGAAGATTAATATTAAAAATATTGGTTGAATATTAGTTTGAAGTGAAAAATGACATCTGAAAATTGGTTTGAAGCCTAATAAATTATTTGCAGTACTTGTAATGCACAAATAATATTACTAAGTTCTTGTTTCAAATTGTGCATATATATACATGCTTTTTCACCCTTATTTCACTTAGAAAAATATTAACATCACTATTTATTTTAAAACTATTTGTGGAATTTTACATGCTAACTGAATATATTAGACAATTGATTTTACGAAATTGACTTTTAACTGCTTTTTGCGATCAATAGTTAGAAGCGTATAACACTTTGATCTAAATATATATGCGCTTCTAGAAGTAGTTCTTTTTTTAATTTAAGACGAAGGGGATATCTTAAATATCTAGTCCGATAAATCCAGATTGATAGTCATAATTTTGAGCCATAAAGACTCTATCTAGCTCCATAAAGAAGGAAAAAGTCACAACTTGTGTCTGCCTAGATTCGAACCCAAAACCTCTAACTTAAAGTGAGAGGTGGATACCATAATTTTTTTTGTGCTTAATGTTTATTATGTTAGAAATCACATATTGTATACTGAAACTTGGATTGAAAATTGCCTACAATATATTTCATGTTTTCAATCGAACATCTAGGGTTACTTAGTTGAGTTATTGGGACAATATTTTAACATAGAGAAATTATTAGATAGTCCAGGATCGCAAAAATCTCCCCAACCCACTCCAATCCAACTAGACTACAAAGTGTGATATCAATACTTTTTGTGTCGAATTTGGGTTAAGGTATTCAAAAATCGACAGTGCCGGGTCGATCTAAAAATTTAGGAAAACATGTCCAACTTGCACTGCATACACCCCTAATTATCAGACAAGGGAATAATATTTGAGATCGGCCAAATAAGGTTTTGAAAGAAAACTGCTAAACAAATAATACATGTTACCTCTTTCAAAATTAAAACTCTCTCTATATATATAAGGGTTATATTTTGAAATCAATTGATTTGGGCTGAAGTGGGAAGTGAGAGAAATGAAACCCAAAAGCCCATTGTCCATTCATAAATTTAGAAAAATTAGAAAAAGCAAAAAAATGAAGCATCACTTGGAGGACACCTAACCAACTTAACCTCCATTGAAAACCAACCACATAATTTAGGATCCAACCCTCAGCGCACAAAACAAACACAAAATAATCTCATTCAACCTTGTTTCTTCAAATCAATATAATTAAGTAATGGCAATTGCATTAGCAGGCACCATTTCTGCATCAGCAGCAAGCAGCAGCAGCAGATTGCTGTTCAAATACAAGTACCAGCCAAAGAAGAGGCAAAGTTTGCATTTTTCTCTCAAAGTGAGGGCTGATTCCAATGATGATGATTGTAACACTGAAGAATGTGCCCCTGATAAAGAGGTGCTCATTTCTTCATTTCTTTTTCATTTTTCTTGGTAAAGATTACTCCTCTTTTTTCAATATATATATATATATATATTGGATAATTGACAGACTGAAATTTATCTACTTCTTGTGTGTTAAGGACTATTGGACATGAAAGTGTATCGTTTGAATTGCCAGGTTCTGAGTCCACATACGTGGATTAGAGTTGGTATTGAGTTAACTTTTATAACAATGAAACTTTGCTGTTGATCATAACTTTGCTGTTACAACTTAGAAAGGGGATAATAGAAAATAATACTGAATTGCCATCTGTTGTCTGATAATTTTCAAGTCTCGGTAGGAAGAGGGTTGTATGATAATGAACGACGTTTCAAGTTTCTAGGTGAGTTAGTAATGCAGATTGATAGTCGGAGTATCCGTTGGAGTAGCACATGGGCACAAATTGGAGCGTTGGCTGTAATGTGAGTTCCTTAGCTTTGAGACTCAGAAGCATCGTGGAAACAAGTCCGAATAAGTTAATTAAACCGATGAAACGTTCTTATCCTGTTCTTTCGTATTATAGTCTGGAGCTGTGTCCAAAATGCAATTAATATGGTGAAGAGTTTGTTTTCCTACCATACTATTTGAACTTAGGATTATTGAGAAGAATTGATTGATAAAATGAAATTTACATTGGTGAAAGCATCTTACAAGGTGACCCATGTTACTTTCTGTGCTTAAGAACGCCTGAAAAGAGATTCGTCCAAATTATTTTATTATCACATTGAAACATAGCATGACCAAGAAGATCTATGAAATTTTTTGACGGACTGGGGGGAATAAGGGGTCGTGTAATTCATGTTATTTTCTAATTTTCTCCAGTTTTCAATCTTCCCAAGGAAAGAATGTTCTTTTATCCCTTCTTCAGATGCGGATGGTCCAAGCTTATAGTAGTCAGTTGCCAATATTGGTATACTTTTTATCATGGAAAATTTCCTGCTTCAATCTACTTAGTATGCGATAAATTGTGATAAATTTTCACATATTAATCATGTTCTTCTGTAGAAAACATTGGAATTAACTGCATGAGTCATTAAGAAATGCAGGAAATGAAATCTTTCACAAGCATTATGAAATTAGTTTCTTGCATCATGTATGCTTGTCCTGCAAATTCTTACTTTCAATTAGTAACATTGGAAACAGGTCGGAACAGTAAGCATGGAATGGCTTGCTGGTGAGAAAACAAAAGTTGTTGGCACATTTCCACCGCGTAACAAAAAAGGTTGGACTGGCTACGTAGAGAAGGACACGGCTGGACAGACCAATATATACTCTGTCGAGGTAACCAAATAAATCAACCTTTTACATATTTCTCGGATAGGAAACAAAATCAAATTTGTATGGTTAGCCTTTATAGAATATCAAGTCTGAAGGACATTTAGCACATATGTTTTTCTTGTAGCTGAAATGATTTTTTGATCACTCATAACCCTTAATGTTTCTGTTAGAAAGTCACGGCAATGTTACACAACTGAAGTCATTTCTGACTCAGGATTTGTTTTCTAAATTTAGAATCAGGTACCGAGCAATAAACAGAGTTGCATTCTGATCTTGTGTTAAAACTGCTATCTTGTGAACTAAGAAACAGAATTTTGAGTGCTTCACCTTAGGTTTGTGTTTGGATTGATTAATTTGGATTTGATGAATGGATTTGGAGGAAGGATTTCAACTGACACCAAATTGGACTCATTCGAAATTCACCATAATGATCGAAAAAATAGCTCAAAATGAGTTACAAGGGATTTGAAATCCATTGTGACTTGAAATCATGCAAAATAGCCTAATGGATTTGTTGGTAAATTTGAAATACATGGCTTTCAAATCCTTTAATCCAAACACATCCTTACTGTGTTTATGTATACCATTTTGATTTGAATTCATTTGAATATTGAATCTGATATTCTGATTCCGCCTGCTCAGCCTGCAGTTTATATATCAGAAAGTGCAATCAGTTCTGGAACAGCAGGTTCCTCATCTGATGGAGCAGAAAACACAGCAGCCATTGTTGCTGGCCTTGCTCTAATAGCCATAGCTTCCGCTTCATCAATACTTCTCCAGGTGGCCAAGAATCCACCACCAGTCGTGCAGACTGCAGACTACTCGGGCCCGTCTCTTAGCTATTACATCAATAAGTTTAAGCCTCCAGAAACTATTGAAGTTTCTGCACCACCTGTCACTGAGAGCTCTACAACAACTTTGGAAACAGAAACCTCTGTTCAACAAGTCTCTACTACTCAGCCTGAGGTTCAGGTGGAAGCCCAGCAGGAGACCTCATCACCATTGGGATCTAACGTCTCCTAGGCGTTTGGTTCATTATGCTCGTTTTGTTCAACTTTTTCTTCTCAAATTTTCATGTATACAGAGTTACTCATATGTGTTTTATCCTAATGTAATACATCATACCTTCTTAGATACAATGTCTCACATTTGACAATTCAAGTATGCAACCTTCTTTACACATTTTCTCTATTCCTGTGTTCCATTTTCAAATAGAGTGATACGGTTAGTTATTGCCCCTCAAAAGCACACGAGATTCTCTATTGCAAAATGGTGTTGCATTTATTTCTATGCATGACAAGCGTATAAATTATTTCGTTACATAAATAATGAATTTGAATTTTATACACTTGTCATATATAGAAGTAAACATCATTTACAATAGAGAATCCAGACGGCCTCAAAAGTGGGGGTGAAGTGAGTCCATCCGACTTTAATACAGCTCGACTTTAGTTTATTCGAGTACAAAGTGATCCACACGTAAGCGTCCCCAGCTCACTTAAGCGTCCCCGTAAGCACACAAGCCTTTGTTAATATTTAATTATATATATACATGTATATTTATATTTGTGTTTACTTAGTATTTTGTGCAAATAATTTTGAAAATTGTTTTATTTTATATTTAATTAAGAAAAAATATTTCATCTTTTAAGTTCCAACATATATATAGAGAGAAGATACCAAGATCCGATTTTCAACATTTAAAGATGTGAAAACTTCACCACAAGATGATGGATGTGAAAATTTTGGTAATTAATTATCTTCTTTTGTTTTTTCTCTCTTTTAAGATCAATTAGGATTCAGTTTCTCAGTTTTTATGCTTCGATTACTTTTCCAGCCTACTACCAAGTACAAAGTTAAATAAAGCCAAATTTAAACTTTGTCAGACAAAATCAATTTAAAACCTTTCAAAACGAAGTAAATCAAAGGTATAAAAATATCTAAAATATGAACTTGTCAAATGCCCCAAACTAAGCTTTGATCGTCCTCGATCGACAAGATCATAAACAACCTAATTCCTAAATTCGAGCTTGAGCACAAAAAATGAAAAAAGATGAACCAAACTCGAATAGAGCCAAAACTTAATTATTTTTTTTTCTTTTTAAGTAATAAATCTAACTCTATCTTGATTTGAATAATGAAATGTTGAGAATGATTAAAAAAAACTTTACAAATGAAAGGAAATAATTATAATAATAGATATACAGATAAGATAAATAATATATTAAATATCTTATGAGAAAAGAATTCATGAGGTCGAAAAAAGTGTTTATTTAACTTGTATAAATATTCATCACATACCATCAATGGAATTAAACATTACTTACATATTACAATTACTTTATTTTTTATCGCAGTTCTAAATAATATTAGTTTATTGACATAACCTTGATAAAATTTACAACACATACATTAACTTACATAAGCGTATACATATATTGGTAAAAATATTATTTACTAAAATTGCAAATATAAGATATACACGAAATGATTTGCGTAGTTTTTTAGAATAATATGTTAGAAAAATTGGATGAACAACTCAAATGAATGATTTCTTATAACCTTCAAGTCGCGCAAAATGTATGCTCTCATCAAGACAATATTCGCCCCCACCAAGTGCAACCGAGTTATATAGCGAATTTGTCCCAGGACACAATGGAGTCTAGTCACAAGAACTGTTGTTTGTCTACGAATTGCACTTTTGAAGACAAACCCGAATACTTAAAAGGTTGTTTAATATATTTGTATATATATGTGTCTGACAACGGAAAAGGAACAGAAACAGAGGCTCAAAATAAGAAATTAAGGCTCTGTTTGGATGTGTTTTCATTTCATTTTCAACCGTCATTTTCTAAAATATATAGGAGAACGTGTTTTTTTATTTTCGTGTGAGAAAAGTGAAAAAAGTAGGTGTATTTGGTTGTGGTTTTTTAAAATGGTTGAAATTTGTGAGTGTAATGTGCGAAATGATTGAAAAGTAATGATTAGATGAATAGTATTGATGGGTGGAAGAGAGAGAGGAGAGAGAGATGATGGTGATGAGTGGATGTGAGAGAAAAAGTGAAATAAGTGATGTGAAATGTAATTTTAAATAAATGATTGAAATTTGTCGGGATAGTAAAAACAAGAATGAAAATAAGAATATTTTCAATTCAAAATAGTGTAAACTGTATATTTTCATTTTCAGATGAAAATGAAAATGGGAAAAGTGTGATGAAAAGACAAACAAACATAGCCTAAGTAACTGCTTGGTCTCCATTTTGTGTTTACGAAAATATATGTAAGTATGAAAAAGGGTGGAGTTTTGTTCCTTCAGCTTTTTTGTATGAAAACAGGAGATGTAAATCTATTTTCCACTAACATCAAACTTCTATTTATAATAGAACTTACATCTCATGGAGTTTGAAATTAGAGACACAACTTTTGATTAATGATACAACTTTTCATAAATAGATTAACTAACATTCACATTTTATTTCAAATTAAAATATTCTTGAACTTAAAATAAATCACTATTAAATCATTAATCAAATTAATTCAATTTGAAAATTATTTAACAATCCTCCACCATTTTCAAAATTAAATAGATAAGCTTGGTATATGTGCATCGATAATGGTATCTCACGACTTGAACCATTATTTAGTGAAAGTATTTCAAAGTTAATCAAGAAAGAATGGTAGACTTGTGTTTGAACCAACTTCCTAGATGAAAAAACCGGAAACACTAACACACACATATATCCATTATTTTTTAGTATTCCAAAAATCTGACACGTGGATTAGCCTTGTATCTATATCCCATTTCATGAGTGCTCTAAAGTTAAGCCCTTAACGCATAGAAGGCGGCACCACCTTCAACACTCATATGGGTAGATTTATCGAAAGCGCCCTCGTAATAAAAACACTTTAACACTCATGTGTTATAAATCTATTAAGAGTATTAAACTCAACCTTCCTTGAACATTACATGTACAAGCACTATTTTCCTCGGGATGAATAATAATATTAGTACTTCAACCACTTCATATGATGTACTTTGCTCATTGAACTCTGATTCTCATATTTTGAAATGGAGTTGAGTTTCCATCATTGGTGGTCCAAAAATATGGGCTTAAGTCCCATCTCTTTAGCAGTCTTTTGTACTAAGTCCCTCGTCAATCCTTTCGTTAAAGGATCCACTAGATTTTCACAAGACCGTACAAAATCAATTGTAATTACTCCATCGGTGACGGTGAGTAATTGTTTGACATAGCTATGTCTTAGTTCAATATGTTTGGACTTTTCATTATACACCTTACTACAGGCCCTTAACAGTGTGGCTTCACTGTCACAGTGAATTGATAATGGTGACATCAGCTTTGACCATACCGGAATTTCAATTAACAAATTCCTTAGCCATTCCGCCTCTTTACTACTTGAAGCAAGTGCAACGAATTCCGCTGCCATGATTGAATCAGTTATACATGTTTGCTTCTTGGAGCTCCATGGAATAGCTCCCCCACCAAGAGTGAAGATCCATCCACTTGTGGACGTATGATCTTCCTGCTCAGTTATCCAACTGGAATCAGTAAATCCATCCAAAACCGAAAGATATCCTTTGAAACAAATTCCAAAGTTCATAGTTTTCTTTAAATATTTCAAAATCCTATTAATAGCATTCCAATGTTCAAGACTCAAGTTACTCGTGTATCTACTTAACTTACCAACAACAAAAGCAATGTCTAGTCTATACTAGTCATAACGTACATGAGACAACCAATAACTCTAGCATATTCAAGTTAATTTATAGCCCTAGCGGTATTTTTTCCAACATAATACTAGAATCAAAAGGAGTATTAACGGGATTATAATGATATTGCTTAAATTTCTTTAGCACTTTTTCAATATAATGAGATTGAGAAAAGGTTAAGTCATCATTATCTGTAATGATCTTAATTCAAGAATCACATTAGCAATATCCGTATCTTTCATATCAAAATTAGAAGATAAAAATTGCTTAGTATGCTCAACAAATTCTAAATCAGTTCCAAAAATTAACATATTTTCAACATATAAACAAATAATAACACCTCTACTACCATGGAATTTACTATAAACACATTTATCAGATTCGTGTATTATAAATTCATTAGAGACAATTACTTTATCAAAATTTTCATACCATTGTTTAGGAGCTTGCTTTAAGCCATATAAAGATTTAATTAGTTTACATACTTTTTGTTCATGTCCAGGCATAACAAACCCTTTAGGTTGCTCCATATAAATTTTGTCTTCTAATTCACCATTTAGAAATGCCGTTTTAACATCCATTTGATGTATAACAAAATTATGAATAGAAGCCAATGCAATTAATACTCTATTAGTAGAAATTCTAAAAACAGAAGCATATGTGTCAAAGTAGTCAATACCTCCTTTTTGTGTAAAACCATTGGCTACTAATCTAGCTTTAATTTTTCTTTAGTTCCATCTACTTTCATTTTCTTCTTGAAAATCCATTTACGCCCTATAGGTTTCGAGTGGTAAATCTACAAGAATCCAAGTATTATTTCCTAATATTGATTCCATTTAATCATTTATTGCTTCTTTCCAAAAGCTAGCATCACGAGATTTAATTGCCTCTTCGTATGTTTAAGGATCTGGTTCAATACTAGATGATATTGCAATTTGTGTACAATGAGTGTCACTAGTACCTTCAACTAAATAAATTATAAACTCATTACCAAAAGATTTTTCAATTCTTTTTCTTTTGCTCCTTCTAACTTCAACAGATTCTTCTACATCTTTAATAGGTTGATTTTCTATCCACTCATTTTCTTTGATTTTTTCTTGTATTATTGGAATATAATTAAATCTATTTTCATGAAAAATAGCATCTCTAGATTCAATCACCGTATTTAATCTTATTGAATCATTAGGCTCAATAACCATAAACCTATAGGCCCTACTATGTTCAGCATAACCCAAGAAAATACATTCAACACCTTTAGCGCCTAAACTTCTAATCTTAGGTGCCGGCAATCTAACAAGTGCTCTACATCCCCAAACCTTAAGATAATCTAAGTTTGGCTTTCTTTTGTTCCAAAGTTCATAAGGTGTAACATGTGCTTTCTTAAGAGGAATTCTATTAAGTATGTGACATGCAGTTAGTAATGCGTCACACCAAAAACTCTTATTTGAACCAGAATAGTATGCCATAGAATTTACTATTTCTTTTAAAGTTCTATTTTTTCTTTCCGCAACTCCATTTTGTTGAGGCGTATATGAAGTCGTAGTTTCATAAATTATGCCAAAGGATTCACAAAAGGCAAGAAAATCATACTCGCCTCCTCTATCGGATCTTAAACACGTAATTTTACAATTCAAGTAATTTTCCACTTCATTCTTGTAAATTCTAAATTTATCAAGTACTTCATCTTTTGTATGCAACAAATAAACATAACAATACTTCGAATAATCATCAATAAAGGTGGCAAAGTACTTTTCCCCCCATTTAGTAGGAGTATCATGCAAATCACATAAATCACTATGAATAAGAAATAATAAACTAGTATTTCTTTTCACATATTTAAATGGGGTTTTAGTTATTTTTGTATGTGCACAAACTTGACGTCTATCAATTATATCATTTTCATATTTAGGTATTAATTTTAACTTGATCATATCAATCATGCGATTTGCATTTACATGCCCTAACCTATTATGCCATAAAGAAAATGAATCAACAGTATAAATATAATTCATAACTTTATTAATATTAAGCTTAAAAATCCCCTCATACAAATATCCTTTTCCAACAAAGTTTCCACCCTTGGACAGAACAAACTTATCAGACTAGAAAGCAAGCTTAAAACCATGCTTATTCAAAAGACTAGTAGA
Organism: Buddleja alternifolia; assembly: GCA_019426215.1. Taxonomy (NCBI): domain Eukaryota; kingdom Viridiplantae; phylum Streptophyta; class Magnoliopsida; order Lamiales; family Scrophulariaceae; genus Buddleja; species Buddleja alternifolia. The sequence continues at coordinate 40,316,390 of CM033390.1, read as the reverse complement.
AATTAAATTCTTTCTAAGTTCAAGGACATGATATACATCTCCTAAAGATAAAATCTTTCCCGAAGTAATTCCTCTGTCCATTTGCCTTTGACAACAGCGATTGACGAGTTGCCCATGAACATGACATTGTCATGTTCAACAAGTTAATACTTAGTGAAAAGACTTTTGTCTTTGCACACATGTCTCGTCGCCCCGCAGTCAATCCTCCAAGAACTATCATCCTGCATCATATTATCTTCAGAAATAACTGCAGCGATTTTTTTTTTATTATTTTGCTTGGCCTTCTTTTTTGTTAGATTTTTACAATCTCACTTGTAATGGCCCGGAGCACCGCAGTTATAACATGAACCTTTCTTTTTCTTATTTTGATGATTGTAGTTCTTGGAGTAGCTTTTTCGTTTTTGATTTTGTTTGTTTTGTCCGGAGTGATGAGGATGTTTAAATTCTCTAGTTTCCTCAAAATTTCGTACTTGTCGCATCTTCAGTTAAGTACCGTGAATTGAGTGTATCCCAAAGTTCCTTCGCGGTTTCCACATTTTGATAAATATCGAACAAATTATCCGCTAGAGCATTTGTTAGAGTTTATGCCCAGCGCACCAATTTTCGGCGCCATTCTATGTAATAATAACTCTAGCCGAACAGTCTTTTTCATATGAATAAAGTTAATCTTTTGGCATTGTTTATTCGTGTATATAGCTTTGTCTTAACTTAGAATAAAGTCCCGAAGGATCACACATAGCTATGGGACATCATTGCGCATCCGGAATGGCAATGATGGAATATGTCTCCAAGGTTGTGATCCTAAAACATATGTTCCAAGTCGTGAATGGGCTCGTCGAGATGAAGGGATATCAATGAGACCCAAAAGACTTGCTTATATAATACATACTCTTGATAGAGTGTATCTCGTTCCATAGATATTGGCACGGTGAAAGCCTATGCATATATGAGGGTTCTTATTGTGGGAATAGGTATACTGAACATCCCCATGGAAGTTCCATTAAATGGAATTTCCAGTCGAATCTGGAACTTCCAGTGGTCTTGTAGTATAAGAGTAATCCTTAGAACCTGAGGTTCCATTCGATGTCTTATACACAATTGAACATGTCTTGGTTTGTTACATGATTACTTAGATGATCGCAAATGGGCAAAATCAGACATGGGCTAATTGTGTGTGAAGGCACGTGAGAATCAAGATGGGATCTATCTCTGACATTAGACTTGTCAGTGAATCTCCTATGTTTACATAGTGAATCGACTTTAGGAATCTTCGGCCGAAGTATGATATCTAAAGAGGCGTAGGGTTTCCTCGTTTAGATAGTCGAAGTCGATCTCACCGCATTTGGGAAACATAGTTATTGAATTAATAAAGCTTTGACCTTAGCCACTGCTCTAGATTCAATCGGGAGATTAGATGGAGGGCTCTTACTTATACAAGGATCAAGATCACAAAAGGCGTATCTTTATCTTCGTCTTTGTCTAGATCAAGATCACATAGTTATTGGCCCGTTGCTAGACAGTAATCACGATTTGTAAGTGCCGAGAATTAATATGGTAATTAATTCGAGGCTTGATTGAATCAAAGGAATGTTTTAATCTAGTACTTTCTATTTTAGGAAAGCACACTAGCACTTGGGAAAGTGTACTTACTACTAGATAGTAGACGAGCCTAAGGGGTCGCACACTTAACTCGTGAAAGTCACTGCTTATACGATGTGATTAATCAATTTGAGGAAATTAGGAAAGTCTAGTCCTTTCCTAATATGGAATATGAATTGATTGAGGAATTCAATTAATTCGACTATTTTAATTAATCTTGTAGAATTAATTAAATTAATAGACCTAGTAGAGTCCAAATATTTTATTTAGTTAGACTTGGTCCAAGTTAAATAAACAATTCAATTGGAATAAGTGAATATAATTAAACGGGTTTTAATTATTTGGGAATATTTAATTGATGGGTTTAGCCCATAATTAAATATGGAGTCAAGAATTAATTCTTGGACTCCAATTAAGGGTGATGGCCAATTTTTAGGGCCTTGGCAGCTGGGATTTCGAAACCTAGGTGAAGAAGGAAAGAGTTTTCTTCTTCTCCAAGTCTTGCAGTTGAATAAGGACTCTAGGGTTCCTATTCTATATATATGTGAGTGCAAGACTAAAAACAATAAGCTTCCTAAGAGGTAAAATTCGAACCCCTAGCTGGAAAAAGAAGAGAGTTTTTTCTTATCATTCTTAAGCCAAAAATCGCCCCTTCCCTTGTTGCAACAAGACATCGTTTTGTTCATGTGTTGAACTTAACGATTCACATATTCCATTCCTTCACATAATCAAGCCTAGGTTTTAGACTTAGATCTATTTTGTTGGCCAACACCAATAATGAAGTAGGTGGTGACTTGAACGAGGTGTGGATACATCTTAGAGGTGCGACGTTTGGAGCACTAATACTGGAAATACAATTGACGGGCGATTTCCTCCAAGGAATCGTGTAGAATTTCACCACAGGGTTGAAAAGATCAAATTGGTTGCTGTGAGAATTTAATCGAAAGGTAAAAATTCTCGTAACCTTCTCTATAGCATAATCGAGCACACCATTATTCCTGTTTTGGGTGGTTATACGTTTAATTTTTAAATTCCGCTACCACGAGCCACCCGGGGAATAGAACCCAACCCAACAGTGGTATCAGAGCCATGGTTGGCTCGATTAGCTATATTATGTGATAAGCATATTTATTTACGCATATGTAAATTGGTTCATGTTAACAATATGTCTTTCGTTTAGAATAATTGATTTTTCGATTGGGATATATTTGATTGATATGATGTTTTTTAAGAAAACGATTTTGGTTTTGTAAAATTTCATTGAAAAGAATGAATCTTGGGTGTGAGGGGATTTAATTTGGATGATGAAGGATGATTTTGGAATCACCGGTGGTAGGACGTCACGAGATGATCAAGCCGAAGGCTCAATTGTTGAGTGATTATGCCTGGCCCAAGGTGGGATCGAATTCGTCCATCATTGACTGAACGAATCACTCATGGATGAAAAAGGGAGAAATCCCGTACAACAATAGGCATTGTTGCCCGCGCCCAAGCGCGGGGTGACTGGCGCCCAGGCGCCGGCAGGCAAGACTTGGTGGTGGCGCCGCCAGGTCGGCACCTGGGCGTGAGTTTACCGGCGCCTGGGCGTGGCCAGCAGGCTCGGGTAGAATTTTTTTTTCTTTTTTGATGCCAGAAGGTCGGGTAACTTAAGTACCTGACCCCAGTTGATTGTTTAAAAACCTATAATTTGAAAATCGATATTATCCCGATGAAATTTACAATTTTGTTTAGACGACGTGTTGGTCCCAAGTGGTATACGAAAAGGGTCTAGAAGGGGGGGGGGGGTTGAATAGACCCTGAAGTCTTTTTCGACTTCAAAAAGATTCGTATTAAAAATTCGTTGGACGCTTGAAAAACAGGTGCCTGACTTGAGCGTCTAATGAAGACTGTTTTAGAAAGTTAACTTAGACTTCAAGATTCGAATACTATAACCAAATAGGTATGAGCGTTCACTTCTTTGATCAGTGTTAGCACAGCGGAATAGATTTTATAGTCTTCTTATCTAAAAGCTTTAGCGTCACAAACAGTTCCTTAGTTGCTTAGCGTTCACTTGAGTTTTACTTAACAGATTTATACAATGATATAATAATATGAAAAATAGCTGTAAAGTAAAGAACACGATATTTGTAAGGTTCGTTGGGTGGTGTAATACCAACTACATCCTTCTTCTCCTTGATCACTTGGAGGCAATCCACTAAAATGATTATCAAAGAATCATACAGAATCTTCTACAATTTAGGGAGAGATGGATGTCGATGACTTGAGCTCCTTGATCACACAGATTTCTGCTCCAAATCACTTCTATCCTCTTGCTTCTTTCACTCAGAAATAATGCAAGTATCCAACTTCGACTTCACACAGATCGCGAGGCTTGGATGAGGTTTTTCTAAACGGTTTGTTTGATTTTGATGAAGTTCAAACAACTGGAAAATATCTCAATAATAATGTAGGTTTCTCTGAAAAGAAGGTGTGAGATATTGGTTGACTGTCTCAGGAATTGAAAAAAAGCAAAGAGAATGTATGCTTAAATATTCTGGCTTTTCTGAGATTTTAAGGAATGAGACTTCAATGCAACAGCAATTTGGCTTGGAGTTGATCGTTGTTTTGGCTTGTTGCTGAAGTCCTATTTATAGGCATTCTTGGAAAAAAATGTTCGTTTGACACATGCACAGGCGCGTGTCTCTCACTTCCGTGTGTGAACGACTTTTGTCCTTTTTCTTGAAAATCTGTTGCACAAAAGTTGATGCTGCAGTCTGTGAATAGTTGACAGTCCAATAGGGTGGCTTCTCCGTACGTCCGAAAGAGCTTATCACATTTAATGCTCTTATCAGCATTTAATGCATTTGAATTAAATGCCCGTTGACACTTAATGCACTAAGAATATTTGCATTGAACTCCTTCTGGACTTAGAAATAAAATCAGGTGAAATTAGTCATGGATAGACGCTCATTCATCCTTGAGTTACTTCTGTCCTACAAGTGACGCTTGATTAAGCTGGTCGTCTTGGACTCTTGGAAACTTTAACTTCATTCAGACTTCAGGCGCTTGAGTCTTCAACCTTAGCTACTGATAAACTCACTCAGAAATTATCAGACGCTCAGTCTAAGAATATTTAGCGAGTCTAGAATAAAATAAAACAAAGCCTATTTAGCTCAAAGCTTATACAAGATTTTCTATAAAAATCAAACTTACATATTTTTGGTGTCTAACAAGTAATCCTCATTGTCATCATCAAAACATCTAACGTGAAACTCTTAACACGACGGATGGGTAAATTTTGGATATCGCATATATATATATGTTTGTTGCTTGGCATGCTTATGTGTTGGGGATGAACCACGAGCCTAGTCTATTTTGTATGGTTTTCGTTGTATGTAATATTCTAGAGTTGTAAAAATAGCCGGTTTGGCTTTTACTTTTCTGTCAAGTAGATTAGTAGTAGCAGATAGACTATGTAATCGAAGATGGAGCGAGAAGACGAAGCCAAGACTCGAAGACTTGTATGCTATGGTGGAACCTATTGTAATAGTCTAGTTGTTTTGATTTTGTAGAATGTCCTGGCCCACTTTAGCTCAGTAGGTTAGTAGGTTAGGGCTCGAGGTGGTTCATCCTCAATTTACCGCTTTATGGGATGTTTATTTATCTTTCCAATATGATATGTGATGTGTTGTGAAATGCATGCACGTGATAGATAACTAAACAAGATAATTGTAATACTGATGAGACCTACATGTATGCAATGTAATTCCCTCCTTGAAACATATTAGGCTAATGTGGGAATAGAATTGGAGTTCTATTTCCATTCCTTCCATCATAAGTAATTGCCATGTGATATGCCGCTGAAGTTCAAATCCATTTGCTCAGAAAATAGGGTAGGTTGAACCTGTAGGATATGATGCCCTGTAGGATCATTGGTTTCATTACTTAGCTCAAAAAATGGGGGTAATGGAATTGATGATCAACCATGGAATATTTGATGGGTTGAGCCTAACATCGACTACCATATGTTAGCTCAGAAAATGGGGCACATGCGAAAGATGAGGAAAATGATCTTGAGAACCATCAAGGAAGATAGAAGGCCCGGTAAGACTACTATTCGAACTAGTCATATGTTAGCTCAGAAAATGGGGCATATGATGAAGTTTGGATAGATCTCAAGCCCACTAAAGAATTAACTATTCTTCTAATCACACCAAGAGGGTGGTGGGATTTGAAAAAATAGTTGGAGACTTGTACAATTAAAGACCAGATTGTGTAAGAACTTTATTTGAAAATCCGTTACTTATCGTCTGCCTCATACGTTTTGTAAATAACACGATATGTTTAATCCATTCAAAACAATTCTAGAAACAAACAAACTAACCGGTCCAAACTTTGAAGATTGGTTTCGTAACCTTAAGATTATCCTTTTGTCTGAAAAAAAGGGGTATGTCCTTGATATACCAGTGCAAGAGGAGCCAGAAGAGGATTCATCTGATGATGAGAAATTCCAGTACCAGCAATGGAAGGAAGATGACATGCAAGTACGATGTCTCATGTTGGCCTCAATGAGCAATGAATTGCAAAGGCAACACGAGACGATCGAGAACTCTGCGTCGATTCTTCTCCATTTGCAAGAGCTGTATGGTACTAAATCTAGGAGAGAGAGATTTGCAATCTCAAGGGAGCTTTTCAAGGCTCGCATGACTAATGCCTCTGATGTAAGCATGCACGTGCTCAAGATGATAGGGCTGATTGAAAAATCTTGGTGTGGTGCTTAGTGACGAGTTGTCTATAGACTTGGTCCTACAGTCACTCCCTAATTCTTATGACCAATTTTTGGTCAACTTCAACATGAATCAACTTGAAGCTAAGCTTCCTGAGTTGTTGATGTTGGGAATTATACGAATAAAATGCAGCGAAAAGTAAATTTAATTCCCAAAGCCCGAATCATCTCTAATCATTGTGTTTAATTGTGTATAGAAAAATTACCGTTCTCGTGTATGTTGATTTCTGAACGTGATCCTTTTCTCTAACGCCGAATTTGCCAACGTCTCTAATTCGTCACGTCGGAATCAAAAACGAAAAACTCCTCCTTTCTTCCTTGTCAAAGACGGCTAGAGAGAGAGAGAAAGGTGGGAGACTTTTTCTTGGAGAGAAAGTTATATAAAATTGCCTTGTGTTATTTTTCACCTTGTGATATATTTATATCATTATGAAACAATAACACTAGCATGCAAGAGCCCTATTTGGGCGTCTATTTGGCCCCCCCTTAGTGGGCTCAGAAGCCTTCGGGCTTTCGTCTTGCTTGCTAATTAATTAATCGGATAATTTATTTATCCAATAAATAAATTGATAATCCAATTAATTTAATTCCTAATTAATTTATAATTCAATTTCTCCTAGAAATTAATTAACTCATTAATTTAATTAATTAATTAAATTATCCAATAATTAATTAATTAATTACGGCATCCAATGCCGTGAATTTCTCTCAAGTCTTTTTCCCATGTTTTTCCTTTTGCACTTCCTTTAAGCGCGACTCTTTAGGTTCGTCTCAAAAGGCAATTGGGAGGAATCCAAAGGGGTGTGAGTGACACTTAGCCAGTCTCGTGGCTCACACCGTAACTCAATTGAGAACGAATGAATAGGATCATTCCAAACCTTTACGCCGTGAATACCGTACGTGTATAAACCTTTTATTCTTATATCCCAATCAAGTAAAAGTCATGGTTTAAAGTCAAACTCATATAACTTGACCATATGCCTAAGCTCATAATAAGTCGAGGTATTTAAATGCTTTGGCCAAAGACTTCCATCCTCACTTATTCATGATCGCATAGGATAATTTACTCATTCACTTATGAGACAATAAATTTCATATTGCAAATCAGTTAACAATGCTACTTGCCCATCAAGTCGCACTTCGAGGTCGATTCCACCAACAGGTGATTTGAATCTAACTACTCTAATGACAGACTTGATGTCACAAGTACATCTTCAACTCGATTTCTCAGGTCAGAGGTTTACACGTACCTATCACTACTTATCAGTTTCATCATTAACTGTTAATGAGTGAATACCCATGTGATGAACTGATGCGAGCCGTGTTTGAACATATCAGTCCAACTGACACGTCTATGATATAAGTTCCCACTACCATTTCCATAGTGTACGACTGACACTTTCTCTGTCGAAACTTACATCATACAAGTCTTTATTCACTATTGATGCCCAATCAATATTTCTTAAACTTGCGAACCCTTTTAGATGTCAAAGGTCAAACCATTCTAGTGCCTTTCCTCCTATCCCATAGGAGGTAGAAGGTTCACCTTGTCATCAAGGATTTTACGTTGTTTATTCATACCTTATAAATGCCTATAAAAAAACAACAATCAACTGCCTTATATTAATAGAAAAATCATAGTTTAGTTGCAATGTTTATGCCTTATAAATCTATCCTCTTTATGGCATTCAAGGGCGTATACTCTAACAGTTGAACATGCTGAAGACGGCTGAAAGCACTATAAAGAGAGACAAGCCGGTGCTTCTTATAAATTCATCTTCTAAACCTAAGAAGGGTAACAAGAAGAAGAACAAGACTAAGAAACTGAAAGGCAAAGGAGGAATCAAGAAGGGTAAGAAAGCTAAATCAAATAAGTGTTTCAAATGTGGGAAGACTGGGCATTGGCAAAGGAACTGCAAAGAGTCACAGGCTCAAGGTACGTTCTTTGTTGAAGTTAATTTTTCAGTTAACGATGCTTCTTGGATTCTACACACTGGATGTGGAGTTCATATCTGCAATAACTTGCAGGAGATGACAAGAATCAAGGAGCTAAGTAGAGGAGACATGACCCTGCGGATGGGAAATGGAGCACGGGTTGCTGCCAAGCCGTGGGAACGATCTACTTAGGGATAGGAGATAAAAATTTAGTATTAAATTCTGTTTATTTTGTTCTTGAAATAATAAGAAACATTATCTCGATTCCGGTTTTGGATCGAGAGGGTTATAGTTTTGAGATTCGTAATAAAACTTTGTTTTTATCTTATGAATCGTCTCTTATTGTGGAATCAAAATTGCAAGATGGAGTTTATACTATTTTTCCAACAATTTCTAATCTCAATATTCAACAAAGAAATAAATGTAAACGAGATAATCAAACAGACGCACTAATGTGGCACGAGAGACTAGGTCATATCTCCAAAGAAAGAATTCGAAGCTTGGCAACTCATTTAGGTCTCCAAAACTTAGATGAATTGACAACTTGCGAATCGTGTCTCAAAGGGAAAATGACCAAGTTTCCATTTTCGGGTAAAGCGGAACGAGCCACAAGTCAATTGGATTTGATCCATACGGATGTGTGTGGCCCTATGAGCATAAATGCTCGAGGAGGGTTTAGCTACTTCATAAACTTCACCGACGATCACTCTCGGTATGGTTATGTATATCTGATGAGATTTAAATCTGAATCCTTTGAGAAATTCAAGGAGTTTAGATATGAGGTAGAGAAGCAACTTGGAAAAAGTATTAAATCTCTTAGATCTGATTGGGGAGGAGAATACTTGTCTTCTGAGTTAATTGATTATCTTAAAGAGAATAGGATTCTCTCACAGTGGACTCCGCCAGACACACCTCAACATAATGGGGTAGCCGAGCGAAGGAATCGAACATTGTTGGATATGGTTCGATCCATGATGAGTTTCACTGAAGTTCTTAAGTCCATGTGGGGCTATGCGCTTGAAACGGAAACCTATCTGTTGAATAGGGCGCCGTCAAAGGCTTGTGCCCAAGACCCCATATGAAACTTGGTGTGGAAAGTCACCCTCGTATGCTCACTTGAGAATATGGGGATGCCCCGCTTATGTAAAGCATTCAGTGGGAGACATATTGGATCCCAAATCCTCTTTGTGTTATTTTGTAGGGTATACAAAGGAAACTATTGGATACTACTTCTACAACCATGTGGAACAAAAAGTGATTGTTTCAAGAAATGTTAATTTTCTAGAAAAAAGGATTCCTTTTGGATAGGAAAGGCGAGGCTGTAGAACTTGATGAGATGAATCAAAGTGATTAGAATCAAGGAGTACAAAATAACCCACCTGACACCAATGAAGCTAATTCTGATACACCTACTGAGAACACACAACCCTTAAGGAGATCTGAAAGCGTTCCAAAGGCACCTGAAAGATGGCTTAGCCTGTTGGCAGAAAAGAACTCAGATGATCCTTCCTTAGACTCTGATCCAAAGAGTTATAAGGAAGCAATGTCTAACATTGATTCGGAAAAATGGCTAGAAGCCATGAAGTCTGAAATGGACTCCAACATAGTATGGACCTTGGTGGATCCACTAGAGGGCATGAAACTCATTGGATGTAAGTGGGTCTATAAGCGAAAGCTTGGAGTCGATGGAGAGGTGGCAACCTATAAAGTACGCCTCGTGGCAAAAGGATTCACTCAGAGGCAAGGCATTGACTATGAGGAAACCTTCTCGCCAGTGGCGATGCTGAAATCCATTAGGATTCTGCTTGCTATATCTGCATTTCTCGATTTTGAGATCTGGCAGATGGATGTAAAGACTGCATTCCTCAATGGAGAGATTGAGGAAGAGATATACATGCAACAGCCAGAAGGCTTTACATCCGAAATGAGCGAACACAAAGTGTGTAAGCTCCAAAAGTCTATTTATGGATTAAAGCAGGCTTCCCGAAGCTAGAATAAACGGTTTGACACTGTCATACAAGAGTATGGATATGTGCAAAATGTTGAAGAGGCTTGTGTGAAGGTTAGTGGGAGCGCGTTTACGTTTCTCATACTTTACGTTGATGATATTGTTTTGATCGGAAACGATATTGGAATAATGCAGTCGACTAAAGTATGGCTCTCTAAAAAAATTTCCATGAAGGATATGGGAAAGGCATCCTACGTACTTGGTATGAAGATAAACCGAGAGAGATCGAGTAGGCTGTTGGGACTCTCCCAATTCGCATATATCGATCGCGTACTTAAAAGATTTAAGATGGAATAATCCAATAGAGGATTCTTGCTAATGGGACATGGAATTACACTTTCCAAGTCGATGTCTCCTAATACTAGAGAAGAAAGAGTAAGAATGTCCCAAATACCTTATGCCTCGGCTATAGGTAGCATAATGTACGCGATGATATGCACAAGACCCAATGTGGCGTACGCATTGAGTGTGTGCAGCCGTTATCAGACTGATCCCGGTGAGAAGCACTGGAATGCAGCAAAAGCGATCCTTAAGTACCTTAACAAGACTAAGGACATGTTTTTGATATACGGACGTGGAAAATTGGAGTTAGAGGGATACACCGATTCGAGTTTGCAAACAGATGTGGATGACTCGAAGTCAGTCTCGGGATTTGTCTATCTGCTCAATGAAGGAGCCGTCAGCTGGAAAAGTTCCAAGCAAGCAACTGTGGCGGACTCCACCACTGAAGCAGAATATATCGCAGCTTCAGAGGCTGCAAAGGAAGGTGTTTGGATAAGGAACTTCATCCAAGCATTGGGTGTTGTTCTATTTGTTGTAGACACAGTACCTTTGTACTGTGACAACAATGGGGCTATTGCGCAAGCAAAGAAGCCAAGATCTCATTAGAAATCCAAGCACATACAGAGGCGATACCACTTGATCAGGGAGATCATTGGGAGAGGCGATGTTAGAGTAGAACATGTGGACTCGGCAGACAATGTGGCGGACCCGCTCACCAAACCCTTAAGCCAAAAAGTATTTGAAGGACATCTAGGGAAAATGGGCCTCAAGTACATGGGCAATTGGCATTAGGGCAAGTGGGAGATTGTTAGATTTTATGCCCGGCACACCAATTTTGGGCGCCATTCTATGTAATAATAACTCTAGCTGAACGATCTTTTTCATATAAATAAAGTTAATCTTTTGGCATTCTTTATTCGTGTATATAGCTTTGTCTTAACTTAGAATAAAGTCCCGAAGGATCACACATAGCTATGGGACATCATTGCGCATCGGGAATGACAATGATGAAATATGTCTCCGAGGCTGTGATCCTTAAACATATGTTTCAAGTCGTGAATGGGCTCGTCGAGATGAAGGGATATCAATGAGACCCAAAAGACTTGCTTATAAGATGCATACTCTTGATAGAGCGTATCTCGTTCCATAGATATTGGCACGGTGAAAGCCTATGCATATATGAGGATTCCTATTGTGGGAATAGGTATACTGAAGAACCCCATGGAAGTTCCATTAAATGGAATCCCAGTCGAATCTGGAACTTCTAGTGGTCTTGTAGTATAAGAGCAACCCTTAGAACCTCAAGTTCCATTAGATGTCTTATACACAATTGAACATGTCTTGGTTTGTTATATGATTATTTAGATGATCGCAAATGGGCAAAATCAGACATGGGTTAATTGTGTATGAAGGCACGTGAGAATCAAGATGAGATCTATCTCTGACATTAAACTTGTCAGTGAATCTCCTATGTTTACATAGTGAATCGACTTTAGGAATCTTCGGCCGAAGTATGATATCTAAAGAGGCGTAGGGTTTCCTCGTTTAGATAGTCGAAGTCGATCTCACCGTATTTGGGAAACATAGTTATTAAATTAATAGAGCTTTGACCTTAGCCACTGCTCTAGATTCAATTGGGAGATTAGATGGAGAGATCTTACTTATACAAGGATCAAGATCACAAAAGACGTATCTTTATCTTCGTCTTTGTCTAGGTTTTCATGGCCCGTTGCTAGACAGTAACCACGATTTGTAAGTGCCAAGAATTAATATGGTGATTAGTTTGAGGCTTGATTGAATCAAATGAATGATTTAATCTAGTACTTTCTATTTTAGGAAAGCACACTAGCACTTTAGGAAAGTGTACTTACTATTAGATAGTAGACGAGCCTAAGGGGTCACCCACTTAACTCGTGAAAGTCACTGCTTATATGATGTGATTAATCAATTTGAGGAAATTAGGAAAGTCTAATCCTTTCCTAATATGGAATATGAATTGATTGGGGGATTCAATTAATTCGACTATTTTAATTAATCTTGTAGAATTAATTAAATTAATGGACCTAGTAGAATCCAAGTATTTTATTTAGTTGGGCTTGGTCCAAGTTAAATAAATAATTCAATTGGAATAAGTGAATATAATTAAACGAATTTTAATTATATGTGAATATTTAATTGATGGGTTTAGCCCATAATTAAATATGGGGTCAAGAATTCATTTTTAGACTCCAATTAAGGGTGATGGCCGATTTTTAGAGCCTTGGCAGCTGGGATTTCGAAACCTAGGTGAAGAAGGAAAGAGTTTTCTTCTTCTCCAAGACTTGCAGTTGAATAAGGACTCTAGGGTTCCTATTCTATATATATGTGAGTGCAAGACTAAAAACAATAAGCTTCCTAAGAGGTAAAATTCGAACCCCTAGCTGGAATAAGAAGAGAGTTTTTCCTTATCATCCTTAAGCCAAAAATCGCCCCTTCCCTTGTTCCAACAAGACATCGTTTTGTTCATGTGTTGAACTTAACGATTCACATATTCCATTACTTCACATAATCAAGCCTAGGTTTTAGACTTAGATCTATTTCGTTGGCTAGCACCAATAACGAAGTAGGTGGTGACTTGAACGAGGTGTGGATACATCTTAGAGGTGCGACGTTTGGAGCACTAATACCGGAGATACAATTGACGGGCGATTTCCTCCAAGGAATCGTGTGGAATTGCACCACAGGGTTGAAAAGATCAAATTGGTTGCTGTGAGAATTTAATCGAAAGGTAAAAATTCTCTCAACCTTCTCTATAGCATAATCGAGCACACCATTATTCCTGTTTCGGGTGGTTGTGCGTTTAATTTTTAAATTCCGCTGCCACGAGCCACCCGGGGAATAAAACCCAACCCAACAGCATTTAGGATGTGGCCTCAGCATATTTCATCATCTTTACCCCATTTTGTTCTAGAGCGAGATTCCGCTTAGGTTTCATTCTCACGTTCTTGTGGCTTTGGCGTCGTCAAAACATAGTCCACCGCAAGCGTTAACAAAAGGAAACGAACTTTCTTTTGCCAACGTCTGAAATTTCCACCATCGAACTTCTCCAATTTCATGAAATCAGTCATGAGTTGTAGTAGATTTTGAGAAGCCATAATATTGTCTTGATATTGTTAGAAAAATTGGATAAACAACTCGAATGAATGATTTCGTTTAACGTCCAAGTCGCGCAAAATGTACGCTCTTCTCAAGACAATATTCACCCCTACCAAGTGCAACCGAGTTATATAGTGAATTTGTCCTAGGATACAATGGAGTCCAATCAGAAAAACTATTGTTTGTCTGTGAATTGCACTTTCGAAGATAAACCCGAATACTCAAAAGTTGTTTAATATATTTGTATATATATGTGTCTGACAATGGAAAATGAAGAGAAACAGAGGCTCAAAATAAGAAATTAGGTCGCTGCTTGGTCTCTGTTTTGTGTTTACGAAATATATATAAGTATGAAAAAGGGTGGAGCTTTGTTCCTTCAGCCTTTTCGTATGAAAACAGGAGATGTAAAAATCTATTTTCCACTTACATCAGACTTCTATTTATAATAGAACTTACACTCATGGAGTTTGAAATTAGAGACACAACTTTTAATTAATGATACAACTTTTCAGAAATAGACTAACTAACGTTCACATTTTAATTCAAATTAAAATATTCTCTGAAAAGTTACAACCCTTGAACTTAAAATAAATCACTATTAAATCATTAATCAAATTAATTTAATTTGAAAATTTTAATTTGAAAATTATTTAACATAATATTTTCATAATTTGTATTCATAAGAAGTTCTTTAATGTATACAAAATTACAAATGATTTGGTGACTTTATATTACTATCGTAAAACAACTTATATAAGTAAAATGAGAATAGATGTTAAAATAAATATCAAGATGAAATAATAACAACTTTACATGTTATATTCAATAATTATACACCATGGATGAGGAAGTTATAGATATACATTAAACAATCTTACTTATAAGAATAAACTGTTAGAAAATTATACGTGAGCCTACTCAGGCTTAGAGTAGGCTCACGTATCTTCAAGAATGGTTTCAAAGTCGAGACAAGTGTTGTACACTTTATCTTTGAAACGAAATTGCCCCGCTCACGGTGCTTACGAGATATGGCAATCATTTCCCAAGATTCAACGACTTAGTAAGGAAGTAGTAGCACTACAACTTATTTACTTTACGAACAAACTTTGTTTTGAACTCACTTTTTATGTAAGAATGCACTTAAAATAATTAAATGCAGAAAAGAGAGAAGAGAATTGATTGAGGGATGAAGAAATCGGATTTGGCAGAAACAACACACGCGGTCCATGTGCACCGGTACACATGAGATCGTAGCCATCGATCACATGGCTATGGTGCACAGATCACGTCCGATTGTGCAGAGACATCATCTAACGGTAAGGAATTAATTTAGAATTTAAATAAGAAATTAATTTGAATTTTGAATACAAACAATTTCCCTCCGAAAAGATAAATTAGGTGAACTCAAGTCCAAGCCAGCCACACCCACACCCACACCCACGGGCCCGGCTCGGCCGGTCGGACGGACGGCAGCGCGTGTGGTTAGAACGGGCCATATCTAAGTCATCTCTCATCCACAAAATTGTGGTGACCTAAGGGTTAAACTAAGATTTGCAAGACAATCATATATAAGGACAATTCTTTTTGGTTATGGTTTCTACGTGAGATGAACTTACTTTAGCTCCTTTAAGTTCCCACTCCCAATTAACTTCCAAACACAAGCTTGAGTAGCTCACTTTGGACTTTAATTTTTTGTTCATCCCAAATTGGATTTGAGAATGTAAATATACTAAATTAATTTATTTACGGTGTAGATTAATAATATCCACAGATATTCCAATTTTGACAAATGAAACTTACTCAAATCGTTAGCTAAAGTTAGGTGAAAAATCACATTTCCCAAATCTAACTTGATCCAATTTTTCCAACACAAATCACGTAGTATCGATTAAAATACTATAAATTATGGTTCATTATTATTAGCACCATTATTTATCACCATTAATGTTATTATTGTCATTATTGCTATTAGTTGCTTGATATAACTTAAGATTTTTTTAATATATTATTTAAATATCATTCAATATAAAAATATAAATATCATTCAATTGTACTGTACAAATTCTTAAAATATTAGTTATATATATGTAAATATTTGGTTTCGAACAAAAAAAAATAAATATAAAAAGCTCTTTCTATATTTGGTGGGATTTATAATCAGTTGAAGATAAGGGAGCTCGAATCAATAGATCTGCTTAGGCCTGTTAAGGAGCAAGTAGTATCTGGACCAAGGACCAATCAATCCTCTTTATAACCCACTCAAACCTGATCGCTTGGGGTCTGAGACTCCGACCCGATAGGATTACAGACCCGACACATGGTCGGACTTGGACTTGTGACCGACAAGATTCCCGAAAAATATCCGAAAAAAAAGAAAAAAAAGGCCTCTGCCCGCTAAAAAAGAACTAAAACCCCCTTCTTCTTTTTCTATCTACCCCAAAACCCCAGAAAACGTAAAAAAACACTCTGCCTCCATCACACCGCGGGCCTTTGCATCCGTCTCCCGCCGCCCGTCGACAGGCCCAGCTCAGTCGCCGCCTTGCAGCCGACCCTCAGTCAGGGTTTATAAGGTTTAACGAACGGGGCTACTTCTCTCTCTGTCTCCCTCCGTCTCTCCTCCTCCCTCCCTCCCTCGCAGAATATCGAAAACTGAGAAATGGTAGCGAGAGAAGACGACCCTACTTCAATCAATGATTTACTAGAGAAGGGGTATGTTAACTTAACAATATTCATATGTATATATATATATATATCCATGTACATGAAACGATGTGTGTATTATAATGAACGAACTGTTTGTTATTTGATCACTTCACTTCAATTTTTTTTTGGTGGATATAGTTTGGAAATCGACAAGCAAGCTCTTGCCGCGCCTGTGAAGAATGCCGTCGACAAGTTTAAATTACTTCCCGAATTCTTAAAGGTACACCTTTTTTTATGGTACTCGACACATTTTTCTGTTTCTTTTTGCTTTTGGATTGAAGAGATATATATATATATATATATATATATATATATATTTTCAGTGTGGTATGTAAGTTTCTTTATGTTTGCAGGAACTAGCTAACTTAATTTGACAGTTTACATGAAATTAATACATGAAAAGTCAAATAAGGGAGTGATTTTTTTTGTTTTGATTAGCTTTTATAACTAACTAGAAATGGAAGTGTCAATGAAGATTGATTCGAAACTATTTAATTTAGTAGTGACCTCTATTTCATATTATTGATTATCACTAGAGTTTCATATCATTATATCTTTTATCTTGCCTTTCACACAATATGCTCGTGATCCCCTGAACTGAGCCTTAGAACTAGCCCGCGTAATTGAGTAGATTAGTGTCAGCTTGTTTTTTATGTGGTGAAAATTGCTGAGTAACTCCTCGTCATATGACATCTGTTTCTGAGGAAAGGGTTATATGTGTTTACTGGAAAATTTGACGGCTGGTTGATGTGCAAATGCAGGTGAGAGGTCTTGTGAAACAGCATTTGGACTCCTTCAATTACTTTGTGGGGACTCAGATAAAAAAGGTAGTCCTAGCCAATGAACGCATCACCTCTAAGATTGACCCAAGTATTTATTTGAGGTGAAAATTCTTCTATTGTAATGTGCATTTCCATCTGTTAAGAGAAGTTATGTGCCCTTCTACTACTAGTCAACCTCTTAAATTGTCTGTTTTTCTTTTTTATATACTTGGTTGCAGATACAAAGATGTTCGGATTGGTGAACCATCGATGATAATAGATGGCGTCACTGAAAAGCTTACTCCCCAAAAGTGCCGGCTATCCGACATTACGTGAGTGTCAGTTGTTTTACTTCTCTATCTTTTATATTTGGGACCTGTTAAAGGAAATTAGAGTGATCCACCTGTCAAATACATTTTAGCACTAGATATTGTGTGACTGATGTTAAATTTTTTGAGTCTAACACATGTTTATGGTTCTGAAAAACATTGCCATGTAAAAAGTAATGCTGTTATAAGAGGTGAGTGAGGAAGCGAAAGGAAGTAAACGCTGTATTAGTTAGCTTTCTCCAAGTTAATCATTCTGTTATTTTTCCTCATTGTTTGCTCTTGTATTTTTCCTGCAAAGTGAAGGGAGAGTTGAGAAGGAAATGTTTTTAGTCCCATTAGAGTCTGATAGATTATGATAGTGATGGGTTTATTATTAGTCTCAAAGTGCTATGCTGTCCTATTTTCTTTTTGGTATTTAGTAGCTCGTCCTAATTAAAGGGGTTTTGTAGGGAAGATAAAATATAAGGTTTCCTTTTGAAATCTAGGGCGTAGATTTGTTATGCAACTTTGGGATATATCATTTAAGTTTAAAGTGCTGTTTATCCTCTGGGAAGTATATGAACTTCTTTTTATATTGTTGGGCAGAAACATAGTTTATGGAATAAGGCTATACATGGAGTCTGGAACATGTAGCTCGAATATAACATCCATATTTACTTCTGCACCATTAAATTATGTTATCAATGCGCTCGTTTAAATTTTAGACTGAACTAATTTTAGAAAAATTCTTTTGATGTTTTACCTGGAAACTATAATCTACTTTACCTTTAAAATTACTTATCTTGCTACTCGTTTTCCTCTCGTGATGCCCATTGATTCCAGTTACGCTGCTCCAATATATGTGAACATAGAATATATTACGGGAAGCCATGGTTCAAAGACAACCCAGATGAAGGTGATTCCAATTTAGAGCTTGTTTGTTAATGGAATATTCATGAATATGGAGAAATCTGATGCATAAACATGATTAGATATTTTGTGTTGCACGCACTTATTGTCTGAGTTAAAATTTTCAGAGAGATGTCATCATTGGAAGAATGCCTATCATGTTAAGAAGTTTTTCTTGCATATTGTACGGGAAGGATGAAGAAGAGCTTGCTAGATATGGTATATCTGTACAATTTTGCAATAGAATTACCTTTATATTCATATACACTTTATTATCACGGAGCACCGCCATTTGAATGGTATTTTTCTATTCTCCGTTGTCTTTGATAAGTGCTTTATCTTTTCTGTAGGTGAATGCCCGCTCGATCCTGGTGGGTATTTTGTCATTAAAGGAACTGAGAAGGTGACCCTTCTACAATCACATAATGGCTCTTTACCCTTGTTTTCGATAATTGGAAAAGTGACTATAACTTGATGAAGTTTTGTTTGTTAATTTTGCTTGTTGATGAAAGTTTATGCAAGTAATCCATGCTTCAAAGGGAAAAAGTGTAAAGGCAACTAAAAAAGTGGTTTCATGTGGCTGGATTTGCTTAATAAAGAGGATTGTTGACTGGTTTCTCGAGCTGAATTGGATAGTTTCTAATGGGGATTTTTGTGATGAGTGAACTTCTCTTTATGGCCCAGAGAATTATACTTCCAGAAATTGAATTTTACTTCCATATGTTTCCTTTATTAATCGAATGGTTTCAGTGAGATGGGAAAATAATCCAGCATCTTCGTTGAAAAGATAAAGATTAAATTGGAGCACTTTTTATATCTGATTAATTTATGGACTAGAATTTCTTTAGGACAAGGTAAAATGTGAAGAGATAAAGTTTCATTTTGTTTCTCATTTGTTGCTATAATGTTTTTCTTTTTTTTTTTGTGCTAATGGTTTCCAATTCTGATTCATGCACCTCAACAGCATCCTTTAGGTGCTCATTTTGGTGGTTGATTTCTGGTAGAATAGAGTGAACGGTTTGCTTTTATTGCCAGCTTAGGATTTTCAATGTACGTATGTATTATGTTTTCAGTGTTTAATCATTCCTTGTCTGGTGGTTTTCGTTTCATGAGCTTTGCACGTAGTTCTTCCCAAGTCATAAACATCTTTTTTCTAATATACAAGTGAATCACCTATTTGCCTGAACTGCAATGCATTTCACTATAAATAATACTGTTCCAGATCTTCAGTTTGCAAAATCGTGCTAATTCTCTGTATTTCCATCCAGGTGCTTTTGATACAAGAACAACTTTCCAACAACAGAATAATCATTGATGCTGATAAGAAAGGCTGGTGAGTGGGTTTCATGTTAGTTCTTTCTTTTGAGTAAATAGTTTTTTTGGTTTCTTATGGCATGCTCCACTGAAAGTTTAAGCTTACCCATAGGAAATATATGGAGTAGTTTGAATGAAGCAACATTAAGATTCAGATTCCTATACAAAGTCACACCAAGGGATATATAAGGCAGACAGACATTAGTTGCAGCATCAGTGAATTGAAATCTTATTTGTCAGGTTCTGGATGTTCAATCCCATCAGACGGACAATTTTCTTTCCTTTGAACCAAATAGAGAATATTACCTGATAGTAATTATGGTTATTGCAGTATTGGATCTACTTTCTGTTCTTTTTACATAAATCATATAATACTTGAAACAAGAATATCCAAGAAATAGAATGAATTGAACATCGGCGGGGAGGACTGATGCTGGCTGCTATCAGAGAAGTCAGCATGGGTTTATGTTGGTGCTTGTCCAATCAGATTGGATTATGTGATATTTTCTCATCTTCATGATAGCTTTAGAGTCTATAAGGCTAGAATTGGGGGAGAATATGGTCCCAATGTTACGGAATGTAGTTCAATGGAATCATGATGAGCTGGTGATGTTTCTGTCAGGAAAAGAAAATTATATCTCTTGTATAACTTTAATTTCCCCTAAATTATGATATCACATTCACTTAACTCCATAGGCATCACTTTCTTGCTGACTGGATCCGTAATCTCCCTTTACCGTTCTCTCAGTGTGCAAGCATCTGTTACAAGCAGTACAGAGAGGACAAAAAGCAAAACAGTTATAAAAATGGAGAAAGAGAAGATATCTCTATACCTGAATCAATTTTCAAGCAAGGTGATATGGCTATTCATGACCGTCCCTGTCCTCTATTTGTAATTCTGTATCTTTGGAGAGTTTCAATTCCTGATCTCATTATGTTTTCTAGGTTCCTATTATGGTAGTCCTGAAAGCTATGGGTATGGAGAGTGATCAAGAGGTTGTTCAGATGATTGGAAGAGACCCTCGGTATGGTGAACTGCTAATGCCTTCAATTGAGGTACGCAATCTGGTCTGGGTTCAATTTCTTCGAGAAAGCATCTTTCCTCTTCCAAAGAAAGTTGGTTATATTGTTGATTATGCTGGTCTTCCGGTAGAAATTCTGATGGAGTCTCTTTACTGTGAAACCACAGTTCTTGAGTCAAATAATGCGGGGCTCAACGAGCCTGATCTGTGAAGCATCTGATGTATTTGATATTGATTCTATTTTCTGGATTTTACTCATGAAGCATTGTGATGTCTTGATTTCAGGATTGTATGAAGGAAGCTGTATATACACAACATCAGGCACTGGAGTTCCTTGAGCAGAAGGTTTTGATTCTTCTTTTCACAAAAAACGAAGAAGAAAAAATCAAATTAGTAGCTAAACCCTTATGGAATGATCAAAAGTTATATATATATATATATATATATATATAGGGTTAATTACACTAACTACCCCTCTTATTTAGTATAATTACAGTCCAGTCCGCTTATTTTGAACACATAACAAATAGCCCCATGTTATAATAAAACATTACAATGGCCCCTTCCATTAAAGTACTAATGGAATTTGCTAACATCATCAAAAAATATTTTCTGAATTTCCTATTTTGCCCTCGAGGAGTAATTTTTCATATTAAAGAGGATGTAATTGTAATTTTCAATTTGGTCTTAAATAAATGATTTCGTAAAGACTTATTAACATCTTGCTAATGAAGTGCAAATTTGAGTTATGCCAATTCGATTATCTTTAAATAAATAAAAACATATATCGAGTTTCTGTTTGTTTTAGGAGCAATATCACAATTCAATGCAGATGAATCTAAATTAGTAAGTTGCCAAAAATGTAACGTTTGACTAACGGTCGTTTGTCAGAGGGGGGTAAATGTAAGGTTTTATTATAAGAAGGGGTTAAATGTAAGGTTTTATTATAAGAGGGGGTCTTTGTTATGGGCCACAAATAAGTGGATTGGACTGTAATTACACTAAATAAGAGGGGTAGTTAGTGTAATTAACCCATATATATATATGTCTCTGTGTGTGTGTGTGTAAAGTAGTTTATGAGCCTGTTAAAGTTCTCAACTTATGTTTTCGAATTTTCTATCTGTGGGACTAATTGGGTAAGGGAGAGGATTCTGGTAGTTCTTCAGATGTAGTTAATTGTTTTCTTTGTTCTTTTGAAGAAACTGTTGGATTGACTAATGATTGAAACATACCAAGAAGAAAATCAATGCCAAAATTGCGTTATGCCTTCACCTTCAATGATTTTGATCTTAGAGCTGCGCTGTCAGTTCTGGATTTGAAGAGCTAATTATTGGCTGCTTGGGTTTTTTTTTTTTTTTAATTTGATCATATCCAGTAGTAGCTTATGGAGATAACTGATGCGTGTAAATATTGAGTTCAGTATATATCTTCATTTTTGTATATATATGAGCGGAATTGAGTCTTCAAAATTCCAATTTGATTCTAATTATGTTGAATTGAGTCTTCAAAAGCTTTTTTTGTTCTCTAATATTTAAAACCTAATTAAGTAACAAAATTATATACCCAAAATATATATGTGTGTCAGTGTGTGTGTGTAGGAAGATATACATATGTCAATATACATCTAAATCCATTTTTTGAATTTTAGAAAGTTTTAATATGGCAACCGGATTTGATACAGAACACTGATATGTCTTTGCATATCTGAGGTGCTTCTTCCCTACAAGAAACACAACATTGCCAAATGCTTTCTTATAATTATTTATCTTGTTCTTATGATATTTTTTGTTACTCTTTCATTTTAGCTTTTTTTATTACTGTTCATATTGTAGGTTAAGAAGTTACCATATTCTACCCCGGATGAGGTCGGTTCTCTCTCTCTCTCTCTCTCTCTCTCTCTCTCTCTCTCTCTCGTCTTAATCTAACTTTGGCAAACATTTTCCTTTAGTTGTATTCTTTTTTCCTCTTTCTTTGCACATTTTCTTATTTGCGGTTCTTCATTTGGCATTCAGGAAGGGCGTGCTCTTCGCATCCTTCAGGACATATTTATTGCCAACATTCCTGTAAGTTCACTTTCAATTATGTTTCTAAGGAACTCATTACTGTTCTACTAATATTTAACCACCCCACTTCCTTCTCCCCTGAAAACAATTTCCTCTCACAGGTGCGTCAAAATAATTTTCGTCCAAAATGCATATACGTCGCAGTAATGATGAGACGCATGATGGAAGCAATCTTAAACAAGGATGCAATGGATGACAAGGTACACCAGCTCACTGAACTTTAGCTTATTCTTTCCTCAGTTAATCAAAATTTATCTGGGCAGTTTTATTGCAATAGCTAACTGACATAAAGCCTTTAGTCTGTATATTTGTTCAACTTTTTCTTCGATTGAGTTCAGGCGTATTCCAAGTTGCTGCATGCATCATACTTTATTCATGAGTGGATTACATAAAGCAAAAATAAAAATTATTCTGGTTTTCTTATTAATGCACTTTATAATCCCTCTGTCCTATTTATGCCTCCCATTTTCTTTTTGTGATATCCCATAATAAGTCTCCATTTCCTAAAAAATGGAATTTTTTTCCCAAACCTATCCTCTCAATTAATGTGATATCATGGTCACCACATCCATTGCTCCCTTGCCTCCCCCCATGCCGTTATCTAGTATCTTTTTACTAACAGTGTAATTGCCTGTCCAGTTTGCTGCATTTATTTCTTTAGCAAAAAATCTGAACTTCATGAAATTCTTGGCATGAAGAAAAGAAATCTTGGTACAATGTTGGAGATGTGGGCATGTTCCTTTACACTAGTTTAGGGGAAAAACCAAATGGATTAGTTTTGAATATACAATAGTTTAACTGGTACTTGGAAAAATGAAGTGAGATAAATATATGTGCTTTTTACATGCTATCGTGGAGAAAGTGAATAATATATTGATTCTCCTCGACATATTGTCCGGAAGAGCTATGTAAGTGATATGCAGTGAATATCTCAAACAATTGATAAGCCCATGCAAGTTTCACATTATGAGAAGATGACTATTACCAGAAACTACTTGTACCTAATAATCAAAGATCTGAAATTTTGCATGGGTTCTGAAGAGGAAAACTAATAGCTCATATTTACAATTTCACCTGCCATTTTGTTGGTGTCAACCAGTCGACTGCGGCCATGCCAATGGTGAACTTAGAAGGGTAAAAACCAAAAGAGAAAATTACAAGTACACCCCCTCACTTTAGTGCAAAATTACCAAAACCCCCTAACCTTTTCGAAATTACATAAAATCCCCCTCATGTTAAGATATTCTAACAATTACACCCCCTGTAAACCTTACAAATAGATCCCTTGAGGGGGTCTTGCTGTAATTTACCAAAAGTCAGGGTTTTTTCGGTAATTAACAGTAAAGTGAGGGGGTTTGGTAGAAGATAAATTCAAGAATGAATTTCCTACAAGAACACGTTCTTGTCCCAAAAGCCAAAGGCTTCCCAGATCTCTCTTTCATAGATAAGATATACAATATTTCCCCCCGACTTAACACGCTGCTAACTGCTAATTACAAGAAACTACCAAACTAGGACAATAACTGAAAAGGAAATAACTTGCATAATTGACTGACAAGTGACAACTTAAGGAAAATAACTTAATAATAAATCTGTCAACTTAAAGGAAATAACTTAATAATAAATAAAGACTATAGCATCTTCTTGCGCCTTTCACAAACTTGCAATGTCGCCCCTCCATCTCGTTACCTCGTTCGTTTCATAACAGGGTGTGCATGTAATTCACCCAAACGAAAACTTATTCATTTCATTGGTAACAAAGAACATGGATATGGGATTAATGAGTTTATAAGGTGGCATTTCTGAAGGGAAATAGATTGGAAATGTAATCTGCACTCCGAGTTTGTTTCTAATCCGAATTTTTGGTATAGTTCAATCCTAGGGATATTATTCCCTTGGTAATTGTCATATGGTCATTGCCATATTCCTTACATTACAGACAAAAAAAAAAAAAAAAACTGATGCTTTGCGAAGTTTGTATCTGATTCAGATTGTTGGCCATTGTTACTATCGTTGCTTCCTTGATTCACTATATGATTTAGTCTATTCAGGCCAATTTCCAACAATATCTGTTGCTATATTAACATAATTTGATATCTTTGAGCAATGTTACTCTGCCACTGAAAGCATAACGTCGAACTAGGATATAACAATTAATACGTTGTACTTGGTGTTTATCATTTTTTTGATCTTAGTATATTAATAATGTAGGATTATGTGGGGAACAAAAGATTGGAACTGTCTGGCCAATTGCTATCATTACTTTTCGAGGTACTTTTTCTGTCATCTTCTTGTTCCATTATTCCGTCAACCGTGATTACTATCAGTAAAATATTTTCCTGAACTTTGTTTTGTAGGACTTATTCAAGACAATGAATGATGAAGCTCGCAAAACAATAGATACCATCTTAGCAAAGCCAAGTCGTTCCAGTCGGTTTGACATTTCTCAGGTTTGTCCTGAAATCTGAGGTTCAGCAACCAATGTAATAATAAGAATATGAAAACAGAAGGTTCTCATTTTAAGCTTGGAAAATTCCCCTGCGTGTTAAGTATATAAATTCTTTAGTCAATCATTTAATGTGAGAGAAGTAATAAAGGACAGTCTAAAGTGACATGAGAGCTGCATCGGTTACACAAATGTGATGGTGTTCACTGAGGTACTTATGTTTGTTTCCATATTATTGTTTAAGAAAGCAATTTCCAGACGGAAGAATGTGCAACAGATCTGATCAATAGAATACACAAACGCCCAAGTATGTGGTTCCAACCATGTGCATACTTTATTATATTAATCGAGTCTTTTAGTGGTTCTTTTGGATGAGTTTCCTTAAAGAATCGATGACCCCTTAGGGGTATAGTAAATTTATAACCAGTGTATGAGAAAATGTGTTAGATAGATGAACAACTGTTACCTAAGAGAACTTTTTGTGTCCTTGTTCTTAGTGTATATATCTTTGATGAAGGTGGAGATGTTTATTCGTGACTGAACTGGGAAGAAGCCGGAATTCCTATGTAGCATATCTTGAATTGTAAAGTTGTTCAGTTTCATCTACATCGAGTCAAAAGTTTAGTTTCTCATTTGATATTTTCTTCTTGATAGTATTTGATATTGCTCTTGTGGGATGTCTTGTGTGCTTGGTGTACTAGCATGCTGGTTTTGCAACAGTTGAAGGTTACCTACAATCTTGAACTTGTAGACTGCTTGATGACGTTGACCTGTCAGTTCCTCTCCGTCTTATAATGTTAATTAAGTGTTGTAGTTATTGGATCAATCCTATGTTGTGGCCAACTACCCTCTCTCTCTCTCTCTCTCTCAATTCTGTCTCTTCTTTGCTCCCTATTTGCTGAACTTTTGTTACTTCTCTCCTTTGACTTGTTAGCCTCTAAAAGTTTTTTTTCCAAAGAGACACCCCGCAATAAAATTTTCTTATTGAGAACCTATACTGATGTAAATTATTCCTGCTCTATCTTCTGCTTTTAGCAATGATTTGTTTCTAATAATTTTTCAAACCGAATGCAAGCAGTTCCTTCACTCGTACTTTATGTTTACAAAAACTCATTCCTTCACTCGCACTTATGTCTATGAAAACTTTGTTTAGGTTTGACTCATTTATTTGGTTTCTTGTTTTCTTGACATTTCATTTTCCATATTTCAGTTTATAGTGAAAGATAGCATTACTGTTGGTCTAGAAAGAACTCTTTCTACTGGAAATTTTGACGTAAAAAGATTCAGGATGCATCGGAAGGGCATGACTCAGGTGTTCAAGATCTTGCCAACTTAGTTTTGATTCATATTGTGCATGTTACTGACTATATATCTCCCTTTCCTTCCAATACTCCATCTTGTTCTGAGATTTTACTTATTTGAACAGTACAGATTGAGTGCAATATTTGTTTATTACAGGTTGTTGCCAGATTGTCATACATAGGAACGTTAGGTCACATGACAAAGATCTCACCACAATTTGAAAAATCTAGGAAAGTTAGCGGCCCTAGAGCTTTGCAACCCAGCCAGGTGAAATGATATATTCTCCTGGCCATCATAGTATTGAATAAATTTTCTGTTCTGCTCATTCAATTTCTCGAGTGGTTGCACTAAACCACTTCATCTGCAGTGGGGCATGTTGTGCCCATGTGATACTCCAGAAGGTGAATCCTGTGGATTGGTCAAGAATCTGGCCCTGATGACTCATGTTACAACTGATGAAGATGAAGGACCTCTTATTTCTCTGGTATATTATCCTCATTGACAGTTTAAGCCTTTTGGTAGTGTTAACCTTTTTGATGGTGGAGTAATATGTATATTTCCATGTAGGAAACTCAGGTCGCTACTAGTGTTATATTGAGATGTTTGATGTTAATTTGCACCACATGTTTAAGTTTTGTACTATACACCACAACAGTTTACAAGGACCTCTACCACTGTTTTTTAAAGTAAAGAAGCATCTGTACTT
Source organism: Buddleja alternifolia (assembly GCA_019426215.1). Lineage (NCBI taxonomy): Eukaryota > Viridiplantae > Streptophyta > Magnoliopsida > Lamiales > Scrophulariaceae > Buddleja > Buddleja alternifolia. The sequence continues at coordinate 40,289,132 of CM033390.1, read as the reverse complement.
AGAGTTGCCATATTCTTAATTCAAACCTGAATATTGGCAATAGGAGTATGAGACATTTGATTTTGTGGTCGTACAATGACCAAATATCTATCCTTTAGGACCCTAGATGTGTAATAAATTTTAGGAACTACGATACTGCTTCTGGCTTCTTTTAGAGTGCTTGTGTTGTGAGTTTCCTTGTCAGGGAGGAGGGGACTAATGGTTCAGAATCATTTTGGCCCTTTGTTACTCGTCGCCTGAGCTACTACTTGGCTATTGTAAAACAATCATTCTATGTCGTCATAGACTCCAAAGTTGCACTGTGCTGAATTAACTTTAGTCCTTGTAAGTGTGATCTAAATATCGGTGCTCTCTGATTCATACTTGGCTTAGATTTGGATGCGGTATAGGTTTATTGCTAACAGAAAGTCATTTAAACGAATGCAGCACAAACCTATACGTGGAATTGTTCTTATTTGCCACAACATTTTGCTCTTCATCGTCCTTTTCTTTGTGGGGGAGTGGGGAAAGATTCTTGTTCTCGATTAGAGATGACATAGTGACCTAAAACGAAAAGAATATCATTGGACTTGGTTTTTTTTCCTTTTGATTAAACTTTGTCATCCTGTGATGAGTGAGCTGAGCTTTTGCTAGTGCAGGATTATATCTGCATCTATGCATTCTTCTCTCTCTCTACATGTAAGTTCTTATTTGAAGCAATTAGAGGATTTCGTAACTCTACGAAATCTCTCAAGGCTTCTCTTATTTGTTCTCCTTTTCTCTCTGCAAATTGCTCTGAGCATCACTGCAATATTTCTGCTGTTGTTGGAAGTATAGTTGAGTTGGCATGAATTTGGGGTACAAATTATTTTTTTTGGGTGACAATAATGCATTACTTATGCATTGTTTATGCCACAGTGCTTTTCCCTTGGAGTAGAAGACATGGAGTTACTCTCTGGTGAAGAGCTTCACATGCCAAACTCCTATCTGATCATAATGAATGGACTTATTCTTGGAAAGCACAGGCGACCACAAGTATTATTCTATAACTAGTCAAAACCTGTTTCATTAGGTCTACATGGGCACTATATCCTATATTTTCTTTTATTTCAAATGCATCTTACATGCTTAATTATCTTTTTCAGAGTTTTGCTAATGTAATGAGAAAACTGCGAAGGGCTGGTAAAATTGGCGAGTTTGTAAGCATCTTTGTGAATGAAAAACAGGTGAGAGCTCCGTGTTCCTGATGCAGGCACAAAGCTGTCATTGATCCCTTGGCCAACTCTTGTTTGTCTCCCGTTGCTGTTCTTGGATGATTTTCAACGACTGAGGATATCTCTATTATTATCTCTGTCAGACATGAATTTTTAAATGGTTACAAGCAGTGCTTTCTATACTTGAGAGTTATTTAAATAGAAGTATCTCGGGAACACGACAGGATTACTAGCTGCAATTGGACATACTATAACAGTGGCCACTAGAGTTTTTAAATTATTGCTTGTAAATCCTCAAGGTCATATTGACTGACTATCATTATATCAACATAATTACCCCAACCATATCTCCTAATAAAATTTGTTTGTGGAGCTAGTTTGTGCTTTGGACTCAATCTTCTGCACAAAATTTCTAATAAATTAATTCCATCTAGCCTTCGGATTTCAATATGCACCTCAATGTTATTCTTGTTATTATCATAATACATGAGCAGAAAATCTAAAAAAGAAATGCCCTTGCAGCGTTGTGTTTATATTGCTTCAGATGGTGGCCGTGTTTGTCGTCCGATTGTTATTGCTGATAAAGGTGTCTCAAGAATTAAGGAGCATCATATGAAGGAATTGAGGGTAATTGCTACACATGCATGACATATTTCTCAATTTTTTCTCTTTGATCACCCTGTTGAAAATTTGTTTGCTTGAAGGATGGTGTTCGCACCTTTGATAGTTTCTTGAAAGAAGGCTTGATAGAATATCTTGATGTCAATGAGGAGAATAATGCTTTGGTATGCATCTCCTTCTTGCTTTTAAATCTTTTCTTTTGCATTTATTGACTCAATTGTAGCCCATCTCACTGTAGATGTCATTGTTAGATTGCTTTATATGAAGATAATGCTAAAGAAGGAACGACACATATAGAAATAGAGCCTTTCACCATATTGGGCGTAGTTGCTGGATTGATTCCATATCCTCATCATAACCAGTCACCAAGAAATACATATCAGGTATGCTATATTTGCTTTTTTTTTGGTGGGGTACTTTGAGTTAAAGTTAGCCTCAAATTATGAGTCTTAGTACTCATGCGTGTTAATGTTTCCATTTGAAGTGTGCTATGGGAAAGCAAGCTATGGGCAACATTGCATATAATCAGGCAAGTGACTTCTTGACCTTACAGTAAATATATTTTACATCTTTTATTTTTTACATGTTTATGATCAACTTCTGAATCTAGTTTAGGCTCTGTATTTGTAGATGTAGTTTTACAGACCAAGTATTTGACCTAGTTCTTTTGGCACAGAGAATTGAACTGGGCTTTCTGTCCTGTAATGATGTTGTGACAATTAATGGCAGATAGCTCGATGAGTTTATGTCGATGAACCACTTATTTAGGTTTGATTAAGGAACCTCTCACACTTAATTGCTAAGTACTTGTCTAGACAATTAAATAGAAAATATAACTTCAACTTGTATAACTTGAAAGCAAGCTTCTCGAGGAAAACAGGTTAAGTGAGAGCTTCAATTTCTGAAGAATCAGTTGTAAACAAAGATAAGCTACTTGCAATATGGACAAAGTTGTTTCACAAAAGTTCTAAATTACTGGACGTTTTGATTTATAAAATTGTAACTAGGACCATCTGTACGGTACTGTTCTTGTTGTCAGTGATTCGATAAAAAATCACCTGTACTTTTCATCTCCTGATGCTAAAGTTTGTCAATCCTCATGACTAAAAGCCTTAACTAGCTAAAACTGTTCCTGTTCGCTCAACATGTATATTGATGGTCACTTAGGTCCTTTTATTTTGTTTGCTTATACACATACTTCAACCTCCGTCATCTCTTGTGATGGATGTCAACCATTCTGGGTTCCGGAACTATTATATAATTACACAATGTCTGTCACCACGACATGACTACGATAGGACTAGGGGGACCACTTTTATATATTTGAGTGGTGACTCTTACACTTGGTAGGAGGGCTTTGTCCATTATGTTTAAGAGGCCAGAAGCCAGATACCTTAGTCTGTCCCACATACAAAAGTTTTATAATGCTTTCTTCTTGCTTCCGCTTTGAAACCATTTCACATGGACCCATAGCATTTTGAAAGTGAAATAAGCCACTCTACACCCACCAGGCAACTCGAAATGGGTTCTAACAATTAAATAACTCAGTATTATCATTTAAGTGTTAATTGGGACCTTTAGCGTTTTCTTCCCCATAATCTTTGTTAAGAAACTTAATACTGTCGTTTGTACGAATAATTGAAAAACACTCATGTTTCCCTGTATGCGTAGCTCAACTCAACTGAAAATACTTGTACTTTTGGTTTGAAACATTTAATACACATATTTTGCAGACCTCATACGGTACTTGGTAAATAGTACACCATTTCAACTAACTATATCTAAATCTAAATCATACTACATTAACTTATAATCATTAATTGAATATCTTACAATGAAATATTAAAATCTTAATAACCCCAGAAATTTTTAATACTGTTAAATAGGCGACGGTTAGATTGTGTCATAATCATGAATCGAATTATTTAGTCAAATATACAAAATTTCCAACACTGAGTACAAGCACTAGACCTATATAATAGTATAAAAGTTGAGATGTTATTATGAGGTGTGAAATGATTATTATGGAATTTATAAATACAAATCTTAATTTGTAAAAATATTAATTGTCTCTAGTTGGTTATCTCTACATTGTGATATACTGATATATAATCATAAAATGAGGCAGTGGCACATAGGGAATTTTTCTGCCATAGTATGTAGTGAGTAAAAGCACTATACTTAAGAAATAGGGGTATATGTTTTCTTTTGCTTCTGAACAATTAATGGCAATTCATTTAGATTGGAAGTTTAATCAATCATAGATGATTCTTATATTTTTCGCTTTTATTTTTGGGTTGATTTTCTTGCTGTCACTTTAATTATGAAATGTGTTATATACTTGTATGCAACAATGCCAAATTGTTCCCCTCCTGTGTATAACTATATAGGCTCATAACCCAGGTTGTTCTCTTATCAATACGATGTTGCTATCATTGGGCTGTCCTATCAATAACATTACTAACTCTGAAACAAAAAAGCTGTACACTGTTGTCCTAATCTCATGATGTTTGTGATTTTGTTTCCTTCTGGTGTATGTCAAGCAAATGGTAATTCTTGCTCTTTAAAGACGTGCAAATTGTAGATGATTGCTGAATGTTTTCTACGCTTACAGAATATATACGAGTTCCAAACTCCAGTCTCTTGCTACACTTATATGTATTATTTTTTCTTTTTAATTTAGTGTTGTGACCCTTCCTTTTCCTATAGTAGATAAGCGCAGGAAATCTTTGTCTATGGAATTCTTTTGATTCTTTTTCTTATATTTTGTGATAGCCTTTTTACTTTATAGTATATCGATCATATAATTCGTTCTAAAGAAATGATACATGTTTGGTGTTTGGTCCTTGCGGTAATCAATGCTAATGGTCTATAGATGAGCAAACTCCTGTAGGTTTGTCCCGCAATGGTTGCGTTATGTATAAACAAAGTAGTGAAAACTTGTTTTCACTTTATCCTGCAACGCAGTTTCATTATAGGTTGTGATTGACATTGTATAGGTCTTTGGGAAGTCTGTTATCCCAACTGCCTTTTTTGAGTGCTTTCTTTAAGGAAGATGAAGGCAATCTGCATGGTATGTATCTTTCAGTCAATGGAGGGGGAAGCTAGAATTTAGGATACGATCTTCGAACCCTCGTTCTTCCTAAGGTCACCCTTTTTAGTAATTTAGTCCTCCTACCGAAGTGCATTAAAAACTATACCCTTCCGTGAACTTGTGTGTCTAACGAGTTAAAATATTTAAATTTTGGCTTTTCTTAAGGTAAAAGATTCCTTATCTAAGGTTTGTCCTCTACCTCATTGCTGTAACGTGTCACTTTTAGTGTGTAAATGTATGTTAGTAGTTTATTCTGTAGTTTTGAACTTGCTAATATTTTCCCCTTCAATCTGTCTTATAGAAGTTGTTTTCGTCTTTGCAGTTATGTAGAATGGACACTTTGATCTACCTCTTAGTTTATCCGCAACGGCCATTACTGACGACGCGGACAATTGAGCTGGTTAGTAGATTACTGTTCCTTCGTAATATGAAACTAAGGCGGGTGACTGAGTGATATGTCTATTTCAGGTCAGCTATGATAAACTGGGAGCCGGACAAAATGCAACTGTTGCGGTGATGAGTTACAGTGGATATGATATAGAAGATGCCATAGTAATGAATAAATCATCTTTAGATCGAGGTTTTGGTCGTTGCATTGTAGTGAAAAAGTAAAAATCTATTTCCCTAATTAGCTATGTGATCAGTCTGTTTAATTTGCTTTAGGAGGTCTTTCACGTGATTGCTATGGTAGACAATGTATGTTCTCTGTATTAAATTTTTTCCTATGAACAGATTGGCAGCAGTTAGCCAGAAGTATGAAAATGGCACATCTGATCGTATAATTAGACCCGTACGAGAAGGATATGAAGCTGAAAGAATGCAGGTATTATGTTAGTTGGTGCTGTATTCTGCATTAAGATATGACTGTGTACATGGGGAACTAAAGTGGAGAATGGGAATGTTGGTGAAGGAAATGAATATTTAGGATAATGGTTTGTAGTTTATGGGCATTTTTTGAAACTGTACCAGTTTGGGAAGATGATGACATTTTTACCATGAAGGAAGTAAATTGAGCTTGATCATAAAATTCTTCATGTGAACTAGGATTGATGGGAACCGTCATGAACACAGCCAATTGTACATATTCTTTTTTCAGTTAATAACCGTAAGGATTATATTTCAATGGACTCCATGCATTCTATGAACTAAAATATAATGTGGTTATCAATGAAAATTCTTTGCTTCTCTTGCTGCTTCAATTAAAATGACTTTTGTGCCATAAAATATCGTCTAGTGTTTTTGTTGTATTACATATTGGTTTCTTTAAGTGATTGCGAATCAGTATACAGTGTCTTCCATTAAATGTTCTGCTGTACACAGATTTTGGATGATGATGGGCTAGCAGCTCCTGGACAAATTATTCGCCCTCACGACATTTATATCAACAAGGAGTCCCCCATAGTCACCAGGGGACCAGTCACATCCCCATTGGGCCTTCCAGATAGGTGCTTGTTTGCTCTCAGATAGCATTCTTGAATTTCTTTGTTAGTAACTAATCACCGCACTGTACATGATGGTTATTTCAGTGCATATAAGCCAAGTAGACAGACATACAAAGGTTCTGATGGAGAGACACCTGTTGTGGATAGGGTGGCACTCTGCTCTGACAGGAATAACAACTTATGCATCAAATTTATGATCCGCCATACTCGTAGGCCAGAGGTAGTGAACTGATGTGGCTTGGGACTGAAAATTTCCTACTGTCAAATGTCTTTTCGAATATCTCGGTGACTAGATAAGTTTTTCCATCTAGGTTGGTGACAAATTTAGTAGCCGTCATGGGCAAAAAGGAGTTTGTGGCACCATTGTTCAACAGGAAGATTTTCCTTTTTCTGAGCGTGGAATATGTCCTGATTTAATCATGAATCCTCATGGATTTCCAAGGTAATTAATTTATATCTGAATGACATTTCAGATTTTATACTCAACTAGATCCTGAATGCTGGTTCAAACTTGTGGAACGCATGCCATTCTATTTCAATAGAAGATTCTGTTTTCTCTCTTATTTTTTTCCTTACCTTTTTTTGTTGTTGGGGTGGTGGTGGTGGTGAGGGGGATGGGAGAAGATAGGTGGATTCGGCTGGACTCTATAAGTATCCTGTGACGTTGTTTGTAAAAGAAATCGATCCAACCCTGAGAAAAGTTTGGGCCTTCTTTATTGATTGTCACCATTGCAAATCAAAGAAGTTTAGACTTAATGAGGATTTGGATAGGATGTTAAGGCGGGTGCAGGAAGAAAGAATCTCAATTGTATCCAAGTGATGAGTCTTTCTAGTGTTTGAGGTGTCCATAAGTGGTTGTGTTGTTGTGGCTTATAAAATAACTCAGTACAAGACCTCCTTTGAGCTTTCTAGGTATAAGAAAAGTACTTTAAGCTGCATCATTTTGTTTCTCGAGAAAAATAAAATTAACTTCGTTGTAGGGATTATCCTTTTTCAAAAATGATCGAACCATTCAAGGTACAATATATAATCGCACACGCTCTTTTTGTTGACTATATCCGCTTCAAGAAAAATTAGTTGGCAATAGCAGTTGATATAAATTGTCAGGAAATATTGCCAGGTGATGAAATCCAAATTTTATTTTCATGCTTTACCTTATATTTTGTATTCTAAAACTTATTGTTTGTTCTTTTGTATATTACGCCTAGGGCTTGTTTTAGTTATTACACAAATTCGTATTCATCCAATAGTTCTGATGATCTTGGTTTTTAAGTCTTCTGGTAAATCTCTTAATAGCTTTCAATACATAACTAGACTCCCGCCCCCAAGTTTTAGGCTAACTTGGAGGAGAATTAGAAGTCCTTTCTGAGGTGCCTTGTACTCCAGCTATCGAGGGGTATGTGCTTATCACTTATTTTGGATGATGAATATGCTAGAGGAGCGAAAAGCTAACTAAAATTTGATTCTTTTCTACTACACTTATGCTTCAGTGAGCCGAGTTGGGGGGGAGGGGTTTCATCATGGATTACACGATAGTTTATCTTCTTCAAAATCCTTTTTAAAAAGAATATTTTGCTACTTGTGGGCAATAAAATATGCCGATATCTGAATTGCTAGATCCTATAGGTCTAAAGTGTTAATTTATTGTAGACTGCTGCTTGATAGAAATCGTCTCTCGATCCATGTAATGATTCAAATGCTTATATGTCATATGTCTTCAGCCGAATGACAGTCGGAAAGATGATAGAACTTCTTGGTAGCAAAGCTGGAGTTTCTTGTGGTAGATTTCATTATGGCAGTGCATTTGGAGAGCCCAGTGGTCATGCAGATAAAGTTGAGACTATAAGGTGCGGGATGCTGTTCCTACTACAGTCACTATCCTGCCCCTTGATATCTATGCCCTGCATTTCATATCTCATATCTCAAGTTTTCATCACCCTTTGTAATGTGGCAGTGAAACCCTTGTGAAGCATGGTTTTAGCTACAATGGCAAAGACTTCATCTACTCAGGTTCTTGATCCACCTTCGTCTATTTAGGTTTTAAAAGTAATTGCAATAACAAGATCAACAAACTTTAACTTGTCCGGGAGTACATCATATTTGGTGTACTTTTTGGTAAATTCTCAAGAGGTACTGGAACACTTATTTTACTATGCACGTAAAGCATTCCTTTTATTGATGGTGGTCATCATACTCTCAGCAAACCAAAAAAAGAAAGAAAAGGAAAAAAAGGACGATTTTTGTCATCATGAACATGCACGTATCATGTGTGGCCCACGAATTTATGAGTTATACTACAATTCAGTTATGCAGTCAATCAAATATTGATTTGAATTCACGAACCTGATAAGATTAGCATTTGATAAGATCTATGTTTCAGATTGAATATGCTTTTGAAAAAGAAGAAACTACGAATCATATAAAACATGTTGAAAGGAGAATTATGTGTCATGGGGTACTCTCCTTTTAGCAAGTGTATGGTCAAAATTTAAAATTCTTTGTCTCATAAAGAGGTCTATGCCATAAAATAACCACTTCATTTCATCACGATCATCATAAATTATTCTACTTCTAGATTAAGGTTGTGTTGTCAGTTTTATATTTTATGTTTTTTTGCTTGATTAGTTTTTATTATTTACTAACATCCAGTTTGTCATCTATATGTAATTCAGGCATCACTGGCGAGCCACTGCAAGCATATATTTTCATGGGTCCAATTTATTACCAAAAGTTGAAACACATGGTGAGCAACGGTATTTTCTCTATGTTTGAGCTAATGACTGCTACTGTGCCTCTTAATTGCGTATCTTGCTATTCTCTGTATTTGTTGCATATTTATCAACTCCATTTAAGAAAATGAGTTTTTGCTGCATCATCCAGTGAATGTTTAGGAAAAAAATGCAAAAATTTATCAAAGATGACCGTTAATTTGACAGTGCAAATTACTAGGAGAAATTACAGATGGTTCCTGGCTTATTGATCCCAGAAAGGACAGAGGCATGTGGTGGTATTATGGGAATTATAGTTTTGTTTTGTGAATTGGTTATAAATAATCTGACAATTTCCCGCAACCAGAAGAGCTTGTGATGGAGTTCAAAACCCTTATACAGGGAATTGATATGCTTCTATTTTCTTTTTATTGGAACATATAAACATATGTTAGATAGCAAATAAGCAGAGTGAAAAGTTGAAATACCTCTATCGTTTTCATTATCCTCCTAAATAGACTTCTTTGCCTTTTAAATGGAGGGGGCTCATGTAAAGAGGGATCCCAACTGAAGCTACTTTGTACAAATAAATGCAAGTCAAAGACTTACTTAAGGTTCTTCATTATTGTTTTTCTCCTAGGAATAGATCTTTTATAGTAAATCCTTTTGGCTAAAAACATGACAGGCTTTAGCTTTAAGTTTTCATGCCATACAATGGTGTATGTTTATTCTAGGGTTATACGCCAACATCTTTGATGTTCAAGGATTCATTATGTCCTTGCTGTTATGCCATCTGATTGTTCCCAATTGTGCTTTTCGTACCACCAACTTCATACAATTCCTGACATGTTGTCTTGTGCAATATGTCGAGACCCACATATAATTCATGGAAAAAAGTACGATTCATGCCCTATCGTGTACTTCTTTACAACTGCAGCTGAGTCTATGGTTTTCTTTTAAGTTTCTACTTGTGATAATCCTATTTTCCTTGAATTTTAGGTCTTAGATAAAATGCATGCTCGAGGTAGTGGACCACGAGTTATGATTACTCGACAGCCTACAGAAGGGAGGAGTAGAAATGGAGGTTTGAAAATCTGATGAATTAATTTTACTTCATTCATGTCCCAGGAGCTATTTTTCTGATTTACAAAGTTGACCAGGTCTGCGAGTGGGAGAAATGGAACGTGATTGCTTAATTGCGTATGGAGCCAGTATGTTGATATATGAGCGTTTAATGATTTCCAGTGATCCGTTTGAGGTTCAGGTAAGCTCCACTCCATACAATAACTTATGTTCATAATCAATGTAGACAAGGATGTTGCTATAGTCAATCCTTACTCGAAGTTGCTATAAGTGGTGTCAGACTTTCCAGGCTCATAAGAAAGAGTTTTAAAATAAAATCAAGTGGTTAAAGCTCATATTGTGTTTAACCTTTGATTGGTAGTTGACCATTTGGGATTTTTACATTACCCTTCGGGATATGTAATATCAAAGTCTATATCATGGTATAGGATGAGAGTATCAAGTCAAAATTCAATTTCTCTTGCTTACATTTCTTGAGTTCTATGATGAAGTCTATTGAATGCTCAAAGTTTGTTTATAAATTTTTCTATAAATAAATCTATTGGGTGACAATTATTTACCAAAATAGAGAAACTTTTGGATGTAGTATCCGTTTTACAGTTGCAAAATATAGTTATAGATGCTGATTCTTGATGAGAAGGTCCATAGGAAAAGAAATAGAAAACTGCATGAGAGCAAACATGTAAAAAACTTAAATCAACAATCCTATGAATTGGAGCCTACAGGTTGTCCTCCGAAACATGCTATGTACCACATATCTTCCGGTCTTTTTAACCTATAACAGTGTTAAAAAATAGATGTTTCGTTACAGTAATAGTTTCGGAAATAAAACATAGAAGAGTAACTTCACTGGATTCTTACTTAGAATTCATGAAGAGCTTGATTGGTCTAACTATGAGGTGTTGGACTTTCTTATCATACAGCTAGACGTGCAGCTTTTATTTATTTTCCATTAATTAATCACGTTGATATCAGGTATGCCGGAAGTGTGGTCTGTTGGGGTATTACAACTTTAAGCTAAAGACAGGCATCTGTTCGACATGTAAGAACGGGGAGAATATATCCACCATGAAACTGCCTTATGCATGCAAGCTCTTATTCCAGGTAATAATAATTATTTGTCGGAACAAATCTCTTAAATGTTTTCTGGATTGAGAAGAGTATTGATGGGTTTTGTCACGTTTACATAATTCTTCAGGAGCTCCAGGCGATGAACATCATTCCTCGCTTGAAATTAACAGAGGCTTGAGTCGAATTGATGATGATGTTCTGTTTTGGGGATTCCAATATCCATCCTTGGAGGATATTCCATTTTTTTTTTGTGTTTTCTTCTTCCTTTTTGGTATAGAATGTAATAGTGTTATACTAGATTTACATATTAATTAATACTAGTTGTAGAACACTCGATGCATGTGTTTAATTGTTTAAAAATTATAAATATATTATTTTGTAATATAAAAGTTTCTCAATATTATAAAAATTGCTTGAAATTATGCAAGCATAAATTTTATATATGATTTTATGTCAATTATTACAAGTAGTTAGAAATTAATGAATTAGAGAAAGGAAAAAAATATAAGAATATATTTGGAGAGATTGAAGGAGAAAAGGGGGGAGAGAGAAAAAATAACAAGGTGAAGAAGAGAAAATAAGAGGGGTGAGAAAAAATTATCTATTACACCTGTTAAAGTTGTCGAGGATGCATTTTATCGAGGATGCATTTTAAGTTGCGCATAATCTATAGGTGAATAAATTGAAGAACAAAATGGTCAAGCAAACAAAGATGTTTTCGACAATGGTAAAAGAAAAAAGAAAACGAAAAGAAGCAAGAAGTACATCAATTAACTTACCGATGACTATAAGACGAAATTGCACGGTATTGTATTGTCATATTTTGTCTTTTGTTGTTTTTCAATAAAAATTTAATAGTGGAGAGGCCTGTCGCTGGTTGGTTGAAAAGAGAATGTGAAAAGAGCATGAAGTTAAGAAGGTAAATTACACATAAGACCCCTCAGTCCCTCACTTATAGTGTAATTAGTCAAAACCCTCTCGCTTATTTAAAATTACCAACAATTATGAGGATTGAATATGAAATTTAATCGAGAAAGTGTAAATCAATTACCAATTCAATTTTAGAGGCAAAAATATAGGGCTCAATCGGTCAAGGTATTTTACATCTATGGGTCTTTATGTCCAATTTTGTTAAATTTTACAACAACAGGTCTTGATATGCCCAATTCTGGGCATATAATATTAATAATCACAACAGACCCAAAAGCTATGGTATAACCCAAGCCCAACGGAAAACCCCCCTTCGGATATAGGATCCGTGTGTCCTAACCGGGTCCCAAATGACCCGTATGTCGACCTGAACTAAGAGCCCTCTGATTGCTCCACGTGTCGTGATCCAGTAAGTGCACGTGATAATCTCATATCCGTACACAGTGTCTACTATAAATACCCTCATTGATGACCAAATGGGGGGACACAATCTCTATTCACTAAAATTCCCTATTAGATTCAGAAACGGCGGCACATCGAAGTCGTCCCAGGGAGCATTGGGTGTATTTGTTTGAACTCCCGGATGAAGGCTTTCAAATAAAAAAGTGGCTATTGGGACGAGAAATCACTCTTTCCGCCTTGGCGAGGGATTAGGGGTCGCCCTCGTCCAAGAGCGATTGCTCGCCCGGCATTGGCCTCTTCACCCACCAGGATGGAACAACTTAACACGAGGGACATGTAGCTCCGAGCTTCAACCCAGATCTTGAGTACACCCACTTACAAATTACGAGGTTTATGTTAGGACGCCCTAATTGATTTGAACTACACTAGACTTGATCCCATTTGAAGGTGCGTAGACAGCTCTATCTTTGAGTGCAGTCTATAATCTACTAATCTTCGAGTCGGGTCCTACCCAAACCTCGACTGGTTCGTGTGGTAGATCTAAAGAAATACGACCCAGATCAGTTGGCGCCGTCTGTGGGAACGTCTACTTAGTTTCGCTGTACGATCGAACCGAGCTATAGAGGAATCAAGCAATCGCCAGAATAAAGGACTTCAGGGCAATGAAACACATTGTACACTAAATCCCGAGGTATATCCACCTCCGGGCTACGAAAGGGGTGACGAACCCATCATAACAATGATACACGGGCAATTCCCGTAAAGAATGCAAGAATACGCTCAAAAAGCTCTACAAGAGCACTTGGCTAAAGCTCCGGCTATGCCACACATACAAGTAAATCCCGACCCTATTACACCCCGTAGGCTATTCCATAAGCCCATTCCACCAACGGATAAGGCCAAGAAAGCCCAAGAAAACGAGGCACAAGGCGAATATCTGGTGCAAAAATCCAAAGAGGGGGCTGAAAGCCACACCCATTCACTTCGTGAGGGTAGCAAGGGCAAAAATGCTGTGCATGAAGAGATGTTTGACTCACCTAATATGCCTAAAAAGGCTTTTTGACCCGTTTCAGCTCTACAGAGGAGAAACTCTTCCTTTTGCGAAGAAATTTTGTCAGAATCTTTGGGGAACTTCCCTATTATATTCCCGATCTACCGAAGTATGATGGATCGACAGATCCCAAGCAGCACGTAATTGCATATGAAAACCTAATGACAATGCATAATCTATCAGATGCATTGAATAGTAGAATTTTTTTGACGACCCTGACAGGGCGAGCTCAGGATTGGTTCACCCATTTGCCCATGGGGTGCATCGTGGACTACATACAATTCATGCGCAAATTTAAGTATCACTTCGCTAGCAAGCGTAAGTATGCCAAATCTGTGGCCCATTTGTTTAGCATAAGGCAAAAAGATGATGAGAACTTACGATCCTTCATGGATCGATTTAATGATGAAGCATTAGATGTTCAAGGCTTGACTAACGAGATAGAAATCAATTTGATGATAAATGCCCTTAAAATAGGACCATTTGCTGATGCTTTAATCAGGGATCGTCCGTCTGATATGGAAGAACTCATGGTAATAGCTCAGAGATATATCTATGTTAAAGAAATGAACAAACTCAAGAGGGAAGAGTCCAGAAGCAACTAAAAGATAAAACTCAGGAGAAGAATTGAAGTTCGAGGAACGAACACCTCGATACACAAGGTTCGAGAACTACACTCCTCTGAACACTTTAAGAGGACAAGCACTGCTCGCCATTGAGAACAAAGATATGTTAATGTGGCCACGACCCATGAAAGAAGGAGCTAAAAAGAAGAATCCAAACAAATATTGCAGGTTCCACAATGATACAGGCCATGACACCGAGGAATGCTTTCAATTGAAAGATGAGATTGAGAGATTGATCAAGCAAGGGTATTTGTAACCATTCATCGATCATAAGGCTCGAGAGAGGAAAGAAGAGCCTAAATCTCCGGAACGACAAGGTCGAAGAGACCGAAGTCGCTTCAGAGATCGTGGCAGGGACAATTATCGAAGAAGAGATGATTATCATAATCGAGATCGTAGGGACGACAATCAAAGTGACGAACGTCGAGATCGATACCCAAAAGAGGATCACAATGCGAATAACAATCTACCTCTTCATGGTGAAATCATAACCATTGCGAGAGGTCCTACTAATGGAGATTCACAAATGTTAGGTATATGCCCTAGATGCCAATGAGGAAAAATAGTTAGATTAGGGTATCTTATTATGTTGTACAAACTATTGAGAAAAAATTAATAAAGGCATTTATATTTTGTTCATATAAATCTTTATGGCATCTAAATAAGTATTGAACATATAGTCCATGTGAATAAAGGTTTGACTCTTTGCCCTTTATGGAATAAAGACATGGCATGGGAAGAGTCTTACACCTTATCACTTAAAAGGGTTTGCAAGTCAAAGAATCTTGATTGGGCATTAAGATTCGACTTGTATGACACATGCTTTGACGATGAGTGCCTGTCGAACACTATAGGGATAGTGGGAGCAAGTATCATAGATATGTCAATGGAATTGACATATTCGAACACGGCTCGTAGTAATCCGATCATATGGGTATTTACTCAGTGACTGTCAATGATTGGATTACTGATCATAATAGTATGCCTGAGCCTTAGACTTGAGGGTTCATGATCAATGTGCTTGTATTATTGGATCTGTTACCAAAGTAGTTAGGCCCATATCACCTGTTGATGGGGTCGGCCTCGAAGTGCGATTTCAATGAGACAAGTAGCAGTTGATCAGTGATCGCCAAGATGGGATTCACTGTCTCGATAGTAAACGAGAAAGTATCCTGTGCGATTATAGGCTAATGAAATTATAAGTCTTTGGCCAAAGCATAAACAACTAACTCATGTGGGACATTGAGGGTAGTTTAGTAATTTCATTATGCTATAATCTAATGCACAGTATCAAGTTTAGTGAGTTTGACATTTTCCATGACTCTCACTTGATCGGGATACGTCAGTGAAGGGCTTATACTCATACGGTATTTATGGTCAAGAGGTTCGTAAAATGATTCATTCATTTCGTACTCAATTGGGTTACGATGTGAGTCCACGGGTCTGGCTAGGTGACACTCACATCCTTAGGTAATTCCTCCCTTTGCCAATTGAGACGAACCTAAAGAGTCGCGCTATAAGAAACGAGCGGGATGTATCTTTTTGTGTAAATATTTTAGAAAGAATTAAATGGACTGATTGATATATTAGATTAAATTAATTAATTAAATAAATAATTTAATTAGATTAGATTAAATTATTTAATTAGTATATTAATTAATTGGAATTAATTAATAGTATATATTATATTTAAATTGGATTTAAATTTAAATATATACAGATGGGCTAAAAATTGCACAAGCAAATTAAATGCCCACCCAGTCCAAAAGAAAGCCCTAAGGGGCGGCCACTCTAGGGTTTCTTGGAGTAGCCTCCAACTTGTTCCACAAGCTAGTTGAGTTTAAATAGGACTCCTACAGTGGAACAAAACCCTAAGTCACAAGGTAACTAATCTGATTACACAACACAAAAAGAAAAGAACTTTCTCCGCTCTCTCCTCTCTAGCCATCCACTCTAGCAAGAAAAGGAGGAGTTTCGGGATCTTTGGAAGGCTCGTTTTGCGTGATGCTTTAGAGACAGGAGCCCTTAGAGGATTGCTGTTCTGCAGAATCAATAAACGAATCAAAAGAGTATGTTTATTTATTCTAATTTTCGCAAAACCCATGAAAAAATCATCATATCTATTTTTGTGATCTACCGGTACGAATCCTCGAATCTTCCGCTGCAATTGTCTGTTTTGACTGTACGGGATTCCTAACAACAAAATGCTCGAAAGAGATACACGCGGGAATTGAAGGCACACTAACAAAGATCTTAGACATTGCATGTCATGACAGTGCGTTCAAAGCGGTAACCTATAAGTTTCGAAGATGAGGATCACGAGGGTGTGGGTGGACCACAGGACGACCCAATGGTGATCAAGATGGATATCACAAATTTTGTGGTATATAAAGTGCTTGTCGATAATGGCAGCTCAGCTGACATCATGCTCTTGAGTGTACTTCGGAAGATGAACTTTGATGACGACTTCGTCCTGTAACTACACCTCTGGCCGGATTTGGAGGCTCTGAGATCACTCCAGTTGGAACAATTGATCTCCCTGCTTCGTTGGGTGACGAATCCACGAACAAAACAGTGATGATTAAATCCCTAGTTGTAGACACTCCATTTGCATACAATGTCATATTGGGATGACCTGGCTTAAACTTATTCAGAGCTGTAGTATCCACACCTCATCTGAAAATGAAATTTCAAACAAAGGCAGGGATTGGACAAGTCAGATGTAATCAAGAGCTGGCACGAGAGTGCTACACTACTTCGTTGAAACAAAGTCCCACAAAAAAGAAACCAGAAAGAGTGAGGAAGTTGTCTTCTACCATAGAACTTCCGAACTACGATCCAGACCCGAGCAAGAAACAAAAAATGGAGGAAACTCACATCGAGCCATTGGATCACAAAGTAATTGAACTTGTACCTGGCAACCTCGAAAAGACAACACGAATTGGCTCACAAAGGGACCCAAGCCTTGAAGTCATGATGATAAACTTCTTAAGGAAAAACAAGGACATCTTTTCTTGGACAACATCATATTTCAAAGGCATAAGTCCAGAAGTCATTGTACATCGGCTAAATGTCGAACCAGAAGCAAAACCAGTCAAACAAATGAAAAGGAATTTTGAACCAGATCGTAATGCCATAATTGATGCCGAAATGAATAAGCTTCTCGATGTTGGATACATCAATGAGATCCATTTTACTGAATGGTTAGCTAATGTGGTGTTAGTCCTGAAAGCTCAAGGCAAATGGCGCATGTGCACCAACTTCACTGATCTAAACAAGGCATGCCCCAGGGATCATTATCCGCTGCCTCGAATAGATATATTGGTGGACTCCACAGTTGGTTGCGCACTGCTGAGCATGATGGATGCGTACCAAGACTTTAACTAGATAATGATGGCAGTAGAGGACCGTGAGAAGACCTCGTTCATAACCTCAAAATATGTATATTGTTACAAGGTTATGCCTTTTGGCCTTAGAAATTCGGGTGCTACGTACCAAAGGCTCGTGAACATGATGTTCAAAAATGAGATCAGAAGAACCATGGAAGTATACGTCGATGATATGTTGGTAAATAGTACTGAGGACTATGATCATTTGAATCATCTGAAACGATCTTTCCAGATTATGAACAAGTATGGCATGAAACTCAACCCACACAAATGCACATTTGGTGTAAGGGGAGGAAAGTTCTTAGGATTCATACTCAATAAGGTATTGAAGCTAATCCGGAAAAAAATCGAGCAATCCTGGACATATCTTCATCTCGAATGGTAAAAAATGTTCAGAGACTAACGGGTCATATGGCCAGTGTAAACAGATTCATCTCGTGAAGTGTGAATAAAAGTTTACACTTCTTCAAGACACTCCGAAACATCAAGAACTTTAAGTGGACTGAAGAATGTGAGAAAGCTTTCCTGGAACTAAAGAATTATTTGACTTCACCACCTCTCTTGACGAAGCCAGTCTTAGGGGAAGACCTTCTCTTGTATTTGACAATTTCTGAAGAAGTAATTGGTTCCGTATTAGCTCGTGAAATAGAATCGGAGCATCGTCCAATTTACTATGTGAGCAAAATTCTACAAGGAGCGGAAAAGAACTATCTTGTGATAGAAAAGTGGGCACTCATGTTGATCACTGTGGCTAAGAAGCTACGTCCATACTTCCAATCGCATCGCATCGTGGTTCTCACGAACCAACCCTTAAAGCAAATCTTAGCCAAGCCTAGCGCATCTGGAAGACTCGTAAAATGGATGTAGAATTAGGTGAGTACTCGATTGAATATCGACCTCGTACCTTGATCAAGGCACAAATAATGGCTGATTTTTTAGTGGAGATGTCATCATCGCCTGATAACGATGTAAACACCTCGATAACCGACGAATGGTTATTACATATAGATGGTTCGTCGATGTCCCAATGTGGTGGAGCTGGAATTTGGATTCAAGATCCACATGGAAATGACCATGAATTTGCCATCAAACTCGATTTTGATGTGACAAATAACGAGGCTGAGTGCGAAGCTTTAATTGAAGGCCTAAACATAAAAAACTTGAATGTGAAGATCTCAATTCTTTCACAGACTCGCAGCTCTTAGTGAACCAAGTTAGCGGAGCTTACGAGGCAAAGGAAAAAATGATGTGCAAGTACTTGCAACGAGTGAAAAGTCTCACGACCAATTTCGATAAATTAACCTTGAATCAGGTACCGCGTGAGGAGAATGATAGAGCTGATGCTCTCTCCAAGTTCGCCAATTTAATCACGATAGTGAAAAGAAGGCAAGTCACACTTCTCACTTCGGATCATTCTGAGATATTGGAAGATGAATCGATCAATGTGATAGATGAAGAAAATTCTTGGAAAGATGAGATAAAACAATATTTGAAAACAGGAAAGATGCCTGAAGATCGAAATGAATCATGAAGATTGATGTATCTAGCCGCGAGATTCACAATTATTGATAATGAGTTGTACAAATGACACGACAAAATCCTAGCAAGAGAACTAGGTCGCGTAAGTAGTAAAGTGGATTTCTAAGTCCGGGGTTATCGTATCCGCAGGGACAACTATAATCTAAGTACCAAGACTACTATATTACTCAATTCTAAGTTAAATCGGTCGATAGAAAGGTTGATTAACTAATTAATAAATACTAGAAAATAAACTAAGGCAACGTTACACCAAATATAGGGAGGAAACAATAGAGAGAAGCGATCAAGGCACATGGTTCAACCGATTATGCATTTAGATTGTGATTTAGGTTCTATTGGATTATTAGATTGATTTAGCTAAGGCGAAATTCCCTAACGTACGTACTACCCAATCTCTTGGCATAGCAACCCTACCCTTGGTAACGATTTCCTATATATCTCTTTATGAAAACTCGATTAACGAGGATGCATTTAAGGTCTAGGAATTCCCCACGTGAATGGAAAGCCACCTAAAGAAACCGTGTCTATCTCTAGTCGGTTTAACTATAGGGTATTTAATGTTTATATCTTCCCTAGGTTATTATCTCTCGATCTCTAACCTAGGCATTTTATCAAACACTTGGTGATCAAGCAAATGTAGCATTGAGATCAAATATTGAATACATAGCTAAAACCAAAATTAATCCAATAAACATCAACAAATCAACAATCAAAATAACATAAACGGCCTATCCATGGCCTCAATCAAACAAGTTTAGCTCATATTCATGTCAAAAGTGCAAATATAAATCATACAAGTCATAGGAGATTTGAACAAATTCAAGAAACAAATATGTAAAAACTCCCTAATTCTTGTAGAGATGTGGATTCCTTGTTGAATTCTCCATGTTTTGACCTTTAATCTTCTCTTCTAAGCTCTCCCTCTCTCTATTTTCGTGTGGTTGCTGATATCCAAGGTGAGTTCGGGTAAAAAATGGCTAAAAGGGGTATTTATAGACCAACCCGCTGTCTCGAACGCCGAGGCGTTGGGTGTCGAACGCCGCGGCGTTCAACATTCTGCTCCTGAACGCCGCGGCGTTGGTGATGAACGCCGCGGTGTTCCCCTGCTGCTCCAGCCAGTTTTGGTAAACTTCGCATACTTTCTCTACCGATGTCGGAATACACTGATTCAAGATTCTGTAGAATCCTAAAACAAATATCTACAACTCTCAAGAAGACACTGGGGCCTAAATCAAATGTTAAAGATGACAAAATCATCTCACAAGTCACTGAATGAGAAAACTCCATCGTAAAACGTCTCTTCCGATGACGTTTTCACCTCCTTCCCTACATATCTGATCTTTGTCTTCAACATAAGAAATGTACCTTTGCCTCTTATATTTCCATTGGTATAAGAAGTGTGTAATTTGGACATGGGTAGAGAAATCTATTCCATAAACTCTAGCACTGCACAGACAGTTTGTATTTTTATGCATGATTTACCTTCAATCCTTGTTCTTTTCCTCCAAATCATATGTTATTCTAGAAAATATGAGAAAACAAGGATCAAAGCATCAAATGTGATCAAATTATCAAGGAAACAATCAAAACCAAGTTGATAAACGGGGGAAAACTAGTGTAAAAATAACATATATCAACTACCCCCAAACTTAGCTTTGATCGTCCTCGATCAAATACAATCAAGCACACACATGAAAGCTCGAAATGGTTTTTCTTTTGCAATCTCATACACACAAAAACAAGCATTAAACCTTCGAAGAAGTTTCGGAAGAGTTACCCGATGCTTTGAACATTCAGCAATTTGAAAACCACACAAAATCTTAGTTTCCATCCTGAAATCATGAACTCCCACTCCCATATTCATGTCAAGAGCACACTTTAGATAAGATTATGCAAATCAATTTGAAAGTAAAGCCATGGAAACAATTCAACATTCGTTAACCCATCGGTGTGTATAAAGTGCAATTGTCACAATCAAAAGGTCTTTACGGCTTGTAATGTAAAGCTAGGTGATGGCTAGGATTGGAAAATATGGATAAAGTGACTAAGTCAAGAGAGCCTATAATTCAAAATCATTGATCTAAATTCGCAAATAGACTACAAAAACTTTCACACCTTATCACTTATCCCTTTTTCACTCTCTTTTTCCTATCAACTTACAACCCCCAAACTTGTTTCTTTTCATATCGGGTTGTACATAGATTTCCAAGACAAATGATCCAATTGAGTGCCAAGATCAAAGCCTAGTCGAGAGCACACTTTTTTTTTCTTTTTTCTTTTTTTAAATATCTCTCTCTCGAATATTTAGCCCATTGCTCAAGTTTTCATTTCATCCCCTTTTTTACATAATACTTCAAACCTCAAATATCCCAACATAGCCAAAACATCACTATCTAACTCATGTACATTCAAATCAAAACAAGGTGACTATCCATATTCAAGTCAAATGATATGAAGTTGTAAACTCTCTTGATTGGGTGCAAGACATTGTTTTTCTTTTAGACTAGAAGGTGGTTGTCTTGGCATATGAAATAAAGACGAATGGTGGTTTCTAGTGTGCTTAACACACTCCATTCTTATCAATACGGCTCAAATCAAGGTCTAGAGATTATGCAATATAGAGAAGGCCAAAATGTAAGACTAACAACAATGAAAGATGACCTAAATCATTTTATGATTTTACAACATTAATACACACTTCATAGTCAACAAAATTGAAAGTCCAACGTTTTAAATCCTCAAAAAAAAAAATTGCATAAGCATGACTAAAAAGGGCTTTCAAGTCACAACATATGACATGTTGACCACAGATAAGGGACTTTGACTTCGAGAGAGTAGAGATATTCAAACGCATTATGCTCTCATGCAAGGGTGCAACAATTCATGAATTCTATATCAACTAGGTTGTACCCCCAAACTTAAATTAAACATTGTCCTCAATGTTCATGAAATAAATGTAAGGTAAGAGGGATAAGCGATACAACCCTGAAATGGAGAGAAACGGGGGGGAGCATGGTGGTGGGCTCATATCACAGGATCAAACTGTGGTCAAAACCTGAACGAGAGAAAACTCAAAGGAAACCATATCAAATCGAGTCAAGGGGGAAGAAAACAAAATGAAGGCACAAAAGAAAAGAAAGAAAGCAATAAAAGAAACTTGGGTTGCCTTCCAAGAAGCGCTTGTTTATAGTCATTAGCTCGACTTTACCGAGTTATTTCAAGGGGTTTTCGAATGAATGCTTTGTTCATTCTCCAAGTAAGGATGAAATAGGGCCCGGTGTTACTAGAAAATATGATGAGTAGTGACCAAGCAATCATCCATTCAAATATTTTCTCATAGTCCATCACCACTTCCATCACTCTTTCTTCCCATTGTGCCGAGTGATGATTTGGACTATTCTCCAATTTACAAATAGATGACCATTTTTCTTCACCCATCGAAGTGGAAAATTTGGAGTTCATGATGTAGGACTCGAGGAGACTATTGGTTCTTTTAACCTGAGAAAGCTCAACACTAAAAGGATCAAAAACATCAATGCGTAAAGACAAATCCGAATCAATTGGATGCTTACAAACCTCATAGCTATCACAAATAACCATATTAACCTATAGTTAAAAACAACTCACCTTCACTGGAATCAATTACCTCTTTACATGTGGAGAGGACAGAGGGTGGACAATCTTTAGTGATAGGGGGGAGACATTGTAGTCCTAAATCAACCGCTTGTTCAACTTCTGTATTGAGGGAAGCCTCATTTTCTTTTGTGCGATTCTCTAGGGTGCATGACTCTCTCTCCTTCCATAAGTTGATTGGTTGATCGACTAGTATGACCACTTCCCTACTATGAGCTTCTGACTCCTTTCTACGAGCTTCCATCTCTTTTATGATAGCTTCCATCTCGTTTATGCTAGCTTGTGAGCTTGCACAATCTACATTCAACTGGTCCTCAAGAGTAGATGTCATCGTTGGCTCTTGTTGATAGGAACTATCATATTGTTGGGAGGGAAGGCTATAGACATGGTCAAATCCTAAGGCATTGTTGTAACTCCATGTTGAGCTTGCAGGATTTATCCAACCAGGATGGTAAGTATGCTCATAGGTTTCCATTTTCATTGGGGTTGATGAGGCGAATTATGGATCCCAATCATGCGCCAATCCTGGTGAAAACATCATTCCATCATTGTTGTAACTCCATGTTGATCTTGAATGATTTAGCCAACCGGGATGGTAAGTGTGCTCATAGGATTCCATAGGTGGTAAAACAATTGGCCCAGCTGCTCCTTGAATGTTTGGCATCATGTAATCCCTCATAAGGATTTGTGGAGATACCTCCGGTTGCTTTAGAGGTATGCCAAGCTTTGCAATTTCCCGACGCACCGCTTCTGCTAGGACAGCGGGATCTATGTGTGTATAAGGAGTCTCCATCGTGGCTTGCTGTGGTTGAGTCTCCCTTTGAAGTCTTACCCCTCGAGTAAATGTGCATTCAATCTCAGGGTCCAACTCCGCTAGTCCAATCCCACTAGTACGTGTCATGCACTAATGAGATCAATCTCGCACAAAGAAAGACAAAACAATCAGTAAAAAAAAAAATTGATCTAAGCTCAAAAAGAATAAGAGAATCTCAATATTAGATACCATAGTTGTCCCCGGCAACGGCGCCAAAAACTTGACACGAAAAAATCCTAGCAAGAGAACTAGGTCGCGTAAGTAGTAAAGTGGATTTCTAAGTCCGGGGTTATCGTATCCGCAGGGACAACTATAATCTAAGTACCAAGACTACTATATTACTCAATTCTAAGTTAAATCGGTCGATAGAAAGGTTGATTAACTAATTAATAAATACTAGAAAATAAACTAAGGCAACGTCACACCAAATAAAGGGAGGAAACAATAGAGAGAAGCGACGAGGCACATGGTTCAACCGATTATGCATTTAGATTGTGATTTAGGTTCTATTGGATTATTAGATTGATTTAGCTAAGGCGAAATTCCCTAACGTACGTACTACCCAATCTCTTGGCATAGCAACCCTACCCTTGGTAACGATTTCCTATATATCTCTATATGAAAACCCGATTAACGAGGATGCATTTAAGGTCTAGGAATTTCCCACGTGAATGGAAAGCCACCTAAAGAAACCGAGTCTATCTCTAGTCGGTTTAACTATAGGGTATTTAATGTTTATATCTTCCCTAGGTTATTATCTCTCGATATCTAACCTAGGCATTTTATCAAACACTTGGTGATCAAGCAAATGTAGCATTGAGATCAAATATTGAATACATAGCTAAAACCAAAATTAATTCAATAAACACCAACAAATCAACAATCAAAATAACATAAACGGCCTATCCATGGCCTCAATCAAACAAGTTTAGCTCATATTCATGTCAAAAGTGCAAATATAAATCATACAAGTCATAGGAGATTTGAACAAATTCAAGAAACAAATATGTAAAAACTCCCTAATTCTTGTAGAGATGTGGATTCCTTGTTGAATTCTCCATGTTTTGACCTTTAATCTTCTCTTCTAAGCTCTCCCTCTCTCTATTTTCGTGTGGTTGCTGATATCCAAGGTGAGTTCGGGTAAAAAATGGCTAAAAGGGGGTATTTATAGACCAACCCGTTGTCTCAAACGCCGCGGCGTTCAACATTCTGCTCCTGAACGCCGCGGCGTTGGTGATGAACGCCGCGGTGTTCCCCTGCTGCTCCGGCCAGTTTTGGTAAACTTCGCATAACTTTCTCTACCGATGTCGGAATACACTGATTCAAGATGCTGTAGAATCCTAAAACAAATATCTACAACGCTAAAGAAGACACTGGGGCCTAAATCAAATGTTAAAGATGACAAAATCGTCTCACAAGTCACTGAATGAGAAAACTCCATCGTAAGACGTCTCTTCCGATGACGTTTTCACCTCCTTCCCTACATATCTGATCTTTGTCTTCAACATAAGAAATGTACCTTTGCCTCTTATCTTTCCATTGGTATAAGAAGTGTGTAATTTGGACATGGGTAGAGAAATCTATTCCATAAACTCTAGCACTGCACAGACAGTTTGTATTTTTATGCATGATTTACCTTCAATCCTTGTTCTTTTCCTCCAAATCATATGTTATTCTAGAAAATATGAGAAAACAAGGATCAAAGCATCAAATGTGATCAAATTATCAAGGAAACAATCAAAACCAAGTTGATAAACGGGGGAAAACTAGTGTAAAAATAACATATATCAACAAACGATCCTCAGCATGTCCACTTCTTTGCTGTCTAGTTCCATCTCAAGCACAATATGTGATGCAAGAAATCCATGAAGGTAGCTGCGGAAACCACTCTGGAGGTCAAGCCTTACACAAAAGATCTTAAGGCAAGGCTATTTTTGGACTACTCTAGTGCAGGATACTTCGAGCTTTGCCAAGTGATGTAAACAATGTCAATTACACTCAGACTTGTCTCATCAAAATGCTATTCCAATGGAACCGATCAAGATTTCATATCCCTTCGACCAATGGGGAATTGATATACTAGAACCTTTCCCTCCAGCCATGGGCCAAAGGAAATTCATCATTGTTGTAGTGGAACACTTCACGAAGCGGTGGCAAAAATCACCGAGGGAGAGGTCATGAAGTTCCTATGGAAGAACATAGTCTGTAGATTCGGGGTTCCCCGTGTCCTAATATCAAACAATGGCACTCAATTCAATGGAAAATTGGTGACGAACTGGTGCACAGAAATGAAAATTCAACAACACTTTACTGTTGTGGGAAATCCACAAGCCAATGGTGAAACTGAGGTATGTAACAAAATCCTCCTTTAAGGATTGAAGGCTAGGACTGAAGGAAAGAAGGGGAATTGGGCCGATGAACTTTTGGGTGTTCTATGGTCCTATCGAACTACACCTAGAAGTTCATTTGGAGAATCCCCATTTTGCCTAGTCTATGGTTCAGAGGCTGTTATCCCAGCTGAAATAGGGCTCGCATCATACCGAGTTGCCTCATATGACAAGCCGAACAATCTTGAACTGAACATAGAAGGTTGACACTTTGAATTGGACATCATTGAGGAGAAAAGGGAGGGTGCATATGCGAAAATACTTATGCAAAAGAATGCTATGGCCCGTGCATACAACAAGAATCTAAGGCCAAAAAGTTTGCAAGTCAGAGATCTAGTTCTGAAAAAGTAGAAATCTCAAAACACGTAGGGAAGCTCGATGCAAATTGGGAAGGACTTTTCAAGATAGTAGAAGTTACAAAACGAGGAACCTACTATCTTCAAGACATGGAAGGGAAGGAATTGCCTCGCCCTTGGAACATACACAACCTCAGAAAGTTCTATGCGTAAACATCGTATTTCATATCACGATGTATAATCTTTTGTCAAATGTGTACGATCTAGGCAGTCATGTCTCTACTAAATAAGATCCTACACTTCCTTTATTCAAATGAGTAAACTACATATGATTACGAACTACAAGTTCAAAAGCATTCGAATATTAAGTTGCAGCACGAATGAGTAACATGAAATAAATTTCGCTCCTATGCATCAAATAAGCGTATGATACAATCTAACATTTGTATTATTAATTTCATTTGAACATGATATGATCTAACAATCTAATTTATGCGAAACAGTACATAAATGATGAATGAATATCAAGTCAAGCATACTGCATTACCCGAATCAACACTTAGTATTAAGAATATCATCAACACAACTAAGGATCAAATATCGTTAACACGACAAAAGATCAAATATCATCAACACCTTCCAAAGATAGCATATGCATATAAAAAAAACACAATAAACTAAGTTGTTTACCCAAAGGGGTAACATGACCCACCAAATATCCGAAGGCTCTATGGCCTATACATGCAAAATATAAGAAGCTAATTAAATTGTTCAAAGGCACTACGGCCTATCAAAACATGATTCAAGTTCATAATTACTAAGGAATTTACGAGGTGCCCCTTTCGTTGCCGTACTTGTCGCCATCTTCATTGGGATCACCGTCTTCATCATCTGACTTGGCTAAATCATAAAATTCAGGATAGTTAATGAAGATGGCCAACTCACGATTCTTCGAACTTGATGGGCAAATTGAAGGTTTGTAAGCAAAGTCTTCAAACGCCTCGATGTCAAAGTTTACTGAAAAGTGACCTTCCTTTATCAGATAGTTAATAGCTTTATTGAATCTGCCAAGCATATCTTCAAGAGATCTGGATAGCATAAGCTTCTCAAAAGAGGTGGAACCTCTAAATGCTTTAGCACCACCTAGGTGCAGCTGTACCATCATGTCTTTAAACTCAAAACCTGTCACAGACTCAGTCTTTCCTGCTTGACGGCCCGCATCAAACGACTCTTTGACCTCATTTTTTGCAACTTGCAGCTGATTCTCCAAGCCCATTATCTTTTATTTGCCTCGTGAAGAAGCCCTTCAAAGTGAACCTTGTTGGTGGACGGGGCACTAACAGCTGTGTCATGCTCTTTCTAAGCTTCATCTGTTTACGTTCTTGGATAGCCACATTTATATGCTTTAACATCTCGACCTCAACCTTTTTCTTCTCATCTTTCCAATAGGACACACTCATGGCCAAATGATGCATGTGCAAGCCGGCCTACTGATGCATACATTCACATATTAATGACATCTAACATTTATATTGCACATATAAATGAAAAAAGAGTATACAAATAACAATAACACGAGTTAACTTCATTAAATAATATCCACTAACGTCTTCCACTTCAGTATGCCGAATGGGCATCAGCGCTGCCTTATCTCGAGCTAAATGAGTATTATTGTAAAGCTCGTTTGCTATCAAACATCGAGGTTTATTGGGGACTCAAGGAATCAGTGTAAACCCTCCAAGAGGGTTTTAAGATAGTTCATTTTTCATGCACGGGAAGACGAGCTTGAAAACCGTTTCACTCGCTATTCTCTAATCGGTCATTCAAAAGCAACGCCTCGAAATGATCAACTAATTGGAAGCTCTCATCGGGGATAATGGGCGGAACCTCTGTAGAACTATCCCTCTGTACGTCTTGAGTAGGACGTTGTTTGAAGGTAATCTTGGGACGAGTTCTAGCAGAGTTCTCCAATCCCAATGCAGCATCGTCGGACCCCTCATGGCGAACCAAAAGGGATAACTTCATTAACCTCGGAAGTCGGAGCTCTAGGAGGAAGCATGGAATCGATCCTTAGTGTACCTTGCTCAACATTTGCATCTCGAGCTTTGCCTTTAGATGATTTCCCCTTAGCAGTGTGCGCTAGAGCCAAGACCTTGGCTTCATAGTCCATAGCTAAAATTAACATGCAGAACAACAAAGTAAAGATGAAATTAATAATTCGGAATGGGTAAAAGGAAATGCTTACCTAAAGGAACAACTGTATCAGAAGCTCGAAGAGGAGCGGTGCTTAAACCACATCGAGATAAAATGACCTCTTTCATGATCTTTTCGGTTTCGAACCATGTTTGGAAATTGTTGTGGATAAAATGGGGAACCCAAGTGACCTCACCAAAATCTCGAGGATCACTAACTCTCAAATTCCAACGACGTGGCATCCCCAAGGCTTGAAGTTTGTTTTAGCAATAAAAAAGAATTGGGGTTTCCACTCACCAAATGATGATGTAGTAACATACGATGTCTAGTGAGGCTCTATATAATAAAACCCTTCACCATCTTTTTTTGATCCACGACACAAATGAAATAAGCTCCAAAAATGAGCTAAACTTACATCGGCATTAAGACCGACCATTAATGCCATGAACTAGTTAATTAAATTATATGAATTTGGTAGTAACTGTGTAGGACTAAGACGCAACCTATTGAAGATCTCGAGATGAATATCACTACGAGGAAATCTTAACCCAGTGGTGAGATGAGCAATATGAAAGCAACGGTAATGTTTTGGAGGACAATAAAGTCTCTCATTAGAGCGCGGAATTCTAATTATATAATCATCAAGAATAAAATACCTAGCTCTAATGTCATCAATCTGACTTGCAGTCATGGTGGACTTCATATTTACCCATTTTGGTAATTTCGATGACTTAGACTTATGTTTAAACAACTCTAAATTAAGATGCGAAACCCTCACTGTTTAAGTCGGGAACCTCGCCCTCAACACTGTTATTAGAACTATCATTATTACTTATACCCCTTTCCGCACTGTTATTCGCTCCACTCCGATCGTCCATGGTTATGTCAACAAGGTTACCACGACCTACATTATAAACAAAGCGGTCACGAGTTCTACACAGACCAGGAGAGCAAACATGAGTCATATTTACAATTGGATTCAAAATTCCTACCTCGTTATTATCATTACAATTATTATCCCGCTAAATAAAAGAATCTATGGCCCTAAATGTTTTATCCGAAGAAGAATTACTACTAGAAATTTCATTATTGTTAACAGAAGACAATGAATAAGCACGATTAGACATCGAAACCATAAAAACAGAAATAATGTAGAAGAAAGAAAAACCGACAAACCTAAAACCCAAAAGAGGCGCTACGAAGTAGAAGCTTCCAATGAGATGGATTGAGAAAATCCCAATGCAGATATTTCTCTCTCTATAAGGTGAAAGTGTAAAAATGTAAAAAATGAAGTTACCGCATATTTATAGGAGAGATGATGACAACACACTGTGGAGATTAACGTGGCGTTTGAATTCTACTGTCAAGATTAAATGGTGCTCTTTTTTAGAAAAGACAATAACGATAGACATTGAAAGCGTAATGATGACGTCGCCCTATGAAAAAACGTGCATCATAAATGATTTGATGTATGCGCCACCAGAAATGAAATAAGCCCATTAATCTGACATATAAACCTTGGAAATTGTGTACAATGAGTATATGCCGACGTGACACCTTTTTTTTTTTATCAGAAAACATGACCAGACATCATATCTACTTTGTTAGTTCTAAATTCGAATTTTATTACGATCTCAGAACTATCGAAGTGGAAGACTAGATGATATGCCCAATTCTGGGCATATAATATTAATAATCAGAACAAGCCCAAAAGCTATGGTCTAGCCCAAGCCCAACGGAAAAGTGTCCTTCGGATATAGGATCCATGTGTTCGAACCGGGTCCCAAATGACCCGTATGTCGACCCGAACTAAGAGCCCTCCGATCGCTCCACGTGGCATGATCCAGTAAGTGCACGTGATAATCTCATATCCGTACACAGTGTCTACTATAAATACCCTCATTGATGACCAAATGGGTGGACACAATCACTATTCACTAAAATTCAATATTAGATTCACTGTAGCTCCGAACTTCAATCCAGATCCTGAGTAGACCCACTTATAAATTACAATGTTTATGTTAGGACGCCCTAATTGATTTGAACTACGTTAGACTTGATCCTATTTAGAGGTACGTAGGTAGCTCTATCTTTGAGTGCAGCCTCGGCTGATCCCTGGTGTAGATCTAATGAAATATGACCCAGATCAGATCTTTATGTTCATATTTATAGGTTAGATCTATTATGTTTTTTTTGAAGGTTAAGCTTAGATAGCAGTAGCACGGGTCATAGAAGGAAAAGGACATACCAATATGATATTTGCTTCTCGGACATGTCATTTTTGAAAAATGCTAGCTCACATCTGATTTGACTACATTCCCCCAATCATCCGACAAGTGTAATACGCTGATTTTGTTATTGATAGCTATTCTTGGAGTTTACACCAATCACATGACAAGTGTGATTGACATGGGATATGATACCATTGAGTTCATCAAGCGGTCAACTTTTCGAGCCATTTTGCTGTTTTTTGAAAGAATCGGTTATATGATATATCTCATTAACATCAAATAATAATAATTTGCAATCAACTAATAACTATTGCAATAAAAAAATGACTATGGAAGTAGAGAAATGTACACGGTTAAATGAGAGTCGAACCCAAGACTTTTAAGTAACTTGTAAAAAAGTATGTGCGATGCAGGTGAAAACATATTATTTATGAACCTAAAGACATAATTTGATCCTAAAAAATATAATTAAACTTGTTTGTAATTCATGAATTACATGAAGAAAAAAAGTCATAAATATCTTATTCTAAATAAAGAGAAAAAGATGGATGGAATAATACATTTCACATGTCACAAAATTTATCTTAATTTATTTCTTTTCCAATTGGTTTTCACTATTTTCTTCTCTTGGTAATGTGTACTGTGTCATACTTTTGAAGAATGAGCTAATGTGGAAAAATCACATTTTTCTTACCGTAATTGACGACCTGTACACTTTTGATACCAAACATTCTTGAAATCTCACTTTTGATACAAACTTGGCCATTTTTTCTCATTTTTTAGACCACTAGTAATTTTCTTCACAAAAAAATTGGGGGATTTGGTGCGATTTCTTCACAAATTGGTAAGAAGTGACCGATTTCTTCACAAAATGGTAAGTAGTGGTTCGATTTCTTCACAAATTGGTAAGAAGTGGCCGATTTAACGGTGGTATGAAAAATGAGAAAAAATGGCGAAGTTTGTATGAGAAGTGAGATTTTTAAAATATTTGGTATCAAAAGTATACAGATGGTCAATTACTATATGAAAAATGCGATTTTCCTGAGGTAATGTTGATACTCCACTAATAGTTGCATTGATATACGTTAAGAAGCTGCCAAGTTTAAGTTTAAAATTTTGTATTTTTCAACCTACTAAGTCTTATAGTTACATATTTGTTCCTCATGTCTTTTTTTGCAATGCATTTGCAAATGGTTGGAGTGAACATACATCAATTCAGAAGAGTTGATTATAAAAAATAATACATCTAGAATAGAATAGAAAATGCGTCAATCTAGATACTTGTAGGAAGTTCTATGAAGAAATAAATAGACATGTTTTCTTTCGATTTCGTTATCATGTTAGATAAATCGACTTAACATTTATAATGAAATTTGTCTTAATAGAATTTTAGATTATATGGGTCTAAAAGATAAAGAATATGAATATGCAAGTAGTTGTCAAAAAGATAAAGACTAATAACATACTAAAACTATTGTAATGTATAACAAATGTGTTGAAATAGAAATATTATGAAATTTATTACTATAGAACTTATACATCATAATATTTAAAATTAAAGTTTAGTATGTTCCCATTGTAAGTATTGTTTATGGCTCCATTATTTTTCCTTTCAACTTGTTGTTTTATTTGAATGCGGATATATTTCTTTTTATCTCTATATGTACATTTTACCTATATTTTGTGTTAATATTAATCTTGATATTCCTTGTTATTCATCTAAAGTATAATAGGAAAATTTGTAGTTAATATGTGTTGACAAAGCAATTTCGCATCCAATTAAATAATGACAAGGGGAAAATATGATATTAATTATCAATTTAAGTCATTTAATTTATATTTTGGGATTTGTCAAATTTAATTCCAAAATTAAATAATTGGTTTAATTGATATTTTAATGTTTATTTTTATTGGCAAATCAAATCGCGCCACGTGTCAAATTGAGGTGTTTTAGCCAATCAAATTATGTCTTGCAGTAGAAAAGTCAACGACCAATCACACTGCACCAAGTGGATATGTTAGCCAATCAAATGACTCCAAAGTAATGGATATTTATCTCTTTATATTAATATAGATATTAAAGAGATAATATCTATTAAATTTATTCTCATCAAATATTAACCAATCAAATGGCTCAAAAGTAAATGATATTTATCTTTTAATAAATAAATATTAAAGAGATATTTATCAAAGGTGTTTAAAGAATTTGTGGCTTCTCCATCCTACACCTATAAATAGGGTCCATGAGAGCTCGCAATAGACACACAAATTAAATTGAAGCTAGAGAAGACAAGAGAAGTTCCCAAATTCTCTCTACAAGTTCTTCAAATTCAAGAAGGTGTTCAAGGCAAACTTTAAAGTGTTTTTGACGACATTCATCAAATTATATCGTTTAATCCGAGATCAAGGTGTTAAACCCTCAAATAAACGTTATAAAAATCCAAATCAAGTTGAAGAAAGATCAAAGCGACGAGCTGGCATTGAAGCTTTCAACTTTCCTAAATCATTTACATTGTTTGATTCAAGAATAAGATTTCAAGCCCTTGAATCGTGTTCGGAGTGAAGAATCAGGGGATTAGTCTTCGATAGAAGAATTATTCCACTCAAATTGTAATTTTCTTTAAATTGATTTATTTATTTGTCCATATTATCTTTTCTTGTCTTGTATGAAATTGCAGACTTGAAAATTTGTGTGAACAATATGATTTTAGAAAATATTGCTATCTAAAGTTAAAACAATAAATAATGAAGAATGTATATTCCTAAATTACAAAAGAAGGGTAAAATCCACTTTACCCCCTTTACTCTAGCTTAATCACGCTTCACCTTGTTTTACTCTCAATTGCACCACTTTACCTGTTGTGCTCTTAAATATTCTCAAATCAATATTATTTTTGAGATTTTCATCCAAATTGCATCACTAACAACCCTTAAACCACTTTAATAAATCAATTTAATCTATAAAATTGAAATTAAGCATTTGTTTCTAAAATGTCAAAACTAAAGCATTCAAAAAATGTTACATCGTTTATAAAAATCTTATATCTCCAAATTCTTAATTATTATTTTCAATAAGAAAAAGTTAAATAAAAAAGTTATGTCATTTGTTTTGGAAATATAATTTTAAATCTGTTATATGGTCTATTTCTTTTGAAATTTGAATTTCTCAAAAAATATCCTTGTCGACATTTAAAGAAATCCTTAACAAAATATTTTAAATAGACATGAATTAAGGATATGTTGAGAAGTAAAACTTTCATATCTTTATAATTATATATGAAGAAGATATAATCAGGAATAAATGATGTCACATTATTGATTTTTTGAACAATAGCTTATTTCATACAAAAATATTATCATCTTAAAAATTGTACACGTTAATTTTGAACACCTCCAAAAGAAAATAAGTCTTAGTTTAATTCTATAAATCAATTAACTCATCAAAGTATAAGCATTTTTGTTAGTAATTTAGTCTTTTTAAGATAGAATGGGGTTTAGTGATGCAATTTTGATGGAAGTCTTAAGAATAATAATAATTGGAGCATTTTTAAGATTACAATGGGATAAAGTCTATGATGCACCGACACGGATACGGGGAACGGGGAACGGCACGACACGGACACGGGGAACGGCATTTTTAAAAAAAACATAGATTTCGACACGGCTGTTCAATTTATTTATTTATATATATATATATTATATATAAATTTGTATTTTACTTGTTTTTTAGTAAAACTATGTATATTGCAAATAATTCAACTACTTATCAATAGCAAATGCAAAATAAAAATATAAACATAAACTAAATATAACAATAAACATGTTTTCAATTCAAAACATGATAAAACAAAAATAAATACTCCATTATTCAAATCCTAATGCAAATAAGTGAAATAACAAGCAAACGTCAATCGTCATACAAATTATGCAAATAATAGCATGTGAAAATATACTTCAACTCCAAGGTCTAAGAAAGAATACAAGCAAATAATTATATTAATGGAGACATTAATACATTTGACTTTATCTATTAATTTCTATATCAATGTAATTATTCTAAGAACATAGATGGTGACATAAACAATACTAGTATTTTACTAACAAATATGGTGTTTAAATAATAAAGTAATAATATAATAACCAAATAAAATGATGTTTTGCAGCTGTAAAGCATAAAGCAACTAACTTGCCTACCGCCAAGTCATGTCATCCGCCACTTTTGATGCATGAATCTATCAATATCACTTTCAAAATGGGTCTAACCGTGTCGGACACGTCCCTGACCGTGTCCGACAGGGTGTCCAAAATTTTCTAAATTTTTTTATTAGGGACACGGTACAGCCGTGTCCGACACGTGTTGGCGACGTGTCGGAGCCGTGTCCGTGTCGGAACGCGCCCGACACCGCCCGTGGTGGTTTTTTGGAGTGTCGGTGCAACATAGGATAAAGTAATGCAATTAAGAGTAGAAAAGGGTTAAGTGTGGTTGATTCAGAGTATAAGAGAGTAAAGTAGAATTTACCTAAAAAAATAAATTATGTAGCATTTGGAAGCGTTATTGTTTTACAAAATTTCCATAGACTCAAGAAATATATATATAATTTTTTGAAAAAGGTTATAATCTTGTCGGAATTTAGCTTTGTATAGAGAATTTAGATTAAAGATCAGATTATGGAAGGAATATTTTATTCAAACTAAAAGGCATACGTTAAGTCTTACTGGTGTATTCTATTAATCGATCAATTTATAGTTAAAAATTAGTCTACAAAATTTAAAGGGGTACTTGCCTAGCATTATTTTAGAAGGCTTTCTACATTCTTGTAAAATACATACATCGTACAAAAGTTTTAGACTAGACCACTTAAATCCGTTTTCATGCATTTATTTTTCTTATAAAGGAATAACTTTTTCTGTCATATATATCTCACCACTACAATTTTTTATAAATTGTTTGAATATGGTTAAAACATTTACTTTTCTTATATTGGATTAACTTTTTTTTTTATATATATATATCTCACAACTACCATTTTTTATGAATTGTTTGAATATGGTTAACTAAGGACAATTAAATATCTCCTTGGCACCAATTCTCTTGCTCATATTTTCTTTCTGGGACATACTATGACTTTGTATCCCAAAATGATAATTTAATTTAATTTTCAAATTTATCTTCTAAGTAATGATGTAATATCACCACTAATGATTAACTGCTAATTTCGGCGACAATGTCACAGAGATAAATAAAAATTACACTTTTCACTTAAAACTCCAATGCAAATCAAATAAGATTGTGGAAGGATAAAATATATTATCAATCAATCTTAACAATTATTTATGAAAAAGTAATTCATTATCTCGAAACCAAAACATTAGTTTTAATTGCGCAAATATATATTTACAACCCTATCCATTCAAAAGAACAAGTGTGATATATATATATGGGGGGTGGGGGGGGGGGAGGGGGGATGAATAAATGTGACATTCTAGTAATTGTGTCATGGTGAAATTTATTATAAGTCAAACATCAATGTTGAATTTAATGTTGTTTTCATTCTTTATGTTCGTAAAATTATAGATGTAATATACATAAAAAATTGCGTAGAAACACCCTGGTGAAAAATAATTATAAGTTAGGTAAAAAGAATTTTCGACCCCAATCTATGTTGGCCGGAGCACTTTGAAACATAATCTATTAACTTTTACTCTTGAATACCCAATTTTTGTAAATTGTGACAAGTAAGTCCACCGCACGGAGGAATAATTTGGAATAATCCATCTAAAAGTCTGTCACATGCCTTAGGCATGACTTAAATTGTGTACTAATGTGCATGGAAATTCTAAATATATTATTGAGCTAAGATGAGGTGCAGATCTTATTGCAACATGATATCATCAACGTAAAATTGAATGGATACCTGAAGAGGTTAGCTCATAATTGAGGTCAAGGGTTAACTACACAAGACACGTGGAGAGCTAGCCGGTGGAAGATTAAAGATGGATAAAGTCAAATCATATCGGATCATAACCGATTACTCCTAAAATAAGGGATATGATTTTCATATCCCTACAACATGGAAAAATCGGCCAAGAGAGTCAAAGGAGAAGAGGAGTCGGCCTCATGGCCTTATAAATAGGAGAAAGTTCATTTGGTAAAGGGGATTTTTTGGAATTCGTAAGAGAGAAATTCTCATTTTTGTATTCTTCTTTCTAGCAACATAGAAAACAAGTGATAAATAAAAGATCATTTTCCTCATTTTCTCTTTATATATTCAAGTCCCAATATTACTCTTTATGGTTTTAGTCATTCTCCACTAATAAAAAGGAATATAAATCGTGTTTAATTTGCACAATTTCTTGGTGTAATTTCGAACCGCATCAAGTGGCGCAGTCTGTGGGAAAATCTGAGCAGGAGATGTGAGTTTCTTGAAGCGCTGTTTTGAGAAAACTCAAAGCCGAATCTGCCTTTTCTCCCTTCTGAAAAGTTGTATATCTGCTCGTCATCCAGTCATTCCAACTGGCCTTGACAAGATACGAGACCCGTAGCCTTGCCTGTGATCTTCGCACCGTCGTTGCGCAGCACAGTCCTTGACCGAACGCTGCTGAATGTTCATGAACATTTTTGGGTCCTTATAATTCTGAATTATCTGTGGACGTCTGCATCATAGTTGTAGGTATTTATCTTGGCTCTCTATCCATATAAGATTCGTAGAGAATAGAGGACGGTAGCTTTAGATAGGCTAATTTTCCAAAACTGCGCAGAACTGCCTGATTTGGCCAAATTCAACCGATAGTAAAGGGCACTGAAGGAACTCCACGAATTGAAGAAAGTAATGCAAATCCACTGTTAGGAACAACAACGGGCGCGGCCCCACCTGCACCAGTGTCATTATCCATCTCGGGATCCACCGGAAATGGATTTCAAACTGTTGACTTGCAAGCGAGAGGAGAATGGGGGACTGTCACATGAAAGAGGAGCTCCGGGAGCACCTCATTTCAATTTTCTCAACACGCTACCTGTAGGGAATGCTCCCTCCATGGTAGACCAGTGGGGATGCTTGGTAACTCCCTATGCAACTCCACCTTTTATCAATGTGGGTCATTCGACTGCTTATACTACGGGATCTATCCCAATAACTTTCCCATCAGGTGTCCCGGTGACTTTCCCATCGGCTATCCCGACAACATTTCCATCAGGTGTCCCAACTGCTTTCCCATCGGCTATCTCGACAACTTTCCCATCAGGTGTCCCGACGGCTTTCCCATTGCCTATCCCGACAACTTTCCCATCAGGTGTCCCGGCGGCTTTCCCATCGCCTATCCCGACAACTTTCCCATCGAGTGTCCCAGTGACTTTCCCATCGACTATCCCGATAGCTTTCCCATCAGCTATCCTGGGAACGACGTTCCCTCCACAGACCACCTCATTCGTTCGCCACTGACTACAACCCGTACCCATGGGGATGACCGCGGATCTCCAATTATCTACCAGGGAGGAGGACATCCTGCGATTTTAGGGCCCAATGTATTCGAAACTACCGCTGGCCTTCCGAGACAAGGACATCTTGAAGGGGAGGCGACTGGCTTGCCCTGGGCCAACATAATCAAAAAAATTGAAGATATGCAAGAAGAAATGAGGAGGATAAGGCAGCGCATGGGAATGGGTGCTCCTGACCCTCTAAGAGGAGTTCTTTTTGGCCCGAGGATACTAGCTGATGAATTACCCAATAATTTCCGCGCACCTAATGTGTCGGAATACGATGGTTCATCTAATCCAACAGAGCACTTGTGGAAATTTGAAAATAGCGCTCTGCTACACCAATACTCTAATAGAGTAAAATGCCGAGTATTTCTTACCACCTTAACACGGGGCGCTCAGCAGTGGTTTAACCAGCTAGCACCTAATTCTATTCACTCTTTCTTGGAGTTTAGCTCACTATTCCTGCACCAGTTTGCTAGTAGTAAGAAGTACCAGAAGACACCTTTGAGTTTATTTAGCATGCACTAGGGGGTCAAAAAGCCCCTACGAGGATATATACAGATTCAATGCTACTGCCCTCGAGGTCCCCTCAGCTAGTGCTGATGTGCTATCCAACGAGTTTGCCTAAGGCTTGAATGACGGGGAATTCTTTAGGTCCCTTGCTAAGAAGCCCCCTATTAGTTTCGATAATCTAGGGCAGAAAAGTACGTGAATATGGAGGAGGCCACTCAAATGAAAAGGGCTGAAGCCACTACAATAAACCAAGATGAAGAGGACGCCGAGGTGGAATCAGGGAGGCCCACTTCCCCGGATAGACCCAAAGGCGATTATCGTAGTAGTCAACGTATGCCTTTGACAGTTACCCGCGCCCAAGCATTTAGAATGGTAGAACTTGAGAACCTCCTAAGGTGCCCACAAAGTGCTTATACTGGACCTGCCAATCCTAAATCTGACAAATACTGCCAGTTCCACAAGGACTATGGGCATGACACTAATACATGTCGACACCTGCTGAATGAGATAGAGCATTTGATCAAAAATGGATACCTGCATGAGCTTATTTGACGGACCACGGGAAGAGCACTAGGTTGTTCAAAAGAAGCCCATCGCCAGTAAGGTATCGTGGTAAAGTGACACGCAAAAACCTAGCAAGTGCACTAGATCGTGCAAGTAATATAATGGATATTTAAGTCCGGATTATCGTACCCAAGGGACAACGTATTTAATTATTGAAACTGCTGTATTACCTAATTCCAAGTTAAATCAAATAATTAAGGTGTGAGTGTTTAATTGACTAAAGAAAATTAATTATGTAAAACACGTAGAGATTGAAAAATCAGAGGAAGAGAGATAACTAAGACACGTGATCCGACCAAACTACTCCTTATCGATTATGAAGTGTGTTATTCAATTATTACTTATCCTGCTATGGCAGAAACTCCAAAATTATACACTGCCCAATCTCTTGGTATAGTACGTCTATGTTAATTAATGATTCCCTATATCCCTATATGAGAATTCAATTAATAAACATGCATTAACAAGATTTATGAGATTCCCCGTTACCGGAAGGCTACACGAATGAATCGAATCTATCCCTAGTCAATTCTAAGACGTGATGTTCAATTGCTCAAGCATCCTTAATCTATATCCTCTCGAAATCTAAGCTAAGCAATTTATCAAACAAGTGGTGATCAAGCACTCATAAGCATTAAATACAACAAATTGAACACATAGCATTCCAAGCAATAATCAAAAACATAAATTTATAAACGATAATTCATAGCTTGCCTTCACACGGCCTTAGTCAAACGAATTTAGTTCATGATAGAAAAGAAAGAGAAATAACAATCTTCAAAAGACATGTTCAATGAACTAATCTCAAAAGAAAGTGAAAAACTCCCTATTACAATCTTGATTTTCTCGTTGTTGCTTAAATTCTCCATTTTCGTAGACAAATTCGGAGTCTTCAAGCTTTTCTCTTGCTTCCCTAGGGTTTTCTCCCAATTCTTGTGTTGTAAAAAGTATCTCCCCTCAAAAACTGACTTAACACCCTATTTATAGGTTACTGTACGCGGACGGGATGCTGCGGCATCGAAGTCGGGATGCTGCAGCATCAACATTTCTCTCGTGCAGCCGTTTTACACTGTGATGCTGCGACATCACAGGTTTGTCGATTTTTTCTTGACTTTTTCTTCATCTTTTGGATCCAATGATGCTCTATACCTAATACACATAAATAAAACAAATCAAGGTATAATATGGGATAGAATTTACTAGAAAACGAGCCAAATCCAAGAAAAGAGGCGCCCGAAAAGGCGTAAAATACGAGCTTATCATAAAGATAGGAGGCAGGACAGGGAAATGCAACCACGCCATCAGAAAGGCTTCCGTCTAGCTCTATGAGCACACCTAGCTCTAAGAGAAATGAGGAAGACTCCTAAAAAAAAAAGAGTTAGTCATTTTATTGCTTTCTAAGTCAGTTGTTCCTTTTTCTGTCTAATTGCTCTAATTCGCGCTAGGATTTTGAATTCTGTTTGTTTCCTTCTAGATGTTTAAATGCGTTAGTTCAATTTTTCATCATTGGTATTGTTTCTTGTCTATTATCTATATGTGCAATATGGAAGTTTCTTTATCTACTTAACTATGACCTATATGACTAGGTGAATGCTTAATCTCAATTTCTATTTATCGTAGTTCTACTCAAGCATCCTTACATATTCATGCATGAATGCATACTCGTACATGAAATACATTGAAAATAAAAATAAAATAAAAGTCCTGTGTGTGAAAGGTCGAACAACCCGAGAGCAAAATGCCGGGTTCTAAAAATAAAAGTCCTGTGTGCGAAAGGTCGGGCAACCCGAGAGCGAAATGCCGGATTCTAAAAATAAAAATTCTGTGTGCGAAAGGCCCGGTAACCCGAGAGCGAAATGCCGGGTTCTAAAAACAGAAGTCTTGTGTGTGAAATGCCGGGTTCTAAAAAAAAAGCTCTGTGAAAAACCAGGCATTTACTATTTAACTCATGCAGGAAGACCTGTGAAAAATCGGGCATTTATCATTGAAAATATACAGGAAGCCCTGGGAAAAAGCATGCAGAAGCCTTGCGAACACGCAAGAACCAAAAAAGCCTTGTGAAACACCAAACACCAAGAAAAACCTTGCGAACACGCAAGCACCGAAATGAAATAAAATAACAATAATAATAAAATAAAAAGATAAAAATATGGATAAAAAATATATTTAAAAAAAAAAGAAAAAAAGAAGAAAACCTTATAAAGCACCAAGCACTCAAGAAGCCCCGTGAAATATTCGGGCATAAATTACATTAAATGTACAAATGATCAGATAAAGTCTACAAGAGGACCAAAAGCCCTACAAAAAAGTGTGTAGGCATCCTATACAAGGGCCCTGGGGATGTAGGCTAGCCGCAATCAAGGTAAAGCTCGTCAGCTACCTCAAAGTAAAAGCTCTTCAGCAGCCTCAAAATAATTATACTCTCAAAACTTTGAAATTCTTTCAAACTCTCAAGAGTAGGGGGACTTATGATGTGCATGGAAATTCTAATTATATTATTGAGCTAAGATGAGGTAAAGATCTTATTGCAACATGATATCACCAAGGTAAAATTGAATGGATACCTGAAGAGGTTAGCTCATAATTGAGGTCAAGGGATAACTACACAAGACACGTGGAGAGCTAGGCGGTGGAAGATTAAAGATGGATAAAGTCAAATCATATCGGATCATAACCGATTACTCCTAAAATAAGGGATATGATTTTCATATCCCTACAACATGGAAAAATCGGCCAAGAGAGTCAAAGGAGAAGACGAGTCGACCTCATGGCCTTATAAATTGGAGAAAGTTCATTTGGTAAAGGGGATTCTTTGGAATTCTTAAGAGAGAAATTCTCATTTGTGTATTCTTCTTTCCAACAACTTAGAAAACAAGTGATAAATAAAAGATCCTTTTCCTCATTTTCTCTTTATATATTCAAGTCCCAATATTACTCTTTATGGTTTTAGTCATTCTCCACTAATAAAAAGGAATATAAATCTTGTTTAATTTGCACAATTTCTTGGTGTAATTTCGAACTGCATTATGTACCAAATAACACATATCATGCAATGTATAAGTAATCGTGTGTACAATCTAAGTCAAATTATTTTCTATTTTATTGTTCATATAACTTTATATGTGTAAAATCTTCTCTTAAGTACATATATGGTGCAGATTTTATATACATTATATATATATATACAAACTAAACCATTAAAGTACCAATTTTTATATATATATTATGAATAATTATTTGTGGATGTCTATTCATCTCCCAATTTCTTTATGGTCACTTAACTTTAATCATTATGTCTACTCATCTCCCAAAAACTCTTCATCTCCATGACTTTTCATTTTCCATCATGAGTAAATATAATTTACTCTTTAGGTAATAAACCTTTGGTATTCTAGTTTTGTGCCTATAAATAGGCAATGACATTGTATTGTAAATACACACAAGAATATCAGTAAAAGATTTCTCTACTTAATTCTCTCATTTTATTCTCTCAACTTTATAATATTTGAGTTTATTTCATAACACGTTATCAGCACGATCCGTCTCAAGGTGTTAATCATTTTGAAATTTGGCTAAAGATATACATGGTGTACTCAACGTATGATGTAAAATCCATTGAGAGATTTTCGTGAGTTATTATGAGTTTGTAAAGAAAATTGATGGACAAGATTTTTAAAACAAAGCAAGAAGAAAAGGTAAAGAAAAGGTACGTATATTTCAATATTTAACAAAAATAGAAATATGCAATAATTCTCTTGATGTTTGGAAAGAAGACATATGTATATGTGCATATATTTGATTAGTATTATTCTTTTGAATAATCCTATGATGTTGAAAATATTTTAAGAACTTGAATGATTGTTATGTTATTCATTTTATACTTTGATGATAGTGTTATAATGACGAATTTTGCAAAACTTGACTTTGTGACTCTTGATATTAGGAGGAAGAATTATTTTCTTGGGCGTTAGATGTTGAAATTCATCTTGATGCAAATAACTATACTCCATTCCCTGAAGTGAATGTGTTGAGCAATATATAATTATTTTAATCATGAGTCCTGTCCAACTAGTTCTGCTACATTCCCTGAAGTGAAAGTAGCAGCACATAACTATTTTAATCATTAAAGAAATCATGGACGTGGACGTGGTCGTGGATATGGTAATGGAAATCGTGGTGGTATTTCAAAGAACACATTTTTCCACCAGAAGTGGAAAAATGATGACGAGAAAAATAAAGGTGGCCAAAATAGCAAATCTGTGGAAAATTTATGCTATCGTTGTGGTGGTAGAGGTCATTGGGCACGTACCTGTCGTACGCCTAAACAAAAATAAAGGTGGCCAAAATAGAAAATCTGTGGAAAATTTATGCTATCGTTGTGGTGGTAGAGGTCATTGGGCACGTGCCTGTCGTACGCCTAAACATCTTGTTATCCTTTACCACGAATCGCTGAATGGGAAAGGAAAGAAAATAGAAACAAATTTTGTTTTTGAAGAAGGCGATTCTGATTATGGCCATTTTGATGACACTCATTTAGATGTTGCTGATTTCTTTGCTGATCCTGATGAAAAAAATTAATCACTTGATTGGAGATGGAAGTGTTAAAAAAATAAATTTGTTAAGTTTTAATTCTAGTAATTTATAAATAAATATTTAAGCATGTTGTTTTCCTTTTAAGATCAATCAATGA
This sequence comes from Buddleja alternifolia, assembly GCA_019426215.1. NCBI lineage: Eukaryota > Viridiplantae > Streptophyta > Magnoliopsida > Lamiales > Scrophulariaceae > Buddleja > Buddleja alternifolia. The sequence goes on along the minus strand of CM033390.1, from coordinate 40,245,185 downwards.
ATTTATTCATATGATTGTCGTTTCTCATATTAAACAATATTGTTTGGTATTGATTTATTTCTTTTTATGTTTCAATAAAGAATGAGTATTTACTCGATCAGCAGCAACATCAATAATGAAGATATGTGTCTCGCTGATAGTGCCACAACTCACACCATTCTCAAGAATAAAAAATACTCCTCTTATTTAGTAATGCAAGAAGCCAATGTTAGTACTATAACGGGTAGTACAAAGTTAATTGAAGGCTCCGGCAGAGCTAATATATTGTTACCCGGAGGAACGCAATTTTATATTGATGAAGCATTATATTCTACCAAATCTCAAAGAAATTTGCTAAGCTTCAAAGATATCCGCCGAAATGGATATCGTATTGAGACAATAAGTGATGGCAATATTGAGTATCGTTACATCACTAATACAATATCTGGTAACAAATGTATATTGGAAAAATTGCCTGCATTTTCCTCCAGTTTGTACTACACGCATATATCTACTATTGAAACACATGTTATCGTAAACCAGAAGTTTGCGAATCAAAATAAGTTTGTTATTTGGCATGACCGGTTGGGCCATCCCGGATCAATTATGATGCGAAAGATAATTGAGAATTCATGTGGTCATCCATTGAAGAGCCAGCAGATTCTTCAATCGAATGATTTCTCATGTGCTGCTTGTTCACAAGGAAAGTTGATTATTCGACCATCAACAACAAAAGTAGGAAGTGAATCTCTTACGTTTTTGGAACGTATTCAAGGAGATATTTGTGGACCAAACACCCGTCGTGTGGACCATTTAGATATTTTATGGTTTTAATTGATGCATCAACAAGATGGTCACATGTATCTTTGTTATCAACTCGCAACCTGGCGTTTGCGAGATTGCTTGCTCAAATGATAAGACTAAGAGCACATTTTCTTGATTATCCAATTAAGAAGATACGCCTTGATAATGCGGGTGAATTTACTTCCAAAACGTTCAATGACTATTCTATGTCTATTGGAATTGATGTTGAATATCCTGTAGCACATGTTCATACACAAAATGGTCTAGCAGAATCGTTTATTAAGCGTCTGCAGTTAATTGCAAGACCTTTACTTATGAGATCAAAACTTCCTATTTCTTGTTGGGGACATGCTATTTGGCATGCAGCAGCACTTATTCGCATAAGGCCAACAAGCTATCATAAGTTCTCCCCATTACACTTGGTTTATGGTCAGGAACCAAATATTTCCCATCTAAGAATTTTTGGATGTGCGGTATATGTTCCAATTGCTCCACCACAACGCACTAAGATGGGTCCTCAAAAGGAAATTGAGAATATATGTTGGATTCGATTCTCCATCGATAATAAAGTATCTAGAGCCATTGACTGGAGATTTATTTACGGCTCGATTTGCTGATTGTCATTTTGATGAATCAGATTTCCCAACATTAGGGGGAGAAAATAAGCAGCTGGAAAAGAAAATTAGTTGGAATGAATTATCTTTATCTCATCTTGATCCTCGAACAAAACAAAGTGAACTGGAAGTTCAAAAGATAATTCACTTGCAAGGTTTAGCTAACCAACTGCCAGACGCATTTACTGACCTAAAGAAAGTGACTAAGTCACATGTACCAGCTGTTAATGTTTCAGTAAGAATTGTTGTCCCTGAAGGGCAAAGTAATGAGTCTACTGCACGCCTGAAGCGTGGTAGACCTATCGGTTCCAAAGATAGTCATCCTTGAAAAAGAAAAGGAGCTAAGAATCAAGATGGTCTAATCGAGGATAAAATAACTCTAGAAGAGTCCCCAGTCATAATTAATATTTCGGTTCCAGAAGAACCTCAGGTACCTGAAAATTGTGAAAATAATGAGATCTCAATAGATCATGTTATGAATGGGAAACGATGGAATCGAAATGAAGTCAACGTTGACGATAAATTTGCATATAATGTAGCGCTAAATATGATGAATGATAATGAGGATCAAGAACCAAAGTCTGTTAATGAATGTCGACAAAGAAATGATTGGCCAAAATGGAAAGACGCAATTGGGGCAGAGTTCAACTCGCTAACAAAACGAAAAGTTTTTGGACCTGTAGTCCGTACACCTGAAGGTGTAAAGACAGTAGGATACAAATGGGTATTTATGCGAAAATGAAATGAAAAAAGTGAAATTGTAAGATATAAGGCACGTCTTGTTGCCCAATAGTTTTTGCAACGACCTAGCATAGATTACGAGGAGACTTATTCTCCTGTAGTGGATGCAACTATTTTTCGTTATATAATAAGTCTGGCAGTGCATGAAAAACTTGATTTGCGTCTAATGGATGTTGTTACAGTCTATTTGTATGACTCGCTTGATAATGATATATATATGAAAATCCCTGAAGGATTTAATATGCCTGAAGCATATAATTCAAGTTCTCGAGAACATTATTCAATTAAATTAAGTAAGTCATTGTATGGACTGAAACAATCTGGACGAATGTGGTATAATCGTCTCAGTGAATATTTGTTGAAGGAAGGATATAAGAATGATCAAATTTGTCCTTGTATTTTCATAAAAAGATCTGGAAATGAGTTTGTTATAATTACAGTTTATGTTAATGATTTAAATATTGTTGGAACTCCTGAAGAGATTTCAAAAACTGTTAATTGCTTGAAGAAAGAATTTGAGATGAAAGATCTTGGAAGAACAAAATTTTGCCTTGGGTTGCAAATTGAATATTTAAAGAATGAAATTTTTATGTATCAAGACGCTTATATATCAAAGGTGCTGAAGCGTTTCTACATGGATAAATCACATCCATTGAGCACCCCGATGGTCGTAAGGTCACTAGATGTGAACAAAGATCCTTTTCGACCTCGAGAAAGTGATGAAGAACTACTTGGTCCTGAAGTACCATATCTAAGTGCAATCGGTGCACTAATGTATCTTGCTTGTCACACTCGGCCTGATATAGCATTCACTGTTAATCTATTAGCAATCGGTGCACTAATGTATCTTTCTTGTCACACTCGGCCTGATATAGCATTCGCTGTTAATCTATTAGCAAGATATAGTTCTTCTCCTACACGAAGGCATTGGAATAGGGTTAAACAGGTACTCCGCTACCTTAGAGGAACAATCGATATGGGCTTATTTTATTCAAATGTACCCAAGTCCGAAGTGGTTGGATATGCAGATGCTGGATATATGTCTGATCCTCATAATGGTCGTTCACAAACGAGCTATTTATTTACATGTGGTGGCACAGCCATTTCATGGCGATCTATGAAACAAATATATCGGCCACATCATCTAATCATGCAGAAATCTTGGCTATTCACGAGGCAAGTCGAGAATGTGTTTGGTTAAGATCCATGATTCAACACATTCAAGAGACTTGTGGTTTATCTGGAAAAATGATCCCGACGATCTTATATGAAGATAATTCCGCATGTATCGCACAATTGAAAGAAGGGTACATTACAGGAGATAGAACAAAGCATATTTCACCAAAGTTCTTTTTCACTCACGATCTTCAGAAGAATGGTGATATTAATGTTCAACAAATCCGTTCCAGAGACAATCTTGCTGATATGTTCACCAAGGCACTTCCTACAACAACATTTGAAAAACTAGTCTACAATATTGGCGTGCGTAGACTTTAAGGTCTTGACTGATATTGTCATGAGGGGGAGATAATATGCGTTGCACTCTTTTTCCCTTAACCAAGATTTTTCCCACTGGGTTTTTCTGGTAAGGTTTTTAATGAGGCAGCATCTGATTGCGTATTGATATGTACTCTTTTTCCTTCACTAGGTTTTTGCCCCATTGGGTTTTTCCTAGTAAGGTTTTAACGAGGCATATTTTTAAGTGATAGACATCCAAGGGGGAGTATTATGAATAATTATTTGTGGATGTCTATTCATCTCCCAATTTCTTTATGGCCACTTAACTTTAATTATTATGTCTACTCATCTCCATGACTTTTCATTTTCCATCATGAGTAAATATAATTTACTCTTTAGGTAATAAACCTTTGGTATTCTAGTTTTGTGCCTATAAATAGGCAATGACATTGTATTGTAAATACACACAAGAATATCAGTAAAAGAGTTCTCTACTTAATTCTCTCATTCTCTCATTTTATTCTCTCAACTTTATAATATTTGAGTTTATTTCATAACAATATATATATATATATATATATATAAAGTTAATATTAGCACACCCATAAGTGATAATCACACTCCCAATTTATTTTATTTTTAACTAAAAGACCATAGTGCCCATGTATTATTTGAATTTGTGGTGTGTATTATGACCAAAGACATCACATGAGGTACAAGGAGTAAATTAAAATAATAATTTGGAATTTGTGGTGTGTATTAATTAATCATTTTTTTTTCTTTTGGTATTTGAATTGATGAGAAAAAAATCACATGAAATAGTGATTTAAATTTCATATTGGTAGATGTATTGTAAATGTTAAACTTATAATGCATAAAATATTTCTTAATGAAAAATAGATTATATTTCACAAATTTTTAATAAGAATAACAATTTAAAAAATTACCTGATATTCAAAGAAAAGGAACTATTATGTTTCAAAATTCTTAACTTCTTGTCACTTTTAACTTTTAATAGTTATATGCTTCTTAAAATATACTAAGTGAAAATGTAAAATAAGTTAATAGGAGAAATAATAAACAAAAATTATGCTAAAGTTGCGAATATATAGCCTAGTGTGTTCTAATATGAAAATAAACCTTAAAAATGATGAATAATATATTGAAAGGTATATTTGTCTTAAATATTATGAGAAGTTGTGTGTTCAAATAATATAAGAGGATTTTGATAATTTGGTTAAAAATAAAGTAGGTTTGGAGTGTAATCATCATTTTTGGGAATGCTAATATCAATTCCATATATATATATATATATATATATATATATAAAGAAATTAAAGTGCTTTCACTACAAATGAAATAGTACATTGGGCAAATTGATAAATGGTTTGAGATAGCAGCAGCTCGGAAAAGATCGTAGCAATACAATATTTACTCGTCGCACATGTTATTTTCCTAAAATTTTAGTTCGTTTACGTACACCAATCATATAAGTGTAATTGAGATGAAGTATGCTACTTGCCAAGTTCATCAAGCGGTCAACTTTTCGAGCAATTTCACTGGTAAGTATATGTGTTGTATATATATATTTATATATAATCATAACATATATTATATGGGTTATTTTATCTGTTTCTATATATATAATATATATAAGAAAGAAAGAAAGAAATTAAATAAATGTCAGTGTTGGAAGTTCCAAGTTGGTTCCAATTGAATCGAAAACATTGATTTCCAATTAGTTCAACTTTTCGGTCATCTGAGATGGTCAAAGTACCGTTTCGGATCAAGTTGTTTCACTTTGCTGAAAGGGTGTATCCAATTGGAAGTACCGATTTGGTTGAGCTGAAAGGTTGTCTCGAATTGGAAGTACCAATTCAGTTGAGCCGAAATGGTGTCTCGAATTGGAAGTACTGATTCAGTTGAGCCGAAAGGGTGTCTTGAATTGGAGGTACCGATTCGATTAATAAAATTCCGTTGGAAGTACCGTTTCAATTGAAAAGGTGCCTTTTGGTGGGAACTTGTGGAAGTCTATAAATATTTCCTTGGTACGACCAAAATATGAGTGATGTTAAGATATTAAAATATTTCTCTCTTTCTTTCTATATTTTTTGAGTCTTTTTATTTTGGTACTTGGTTGAGTTTTGTTCTTAAGAATTTTGAAGGAGTGTAGCCTTGCGAAATTAGTTAATAGCCTTTGTATCCTAGAAGTGTATTTCTTGAGACCATCTACATCTATAGTGGGAGAAATATATACCTTAAAGATAGTATCTTTAAAGGTGTGCCTAGCCTATTGATTTTCATAAGAATTGTTCCATACCCACATTATTATACAACAATTTTAAGGTATATACTTTCTATCATGGAGTCGGTTCTTGTGAAAACACAATTGCATGAAGGAGACAAACTCGAACGTCTCAATGGGTTGAATTACAAACGTTGGAGTCTCAAGCTTGAATACCTACTGACGATTGCTAAGGAGTTCTATGTTCTGTCGGAATCATGTCCAACCGAGGCTTCAAGTTCCAGTCAAAGTACCGGACCAAATTCTGGTCCAAGTTATGGTTCTGCTCCGAGTACCGAACCAGATTCCAGTGGAAGTTCCATTCCCGCTGCCAGTGTTGCTGTTGCACAAAAGTCGGAAGCAGAAGTAAGAGTGAAGAAGTGGAAGGATGATGACTTCATTTGTCGCTACACTATCCTCCAGTCGCTCAACAACACTTTGTTCAACGTGTTTCACATTCACAAAACAGCAGCGAAACTTTGGAATGCTATTAAACGAAGGTACGTAAATGAAGATGCTGGAAATAAGTCTTTTTTGGTTAACAAGTATGTGGAATACAAGATGGTTGATTCTAAACCTGTTATTGATCAAGTTAATGAACTTAATGACATTGCAACGGAATGTGCCGATGCGGGTGAACCTGTCACCGAAACTTTTCAAGTTTCTACCATCATTGGGAAACTTCCACCTTCATGGAAGGATTATCAAAAGAAGTTGAAACATAAGAAGAAGTCTATCACTTTAGATGAACTTCTTCAGGGCATCTAAATTGAGACCGAAAGTCTTACAAGGGATAGTTCAACTATGGTGAAAATTGATGGTATTAACTACTTAGAAGAGAAAAGTGGTTCTGGAACTTCCAATGGAAACCATGGAAAATTCCAAAAAAAGGAAGAACTTTTATTCTAAGAGGAATGGTGGTAACGGCAGAAAGAAGAAGAAAATGTCTTGCTATGTTTGTGGTAAACCGGGACATTTTGCTAAAGAATGTCAATATCGGAAAGTACCAAAGACAGAGAATGAGACAAACATGATTATTGATGATCTTGTTGGTATGCTTACGGAAGTTTGTCTTGTTGGTCAAGCCGACACCGATTGGTGGGTGGATTCTGGTGCAACATGTCATGTTACTTCAAATCGGAACTTGTTCAAAACATATGAAGAATTGGACGAGATTAAAACTGTCTACATGGGAAATTCTTCAACCAGTGTGGTTTTGGGCAAAGGAACAGTGGAACTTCCGCTCACGTCTGAAAAGACATTAACTTTGAAAGATGTTTATCATATTCATTCTATTAGGAAAAATCTTGTATCAGTCCCTAAGTTGGACTCTAATGGCTTTAAAGTGGGTTTTGGATCTCAACAAGTGATTATTACTAAGAAAGGGTCATTTGTTGAGAAAGGCTACATTAAAGACAATATGTACTTGTTGAGTATCAATAAAGCTATTTCTAGTTCTTCTTATTTTTATGGTTCAAATTATAATTATATTATTGAGCATGATACGCATGATTTTTGGCATCATAGATTAGGACATATTGGTTTAAATGCTATGTCTCGCATGATTAGTTGTGAATTAATTCCTAAAAATTCATCTAGTTATTCTATGAATAATTGTGAATGCTGTGCACAATCTCAGTTAACTAAAACCAATTTTAAAAGTGTTAATAGAACATCATCTTTACTTGAATTAATTCATACGGATTTATGTGATAATAAAGAACATGTCACTAGAGGTGGAAAACATTACTTTATTACTTTTATAGATGATTTCTCTAAATTTACTTATGTATACTTACTTAGAACAAAAGATGTGGTCTTTGATAAGTTTAAAATCTTCAAAAAAAATGAAGTTGAAAACCAAATTGGTTTAAGGATCAAAAGATTAAGATCCGATAGAGGTGGTGAATATCTCTCTAATGATTTTAAAGAATTTTGTTTACAAAATGGTATAATTAGAGAGTTTTCGGCACCAAATACTCCTCCACAAAACGGAGTAGCCGAAAGGAAAAATCTATCCTTAATGGAGATGGTTAGTGCTATGATAATTCTTTCGGAACTTCCAATGAGTTATTGGGTGAACACATGATTCTTGATTTATGAACACATATATCTGTTAAATCTTTTATGCTAAATTAAGATAATATATGATGAAATTGCATTTGTGAAGAAAATATTATCTATCTTACCTAGCACGTTATGTGATTAAATGTGACTCTTATTATGTAATGTTTATTCATGGAAAGATGCATTTATATTACATTGCATGATATCATTATTGTTTGAGAATATATGGATGCAAGACTTAATAAATCTTATGGTGAAAAGATATGTGATTTTACTATTGAATATATCAATATAAAATTGGAATTAGTGATTCATGTTTTTACCATAAGTTATGGTCAAAATGAGATAGAATCTTATATTAAGTTGAGGAAGTACAATTACTTTGATTGTAAAGTAAGTATTAAATTGATCTTCACATTAAGGTAATTCCTATAATTCAAAAGGAATATGTCAAGATAATTCGAAGGCATAGTTGAACTTTATTATATATATTTTCTATGGATATATGCCTAATCCTTGATTTGAGAATTTGGAAGATTCTTGATGTATACGTGAACTTATATATGTATAAGTGTTTATATATATTGTGATAAATTCCTTTTGACTTAAGCATGAAAAGATGCTTGAAGTGTCCACTATGTATGAGAACTCTCTATAGTGTGACCATAAGTATATACATATAGAGATGTATATTATTAAGAAAAAGTGACTATGTGCATATATATACATATAGAGATGTATATACAAGGAAAATACTTATGAGATAAGTTTTATACTTATATTTTCCTTAGTACAAAAGTATATGTCTAAAAGTGATACGATGAGGTATCTATTGACATAAATATTTAATTATTGAGAAACTTAGGCTGTGTTTGGTTTTGTTTTCAAACCCATTTTGGCCAAAACTTGTTTGTTTTGTGTTTTTTTTGACCAAAAATGATTTTTTTGTTCAAAAAAATTGTCTGCTATTGTCTCCCTATTTGTCTCTACTTTAAGGTACCTACTAATTACATCAACTACAATATAATCATTTAAAACTTATATTATATTATATTTTTCAATCATTAACTAATTATAAACACAACTTTTCAGACAAAAATTTACATGATTACTGCTACAGTAACTTTTGTCTCTTCTGAAAATAAAATCAAACACTAAACCAAACACATTTTCATCAAAATACACAACTTCCAATAAACCTTTTCACCAAAATTTTCACCAAAAAAACCCCCAAAATAAAACCAAACACAGCCTTATGATTTGCAAATCAAATGTTAGCTGATCACTAACAAAGATATGAGACTACTACTTACAAACCTATTATCTTGAAAAAGATAACAAAGGTCATGAGAGATATGGGACTACTACCGATTTAACAAAAAGTATCTTGATTGAAACCCACTCTATCTTAAGGTACAAGTCACACATTTGTCACCTTAACATAAGAGTTTTCAAAGGCAATTCAATACAAGATATTAGTGAAATGGAAACATGGATACATTTCAAGTGCATAACTTAAAAATAGTGGGGGTGACACTATTTCAAAGTTCCATATCTGACCTATGCACTAATTACCACATGAGGTTAGGATGAATTTAATTAAATTCTTAATAGGCTTATAGCTAAGTGGAATGTGTGTGGACATTCTTGATAAGTCTACCTATACAAGTAGAGAAGTGATAGGCCGCTTCTTATGGATTACTATCGGTAGAATCCTAGAGTACTTGTGAATACTAGGATCGAGCACAAGGCCTTTTAAAAACAACGGTGCCGCCGACCAAAGAAGAGCAAAAACTCATATGTAGTGAGAATATGTCTACTTAATTGATTCATATTCAACCATAAGTTAAAGGCTTAAGTCCACTTCAAAGCTATTCACTATATAAAGACCAAGTTATTATATTTTGTATTATATATAAATAAGTGGGGGATTGTTGTATATATATATTTATATATAATAATAATATATATTATATGTGTTATTTTATCTGTTTCTATATATATATAATATATATAAGAAAGAAAGAAAGAAATTAAATAAATGTCAGTGTTGGAAGTTTCAAGTTGGTTCCAATTGAATCGAAAAGATTGATTTCCAATTAGTCCAACTTTTCGGTCACCTGAGATGGTCAAAGTACCGTTTCGGATCAAGTTGTTTCACTTTGCTGAAAGGGTGTATCGAATTGGAAGTACCGATTCGGTTGAGCTGAAAGGTTGTCTCGAATTGGAAGTACCGATTCAGTTGAGCCGAAAGGGTGTCTCGAATTGGAAGTACTGATTCAGTTGAGCCGAAAGGGTGTCTTGAATTGGAGGTACTCGTTCGGTTAATAAAATTCCGTTGGAAGTACCGTTTCAATTGAAAAGGTGCCTTTTGGTGGGAACTTGTGGAAGTCTATAAATACTTCCTTGGTATGACCGAAAATATGAGTGATGTTAAGATATTAAAATATTTCTCTCTTTCTTTCTATATTTTTCGAGTCTTTTTATTTTGGTACTTGGTTGAGTTTTGTTCTTAAGAATTTCGAAGGAGTGTAGCCTTGCGAAATTAGTTAATAGCCTTTGTATCCTAGAGGTGTATTTCTTGAGACCATCTACATCTATAGTGAGAGAAATATATATCTTAAAAATAGGATCTTTAAAGGTGTGCCTAGCCTATTGATTTTCATAAGAATTGTTCCATACCCACATGATTATACAACAATATGATACTGATCAGATAGTTTGTGAAATATTTTAGAATTAAAAGTTGTAGATTGTTGGTGAAAAATCTTCTCTTAAGTACATACATACATGGCGCAAATATTATATGCATTATAAATATTATATAATATAGAATACTAGATAAAATATTAAATTAAAATAATCAATATAGGGTAGATAAAGTGTGTGTGGGTTGGGGGGGAGGGATTTTACCCGAACCAAAAAAGTAAACGTTGTAGCACTACTAACACTACTAATTATTAAACTTTCCAAGCGATGCAAACTATTGAGGAGAGACCAACATTGTACCATTGTAATTAGCTTATTCTTGAACTCAAATTCAAATCCAAAACCACACAACACAAAAACGAAAGAAAACAACAAAAACAATTAAGTACTTAGGAAGCTCAAACAATTAATATAACCATGCATATACATATACATATATATATATATATATCAATGGTTTTGGATGAAGTCTTTGATCCCTTGAAAGAGTTTGTTTGTTTGAAGAGCAGTGTTAGGGTCCATATCAACAGCAATCTTGTTCAAATAAAAGCTATGTCCAACCCCTTCACTCATCAACACCTCCACATCTTTGTTTGCCTTCTTCATCGCTTCATAGAACTCCATTATAGTATCCTTCAGCAAATCCTGCTCCGCCACGCAGTACAAGTACGGCGGCAGATTCAACCCCTCTAGCGGCGGCGCCGCCTCCCCCATCGGGCACGTAATCGGATGATCCTTGGTGGCCCCCACCGGCAGCGCAAAGCTCAAGAACTTGTCCACCATGCTTAGAGTTAGAAACGGTGTCTCCGGATTCTCCACCTCCGACTTGCTCCGCCGCGCGCGGCAGAACCCCGGGTGTATTGGGATAGCGCCGGCGAGTCTCAAGGGGTTCAAGTTCTCCTCTCCTGCACGCGCCGCCACCTGGTGGACTATGTTTCCGCCGGAGCTGTCCCCGATGAGGAAAACCCGGTTGAAATCTGCATGTTCCTTCAGCCATGGCTCCTGGGCTTGGCCGGCGGCGACTGACCGGAGCCATTGGAGGGCTGCGATGCCGTCGTCGCATGGGGCGGGGAGGCGGTGCTCCGGTGCGCGGCGGAGGTAGACGGACACGACCAGGGCACTGGCGGCGCGTGCGAGGCGAGTGTAAACAGTGTAGTACATGAACCAGTCGGCCTCACTGATGCAAAACCCTCCGCCATGGAAGTGGAGGATTATGGGGAGTTTTCCGGGGTCATTTGCTTGTTTCTCCGGTAGGTAAATTCGGAGTTTGAGGCCATCCGTGCTGACATCGTTGGTGGCGACACCGTCAATGAAGTGGTGATGGGGCGGCACGGCGTCGGACAGGAACTTGACTTGAGGAGGTCCGGTCCAAGTCCGGTCCACTGACCCATCATCAAACACTGTTAGCCACCCGGAAACTTCATCGACTACTTTCTTTTCTTGCACCATTATTGTATATCTATATGTATATGTATGTATGTGGAAAATGAAGCGTAAAGAGAGAGATCTCAAGTATGTTTTTTATTGGAGTACTTAATAATAATAAGAAGTAGAGTTTGCAAGAACATTGCAAATGAAAACACCAATTTTATAGTGGGTTTCATTAGCAATAAAAGCATTTTTTTTTAATAATAAAAGATTATGATGAAAGTGACACTGCTGTTGGGTCAATGAGAAATAAATGGGGATAATCATTGGTAAATGTTATGAAATTTCTTGACCATTATCATATGATTGAGATGCTTGTCCAAAGTGTTTTTTCTTCTTCTCCCATTTCCTACAAACTTCACAGAAATTGTATTTGTAGCTTTCTTCCAATGGGTAATTTCTGAAGAAGTATCATCTAATTGTTTTATACCCCAACCCCAATATTTTTTAATAATAATAATTATAAATTCGGCTTAAAAATCCTCATTCTATAAGTTTAGGTGCAAGTTGTAACGAGGTTAATTAGAAAGCGATGAGAAACTATTTGGCCATTTAATTTGTCTTCAAGTGGCAAGGAGTCTATAATTTATTGGAAAAAAATAAATAGCAAGCGCTATAAGTTTGGGAAAATCACATTGCAGCTCCGAGTACATTAATTGGGCTCCATACTCCATTGAGAATTTCTTGTCTTTTGAATAATATATGTATTGAAATTTTATTAATAACTTTGGAATTCCTATATCTATATTGCACACGAACGCAGATACAGCGACGCGGTCACGAGAATTGTCAATTTTGGCAAAACTTCGCACGAGAACACAAATACAGCGACACGGTCACGAGAATTGTCAATTTTGGAAAAACTTCAAACACAACACGATTCGAACACGTTATTATATGTGTTTTATGAAGTTTTAAAAAGTAGTTCTTTCAACCCAATTACAATTAAGTCCTTATCTCAGTTATTCACTTTAATAATTGGTCACAAAAGGCCCAGGCCCATGTGTTTTCTCTAGAGTTCTTCCTAGCAAAATTGGAAAACAAATTAATCCAAAGCTTGTTAGGTTAGTGGTATTAGCTTTCACTTTCATATGAGAGATTTTGTGTTTAATCTCATGCTATCATAAATTGCAATTTTTCTCTTCTTATTTGGAGTCTTATAGGGTCTGCGTGACCCATGATAAAAAAACTATCAATCCAAGTTTATTGGACCAGGATATTCCTTTCGTATAAAATTAAAAAAAAAAAAAAACCAAATGAAGAAACCCTCCTTCTTCACAATTTAACTTTTGCGTCGCCCAAACTGCAACAAGAACCACTTTCGCTGTAGTTCCGTATTCCTCTCCTCTTTGCATTCTATTTGTCCATTATATATTTGATGTGGCTCGGATTTTCTGTTATATTATCTGACTTCAAGAAGTAGAGAAATCATGTGGTAATTTAGCTCGAGTTGGAAGACAGAGGAGAAATTTTATTGGATAGTCAAGGGAGCTAGCTCATGACAAGGAGGAGAGATACCTACGTCGGACATGTGGACGACTAGCTGGAAGAAGACTGGAGATTAGATCAGATCAAATCCTATCAGATCCCAACAAATATCTAAGATAGGGGATATGAGGATATCAAGAAATTGGTCAAAGTGACCATTTTCTAGTGGGAACTCGGCCAATAAGGCCTTATAAATATCTGTAATCCTCTCTTATGTATTTTTACGTTTTCTAAAAATACAAAAAACCGATATCTCTGTATTTTCTCTCAAGAACATCAAAAATAATAAAATACTTCTTCTTTTCTATTCCTTATATTCCACATTAGTTATTTTTCTTTATTACTCTTAGTATTTTTCATAAATCATAAATATAGAATCCTGTTTGAATTTCACAATTTTTCTTGGTTGTAATTTCGAACCGCATCAATATTAAATCTCTATTTCTTTTCTTTCCCACCACAAATACCATGGTTGGGGATCTTACCACCACCATAAGCCACCAATGTTCTCACATTTCTTCTTTTGAGTTCTGACCGCTAATGACAATCGAGCACAACTAAATTGCTTTTTCATGTTTTTGGTTAACTTAGTTTTGTGTTCATTCTTCTTCTCTATTTTCTTAGAAGTGTCCGGACATGGCAAGATGCAGTGCCTCACAATTCTTTTTTTTTTTTTTTCTGGAAAACGCCCAAATTTTTGTTTGACATGTGTCTGAGCCTTGTCAGCAGCATGTCTGTGTCCGACACGTATCGGACACTGCAATATTTAGACGTGTCCGTGCAACACATTTCTATATCAATTGTTGTATTTAGTTCTCTTTTCTATTTATCCTACATTAGATTTGTGCAACACTAAGTCAAAACGTCGGTAGGTCAAATATTAATTGAGGGTAAAATACAACCACTCTAACCTTTTAAGGGTAGAGTACTTCTCTATGTTGCAAAAAGTTGCCCGTGACCACTCACCAAATTCTTATTTTGATTGAATAAAATAAAATATTCACTAAAATTTTGTTGTGAACAGAATTCTTCCATTAATTTTTCTTTTTTGGTTGTTCAACCGGAAATAAAAAAACGTGAAAACAGAAAGACGAGTCTACACCTCCGAACAGTGGATGGCCTTCATGTCTTCTTCCAAAACATCTAACATGCCTACAGGGGCCACTTCCCAAATCTTGCTCTTCTCCACCTCCAAGTAATGTCCTAATTTAACCAAAAAAACCAGCTCCATGATTTTTTTCTCTTAAGATATATTTAAATTCCACTTGCCATGGACTTCTCAACAAACGATGACAATCATCTATGATTACACCAAGTGGGTGTTTATCTGTCTCTCCATGATCAATCCATTTCCAAACTATTTTCGAGTCAACTTCAATCTTCAAATTCCTAATTCTTCTCCAAGCCAATGTGAGCCCTTCCCGTAATCCAAGCAATTCCACGGTATTGATGGACACTTCTCCCAGTTTAATGGAAAATCCCGCCACCCATTCTCCCTCCTCATATCTGATAATTCCTCCAGCCTCTGCTGATCTTTTATCTGTAAGAAAACTTCCATCCGTGTTAAGTTTGAGCCATAGAGGAGGCGGTGGGTGCCATTTCAGATTCGAACGTAAGGTGTTAGATTTCCTAACGTCGACAAAAGCCACGATAAGGTCCAGAGCCAAGGTCTTGATGGCGAAGGCAATTTCACGAAGGCATTCCGGTTTATTACGAAAGATGAAATTGTTTCTTGATAACCAAATACACCAAATGGTGGCAAGAAAAAATAACTCCCAATTGCAATATGGGACAATTATGTTACGAAATTTAGCACTAAACAATTTTCTAAGCCAATTATCACCATTAAAAGAAAGAAACATTTGGAATTCAATAGGGGCAATAACATGCTCCCAAACATTCTTTGACTTTGGACAACTTATAAGGGCATGGAACACATCTTCACGATCTAAATTACACCAAGCACAAATATCCGAAACGATAAACTTTCTATCATACCTAAGTGAATTTGTAAGGAGCTTATTATGTAAACATAGCCAACAAAAATATTTCAGTTTATTAGGGCTTTTACCTTTTCAAATCCAGTTCAATTCTTTGTTCTCGAAACCTCATCCGGAGTGTGTGAACTGAGAGCCTAATACGCTGACTTGTAAGAAAACGTACCGGACGAGTTACTATTCCAGATCAATTTATCGTTGGTGTCCCTGATAGGAGTCATTTTTACGTGTTTTAAAGCCCCTTTCCGTTTATGTTTTAGGTTCATTTATCGCTTGATTTTGTCACTTGTGCGTTTAATTCGTGCATTAAGTGATTTCAGGCCTTAAGTGGATACAATCGAATAAAGGGTGGAAAAAGGACGTATAAAACAAGTTTAGGTCAAGATGTTTCACACCTCTACGACCAAACAAGCAAAAAACAAGATGGAGTTAGCCAATATCATATTTTAGTACCATTTCCGCACACCTGGGCGCCAAATCAGAAACAACCTCCACATTGGAACGTCATTTTGATATATTTAGAGACAGAATTGGATGCAGTGGCCTTCTACACAGTTGTAGATGTATGTCTTATCGTCACATGGGGACTTGAAGCATCAAATTCGGAGGTCTGTGGAGAATTTTATGAATAAAACACTATCTCTGCGCTGGAAAACACGAAAGTGGTAGCTCCCATTCTTAGTAGGTGGAAAACAAGAGAATGGTAGTTCACATTCTTGGTAGATGGAAAGGAAGAGAATGGTAGCTCACATTCTTGGTAGGAGGAAAGTAAGAGAATGGTAGGTGGAAAACAAGAGAATGGTAGTTCACATTCTTGGTAGATGGAAAGCAAGAGAATGGTAGGTGGAAAGAAAAGAGAATGGAAGGACATGTTCTTGGTAGGTGGATTTTTTTGGCTATAAAAGGAGGATTGGAGGCCATCCTACAAACACACTTGAAAACACATTCCCCATTGGGGGAGCCTAAACACATCCTATCATCATCTTCATCATCCTTAGATTAGTTATGAAGATTATCAAGAACCTTTGAAGGTGAAGAAATCAAGAAGCATGGAAGAGATGAAGATCGAAGTTCAACCATAAAAAATACGAGGGAGTTTCTTAGATTTAGATTTGTTTTTGTCTATGAATATGAATCTTAATTTAAGTTCCTATCTTTTATCTTTTATGATGAAATAGATTCTTCGAACTAAGGTCATGTTGAGGCTTAATTATGATAATTGAGATATAAATTGTGTTTTTCATATTAATTCTATTGTTGCTTTGTGTCTTGATCTTGTTTGAATGCATCATATGCTTAGCTACCATATGCATGATTTATTGCTTAAATTATTCGTTCGAGAGAAGGAAATTTAAGGTGCAAAGATGATCATCACATAATCCGTAAAAAATAGGGAATTGCCCCTAGAGATAGGTAGAGATTCCCGGGTGCAGTTAGCCGGATTAATCCGGGGAAATTCTAGAACTTGAATGCATGATTGTTGGTTAGATTCTCGGATAGACATATCTAGAGAACCATCAATTAATCATAGGATTATTACAGCCGAGACATCGGGTAGTAATTATTTAAGGTTTTTTCCACCAAAGCAACATTAGTCTAATAATATGAGAACATGTTTATAATGAAAATTGATTAATTTATGCCAACACATGTGTCTTAGTTGCTCTCTTCCATAGCTATCTTGATTTCGACATCTTATTTCTTATATCTTACTTCCATAATATTTTAGTTAATTCTTGTTTTAGTTTAAGTTCTTCAATTGCTTTAAAATCATAAACTAAAATACAAGTCCTTGAGGTTCGACAACCCGGACTGTATTGTCCACTTTATTACTACACACGACCAGTCCACTTGCTGTTTAATACACGTAAGGATTTTTCGTGTCAGTCCCTATCTAAAGGTATACAGATATTGAGAATGCGATTTGCCACCTCATGTGGAATGACAGTTTTGATAATGTTTAAATCCCAATGGCCCTCTTTGTTGATCAAGTCCGACACATTGAGATGCATATCTCCAGTCTCAATTTTTGTATGGACAAGTTTTGGAATCTATCCATTTATTGAACCACAAAGAAATACTAGAGCCTATACCAATTCTCCATATCATATTATCACTAACCGCTTTAGTACTTCTGAGAATACCTTTCCATAGACTCAATGATGACATTTTGCTCTCATTTTCAAGTACTTCCTATTTAACACCCTCCACTCCGTTTTGGCAAGCATTGCCATATTCGTCTTACGGGTCTCTCTAATGTCATATATATATATATATATATATATACAGGGACAGAGCCAGGATTTTCAGTGAGGGGGCGCGAGATTTTGTGATATAGTTATAATTTTTTTTTCATATAACACTACTAGAAAAATACACTATTACAGCGGTTTTGGGAAAACCGCTGAACGGAGGGACCTATTACAGTGGTTCATACATGAACCGCTGTAATAGGGTCAAAGCCATGACCTATTACAGCGGTTCTTCGAAGAACCGCTGTAGTAAGACTATTACAGCAGTTCTTCGTTGAACCGCTGTAATAGGTTTAATCCTATTACAGCGGTTCAACCAAGAACCGCTATAATAGAACACACACACCCCTAAAACCAAAATACCCGGCATTTTTTCCCCGTTTTCTCTCTCTCTCTCTCTCTCACTCGACTCTCTCTCTCGGTCGATTCTCTCTCTCGGTCGAATCTCTCTCTCTCGCTTGACCACCACCACCACCACCCTCGTCGCCGTCCGCCCCACCACCACCCTCGCTCTTTCTCTCTCTCCGCCCATCATCCCTAGCCGTCAATCTGCCGCAGCCGCCGCCCCGCCGCCCGTAGCCCTGATCGCCCGCCGTCGTCGTCCACCGCCGCCTTGGGTATCTCTCTCTCTCTCTATATATATATATATGTGCATATGTATATGTATTTATGTATGTGTGGGTGTATGTATTTGTGTATATGTGGATATATGTATATATATTTGTGTATGTGTGGGTGTATGTATTTGTGTATATGTGGATGTATATATGTATATATATTTGTGCATGTGTGGGTGTATGTATATATATTTATGTATGTGTGGATGTATGTATTTGTGTATATGTGGATGTATGTATATATATTTGTGTATGTGTGGTTGTATGTATTTGTGTATATGTGGATATGTATATATATTTGTGTATGTGTAGGTGTATGTATTTTTGTGTATAGCTGGGTGTTAATTACATTTAATTTGAGATTAAATTGTGGTTATTTTGTAGTTTAGGGTACATTGATCCAACTGGTGATCTATATTTATACTTAGTTGTTGAAAAATTAAAATATAATACTTTATTTGTAGTTTTATGTGATTTATGTGATCCAACTGGTGATCAATATTTGTATTTTCTAGAAATATGATGCTTTATGTGATCCAACTGGTGATCAATATTTGAAGTTGCTTGAAATATGTTGCTTTATGTGATCCAATTGGTGATCAATATTTTCGTATAGTGAGATCGACATTTTGGGTTTGTTGTGGGTGAAAGATTAGAATGTTGGCTTTGTTGTGGTTGAAAGATACGAATTTTGATGGTTGCAAGTTTGGGGAAGCTTAAGTCGAGAACTTGGTAGAAATTTTTGCGTTGTTACTCTGCCAAATTTTTTCTAGGATAATGGGAAATAAATTAAAATTAAAATAATTTAATTATTCAACTGAACTGATGTTAAAATTATTTAATTTAATTAATTAATCAAGATGGACATATCAAAATTGGATTTTAGCGGATTGTAAGATCCGAATTTTGTTGGTTGCAACCCACCCGGGGGAAGATTAAGTCGAGAACTTGGTAAAAAAAATTTGCGTCGTTACTCTGCCGAATTTTTTCTAAAATAATGGGAAATAAATTAAAATAAAAATTATTTAATTAATTCAACTATGAAGTGATATTAAAATTATTTAATTTAATTAATTCAGAATCAAGATGGATCGAAGTTGGATATTAGCGGATCGTATGTCGAAGCAATATGAGAAAGGGGTGAAAGAATACATCAATTTTGCGATTGAGCATGCATCAGATCGGAACTAGAATCAGTTGCCCGTGTTTACGTTGTTGTTTTGGAAAGAGAATTAGTTCACGTGAATTGGAAGATCATTTGGTGTGTAATGGAATTGATAAAAGCTACACACGTTGGACAAGACACGGTGAGAGCAGTGTCACCTCAGATGATTTAGGTGGTACATCATATCGATCATGGGATTTGGACATGAATGATTATGAGCCTGATCGTTTGGAGGAGATGACGAATGTGATTGAGGAGGATTTGCGAAATTGTCCCAAAATGTTTGACAATTTGACAAGTGATTCAAAGACACCACTGTATAGTGGTAGTAAATTCACAAGATTGAAAACAGTCCTAAACCTCTACAAGTTAAAAGCCAACAATGGGTGGAGTGATAAGAGTTTCACAGACTTACTTGATCTATTAAAAAACATGCTACCCGAGGATAATGTGTTACCTAATCGTACTTATGAGGCTAAGAAGATGTTAACCTCAATTGGCATGGGATATGAGAGGATACATGCCTGTCTCAATGATTGCATATTGTTTAGAACTGACTATGCATCATTGAAGGTTTGTCCGAAATGTGGCGCCTCGCAGTACAAGAAGAACGGATCTGCTCCTGTCAAAACCATGTGGTATTTGCCCATAATACCACGATTTAAGCGCATGTACAATAGTAAAGATTTAGCCAAGGACTTGACATGGCATGCTGATAGAAGGCTTGAAGAAAGGATTGAAGATGACAAGATTCGACATCCCTCAGATTCTCCTCAATGAAAAAAGATCGATGATGATTTCCCTGAATTTGGTGAAGAATCAAGAAACCTTCGCCTTGTATTGGCTATAGATGGCATGAACCCTCATGGCTTGCAAAGTAGCTCACATAGTACATGGCCGGTAATTTTGATGATCTATGTTAGGTCTCATATTTTACATATTTTCATTATGATTTACCTCACATTTATCTTTATTTTATGCCTTGTTGTTAGTCTTTTCCTTTATTTTTAGCCTAATTTATGTATTTTGATTTCTAAGTCGTTTCAATGCTTTTATAGGCATAAAAGCGATGATTTTGATGAGTTGAAGGAGTATTTATTACAAGAATAATGAAGGCTATCCAAGAGGATGTGAAGAAATGCATTTGAAAGGCCAAACGAGAATGTTTCGTTGAAGAAAAATGAAGAGGAAGATTTCTGCACAGGCAACTGCACAACTGTGCAGATATTCTGCACAGGCAACTGCACAACTGTGCAGCTGCGAATTTTTGTGGGCCGATTTTATGACTTGGATGGGCATAATTTATGTATCTAAAACTCCTTTTTAGTTAAAAAGAAATGGCAAAAACATTTATATAGGCTAGAGTGAGGTGGAAGAGAAGAATTTTTCATTCATTCTTACAAAAAAAGTAGATCTTGGAGAGAAAAGAAGACTTCTAGAGAGAGAAAGGAGATCTTGAAGAGTTCTTGGAGAAAAGTTTCATCTTCTCAAGTTGTATTCTTCCAATCCTCCATTGTTGAACATGAGTAACTTTATGTTTATGCAATTTATTTCTTGTTTTTCTTTAATTATGTATAGCTAAATTATTTTCTAGGGTTTAAGATGTAGTCTTGTGTATTGATTTGGATTATTGATGATTGATGGATGTGATTTCTTGTTTGGTTTATCTATTAATGAGTGTTTAATGCTTGTAATTGATTGATCACCAATTGCATGATTTAAGATAAATTAAGAAGTACCGGGAGGTGAATTAGTTTATTGGTTCAGATTTAATAGACATGTGTAAATTGCTTAATAGGGATATTGATAATTTTGCATGAGACTAGTTAAACAATATTCATAGAACTTAATGGATTCATCTAAATTAGTTTTTGATCATGGGAGTGACGTTAATTAATTTAGGTAGGTACTCATGAAGATCTCGGGAGAGTATTCGTGTATTTAAGGAAATTGGGTCTTTAATTTAAACAAGAATGATAATCCATTGAAAGTCAATAATCCATAGAAATACCTTGATGAAATCTTAATCCCTAGGCTTTTCGTTAATTGATTATTCGTTTTAATTATATTTGTATTTATTATTTATAATTAATTCTGTTTTTATAAATTTCTGCTTTTAATTAGTTAAAATCTCAAATCTTTGATAATCGATAGTCTAAATAATAAGATAAACTTTGTTTGGTACTTGATAACCTTCCCTGTGGAGACGATCTTACTTTCACTATATTATTTGTTCGATTCCGTGTTGTTACGGACGGTTAACAAATTGGCGCCGTTGCCGGGGAAGGCAACAAGTAGTCAATATCAATAACAAGTTGATTCTTATTAGTTTAGACATTTTTTTTTCTTTTGTTTTGGATCTTTATTTGTTTGAACTTTGATACTTGAGATTATTGTTTCAGAATGGCAGAAGACTTACAGAGGATTGAGCCTGCTGCGCAAAGAACTCTCCGGGATTATGCTACACCAACATATCAGAACTTAACCTCTAGCATAGCGGTACCAAATGTTCAGGCCAACACCTTTGAGTTGAAACCGGCTATTATTCAAATGCTCCAACACACTGCATTTGAGGGAGATATTGAGAGGGAGGATCCTCATTCCCATCTGGGGAATTTTTTGGAAATCTGCAGCACTTTCAAGATGAATGGCGTTACTGAAGATGCCATAAGATTGCGACTCTTCCCATTCTCCCTGTCTAAAAGAGCTAAGGAGTGGCTGAAAAATCAGCCGGCAAATAAGTTCACCACTTGGGCTGATTTGTCGACTGCGTTTCTAACCAAGTATTTTCCCCCAGCCAAGACCGCTCAGTTAAGGAATGCAATCACAAGATTTTTGCAAACTGATAGTGAAACCCTCTATCAAGCATGGGAAAGGTATAAAGAATTACTCAGAAAATGCCCACATCACGGTATTCCTAGTTGGATGCTTGTGCAGACCTTCTACAATGGTCTGTCACATAGTATCCGGATGAATATCGATGCAGCTGCAGGAGGGAGTTTTATGGCAAAGAATCCGGATGATGCATTGGCTCTTATGGACGAAATGGCATCCAACAGTTATCAGTGGGCAAGTGATAGTCGGGCTGCAAAGAAAACACCGGGCATACACAATGTAGATAACATTACATTGCTAAATGCTAACATTGAAGCACATGGAGGGACTCAAGGGAAATGTTAGTGCAGTATCTCAGCCTACTTTAGCTTGTGATGTTTGTGGGGCACCTCATATGGCTACTGATTGCCCACTCATCGAGCAAGCTAACTATTTATCCAATCAGAATAAGCATCAAGGAAATCCATTTTCGAACACCTACAATTCGGGTTGGCGAAATCACCCGAACTTTTCTTGGGGAGGCCAAGGGAACCAAGGAGTTCAAGCAAATCCTCCTAGACAACAATTTCCTCCAGGTTTCCAACAGCATGGTCCTCAGAATTTTCAACAACCAAATCAGCAGGGACCACCACCTCGAGAACCACAAGCTTGGGAATTAGCCATTGAAAAGCTCGCTAATGGAACAGCAAAACGGTTTGAGAATCTGGAAGCAAAAATTGACCTGGTAGTGGGAGCAACGAAGAATATGGAATTACAAGTTGGACAATTGGCAAGTTCTATGAATTCGAGGTCAAAGGGTACACTGCCTAGCCAAACAGAGGAGAATCCGAGAGGACAGTGTAATGCAGTGACTCTGATAAACGAAAATATAATTGAAGAATTTGAGCCACATGCTGTACACAGAGATGAATTTGTGACGAAAGATAATTCAATCTTTGAATCTTCAGGCAAGGTTGAGCCAGAAAAGGTTATCCCGAAGCCATATGTGAAACCATATGTTCCTCCAATTCCATTTCCCCAAAGGTTGCAACACAAGAGGTTGGACAAGCAGCAAGAGAAATTTCTTCGAACACTTAGGCTGTTGAACCACAATATTCCGTATACAGATTCTCGGGCTCAGATACCTGTTTGTGAGAAGTTTCTCAAAGAGCTGTTGAGCAATAGAAAGAAATTAGAAGACGTGGAAACAATCTCCTTGAATGAAGAATGTAGTGCTATAATCCAACGAAACATTCCTCCAAAGCTAAAGGATCCAGGGAGTTTTTCACTTCCTTGCACTATTGAAAAATTCCACTATGATAAAGCACTTTGTGATTTAGGAGCTAGTGTTAGTCTAATGCCTTATTCAATTTGCAGGAAATTAGGCTTTCAAAAGCTTAAAAGCACAAAGATGTCACTTCAATTGGCGGATGGGAGCATAAAACGCCCAATGGGAATATTAGAAGACGTTTTCGTGAAAGTGGACAAGTTCTACATCTCATGTGACTTCGTGGTGCTTGAGATGGATGAAAATTTGAAAACACCAATCATCCTTGGAAGACCGTTTCTCGTAACTGCGGGAACCGTCATTGATGTGCGTGCTGGCAAGCTAGCGTTAAACATTGGAGAGGAAAAGGTGGAGTTCGACTTAAATAAGGTGATGAAATCCCTGCCTTTTGAAGAAAAATATTATTCAGTAGATGTTATTGAAGAGGCCATCAAAGAAGAAATTGCTCAAGGTAAAAGAGATCCATTAGAGTCGTATCGCGAAATATCTTCTAGACCTAAAGTAAAACTTAAATCTCTTCCACCATATCTCAAGTAAGTTCTTCTTGGAAACAATACGTTTTTATCTGTTATTGTAAATGCTATAATTGGTACACCTGAAATGGACCAATGGTTAACTGATTTACAATGGAAAAAAGACGGAATAGGTTGGAATTTAACTGATAGTCGGGCTGCAAAGAAAACACCAGGCATACACAATGTAGATAACATTACATTGCTAAATGCTAACATTGAAGCACTTGTCAAGCACATGGAGGAACTCAAGGGAAATGTCAGTGCAGTATCTCAACCTACTTTAGCTTGTGATGTTTGTGGGGCACCTCATATGGCTACTGATTGCCCACTCATCGAGCAAGCTAACTATTTATCCAATCAGAATAAGCAGCAAGGAAATCCATTTTCGAACACCTACAATTCGGGTTGGCGAAATCACCCGAAATTTTCTTGGGGAGGCCAAGGGAACCAAGGAGTTCAAGCAAATCCTCCTAGACAACAATTTCCTCCAGGTTTCCAACAGCATGGTCCTCAGAATTTTCAACAACCAAATCAGCAGGGACCACCACCTCGAGAACCACAAGCTTGGGAATTAGCCATTGAAAAGCTCGCTAATGGAACAGCAAAACGGTTTGAGGATCTGGAAGCAAAAATTGATCTGGTAGTGGGAACAACGAAGAATCTGGAATTACAAGTTGGACAATTGGCAAGTTCTATGAATTCGAGGTCAAAGGGTACACTGCCTAGCCAAACAGAGGAGAATCCGAGAGGACAGTGTAATGCAGTGACTCTGATAAACGAAAATATAATTGAAGAATTTGAGCCACATGCTGTACACAGAGATGAATTTGTGACGAAAGATAATTCAATCTTTGAATCTTCAGACAAGGTTGCTCCAGAAAAGGTTATCCCGAAGCCATATGTGAAACCATATGTTCCTCCAATTCCATTTCCCCAAAGGTTGCAACACAAGAGGTTGGACAAGCAGCAAGAGAAATTTCTTCAAACACTTAGACTGTTGAACCGCAACATTCCATATACAGATGCTCGGGCTCAGATGCCTGTTTGCGAGAAGTTTCTCAAAGAGTTGTTGAGCAATAGAAAGAAATTAAAAGACGTGGAAACAATCTCCTTGAATGAAGAATGCAGTGCCATAATCCAACGAAACATTCCTCCAAAGCTAAAGGATCCAGGTAGTTTTTCACTTCCTTGCACTATTGAAAAATTCCACTTTGATAAAGCACTTTGTGATTTAGGAGCTAGTGTTAGTCTAATGCCTTATTCAATTTGCAGGAAATTAGGCTTTCAAAAGCTTAAAAGCACAAAGATGTCACTTCAATTGGCGGATGGGAGCATAAAACGCCCAATGGGAATATTAGAAGACGTTTTCGTGAAAGTGGACAAGTTCTACATCCCATGTGACTTCGTGGTGCTTGAGATGGATGAAAATTTGAAAACACCAATCATCCTTGGAAGACCGTTTCTCGCAACTGCGGGAACCGTCATTGATGTGCGTGCTGGCAAGCTAGCGTTGAACATTGGAGAGGAGAAGGTGGAGTTCGACTTAAATAAAGTGATGAAATCTCCGTCTTTTGAAGAAAAATGTTATTCAGTGGATGTGATTGAAGAGGCCATCAAAGAAGAAATTGCTCAAGGTAAAAGAGATCCATTAGAGTCGTATCGCGAAATATCTTCTAGAGCTAAGGTAAAACTTAAATCTCTTCCACCATATCTCAGGTACGCTCTTCTTGGCAATAATGAATTTTTATCTGTTATCGTATATTCTACTCTATGTACACCTGAATTGGACCGATGGTTAAGTGATTTGGAATGGAAGAAAGATGGAATAGGTTGGAATATATCTGATATGAAAAGAATTAATAGTGCTTTATATTTTTCAGGCGATGATATTCCTCGAGGGAAAGCAATTTCCCTCGCCAAAACTCAACAATAATTTTGTCTAAGTCGAGCTAATGACTTTAAACAAGCGCTTCTTGGGAGGCAACCCAAGAGTTTTCGTTATTTTTGTCATTGTCGTTTTCTTCTTATTTTGTTTTCAATATTTTATGTTTGAAGGTTTTATTTTATTTTATTTCATTTTTATTTTTCGGTATTCAAGTGATTTACTAATGCACGATATTCTTGTTGCAGATCAAAAACATGAAAACGAGGTGCATGGGGCATTATACAATGTAAATCAGGTGCACAATTGTGCTCATATTAGCACCACTGTGCAAAAATTTCGCACTTATAAGATTTTTAGGTGCACAGTTGTGCAATTTTTCAGCACAGTTGTGCAAAATTTTCGCACAAGATCCAAACTGTGCACAACTGTGCAATTTTCGTGCACAATTGTGCACAATTTTCGCACTTTTGCACCCTTATATTAAAAAAAAAAAAAAAAATCAAAAATTGGTCAAAATCCCCAATTCGGTCAACACATTATTTATCTCTCAATTTCAAATACTCAGCCCAATCTCTCTCTCTCTCTCGATCATCTTCCATTCTCCAGCCAACCTCCACGCCTCGCCGCTGCTCATCGGCGTCCACTTCCCGTCGAGTTAAGCCACCATCATCACCACGACGAACCAGATCCGTTCGCCGCTCAATCTCGTCACGCCGCTTCACCACGCCGTCGTCTTCTCACACCACCCCGCTCCGCCGTCATCACCACCTAGAACCAGATCCGGCGTCGATTTCGCTTCACCGCGCCGCTGCTTCTATCAACCGTCGCCGTCCACCTCGCAAGCCACACCTCCTGTCGAGTTCCGCCGCTGCTCGACTCACGCCACTCAAAGCCACGTCGCCGTCCACCTCGCAAGCAACACAACTCCCACACCAAGCCGCTGCCGTTGACCACCTTACACCGCGCCGCTGCTCGCCGTCGCACTCCATCACCGCCGCGGTCTCATCTTTCTTCATACAACACCACGCTGCCACCATCGCGTCAACCGCCGCTCAACCACGAAGCATCGCCGACCAGACGCCGCTGTTGCTCTACTCACAAACGGCCTTCGACCAGCGCCGTGCCACCGCCGTTTCGTTCTTCAACAGCGAAGCCGCCGCCATTTGTCCCTCTCTCGATTTGTTTTCGATTTAGTCCACCGAGCGCGCCGGTCGATACCCATTCAGATCTGCCTCTCTCTTGATCAATTTCAGCCGCCCCTTGTCCAGAAATGCGAGACCAAGAGCCACTCACAACACCCGTAGCAGGGCTACCATTTCACACCCGCCGCCAACGGTCGCTACCCACTCACACACAGCTCCACCTCCGAACTGTCGTTTGGATGCTGCTTTGGGGTCAGACAATTTGGACAGTGCAAATCTAATTCCCACCAGCAGCCCATCGTTTGGATTTTGCTCACAATGTCACACAAGCTCGAAAAGAAATGGGGTCTTCCAGTGACTACCACTGATCACTACGCACACTACCAACTCCCAGGCCATCACTCACATTCATAGGGGAGTATTTCTTTTGCTCTTATTTCACATTCATTCTGTTTTTTTGTCCATACATATCGGTATCAATAAAATATATTGAGGACAATGTGTTGCTTTAAGTGTGGGGTGGATTGCTTGCTTGTTTTGTGAATTGAGATTGAGTTTATTGAATTGCTCAAGTGTGGGGTGTTTGTTGTTAAGTGGTGAAAGAATTGGGCATACGTAAATTTTTGCTGAGTTGTTGCTGAAAATTGGTTGACTTGTTCATAATATTTGTGTTCCCATATTTGAGCTCTTGACTATATAAACATATGAACTTGATTTCTGTACATGGATACTCTTTTTATTGAGTTTGATCGCTGATCCTGAAATTTGTAAAATTTCTATGCATCTTTACACACTATACACGAGTTCTAGTAAAGAGAATTGATCGGGGAGATAAAAGCAATTACATATTTAATTGATATTGGAGGAAAGTTTATGAGAAAAAGAAAAAAAAATTAAAAAAAATCGAGAAAATAAAAAAAAAAAAAAAAATTCGATGAAGAAAATAAGGAAAGAAAGTTGATTCAGTGGTTAATAAAAGCTAAAATCACCCAGTTTCGTTTCTAGCCTTTGTCACTTGAGTGATTAAGTCCGTTGGGGTGTCTTGACACCTAGTGCCTTAAAACCGACTGGTTTGAGAGTCATTGGCCCAAAACTCGTTACCAGGGTGACATAGAAAGCTTGATTAGCGAGACATTGCACGGGTTGATAAATTTTGAATGAAGGAAAGTGAATGAAGATGCAATATGATAGATGTTGTGTTTTTGCTTGAAATATCCGAAATGTTCCCTTGCTAGAATTCATAAATCAAGCACGAATGGATGTATATGCAATTGAACTTGTTTGCGATTAGTGTGATGACTTGAGAGTAAAGATGTTCATATGTGGAAAAATAATGATTCGACGTGTTTATTGGTTTATGTGTAATGATTGTGGGGAGTCATAAATGTTGTGACTAGTTGCTGATTTGATGAACGATGAGGCAGATAGACGAATGTCATGAATTTTGTGGGTATATTCTCTGCAAACCCTCACGAGACAAAACTCGTCCACTAGGGGTAACCTAGGGGTTTAACGGCTTGTTGCACGTGCTAAGTGCAATCGTGTTCCCTACGAAAGTGGTGTTATCTTTATTTTTGTTTTTGTTTTGTTTGGATTTACTCGAGGACGAGTAAAGGTTAAGTGTGGGGTGTTTGTTAGGTCTCATATTTTACATATTTTCATTATGATTTACCTCACATTTATCTTTATTTTATGCCTTGTTGTTAGTCTTTTCCTTTATTTTTAGCCTAATTTATGTATTTTGATTCTAAGTCGTTTCAATGCTTTTATAGGCATAAAAAGCGATGATTTTGATGAGTTGAAGGAGTATTTATTACAAGAATAATGAAGGCTATCCAAGAGGATGTGAAGAAATGCATTTGAAAGGCCAAACTAGAATGTTTCGTTGAAGAAAAATGAAGAGGAAGATTTCTGCACAGGCAACTGCACAACTGTGCAGATATTCTGCACAGGCAACTGCACAACTGTGCAGCTGCGAATTTTTGTGGGCCGATTTTATGACTTGGATGGGCATAATTTATGTATCTAAAACTCCTTTTTAGTTAAAAAGAAATGGCAAAAACATTTATATAGGCTAGAGTGAGGTGGAAGAGAAGAATTTTTCATTCATTCTTACAAAAAAAGTAGATCTTGGAGAGAAAAGAAGACTTCTAGAGAGAGAAAGGAGATCTTGAAGAGTTCTTGGAGAAAAGTTTCATCTTCTCAAGTTGTATTCTTCCAATCCTCCATTGTTGAACATGAGTAACTTTATGTTTATGCAATTTATTTCTTGTTTTTCTTTAATTATTTATAGCTAAATTATTTTCTAGGGTTTAAGATGTAGTCTTGTGTATTGATTTGGATTATTGATGATTGATGGATGTGATTTCTTGTTTGGTTTATCTATTAATGAGTGTTTAATGCTTGTAATTGATTGATCACCAATTGCATGATTTAAGATAAATTAAGAAGTACCGGGAGGTGAATTAGTTTATTGGTTCAGATTTAATAGACATGTGTAAATTGCTTAATAGGGATATTGATAATTTTGCATGAGACTAGTTAAACAATATTCATAGAACTTAATGGATTCATCTAAATTAGTTTTTGATCATGGGAGTGACGTTAATTAATTTAGGTAGGTACTCATGAAGATCTCGGGAGAGTATTCGTGTATTTAAGGAAATTGGGTCTTTAATTTAAACAAGAATGATAATCCATTGAAAGTCAATAATCCATAGAAATACCTTGATGAAATCTTAATCCCTAGGCTTTTCGTTAATTGATTATTCGTTTTAATTATATTTGTGTTTATTATTTATAATTAATTCTGTTTTTATAAATTTCTGCTTTTAATTAGTTAAAATCTCAAATCTTTGATAATCGATAGTCTAAATAATAAGATAAACTTTGTTTGGTACTTGATAACCTTCCCTGTGGAGACGATCTTACTTTCACTATATTATTTGTTCGATTCCGTGTTGTTACGGACGGTTAACAAATTGGCGCCGTTGCCGGGGAAGGCAACAAGTAGTCAATATCAATAACAAGTTGATTCTTATTAGTTTAGACATTTTTTTTTCTTTTGTTTTGGATCTTTATTTGTTTGAACTTTGATACTTGAGATTATTGTTTCAGAATGGCAGAAGACTTACAGAGGATTGAGCCTGCTGCGCAAAGAACTCTCCGGGATTATGCTACACCAACATATCAGAACTTAACCTCTAGCATAGCGGTACCAAATGTTCAGGCCAACACCTTTGAGTTGAAACCGGCTATTATTCAAATGCTCCAACACACTGCATTTGAGGGAGATATTGAGAGGGAGGATCCTCATTCCCATCTGGGGAATTTTTTGGAAATCTGCAGCACTTTCAAGATGAATGGCGTTACTGAAGATGCCATAAGATTGCGACTCTTCCCATTCTCCCTGTCTAAAAGAGCTAAGGAGTGGCTGAAAAATCAGCCGGCAAATAAGTTCACCACTTGGGCTGATTTGTCGACTGCGTTTCTAACCAAGTATTTTCCCCCAGCCAAGACCGCTCAGTTAAGGAATGCAATCACAAGATTTTTGCAAACTGATAGTGAAACCCTCTATCAAGCATGGGAAAGGTATAAAGAATTACTCAGAAAATGCCCACATCACGGTATTCCTAGTTGGATGCTTGTGCAGACCTTCTACAATGGTCTGTCACATAGTATCCGGATGAATATCGATGCAGCTGCAGGAGGGAGTTTTATGGCAAAGAATCCGGATGATGCATTGGCTCTTATGGACGAAATGGCATCCAACAGTTATCAGTGGGCAAGTGATAGTCGGGCTGCAAAGAAAACACCGGGCATACACAATGTAGATAACATTACATTGCTAAATGCTAACATTGAAGCACATGGAGGGACTCAAGGGAAATGTTAGTGCAGTATCTCAGCCTACTTTAGCTTGTGATGTTTGTGGGGCACCTCATATGGCTACTGATTGCCCACTCATCGAGCAAGCTAACTATTTATCCAATCAGAATAAGCATCAAGGAAATCCATTTTCGAACACCTACAATTCGGGTTGGCGAAATCACCCGAACTTTTCTTGGGGAGGCCAAGGGAACCAAGGAGTTCAAGCAAATCCTCCTAGACAACAATTTCCTCCAGGTTTCCAACAGCATGGTCCTCAGAATTTTCAACAACCAAATCAGCAGGGACCACCACCTCGAGAACCACAAGCTTGGGAATTAGCCATTGAAAGCTCGCTAATGGAACAGCAAAACGGTTTGAGAATCTGGAAGCAAAAATTGACCTGGTAGTGGGAGCAACGAAGAATATGGAATTACAAGTTGGACAATTGGCAAGTTCTATGAATTCGAGGTCAAAGGGTACACTGCCTAGCCAAACAGAGGAGAATCCGAGAGGACAGTGTAATGCAGTGACTCTGATAAACGAAAATATAATTGAAGAATTTGAGCCACATGCTGTACACAGAGATGAATTTGTGACGAAAGATAATTCAATCTTTGAATCTTCAGGCAAGGTTGAGCCAGAAAAGGTTATCCCGAAGCCATATGTGAAACCATATGTTCCTCCAATTCCATTTCCCCAAAGGTTGCAACACAAGAGGTTGGACAAGCAGCAAGAGAAATTTCTTCGAACACTTAGGCTGTTGAACCACAATATTCCGTATACAGATTCTCGGGCTCAGATACCTGTTTGTGAGAAGTTTCTCAAAGAGCTGTTGAGCAATAGAAAGAAATTAGAAGACGTGGAAACAATCTCCTTGAATGAAGAATGCAGTGCTATAATCCAACGAAACATTCCTCCAAAGCTAAAGGATCCAGGGAGTTTTTCACTTCCTTGCACTATTGAAAAATTCCACTATGATAAAGCACTTTGTGATTTAGGAGCTAGTGTTAGTCTAATGCCTTATTCAATTTGCAGGAAATTAGGCTTTCAAAAGCTTAAAAGCACAAAGATGTCACTTCAATTGGCGGATGGGAGCATAAAACGCCCAATGGGAATATTAGAAGACGTTTTCGTGAAAGTGGACAAGTTCTACATCTCATGTGACTTCGTGGTGCTTGAGATGGATGAAAATTTGAAAACACCAATCATCCTTGGAAGACCGTTTCTCGTAACTGCGGGAACCGTCATTGATGTGCGTGCTGGCAAGCTAGCGTTAAACATTGGAGAGGAAAAGGTGGAGTTCGACTTAAATAAGGTGATGAAATCTCTGCCTTTTGAAGAAAAATATTATTCAGTAGATGTTATTGAAGAGGCCATCAAAGAAGAAATTGCTCAAGGTAAAAGAGATCCATTAGAGTCGTATCGCGAAATATCTTCTAGACCTAAAGTAAAACTTAAATCTCTTCCACCATATCTCAAGTAAGTTCTTCTTGGAAACAATACGTTTTATCTGTTATTGTAAATGCTATAATTGGTACACCTGAAATGGACCAATGGTTAACTGATTTACAATGGAAAAAAGACGGAATAGGTTGGAATTTAACTGATAGTCGGGCTGCAAAGAAAACACCAGGCATACACAATGTAGATAACATTACATTGCTAAATGCTAACATTGAAGCACTTGTCAAGCACATGGAGGAACTCAAGGGAAATGTCAGTGCAGTATCTCAACCTACTTTAGCTTGTGATGTTTGTGGGGCACCTCATATGGCTACTGATTGCCCACTCATCGAGCAAGCTAACTATTTATCCAATCAGAATAAGCAGCAAGGAAATCCATTTTCGAACACCTACAATTCGGGTTGGCGAAATCACCCGAAATTTTCTTGGGGAGGCCAAGGGAACCAAGGAGTTCAAGCAAATCCTCCTAGACAACAATTTCCTCCAGGTTTCCAACAGCATGGTCCTCAGAATTTTCAACAACCAAATCAGCAGGGACCACCACCTCGAGAACCACAAGCTTGGGAATTAGCCATTGAAAAGCTCGCTAATGGAACAGCAAAACGGTTTGAGGATCTGGAAGCAAAAATTGATCTGGTAGTGGGAACAACGAAGAATCTGGAATTACAAGTTGGACATTGGCAAGTTCTATGAATTCGAGGTCAAAGGGTACACTGCCTAGCCAAACAGAGGAGAATCCGAGAGGACAGTGTAATGCAGTGACTCTGATAAACGAAAATATAATTGAAGAATTTGAGCCACATGCTGTACACAGAGATGAATTTGTGACGAAAGATAATTCAATCTTTGAATCTTCAGACAAGGTTGCTCCAGAAAAGGTTATCCCGAAGCCATATGTGAAACCATATGTTCCTCCAATTCCATTTCCCCAAAGGTTGCAACACAAGAGGTTGGACAAGCAGCAAGAGAAATTTCTTCAAACACTTAGACTGTTGAACCGCAACATTCCATATACAGATGCTCGGGCTCAGATGCCTGTTTGCGAGAAGTTTCTCAAAGAGTTGTTGAGCAATAGAAAGAAATTAAAAGACGTGGAAACAATCTCCTTGAATGAAGAATGCAGTGCCATAATCCAACGAAACATTCCTCCAAAGCTAAAGGATCCAGGTAGTTTTTCACTTCCTTGCACTATTGAAAAATTCCACTTTGATAAAGCACTTTGTGATTTAGGAGCTAGTGTTAGTCTAATGCCTTATTCAATTTGCAGGAAATTAGGCTTTCAAAAGCTTAAAAGCACAAAGATGTCACTTCAATTGGCGGATGGGAGCATAAAACGCCCAATGGGAATATTAGAAGACGTTTTCGTGAAAGTGGACAAGTTCTACATCCCATGTGACTTCGTGGTGCTTGAGATGGATGAAAATTTGAAAACACCAATCATCCTTGGAAGACCGTTTCTCGCAACTGCGGGAACCGTCATTGATGTGCGTGCTGGCAAGCTAGCGTTGAACATTGGAGAGGAGAAGGTGGAGTTCGACTTAAATAAAGTGATGAAATCTCCGTCTTTTGAAGAAAAATGTTATTCAGTGGATGTGATTGAAGAGGCCATCAAAGAAGAAATTGCTCAAGGTAAAAGAGATCCATTAGAGTCGTATCGCGAAATATCTTCTAGAGCTAAGGTAAAACTTAAATCTCTTCCACCATATCTCAGGTACGCTCTTCTTGGCAATAATGAATTTTTATCTGTTATCGTATATTCTACTCTATGTACACCTGAATTGGACCGATGGTTAAGTGATTTGGAATGGAAGAAAGATGGAATAGGTTGGAATATATCTGATATGAAAAGAATTAATAGTGCTTTATATTTTTCAGGCGATGATATTCCTCGAGGGAAAGCAATTTCCCTCGCCAAAACTCAACAATAATTTTGTCTAAGTCGAGCTAATGACTTTAAACAAGCGCTTCTTGGGAGGCAACCCAAGAGTTTTCGTTATTTTGTCATTGTCGTTTTCTTCTTATTTTGTTTTCAATATTTTATGTTTGAAGGTTTTATTTTATTTTATTTCATTTTTATTTTTCGGTATTCAAGTGATTTACTAATGCACGATATTCTTGTTGCAGATCAAAAACATGAAAACGAGGTGCATGGGGCATTATACAATGTAAATCAGGTGCACAATTGTGCTCATATTAGCACCACTGTGCAAAAATTTCGCACTTATAAGATTTTTAGGTGCACAGTTGTGCAATTTTTCAGCACAGTTGTGCAAAATTTTCGCACAAGATCCAAACTGTGCACAACTGTGCAATTTTCGTGCACAATTGTGCACAATTTTCGCACTTTTGCACCCTTATATTAAAAAAAAAAAAAAATCAAAAATTGGTCAAAATCCCCAATTCGGTCAACACATTATTTATCTCTCAATTTCAAATACTCAGCCCAATCTCTCTCTCTCTCTCGATCATCTTCCATTCTCCAGCCAACCTCCACGCCTCGCCGCTGCTCATCGGCGTCCACTTCCCGTCGAGTTAAGCCACCATCATCACCACGACGAACCAGATCCGTTCGCCGCTCAATCTCGTCACGCCGCTTCACCACGCCGTCGTCTTCTCACACCACCCCGCTCCGCCGTCATCACCACCTAGAACCAGATCCGGCGTCGATTTCGCTTCACCGCGCCGCTGCTTCTATCAACCGTCGCCGTCCACCTCGCAAGCCACACCTCCTGTCGAGTTCCGCCGCTGCTCGACTCACGCCACTCAAAGCCACGTCGCCGTCCACCTCGCAAGCAACACAACTCCCACACCAAGCCGCTGCCGTTGACCACCTTACACCGCGCCGCTGCTCGCCGTCGCACTCCATCACCGCCGCGGTCTCATCTTTCTTCATACAACACCACGCTGCCACCATCGCGTCAACCGCCGCTCAACCACGAAGCATCGCCGACCAGACGACCGCTGTTGCTCTACTCACAAACCTTCGACCAGCGCCGTGCCACCGCCGTTTCGTTCTTCAACAGCGAAGCCGCCGCCATTTGTCCCTCTCTCGATTTGTTTCGATTTAGTCCACCGAGCGCGCCGGTCGATACCCATTCAGATCTGCCTCTCTCTTGATCAATTTCAGCCGCCCCTTGTCCAGAAATGCGAGACCAAGAGCCACTCACAACACCCGTAGCAGGGCTACCATTTCACACCCGCCGCCAACGGTCGCTACCCACTCACACACAGCTCCACCTCCGAACTGTCGTTTGGATGCTGCTTTGGGGTCAGACAATTTGGACAGTGCAAATCTAATTCCCACCAGCCAGCCCATCGTTTGGATTTTGCTCACACATGTCACACAAGCTCGAAAAGAAATGGGTCTTCCAGTGACTACACACTGATCACTACGCACACTACCAACTCCCAGGCCATCACTCACATTCATAGGGGAGTATTTCTTTTGCTCTTATTTCACATTCATTCTGTTTTTTTGTCCATACATATCGGTATCAATAAATATATGAGGACAATGTGTTGCTTTAAGTGTGGGGTGGTTGCTTGCTTGTTTTGTGAATTGAGATTGAGTTTATTGAATTGCTCAAGTGTGGGGTGTTTGTTGTTAAGTGGTGAAAGAATTGGGCATACGTAAATTTTTGCTGAGTTGTTGCTGAAATTGGTTGACTTGTTCATAATATTTGTGTTCCCATATTTGAGCTCTTGACTATATAAACATATGAACTTGATTTCTGTACATGGATACTCTTTTTATTGAGTTTGATCGCTGATCCTGAAATTTGTAAAATTTCTATGCATCTTTACACACTATACACGAGTTCTAGTAAAGAGAATTGATCGGGGAGATAAAAGCAATTACATATTTAATTGATATTGGAGGAAAGTTTATGAGAAAAAGAAAAAAAAATTAAAAAAATCGAGAAAATAAAAAAAAAAAAAAAATTCGATGAAGAAAATAAGGAAAGAAAGTTGATTCAGTGGTTAATAAAAGCTAAAATCACCCAGTTTCGTTTCTAGCCTTTGTCACTTGAGTGATTAAGTCCGTTGGGGTGTCTTGACACCTAGTGCCTTAAAACCGACTGGTTTGAGAGTCATTGGCCCAAAACTCGTTACCAGGGTGACATAGAAAGCTTGATTAGCGAGACATTGCACGGGTTGATAAATTTTGAATGAAGGAAAGTGAATGAAGATGCAATATGATAGATGTTGTGTTTTTGCTTGAAATATCCGAAATGTTCCCTTGCTAGAATTCATAAATCAAGCACGAATGGATGTATATGCAATTGAACTTGTTTGCGATTAGTGTGATGACTTGAGAGTAAAGATGTTCATATGTGGAAAAATAATGATTCGACGTGTTTATTGGTTTATGTGTAATGATTGTGGGGAGTCATAAATGTTGTGACTAGTTGCTGATTTGATGAACGATGAGGCAGATAGACGAATGTCATGAATTTTGTGGGTATATTCTCTGCAAACCCTCACGAGACAAAACTCGTCCACTAGGGGTAACCTAGGGGTTTAACGGCTTGTTGCACGTGCTAAGTGCAATCGTGTTCCCTACGAAAGTGGTGTTATCTTTATTTTTGTTTTTGTTTTGTTTGGATTTACTCGAGGACGAGTAAAGGTTAAGTGTGGGGTGTTTGTTAGGTCTCATATTTTACATATTTTCATTATGATTTACCTCACATTTATCTTTATTTTATGCCTTGTTGTTAGTCTTTTCCTTTATTTTTAGCCTAATTTATGTATTTTGATTCTAAGTCGTTTCAATGCTTTTATAGGCATAAAAAGCGATGATTTTGATGAGTTGAAGGAGTATTTATTACAAGAATAATGAAGGCTATCCAAGAGGATGTGAAGAAATGCATTTGAAAGGCCAAACTAGAATGTTTCGTTGAAGAAAAATGAAGAGGAAGATTTCTGCACAGGCAACTGCACAACTGTGCAGATATTCTGCACAGGCAACTGCACAACTGTGCAGCTGCGAATTTTTGTGGGCCGATTTTATGACTTGGATGGGCATAATTTATGTATCTAAAACTCCTTTTTAGTTAAAAAGAAATGGCAAAAACATTTATATAGGCTAGAGTGAGGTGGAAGAGAAGAATTTTTCATTCATTCTTACAAAAAAAGTAGATCTTGGAGAGAAAAGAAGACTTCTAGAGAGAGAAAGGAGATCTTGAAGAGTTCTTGGAGAAGAGTTCTTGGAGAAAAGCTTCATCTTCTCAAGTTGTATTCTTCCAATCCTCCATTGTTGAACATGAGTAACTTTATGTTTATGCAATTTATTTCTTGTTTTTCTTTAATTATGTATAGCTAAATTATTTTCTAGGGTTTAAGATGTAGTCTTGTGTATTGATTTGGATTATTGATGATTGATGGATGTGATTTCTTGTTTGGTTTATCTATTAATGAGTGTTTAATGCTTGTAATTGATTGATCACCAATTGCATGATTTAAGATAAATTAAGAAGAACCGGGAGGTGAATTAGTTTATTGGTTCGGATTTAATAGACATGTGTAAATTGCTTAATAGGGATATTGGTAATTTTGCATGAGACTAGTTAAACAATATTCATAGAACTTAATGGATTCATCTAAATTAGTTTTTGATCATGGGAGTGACGTTAATTAATTTAGGTAGGTACTCATGAAGATCTCGGGAGAGTATTCGTGTATTTAAGGAAATTGGGTCTTTAATTTAAACAAGAATGATAATCCATTGAAAGTCAATAATCCATAGAAATACCTTGATGAAATCTTAATCCCTAGGCTTTTCGTTAATTGATTATTCGTTTTAATTATATTTGTGTTTATTATTTATAATTAATTCTGTTTTTATAAATTTCTGCTTTTAATTAGTTAAAATCTCAAATCTTTGATAATCGATAGTCTAAATAATAAGATAAACTTTGTTTGGTACTTGATAACCTTCCCTGTGGAGACGATCTTACTTTCACTATATTATTTGTTCGATTCCGTGTTGTTACGGACGGTTAACAATCTACAACTTCCCCCATCGCGATGCATGAAGCGAGAACCAGTGTTTTCAAAGGCAGTGACGGGGCGCGCCCGGGGCGTTCAAAAAGTGCCCGGGGCAATAGGAGAAAAGCGTATCCCCTCATGGGCGTACGCCCCGGGCGAAAAACTCGCCCAAGGCTTGGGCGCACGCCCACGAAGATTTAGGCCTAAATCGATTTTTTTCCTATTTCTCATCCAAAGCCCACCTTTTTAGGCCCATTAAAACTTTTTTCATATTTTATTGTTTTAGTGAAATCTAAAAACCCAAGGCCCACTTATTTAATTAAGTCAAAGTGTCAAACAAACATTAAAAAAAACAAAACCTAAGAAACTAACTAAGCAGCAAAGAGCCAAAGAGTCAGCGACTCTTCATCTTTAAGCACGCAGAACTCCTCTCTCAGACTCCCACGGAACAGACAGCACGGCAGAAAACTCTTCTCCCTCAAGGTTTGTGTTTTTCAACTTTTTCTTTACCACTCTTCCATAAAGTTTGAAATTTGTATTGTATTTGTAGTATAATGATCTAATACATATTTACTATATATATTACATGCTAAAGAAGAAGCAAAAGTGTCACTGTCAGTTATTAAAATATACAAAAAATCCACCCACAAGCCACTTATTTAACTTCATTGAAAGTTTGAAATTGATACAAGTACAAACATACAAAGTTTCTTCACTTCACCTAACTAGGAGACAGAATTACAATGTTAGTGCTATTTACAAAGCATAAAACGTGATATCCCATGAACAAACTACAAACTATATACAACTTGTACATTTAAATTTGGAATTTCAGATATAGACAAAGTCACAAAACTAGTAGAAACTGATACAAGTACAAAGTACAAACATAAAGTGCATATTTATCAAGATTCAAGAAAAAGAACAAAGACTTGATGTTTATTAGTATGCTATATTGTTATTTAATGCTAAAGATATTTTGTTTTACATTACTACTTGGCTTAATATTTTTATTATTTTCCTTAGACGATTGATTAGACAAAAATATATTAGTTTGTGATGATTTTCTTATTTATATTTTAGGATTTAGCTAACCATGGATGGTACTGAGGCTGAGAAAGGAAGTGGTAAGAGGGATTTTGCTTGGGCTTACACCATTACAGATCCAGATGAAAAGTATTTCAAATGTAAATTTTGCAAGCAATGATGCAGCGGAACGATTTTTCGATTTAAGAATCATTTAGCCGGTACACATAAAGGAATGAAGGCCTGCCCAAGTGCCCCAAGTGAGGTTGTAGAAAAGTGCCAGAAAGCACTACAAGAAGCTACTGAATTGAAAAACAAACGTAATGCAGTATTGAATGATATAAGAGAAGCCGCAAGTCAATCATCTCAATCAAGGGATAATCTTGCAACTGGGAATCCACAACCAAAAGGAAAAGGTCCAATGGATAACTTTGCTATCTCTATAGCTCGACAAAGCACCTTGAACTCTTCATGGAAAAAAGATGAAAGAAGAGAGGTTTGTCGAACCATTGGTAGGTTCTTTTTCTCATCTGGTCTTCCATTTAATGCTTGTAATGATCCCTATTATGTGCCTATGTGTGTGGCGATTGCTAAGTATGGAGATGGATTTATACCTCCTTCGATGCATGAGATGAGAACTTGGATACGAAAGGCAGAGGTTGACGACATTAACCAGCTGATGGAAGAGCATAAGAAAGCATGGAAACAATATGGATGCTCTATAATGTCTGATGGATGGACAGATGGAAAGAGTAGGTGCATAATCAATTTTCTTGTCAATAGCCCAGCTGGAACGTGGTTTTTAAGGTCTGTTGATGCATCTGATACCATTAAGAATGGTGAACTTTTGTCAAATTACCTCGATAAAGTGATAGATGAAGTTGGCGAGGAGAATGTCGTGCAAGTAATCACTGACAATGGTTCGAATTATGTAAATGTTGGAAAACGCTTGATGGAAAAGAGAAAGAATTTATATTGGACTCCATGCGCAACACACTGTATAGATCTTATGCTGGAGGATATAGGCAAGATGAAAATTCATGAGTCAACTCTTGCAAAGTCTAAGCAAGTCGTGAAGTTTATTTATGGGCACACTTGGGTCCTTGATTTGATGAGGAAATTTACAAAGAATGGTGAACTTCTTAGACCGGCAGTAACACGCTTTGCAACTGCGTACCTAACTCTTCAAAGCATCCATAAACAAAAGCAAGCTCTTCAAAGCATGTTTTCATCACAAGAATGGCAAACTTGTGCTTGGGTTAAAAAGCCGGAAGGAATGAAAGCACAAGGGACAATATTGTTTGATCGATTTTTTTGGGGGCATGTGAAATATTGTATCCAAAGTGTTATTCCTCTTGTAAGTGTGCTAAGAGAAGTTGATTCAGAAGAAAGACCCGCGATGGCGTTTATCTATGAGTTGATGGATGCAGCCAAAGAAAGAATTGCGTTTAATTGTGGGAACAATGAGAAGAAGTACTTACCTATTTGGAAGAGAATTGATGATAGGAGGGCTTCACAACTCCATAAACCATTGCATGCTGCGGGATATTATCTAAATCCCCAACTCCGGTTTGATAAAAAATTCTCGGCTCATGAAGAGGTCAAAGATGGATTATACCAGTGCATGGAAAGAATGTTGAGTTATAAAGATCGCCTTAAAGCTGATGTACAGTTAGATTTCTATGGCAATGTCAAGGGGGAGTTTGGATCTCAAATTGCTATAGATTCAAGAAAATTGCTATAGTTAAATATTATGATCAAATTATTTGTTTTTAGTTTTTAAGTTAAAGGAAAATGACTTGCTCATAACTTTTAAGTTGATATACTTTCCAGTTGACTGGTGGATGCTATTTGGAAGTAAGACACCTGAATTAACAAAATTTGCAATTCGTGTACTAAGCCTCACTTGTAGTTTTTCTGGCTGCGAAAGAAATTGGAGCACTTTTGAAAGGGTAACAATTATAGTTTACTAACAAGTTTTAAATTATATTCTCATTATTTAATTATTTTTATGAATATAATTTTTTGTGATCTGTATATTTTTATTTTATTTTTCTTAGATCCACACAAAGAAGAGAAATAGACTTGAGCATAAGAGGCTCAATGCTCTAGTCTATGTGATGTATAACACTAGACTACGTGAAAGGAGTATTAAAAGAAAGAATAAGAATATGGATCCTATTACAGTTGACGAGATTGATTCAGATGATGAATGGATTGCTGAAAGAGAAGATCCAGTTCTTCCAAACGATGCCTCTTGGATTGATGATGAGAATTTATTTACAGTTGATGCAATTAGGCTTGTACCGGCTACCACATACGATAGAGAAGGTTGTTCTCGCCCCCTATTTTTGGAAATGCTAGCACTAAATCAAGTCCACAAAGAGAAGTTTGCTCGCAGGCCCCTGTTTCTGTGAATCCTATTACTACTTCTTCAAGTTCACAAAGAAAAAAAAGGAAGACGAATTCAGGTTAAATACTTTTTATCTCTTTTTCCTAATTAAGATTATTATTTAATTGAATTATACTTTATTTAACAGACATTAATACTTAATATGATCCATCCTTTAACAGGTAAAGGCAAACAAACAAGCTTCCAGCTTGTAGATGAAGACTCTGATCAAGAAGATGGTGACGAGTTCATTGAAACCGAAGGAGAGCGTGTTAATGAATTTGACGATTTGCAAACCCACGGAGTTAATGAAGTAGAAGATTTAGAATTAAGAGCCGAAGATGAAGATAATGATCTTAATGATGAAACTTTTGATAGTGATTGAGTAAATTAGTGCTCGTCAATTATTATTTTAAATCTTAATTTCGCATAACGCTAGAATTTGAAACAATTACTTGTCTATCTTGATTGTTTTTGACAAGAACTGAGCTTGGACTTTAAGTTTGCATGGTTGAACCGTTGAAGATATTATTTTTTTTAATTTTCTCTATATTTATTTTTTACTTGACTTTTTCTTTCAATTTTTATAATTTTTTGCTAATTTAAATTAATTTTTAACATTATATTATATTTTTTAAATATTTGCGGGGCATACGCCCCGCCCCGCCTTTTTGCCTTTTAAAACACTGGCGAGAACATATAATGATGCCTATACTCATTTCTGGGCCGAAACAACCTGGAAATGATATAGATGTCTACTTGGCTCCTTAATTGAGGATTTGAAGGTGTTATGGGAGACCGGTGTTCAAGTATATGATGGGTTCAGAGAAGAAAATTTCAATCTTAGAGTCATGTTATTTGGAACAATCAATGATTTTCCGACAAGAGCAAACCTCAAGGGATATGGTGTACATGGCCAATGTGGATGCCCCATATGTGTCAAGAGTACAGATCAATATCGATTGACACACTCTCAGAAATATGCATTCCAAGGGCATCG
The DNA here is from genome assembly GCA_019426215.1 of Buddleja alternifolia. NCBI lineage: Eukaryota > Viridiplantae > Streptophyta > Magnoliopsida > Lamiales > Scrophulariaceae > Buddleja > Buddleja alternifolia. Next base: position 40,202,198 of record CM033390.1, on the reverse strand, counting down.
AAGATGGCTAAATCGGAACCATAGATATCGTTGATGGAAAAAAGCTTTCAATGGGAATATAGAAGAAGGCCGAGTTCGTAAGTGCTTGACTGGTGAAGAAGTGTTTGAGAATATAAAAGACTTGGAGGTTAAATTTGGAAAGACTTTTGCAGGTGGCCTTGCAAAAACTGGGTGGAAAAAAAGGTCAATTTTTTTTGAGTTGCCGTATTGGACGTCTTTACATGTTAGACATTTTCTTGATATTATGCATATTGAGAAAAATGTATTTGATAGTGTCATTGGTACACTTCTAAATGTGCCCGGAAAGACAAAAGATGGCGTAAAGGTAAGGTTAGACTTGGTTGAAATGAAGATAAAAGAAAAATTGGCACCAACAAATAAGGGAAAACATACTTATTTACCTCCAGCAGCTCAGACTCTATCCAGGAAAGAAAAAATTACATTATGTGAGTTTCTTAATGGAGTGAAAGTTCCAGAAGGGTATTCTTCAAACATTAGCAGTCTTGTATCAATGAAGGACTTGAAGCTAAAGCACATGAAGACTCACGATTGTCATGTGATCATGGATCATTTGCTACCAATTGCTATACGGGCCATTTTGCCAAAAAAGGTGAGAGAAACTATAACCTCATTATGTTTCTTCTTCAAAGCAATGTGGAGCAAGGTGTTTGATCCTGAACAATTGCCTGCACTTCAGAAACAAATTGCCATCACTTTGTGCGAGCTTGAGATGTATTTTCCACCAGCGTTTTTGATATAATGACTCACCTACCTATTCACTTGGTGAGAGAGACACAACTATGTGGACCGGCTTTTATGAGATCTATGTATCCGGTTGAGCATTATATGAAGGTATTAAAAGGCTACGTGAAAAATCGTAGTCGACCGGAAGGTTACATTGTTGAACGGTACATAGTTGATGAAGCGATTACATTTTGCACAGAATATCTGAAAGATTCTAATGTTGCAGAGCTTCCAAAGTCTCATGTTGTGGGAGGGAGAAAAGAAAGAGAAAGCGTACTTGGAAAGCAATTAGTTAGTGTTCCTTGTACACAAAGGGATCAGGCACACCTATATGTGCTCCACAACACCGATGAGGTTGAGCCATATGTTGAAGAGAACAAGGACCAACTTAGGAGATCAAATCCAAATAAAAATGAGGGTTGGATTTCAAGAGAGCATAATAAGAGTTTCTCTGATTGGTTCCGAAAGCATATTTAAGAGAAACAGAACGAGAATCCACTTTCAGTTTCAGATAAATTGGCACGGTTGTTGATGGGACAGGGCAGACTTGTATTTTGTCATTCAGGTTCTCGTATAAATGGTCGCACATTCTATACAAAAGACCAAGATGAACGGAGTACAATGCAGAATGGTGGGGTGAGTCTTGTAGCTCAAGTAATGCATATCTCAAGTGCAAGAGATAATAACCCTATCTATGCTCATTTATCATATTATGGGGTGATTGAACATATATGGGAGCTGGATTATAGTTGGTTTCGGGTGCCTGTATTTGGGTGTAGGTGGGCTGATAATAAAAATGGTGTCGATAATAGTGATATAGGCTTCACTCGAGTAGACCTTGAGAGGGTGGGTTACAAAGATGAACCTTTCATTTTGGCATCACAAGCTAAGCAAGTGTTTTTTGTCACCGATCCTATTGATAAGAGGTGGTCAATTGTTTTATCGGCAAACAAACATACTTGTATTGAGGATGATAGTTCATATAGTGATGATGATGGAGAAAATCCTATCTTAGGTGATTCACAAGCCACTGATAGTGATGGTGACTTGGATATCAGTGATGATGAATTGTATATGCGACAAGATCACCAAGAGGGGATATGGATTAATCCATCTATTCGTCGACGTACTAAACAAAAGGGTCGTACTGAGGGGAAGTAAAAGACTACTAAGCCAACGACAAAATGAAAATGATGCAAGGTATTTGAACTTATGTGATAATTATATGATATACTTATTTCCTAAACTTTTTTGCTGGTTCATATAAGCGCTTGTTAGTGTATGAGTCAGGGCGTCTCTTGTTAGTGTATGAATTGAAAAATTATGTTGTTGCTATATGAAAATAACTTCTGTATTTTTGGCTTTTGTAGGTCGCACTACTACAGAAATGACCTATTAAAGCGGTTATTTTTGGCCAATTACAGCGGTTTTTAACCGCTGTAATAGGTACCGCTGTAATTGGTTCAGGCCAATTACAGCGGTTAAAAACCGCTGTAATAGATACCTATTACAGCGGTTATTTTTATAACCGCTATTAAAAAAAAAAATTTTTTTTTTTTTAAGGAGCCTATTACACTATTACAGCGCTAGGAAAAAATCGCTGTAATAGGCTACACTATTACAGCGGTTTTTTCCAAAACCGCTGTAATAGGCCTCTTAATTTTTTTTTTTTTTGACCATGTCGGAATGACACGAAATTCACACGGTCATAGCGAAACGGCATTCTAAACAAAACGCAAAATTTTGCGATCTTGTGATTTTAGCCATCCGAGATCGTTTAAGGCCTCAAATACGCGTTTTATTACAAAAATACAAATATTTGCGTTTTGTTCGGAATGCCGTTTCGCTATGACCGTGCGAATTTCGTGTCATTCCGATACATCAACATTTCAACCGAGAAATATTTTTATAAATACAAAAATATACATACACAAATATACATATACACCCACATATACACAAAATAAATATAGTGTCGGCGGCGTTAGTGAGAGAGAGAGAGAGGAGTGAGAGATAAAGAGGAAATGAAGAAGATGAAATTTGAAATTTCAAAATGAAGAAGAGAAAGAGGAGTGAGAGATATAAAGAGGATTTTTATTTTCGGTCAAAGCCTATTATAGCGGTTCTTCTCAGAACTGCTGTAATAGGTCCGGAAAGTTTTGGGCGGGAAAAATGGGGGGGAATTTTTTTTAAATATTTTCACCTATTACAGCGGTTCTTTGAAGAACCGCTGTAATAGTTCGTTTTTTTTTTTTTTTTTTTTAGGTCAGGAAAATTTTGGGCGGGAAAAATGGGGGGTAATTTTTTTTAAATATTTTCACCTATTACAGCGGTTCTTTGAAGAACCGCTGTAATAGGTCTTTGATTTTTTTTAGGTCCGAAAAATTTTGAGCGGGAAAAATGGGGGGGGAATTTTTTTTAAATATTTTCACCTATTACAGCGGTTTTTTATCGAACCGCTATAATAGGCCGCTCGAAATTAAAAAAAAAAAACATTTTATAGCGGTTCGTTTTCGAACCGCTATAACTGGGAAGCTGTTATAGCGGTTCGGTACCGAACCGCTATAATTTTTTTTTTTTTTTTTTATTTTGATCGGCCCTATTATAGCGGTTTTCGAACGAACCGCTATAATAGGTTTCGGCCTATTATAGCGGTTCGATAAAAAACCGCTGTAATAGGTACCCGGTTAATATCCATTATAACGGTTCACTTATAAACCGCTGTAATAAGGCTCTCCGTTCAGCGGTTTTCAAAAAACCGCTGTAAAATGTGCGCTGTAACAGGCCTTTTCTGTACTAGTGTCGATATTGTATACCGCCGCCACCACCACCACTACCGGCACAGCCACAACCGCTTTTTCCTCATCCTCTATGACCACCACCGCCCCCTCCACCACTACCACCACCACCACCATAAGCTTCTTCTCTCTCGCTCTCTCTATATGATAACGAGTATTATTATTTGAATACATATCATCAGTATAACCTGTTTGTTGATATGTATTTTGATTATGTATCGTGATTGGATCAATATGTGTTATTTTGTTGACATCGTTTAATGCATTCATGGTTTTATGAAATTTGATTGGTTTTGTGAAAGAATTGATGGATTGGTTTTGTTGTTTGCAATATTGGGAGAAGATTAAGTCGAGAACTTGGTAAAAAAATTTGCGTCGTTACTCTGCCGAATTTTTTCTAAAATAATGGTGGCGTTATTTGGTACTATATATTTAGTATATGAATCTAAATTCTGTATTTTTGGCTTCTATAGGTCGATGGATCCTGGGGGTGCTTCAAACAAATGTGTTCAAAATGAGATACGTAGAGGTATCGCTGCAATAAAAAAAGTCATAAATGCCAGAAGTAAATGCTTAAAACTACTAGTCCGTTGGAATAAGAATGGCCACCAATTGAACCAAATAAATCAGCATTTGTTGGTTACATTGGAGTCATAGCTTGTGAGAGGGTCCTGATTACCATCAGTGATTGGCGACAAGTCTCGGAAGCAACAAAATCAACAATTTGGAATGAAATAGCTGTAAGGTGGTTATTATCATATTTCTAATTGGTTAATGTATTTTTTGTTTATTCAATTTTCTCTAAATTATAATTTCATATATACTTTGTTGTTTGTTTTTCATAGTTGGTCTTTGATATTGAAGAAAGTAGACAGGAATTTGTTTTAGCCGAAGCTGGAAAGCTAGCTCGAAACTTCAGGAGCTTCTTGAGCAGAGTGTGGGTAGAGGATGATAATGGGAATATTAATTCTAGCCCACCCCAAAAATATAATATATCTCAAGAAGATTGGACAACGCTTTACATATTCGGCAAAGTGAAGGTTTCTAGGTAATTATTTTAATTTACGGTTTCATTTGTTGTATATTGCGTTTATATAAACATTGACTAATGCTTTGATTATGTAATGAACAATAACTGAGTAAGGAAAATCAGGAAAGAGCTAAGGAACCTAAATATCCTTATAGGAAATCACGTCTTGGATATGCTCAACTGGAGAAAATTGAGGTACGTAGTTCGTTTAACAGTGAATCCTTACAAGAATAAAAATTCCTTATTAATATATATATATATATATATATGTATATTTAATCATAATATAGATGGAAAAAAGAAAGGAAGCTGGGTTAGATTGCACAGATGTGACACGAGCACTCGTGTGGAGGATTGCACATTCTGACAGCCAACATAACATTGATAATGTCAATGTTAAAAGAGTAGCGAATGAAATTGTGAGTTATTTGCAATTTTAGCTATATAATGTGTTGTATGCTTTTTTTTGAAATATTTTTAAAAGAGCAAAATTCACTAATGTTCAAAATGTATTATTACAGGAGTGCTTATCACAGGAGGGTAGCCATAGTGGAAATGAGAGGACTCGGGATGATATATTGGCTAAAGCTCTTAAAAAGAAGGAGCATTCGGGCCGCGTTAGGGGTGTAGGCTTTGGGGTATCACAAAAAAAACTACTTTACTGATTCAAAGCCTTCTAAAGATGAGAAGATTGATAACTTGAAAAACATGGTGCACATGCCCACTGCATCATTATCCTCATTGCGACGCGAGTTTGATGAGCATAGGGCATCTGGGTCACAGCAGCCACATGAAGATGAGGTGGTTTCTTTGAAAGATAGTTGCCCAGATCCAGTTAAGAACCTTTCTCAGGTAAAGATATGAAATTATTAAGTGATCATATAATTTGCAATTCTCTAAAACACACACAATTTTCTAATATAATGGTATATATATATATTTTATATATGTAGGTTGTGGCGCCATGTCAATTGACACTTTCAACACCGTTTTATCGTATGGTGGCTAAAGGACAAATGTACAATTGATCAGATGATAGAACGATGCATACACGTCCATTACCCACCCACCTTGTGAAAGTGATGATTGACATTGCAATTGAAGATATTGCACCCCTACCAGTCCCTCTCGTTGATGAAGGAGTGTTCACAGTTTCTGAGACTGTGGGATACATTGTTGCTTGGCCTAAGAGTCTTGTCACTGTCAGTGATGCATCGGTACGTAATTATTAATATCTAGCCATTAATAAATTATAACAATTGTTTAAAGTTACTAAATATACTTTGGTTTGTAACATCCACGTTTTGTTTTCTTTACTTAAATAGTCTCTTGGAAAATCCAAATCATCAATTGGAAAACATAAATCAGAGATGACGAAGCACTCAGCTGTCAAACGAACACCTCCAGTGGCCAACCCTTCACGTGAAGATGACAGAGTAGCAGATGTAACAGCTGATCAACGCCCTCAGCCACTTGTAACTCTTGAAAGGTACCTGCAGATAATGCCTATTGAACAACTGGTCTCTATAGACATTCCCGAGGCAATCTATAATAACGAACCCTATCAAGAGTATCTTGGGAGGGAGGAGATCTGTCATTTTTTGCGCGAAGAACAGATAGGAGTCTCTATCATTTCAGTTTACATCAAGTAAGTTTTTAAATATGAATTAAAAAAAAGTAAGTTTTTAAATTATTTTACTGCATTAATTTGAACTATATATGTTTATTTTCGTTGCTTAAATTTATTTTATGCTCAATTTAGGTGTTTGTGGGCTAAGTACGTGATCCCCGAAGAGAAAGCAAATAATTTCGGGTTCCTTAGCCCACATACTATAGCTACGGGCACAGGTCTTAATCCCTCTCAGCGTATCGTACAAGCGCAATATATGAAAAATGCCATGAAAGATTGTGCAGACGGGAAGTTGTTTATTGCACCTTACAACACCGGGTGAGCTACTAAAAACCCAACTTTATTTTGTAAAATTTTTTACATACGCAAACCTAATTTTGAACTTATCTTTTGAATGCTTTTTAGGGGACATTGGGTGTTGCTTGTGATTGATCCAATTAAAGATATCGTTTATTATTTGGATTCTTTGCACGGTGATCCGAAGAACCGGCTCGATATGAAAGAAACATTCAATCAGTAAGTTTTTCATTCAATCAATGTATCCATTATATTTAATATTAATTTTAAAGTGTATATATCTACCTAGATTTCACAGATATATTTGCTTGATATTTACATATTTCCTTGTTTTTTGATGCTTTTAACAGTGCTGTGTTGATGTTTCGTGCAAATCGTAACACCCAAAAGATCAAATCCAAAACTATGGCCTGTAAATGGACTTGTATAAAGGTTAGTGTAATTTTATATTTTCAAGAGATTATTCATATAAAAGTTATTGTTCTAATACAATTTTGATTTCAATTTTGTAGTGCCCCTTGCAGTTAAACGACAAAGATTGTGGCTTTTTCATTATGAAATTCATGAAGGGTATTATTAGCCACGGAGAATCTACAATCCCACCATACAATCCCACCAATGGTATGCATATATAGTCCTAATTAATACTCATCATCAAATTCTAATTTCCCTTTTTAAGTTATTAATTAAACTTTTAATTTGTTGGGTTTTCAATCTATATCTTGCAGTACTTTCCTGATTGTCAATACGTCACTTACTCTATAGAGCAACTTGATAAAGTATGTTGCGAATTGGCACAATACATTTTCCAATGCGCTTTTGGTATGGTGTAAGTTGCAAATTGTTGTAAATTTTTATTTGATTTGTTGTATTTAATTGGTTGATTGTAAACTCGTTATCATTTGTTGGAGATTATACATAAAATTTGATATGTTGTTAGGAGGAAAGAATTGGTTTTTGTTGTTAGAGATGACATCATTTGGTGAAGTTAATTTTTGGTTTTAATTTGTTGTTTCTGTTGAATTGATTTTTATAGTTTGTTGTGTTAGTATGTTGAATTTTGATTTTTATGGTATGTTGTATAGTACAGCTTAGGGAAAAAAAAAAAAAAACCGTATCACCTATTATAGCGGTTATTACCATAACCGCTATAATAGCATTTCCCAAAAAAAAAAAAAACCCACCAATTACAGCGGTTATTGAAATAACCGCTGTAATTGGTCCCTATTACAGCGGTTTTTTAACCGCTGTAATAGTGTAAACTAATTACAGCAGTTAAAACCAGTGTAATAGGTCAAAAAAACCGCTGTAATATGTCATTTTTGTAGTAGTGTATAGACGAGGGATTGAAGGGGGTGCGGGGGGCCTGTCCCCCGCAATACGGTGCGCTATATTTATGGAAGAAAATCTAATAAGTAATTTGGTTCAAGTATGAAATATCTATCTTTGATCTATACTATATCATCAATTTCTCTCTTCTTTAAATTTTTTCAATTGTTTTATAGATGCCTATAATCTATTTGTTAGAATTATTAAACCAAAAATATTCTTGAACTAAATTTTAGAGTGACCAATGAAATATATAGTAAAACTTAGAAATAAATTTTAAAGATTTGTATTCAAATAACACAATACCTTCTTAGTCTTTGAAATGAGAAATCTATACATTTTCACCGCCCAAAATCTTGATTCTTGAGAATGTAATTGAAGGAAAAAAACCCTAAATTTTAATTTCTATCTTGAATGGAAGTATAGAATCGTGCGACTTGAGGGGGGGCGAAAATAGATATTTTGAAAATTTTATGAGTAGTAATAAAAACAAAATTGAGGGGGGCGAAAATAGATATTTTAAAAATTTTATGGGTAGTAATAACAAAAAAAAAAAAAAAGAAATTGAGGAGGGCCGTGGCACCCCCCAGCCCCCCCCCCCTCCCTCCGTCCCTATATATATATATATATATAATTTAAAAATATATTTGCTTCATGTATTTTTGAACGTACATAAACAAATGATAGCCATGTATTTTTGTTATAATTTCAGAATTGTGCTCTTTACCCACTAAACTCTAAAAAAAAAAAAAAAGCATTGTACCCATTGATTCTGCACTTGATCGTGAAATCTATATTTCTAACGAATATTAGCAAAATTTCAAGCATTTACAGTGTTCAATAATTGTACCAATTGTGGAGAGATCCTCGTCCACGCTTTGGAACTGGGTATATAGATTAGAGGTATCCCCTTCAATCATCACATTATTCCAGCCAAAAACTAAAGCCACCCGAGAGCTAACGCTTCAGCTTGGATACATCACTTACCATGTTTATTGTTGTCGAACACCGTGCTAGGCAACGTCCAGTCGCGACAATCCCAATACCAATCTGTTGTGTATTTGCAAACACAGGTCCGTCAAATTTTAACTTTATGGATTGTGTATCTGGTGGACGCCATCTAGTCGGTACTACTACATTTCCAGCTGGGTTTATCTTTTCATTTGCAATTTTGAAGCTTTCATGAGATGATATCGCAAAATAGAAGAGGTTAAGCGGTGGTAGGCAGTGCTTCTCCATTAGCATTGAGTTTCTATTCCTCCAAATTGCCCAAATAATGATGAGGAAAAGATTAAAAACGGCAGGTTGAAGTTGAGCATACGCATCCAATTCTCATCATTTTCTTCCCATTTTGAAGTAACAGACCATAGGAATATTTGAGATAGGCTACACTTGCCCAGCAAATGGACAATCCAAAAAAACATGTTTAATATTCTCAAAATCACAAAGGCATATTTATTACACATTTAATGCCACCAACTTTCATCAAATCTTTTCTAGTTACAAAGGATTACAAGGCAGCAAAATTTCATTTCAGTCTGGTAAGTCCATAAATGTGATAAAAATAGTCCTGTAATTCGACATCCACAGTTTCCAGCGGTACATTTAGTCCTTTATATCTTTGTTAATTTTAAGTACGATTAAGTTGGCATCGCCTTTGTTTTGTTATCACTAAATCGATATCCCCTTCTTCTCATCTGACTAGTCGCTATCTAATTTTGATTAAACGGCATGCATTAATATTTTAGGTTGATCCAACTGATTAGAGCAAAATTCATTTTGACATCCACACCCCATTAAATATCCACCTCTATCCCTAAAACCTTCAAACACCCCCCTTTACTACATTAAAATACATCAAACACCCCCTCCCAGATACATTGATAGACAACACTACCCTTGATTTAAAATGATAAAATCACTTAGAACCCATCTTGTACAATCTATCTAACACTTTACCCCCTCCATGATTAAATTATAATTAATTTAATCCCAAATTTTATTTAAGAATAATTTAATTAAATACACAACTCTTGAATTAATTATAAATTAAATTAATAAAAAGATATGATTACTATAATACAGAAATAATAAAAAATAAGTTTTAAATTATTTCATGTAACTTTATATAACTATAGCTTTTCTTTACAAAGAATTTAATAAATTAACTCTTATTTTTTTTCCTTCAATAACTTAGATGTATTAATAGATATTGGAAAACATTCTTGTTATTTTGTGCTTTCTAATTTTGGTTACTGATAAGATCGTAACAATCATTTTCTGTAATTGGGCCTAAGAGAGTTGGGCCTCAAGAACCTATGGTAAAGTTGGGCCAAGCTATTGGTAAAAATGAACAAGGAAACATGAAAAAAGGAACCTACAAGAATGCTTATGACTTATATGAAACACGAGGTGGATTATCGAGCTCAAGGGTGTGTTCATGAGCTATCCAAAGGGAGAGCTAGAGGAAGAGGTCAAGAATAGCAGGATGAGAGACCTCATAGTTGAGCTGGCAAGAAGATGGGAACAAATCAAATGTTTGGCCAATCTATATTCCTAAAATCAAGGGATTGTTCCCAATTCTCCTCAACCACCAAAAGAGACCATTTTGACCAAGGAAGAGGGGGTAGTGAACAACCACCCTTGTATAAGAGAGGAGGACTTTTATTTATTTTTATGATTACCATTCACTTCTAAAAAAAAAAAACATATTGTACCTTCCTCTCCAAAAATAATAAAATCACTCTATATTGTTCTTTCTCTCTATATTCTTAAAATTTCCAAACTAACAATATAATTATAGTTTATCATTTAAAATAGAAATTATCTTTTCATTTACTCAATTTATTGGTGTGAAAATTGAACACATCAGCTGCGTTTCGTAAAAGTAAATAATTAAATATTGTAATATTTTATTTAATATATTTTGAACTATGTATGCACGTCTTATTCACAAAGTAGTATTAATTATATCAAATAAAAAAAGAGTAAAAATAGGGATAACATAATTAAATACACAATTCTTGAATTAATTATAAATTGAATAAATAAAAAGATATGATTTCTATAATATAAAAATAATAAAATAAATTTTAAATTAGTTCATGTAAATTTATATAACTAATTTGTTGTAGTTTTTCCTTTACAAAGAATTTAATAAATTTACTCTCTTTTTTTCCTTCAATAACTTAATTGCATTAATAGATATTGGAAAACAGTCTTGTTATTCTTTGCTTTCTAATTTTGGTTGCATTTTTGTAAAAGTAAATAACTAAATATTGTAATATTTTATTTAATATATCTTGAACTATGTATGCACGTCTTATTTACATAGTAGTATTAAATATACCAATAAAAAAAGGAGTAAAAAAGTTATCACTAATTAACATACAAAAACGTTGTGCTCATAAATAAGTGTGTACATGTTATATAATAAAAGATGATGTGAATAGGTTTATCACTTTATCTTAATAAATAATATAATAATTAATAAATAAATGATTAATTTTATTAAAAACTAATGATGAATAACATGGATTAATTATCAATTGTTATTTAAAGTAAAATCAAAGTATTAGCATATATAAAAGAAAATAATATATTAATAGTGGTCATAAACAGTTATGTGAGATTTTTTTAAGTTTAATATGTCTTATCCATAATACTACAATAATACTTTACTGTTTATTTCAAATATTGAAGATTAATTTATTTGAAAAATTTAGTCTTAAATCAATTTTGAAGTCAAACCTCCACCAAGACCTAAAGGCGGGCAAAGTGGTATAGATTATAATAGGTGGGTGGGAAATGAATTTATGAATTTACAAAAATCAAAGTACTTATGCCTAATATTATGTCCACGAGGTATTTGATGTATTTTAATGTAATAGAAGGGGTGTTAGAAAGTTTTAGGGATAGAGGGTGATATTTGATGGGGTATCTATAGTAGAGGGGGGCAAAAAAATTTTTGCCCAACTAAGTATTTGGCTTTCTTTTGGAACAATTTACAGAGGATTTGAACTGATTAGATTGAGGCCCAACTCCAGTTAAATGATTTGAGGGGTTAACTTGGAATTTTCACATAAATAATTACACATCTTGCTTCATTGTGGCATCTGAAGGTAGACCTTTAAATTTTTGATATTCAAAATTTGCCACCCCCATAAGATTAAAAAAAATTAAACTCCCCCCCCCTCCCCCCGCGCTCCAGGAAAGATTAACAATATAAATTTTGACTGTTTCCTTGCACTCGTGTTGGCCAATTTTTTTTCCTAGAAAATCTTAATTGGTTTCATCTTTCTTCTTGTTAAATGAAAAAACTTCTTTTCGGACGAAATATTAAAAAATATTAATTTATTCTTCATCTTTAGATATTGGGATAGTTTTATTCTTCATTATAATGTGTGTTTTTCATATTAATTTCATTGTTACTTTGTGTCTTAATCTTCTTCTTAATGCTTCCTATGCGTAGCTAACATATGTATGATTTATTGCTTAAATTATATCACTTGGGAGAGGATAATTAAAGGTGCAAGAGGGATTAATACATCTTCTAAGTTAGTTGATGCTAGAGATGACTACATACTCTAGATGTTGTTTGCTGAATTTAATCCAGGAAATTTATAGTTTGTTAATGCATGCATATGATTGTTACCCCCAATCAAATATAGGTTACCAACACAGAGGGATCGAATTGGTATAATCATAAGGAAAATTCCACCTTAGCAACAGTAGTCTAATAATATGATAACATGTTTATAATGAAAATTGATTAATTTGTACCAATGCATGTGTCTTAGTTGCTCTCTTCCATCGCTATCTTGATTTCGCTATCTTTTTACTCATCCTGACCTTGTTTCCATTATCTTATTCACACATTGCTTTTAGTTTATTTATGTTTTCAATCCTCGTTCTTTAGTTATTTTTAATCTATTACTTTTTATTTTTAAATTTGCTTGCATTAAATTCAAAAAGTCTAAAATTCAAGTCTCTGTGGGATCTACAACTCGCAATTATAATCCACTTTATTACTACAGACGACCAGTCCACTTGCGGTGCAAACACCTGAAGATTTCTCGTGTTAAGTTTTTGGCGCCGTTGCCGATGACTTATTTAATTTTAGTTTTTGATTTTGTTGTAAATTTTTAGTATTTATTTTATTTCTATTTTTCATTGCAGGACTAGCTTGAAATGTCTAGCAATTTCCCATATATGACTTTTCTGGAGAATCAATTACAGTTGCAGAACAGCATTTAAGCTATGCGACCAGCAGCACCAACACCTTTGCTATCAGTTCAGAGTAGCCAACCACCTCCAGTGCTTACTTTACCAGGACCCGTTGTTTTACCACCCTTCTATACCCAACTTCCACATTCCTTCATATATTTTTAGTACAATCCAGAACTACTCATTTTATGGGGATCCAAGTCACTCACAATATGAACACTTGAAATTTTTTGAAACCATTCTTTATACCATACAATTCCATCCTAGGGATTTAGATGCTATTCGCCTTCGAGTTTTTAATTTTTTCCTCAAGGATAAGGGAACCGCTTGGTACAAATCTCTTCCCCCACAATCCATTACAACTTGGGAAGAGCTTATCAACTTGTTTCTGGATAAATTCTTTCCATCGTCAAAGGTAAATGAGCTCTGAAGTAAAATAAGGGGATTTAAGCAAAAAATGAATGAATCTTTAGTAGATGCATGTGCTAGGTACACGATCATTATTAGAAAATGCCCAACATATAATCACTCTCCATTCGAGCTTGTGCAATATTTTTATAATGGGGTTCGATCGAGGATTAGACATTGACTCGATGCAGGAGCCGGTGGTGATTTATTAGGATTAGACAATCGAACTGCATCGAGAAATTTAAGCAACTGGCTTTATAGGATGAGTTATACCCCTCGGATGATGATGATGAAGAAATTTTCCCCAAGAAGGTTGAGAGTGTTATTGTGGTTGAGAAATTGGCAATTTCGAGGAAAATCCGAAGAGGCAATAAAATCATCAACCAATTGACCAAAGGAGAATACCTACTGTAGAGGAGAGACTAGATGCCCATATGTGAAAGGATGAGGAAGACAAGAATGAAGCTCAATGTCTGCCGAAAGAGTTAGTACATTAAGTCAAGTAATTATCGAGCAAACTGTCTGAGATAGCACTGGGGGCAGTGCAAAGCAACACAGAGAAAAATCAAAAAGCAATGCTTTGCAATTACAGTCATGGATGAGACAGAGTTTGAAAATTTGGAGATTTCGCTTTTGCACAACACGTCCAAATGTGCAAAAACAGATGTCCGGTTGTTCGCGGCTGAATCCTCTGGTGATGAGAACTCGACTCCTATCCTTCCTAAGCCCGCTGACATTCTTTTACCTTCTTCCCAAGCCATAGGTAAATCAGTACTTGATGCCGACGATGGTAATTTGTCATTGAATGTAGAAGACGACATAATTAATTTTGATAGCTATTAGATTTTTGAGCATCCACTTGATTTTGATTTGCATTTATACATTGATACTTTTGATCCTTTTAGTGTGGATCACTTTCAGAAAAAAAACCGAACGAATGATCTTCTCAATCCCTACATCATGGATCTCAACTATATCAAAGTGACGTGTGAAGAACAATAATGTCCACACCACCATCCGAAGTATGGGGAAGAAAGAGTAATAGAGGTGTTGAGGAATAATGAAAAAAATTCTTAATGGATGATTTCTTAGTCTCAACCTAGGGTATTCATCACAAACGATGGGCCAATCTTTACTGCAAATGTCCAAAGATTGAAGCGATACACGAGAATAGATTGGAGAACGAACAAGGCATTCATACATAATCCTCCTCGAGCCAACTCCGTTAAGTCAAGCTAGTAACTTTAAAAGAGCGCTTCTTGGGAGGCAACCCAAGTTTGTAAGTTCTCATTTGTTTTTGTTTTCTTGTTTTGCTTAGGTTTTAGGTTTCCTTTATGTTATGTTGTTTTCTTTCAGCATGCACTTTTGTCATGCTTTTCTTTTATGCTTAATGGTTTGTTGGTTGAGTATGCTAGCATGTTAGTAGCCAGTTCCCTTTGCTTTGAGATGCATATATTTTGATGATTTGAGCTTGGAACAGATTTCATGTGTATAAGGTTTGCTTTTCAGCATCCTTGCCTGTAAGTACTCCCTTTTGACCCTTATTTTGTGTTTATTGTTCAGACAACACTGGGGACAATGTTGAGTTTAAGTTTGGGGGTGTTTTTTGTGGGTAGTGCTTAGTTATATTCATGTGTTGCTATTTTAGTTCAAGTTTTGGGGGATTTGTGTATGTTATCATGTTTATGTGCTTTTATGTTTAGAAAATCGAGCATGAATTTTTTTTTTGGCCTTCTAATTGATGCAATGAGATTGATTAACATGAGTACAATGACATGATTTCTTAATTAATTTGAATTTAATGGAATTTACATATCTTTGTTTTGCTCATGGAGAACACTTTGCACTTTGCACATACCTTAGATGAAACACTTTGCACATACGTCGTGGGTAGAGCAGTTGAGTGGATAACTATCCTGAAATACTTAAGGAATTTTTCTCAAAAATATTGACTTAATGTATGGAGGAGAAAAGTAACATGCCTACATACTATACTATTATGCTAATTTGAGCTTTGTTCAAGCCAATGAAAAGTAATTTGAATAATAACCTAGTTTTGTTTCTTGGCCTTTGACACTCGAGTAACTAAGCCCTTAGGAGTGTCTCTACACTTAATACCCTAAAGCCATTTTGTTTGGGAGTTGTTGGCCTAAAACTTGATGCCATAGAAAGCCTAATGGAATAGAACATTCCACATGGTCTAGCCTTTGATGAGTTTAATTGGAAATTTCATATGAGTTTAAAGTTTAATTTGCTTAAGAGTAATGGAATTTAAATGACTATGAGGTTTTCTATGATTCTTGTGCCTTGTGATTAATCAAAAGTTGATAGATATGGGATTAATATCCAAAATTTGGTAAGGATGCCTCTTGAGTATAATACTTTAGACTTATTATCACTACATCCTTTGTATATTTTTTCGAAATCTTGGTGTCATATGAGCAAATTATTTGATATGTATGTACAATTTTGATCTTTAAAGGTTGATTTTATGTCATTGTTTTCTTGTTAATTATGTTGATTTGTATTGATTGGTTGAGGCTGAAATTTGTTGAATTTTGTGGGTATATCATCTGCAAACCCTCACGAGACTATGTTCATCCTTTTTGGGTAACATGAAGGTTTAAAAGCTTGTTGCACATGCTAAGTGCAATAGTTTACTCCAAGAAAGTGAGTTTATCCTTTTTATTTTTATTTTTGTGTTTGTCTCTCTTTGTTTGATGTCTCTTGATCTTATGTCTATGTTTTATCATTGCTTGAGGACAATCAATGGGTAAATTTGGGGATGTTGATAGGTTGAGATTTTACGTGTTTTAGAGCCTCATATTCATGCAATTTATATTGGTTTATGCATGATTTATGCCACATATGCTTGTAATTTGTGTGTTTTTTGAGTATAGATGAAAATCATTGCAATGGAGGAAAATGGACATAAAATCCGTATTTTAACTTGATTAGAGACCGAATTTGAGGAAATATCCTTGTATAAAGTTGTAGAACTACATTGTAGCTTCATGTGAGAATTTGAATCACCCAAATTGGAGGTCTGTGGAGAAAGTTATGAATGAAACAAGATCACTGCATGGGCGAAAAAAAGAATCTGTCTCTGACGTCTAAACGTGAGCTTCTGGACATAAGCTTCCAATATCCCATAGTGTTCAACTAACACTTATCATATCAAAACTATATTATAACAGTATTGGCAAATCTCAATACCCAACTGAGACTTTATGACTTCCGAACACATTAAGTGCACAAGTATTAAACTCTTCTAAAGCCAATTTTTTTATCTCATGAGGAAAAGAAAGAGAAGAGTTTGCAATTATGTAATTGATGCGCTTCGCTTTTACACCAAGAAAGTCGTGCTAATTAAAGCGCAACTTTATTTATAGGAAAATGAGTAATCTAACTTTTATGGAAGACGAATAATTTTTCTAAATGAATATCAAACTTTAAGTAAAAACTAACAAGAAGGACACTTTAAATTTTCATTTTATTGATTTTCGACTTGTTCTTCAAAGAAATGAAGAACATAGAAAATAATATACTTTTTACTCTCAATTGTGAATCTAACCTTACAATTGATTAATCTTCTAATATTTATAGGCCATATTGGCCAAAATTTCTCCCATTTGGTTAGGAGTGGGCAATTTTTCCCACTTTCGAGGGATGAGGAATCATCTTCCCTCTTTTGAGGGATATAAGTTAGGTTTAGATACGATTTGATCCTTATCCACTCTTATCTCTTCTTTAGCTATCCCTTTTTTAGCCATGCCTTCCATTATTTCTTTCTGTTATCCTCCAACTTTCTTGCGAGTTACCCAGCTATCCCTCTTAGGTAGCTATTTAGTGCTCCGATTTCTTTCTAGGTTCCCTTCAAGCTTCCTTTCATGAACCTCCTTAGAATGTATATTCACTTGCGCCTTCCTCTTATCCTTAGCCCACTGCTTTGTTCCCTCTTAGGGCCCATCTCTTAATAAAGCCCAATATTATGTCGTAACAATTTACGGGCATATCACAAGTCCCCCTACTCTTGAGGTCTTGAAATGAATCAAGGCCTTAAGAGTAAAAATTTATTTTATTTATTTTTTCTTTTGTGAGCCGGCTGCTAGGGGAGCCTGCGGCTCGGCCCAGCAACCGTAGCGGGGATTTATCATCCCCTAATTTTAAGTAGTTTTAACTCTTTCTCCCCAAGTTTTTTCTTACTTTTTTGCCTCAAATTCTTCCTCTTCCTTTCCGTGTAATTTTCAAAAATTAGCTTCATATATATAACCTCCATTCCTTTTTTTTTTTCCTTTTGTCTTCCACATTGTGATTGTAGAATTTTTCCAGCCCTGCTTTCTCCTTCGCAAAAAATCAAGGTAACGATTTGAAAAATTTTCTTTACGTTTCTTCTCTAGAAATTTACACACACACACACACACACACACACACACATATATATATATATTCATGATATGTATAATTTTGTGCACTTCAATAGATGAACTTCTCTCTTTCCTTCTTTTTTATCCTTGTAGCGTACTTTTATCGTATTAGCGCAAAAAGCAATGTCTTCTTCTTCTTCTGTTGAGTTAACTGAACCAGTCTCCCCTTTCCTTAACCCATCGATTTTTGCGTATGACGAGGGCATCCCTGGGACGGACAGCTGGCTACCCTAGGTAACTGATCCAGGCGAGTTTCACTACTCCAGTTCTGACACTGACGGTGACAAGGATCCCGAAATAAATCCTCCTTTGACTCGAGCTGAAAAGAATTGATTAGTAGCCGGGGACCCGTATTATACAGTATACATATCCTGTTTCAACAATTTAGATGTTCGTAGGTTGAAAAAACTTTTATTTTTGCCTCATTCCTTTGAAATACTAGTTCCAGATTCCAATAGTCGACCTCATACTCCTCCTGTAAGATATACTTGTTTTTTCGTCGCCTAAGTGGATGCCGGATTGAGTTTCCCCATCCCGAGCTTGTTTGAGGAAATATTAAGAATATATAGGGTTCCATTGTGCCAATTATCTCCTCACTCCATAAGTCTCATGGCCTCCTTCGTTAAAGTCACCTCATATTGTGGAGAAGTCCCGTCGGCTCAGAATTTTTATTCGTTTTTCCAAATTAAAAAACTAGAAAAGGGGTTATTTTACTTCACCTCACGATTTGGCGTGAAGTTTTTAAAACATAATTTCAAAACTCACGAAGATTGGAGGAGGAATTACTTTTCATTTCGCCTTCAAACCCGTGGAACTTTCCTTGCACGTGGCTAGATGATAATCCCGTGCGTCCAAAATCTTCGATAAAGGATAGATCAGCCGGGCATGGGCGTCTTTTAGGCATCTTGAATGAGGGAGTATACGATATTCGTCAGTTGGTATTTGATGACTTGCTGAGTTACTTTGGTTTGAGCCCTAAGCCAGTGAAGCTTTCGGGTGACCTCGGTATACTTTTAGCTATCCACCTTTTCTTATACTGCTGCTATTGTTTGTTTCATACTTGTGTTGTGATTGTTGGTGCATTTTTTGTTGGGTTGACTCATTCCCTTGGGTGGCTCGTGGCAGTGGAAATTAAAATTTTACAAAAGGTAAACGGACAACCACCCAAAAACAGAAATATGAAATTCGTGCGATCGGATTTGTTAAGGAGGTAAGCAAAATTATACCTTTCGAAAATTTTGCTTCACCTCGTACTTTGGATCTCAGCAACCCTGTGGTGCAAATCCACACAATTTCCCTTGGGTGAGAAATTGCCCGTCGTCTTTTCGTATCTCCCGGTTTAGAGTGCTCCAAGCGTCGCACCTCTAAGATGTATCCACACCTCGTTCAAGTCACCAATCGTCTTGCCTTGCTTGCTAGACAACAAAACGATTCTAAGCTTAACTTAGGCTTGATTATGTGAAGGGTAGGAATATTTTCTAAGTCGTTTAATTCAACACATGAATAGAACGACGTCTTGTTGGAAAGAGGAGAGAGGTGGCCGATTTTTAGGTCTAAGAGAGGGGGGCAGATTTTCAGCAATTATGATTATTTATTTTAGTCCCCTTCATCTCTTATTTATAGGTGAAGATTATCTAGAGTCCAATTAGGAAAAGGAAACTTCCTTTCTCCCAAACTCTCTAGTAATCCTCATCCTATGAAGACTTGGAGGAGGGGAAAACTCTTTTCCTCCTCCACCACATGAAAAAGGCGCCCCTTCCCTTTTTAACTCATAAAATCGGTCAACACAAGTCAATTGGATTTAGGATTTAATTTTGACTTCTCAATTTAATTATAGGCTCAACCCATCAATTAAATACAAGTCAAATTAAATCCAACCAACTAATTCCAACATTTATTTATTTAACTTGGGCTCTACCCAATTAAATAAAATACTTGGACTCTACTAGGTCCATTGATTTAATTAATTTTACAAGATTAATTGAAAGAGTAAAATTAATTGAATCCTTCAATTAATTTATATTCCATATTAGGAAAGTACTACACTTTCCTAATTCCCTCAATTTTCTCGAAATTGATTAATCACATCCATTCAAGCAGTGACTCTCTTGAGTTAGTGTGTGACCCCTTCGGCTTGTTTCTATCTAGTAGTAAGTACACTTTCCCACAGTGCTAGTGTACCTTCCTAAAATGGAAAATACTAGATTAAATCAATCCTTTGATTTAATCAAGCCTCGAATTAGTCACCAAGCTAATTCTAGGCACTTACAAATTGCGGTTGCCCACCTAGCATAGGGTCCCGAAGACCTAGATAAAACGAAAGTAAAGATACGCCTTTTGCGATCTTGATCCTCGCATAAGTAAGATCTCTCTATCTAATCTCCCGATTGAATCTAGAGCAGTGGCTAAGGTCGAAGCTCTATTAATTCAATACTATATTTCCCACGTTATGTGAAATCGACTTCGACTATCTAAACGAGGAAACCCTATGCCTCTTTAGATGTCATACTTCAGCCGAAGATTCCTTAAGTCGATCCACTATGTAACCATGGGAGATTAACTGATTGGCTAATGTCAGAGATAGATTCCTCTTGATTCTCATGTGCCTTACTATGTAAGACGTGCATGTCTGAGTTTACCCATATTCGATCATCTAAAGTGATCCTGTAACAAATCAAGAACATGCGCGGTTATGCATAAGATATCCAATGGAATCTTAAGTCCATAAGGATTACTCTTATACTACAAGACCATTGGAAGTTCCACATTCAACTGGGAATCCATTTTAGGAACCTCCATGGGGTTATTCAGTTCGCCCATTACCACAATGGCCCTCATATATGCATTGGCTTTCACCATGCCAGTATCTATAGAACGAGATACACTTCTCCCAGAGTATGCATCATATGAGCAAGTCTTTTGGGTTGCATCGATATCCCTTTATCTCGAGGAACCCTTTTACGACTTGGAATAATGTTTAAAGATCACTGCCCTCGAGACATATTCCATCATTGCCACACCCAATGCGCAATGATGTCCCATAGCTATGTGTGATCCTTCGGGACTTTATTCTAAGCCAAAGTAAAAACCAATTTAAGAATAAAGACATGCCACACATATAAAAAGAGATTGACTTTATTTATAAGAAAATGATTGTTCAACTCTAGAGTTACTATTACAAAGAATGGCGCCCAATAATTGGTGCGCCGGGCACTAATTCTAACATTTTTCAGCTATCTCTGTAGTGCATTTATCGTTTGTTAACTATATATTTCCTTGATTTGCAGATTCAATCATGTTTCAAACTCTTCTCAAGGGATCAGCAAAGAAATCTGATGCCAAGAAGACATCGGGTATCACATGTGAAAATTCGACCCTTATGGGGAAAATGTCTGGGACACCTGTAGTCATTCCTTCCTCGCCATCCAAAGAAGCGGCTCTTAACAACCCCAAGAACAAGAGAAATAGGGATAGTGACTGGAATCCTCGCAAGATGGCTGATGGGACAGCTTCACTGACAGCTCGAACTGCACACTCTCAACCACATCCTGAGCGTTCCTCTCAGCACTCCCCCGACGTAGCTATCCCTTCTTCCAAGCGCCCTCGAGGGATCTCTGATCGTGAAAATTCAGCCGACTCGAAGCTATCTCGGGATCAATTGCCATCTCCTTCGTTATTTTCAGCTTCCTCTAAGAAGATGTCTTATGACCATCTGATGAGCATGGCCTCTCCTAGGGATCTCCGCTACATGAGCGACTTGTCCGACATATCTCTTTTGGAGGATTTCTCTTCCTCTGTCCTTTAGGTTTGTTATTCAATATTTGGTGATCATTGTTCTTAAGGATTCCCCTCCTTCCTCTTTTTTTTTTTTAAGCCATCGATATTTATGTCTCCCCTCTCCTTTTTCTGAGGCAAGCTTGCTAGGAAGCGATATGATGTCTCGTATTTGGGCTCGGATTACTTCTTCTATTGAGACTTCCAAGAAATTGAGCGAGTGGGAGAAACAGGTACTCTTGTTGACTGACGATTTAGCTAAAGAGCGAGTCCTGAGGAGGGAGATGTCCTTTGAGTTGGAAAATTTGAGGAAAGCTCAAGCTAGCGAGTTCAAGAAAGCTTGTTGGGATGCCCCTAAAGAGGCAATAGTGAATTTTTCACATTCCATTAAGGGATTAGCTATGATGGATGATAACTGTCAGCGACATTACAGTGCCTTTCTTCAGTCTTCTGAGCATCAAGGGATGCCAGTTGAAACTATATTGCAATACTACTATCATGCTTTCCGCTCTTGTGTGAAACAATTTGTAGAGAATGGACACCTGACTGCTGGATTTTATGCTTCTTTTCTTCAAGAAAGTGCAGGCTTAGATAATGTGCCTAAACCGGGCAAGGAGGCTCCACCTTGTGTTATTGTTATAAGTGCCAACAATGACAAGCCATCTGATGATCATGCTGCCAAGAATCCTGGAGATCAAGCCATAGAACCTACCATTGATGATGCTGCCTTAGAGTGATTTTGAGTGCTCCTATGGATAATGAGGCGGGCAACGAGACAGCTAAAGGGCAGGGGGCCTCTGAGCCCTTCTTTGAGGCCACCGAGGAACTAGGGGCTTAAGCCTCTTTAATAGTGATATTTAGCTACTCCTTTCTTCTAGTTGTTATTAGCACGCTTTTAGTATTTCCATTCAAGCCTTTCATTGTGATGCCCACTTTTGGGGAATATATTTTCTACTTATATTCCAAGGATTTTGTTTTAGTTATTATTTCGAATGTGTCCTTTTCTCCATATTTATATATGTGCTTATTTAATGTCAACACCACTGTAATATTTATCCAGCGATTTGGCATGGTAAACAAGACATGAATAAACATGACTAGGAAAAATGAATGCTTAAAGGAAATACTTACCCATGTATAGGCGAATGCTCCGCCTTTGGGAGGCTTTTATAACTTGCTTTTATCAAGGACGTCTTCCTCTTCCCCCTTTTTTTTCGGAGCTTCATTGCAGGTACTTGTTATTTAGGGGTTCTGCCATAAACAAGGCTCTTCAGGTGCTCGAAATAAATGAGGCTTCTTCAGGTGCCCGCAATCAAGGGGACTTTTTTCAGAGTGCTCGCAATCTACAAGGCTTTTTTCATGTGCCCGCAATCAACGGGATTTTTTTTCAGAGTGCTCGCAATCAACGAGGCTTTTTTCAGGGTGCTCGCAATTAACGAGGCTTTTTTCAGTTGCCCACAGTCAATGGGACTTTTTTCAGAGTACTCGCAATCAACGAGGATTTTTTCAGGGTGCTCGCAATCAACGAGGTTTTTTTCAGGTGCCCACAATCAACGGGACTTTTTTCATAGTGCTCACAATTAACGAGGCTTTTTTCAGGTGCCCGCAATCAACGGGACTTTTTTCAGAGTGCTCGCAATCAACGAGGTTTTTTTCAGGGTGCTCGCAATCAACGATGCTTTTTTTAGATGCCCGCAATCAATGAGACTTTTTACAGGGTGCTCGTAATCAATGAGGCTTTTTTTAGGTACTCGTAATCAAGGAGGCTTTTTCCAAGTGCCTGCAATCAACAGGACTTTTTCCAGGTGCCCGCAATCAACGGGACTTTTTCCAGGTGCCCGCAATCAATGGGACTTTTTTCATGGTGCTCGCACTCAACAAGGTTTTTTTCAGGGTGCTCGCAATCAACGAGACTTTTTTCAGGTGTCTTTGTAATGAAGTATAAAGTAAAAGAACATAAATGAACATTGAAATCAACAATAATCTTATTGCCATAAAGTACTTAACATGCTTATTGTAGAAAGTAATAAAATGGAAAGAAACAAATACTAGTAAAGAAAAAATTTATTTAATCGAAATGTCTTGGCTACTTAACTTTATTCATCTTTTCTTCCTTTTTGTCATGTGTAGAATCTCCTCAAATTCTGCACATTCCAGGGCCTTGACAACCTTCTCCCATCCATGTCCTCTATCATGTAAGCACCACTTGAAAGAACTTGCACTATCTTGAATGGGCCTTCCCACTTGGGTCCGAGCTTCCTTACTGTCATTAGGATATCAGCTCTTTGAAGGACTAAGTCCCCCACTTGCAATTCTCGGTTGAAGACTCTCCAGTTGAAGGCTGCAGCAATTCTTCGTTTATACTTTGTCATCCTTAGGTAAGCGGCACTCTTTGCTTCTTCCATCACATCTAGGTTTTCCCTCATTAGTTCTTCATTGTTCTCGGGGTCATAATACTTCAGACAATGTGTGAGTATACTAACTTCAGGTGGAATAACGGCGTTGGCCTCGTATACGAGGCTAAAGGGCGTTTCGCCCGTGGTACTGTAGGGGGTAATATGGTATGACCAAAGGACACTAGGTAGCTCCTCTACCTATGAACTTTCTCCTCCTTATAGTCTTGTCTTCAGGCCTTGTACGAGGATTCTATTAATCACTTCCACTTGACCGTTGCAGTGTGGGTGCCCTATCGTGGTAAACAACTACTTTATGCCTAAGTCTTGGCACCAGTCTTGAATTCCTGCTTCTTGAAATTGTCGCCCATTATCCGAGATGATTTCTCGAGGAATTCCAAACCTAAAGAGTATCTACTTTTTCAAGAACTTGATTACCTCTCCTTTCGTGATCTTGGACTGGGAGCTCCGCCTACACCCATTTACTAAAATAATCGACTGCCACCAATAGAAACTTCTTTTATCCTACCGCCAAGGGGAATGGTCCCTCTATATCTATCCCCCATATGGCAAAGAGGTATGGTGATCTCATGACTCCCATTGGTTCTGCTTGTTTGTGAAGAAGGGTAGCATGCCTTTGACAGTGCTCACACTTCTTCACCAAGTCTTTGGCGTCGGCCTTCATGGTGGGCCAAAAGTGGCCGGCCCTGATTGCTTTGGCTGAAATAGTAGTCCCCCCAGCGTGGTTGGCACAGAGTCCTCCGTGGATCTCTTCTAAAATGAGCACTCCTTCTTTCTGAGAGAGGCACCTTAAATAGGGTTGTATAAACAATCTTGTATACAACAATCCATCTAAGAGAGTGTACCTCCAGGCTTTATATTGTATTTGCGCTGCTTCAACTTTGTTATAGGGCAATTCTCCTTGTTGGAGGTAGCTTCTAATAGGTTCTCTCCAATCATCAACTTCTTCAACGGAATACACAAAGTCCTTTTCCGTGGCACTAGGCATCGATTGTATAGTGACTTATCTTATGTGACAGTCCGAGAGCACTAGCTAGCCTGGCTAGGTAATCCGCTTTGTTATTCTTCGACCGAGATATCTTTCGTATCTCAAAGCTCTCGAACTCTTCTTTTAACTCCTCTATCTTATTCAAGCACTCTATCTTCCTGGCTTCCTTAGCTTCATATTGTCCAGCTACTTGGCAGGTCACCAGCTATGAATCTGAGTAAACCACCAAGTGCTTAGCTCCAGCTTTCAGAGCCATCCTTAAACCAACGATTAGGGCTTCATATTCGACTTCATTATTGGATGCTCTGAATTCAATTTTTACCTCATACTCTAGCTCATTACCCTCAGAAGTGGTTAACACTATCCCTAGTCCACTTTCGGCCATCGTCGAGGAACCGTCCACATGCAAAAGCCAAATTTTCCTCTCTTGTTGTACCGATGGGACCTCTAAAATAAAGTCTGCTAGTGTTTGAGCTTCAATGGCTGGCCTAGGGGAATAGGAGATATCGAACTCACTCAACTCTACCACCCACTTGATCATTCTCCCCAATACTTCTGGACGGCCTAGAATTTGCTTCAAAGGGTGATTAGTGCGAACTTCCACATTGTATGTCAGGAAATAAGGCCTCATCTTCCTTGCGGTGGTTGCTAGAGCAAAAGTAACCTTTTCAGTTTCGGTGTACCTTAACTCAGCACCTTGTAAAGTTTGATTTACATAATATATAGGTTTTTGGTCCTTCCCTTCTTCCCTTATGAGAACCGAGCCAACGCCGTGCTCTGAGACGGCTAAATACAAGTATAGAGCTTCCCCGTGCACTGGTTTTGTTAACAAAGGCATTTTAGCAAGATATGCCTTCAATTCCTGGAAAGCTGCCTGGCATCCTTCGTCCCACATGCACTGATTTAACTTCCTGGTAAGCTTGAAAAAAGGCAAACTTCAATCTCCTAGTTGAGCAATGAAACGTCCCAACGCTGCAATCCTTCCATTAAGTTTTTGCATGTCATTTCAGGTGGTCAGGGGCTTCATTTCCAAGATTGCTCTAGCCTTTTCAAAGTTAACCTCAATCCCTTTTTTCGTCACCATGTATCCAAGGAATTTTCCACTCTTGACTCCATAAGCACACTTGGCTAGGTTAAACTTCATCTGGTAACGTTCTAGGACTTCGAACGCCTCTACCAAATCGCTGATATGATCTTGAGCGTTGTGACTTTTAACCAGCATGTTGTCTACGTATACCTCCATGTTTCATCCCAATTGGCTCCGAAACATATTATCCATGAGCCTCTGATACGTGGCTCCAGCATTATGAAGCCCAAAAGGCATTACCACATAACAATACGTCCCAAACGTAGTAATGAAAACACATTTATTTAAGAATTAAAATAGAAGAATTAATTAAAAATAAACAAAATAGAAGAATTAGAAAAAAAAAACTAATTAAAACTATTTCTGTTAGTTATAAACGGTAAATTAACGGCAGATACTACATTTGTGCACATTTTGTAAGTTGAGGGACCAAATGTGTCGGGTCTGTAACATGAGGGACCGAATCTATTTTTGGGGACAAGTTCAGGGACGAAATCTATAATTCTCCCATTTTATCTCTGTCTATGATTTAGGTCTTACTGTTAGAATCTCACTAAGTCTTAAGAAACCCCTGCTTAGGGAAGCAGGGGTGGAAACGGAAGTGATTATAACATTTGATAGGAGCAAATGTAATAGAATAATTTAATTTACATAAATTTTCAAATGGTTATGAAAATATTAAAAATAGCAAAATATACAAAATACACCAAATAAATGCCAAAATTGTTATAAAACTTTAGAAATATATAGAAAGGGTCTAATGGTGTGTTGAGATTTGAAAGTCATGAATTTTAAATTTATCAATAAATCTATTGAGGGTCTGAGGATCAAGACACCTAACAAGACCCAAATTATTAATTAGTAACTAGATATCAAATTATTTACTAATAATGTCTATCCATTTAATCGATAAATAAAATAAAGATGGTAAATCGACTCCAAACAAGTCGAGCCTAATTGAATTCATACCTACTACGTAAAAGTAAAGGTAATTAGTTGAGTCGATTATTGATCGGACCTAGTTTTTTCTTTTTTTTGTGATTTTGTTTGTATGTACTCATATTTGATAGACTCTCAAAAAATATATTTACAATTTATACAAACCAAAATATTGAACTCTTCACTTATTTATTATTTGAGTGATTCTAATTTAAAATTGACATAAAAATATAATCTAAAAAAAGTCTAAGAAATTAGCAAATATTAAAATTATATATTAATTTTTTTTTTAGATTGTATGAAAGAAAACTTATGAAGAAATATTGAATAATGTAACATTTAAGTATATATAACATATTATTTTGAAATTTCAAAATTTTAAAAAAAATCTGGAAAAAAAAAGAAGAGAAAATGATGGACAACGCAACGAAGAAGACGACTGCCATCTCCATCACCTCGCCGCTGCCACCACAATTAGTACACCGCACCCCAGCCACTTCGCCACCCCAAAGATCGATATTGATTAGATCCAAATCGATTCGTAATCAAATCAATTCATTTCAAAATGAGCATGTTTCAGTGGACAAGGACATAGAGGGAGGTGTGGTGGTGGGAGGCGGCGGCGGCTGTGGGAAGCAATGGTTTTGTAGAAGACCTATGAAAAAGATGAAATGTTCACATTTCTTTTTTCCTTTTCCTTTTCTTTTTTATTTTCCTTTTCTATTTTTTCATTTTCCACTTTTTAAAATTTTTTGATTTTCTAATTTCTTTTTGCCTTTTCTTTTTAGAGTTTAGTCAAGGACATTTTGAGAAATGAGAATGGATCTGACATAGAACACAACAAACTAATTCTCTTTTTTTTTTTTTGGTTTGTCTACCACAGTATCCCGGACACTGCCGAACTAATCTGTTCGTCGACTCGGGTCGCACACCTGGCCTGGTGGGTGAGTCTCCCAACGGGGGTAACTGCGTACACAAGAAATCACACCCGAGACCTTGCTTAAGCGAAACCAAGCTGCTTACCACTTGGACCAACCCCCGTTGGTAACTAATTCTCTTTTTGATGATACTAATTTGTGAAGGTTTTTAGAGTGATTCGATCCTCTTTAGCTCGTTTTCCAAAATATTTGGCCATAGTTGACTACCCTGACCCCGACTGTCTTTTCACACCAAATTATTTTGGCGCCGCCTGTGGCAAACCATGACCTAGACACTGAGCATGTAGACAAAAGCTCAAGTTTGTGGCGCTAGCAAGCGATCCGAGCACGGTAATCAACCCAAAGATGAACCTGTCATCATTTAAGGTGAAGTTCCACCTGCACCACTTGCTTCCACGATCATCCCCTTAACTCAGGAAGCCCTCTTAGCTTTAGTGGAAGACACCTCTACAAGAGCTGTAGCCAAGGCCATAGCCCAATATATTGTTGAACTAACATTTATAGCTAGTCCACCACGATTCCCTCATCGAAGTCAGGACTCCGTGGCACCCAAGACTGAGTTGAAGAGATATGGTCACTCTTAATTCCCTTGCCGAAGTCGCGGTTCCGTGTCTCCCGAGGAGGATAGGATGAGGAGACACAATCCACGGACAGAGAAGCAAGGACAGGCGCTTCTCTATCTCCTCATCGAAGTTAGGGATCCCTGGTTCCCGAGGAGGTCAAATCAAGGAGCTTTGGCCTGCAACGAAGAGAAGCTCAGAAAAAAAGGAGCAAGAGTAAGAGTAGTTACGCTTCCCTTCCTCAATCCCAGGCCCAGGGAAGGACTGAAAGAGTTGAAGTCTTGCGTCGGGGTCCAACCCCCACACTAGTCCTTCCTAGTCATTGAGATGAAGTGGGCGAAAATCCTCACCACCAACCGCTAGGTGTTGCTCCTGCCCAACTGATCCCTTTTTGCACAAAAATCTTAGTCGAGTCAATCGGGAATGGAAATCCCAAGTTTAAGCCAATACGAGGGACCCATAAGAATATCTTGACAAATTTAATGCTAAATCTGACATGCATGACTTTAGCGACACTGCATACTGCAAGATCTTTCGTACAACCTTATCAAGAAAAGCTCTGACGTGGTTTAACCAATTACTAGCAGACACTATCACTAGTTTTGAGCAACTATCTCAAAGATTTTCGCACCACTTTTCTATGAACAAGAAGTACCCAGAGGTCGTATCATATATTTTTACTATGGCACAAAGGGAGAATGAATATCTTCGAGAATATGTTAGGCGATTCATTCTTGAGCCATAATATGTTAGGCATAAATTTATCACATTAATTAATACCTAGGTCAGAAGTTACAATTAACTCTCGAGCCACAAGAAAGAATTTCCTCTCCCTCTCTCTCTCTCCTAGCCGTCGGTCTACACCAAGAAGAAGAAGGAGAATTTTTCTCCTCAAGTTTTTTCGGCGAGACAATTTAGATGCAGGACTTTTGGACTGCTCGGATTATCAAGATTTCAGCTGGAGTTATTCGCGAAGAAGTTGAAGGATTCGAGTTGAGTGATTCTCCAACTACTCCACTACAACGGGTAAAGTTTTGTTTACTCTATCATACATACGTCAGATAAAAACTCAGAATTAATCCTGTTATGGGGAAATCCAAATAAAATTTTAAAATTTTGTTTCTGCTGCGTTTGGTTATATTGCCCCAACAGTGGTATCAAAGCCAAATCGTGGGGTTCAGCGTATGTAATTTATGTGTAAATATGTGATAAAGATGCATGTTTAGACATGTGGATTTCACAGTTTTTGTGTTCTTGAGGATTTAGTTTACTTTTCGTTCATTAGAAATTAATAAAAGTTGATTTTATATAATTTAATGTGATGAAAATAAAAAATTGCGAATTTCAGCTCCGACCTGTCGCCGTGGCAGAAACGGGGCAGGCGACAGAGCCGCTGGCGGTGACGGGGCTACTGTGATCGAGCCTAATTGTGCGGCAGCTGGGTTGCCGTGCAATTGGGACGCACAACGAACCCACCAGTGTGTTTTTCAACACACGGGTTGCAACAACCCGACTCGGGTCGACCCATGGTTGACCCGGGTCATGTATTAAATATATATATATATATATATATTAGTTAGTTTTTGATTAAAATTGGATTTTAATGCAAAAATAAATATTATTATTTATTTAATAAAAGTATTTTATTTTCATCTATTCTAATGTTAATTAAAGTTAAACTTTGAATTAAATTGGATTCTTTCTATTGTGAAATTAATTTTAATATACTTAGAGATTAATTTTTATTAAAATTGAATTTTAATATAAAATTAATTGGAGTTCATTAAAATTGAATTTTCAAATAGAATTAAATAAATTTAATTTCCTCGAGAATATGAAAAACAATAATTAAATTTGGAATTTAATTAGAAATTAACTTATATGGTTTTCGTGTATTATGTGATATATATATCATGTTTGACATGTTATGTGATGGGAGACATGATTCATGAACTTAGGCCCATTTATATTTGTATTTCTTTTCGATGGGTTGTAAAGACCTTTTTGAGCCTATTTTTTTCTAGAATATCTTTGTATAGGTGGCTTATATTGAACAATAATAGTTAGAAATAAAATAGGCCCAAAGGAGAAATATAAGCCGAGTGAGGAGATACAAGAAGGAGCTTTAGAAGCTTTAGTGTAGTTTCTTTTTTTATTTTGATTGCGACATTGGCTTGTCTCAATCTAGGAATAAAAGTCCATGAATCATGCGTTGTTAGCTTTCTAGGATTGTTATCTTTTTATTTAGTCCATGTTTGTATGCTTTGTATAAAATGGATTAATGTGCAAAGTGAGGCCTAATAAATAATTTAAATTCTCCCACTTTGAAAAATATTAAGTTAGTAAAGGGTACTAGGTATCTTGTCCTCCACTGAACTTAAGAAAAATTAAAATGATATTTAATATATAATATCGTCCCTAAGCAATGGGGGTTATGTATTGAAATATATTTTAAATTTTTCCTAAGTGCATGAATGCCATTAGTCGAAACAAATTTCACCCCATATACCAGCAAAAGGTTACAAGGTGAAATTCAATTGTTAGACTAACAAATAGTCAGTGGGTTGAACTTAAATTATTCATAAATCAATAAGATCGTTAAAAGGTTGAGATTTGATGAACAATGGACAAAGGGATTGAATCTTCCATTCGATGGGTTGATGTTAGACATCACTTTAATAAATCAATTAGGCCACATACCAGCAAAAGGTTGTAACCTATTGATCTAGTTAAAAAAATCAATCACCACTACGAAACCTTCCAACGATGACTTCCGAATTCCACAGTGGGAGTGTGGATTTTCGAAAAATGTAGTGGGAGCCAAGTTTATTTTGAAAGTCCGTAATTTAAACTTGGAACAACAATTATATTAGAATCTAATAAGTCTTTTTACTTTTCTACAATTATTGGCTTATTATCTCTCTCATTATGACTATCAACCCATTGTCTGTACTACTTGAAAAGAACACTTTGATTGGTCCAAACTATGTGGATTGGCTTCGAAACTTGAGGATAGTCCTCAATATAGAGTCACTGGGGTATGTATTGGATGCTGATATCCCAGCCGCGCCCGTAAGGACGCGTGCTAGTGAGGAGAAATTTGCGGCTCATGAGAAATAGGTCAAAGAGAACGTCTGGGTTCGTGGGGTACATGCTGGGCTCAATGAAAAATGAGTTGCAAAGGTCTCATGAAAAAATGGTCTCGGTGCGGGCTATTTTGGCACACCTGGTGGAGTTATATGGTGAGCACAGTTGCACTGCTCGATATGAGATATCGAAAGAGCTCTTTGGAGCCAAGATGAAAGAAGGTGAAAAGGTTAGGGACCATGCCCTAAAATTGATTTCAAAAATTGAGAGGTTAGAGGCCCTCGACTTCAACATGGACCCGCAACTACAAACTGACCTCATCTTGCATTCACTTCCATACTCCTTTTCCCAATTTGTGGTGAACTTCAACTGCAATGAGATAGAATGCAATTTAGATGGGTTGATGAACAAGCTGAATACTGCACAATCTCAAATTAAGATAAAGGGAAAAGAGGCGGCCTTGGTCATCACTTCTAAGCCTGAAAACAAAAGGAAGAAGAAGAAGAAAGAAGAAGAAGAAGAAGAAGAAGAAGAAAGCTACTAGCACTCCGGGTCCACAAGGTAAGATAGACAAAGGAAACGGAAAAGCTCTAAAAGTGATGAAGAGCAAAGGGCCTAAAGAAACGGATAGGTGCCTTCACTATGGTGAGCTAGACCACTGGAGGAGGGAGTGTCCAAACTTTGGCAAAGGTGCACCAGGTATGGAAATTTTTATTTTAGAAATCAATTGTTCTATAACTGTATTTTCCACTTCGTGGATACTTGATTCTGGAGCTAGTGCTCATGTTTGTGTAATGAATCAGGATCTGCAGTGAAGTAGGAAGCTGGAGCATGGAGAGGTGCTTATCAGTGTTGGCAGCGGGCAGAGTGTCATAGCTTCTCGCATTGGATCAACTTCTTTATGTCTATCATCTGGACATGTTTTAAATTTAGAGGATGTTTTGGTTTTGCCCAACGGGTTTAAGAACATTATTTCAATTCCAATGTTGGTTAGGAAACATTATGTTTTAAATTTCATTGACATTACTTGCAACATTTTATTCAATGATAATATTGTTGGCACTGCTACTTTAGTCAATGGCCTCTATTATTTAAACATGCGAAATGAATATGTTGTAAATGTTATCTCAAAGAAACGCGGTAGGCAAAGTACTAACCTAAGCTTAAGGTGGCATCTTAGACTAGGCCATGCTGGTGAGCAAAAGATACACAATATGGAGAAAGATGGGTTAATTGACTCATTGGGATCGGATCCCTATCCAACTTGTGAATCTTGCCTCAAAGGCAAAGTGGCTAGATCCCCCTTCGCCGGGACTTTTGAAAGGGCCACTGAAGTATTAGGACTTGTGCACACCGACGTTAGTGGACCATTTGGAGAAATGGCTCGTGGAGGTTTTCACTATTTCATTACTTTCATTAATGACCATTCGAGATATGGTCTTGTGTATATAATGAAATACAAGTCTGAATCATTTTATAAGTTCAAAGGATTTAAGGCTTTGCTGGAAAAACAAACTGGTCATCATATAAAACCATTGCGATCGGTCATAGAGGTGAATATATGAGTGATGAGTTTGATCAGTTCCTAAAGGAACATAGGATAATATTGCAACTCACACCACCAGCAACTCCACAACTAAATGGGGTAGCAGAACGTAGAAATTGAACGCTTTTGGATATGGTTCGATCTATGCTAAGCTACATTGATTTACCCATCTTCTTGTGGGGACATGCACTCCTTACGGTTGTTCATATCTTGAATAGATGTCCTTCTAAATCCGTTCCTAAAACCCCATATGTGATATGGAGAAATAGGAAACCAAACCTTAAATACATTAGGGTTTGGATATGCCCTGCCTACATCAAGAAGACAAAGGCAGAGAAATAGGAAGCTAGGTCCCTTAAAGAACGTTTCATCGGTTTTCTAGAGGATTCTATGGGATACCTATTCTACACGCAAGATGATCAAAGAATCCTTATTGCGCTGCAAGCGTACTTTCTTGAAGCTGAATTTATTCAAGAAGGTTGTGCAGGTAGAAAGATTGTTCTCAATGAACAAGATGAAACACCCAGGGAGACGACTGTTCAAGAAACACACACTGAACCTGATGAAACACAACCAACATTGCGAAGATCTGGTAGAGTACCGCATCAACCTGATAGGTACTATGGGTACCTGCTACAAAAGAAACCAGGTGTCCACGCTATAGCAGTGGGAGTTCATTGGGACGACCCTTCTACTTATGACCAAGCAATGATGGACATTGACTCTGTAAAGTGGCGAGAAGATATGTAGGTGGAGATAGACTCGATGCATTCCAACCAAGTTTGGACTCTAGTGATCGTCCTGAGGGCATTGCACTTATAGGGTGCAAGTGGATCTACAAGAAGAAGATAAGCCCCGATGGAAAAATTGAGACATACAAGGAAAGGCTTGTAGCAAAAGGTTATAGTCAAAAGGATGGAATTGACTATCAAGAGACCTTTACCTGTGGCAATGATCAAGTCTATTCGAATTCTACTTGAAATAGCTGCACACTTAGATTATGGAATATGGAGGATGGATATAAAGACGGTTGTTAGGAAATTTCATGTTAGATGTTTTGATGATGACAAGATAGGATTTTATGTTAGACTCCAAAATATAATGTAAGTTTATGTTTCATAGACCAATCGTATAAGCGTTTGAAAGAATGTAATTTTGTTTGGTTGGTAATTTTTTATCTTTGTAGATTTTAGACTCATTATTAGATACCGAATCGCTAATAGAATTCTAGGTGAGCCTATTAGAGATGAAGTTGAAGATCAGTGTCTGAAGTCAAAAGAAGGTGAAGATTTATCCTTAGCCTCTGTCAAACGCTAAAGGACCATTTCAGGATTTATGGATCAAGTGCTCAAAGAACTCTAGCAATCAGAATCAGATTCACCTGAAATAAATTCTCAAGTCATGAAGGACTTAAATGCAATCATTCAACGGACATTTATTTCAAACGAAAAATAAATTCAAATGCATTAAATGCCTGATAAGAGCATTAAATGTGATAAGCCAATATGACTTGTGGACAAGACACCTTTTGACTAAACTGTCAGAACTTCAAAGTTTATAGCTGCTCCAGTCCAATCGGAACCAACAGGAATTCAGGAATATCAGAGAAAAGGTATAATCACGCGCCGCGTGAAAGGCACACTCTCACATGTGTCCAACGGACAGATCCCAAGAATTGCCTATAAATACCTCCTTCAAGCAAACCCTAAAACACACAGAGAGATAGAGATATACGTACATGCACAAGAAAAATTTGCACAAGAAAAAGCTTAGAAACTCCATAGCCAAAGTCTTTCAAGCTTTTTACATACATTCCATACAGTCACAAGTATCTCAAATATCTTCAAAAGAAGAAACCTAAACTCTTACTGAGATATTCCAAGTTGTTTGATCTTTCCAAAAACAAACAAACCCTTGTGATAAAACCCTCAACCTTTCATCTGAGTGAGAAAGTTGTTGAAACCCCTTACAGACAGTATTTCTGAGTGAGAGAAGCTTGTAGAAGAAGATCTTCATTGGTGCTGACATCTGTGTGATCAAGGAGCCCGAGATCATTTTCACCTATTTACTATCTTGTAGAAGATTCTATGTGATTCTTTGATAATCATCTTAGTAAATTCCCTCCAAGTGAAAAAGGAGAAGAAGGACGTAGCTGGGGCTACATCACCCGGTGAACCTTATATATCTTGTGTCATTTACTTTTATTGTTGTCTTGTTTTATATTATTCTATCTATTCTGAAAAAGACAAGTTAATCTGCTAAGTGACTATTTAACCAAAACGAACGCTAAAGCTTAAAATCATTTCCGCTGTGCTAACACTGATTAAGCGATCTAAGCGTTACCATACTTTGGTAAATTGCTGAAATCACTAAGTCTAAGTTATCTTTACTGAAGTGTCTGACCCAAGCGGTCAGTTTTCTAAGCGTTCGAATCTTTAAAAGTGATACGAATTGTTGAAGTCGAAAAAGACTTCAGGGTCTATTCAACCCCCCACCCCCTTCTAGACCCTTTCGTATGCCACTTGGGACCACCAAGTGGTTTCAGAGCGGTTGAAATTGAAATCTAAAGCGTTTCCGAGCGTAACTGCTTGTTTAAATTCATTTTTTTCTAAAACTTAGTCGTTTTAAAACTCTCTCAAAACATCTCATTATGGCTTTTAACAAAATGCCTATGTTGGTAGAATCAAACTATGATTCTTGGAAACTTAGAGCATTCGCTTATTTATGCTCTTGCGATAATGAAATGTGTGATGTGATTACAAATGGCCCCATTCAGATTATGAAAGTTGTAACTCGAGCCCCTGGAGTGACCGAGGCTACTCCAGATGGTTATGTCAAGAAACCTAAGTTAGAATGGATGCCAGAGGATAGAAAAAGAGCAAACCTGGATAATGTTGGACGAAGTGCACTATACTTAGCATTAGGAGACAATGATGCACTATTCAACAAGATCAAGCAATGTAAAACTTCCAAGGAAATATGGGATAAGTTGGCTATTATGTGTGAAAGTTCAGCACAGATGAAGGAGAACAAGCTCTCCATAGCCATGCAAAGATTTGAGGATTTCAAGATGCAGCCCAATGAGACGCTAGAACAATTGGACGCAAGGTTTACTATGCTTATCACAGAGTTAGCGTCATTAGACAAGGAGTTGACTAACAAGCAAGTATTTGATTAAGGCTGTTGCAATGAGAGAATCACAATTGTTGGATACCATGACTCCAGAACATGTGTTTTCAGAGTTAAAGGCATTCGAGTTTGAATTGGGTGAAGTTAGCGACACATCGACTTCAGCGACTGAATCAGGAGCTTTAATCGCTACCACCAAAAGTAAGGGTAAAGAAATTAGTGAGGTGAAAGAAACAGAATCCAATGAAGAAAAGGAGATGGCTTTATTGGTCAAGAAATTTCTAAGATATGAAAAGAGAAATCTTATTGGACAACCTTCATTTCAAACTCCTCCCCCTGCACCAACACCTCAGTATCAAGCGCCAGTATATTCTGCACCTCAACCAGTAGCGCCAGTTCCTTACCAAGTGCCTACAACTCCTACTCAGAATCTCTCAGCGCCAGTCATTTCCAAGCGATTAACCACTGATCAGAAAATGAAAACTAATTTATGTTATAATTGGAAGAAACCAGGGCACTACTAGGTGAATTGCCCTTATCCAAATGTGTCTAAGCCCACAAGGCAAGACTATGCGGATAGAAACCAATTCAGGAGCAACCTTCGTCAACAAGGTTTGCTAACAGAATCTGAACTATTCTCCGCACTAGAAGAGGATTTGGAATCATCAGATGAAAGAAGTGATGATGAACCAACAAGCGACTCAGCGTTGATTTGTCTTATGGAAAGAGATGATGAAGCGTCTGACGATTCGATACCAGAGGTAACCACTGAATTATCTCATCCTCTTTCTTATGATGAATTACTTGACAAAGTTATTGAATATTATAAAGATTGTCAAGATGCCGCCAAAATATATCAAAATGATCTCGCTATTATCTCATCACTCACAAGAGATAAAGTAACGCTCAAAGCAGAGTTGAAAGTTTAGCAACAATGCATTGAGAAGAACCAATCACTTGAGAGTGAGATTACTTAATTGAAAAGAGATCTTGATATAATAGTCAAGAGAGAAGCTGATCTGATCGCTAGACTTGCCAAATCAGAGCAGCTCATCTCATCATTATCAAAAGCTTCAAGAAATCTAGATAATGTGACTAAGGTAACAAGAATGTTTGGTGAAAAGACCGGTTTAGGATGCAATAAATACGGTAAATAATCAAATAAATCTAATGTTACGGCGAACAACAAAGGAAAGGGTGTTTTCTTTGTTGAGAAAGGTTCACAAGGACAATGGTACGAGGCCAAATGAGAAAGCCAAAGCTGACTCAGGCAAGGGAAAGGCAAAAGCAAATGATCCACAAAGACGGGTTCATCCAAACGCTCAAAAGACTAAGGATAAACCTGACCACTGTGAATCAAGCGCTAAGCGTCAAGCACCAAAAGTGCAACCCAAGCCAGCGCCAAGGAAATACCAGCGTCAATATCCACAATGGTCTAGATCATATTATCGCTACTATGATAATAATGACTATGATTATGATTATGATTACTATTATAATCGAGGATATTACTATACACCCAAAAAGCGCACACAACACAATGTGAAACCCAAGAAGGCCAGTATTCCTACAATGAAGACTAGGCAAATATGGGTTCCTAAGGTTTTAATTCAAACCAAAGTCACTAACAATGAAGGACCCAAGACAACATGGGTACCTAAGAAGAATTAGAACTATCCTTTAATGCAGGTACCTAGAGCCAACACCGATACTTCAGCTTGGTACATTGATAGTGGATCGTCAAGACACATGACTGGATCAAAGGATCTCTTGGTCAACTATCGTGCAACCAACGGTCCTCAAGTTATATTCGGTGATAACTCCAAAGGTAAAACCAAAGGTATAGGTATCATGCATAGGGGGAACATCATGATCAGTGATGTATATTATGTTGAGGGTCTTAAACATAATTTGTTAAGCATTAGTCAATTTTGTGATAAAGACTTTGAAGTAAAATTTTCAAGCAACTTCTGCTATGTTAACGACGCTAAGACTAAGTCTACTAAACTAAGAGGAAAAAGAACAAATAATGTTTATTTAGTGGATTGGGATTCTACAATTGATAATAACCCCACATGCTTTGTTGCTAAAAGTCAAAATGAATTGGGTTGGTTATGGCATAGAAAAATGAATCACCTCAACTTTAAGGCAATCTCTCAGTTAATATCGCTAAATCTTGTAGAGGGATTACCTAAGGGTTCCTTTCAAAAGAATCGCTTATGTGATGCATGTCAAATGGGTAAACAAGTTAAATCATCTTTTAAGAAGAAACCATGCCTATCTACTTCCAGAGTTCTTGAACTATTGTATCTAGATTTGTTTGGTCCTATTCAAATCATGAGCGTTAGTGGTAAAAAGTACTCGCTAGTAATAGTTGATGATATTTCTCGCAATACATAGGTAGAATTCCTAGCGACCAAAGATGAAATTAGTGTCAAGCTCACATCGCTAATTAGTCAATTGCAAACTTATAAAGATTTAAAAGTGATGAGAATTAGAAGCGATAGAGGAACTGAATGTACTAACCAATTTGTTGAGAAGTTTTGTATAGATTTTGGAATACTTCATGAGTATTTTGCTCCTAGAACAGCTCAACAGAATGGAGTTGCCGAGCGACGAAACAGAACGCTTAAAGGAGCTGTTAGGACGATGCTTGCAGAGTCTAAGCTACCTCAAAGGTTTTGGGCCGAAGTTATCAATACCGCTTGCTACACTCAGAACCGGTGTATGATCAACAAGCAACATGAGAAGACTCCATATGAGTTGTGGAAGGGACGTAAGCCTAACGTTTCATATTTTCATGTATTTGGTTCAAAATATTTCATTCATAAGAATGGATCCCAAAGCCTAAAGACATTTGATCTTAAAGCAGATGAGGGAATCTTTCTAGGCTATGCCAAAAATGGAAAGAGTTTTCACATCCTAAATAAGATCAAATCGAAGGTTGAAGAATCCATTCATGTTGTGTTTGATGATGCTAACCAAGAACCGAGTAAGGTTAATTCTGATGATGCAGGAATTGAAGATCTTGCCCAACAAGCGTCACAAATCAATCTTGGTGAAGACAGTGATGACGAGGATGATGAGATCTTCGTGGCTATTCCTAAAGTTACTTGTGAGGTTACAAATGATGATATTATCAGAATCCCTGATGATCATGAATAGAATGATCAACAAGAGCAAAATGGAACTGTGAATGATGCAGCGACTGTGCCAGAGACAAATGAGGGTCAAGCGATTGATTATCAAGAGTCTCTCAACTAGTTCCAACCAGACCGTAAATGGCTTAGAGACCATCCACCAAAGTTAGTAATTGGAGATATTAAAGCACCTGTTAGAACTAGGCCCGCTACAATCAATGAGTCCATGTTTGCAAGTTTCTTGTCTCAAATGGAACCAAAGAAAGTGGATGAAGTACTCAGTGACTCAAGTTGGGTAGAAGCAATGCAAAAAGAGCTTAACCAATTTGAGAGAAGCAAAGTTTGGACGCTAGTACCAATACCAACTCACCAAGGAGTTATTGGAACTAGATGGGTTTTTAGGAACAAGATGGACGAAGATGGCATTGTGATAAGAAACAAAGCCAGATTAGTCGCTCAGGGTTATTGTCAAGAAGAAGGTATTAATTTTGATGAGACGTATGCCCCAGTAGCCCATCTTGAAGCGATTAGAATGTTCTTAGCGTTTGCCGCATTCAACAAGTTTACAGTATATCAAATGGACGTGAAGAGTGCATTCCTGAATGGTAAACTCCAAGAAGACGTTTATGTGGAGCAACCACCAAGATTCATCAACAACCATGGCAAAAGTATGGTTTACAAATTGGATAAGACACTCTATGACCTTAAACAAGCACCAAGAGCATGGTATGACACTCTCTCTCTCTTCCTTATAGGTAAAGGCTTTTCAAAAGGCAGTGTTGATACAATGTTATTTAAAATTACCCATAATGAAGATATTCTCTTAGTCCAAATCTATGTTGATGATATTATATTTGGTTTTACTAATA
Source organism: Buddleja alternifolia (assembly GCA_019426215.1). Taxonomy (NCBI): domain Eukaryota; kingdom Viridiplantae; phylum Streptophyta; class Magnoliopsida; order Lamiales; family Scrophulariaceae; genus Buddleja; species Buddleja alternifolia. The sequence goes on along the minus strand of CM033390.1, from coordinate 40,161,838 downwards.
AGCGATTGTGTGAGAAATTTTCGAAAATGATGCAAAATCAATTTGAAATGAGCATGATGGGTGAATTAACTTTCTTCTTAGGATTACAAGTTAAATAAATTCCTAATGGCATTTTTATAAACCAAGCTAAATACACACGTGATATGATTAAGAAATTTGGTATGGAAAATGCATCATCTTCAAAAATTCCAATGAGCCAAACGCTTAAGTTAGATAAAGATGAAAGTGGAAAGAAAATTGATATCACTAACTATAGAGGTATCATTGGATCACTTCTTTATCTTACTGCTAGTAGACTCGATATTATATTTTTGGTATGCATGTGTGCACGCTTTCAAGCTGATTCTAGAGAATCACACTTAAATGCTGCCAAGAGAATCCTTAAATACCTAAAAGGCACACAGAATGTAGGCTTATGGTATCCAAGGGACTCTCCTTTTGAACTAATTGGTTATTCAGGCGCAGATTTTGCAGGATGCAAAATAGATAGAAAAAGCACTAGTGGTACATGTCAATTTCTAGGTAATAGACTAATTTCGTGGCATAGTAAGAAACAACAATCCATAGCGACTTCTACCGCTGAAGCAGAGTACGTAGCCGCTGGGAGCTGTTGTGCACGAATCCTTTGGATGAGGCAACAACTTAGAGATTATGGCACAATCCTAGGTCCTACCCCAATCCATTGTGATAACCAAAGCGCTTTAGCTATGACCCAAAATTCATTCTAGAACTAAACACATTGACATTCGCTACCATTTCTTGCGTGACCATGTTCAAAAGAAAGATATCTCCATATACTTCATTGGAATTGACAAACAATTGGCAGATATCTTCACCAAAGCGCTCAACAAACAACGCTTTCTCACTTTGAGAAGTAAATTAGGTATGATTGATTTAAACGCTTAAATCATAGAGCATCATATTTTATAGGCATATAATTTAGGGGGAATCCACTTTATGATTCTGTCTAAATCGTTTTTCAAATTGAAATGAGTTATTAATTTTAGGGGGAACTTTAAACTTATACTTATCTCAATTCATATGCGACTGTGATCAAAATTGACTTTGAAAATTTATGCATTGATCACTAGCGCTTATCTATTATGCATGACAAAATCAATCTCTAATGTATGAAAATGTCTTTTATAAATCCAAGGGGTTGATTTTATCTTTAACTCTAAGAAATTAAATTTTGTTCTTAAAAGACTTCAGCGTTAAATAGATTCCCACTTTAACGCTAAGTAATCTTTTTTTGAAATTCATGCATAGTTTTCATCGCTGAAAGTAGCGTGTGGGTAAGTCCAAAAGATTAGATTTGACAACTACCCACACGTGCTTATCACATAAAACTGACGGTTAATGATTCCTATCTAAAAACTAGGCGATTCAGTAACTGCACCAGTCTGAGTTCGTGTCAGTGTACTATCAGGCGCGTGTATTTCACGCTGAAAAGTTCAATTTTATTCAAACGTTTTTGAAAAAGTAACTACGGATTTTAAACCATTATATTCCACAGTAGTTAACCATTTTACTGCACTTTTTGACATCCGTCTTTATGAGTAAACGACTCAGATTTACTTTTTGTTATTTTCAAAATTAACTTCTGAACACGTGTCATTTATCTACTAGTTGAGGAGTTATTTTTGCCTCCTATTTAAACCCTTCACAACCTTTACAGTAAAACTTTATCACTTCCAAACTCTTCTAGTGTAAAAGGTCTCTCTAAGGCAAAAGATTATCTTTTCTCTCCTCTACCCAAGTTTTTCCAAGTTCATCAATGGCACCCAAATCTTCCAAATCGGCTGCCGAAAAATCTTCCAAATCAGAGAAACCAATCATTGTTAACACCAGTTTTCTTGTTAACTGGGACTATCTCTTCAATAACCAGAACTTCCCTCTACGGACTGTTCTTCCTCTTGTTCAGGAATCTAGTTTACGCGATATGATAACTGTCATTTTCAACTTCTTTGAAGAAGAAACCCTCTTTTTCTTCAAGAACGCAAAAATCTCCTACGACGGAAACTCCATTTCCTGCGTCTTTCCCTTCACCTGTGAGACCTTCGTCCTTACTCCTTCTCTGATTTCTTCTCTACTAAATTTGCCAAGTGATGGTGCCGAAGTTGAAAACGTCACCCTTGGTGATGCTACAAAGGTATGGACATTGATCAAGAAAGATGAAGTTGAGACTGCCTACGAACCTAACTTCAAGAAAAATGATATGAAGGGCGAGTATGTCATTCTTGCGGACATATGCGCCAAGATGATCGAATGCAGAAAGGGAAGCTTCAATAAAGTTTCAAACCTCCAGTACAAGATGATGGTGGCCATTCTGACCAAGCTGAAGATAAATTGGTCACTTTATATGTTTAATCGCTTTAAGCAAGCGATGGCCAAGTCGGTAAATCCCAAGCCTTACGGGATTATTTTAAGTCGAATTCTTAGCGCTAGCGGTTACACCAATTCCGCTGGAAAGAAAATACCAGCGGCAAAGTTTCATGGAAAGAAAATGATTAGCGAGTTGTTAAGGCCAAGGAAACGTGGTGGTGCAGCGGTTCCCAAAGACGAGCGTGAGCGACTTCTTGCCGAAGGAATTGTTCGGAGCAATGATGAAGAGCAAGCGTCTTCGACTTCATCATCATCGGAAGAAGAGGTGGTGGTTAAGCGACCCAAACGAAAAGTCACCTTGAAAGTCGCTGAGCCATCAAAACCAGCAAAGAAGCAGAAGCAAAAGCCGAAGCCCAAGAAGAAACAGAAGTCTCCCTCTCCTTCTACTAAATCACCCTCTCTTCCTCCAGCGTTTATCTTCAATGTAAACGAAGAAGAAGAAGTACTGCTAGCACGCAGGCGTACTCCTTCATCCACTCCACCTGCATCAACAAGCGCTCTAGTCGAACCAGTGCTTGAAGACTCGGCTAGCGTTCCTCCTCCGTCTTCAGACGCTATTCCTGAATCTTTTCCTGAGCCTAGAGCCACTACTCTTTCTGAGAAGGCTCCTCGTTTTTAGGCCGAAGTTGATGCAGATATTCAAAATGTTCTTAACACTCTTGAGACTTTGAATATACCTATTCGTGCTGATCCCTTCACTTCTTTTCTCAATTTATATCTTGATGAAGAGGTCCCGGAGCCTGAGGAAATTGTACCAACTGTTGAAACAGATTAAGCAACTGACAAAGTCGATGATAGTTCTCAGGCTCAAGATGCATCGGACGCTGATGCACCTTTACCTTCCGAGATTCCTGTTGAATTGGATGTGGATATGGAAGCAGTTGTGGATATCGCTAACGAAGTAGCCCATGTCCTTCCTGATGCTGACACATCACCAGTCAGTGAAGCGACTGAGCATGCTGAGTGGTCGATAGAAGTGGCCCCTATCCCAACAGAATCTATTGCCTTCGTTCCCACTCCAACTGGATTTCCTCCCCGTGTCATAGAATTCTTTCCTCGTGGATACAATGCAGACGTTGAGTTCTACTATGCCACTAGAGAGCTTGACACCAGGAAGTTAGCCGAAATGGAGATCAATTTTCAAAATACTCTCCATAGAACTGATCTCTCCAACTCTGACAAGTTTAAATTCTTCGAGCGATTCACCGATCTTGGTCTTTACAATCTTGAGCGACTCCAATCTCGGCTTGAGTATATTCGTCGACCAGTGTTCAACATGACTGAATTTGACGAGAAGCGTTTTAACTTCACTGGTCATTCTAAAGAGTCATTTTATCCTTTGCGCCAGAATAAAGTCGACATCAAGAATTCCCATATGGGTGATTGGTCAAAGAATCCAGACGAAGAATTCTCAACAGGATTGGATATTTAGCTTTTCCCAAAGTAGTTCATTCTCCTCTGAATGCTCTATCCCCCAAACCTCTCAGATTGAGGAAAGGAAAAGGACCAGTAGTTGCTGAGCGTCCCAATCCTATCAACTCGTGGATAGAAGATGAAGCCCGAGAATACCTTGCAAGACTATGGGCTGAGGACTATGATGAAGAAACTGAACGCTTTGAGAAATTCCTTGCTTCCAAAAAAGATCAGAAGAAAGTTGACAAACTTGGTAAGCGATGGATAATGGATACAACCAGATGGGCTGAAGAGTTTGTTTTACACTTCTATACCCTTGAAGAATTCGTGAGATATCCATTTCTTTTTGAATTTGGAATAGAATACAGACGCCGAGGGTATGCTACCTTTTTACTTCATCAGCGTCAGCATATTGCCGGAAATGTTAGCGATCTGGCAACTTACAGGCAATTCATCGAGAGCTACATTCGCCAACAGCTAGCCTTATCCAGTCATGGCGAACGCTATGTGTTTCACCCCCGTCAAGCGTTTGTTCAGCGAATCTTTCCAGACTTGAACGAAGATGCCTCCACCAGTAAACAACCGCTTTTTCCAGGACAAAGTGAAATTCGTGTCAATGTTGCAAATGAGCACGCTGAGTTTGCTGAACTCCACAGAGACAGAAGAGCAGTGATAGAAAATGCACAAGCGTTGGACATCACTTTCAACCACTATTCAAGGCTGAGCGACTTCCGAGGATACAATCTTCACCCTGTGCTCTTTTGTGAACAGAACATTCAAGTGGCCAAGATGATATCGCTGATCAGGCCAGTGGACCAAGAAGTAGCTCAAGCGCTGATGCCATTTATTTTAGACTTCTACAACTCTTACACTTCAGGAGTTGATCTGCTAGAAGCAGTGCAACTTGCACCAAGTAATGAAGAGCGCGAAGACACTATATTTTTCATTCCGCAGACCAACTCTGGGTCATAATGGAAGAGATTGGCCCACTCTGGGTCATATCTATTGAACGTCCAGCGTCTCAAATTGAAGTTGTTGAAATCAAAGATGAACAAACTTCTGCTGTAGAAGCTGCTCAACCCACAGACGCTAATATGCAAGATTGTCCCCAGCGTTCCAGCAGTCGAGGTTCCACTTGAGGAATAAGTTGTTCAAATTGACTCCGCAACAAAGATGCTCGACTCAACGATAGAAGAGGTTCATGCTGACTTAGCTGCACAACTTGCAGAGCCTATTATCAGAGACAAATCTAAAGGCAAAGCTCCAGCCGTCTCAAGCTCTCATGGACCTGAGTGTTTATCTTCCGATTCATCAGATGCAGACTCTGATAGTGATCCAGAAGCTAGAGACTTCAGAAAAGTAGTTCGACATTCTCTCAGCGATATAAAGGGTTCTTGTTCTTGATTGGAAGAACGAAGTAATTCCACGCTTAATCAAGTAGTCACAGTTCTCAAACCTAATTTGCGAAATGCTAACAAGCTTACCTTACAATCTCCATGATGAACTGTATCGCTCCTCTCATCAAAGAGTTTTCGAACGATTTCAACCAGACGCTTGCCCAGAATGCTTCAGCTGATACTGAGCGTCACAATTCCTCCAACCTTATATCTTAAAGTATAGCTGAATAGATCGCTCTCTTGATAGATGAAGTCAAGCTTCTCCGAAGGGACATCGTTGACTTAAAGAACTCCTTTGCTGATGTCAAGAAGGGGGAAGATAAAGAAAAGTCCAAAGCAATATCTAAAACAGAAAATAAACATTAGCGATCAATGTTTAAAAAAATAGTGAGCATAAAGAAGATGCTAACTAAAAAGAGAAAGCCAAGATATTATCTAGGAAGGTACTTGCTCCCGGACTTGGACGTCAATTTTTTGGAAATTATGGGATTTCATCCCTATGCCGGACCGCTTAGATGACCTATCAACTGGAAACCATCCAATGATAGAAGACAAGACATCTATTACGACTTAATTCGTGAACTTGGTATTCCTCCAAGGGAATGGGTGGACAGGTTGATCGAACTGAATGAAAGCGCTAGACAGCGAAGGCATGACTATGATGAACTCCAACATACCACCATGATAGACGTTGATCGACTCCTCATAGACTTAGCAAATGAGATCTACCAAAAGGAAGAAAGCACAAAGCGACAAAAAACATGAATGCTTTATATATTTTTTTAATTATTTTATATTCAGTATAAATCATGTATGCTAATCTTTCTATATAAATGAATGATTTAGCACTGAAACACCTTGTTGAGGCTAATCTAACATTAGCTAACTTTACTAACTTTCCAAACGCTAACTTATAATGATTTTTGGGCTTTTCTTTGAACTCTTAATTTATAAAAGAGTTATAAGTGTTAAAGTCATGACATCAACAAAAAGGGGGAAATTGTTAGGAAATTTCATGTTAGATGTTTTGATGATGACAAGATAGGATTTTATGTTAGACCCCAAAATATAATGTAAGTTTATGTTTCATAGATCAATTGTATAAGCGTTTGAAAGAATGTAATTTTGTTAGGCTTGTAATTTTTTTATCTTTGTAGATTTTAGACTCAGTATTAGATACCGAATCGCTACTAGAATTCTAGGTGAGCCTATTAGAGATGAAGTTGAAGATCAGCGTTTGAAGTTAAAAGAAGATGAAGATTTATCCTAACATCTGTCAAACACTAAAGGACCATTTCAGGATTTATGGATCAAGTGCTCAAAGCACTCTAGCGATCAGAATCAGATTCACCTGAAATAAATTGTCAAGTCATGAAGGACTTAAATGCAATCATTCAACGGACATTTATTTCAAACGGGAAATAAATTCAAATGCATTAAATGCCTGATAAGAGCATTAAATGTGATAAGCCAATATGACTTGTGGACAAGCCACCTTTTGACTAGACTGTCAGAACTTCAGAGTTTATAGCTGCTCCCGTCCAATCGGAACCAGCAGGAATTCAGGAATGTCAGAGAAAAGGTATAATCACGGGCCGTGTGAAAGGCACACTCTCACATGTGTCCAACGGACAGATCCCAAGAATTGCCTATAAATACTTCCTTCCAGGAAACCCTAAAACACACAGAGAGATAGAGATATACGTACATGCAGAAGAAAACTTTGTTGAAGAAAAAGCTTAGAAACTCCATAGCCAAAAATCTTTCAAGCTTTTTACATACATTCCATACAATCACAAATATTTCAAATATCTTCAAAAGAAGAAACCTAAACTCTTATTGAGATATTCCAAGTTGTTTGATCTTTCCAAAAACAAACAAACCCTTGTGATAAAACCTCAACCTTTCATCTGAGTGAGAAAGATGTTGAAACCCCTTACAGGCAGTATTTTTGAGTGAGAGAAGGTTGTAGAAGAAGACCTTCATTAGTGCTGACATCTGTGTGATCAAGGAGCCCGAGATTATTTTCACCTATTTACTATCTTGTAGAAGATTTTGTGTGATTCTTTGATAATCATCTTAGTAAATTCCCTCCAAGTGAAAAAGGAGAAGAATGACGTAGCTGGGGCTACATCACCCAGTGAACCTTATATATCTTGTGGCATTTACTTTTATTGTTGTCTTGTTTTATATTATTCTATCTATTCTGAAGAAGACAAGTTAATCTGCTAAGCGACTATTTAACCAAAACGAACGCTAAAGCTTTAAAATCATTTCCGCTGTGCTAACCCTGATTAAGCGATCTAAGCGTTACCCTACTTTGGTAAATTGCTGAAATCACTAAGTCTAAGTTATCTTTACTGAAGCGTCTGACCCAAGCGCTCAGCTTTCTAAGCGTTCTAATCTTTAAAAGTGATACAAATTGTTGAAGTCGAAAAAGACTTCAGGGTCTATTCACCCCCCCCCCCTCTAGACCCTTTCGTATGCCATTTGGGACCACCAATGAATTTTCTGAATGGATTCATAGAAGAGGATATCTATATGGATCAGCGTAAAGGCTTTGCATCTGGGGTCTGATATTCATAAGGCGTGCAAACTTAAGAGACCCATTCGTGGATTGAAGCAAGCCTCTAGGAGTTGGAATCTACATTTTGACGAAGCTGTCAAAGGATTTGACTTTGTCAAAAACAAAGATGAACCATGTGTTTACAAGAATGTTAGTGGGAGTAAAATCACTATCCTTATCTTACATGTGGATGACATTCTACTCATAGTAAATGATGTAGGAATGCTCACATCAGCCAAAGATGGCTTTCAAATACATTCTCCATGAAAGACTTGGGAGAAGCAACCTATATTCTAGGAATTCGTATCTATAGAGATAGAACAAATAGAATGATAGGACTTTCCCAAGCCCCTTACGTAGAGAAATTCCTAAAAATAATTAGGATGGAAGACTCTAAGAAATGTTTCTTGCCGATGAGACATGGGTTGCACCTTTCAAAGTCTATGTCTCCTCAAAGTGAGGAAGATAGGAAAGAAATGACCATGATGCCCTACACATCTGCAATGGGTAGTCTGATGTACGCCATGTTATGCACAAGGCCAGACATAGCCTACGCGATAAGCATGGTAAGTCATTTTCAGGCTAACCCGGGAAGAGAACACTGGACCGCTGTAAAAAATATCCTTAAGTATCTGAAGAGAACTAAGGATATGGTCCTAACATATGGACATGGAGATTTGAAGGTGGATGGATCTACTGACTCAGATTTCCAATCTGATGTAGATGATCAAAAATCCACTTCAGGGTTTATATTCACGCTCAATAGTGAAGCGGTGACTTGGAAAAGTTCCAAGCAAAGCACAACCGCTGAACCACCACTGAGGCAGAATACATAGCAGCTTCAAAGGCTGCTAAAGAGGGTGTTTCGATTAGGAAGTTTCTTGGAGAACTTCAAGTGGTCCCTAATGTAGAGCTGCCATTGCCACTTTATTGTGATAATAACGGGCTTATTGCACAAGCAAAGGAACCATTGTCTCACAACAAATCCAAACACATAGACAAGAAATATCACATAATAAGAAAAACCATTGGAAGAGACGAGATAGTTGTACAACGTCACTAACCCATTGACCAAGTCTTGGACATAGGCAGTGTTGGATTGACATCTTGAAAAGATGGGTATTAGATGCCATAGTGATTTCCATTGAGTACAAGTGGGATATTGTTAGGTTAATGTCCTCAAATGCCACTAGAGGATTAGAGAATACTAGGACATTATCAATTTGTAATTGTTTTGCATTTTATCAATTAAAGACAATTAGTTGTTTACTATTATATTGGCATTTATATATTGTAATCATCTATAAGTCCATGAACACAAAAGTTAACTCTCTAAGGCACTAGAGGAGTTTGATACTTGTGTACTAAAATAGTCTGCAAGTTAATGATTTTCAATTGGGCATTGGAAATCATGAAGACTTGTATGATATGAGTTTTGACGAGAAAAAGGTGCCCGTCAATCACTAGGAAGCAGCGAAGAACTCACATCATAGGTGCACTGATGGAGATAGTGGCACTCAGACATGACTCGCATCGATTCTGTCACATGGGTTTTCACTCTTTGACAGTCAATGGCAGAATTGATTAAATTGTAATAGGTGTATCTAAAATTTAGACTTGAGGAATCGAGTTGAAGATATACTTGTGACATTAGGTTTTTCATTAGAGTAGTTAGGCCCAATTCACCCTTTGGTGGGGTTAACCTCGAACTGCAACCTAATTGGGCAAGTAGTAGTCTTAACTGATATCCATGGGATTTGTTCCCACGAAGGTGAACGAGGAATTATCCTGTGCATTTACAAGTAAGTTAGATCTTAAAGTTTTTGGCCAAAGCATTAACTGATCTGAGCTTATTATAAATATAGCATAGTGTCAAGTTAGTGAGTTTGACCAAAAACCATGACTCTCACTTGACAGGGATAAAGAATGAAGAGTTTATATTCACACGGTATTTACAATAGGAAAGGTAAAAATGATCCAATCGTTTCATCTTATTTGGGTTACGATATGGACCACTTGATTGGCTAGGTGGGACCCACATTCAATGGAATCCTCCCATTGCCAAATATAGATGAACCTAAAGAGTCACGCTTAAAAAGGAAAAATCGATAAAAAATATGGAATATTTCTTGTGGTTATATTTTAAGTATTGGATACTTAAAATTAATTAAATAGAATTAATTATTTGAAGATATAAGTTAGTTCATTTATAGTTTAAACAATATGTTATTTCTTGGACAAATAAAAATTAATTAAATATCCTATCTATTATTTAATTAGATTAATTAATTGGATTGAGTTAATTGTTTAAATAGTGGATTGGACTAAGCTCAAATTGGTGCACCAAGAGGCACACCAAGACCATATGAGGCAGCCATTAGGCATCCATAATGGGCTAATTAAGCCCAAGGTATTAACTTAAGTGATATAAATATATCACATTAGTTAATACCTAGGTCAGAAGTTATAATTAACTCTTGAGCCACAAGAAAGAATCTCCTCTCCCTCTCTATCTCCTAGCCGTCGGTCTACACCAAGAAGAAGAAGGAGAATTTTTCTCATCAAGTTTTTTCCGGCGAGACAATTTAGAGGTAGGACTTTTGGACTGCTAGGATTATCAAGATTTTAGCCGAAGTTATTCGTGAAAAAGTTGAAGGAGTCGAGTTTGTGTGATTCTCCAACCACTTCGCTACAACGGGTAAAGTTTTGTTTACTCTATCATATATACGTCTGATAAAACCTCAGGATTGATCCTGTTATGGGAAAATCCAAATAAAATTTTAAAATTCCGTTTTCGCTGTGTTTGATTATATTTCCCCAACAATTATCACAATACATAAGTACAGGATTAGTAATGGATGGAACTACCTCCAACTCATGGAAAAAGTTCTGTATCCAAACATCTTTCTTCTCCGCTTCAGTAGCAACTATATACTCAGCTTCCATGGCGGAGTTAGCTGTCGTCTCCTACTTGGAGTTCTTCCAGCTTACCGCTCCTCCATTAAGTATAAACATATATCCTGATATCGATTTAAGATCATCTATGTCCGACTGAAAACTAGAGTCTAAATAGGATTCCAATTTTAATTTTCCTCTGCCGTATACCAGAAAGAGATCTTGAGTGTGCCTCATGTACCTTAGGATCACTTTCACGGCAGTCCAGTGGTCCTCCCCTGGATTCGTCTGGAAACAGCTCGTCACGCCACATCCAGTCCAGTACATAGCATAGCATACATAATGCTTCCTATAGCCGAGGCATAGGCAACGAATTAACATTTTCTCTCTTTCCTCGGGCGTCTTAGAGGACATAGACTTGGAAAGAGAGATTCCATGTCTTGCCTGAATCAATCCTCTCTTGGAATCATCCATATTAAATCTTTTCAATACTCATTCTATGTACTTAGATTGGGAGAGTCCCAGCAACCTATTTTCCCTATATCAGTGTTTTCTCATACCAAGAACAAAGGATGTTTCTCCCATATCTTTCATTAAAAATTGGGTCGACAACCAACCCTTCATTGATTGCATCATTCCTACATCATTTCCAATGAGAAAAATGTCATCAATGTAGAGTACCAAAAAGCTTATGGCTCTCCCACTAAATTTCTTGTACACACACGGTTCATAACTGCTCTTGATGTAGCCGTATTCTTTTACAGCTTCATCAAATCTTAAATTCCAACTTCGGGAAGCTTATTTTAAGCTATAAATGGATCTTTGCGGCTTGCACACCTTGTGCTCGCTCCCACTAGATGTGAAACCCTCCAGCTTTCCCATATAGATTTCCTCATCAATGTTTCCATTGAGGAAAGCCGTTTTCGTATCCATCTACCAAATCTCATAATCAAGATAGACAGATATAGCCAAAAGAATCCTAATGGACTTGGTCATCGTGTCTGGCAAAAAAGTCTCCTCATGGTCAACTCCTTACCTCTGAGTATAATCTTTCGCCACCAAGCGAGCCTTGAAGGTGGTAACCTTTCCATCTATTCCTAACTTGCGTTTGTATATCCACTTGCAACCAATGGCCTTAATGCTCTGTGGTCGGTCTACCAAGGTCTAAGCCTTGTTGGAGTACATGGATCCTATTTTAGATTCCATAGCTTTAGACCATTTCCCAAGTCTTTGTCAGACATTGCCTCCCCATAGGACCATGGATCTTCATCCAACGGGAGGCCCTCCTTATTGCTTTTCTGCAAGAGACCATAATACCTCTTAGGTTGTCTCCGGACCCTTTCGGATCTTCTTGGAGGTGGAATTTGTGTACTTACGGTTCATGGTTCATTTTGCCTTTCATCCATTGCCAATGGTGTTTGTGTTTCTTGAGTTTTCTCAAGTTCTATCCCTCTATCTATATTCTCGCTGAAGAGTTGCTTCTCCAGGAACACAACATTCCTTGAAACAATGAACTTTTGTTCCAAGAGGTGGTAGAAGTAATACCCATAGGAGTCCTTAGGGTAACCCACAAACTTACATAAGATAGATCTAGAATCTGCTTAACATGAGCAGCACACCCCCATATTCTAAGGTAATTATATGAGGGTGATCTACTGTGCCACATCTTATATGGCACATTAGGAACACTCTTCAATGGAAACCGATTCAATAGGAAGACGCCTTCTCCAAGGCATAACCCCAAAAGAACATAGGTAAATCTGTGGACATCATCATCGATCGGACCATGTCCATCAACATTCGATTTCTTTGCTCAGACACACCATTTAATTGTGGTGTTCCAGGTGGTATCCACTGAGAGAGAATCCCGTTCTCTTTCAAATAATCCAAGAACTCACCGGACAAGTATTCTCCTCCTCGATCAGATCGAAGAGCCTTAACACTTTTACCTGTTTATTTCTCTACTTCATTTCTGAATTCTTTGAACTTATCAAAAGCCTCAGATTTATATCTCATAAGATATAAACAACCATACCTAGAATAATCGTCGGTAAAGGTTATGAAGTAAGAAAAGTTCCCTAATCCACTAACACTGAGCGGTCCACACACATCTATGTGAACTAACTCAAGCACATCCTTAGCACGTTCCATTTGGACTCCAAATGGTGACTTTGTCATTTTACCCTTCAGACAAGATTCACAAGTTAGTAGTTCCTCTTCTTCATCAAGCTCGAGAAAACTTAACAATTTGCGAATCCTCTCTTTAGATGCATGACCGAGTCTAGCATGCCAGATTTGTACATTAGATGGATCATTAGATTTACAATTCCCTTCATTTATTTGTGAACTTGCAAGAGAATTAGTATGCGGGTAAATATAAAGGTTGTTATACATATATGCTCCAATGATCAATTTCGAACCCAAAAATATTGAACAAAAACCATCATTTATTTTAAAAGAAAAACATTCCTTGTCCAAAACAGAAACCAAAATTAGGTTTTTAATCAATCCAGGAACATAGTAAACATCCTTTAAAATAAACTTAATACTATCCTCAAGAACTAAAACAACATTTCCAACAGCCTTCGTAGCGACAGACGCTCCATTAGCCATTCTCAGGACCATGTTCCCGTCATTTAGTTCTCTGCTTCTAGACAGCACCTGCAAGTCATTGCAAAGGTGAGTACCACAGTGGTGTCAAACACCTAAGAAGCATGGTTAATTGACAAATTAACCTCAACAATAAACACACATTCATTGTGGCATTTGAAGGTAGCAGGACAATCCTTGCTTAAGTGTTCTATCCCATGGCAATGAGCGCAATCACCCTTTGGCGTCTTGTTTCCAAATGATTTCTCCAACTCGTCGATGAGATCCTTGGCTAGTTTGACCTTTCCATATGTCTCAATCATGCCCTCAGACATCATAGACAATATCAAATGTCGAACATAAGCCTCATCATTGCCTCCATCTTCGTCTTCATAATTACATATAAAGAACCTTTCCCTCTCAATTTACAAGAAAAGAAAACATGGCACGCAGACCTTAAATTATAAAAATGACTAGCTATGGCTCGACCCGGATCACCTCATAATCACATAAACATGCTATCATACAATTCATGAATTAATATTCACCGACTTTAATTAATGATAATCAATGACTTTAATTTCTAAAAACCAATTTTAGAAATCCACATGAAAAAGTCTTACCTTTTCAATAAATCTAAAAACAATTTCAAAAACCCCAATTTTATCCAATCTCGAAAATTAATAAAATTCCTATTTTATTTCAATTTCCAAAATTAAATAAAACCCTTATTTTAAAATATTCCATTTTTAGGACAAACTAAAATATTTTCAATTTGAGATTCAAAAAACTTAATTTTATAAAATCACAAATTAGGCTTGCACTTTCAATTAAATTCCAAAAACGACCCAAGGCCTAAAATGCAATTTAAATAAAAAAAATTTAAAATAGGGAAAATTACAATTTAACCTCTAGGTCAAAAACCACGGGACTGCGTGTGCCGTCATCCTCGACGGCTGCTGCCAATGGCACGTGCGCGTAGCACCATTGCTGCCTGCGCATGCGCCCAAGCAGCGCGTCACTGTTCACAGCGGCAAACAACTACCGCCATCGCATAGCGGCGGCACTGTTCTGACAGCGATGCCCTGCGACGACGACCCCCCTTTATTTTATTTTATATTTTTAATTCAAAGAACATACAACCCTTCGATTTTCAGATTAATTCCAATCAACGGATCCAAAATTAAACAAAAAATCCGGCCAATTTCAATATGCAATAAAACAGATTTAAAGCATATAAACAGGAAAAGAATCCGAGTCATGTCATACCTTGGTTCTGATACCACTGTTGGGATCGGTACAAGCCCGGGGATGCCGACGTAGGGGGAAACACAGATTTTAATAAAAACCCGACATCCCCATATTAGGTCTAAATAAACATGATACCATCGGATTCAAAAACTAACTAAAAGTGAGTTTTTTCGTGTTTACCTCTTGAAGAACTTATCAAGAACTTCTTTTTAAAAAACTCCCTGCTACAGCTCTCCGAATTGCTTTGCTCTAGCGCTCCAAGTGTTGCGCCTCTAAGATGTATCCACACCCTAACTCGTACCCTCAATTATCTCCACAAGTACTAGCCAAGAGAATATCAAATTTTGGCTTGTAAGAAAAAGTGTAAGAATTTATTTAGTGGTATTCACACTCAACTCATGAGTTGGAAGAATTTGGGAGAAAGAAAAAGGGGAGAGAATTAAAGACAAAAGACTTTTGAGGAATTGAATCTATTCAAAAATTAACCATTGTCTTTCCAAAAGATGGAATACACATATATATAGACTCCACCCAAGTGGAAACACACACGCGCATACACGCCTACTTCTCTCATAGAGAGAGGCGTGTATATGCATGTATATATGGATGTATGTTTTGTTTTGTTTTTTCTCTTTTGTTATCTTCCTTAATTAGTTGGATTCCTTTCCAACTAACTAGATATTTTCATATATTTGAGATCATCTCAAATATACCATATCTATTCAATATCTTCAATAATATAATTATAAGATCTTTCTTTTTTAATTTATAAACTTAACCAATTAAAAGATCCTACTAAATATATTATAAGATACACACACACACACACACACACACACATATATATATATATAAACTTAGTGAACAAGATAAAATCTTTCCACCAATTTCACATACACATAAACATGTGCATGTGTACTCTATATGTATATATTTATTTTTCTTTCATCAATTAGTTAATTAGTCTTTCCCAATTTAATTAGTCTTATAATATTAAATTATGAGACTATTAATTAATATCATATAATAAATTCCTTTTCCCGTGATACGTGTGAGATTTACGTGTTCTAGTGCATCACATTCATTGTGTTTACATTGGTTTATGCATGATTTATGCCACATATGCTTGTAATTTGTGTGCTTATTGAGTAAAGGTGGAAAATTACTGCAATTGAGGAAAACTTGACGAAAATTCAGAAATTCAGAGTACTTAGGAATAGAATTTGACAAATAGTTTTCTACAAAGTTGTAGAGCTCTGTCTTAGCTTCACGTGCCAACTTGAATCACCCTAATCAGAGGTATATGGAAAACGTTATGAAGAAAACAAGATATCTGCGCAAAATGAAAATTGCTACTGCATCCAACGTATGAACGTTGGGTAGGTAATGTACGGACGTTGAGGTCGGCTGGACGAATATTGGCAAGTTTTAATACCTAATTCAACTAGGAGACTTGGGGGATTCTCTTCTATAAATACCTCCTCTTATGATAGCAAAAGGGGTTCGAAATTTCAACATTGGAAGAGATTCTGGAGCCAGGAAACGAGCAAGACGAAGAGGACGACGATTCTGCATCAACTCATCAATTAAAAATAGGGAGAATTTTAGTTCTAGATTATTTGTCTATGAATAATTCTATGTTTGCGGTTGTTTTTCCAATTACAATTATGAACTAAGTTTCCGTTAACTAAGGCTATGTGGATGCCAAACTTATGAGTTTATATATATGATGTGATTTTTTGTACCAATTCTTCTATTGCTTTGTGTTTTGATTTTGTGCTTTAATTCCAATCATATGTTTGATCACCATATGTGTTAGGAATTTCATGTTAGATGTTTTGATGATGACAATTAGGATTTTATGTTAGACCCCAAAATATGTAAGTTTGATTTTACTTAGAAATCTTGTATAAGCTTTGAAGCGTTGGAATTGTTATAGACTTTAATTTATTTTTGTTCTAGATTGTTAGGCTAAGTATTCGTAGACTGAGCGTCTGATGATTTCTGAGTTTACTAGTAGTTTAGTTTGAAGACTCAAGCGCCTGAAGTCTGAATGAAGATAAAGATTCCAAGCGTCTAAATGACCAGTTATATCAAGCGTCGCTTATAGGACAGAAGTAATTCAAAGATGAATGAGCGTCTATCAATGACTGATTTCACCTGAATTTATTTCTAAGTCCAGAAGAAGTTTAATGCAAATATTCTCAGTGCATTAAGTGCCAACGGGCATTTAATTCAAATGCATTAAATGCTGATAGGAGCATTAAATGTTGATAAGAGCATTAAATGTGATAAGCACTTTCAGACGTACGGAGAAGCCACCCTATTGGACTGTTAACTATTCACATACTGCAACACCAACTTTTGTGCAGCAGATTTTCAGGAAAAAGGACAAAAGTTGTTCACTCGCGGAAGTGAGAGACACGCGCCTGTGCATGTGTCAAACGGACACTTTTTCCAAGATTGCCTGTAAATAGGACTTCAACAACAAGCCAAAAGACATCGATCAATTCCAAGCCAAATTACTGTTGCATTGAAGTCTCGTTCATTAAACTCTCAGAAAAGCCAGAATATTCAAGCAAACATTTTCTTTGCTTTTCTTCAATTCCTGAAACAGTCAACCAAATATCTCAAACATTCTTTTTTCGGAGAAACCTACATTACTATTGAGATATTCCCAGTTATTTGAATTTTATCAAAATCAAACAAACCATTTAGACATCCAAGCCTCGCGATCTGTGTGAAGTTGAAGTTGGATACTTGCATTATTTCTGAGTGAAAGAAGCAAGAGGATAGAAGTGTCATGGAGCAGAAATCTGTGTGATCAAGGAGCTCAAGTCATCGACATCCATCTCTCCCTAATTTGTAGAAGTTTCTGTGTGATTCTTTGAGAATCATCTTAGTGGATTACCTCCAAGTGTTCAAGGAGAAGAAGGACGTAGTTGAGATTACACCACCTAACGACCCTTACAAATTTTGTGTTATTTAATTTACTGTCAATTTACTTATTATCATATCATTGCATTAATTGACCAAGTAAAACATAATCAAAAGCTGAGCAACTAAGATACAATTTGTGACGCTTAAAGCTTTCAAACAAGAAGACTATAAAATCAATTTCGTTGTGCTAACACTGATCAAAGAAGTGAACGCTTAAACCTATTTGGTTATAGTATTCAAATCTTGAAGTCTAAGTTAACTTTCTAAAAATAGTCTTCAACAGACGCTCAAGTCAAGCGCCTATTTTTCAAGTGCCCAACGAATTTTAATACGAATCTTTTTTAAGTCAAAAAAGACTTCAAGGTCTATTCAACCCTCCCCCCCCCCACCCTCTAGACCCTTTCGTATACTACTTGGGACCAATAATATGCTTGCTAATTAGCCTAGTTTATTCATTCAGGAGAATATAAATTATGGTTCAAAGAAATCATCACATCATCCGAAAAACATAAGGAATTGCTCCTAGGGATAGGTATAGATTCTCGGGTGCAGTTAGCCGGATTTATCGGGGGAAATTCTAAAACGTGAATGCATGGTTAATGATTTGATTCTCGGATAGACGTATTTAGAGAAACGTCACTTAGTCATAGGATTATTACAGCCGAGACATCAGGTAGTAATTATTTAAGGTTTTTTCCACCAAAGCAATAGTAGTCTAATAATTCGAAGAATTGATTATATATATTAACGAGTAAAACGGTTGAAGCATGTGCCTTAGTTATTTTCTATCATAAGATTTCAAATCTAATTGTCAAGTCTTGTTTCCAAATTTTTTTTTATGTTTAATACAATCGTAGTAATTTAATTTAATTTCAATTGCTTTAAATTCTGTCAATCTAAAATACAAGTCTCTGTGGGTTCAACATCCCGAACTTAAAATCCATTTTATTACTGCACACGATCAGTCCACTTGTTGTTTAAAAAACGTAAGGATTTTTCGTGTAAAGTTTTTGGCGCTGTTGTCGGGGACTTGTTCTATTTTAGTTTGGGATTTTATTGCAATTTTTAGTTTTCTAATTTGTTTTTTTTTCTTTTGAGGTTCTAATAATGGCCGTACATTTTCATATTCTGATTCTGAAGGGGAAAGTAGAATGGTTGCAAAACACTATTAGAGACATGAAACCATTAGTAGTCCCACCTCGTCCATGGGAAGTATCACCAATGATTGAGACATCTACTCCAATCGTCGTACCAACAGTTGCTACACCTCTACCACAACAAGGACTGTTGGAGTCATCAAGATCCCATGTCGAGAATTTTCGAGCCTTCAGGCAAGAATTATTTCCACAACACTACCAAGTGGATATTTCCACTGTGGAGGAAGCATCCGAAAATTTCATGGAAGAGCTTCACCTTATGGCAAAGGACGTATGTCTGGGGATCAAGGAGATGAGTTGTCAACTTGTACACCTCCAAAAGGAAACCTACTTGAGAGCATTCGAGATAGAGAGGCCCAAAATTGAGAAATCTCCTTCTACTCTCTCTCAACCTTCTCAAATATGTTTTCCATTTCCTTTAACTCTAAGACGAGAGAAAAGTAAATTTGATGAAGTCTTAGACAATTTGCGAGAGGTGAAGGTTAATGAGCCCCTTGTCGATTCTATTTTGCAGATGCAATGTATCTCAAAGCTATCCATAGATATTTTGTTGAACAAGCAACCGTGGGAAGAAGTGCACACAACTTGTCTAACAAAAGTCTGCTCAGTGGTTACTCTCCATGATCCTTCAAGGCAATGTAAGGACCCAGGACTTCTCTCCATTTCGTGCACTACAGGAGAAACGAAGTTTGATCATGTCATTTTGAATTCGGAAGCCGAAGTCAATTTTCTTCCTTATACATGGTTTAAAAAATTGCGTTTTGACGAGCTTAAGCCGACATTGACGAGGTTACAATTCGAGGACAAATCATTCAAACACCCAAGGAGAGTTATAGAGAATGTGGTCGTGAAGGTTGACAAATATCACTTCCCGATCGACTTCGTGACTTGTGAGATGTCCGACGCCATTGGAGAGAACCTCTGATCCTAGGAAGACCTTTCCTAGCCACCGGTAAGGCCACACTTGATAAGGTGAATGGTAAGTTAGTCTTAAATATGGGGAGTAAAAGAGTGTGTCTTAACGCGTTCAGAGAAAAACATCGTCTACAGGCTAACATGAAATATTCCAAATTAGATGCGTTTAATCTTTTAAGTGTTGAGGAATTTCAGCAACAGTTTTCGGATGATCCAAGAAAGATGAGCCACAAGAAATTCAAGAAGAAAGGAATAGTAAGATGTTTACTTGATATTGGCCAACTGTTACCCACCACGGGTATTGGGACAAAGCTGTGCCCGGAAACCGATAGGAGAGTGGAAAAGTCATCTATTCCATGCTATGATCCTCATTAAGTTGGCTCTGTAAAGTCAAGCTAGTGACTATAAAAGAGCGTTTCTTGGGAGGCAACCCAAGTTTGTAAGTTTTTCTTTTGTTTTCTAGTTTTTTGTCTTTCTTAGTTTTTCTTAGGTTTCCTTTCTGTTTATTTTTCTAAGCATGCACTTTTGGCATGTGGCTATTTCTGCTTGATGGTTTAGTTGTTTGAGTATAGCGAGCATGGATAGTAGCATTTTCCCATTGTTTTGAGATGCTTATCATAATTGGAGGAGATGAGTTTGTTTTGACAAGCATATGCAATGAAGGATTGCTTTTCAGCATCCTTGGTTGTAAGTACTTCTTTCACCCTTTTCACGGTTTGAGTTTGATGTAACATTGAGGGCAATGTTAGGTTTAAGTTTGGGGGTGTTAGGTAGTGTTTAGTTATATTCATGTTTTGTGCTTATAATGAGAAATTCAAGAAAATCAAGCATAAATTTTTTTTTTAACCACCAATTAATGCAATGGAATGGATTAACTTGAATTTGATGGCATAATTTCTTGATTTATATTGGAATTCAATGCAATACACATATCGTTACTTCGCTCGTGGGACCCTAGATTAGAGTAGATTTTTCTTAGATGAATCACAAATGCACAATAAGTCAAGGGTAGAGGAGTTAAGTGGATAATCATTCTGAAACACTTAGAATTTCCCCCGGAAATATTAACTTAGATTTTTCTTAAGGTCATGAGTTGAATAGTTGCTTCATATGCTTAATGAATAATGAATAAGGTTAATGATAATTGGTATGACTATAAAATCAGGCTAATATGTACTGGAGGTGAAAAGTTACATACCTATAAAATGTACTATTATGCTAATTTGAGCTAAGCTCAAGCCAATTAAAGTTAAAAGTGAATGAAAGGTCTAGTTTTATTTTGTGGCTTTTGGCACTCGAGTGATTAAATCCGTAAGGAGTGTCTGGACAATTAATGCTCTAAAACTATCTAGTTTGGGAGTCGTTGGTCTAAAACTCGATACATGGGTGTCATAGAAAGCCTAAGAGAATAGAACATTGCACACGACCTAACCTTAATGAATGTAAATGGAAGTTTCATGTGAGTTTAAAGTTTAAATGGTTTAAGTAATGAAATATAAGTAGATATGAAGTTTTCTATGTGGCTTGTGCTTTAGGATTGATCAAAGGTTAATAGATATGGGAGAAAATCTGAAAATTGGTAAGGGTTCCCCTTGACTATAATGCCTTAAACTTGTTTTCACTACACCCTTTGGATATCTTTTCGAGTCTAGGTGTAACATGAGCAAGTCTTTGATATGTGTACATAATTTTGAGCTTTAACGGTTGATGTTGTGCCATTAATTCTTGTTAATTTTGTTGAGTTGTTTTGATTGGCTGTGGTTAAATTTTTTTTGATTTTGTGAGTAAATCATCTGCAAACCCTTACGAGACTATACTCGTCCTCTCTGGTAACTTTGAGGTTTAAAGACTTATTGCACACGCTAAGTGCAATCGTAAACTCTACGAAAATGAGTTTTTTTTTTTTTTTTTGTTATAGTTTAGTTTTAGTCTTAGATTGATGTTTGATCATGGTTTCGTAGTCTCAGTCTTTTTATTGCTCGGGGACGATCAATGTTAAGTTTGGGGGTGTTGATAGGTGTGAGATTTACGTGTTCTAGAGCATCGCATTCATTATGTTTACATTGGTTTATGCATGATTTATGCCACATATGCTTGTAATTTGTGTGCTTATTGAGTAAAGGTGGAAAATCAGTGCAATTGAGAAAAACTGGACTGAAATTCACACATTAGGAGTACTTAGAGATAGAATTTGACAAATATTTCTTCTACAAAATTGTAGAGATCTGTCTTAGCTTCACGTTCCAACTTGAATCACCCTAACCAGAGGTCTATGAAAAACGTTATGAAGAAAACAAGATCTCTGCGCAAAATGAAAATTGCTACTATATATGACTTGGAACATGTTTTAGGATTACAGTCTTTGAGAGCGTTCCATAGGTATCCCGACCGCTCCCTAACCATATATAATCAATGAGATCTTTATCTATACTAACATAAGTAAATGACAATAAAGAATCATACCATAAAAGAAACATTCAATATATTTAGGGAAAATTGCATAAGACCCCCCTGTGATATGCGAAACCTGCGCCAAACTCTCCTGTGTTAATTTTTTTGCAAATCACCTCCTTGTGTTATTTTTTATTCTGCATATTCCCCCTTTTTTGGTGTTTTCTTTCATCATAAATGTCAATCTAAATGCATTTTTGCCCCCAAACATGTTTATAATAGTTAAATAATTTAATTTGGGTTGGATTTAGAACATTTATGATGGAAAAAAATACCAAAAAAATCGAAAAAGGGGGAATATGTAGAATAAAAAATAACACAAGGGGGTGATTTGCAAAAAATTAACACAGGGGAGTTTGGCACAGGTTTCGCCTATCACAGGGGGATCTTATGCAATTTTTTCATATATTTAAAACAAAACTGTCATAGTATTTTACATATAAGATAGTTGAGCCTAAACAATAGCTCAATGGGCACATAACACTATTAAATTTCTAGTTGTCAAATAAGGTTAATCTAGTAATTTGTTATTTGATGAACAAATTAATTTATTTAATTAATTAGATTAATTGAAATAAATTGATAATAATTAATTATATTAATTTATTATTGATTCCTATTAGCCTAAATTATTAAATTGGATTAATTAATTGAACTAATGATAATTAATATCATATATTAATTGGATTAATATATGGTGGACTTAATTAACAAGTGGATTAAGTTGAAAGTCAACTTAGCCCACTAAGGATGAAGTAGGCATGTAACATGAGGTTAATGGGCTCAAGGAATTAATTAATTTCAATCTCATCATCTCATTTAAGTACACCCTAATATGATTAACCTACAACATAAGTCAATATCACAACAAGAGAAGAGAAAAATTCCTCTCCCCTTACCTCTATAGCTGTCGGCCATCACTAAGTCAGAGAAGGAGGATTTTTCTTCAACTTTATTTTCGGCGTGATATCTAGAAGCAAGAACCCGGGGTTGTTGTTGTCGTTGTAGATCCAGAATTTTATTTCTACTATGAGGTTAGTTTATTGATGTAATTTGATTTATAATGTTTTTATGGAAAAATCATTAAACTCCAATGGTGATCCGATTGTGAATCCAGATACGTTCTATTTTTCGCTGTGCATGAACCAGGATTGACAACACTTAGATCCATTCATTCGCTTAGTACCAGGTTTCACGTCCAAATAATTTGATAATTATGTGACATGTCGCACAACGAACGACAACACTTATGACGCCCGTTGACTGCATAGATCGACCTCTTAGATTTGTCATTTCGATCAGTAACACGTGTCACGCCTAAATCTTTTGATCATCATGCCAAGTGTCGCCATCAAGTATACCACTTGTCAAGCATGAAAGGAAGAAAAATAAATTAAATATTTCAATTTATTTTGAATAAGAAGTATATATGCAACGGGCCAAGCCAAAGACAAAACCAAACTCGAACTTAAGTGCAAGCCCCACCCAAGTCGAGTGGGGCCAGTCGACGAGCATGTGGTCCTTTCCTCTAAGCCTACAAGCATGTAGGACTTCGTTTCTTATAATAATTCGATCCTCAAGGCCCCAATTCCTATTAACCAAATTTGAGATGTGGTGTTCATTTGTTTCGAATTCCAATCAATTAACCAAATTTGAGATGTGGTGTTCATTTGTTTCGAATTCCAATCCATTAACCAAATTTGAGACTTGTAAAGTGGTATTCAATTGTTTACAGTTCAGCATGCGATAGCCACCTTTAACTTTTCATATACACATATAGGCAAAATGACCTTTTTGGTACTTTATCTTGGCGTGTTCGTGATTTTGGTACTTTAATATGGGGGGTGGCAATTTAGGTACAGTAATGATACAAAAATTGGCAATTTGAGTACAAATTTGGCCGGAAAATTGAAAATTGACCGGAATTTGTCACATGCTAGGCATGTGACATCAAACTTTGGGGATTTTTCTGATTTGGAAGGAAAATTGATGATGTGGCATCCAACTAGATAATAAATTGGTGACATGACAATCAATTGGACAAAGTTTAAATTTTTTTCTCCAAATGAGGTTTGAACCCATGACCTTTGAGCTAAGATTTAGCACTCCCACCACTACACCACATGCCACCTTGTGTATTTATTTGCTTTCATTTAGTTGATATTCTTCTCTAAAGTAATTTTCTTTTGAACATAAAAATATTTGTTAAAAATATTTTAATAAATTATATCTATATCAGAAATACATATAAAGATTTTAAAACAAATATATTTAAGTATTTAATGAGTTTAAAAAAATTACTTACATTAATTATTAATAATAATAAATTTACATTAATTATTGATAATAATATATTTTAGTTGATAAATTACCATATAATTGAATATTCTAATATATAATTTATCTAAATTATTTTTTCAACTATATTTTTTTTTCAGAAATATATTTTTATCAGTAATTTATCATATATTTTCAATATTAATTGTATATTTTAGTTAATAAGATATCATATAATTAAAATATTTTTTCCAAGAAAAGTTTAATTATATATGTCAAATATATATGATGTGGGTCGATATTATCCATTGGGCCAAGCTGATAAGCCCACATAAATGTTTTATATTTCTTCCTATTTTATTGATATACTTCGGTCCAAAAGCCTTGTATTTTCGGCTCGGCCTCATTCAATTATTAGGATCGGAGCCCAAGTCAAAGCCTTACAAGGAAAAGAATCAATTAAGAAGACAGTGTCCAATCAAAATCAAATCAGATATAAATCAAGCAAAATCGGTCAAACTCTTACCATATCAGGAAGATTTAGTCTTCCTAAAATAGGACCTGGCAGGACGCGCTTTCAACATGATTTCAGGACAACCAAACCTTCCAGAAATATCTCCAGCTACCATATATAGCGACAGGAAGGAAATTAGCAGGATTAGCTTACCAAAATTGTATAAAAGCCATCTAGCTTGTATAATGCCAATTATTGATGATCAATAAACAAGTCTTACATTCTTACACATTTTTACTCTCTATTTTTCATATAGTTTTATTGCTTCTTTACTCAATTTCTCGCAATAATAATATACAAATATTATTGGTGTAAATCCCACGTGCATCAATTGGCACCATCTGTGGGAAATTGAGCTTCAAGGCGTGAGGTACATTTTTCGTAATCTTTCATCATTGTTCTTTTCTTTTTTGCAAGCTTGATGACAGGTCTCAATACTAAGGACATGGACGAAACTTTGGATGTGGTGGGGAATAAGGAGGCGTTGCTCCCGGCGACTGGAGGCCACAACACTCCTGAAACTCCAGCCATCCTGGCTAGGCGTTTGATCGGCGAAATGTAGGAGACCCCCAAGGCACATGGGGGTGGAATCTCAATTGGCGAAAATGGCATTTCTCCATCACCAGGAACACAAGTTGTAGGGATGGAAAACTCCCTGCAGGTTGCGCCTTCCTATCACTTAACTAAGGCGCAATTTCAGGAACTAATTGGCGCAGCTGTACAGGATGGAAAGGAAAACCCAGATCCGCATGGTCTGGGTAGAATGGAAGGAAGTCCGGTACAACCAGTACTTGGAAACGTCAATACTCTTGTCGATCTGAAATTCACTCCAGAAAATGGCTCTGGAAAACATGTCGGTAGGACTGATTTTGTTGAGTAGGTGAATACACGAGGAGAGGGGGAAGCCCCTAGGAAATATCCTGCCCAGGAAGGCCGCCAGATGCGACGCATTGACTTTCATAAGGGAATCCAGGACTATGGGATCCCACTCAATGGAGGCCCTCAGGAAAGGTTCCAGGGAGAGGGGTTACTCCCTAAGCACGAGGAGAAATATGGTACAAAAAATTGGGGCCCTCGCCCAGGACAGGGAGGAAAAAAGGATCTCAACGAGGAGGTCAATAGCAATAAATCAGTTCGCTCCTCAGGAGGAAATCCAGGAGGATGTGCGAAAACTAAGGAGATGGCAAAGCAATAGGATCTCATGGCAAGGAGGATGGAGGAAGTGGAAAAAAGGATAGCTAGAGGAAAGATACACACGGATCGGCGGGGAATCCCATTTACTAGCTCCATAATGCAAGAAGAATTACCATGGGATTTCAAAATCTATTCCATGATGACCTACGATGGTACATCAGATCCCGAGGACCACTTATACACTTTCAGGAATTACGCTCTGTTACATAGATACTCGGACAACATCAAATGTCGGGTGTTCCTGACAACATTCTCTAAGTCAGCACAATTATGGTTTAATCAGCTGCCTGAAGGATCCATTGGATCCTTCCTGAAGTTCAGTACGAAATTCCTCCATCAATTTGCTAGCAGCAAAAGGCATGAGAAAACCCTGCTAAGCCTAATTAACATAAAACGAAAGGGCGAGGAAACTTTACGATCCTACGTAAAAAGGTTTAATGCTGCCACCCTGGAGGTGCCATCGGCTACTGCCGATCTAAAAATAAGTGCAATCACGCAAGGCTTACGTGATGGAGATTTGTTCAAATCACTAACTAAAAAACCAGCGGGAGATTTTGATGAGTTACTTAGTCATGCTGACAAGTATTTTAACATAGAGGATGCCCAGCTAACCAGGAGGGCGGAAATGAGGAAGGAACGGAGAGAGGGAGAAAATCAGGGAAATCCCAGGAGCGGAGGACCAAGGAGATGGCATTCCCAAGGACCTATGACTGGAGGGCGAGTCTCATTCAGACCTCCCCTCCCGATACCAAGAACGTTAACACAACAATTGATGGAAGTTGAGAATAAGGGTCTAATACGTTGGCCAGCTAGCCTAGGAAGTAACTCTCAAAGCACTTCTAAGTGACCTTACTGCCGATACCATCGGGAGGCGGGTCACCACACGGATGATTGTAGAGCATTAGCTCTGGAACTGGAACGCTTAAATAAAACAGGTAACTTGAAAGAATTCTTAATAAATAATAATATAGCTGAAAATAGCAACAATAATGGACCTGTGGGAAGAGGAAGAGGAAGAGGAGTGGCCTGGTTCCCAGGGCGAGGTAGGGGAAGAGTTTCAGGAAGAGGATTAGGAAGAGCGGGATTGGGAAACTAGGGACATTTCCCCCAACCTCTTAGAGCCAACTCTCCTAGAGGAGGTAACAATGTGAGAACTTCCCCCAGCACAGATGGAAACAAACCAGTAGCAACGATTCATATGATATCTAGAGGATCGGAATCAGGAAGAGCTTTACGAAGGATTGCAAGATAGGTGGAAAGCGCTCTGCCTATTTCCTGAACGTCAGCCAGGAACGTTCGCATGAGGAAATTTGCTTTGGCGTGGAGGATACTTCCACCATCCAGACGCCTCATAATGATGCTCTTGTTATCACCACCACAATAGCTAATTATAGCATGCAGAGAGTACTCATTGATAGCGAGAGTTCTGTAGATATCCTTTTCTATCAGGGATTTCAGCAGATGACTTTGGGAGATGCCAAGCTGGAAGTAGTAAACACCCCACTGTATGGCTTTCCAGGAGAATCGATTCTGCCAATGGAACAAATCACACTGCCCATGTCTCTATGACAACTTCCTAAAAGAGTAACTAAGTTGGTGAAATTCCTGGTGGTGGATACGCCCTCAGCATACAATGTCATTTTAGGAAAACCATCTCTAGTACTATTCGGAGCTGTGATATCTATCCCCCACATGAAAATTAAATTTCCTACACCCCAGGGGGTAGGAGAAGTTGCAGGAGACTAACATGCAGCACGAGAATGTTACTTGACCTCGCTGAAAAAAGGAGATAGAACAATGGAGGACAAAAAGCGAAAGATGGAAAAAGGAGAAGGAGAGGCAGAAAAAAGGATATCCACGCACTTGGAGCCCATAGGAGAACTCATGAACGTTGAAATCATACCGGGAGATGCTTCTAAAATAGTGCGGATTGGATCCCACCTAGAGGAGGATCTGAAGGAAAGGCTTATAAAATTATTGCGAGATTATACCAAGGTCTTTTCCTGGTCGCCTACCCAGCCGTGATCGAGCATCACCTCAATGTTTACACTGACACATAGACCGTTATCCAGAAGTAGTGACATTTCGGGCCGGAGAAGGACGCGGTAATCAGGGGAGAATTAGATAAGCTGCTAAAGGCAAGGCACATCGAGGAGATGCAATTTCCAGAATGGGTCTCCAACGTGGTGCTGGTACCTAAAGAGGGATCCAAATGGAGGACGTGCATCGATTTCCGAGATTTCAACCTGCCTTGATCCTCCAAAGGATCATTACCTACTACCTAAGATTGATCAGCTAGTGGACTCAACAGCAGGTTTCAAGCTTCTTAGCACGATGGATGCTCAGAGCGGGTACCACCAGATTCCCCTGGACGTGGAGGATAGGAGGAAGGTCAGCTTCATCACCTCATTCGGAACCTACTGCTATGTAGTCATCCCATTTGGGTTAAAAAATGCAGGAGCAACATACCAGAGATGGTGGATATGATGTTCAAAGACAAAATAGGCAAGAATATAGAGGTGTATATGGACGACATGGTCGTAAAAAACAAGATGACAAATGCCCTTGTGGAGGATTTGCAACAGACATTTGAAACATTGAAAAGATATAAAATGAAGCTAAATCCAGCAAAGTGTACCTTTGGGATCAAGGGAGGAAGATTTCTTGGCTACATGGTTACGGAAAAGAGGATAGAAGTCAATCTAGAAAAAATCAAAGCTATTCAGGACATGACTGAGCCCCGGGGTGTCAATAAGGTACAAAGACTAACAGGACGAGTCATGGCACATAGCCGTTTTATCTCTAGGTCGGCAGAAAGGAGCCTACCATTCTTCAAGGTGCTAAGGAAAGCGGAAGGATTCAGGTGAATAGAGGAATGCCAGCAAGCTTTCCGGGAGCTAAAGGAATACTTGAACCAATTGCCTTTGTTGATCAAACCAGTGAAGGGAGAGCCTTTAATATTATACTTATCGGTCACTGAGAAGGCTATTAGCTCCGTGCTGGCCAGGGAGGAAGGCAAGACAGAAATACCAATCTATTACATCAGCAAGGTGCTAAATGATACAGAACCTAGATATTCGGAGATTGAGAAATTAGCTCTAACCCTCGTAATCACAGAAAAGAGACTGAAGACGCATTTTCTATCGCACAAAATCATCATAAAATCAAACCAGCCACTGAAAACGGTGTTAGGAAAAGCAGGAAATTCAGGACAACTGGTAAAATGGGCGGTAGAATTAGGTGAATTCGAGATTGAATACTTAGCTCGGACTATGATAAAAGCCCAGGCTTTAGCTGATTTTGTTACGGAAATGACTCGGCCTGAACTTATAGAAGATAACAAGGAGAAGGTCTGGCTACTTTATGTAGACGGATCAGCCACTCTTGGAGGAAGTGGAGTTGGAATTGTGTTGACAACTCCTGAAGGAGACCAACTGGAATATGCGATAAAATTTGAATTTAAGGCCAGTAACAATGAGGCGGAGTACGAAGCGTTGATCATCGGACTGAAAATGGCCTTGAAAGGGGGCGCTAAAAACTTAATCGTATATTCAGACTCTCAGCTAGTGACTAAGCAAATAGAGGCAACCTACGAAGCCAAGGAGGCGAGGATGGCAAAATATTTAGAAACTATCGAAATACTAAGGAAAAACTTTACCAAGCTAGAGATACACCAAATCCTCAGGAGTAAGAATACCAAAGCAGACTACCTATCGAAGCTAGGAAGTGCATTCACGGACTGTAAAACCAGGCAAATCACCATCCAGGCGGTAGCTAAGCCGAGCACAGAGAAGGAGGTTATGAACATTGGGGAAATCACGGACTGGAGGAAGGAAATCATACAATATCTCACCAAGGGAGATTTACCAGAGGACAAATATAATAAGCAAAAGATGCCTGTCAGGGTAGAAAATTTTGTTATGATAGAGGGCGTGCTATATAAAAGGGGCTACGTCCAACCATACCTCAAGTGTGTCTCGGAGGAGGAAGGGGACTATATCCTAAGGGAAATCCACGAGGGATGATGTGGCAGCCACATAGGAGGAGCATCTTTGGCAGAGAAATCTCTACAAGCAGGGTACTTTTGGCCGAGCGTTAGGGGAGATGCAGCCGAGCTAGTAAGGAAGTGCGAGCAATGTCTGAAGCACGCCAACCTTATACATAGGCCAGCTGAGTACCTGCACTCCCTTAGTGTCCCTTGTCCCTTTGCTAGGTGGGGCATGGACATAGTAGGACCTTTCCCCCTGGCAAAAGCCCAAAAAAAGTTCCTGCTAGTCGTGGTGGATTATTTTAGCAAATGGGTAGAAACGGAGGCGCTAGCCCGAATCACAGAAGGAGAAGTAATGCGATTCCTATGGAAAAATGTTGTGTATCGATTTGGCATCCCAAGGGAGATCATATTTGATAATGGAAGACAATTTAGCGGAGCAAAACTAAGAGAATGGTGTAAAGGCCTAGGAATTTAGCAGCGATTCAGCTCAGTGGCTCACCCTTAGACAAAGGTGCAAGTGGAAGTCACCAACCGAATTCTAGTACAAGGATTGAAAACCAAGCTGGAGGAGGCAGGAGGGAGCTGGGTGGACAAATTACCCTATGTACGGTGGTCCTCTAGGACCACCCCAAAAACCACCACAGGAGAAAGCCCATTCCAGTTAGTGTACGGAACGAAAGCTGTGATACCTCCTGAAATTAGTATACCGACCTTCAGGATCGAGCATTTTGTTGCAGAACAAAATGAAGCAAGAATGCGAGAAGAATTGGATATGATCGAAGAAGGAAGAAGTAGGGCGTATTTACGCATTGAATTATACAAGCAACGCATCCAAAGGTCCCAAGCCAGCAAGGTCTGGGAGAGGACTTTCCAAGTCGGGGATCTCGTCCTGAAAAGAGTAGAGGCCACTCACGCAGTGAAGAAACTAGGGCCTAACTGGGATGGTCCATACAAAGTCACTAGAGTGCTAAAAGGAGGAGCTTATGAGCTGCAAAACGGAGAAGGGAAGCAACTTCCCCGCCCTTGGAACGTCCAAAACCTAAAGAGATTTTACGTCTAGGAAGAGCAGTCCAGTATTTCTAAATTCATTGTATTTTCCTAATCAGGAGAGTGGTCTGGAAGTTTGTGAGCCAACTTTGCAGGGCGAGAATATGCAACACAAGCTAAGTAATACTTCCGGTTGATTTTATGATTTATTTTGTAGAAAGTGTGCCCTATAGAAATGCGTCTTTTTATTTCGTATAAAGTGCCACTTTCACACACATCAAAGACAAAGGGGCATTGGTGGTTTGAAGTAGCCGGTGTTTAGGAAAATTGGGTGGGTAGCCTAGATCCGTCTAGTCAGGAGGAAATCGGCTGCGGATCCATTTGGCCCTATTCCAGGAAAAGAAATAAGGATGGTCAAAGAAGAAATAAGGTTGGAGACTTCTCAGTCTACTTCTTAAATTCGGAGAGATAAAGATGGATCAGAGTGATAAGGGTGGGGGACAACCTCCTGGTTGACCCCTAGGATGGGGTGAGACATACTAGGTCCACTCGTACTCCCTGGCGATATAAGGGGGATTTAGGAGAAAAGGTAGGAAAAAGGAAGGAAAAGCCCCGATAGTACACTGCCCAGGTGCAAGCCCGGGGACGAAATTGTGGTACAGAGTGAAGAATTTCTGGGAGTTAAAAGGTCAACACATCTCTAATATATGCAAACTCTTGTCACATACTTCTTTATCCATGCAATACATGTGCTTACTCTCACTATTTGGGGCATGCTTATCCTAATTATCTTGCTACCTAGCTAGCTGAGAAACTTCATAAGCTACTTGCCCAATTTAATCATTGAAATGTTCTTAGATAATGTGGTACTAATTGCATAAGCACACATGCATCTATGTTCTAGCAATCAAAATGTGCAAGTAATTCCAAATCAGAGACATGAATAGATACGATAGAAATACTGCTCAAACATCCATAAGGCCAACATCCAAAAGAGAAAGCAAAAACAAACATCCCATGCCTCACAGGGCAATAAAAACCAACAAAAGAAAATATTTATCTCTAGGCCATCACATGACCTAGCCAAAACAAGATGATTGTTTCTCACATAAAGGCAGGAAGATCACTCTGCAGCTGCAGGAGTATTATCAGCTACATTGTCCATTGCACCAGTAGGAGCCTCAGCTGGAGGATTAGCTTGGTTTACCGCGGCATGACCGGGATTTAGGCTAATTTCCTGCGCAGCTATAGGAGGTATTGCCCCTGGAATATTCTCAACTGGTGGAGTAGGAGGCTTCAACAGCGCAATATCCATCGCGGTGTCCATATCTAGGAGGGTGGTGTCACTCCCAGTAGGAGGATACTAGCAGCAGCAAACTGGGATCGGCATCCTTCGAAACCTTTCTCAAAATAATCCAGGGTCTTATCATCAACCATGTTCTGGAACTCGCTGGACACCAGGAATTTCACTTTGTATTGCTCTAGGAATATTTGCCCCTCTGCGAAATGAGAAAAGTCCTCCAAACCCATCTGGCGACCTCGGAGGATCGCATCTTGAATTTCCAGCTCCTGGTGCTCCAGGGCGCTCTTCAGCTGATCCTGTAGGACACTAACTCTTCCTGCCAAAGTAGCAACACGCGATTCCTGCTCCTGGATGTCCATAAGGGCTTTTTCCTTTTCTTTCTGCCAAGCTTTCTCTAGGGAGGAGTAGGCAGCCACTTATTTCTTCGTTTTAGCTAGATCCCTTTTCAGATCATCCACCTCGGTGGATTGACTAACATCAATTAAAGCTTGGCCAGAAAGGAGAAAGAACTGTGCAAATAGGGGGAAAAAGCATAATTAAATAGCACAAAGTAGTAACGGGAAACTTCCAAAAGAAAGCATTTGTGGCATACCTTATGAGACATCTAGATTAGCCAATCAATCTTCTCCTGAGTAGGGAGGGATTTCAGCAGCTGATGATCCACAGAGTTAGCCATGTTTTTCAAAAAACTACGGGTGACTGCCAAATCTTTGCTCTTTAGCACTGAATTTTGGGGAAGGTCCTGAGCACGGGAGCTAGTACGAAGAGCAGGGGACTCAGTGGTATTAAAATTCATGGAAGGCATGACCTCCCTAAAAGCCAGACTAGCTCCAGCATTGCTGCGCTTTAGAGGGGGATTGTCAAAAGAACTATCAACAGCTCTCTTTCCTGCAGCAATTTCCCTTGCTTTGGTGGAATCCTTGCTAAGAGTGGCAGGAGGGTCACGAGCGAGAGTACCCTGGACTGAGGCCTAAGGAGAGATGGTAGGGGTTTGCCCAGCAGGTAGTTGGGATCCAGGCGGAGTAACAAGAGGTGTAGCAGCAGGAGCGGCAGGAAGGAGCGGAGAAAGAACCCCTGAAGCCCTCTGCCCTCGCCGTTTTGATTCAGCAAGATGGGCAGCATCCATTATTTCGGCTGCAAAACAAAAAGAAACACATTACCAGTATCAGGAGAGAGTACGAGAAGAAAAACAGCAATAAAAGCATACATATCCAACTAAAAAAAACTACCTATGGTTTCACCCCTCATGTCTACCTCAACCGGACTCAGGGTGAGGCTGTACAACAAACGAGGATCCACTAACTCCCCCACATCGTACTCATCCTAGTTAAGGTAGTCCAACAATCGTTGGTTAAAAAGAAGACGGCGAGAAATGGGATACAGATTAGGACCCTCTAACCTTTCAATATGCTCCTGATGAAAGTCCCAGGAGGTTTCCTCAGGAGGGGCAATATAGAAGAAGTTATTTTTCCAATCTCTCTCAGAGGAAGGATAGGAGGAGAAGAAATAAACCTCTTTCCTAAGGGTGAAATAGAATACTTTCGAATCACTCCCTGACGAGCGGGGTAAAAAGTAAGAATAAAAAAGATCGGCAATAGGGCGATGACCTAAGCTATGTAGCAACACATTAAAAGCAACGATGGCCCTCATAGCATTTGGGGAAAGTTGGTTCAGAGGCACCGTAAATCTTTTGGCTATGGTAATATAAAGAGGATCGATGGGAAAATGTAGACCGGCTCGGAGGTGAACAAGGTAGAAAGACATGAAACCAGGGGGAGGAAGGTGAGACCTATCTGTGGTGTTCGGAACTAGAATGCAATAATTGGAAGGAATACCATAGGTGGCCCTAATAATATTTTCCTGGTGAGAAGTAAAACGGGACCTGTACACCATCCAGAATCAGGCTCCATGGGCAGCCAGTAGAATCCTCTCCTGGCACTCAAAGCCTCCTCCGCTACTTTGTCCAGTGCGTCTAGATTACGCTGGTTAAAGTTCTCCAGAAGAATTTCAGGACGTATTTGAGGGTTCCTCTTAGGGGGATGCCTCTCTGAAATTGGCTGGGCTAGAGGAGAGGAGAAGCCTAATATGTGAGGACTGTTCAAGGGGGTAGAAGAGGAAGAATCTATTTGAATAGTTCCCCCCGGTTGATGGACACTATAAGATTTGCATACAGAGCGAGGGGGTGACGATGGGTTCACGAAATTCACCGGCGGAACGGCCATCGGGGCGTCTATCGGATTTTCGACTGGAGGGGGATTATTAACAATTACAGGAGGAATTATCTGGACGTTATCATCGGAGGATATGGCAGTAGGATGAGTGACATGGGACATGTTTTACAAATTTTTCACAGTGATAGAGGAATTCTTTCAAACAAAGATTACAAAACACAAATAAACATACAAAGCAAAGAGGAAAAGAAAGTAAATACCTAATCGAGAAGAACAGGCGACGTGGGTCTCGGAGAAATTAACTGCCCCGTTAATGGAAGACGGAGGAAAAGGAGGAAGTTGGACAAATCAGTTTTAAGGGGAAGATGGGAAAAAACAAGGAAACAAAAATTTAACAAAAATGGAAGGAAAAGATTTTTTGAAATTTTAGAAAAGGCAGTTAAAAACCAAAACCAAAAATTCCTTTTGGCGGGGAGGCATCTTAACCGTACACATGGCACCTACCCAAAAAATTGAGGGACAATTATGGTGGCAGGAAGGAAAAACTCTCGTAATGAGGGCACGGAGATTTAGGAGAAAAGCTGCGGAAGTTACTGTTCCTAGGGAAGGCCAAACGTTCTCATTTCATTAACTGACGTAAGGCCTAGTGTTTCTTGCCAAGGAAAATTCTGGAAGCTCACAAAGGCTTCTGGAGTAAGCCATCATTTGCATAGCCGGTTAACCAGGAAGAAACCCAGGAGGAAATCCAGGAAGATTTCCAGCATGGAAATTCCGACGGGAATTTGGGAGGAATTTTTCAAACTATCATCTTGGCACCTATAAATTTCTTTTGCAAGTTTTTCACCTTGACAAGTCAACCTTTAGAGTTGAGGGGACTATTGATGTGGGTCGATATTATCCATTGGGCCAAGCTGAAAAGGCCAAAGAAATGTTTTATATTTCTTCCTATTTTATTGATATACTTCGGTCCAAAAGCCTTGTATTTTTGGCCTCATTCAATTATTAGGATTGGAGCCCAAGTCAAAGTCTTATAAGGAAATGAATCAATTAAGAAGACAATATCCAATCAAGATCCAATCAGATATAAATAAAGCAAAATCGGTCAAACTCTTACCATATCAGAAAGATTTAGTCTTCCTAAAATAGGACCTGGCAGGACGCGCTTTCAGCATGATTTCAGGACAACCAAACCTTCCAGAAATAGCTCCAGCTACCATACATAGCGACAGGAAGGAAATCAGCAGGATTAGCTTACCAAAATTGTATAAAAGTCATCTAGCTTGTATAAATACCCATTATTGATGATCAATAAACAAGTCTTACATTCTTACACATTTTTACTCTCTATTTTTCATATAGTTTTATTGCTTCTTTACTCGATTTCTCGCAATAATAATATACAAATATTATTGGTGTAAATCCCACGTGCATCAATATAATTACATAATCATTCACATAGATTATAATTAATCTAATTGCCGATTTTATAGTAAAAAAATATATATTCAACATTGATGTTGATTCGATTTTACACCAAGAAAGTTGAAGAACCAAACAAGGTCTTCGATTAATTTAATGCACTAGAATAATAAATCTAAAACACTCAAATATATGGAGAAATGAAGAAGAAATGAAATTTTTTATTGACTTTGAATATTGAAATACATAAACCATAATATTTGGAGTAAATACACTTTTTCCTCTTACTAAAATTTGACTTCTCCCAAAATTACATAAAATATAAAAATTCCCTCCTATTTATAATGCAGTGGACGGGTTTTTGGAGGATGAAGAGTCCTCAAATTTGTCTTCCACTCTACTTCGATATTTAAGAGATAAAAGATAGATAAAATCCCACAATTTGGGATTTAGTAGTTGTGAGGATATTATCCCCTCTAAGAGTTCATGTCCATGCAAGCCTTCTTGTAAGCATTTTGATGAGATTTCTATTGGGCTTTTCACGAGCTTTCCTTTTGAAGGCCTTCTTCAATTTAATTAATTCGGCCCATTCGAAAAAATTAAAAAATTATGACCCATATCATAAGCCCCCCTATTCTTGAGAAGTTTGGAATAAAAGGCTCAAAAAGTCTCGAGAGTATAATAAATTGTCAAAATTTCAAGAGGGTGAGATCCTTTTTAATACACTTACCACCTCGTTAAAAACCTTACTCGGAAAAATTCAATGGGAAAAAACCGAGGTTAAGGGAAAAAGAGTATGGGGTGTGTTAATTCCTCTTTTATGACGTCCTCCATCAAGCTATTTTCATGTGGATAGCCTCCAATGTTTATAGTAGCAAATGCGTAGAACACGCGAAAAATGTACGTTGAGCTATCCGGGAGGCAAGCTAATAAGTGAGGTCATGGGTGACCTCATGATGAGCTCATGGGCTAACCCATGAGGTGATGGCCGATTTTTTGGGGGGAGGGGGCTGAAAATTTCCCCCATTCCCTTGCTTTTTCCTTCCACTTGTTGCCTTGTTTGATAAAACTCCTCCCTTCCAACTCCTTATGCAAATAGGACTTCCCTTTTTTCTTTCTTTCTTTCCAAGACTCTGTTAGCCTTATGGAAGCCTTATTTATGATGTACTCTTTTAGGGGTGAGGTCCCCTCAGCAAATAAATTTTATTCCTATTTTCAACTCAAGAAATTAAAAAAGGGGTCTTTTACTTCCCTGCGAGAGTCGGGGTGCACTTTTTGACTCATAATTTTAAAACTCATGGTGATTGGCGACACCATTAATTTTTTCTTTCTTCGCCTTCCTCCTGGTCATTTCCTAGTATTTAGGTTGAGGAGAGTCCCAAATACCCCCGGTTTTCCCCTAAGGATCGGTCTCCTTCCCATCAGCGTATGTTGAGTAGGTTGAATGAGCAAGTTTACGACATCAAGAATTTTGTTAGCAAATTTCATGTTAGAAGTTTTGATGATAACAAGAATAGGTTTTATGATAGACCCCAAATATATGTAAGTTTACCTTTATTAGAATATGTATAAGCGTTTAAAGTTATCGAGTTGTAATTTTTAGTTAAGGTTTTTATCTTTATAGTTTTAGACTAGTATCTAGCGCTTGAGCTATGATAGAATTCTAGGTGAGTCTGTCAAAGTTAAATCAGAGATCAGCGTCTGAAGACCTTGAAGATGAAGGATTCGTTAAGCGGCTGACATGCACTTGAGAATCAATTCAGAACTATAATGCCATAAGCGCCTGTCGACACCTGAATTTATTCTGAAGTCAATAAGCTATTTAAGGCAATCATCAACGGACATTTATTTCCAACGGGAAATAAATTTAAATGCATTAAATTCTTGATAAGAGCATTAAATGTGATAAGGCCTATTGACGGTACGGATAAGCCTTTCTATTATCTGTCAACTCAAAGTAGGTCTGCTACCCATTATGTGCAGCAGAATTTTCAGAGATGTCAGAAGAATACTATTTCACGAGCCTCGTGCTTCACACGTTCCTGAATGTGTCCAACAGACAAATCCCGAGAAAAGTCTATAAATAGATACTCATAGCTCAAACCAAAAAGACATAGAATTATTCACTTACGCTGTTGAAATCTATACACATCATCAAAGCTCAAAATCTTCATAGCCAAAATCTTTTTGAGCTTTTACATCTCTACAGCCAAACTAATATCTCTTACATCTTTCCAAGAAGAATCATCATTTAAAGAGATATTCCAAAAATGTTTGAACTTTTCAAATCAAACAAACCTTGATAAAATCCATCAACCTCTTCAATTTGACTGACGAAGTTGTTAATAGACAAACATTATTTCTGTGTGGAAGAAGCATTGTCAGAAGCAGATCTTAGCCGAGTTGAAATCTTTGTGATCAGGGAACTCGAGATCAAGTCTTCATCAATTTGCTATTGTGTTGAAGTTGTCCTTGTGAAACCTCGTAAATCATTTTAGTGGATTCCTCCTGTGTGGAAAGGAGTAGAAGGACGTAGCTGGGATTACATAAACCCAGTGAACCTTACAAATTCTTGTGTCTTATTTACTTACTGTTTTATTGCTTTATTTATCATAACTTATCATAAAGCATACAATTATCAAATCTCTAAGAGCAACTAACTATCTCTAAGCGTTTAATTTGTTGCATCATATAGACTTGTATAAAACTTTCATTGTGCTAACCCTGATATAAGTGCTGAGCACCTGATTCATTTTGATTAAGTTCTCAAAACTAGTTTCTAAGTTAACTTTACAAAAACAAGTCTTAATTTTTTAAAAGAAATTCATGATCTATTCAAACGTCCCTTCTAGACCCTTTCATATGCCACTTGGGACCAACAAGTGGATCAGAGTGGTTGATTTTTTTTTAAATTTTCAAGCATAACAGCTTGTTTAGATCCTTTTCAAAACTAGTTGTTTTTAAACTTTTCATGGCATTCTCTAAAGTTCCTAAGTTGACCGAGTCAAATTATGACTCATGGAAGGTCAAAGCATTTACTTATTTGTGTTCCTGTGATGATGACATGTATGATGTCATTTCAGATGGACCTATTCAGATTCACAAAGTCATCACCAGAGCGCCTGGAGTCACAGAAGAAACTCCAGATGGCTATGCTGAAAAGCCTAAGCAAGAATGGTCCACAGATGAGAGTCGAAGATTTAATTTAGATAATGTTGGACGAAACGCTCTATATACTGCCATTGGTGATAACGACAACTTATTCAACAAGGTCAAATCTTGCAAAACGACTAAGGAGATATAGGATAAGTTCACTATAATTTGTGGTGGTTTTGCACAATTCAAGGAAAATAAACTTTCAATTGCCAAAGAAAAGTTTAATAGTTTTAAGATATTGCCTAACGAGACGTTAGAACAATTGGACATAAGATTTGCAGCTCTTGTTATGGAACTTACATCTCTGGGAATAGAGTTACAAAATTGAGAAATGGTGGTTAAGATTTTCAGAAGTCTATCTAGTAGATTTTTGATGAAAACAACAACAATGAGAGAATCAAACATGTTAGATCTTCTAAATTCAGAAGATGCCTTTTTAGAACTTAAAGCATTTGAGTTTGAGTTAAATTCAGCCAGTGATGTTGTGAGCAGTCCGGTGATTGAGTCTGGAGCCCTTATAGCATCAATCAAGGGTAAATCGGGTAACAAAGGAAAAGTTTTGAATATCAGTGAGGATGAGGAACTAGCGCTATTGAACAAAATTAGAAAGTTCCTAAGATATGAAAAGAAAGAAAATAGTCCTAAACATCAAGGACAAAGTTCATATCAAGCACCTTCTCCAGTTCAACATTAGTACCAAGCGCCACAATATTCTGCTCCTTCTTCAACGCCGATTCATTACCAAGTGTCTACACAACAGAATCTCTTAGCACATGTGGTCTCAAAACCACAAACTGCAAGGCTAACAAATGAGTAAAAGATGAAAACTAATCTTTGTTATAATTGCAGAAACCAGGGCACTACCAAGTCAATTGCCCTTATCTAAATGTATCTAAGCTTTCAAGGCAGGATTACTTGGATAGAAA
Organism: Buddleja alternifolia; assembly: GCA_019426215.1. Taxonomy (NCBI): domain Eukaryota; kingdom Viridiplantae; phylum Streptophyta; class Magnoliopsida; order Lamiales; family Scrophulariaceae; genus Buddleja; species Buddleja alternifolia. The sequence goes on along the minus strand of CM033390.1, from coordinate 40,121,941 downwards.
CCAATTCAGGAGAAACCTTCGTCAACAAGGTTTGCTAGCGGAATCAAAACCACCGTCCGCACCTGAAGATTTGGAGTCTTCAGAGGAGAGTAGTGATGATGATGAGCTAGTAGATGACTCAGCGCTTATTTGTCTCATGGCCAGAGATGATGAAGTGTCCCTTGAGGTAAACACTAAGATATGTTACCCTCTCTCTTATGAAGAATTACTTAACAAAGTCAAAGAATATTACAATAACTGTCAGGATACCGCCAAATTATATCAAAATCACTTTGATATCATTTCATCGTTCAAGAGTGATAATGTGACGCTCAAGGCAGAGTTGCAAGTTCAGCAACAATGCATTAAGAAGAACAAATCACTTGAGAGTGATATAATTAATCTGAAAAGTGATGTTGATATAATAGTCAAGAGAGAAGCTGAGCTGATTCCTAGACTTGCTAAATCAGAACAGCTCGTCTCATTATTGTCTAAAGCATCAAGAAAGCTAGACAATGTGACTCAGGTAACAAGACTATTTGGTGAGAAGACAGGTTTAGGGTGCAATAAATACGGTAAACAACCAAATAAATCTAATGTTACGGCAAACAACAAAGGAAAGGGTGTTTTCTTTGTTGAGAAAGGTTCAAAAAGTCAAACACCTGTTGAACCAAGCGACAATGGTACGAGGCCAAATGAGAAATCCAAAGCTAACTCAAGCATGGGAAAGATGAAAGCAAATGATTCACAAAGAAAGGTTCATCCAAAACACTCAAAAAGCTAAGGATAAACCTAATCATTGTGAATCAAGCGCTAAGTGTACAATACCAAAAGTGCACCCCAAGCCAGCGCCTAAGAAATACCAACGTCAATATCCACAACAATCTAGATCATATTATCAATACTATGATGATTATGATTATGGCTATGATTATGATTACTATTACAATCGAGGATATTATTATACACCCAAAAAACACACACAAAGCAATGTGAAACCCAAGAAGGCTAATCTTCTCGCAATGAAAATTAAGCAAATATGGGTTCCTAAAGTGCTAGTTCAAACTAATAATGCTACTAATGTTAAAGGACCCAAGCAAAAATGGGTACCTAAACAAAAATAGAACTTCCCTTTTGATTGCAGGTACCTAGAGCTAGAGCCGATACATCTATTTGGTACATCATTAGTGGGTCGCCAAGGCACATGACAGGCTCCAAGGATCTTTTGATCAACTATCAAGCTGCCGATGGTCCTCAGGTAGTATTTGGTGACAACTCCAAAGGTAAAACCAAAGGTATATGTACTGTGCATAGGGGGAACATCATGATAAGTGATGTTTATTATGTTGAGGCTCTTAAGTATAATTTATTAAGCATAAGTCAATTTTGTGATAAAGGCTTTGAAGTCAAATTCTCAAGCGACTGTTGCTATATAAATGACTCTAAGACTAAAATCTACTAAATTGAAAGGTAAAAGAACAAACAATGTGTATTTGGTAGATTGGGGTCCAACAATAGATAACAACCCAACATGCATTGTTGCTAAGATTCAAAATGAATCTAAAATAGGTTGGTTATGGCAAAAAAAAATGAAGGGAAAATTGCATATCACCCCCTTGTGAAACACAAAACTTGCATGAAACTCCCTTGTGTTAAAAAAAAATAGCCTTATATACCCTTGTGTTATTTTTTAGTTCGCACACTCTCCCTTTCCGTTAGCTATGACTAACACCGTTAACTTTTTTTACTATATACCTGTTATGCCCTTCAATCTTATAATCATTATCTTTATTACTTTTTCTTTTTTATTCTTTTATTCTTTTTTCTTTGTCCCTTTTCTCCTTCCCTTTTCCTTCTTCATTGTTGTTAGGAATTTCATGTTAGATGTTTTGATGATGACAAGATAGGATTCAATGTGAGACCCCAAATAAAATGTAAGTTTATGCTTTCATAGATCATTGTATAAAGCGTTTAAAAGAGTTTGTAATTTTGTTTAGACTTGTAATTTTTATCCTCATAGATTTTAGACTAAGTCTTAGCGACTGAATTAATAATAGAATTTTAGGTGAGTCTATTTGAGAAGAAGTTGAAGACCAGGGTCTGAAGTCAACCGAAGATGAAGATTCCGTCTTAGCGCCTGTCAAACGCTAAGAGACCGCAGTTCAGGATTCATGAATCAAGCGTTCAAATACTCGAGCGACTTAAAGAAGATTCACCTGAAATAAATCCTCAAGGACTTAAATGCAATCATTCAACGGACATTTATTTCCAACGGGAAATAAATTCAAATTGCATTAAATGCCTGATAAAAGCATTAAATTTGATAAGCTACTGTGACTTTTGGACAAGCCTCCCTTTGACCAGACTGTCAGAACTTTCAAAGTTTTAGCTGCTCCCGTCCAATCGGTTCCAGCGAATTTTCAGGAATGTCAGATTTTAAGTACAAACACGCGCTACGTGAAAGGCACGCTCCTACATGTGTCCAACGGACAGATCCCAAGAAATTGCCTATAAATACCTTACTCCAGAAAATCAAAAAGAAGGAACAACATCAAGAATATACGAGAAATTATTGCCAAAAATCCTACGTACATTCTTTCTGAAAAAAAGCTTAGAGATTTCATAGCCAAAACTTTTCAAGCTTTCCATCTACATTCAAACAGTCACAAATATCTCAAACATCTTCCAAAGAAGAAATCCAAACTCCAACTGAGATATTTCAAGTTGTTTGATCTTCTTTAAAACAAACAAAACCCAAGTGATAAACCTCAACATTTCATTTGAGTGAGAAAAGTTGTTGAAAACTTTCAGGCAGCATTTTCGAGTGAGAGAAGCTTGAAGAAGACGATCTTCATTGGTGCTGAAGTCTGTGTGATCAAGGTGCCCAAGATCATTTTCATCCATTACTATTGTGTAGAAGTTTCTGTTTGATCCTTTGATAATCATCATAGTAATTTCCTCCAAGTGAAAAAGGAGAAGAAGGACGTAGCTGGGATTACATCACCCAGTGAACCTTACAAATTATTGTGTCATTTATTTTATTGTCTTATATTATTCACTTCATATTATTCTGAAAAAGACAAGTAAAATTGCAAAGCGACTAATTCAACCAAAAGAACGCTAAACATTATTTCCACTGTGCTAACCCTGATTAAGCGATCTAAGCGTTGCCCTACTTTGGTAAACTGCTGAAATCACTAAGTCTAAGTTAACTATTCTGAAGCGTCTGACCCAAGCGCTCAGTTTTTCCAAGCGTTCAAATTTCTAAAGTGATACGAAAGTTTTTGTGAAGTCAAAAAAGACTTCAGGGTCTATTCAACCCCCCCCCCCCCTTCTAGACCCTTTCGTATGCCACTTGGGACCACCAAGTGGTATTAGAGCGGTTAAAATAGAAACCTAAGCGTTTCCGAGCGTAACTGCTTGTTTAGATCCACCGTTCTAAACTTAGTCGCTTAAAATCTTTTTATCAAAACATATTATTATGGCTTTTAACAAAATGCCTAAGTTGGTAGAATCAAATTATGATTCGTGGAAACTTAGAGCTTTCGCATACTTATGCTCATGTGATAATGAAATGTGTGATGTTATTACAGATGGCCCCATCAAAATCATGCAAGTGAGAACTCGAGCACCTGGAGCCGATGAAGCCACTCCAGATGGATTTGTCTAGAAAAATAAACTAGATTGGACGCCAGATGATCGAAAAAGAGCGAATCTAGATAATGTTGGACGAAGTGCACTTTACTCAGCGTTAGGAGATAACGATGCATTGTTCAACAAGATAAAGCAATGTAAGACATCCAAAGAAATATGGGATAAATTGGCTATTGTGTGTGAAGGTTCAGCACAAATGAAGGAGAACAAGCTCTCCATAGCCATGCAAAGATTCGAGCATTTCAAAATGCAGCCCAATGAGACGCTAGAACAACTAGACGCAAGGTTTACTTTGCTCATTACCGAGTTAGCGTCATTAAACAAGGAATTGACCAACAAGGAAATGGTCAACAAGATTTTCAGAAGTCTTCCAAGCAAGTATTTAATTAAAACTGTTGCTATGAGAGAATCACAAACATTGGAGACACTTACCTCAGAGCATGTCTTTTCAGAGTTAAAGGCATTTGAGTTCGAATTAGGTGAAGTCAGCGACACATCGACTTCAGCGATTGAATCAGGAGTTTTAATCGCTACCACCAAAAATAAGGGAAAAGCGGTTATCGAGGTCAAACCGGTTGAGTCAAATGAAGAAAAGGAAATGGCCTTATTGGTAAAGAAGTTCAAGAAATTTCTACGATACGAGAAGAGAACTCCTATTGGACAGAATTCATTTCAAACTCCCCCTCCAGCACCAGCGCCTCAGTATCAAGCGCCAGTGTACTCTGCACCTCAACCAGTAGCGCCAGTTCCATACCAAGCGCCTCCATCCCCTACTCAGAATCTCTCAATACCAGTAGTCTCAAAGCGATTGACTACTGAACAAAAGATGAAAACTAATTTGTGTTATAATTGCAGGAAACCAGGGCACTACCAGGTAAATTGCCCTTATCCAAATGTGTCAAAGCCCTCAAGGCAAGACTATGCGGATAGAAACCAATTCAGGAGCAACCTTCGCCAACAAGGTCTGCTAGCGGAATCTGAACCACTCTCCGCACCTGAAGAGGATTTGGAATCATCAGACGAAAGTAGTGATGATGAGCCTACAAGCGACTCAGCACTGATTTGTCTCATGGCAAGTGATGATGAAGCGTCTGACGACTCGCTACCAGAGGTAACCAATGAATTATATCATCCTCTTTCTTATGATGAATTACTTGACAAAGTTAAAGAATATTATAAAGATTGTCAAGAGGCCGCCAAAATATATCAAAACGATCTCGCTATTATTCTGTCGCTCAAAAGTGATAAAGTAATACTCAAAGCCGAGTTGCAAGTTCAGAAACGGTGCATTGAGAAGAACAAATCACTTGAGAGTGAAGTTATTCAGTTAAAAGACGATCTTGATATAATAATCAAAAGAGAAGCTGATTTGATCACTAAACTTGCTAAATCAGAGCAGCTTATCTCATCATTATCAAAAGCTTCTAGAAAGTTGGATAATGTGTGTAAGGTAACTAGATTATTTGGTGAAAAGTCCGGTTTAGGATTCAATAAATTCGGTAAACAACCAAATAAATCCAACGGTATGACAAACAACAAAGGAAAGGGTGTTATCTTTGTTGAGAAAAGTTCACAGAGTCAAACGCTAAGTGAACCTAGCAACGATGGTACGAGGCCAAATGAGAAAGCCAAAGCTGACTCAGGCAAGGGTAAGGCTAAGGCAAATGACTCACAAAGACAATCTCATCCAAACGCTCAAAAAGTCAAGGACAAGTCTAATCACTGTGAATCAAGCGCTAAGCGTCAAGCACCAAAAGTAAAACCCAAGCCAGCGCCAAGGACTTACCAGCGTCAATATTCAAGACAGTCAAAATCATATCATCAATACTATGATGATTATGACTATGACTATGATTATGACTATTATTATAATTGAGGATATTATTACACACCCAAAAAGCACACACAGCACAATGTGAAACCCAAGAAGGCCAGTATTCCTAAAATGAAGACCAGGCAAATATGAGTTCCTAAAGTTCTAATTCAAACCAAGGTTACTAACACTAAAGGACCCAAAACAACATGGGTACCTAAGAAGAATTAAAATTGTCCTTTAAATGCAGGTACCTAGAGCCAGCACCGATACTTCAGTTTGGTACTTCGATAGTGGATCGTCAAGACACATGACTGGTTCCAAGAATCTTCTAGTCTACTATCAAGCTACCAACGGTCCTCAAGTTATATTCGGTGATAACTCAAAAGGTAAAACAAAAGGTATAGGTATCATGCATAGGGGGAACATCATGATTAGTGATATTTATTATGTTGAGGGTCTTAAGCATAACCTGTTAAGCATTAGTCAATTTTGTGATAAAGGCTTTGAAGTAAAATTTTCAAGCGACTTCTGCTATGTTAACGACGCTAAGACTAAGTCTACTAAATTAAGAGGAAAAAGAACAAACAATGTGTATTTAGTAGATTGGGATTCTACAGTTGATAACAACCCCACATGCTTTGTTGCTAAAAGTCAAAATGAATTAGGTTGGTTATGGCATAGAAAAATGAATCACCTCAATTTCAAGGCAATCTCTCAGTTAATATCGCTAAATCTTGTAGAGGGATTACCTAAAGGTTCCTTTCAAAAGAATCGCTTATGTGATGCATGTCAAATGGGTAAACAAGTTAAGTCATCTTTCAAAAAGAAACCATGTCTATCTACTTCTAGAGTTCTTGAACTATTGCATTTAGATTTGTTTGGACCTATTCAAATCATGAGTGTTAGTGGCAAAAAGTACTCGCTAGTAATAGTTGATGATTTCCCTCGCTATACATGGGTAGAATTTCTAGCAACCAAAGATGAAACCAGTGTCAAGCTCACAGCGCTAATTCGTCAATTGCAAAATTCAAAAGATCTAAAAGTGACAAGAATTAGAAGCGATAGAGGAACTAAATTTACTAACCAAGTTGTTGAGAAGTTTTGTATAGATTTAGGAATACTTCATGAGTATTCTGCTCCTAGAACACCTCAACAGAATGGAGTTGCTGATCGACGGAACAGAACGCTTAAAGAAGCCGCAAGGACGATGTTAGCAGAGTCCAAGCTGCCTCAAAGGTTTTGGGCAGAAGCCATCAACACCGCTTGCTACACTCAGAACCGGTGTATGATTAACAAGCAACATGAGAAGACCCCATATGAGTTGTGGAAGGGACGTAAGCCTAACGTTTCATACTTTCATGTATTTGGTTCAAAATGTTTCATTCATAATAATGGATCTCACAGCCTAAAGACATTTGATCCTAAAGCAGATGAGGGAATCTTTCTAGGCTATGCCAAGAATGGAAAGAGTTTTCGCATCTTAAATAAGATCAAATCAAAGGTTGAAGAATCCATTCATGTTGTGTTTGATGATGCTAACCAAGAACCGAGTAAGGTTAATCCTGATGATGTAGGAATTAAAGATCTCTCCCAACAAGCATCGCAAATCAACCATAGGGATGATAGTGATGACGAGGATGATGGGATTCATGTACTTCCTCCAAAGGATGCTCGTGAGGTTAACAAAAATGATAATGTCAGAATCGCTGATGATCATGAAGAGAATGATCATCAAGAGCAGATTAGAACTGTGAATGATGCAGCATCTACGCAAGAGACAAATGAGAATCAAGCGATTAACAACCAAGAGTCTCTTAACCCTTTCCAACCAGACCTTAAATGGCTTAGAGATCATCCACCAGAGCTAGTAATTGGAGATATTGAAGCACCTGTTAGAACTAGGTCCGCTACATTTAATGAGGCCATGTTCGCAAGTTTCCTATCTCAAATGGAACCAAAGAAAGTGGATGAAGCGCTTAATGATTCAAGTTGGGTAGAAGCAATGCAAGAAGAGCTCAACCAATTTGAAAGAAGTAAGGTTTGGACGCTAGTACCAAGACCAACTCACCAAGGAATTATTGGAACAAGATGGGTTTTTAGGAACAAAATGGATGAAGATGGCATTGTTATAAGAAACAAAGCTAGATTAGTCGCTCAGGGTTATTGTCAAGAAGAGGGTATTGACTTTGATGAAACGTATGCCCCAGTAGCCCGTCTTGAAGCAATTAGGATGTTCCTAGCGTTTGCCGCATTCAACAAATTCACAGTATACCAAATGAACGTGAAGAGTGCATTCTTGAATGGTAAACTCCAAGAAGAAGTCTATGTGAAGCAACCTCCAGGATTCATCAACAACCATGGCAAAAGTATGGTCTACAAGCTAGATAAGGCACTCTATGGTCTTAAACAAGCACCAAGAGCATGGTATGACACTCTCTCTATCTTCCTTATAGGTAAAGGCTTTTCAAAAGGCAGCGTTGACACAACGTTATTTAAAATTACCCATAATAAAGATATTCTCTTAGTCCAAATCTATGTTGATGATATTATATTTGGTTCTACTAATAAGCGACTGTGTGAGAAATTTTCGAAAATGATGCAAGATCAATTTGAAATGAGCATGATGGGTGAATTAACTTTCTTCTTAGGATTACAAGTTAAGCAACTCCCTAATGGAATATTTATAAACCAAGCTAAATATACTAGAGATATGATTAAGAAATTTGGTATGGAAAATGCATCATCTTCAAAAATTCCAATGAGCCAGACGCTTAAGTTAGATAAAGATGAAAGTGGGAAGAAAATTGATATCACTAACTATAGGGGTATTATTGGATCACTTCTTTATCTTACAGCTAGTAGACCTGATATTATGTTTTCAGTATGCATGTGTGCACGTTTTCAATCTGATCCTAAAGAATCACACTTAATTGCTACCAAGAAGATCCTTAAGTACCTAAAAGGCACACAAAATGTGGGCTTATGGTATTCACAGGATTCTTCTTTTGAACTAATTGGTTATTCAGATGCAGATTTTGCAGGATGCAAAATAGATAGAAAAAGTACTAGTGGTACATGTCAATTTCTAGGTGATCGACTAGTTTCATGGCATAGTAAGAAACAACAATCCATAGCGACTTCTACCGCTGAGGCAGAATATGTAGCCGCTGGAAGCTGTTGTGCACAAATCCTTTGGATGAGGCAACAACTTAGAGATTATGGAATAATCCTAGGTCCTACCCCAATCCATTGTGATAACCAAAGTGCTTTGCTATGACCCAAAATCCTGTTCTTCATTCTCGAACCAAACACATTGACATTAGATACCATTTCTTGCGTGACCATGTTCAAAAGAAAGATATCTCCATGCACTTTATTGGAACTGACAAACAACTGGCAGATATCTTCACAAAAGCGCTCAACGAACAACGCTTTCTCACTTTGAGAAATGAATTAGGTATGATCGATTTAAACGCTTAAATCATAAAGCATCATATTTAATAGGCATATAATTTAAGGGGAATCCTCTTTTTGTTTGTATCTAAAGCATTTATCAAAATTTGAAATGAGTCATCAACTTTAGGGGGAACTCTAAAATTGTACTTACTTCAATGTATCAAGCGACTGTGATCAAAAATGACTTTCAAAATCTTAAAGCATTGATCACTAGCTCTTATCTATTATGCATGACAAAATCAGTCTCTAATAATGTTGTCTCTCATAAATCCAAGCGATTGATTCACTTATTGAAATATTTTATGAAAAGACTTCAGCGTTGAAAGGATTCCCACTTTAACGCTAAGTAACTCAATTTCAAAAATTCATGCATAGTTTTCATTGCTAAAAATAACGTGTGGATAAGACCAAAAGATCAGATTTGACAACTACCCACACGTGCCTATCAAATCAAACTGACGGTTATGATTCATATCTAAACCGAGGCGGTTCAGTGATTGCATGAGTCTGAGTAAGTGTCAGTACACTATCAGGCGCGTGCACATCACGCTGAAAATTTCAAATTTTTTCAAACCGTTTCAAATTAACCGCGGATCCGAAAAATGTTATAGTACCCTACTTTACCACACTTTTTGACATCCGAAATTAAATGTACACGGTTCAGATTCCTTTTGTCATTAACCTCTGAACACGTGTCATTCATCTGTCAATTGAGGAGTTACTTTCACCTTCTATTTAAACTCCCCAAGACTTTTACAGAAAACCTTTATCACTTCCAATCTCTCCTACTGTTAAAGCTTTTTCTCTCCAAAGGCAAAAATCTCTCAATTTTCTCCAAAAGCTTCAACTTTCAGCAATGGCACCCAAAGTTTCAAAATCTTCCAAAACAGTAACAAAACCAGTTACAGTTAACGCCGGATTTTTGGTTAACTGGGACTATCTCTATGGTAACCAGAACTTCCCTCTTCGAACAATTCTTCCACTTGTTCAAGAATCTGGTTTGAAAGACATGCTTACTACTACATTCAACTATTTTGAAGAAGAATCTCTTCACTTTTTCTGCAATGGTCAAATTTCTGCAGACGGAAACTCCATATCCTGCGTCTTCCCTTCTGCAATAGAGACCTTTATCCTCACTCCTTCTCTAATTTCTTCATTGCTTGGTCTGCCTAATACTGGCATTGAGGTAGAACGTGTAAATCTCGGCGATGCTACCAAAGTATGGGACGTGATAAAGAAAGAAGATGTTCACGACGCCTATGAGCCCAACTTCAAGAAGAACGATATGAAAGGCGAATATGTCATCCTCGCTGACATATGTTCAAAGATTATTGAATGCAGAAAAGGGACGTTCGATAAAGTAACTAACATTCAATACAAGATGATGGTTGCCATCCTGACTAAGTTAAAAATTAACTGGTCTCTTTACGTGTTCAATCGCTTCAAAGCAGCGATGGCTAAGTCCGTTAATAGCCTTACGGGATTTTGCTAAGTCGTATTCTCTGCTCTAGCGGATATACGAAAGCGTCTGGGAAAAAGATCCCAGCGACCAAGTTTTATGGCAAGAAAATGATAAGCGAGCTTCTTAACCCGTGGAAACCTGGCGGAGCAGCGGTTCCAAAAGATCAACGTGTTGTTCGCAGTGATGATGAAGATCAAGCGTCCTCGTCATCATCATCATCAGAAGAAGAAGTGGTGGTCAAGCGACCTAAGAGAAAGCTCATTCTCAAAGTCGCTGAGCCATCCAAGCCCACAAAGAAGCAAAAGCCTGAACTAAAGAAGAAGAAGCCGGAACCCAAAAAGAAACAAAATATCCCTTCTTCTTCTCCTCCCTCGCCTAAGTCTCCTTCTCCTCCTCCAGCGTTTTTCTTTTCCGTTCCTGAGGAAGAAGAGACAGCAGTGGAAGAAGAAGTACCGCTTGCACGAAGGCGTACTCTTACTCCCACTCCCGCAGTATCTTCTAGCGCTCCCACAAATCCAGCGCTTAGAGAGTCAGCGAGTGCTTCCGTCTCTGACGTTGTTCCCAAAATCAGCTCAGATCCTCAAGACGTTTCTCCATCTGAAAGGCTTCCCAATGTTCAGGGTAAGTATTTTCTAAGCAAATTAGTCTATCCTTTCCTCGTTAGTTTCCTAAGTCTCTAACGCTAGGATAAAAACAAAACAAATTCTTTCAGCGCCAAGTGAAGCAGATATTCATTATGTTCTCAACACGCTTGAAGAACTAAATATCCCTATTCGTGCTGATCTAATAACTTCTTTTATCGATTTAGAACCCGACGAAGAAGTTCAGGAGCCTGAGGCTCTTGTCCAAGAAACAGATCAAGCGACTAAGACAGTCGATGATAGTCCTCAGGGTAAGCGATGTAGTATTTTCTTTGTAAATTTCTACTCAGTAGGAATTTTTGCTTGCTTTTCTCAATCGCTTACATGTTTCAGCTCATGACGGAGCTAATGACGGAATTCATGATGAACCAATCGCTGAAGCCCCTCCTCTCTCGGAGATTCCAGTTGAACTAGACATGGACATGGCAACTGTCGTGCATATTGCTAAAGAAGCATTCCAAGTTCTTCCTGACGCTGAAAGCTCATCAGCGAGTGAAGCAACTTTAAACGCTGAGCGGTCGATAGAAGTGGCCCCCATTCCAACAGAAGCTATTGCCTTTGTTCCTACGCCAACCGGACCTCCTCCTCGTGTCATTGATTTCTTCCCGCACGGATATCATCCAGATGTCGAATTTTATTATGCTGCCAGAGAACGTGACGCTCAAATGCTTGCCGAGTTGGAAATCAACTTTCAAACCACTCTCCATCGGCCCGATATGTCCGATACCAAGAAATTTGAGTTTTTCGAGCGTATTGCAGATTTAGGACTATATGACTTAGAGCGACTTCAATCTCGCCTTGAGTACATTCGTCGTCCAGTGTTCAATAGAGCTGACTTTGATCAACAGCGATTTACTCTAACAGGTCGCTCGGACGAGTCCTTTTATCCTCTGCGCCAAAGCAAGATTGTTTTCAAGAACCCACACATGGGTGATTGGAACAAAAATCCTGATGAGGAAGATCTCAATAAGATAGGATACTCTGCTCTCCCCTCCGTTGTCAAGTCTCCCCAGAACGCTCTCTCTCCAAATCCACTCAAACTCTGGAAAGGCAAAGGCTCGCTTGTTGCGGAGCGCCCAAATCCAGTCAACTCGTGGATTGAAGATGAGGCTCGTGAATATCTTGCCAGATTATGGGCTGAAGACTATGATGATGAAACAGAACGCTTCGAGAAATTCTTAGCCGCTAGAAAAGATCAAAACAAAGCGAACAAACTTGGAAAACGATGGATGATGGATACAGCCAAATGGGCTGAAGAGTTCGTTCTTCACTTCTACACCCTTGATGAACTCGTCAAATATCCATTCCTGTTTAATTTTGGAATAGAATATAGACGCCGAGGATTTGCCACCTTTTTGCTTCAACAGCGTCAGATAATTGCCGGGAATGTTAGCACTTTGCCACGATACAGACAGCCAATCGAACGCTACATTCGCCAGCAGCTCGCCTTATTCAGCCAGGGCAGACGCTACGTTTTGCATCCTCGTGCAAACTTTGTTCAACGAATCTTCCCTGCCCTCAACGAAGACGCTTCGTCAAGTAAACAACCAATTCTTCAAAGCCAGAGTCAGATTCGTGTTGACACTTCAACAGAACACGCTGAGTTTGCTGAGTTCCACCGAGATATGAGAGCAGTGATAGAAAATGTCCAAGCATTGGATACAAGTTTCAATCACTATTCAGGGTTAAACGATTTCCGAGGATATACTCTCCACCCTGTGCTCTTCAGTGAACAGAATATTCAAGTGGCCAAGATGATCTCGCTGATTAGGCCAGTGGACCAAGAAGCAGCTCAAGCGTTCATGCCGTTAATTTTGGACTTTTTCAACACATATACCTCAGGGATTGCTTTACCAGAAGGTGTGCAACTTGCACTAAGTACTGACGAGCGTGAAGACACTATATTCTTTAACCCGCAATCTAGCCTGATCAGTCCCCGGCATGTGATGGAAGCCCTTGGCCCCCTCTGGGTTATTGGCATTCGAGAACCTTCCCCTCCCTCAATCCAAATTCTGAAAGAAAATTCTGCTCCTACTGCGGAAGTCGCTCATCTCCCTGAGGCTTCCTTGCCAGATTCTTCTAGCGCCCAAGTAGTCGAGCCCCCAGCGAGTGCTGATTCTACCTTGGATCATGCCATTGAAGAAGTGCACGCTGAAATTGCTCAAGCGCCTGTAGAACCTCTTCTAAGAGATAAAACCAAAGGCAAGGCTGCAGTTTCAAGTTCTTACGGACTTCTCCCATCCCCAGAACGTCCTTCTTCGGATTCAGATTCCGACAGTGACTTAGAAGCCCGAGATTTCAGAAAGGCTGTACGGAACTCGCTTCACCACATCGAAGGTTCCTGCTCCAAGCTTTCTGAAGCCGCTACCAGACAGACTCGCTTAATGTCTGATACCGAAGCCGTGACATTGCCAAAGCTTCAAATTACAGCACCATTGCTATCATGGAAAGCATGTCCCCTCTTATCGCTGAGCTCTCCTCTGAATTCAATCGTCACCTTGCTCAGAGCGCTTCGGCTGATGCGGACCGACACGCTTCATCCGATGCCGTTGCTGAAAGTGTCGCTCAACAGATTGCTCTTCTAGTCCAAGAAGTTTGCCTTTTGCGCCGCGATGTCGCTGATCTAAAATTGTCCCTTGATGAAGTCAAGAAGGGGGAAAGTAAAGAAAAGACCAAAGCGATTTCCAAGACGGATAATAAACATTGGCGTTCGATGTTTGATGAACTGGTAAGCATTAAGAGAATGCTATCCAAGAAACGAAAACCAAGGTATTATCTCGGAAAATACGCTCTTCCCCAGTTGGACCCCGACTTCTTAGAGAATATGGGATTTCATGCTTATGCCGGACCGCTACAACGACCTGTGAATTGGAGACCGTCAAATGACCGTCAAAAAGATATATATTATGATTTGATTCGAGAACTTGGCATTCCACCAAGGGATTGGACGGAAAGGTTGTTAGAGCTAAATGAAAGCGCCAGACTCCGCAGGCATGACTATGATGAAATCCAGCATACAACTATGATCGACATTGATCGACTCTTAAAAGAACTAGCGTTAGAAGTTCTTCAAGGCGAAGAAAGAGCAAAGCGACAGAAGAAATAAATGTTTTTTTGCATATTTTATTTCATTCTTATTCTTTTCAGTATAAATCATGTATGCTTCATTTCAATACATATGAATGATTTATGCTGAAACAACTTGTTGAAGCCAAACTAACTTTATCTAACATTACTAACCTTTCAAACGCTAACTTATTTTATTTTGGGCTTTTCTTTGAACTCTTAAACTATAAAAGAGTTATAAGAGTTAAGGTCTTGACATCATCAAAAAGGGGGAAATTGTTAGGAATTTCATGTTAGATGTTTTGATGATGACAAGATAGGATTCAATGTGAGACCCCAAATAAAATGTAAGTTTATGCTTTCATAGATCATTGTATAAAGCGTTTAAAAGAGTTTGTAATTTTGTTTAGGCTTGTAATTTTTATCCTCATAGATTTTAGACTAAGTCTTAGCGACTGAATTAATAATAGAATTCTAGGTGAGTCTATTTGAGAAGAAGTTGAAGACCAGCGTCTGAAGTCAACCGAAGATGAAGATTCCGTCTTAGCGCCTGTCAAACGCTAAGAGACCGCAGTTCAGGATTCATGAATCAAGCGTTCAAATACTCGAGCGACTTAAAGAAGATTCACCTGAAATAAATCCTCAAGGACTTAAATGCAATCATTCAACGGGCATTTATTTCCAACGGGAAATAAATTCAAATTGCATTAAATGCCTGATAAAAGCATTAAATGTGATAAGCTACTGTGACTTTTGGACAAGCCTCCCTTTGACCAGACTGTCAGAACTTTCAAAGTTTTAGCTGCTCCCGTCCAATCGGTTCCAGCGAATTTTCAGGAATGTCAGATTTTAAGTACAAACACGCGCTACGTGAAAGGCACGCTCCTACATGTGTCCAACGGACAGATCCCAAGAAATTGCCTATAAATACCTTACTCCAGAAAATCAAAAAGAAGGAACAACATCAAGAATATACGAGAAATTATGCCAAAAATCCTACGTACATTCTTTCTGAAAAAAAGCTTAGAGATTTCATAGCCAAAACTTTTCAAGCTTTCCATCTACATTCAAACAGTCACAAATATCTCAAACATCTTCCAAAGAAGAAATCCAAACTCCAACTGAGATATTCCAAGTTGTTTGATCTTTTTTAAAACAAACAAAACCCAAGTGATAAACCTCAACATTTCATCTGAGTGAGAAAAGTTGTTGAAAACTTTCAGGCAGCATTTCTGAGTGAGAGAAGCTTGAAGAAGACGATCTTCATTGGTGCTGAAGTCTGTGTGATCAAGGAGCCCAAGATCATTTTCATCCATTACTATTGTGTAGAAGTTTCTGTGTGATCCTTTGATAATCATCATAGTAATTTCCTCCAAGTGAAAAAGGAGAAGAAGGACGTAGCTGGGATTACATCACCCAGTGAACCTTACAAATTATTGTGTCATTTATTTTATTGTCTTATATTATTCACTTCATATTATTCTAAAAAAGACAAGTAAAATTGCAAAGCGACTAATTCAACCAAGAGAACGCTAAATATTATTTCCGCTGTGCTAACCCTGATTAAGCGATCTAAGTGTTGCCCTACTTTGGTAAACTGCTGAAATCACTAAGTCTAAGTTAACTATTCTGAAGCGTCTGACCCAAGCGCTCAGTTTTTCCAAGCGTTCAAATTTCTAAAGTGATACGAAAGTTTTTGTGAAGTCAAAAAAGACTTCAGGGTCTATTCAACCCCCCCCCCCTTCTAGACCCTTTCGTATGCCACTTGGGACCACCAATTGTCAACCCACCACTCCACCGCCACCGTCCTACCATCCCCTGCCCCACCGTAGATGTCCCATTACTGTAGCAACATAGCCCACAAAAATCAACCCCTGCCGCCACTGCCCGTTGAGATCTGTTGAACGCTACCCTTCTCCTCTAAGCCACCCAATAACACCTCCCACCACCCGTAGCCCAACCTTCATTCTCAGATCATCCATCTCGCCACCACTCCTCTCTTCCACAAATATCAGCCACCACAAGTATCTTGTTCTTAGATTCTCCGTCCAGCCACCCCTCCTCCCTTCCCAACCGACATTTAAGAGAGGAAAAAGCATAGAAGCTTTATGTAATCTATTTTGTTTGCATGTATAATTTCTAGTGGCCATGAATTTGATGACCATTGAGGTGGATTTATAATGTTGTTTGTGGGAGTGTAATGGGTTTTTCAAAAATATTGAGCATATAGTATTGTTATTGCAGTATGGAGTTTTGAAGATGCAGTCTTTGATTTTATTCAAGGGTTGAATGATTAAATCTTTGATTTATACCATAGAAATTATTGTATTTTCAGCTACTCGAAAATCACCATCACCACGAGCCTGCACCACTGCTCATAGTTTCAGATTTGTGATTCAATTTTGAGATTTGTGATTTTCAGATTTTTGTGATTTTTTAGATTTGTGATTTTCGAATTTTTAGAATTCCATCACCACCATGCTACCACCATCATCATTTATCACCATCGTCTCAACTAAAATTCCATTTGTTATTTTCAATTTTTTTGTGATAATTTTTATGTCTTATTTTGGATTTCGGTGCTCTAAGGAGGCGGTGGGGGCATGGGTGGCATTCGGTTCTAGTGCAGGCGATGGATTAGCAGATCTGGGGAAGAAGAATGGGGCAAAAGGAAAAACAAAGAAAATAGTATTTTGGAAGGATAAAATCGTCATTTTACATTTATAATTCATTTAAAAAACTAACCCACTCTCAGTTTGGGCGAGTGGACTACACTCTCCGTTAATTTGTAATGGAGAGGGGTTTTTGTGCAAGATTTTGATAACACAGGGGCATGAACAGCTTTTTTTTTAACATAGGTAGGTTTTGTGCAATTTTTTATTAACACAGGGGTGTAAAATGTAATTTTCCCATAAATGAACCACCTCAACTTTAAGACAATCTCTCAGCTTATAAATCTAAATCTTGTAGAGGGATTACCCAAAGGACCATTTCATAAGGATTGCTTTTGTGACGCTTGTCAAATGGGAAAACAAGTTAAATCATCTTTCAAGAGAAAGCCTCATCTATCTATCTCAAGGATACATGAACTACTTCACATGGATCTATTTGGACCTGTTCAAACGATCAGTGTGAGTAGTAAAAATTATACGTTGGTGATACTAGATGATTTCTCTCGATTTACTTGGGTAGGATTCCTTTCATCCAAAGATGAGACATGTGTCAAGTTAACAATGCTTATTCGGAAACTTCAAACATTGAAAAATCTTAAGGTTGCAAGAATAAGAAGCTATCACAGTATTGAGAAGTTCTGTGCAAAGAATGGAATACATCATGAGTATTCAGCTCCCAGAACTCCCCAACAGAAAGGTGTTGTTAAGCGCCGAAACAGAATGCTCAAGGAAGTCGCTGATGTTAGCAGAATCCAAGCTTGCTCCTAGGTTTTGGGCCGAAGCGATCAACACTGCATGTTACACTCAAAACCGTTGCATGATCAACAAACAGTATGGGAAAACTCCATATGAACTATGGAAGGGACGTATGTTAAATGTTTCATATTTTCACGTCTTTGGCTCAAAATGCTTTATTCATAATAATGGATCCCAATGCCTAAAGACACTTGATCCTAAAGCGGATGAGGGAATCTTTCTAGACTACGCCAAGAATGAAATGAATTTTCCCATCCTAAATAAGATCAAATCGAAGGTGGAGGAATCTATTCATGTTGTTTTTGATGATGCTAACCAAGAACCGAGTAAGGTAAATGTGAATGATGTAGGAGTTGAAGATCTGTGTCATCAAGCGTCTGAGATAGATATTGATGATAGTGACGTAGATGATAAGATCTTAGTTCCCCCTCCTAAGATTACTCGTGAGATTATTTTGGATAACAAAGTAAGATTTGTTGATGATCATGAAGAGAGTGATCATGAAGGGCAAAGGATCCGTGAACTTGAAGCTCCTACGCAAGAGGAGAATCAAGCGTCTGAGCAAGTGAGTCCAACACCTGTTCAACCTCTTAACCCTTTCCAACCTGATATACTATGGCTACGTGATCATCCACCTGAGAAAATTATTGGAGATATTGAAGCACCTGTTAGGACTAGGGCCGCTACATTCGATGAGGCCATGTTCGCAAGCTTTCTATCTCAAATGGTACCTAAGAAAGTAAATGAAGCGTTAAGTGATCCTAGTTGGATTGAAGCCATGCAAGAAGAACTTAATCAGTTTGAGCGTAGTAAGGTATGGACGCTAGTACCAAGGCCAACTTACTAAGGAGTTATTGGGACTAGATGGGTCTATAGAAACAAGATGGATGCGAATGGCACTGTGATAAGGAACAAGGCCAGACTTGTTGCTTAAGGTTATTGCTAAGAAGAGGGTATTGATTTTGATGAGCCATATGTTCCTGTCGCCTATCTTCAAGCAATTCGCATGTTTCTAGCGTATACAGCGTTCAACAAGTTTACGGTGTATCAGATGGACGTGAAGAGTGCTTTTCAGAATGGTAAACTCCAAGGAGAAGTTCATGTGGAGCAACCACCAGGATTCATCAACAGCTTTGGTAAGGGTATGGTCTACAAGCTAGATAAAACACTTTATGGGCTTAAGCAAGCACCCGAGCATGGTATGACACTCTCTCTATTTTCCTTATTGGTAAAGGTTTTTCAAAAGGCAGCGTTGATACAACATTATTTAAAATTGCCAATGACGAAGATATTCTCTTAGTCCAAATTTATGTTGATGATATTATATTTGGTTCTACTAATAAGCGCCTATGTGAGAAGTTTTCGAAAATGATGCAAGAACAATTTGAAATGAGCATGATGGGTGAATTAACTTTCTTCTTAGGATTACAAGTCAAACAATTCCCTAATGGCATATTTATTAACCAAGCTAAATATACACGTGACATGATTAAGAAATTTGGTATGGAAAATGCATCATCATTAAAAATTCCAATGAGCCAAACGCTTAAGTTAGATAAAGATGAAAGTGGGAAGAAGGTTGATATCACTAAATATAGAGGTATCATTAGGTCACTTCTTTATCTTACTGCTAATAGACCTGATATTATGTTTTCGGTATGCATGTGTGCATGTTTTCAATCTAACTTTAAAGAGTCACACTTAATTGCTGCCAAGAAGATCCTTAAATACCTAATTGGCACACAAAATGTGGGCTTATGGTACCCAAGGGACTCTCCTTTGAACTAATTGGTTACTCAAATGCAAATTTTTCAGGTTGCAAAATAGATCGTAATAGTACTAGTGGTACATATCAATTTTTAGGTGATAGGTTAGTTTCGTTGCATAGTAAGAAACAACAATCGATAGCTATCTCTATCGCTGAAGCTGAGTATGTAGCTGCAGGCGTTTGTTATGCACAGGTGTTATGGATGGGGTAACAACTTAGAGATTATGGTATAATCTTAGGTCCAACCCCCATTCATTGTGATAATCAAAGCGCCCTAGCCATGACTCAAAACCCTGTTCTTCATTCCAGAACCAAACATATTGACATTAGATACCATTTTCTTTGTGACCATGTTTAAAAGAAAGATATCAAGATATCTCCATGCAATTCATTAGTACCGAAAAACAATTGGCAGATATCTTCACCAAACCGCTCAACGAATAACACTTTCTCACTTTAAGAAGTGAATTAGGTATGATTGATTTAAATGCTTAATGATTCGAAACATCATATTTTATAGGCATAAAATTTAGGGGGAATTTTATTTTATGCTTAATGCTTTCAAAGGATACACTAATAAGTAGGGGGAACCTTAAAATTGATAACTGTATTAGAAAAGTGAAACTGACCAAAAATGTTTCTCTTGCATTGGTCATAAGCACTTGGTCTTTTGCATTAAAATTGCTTAGACGCTACTAAATCTTTCAGCGTCTGAACATCTTTGCAAAAGTAACTAGACGCTTAACCTATTCCCAGTTAAGTGCTTATCATAAAAGTATTTCAAAGAGCGTGCTACCTGACGCTAAATAGAGTAGGTGGAAAAGTCAAAGCAATTAATGCTGAAATGACATTCCTCACCTTTGTTCAAGAAAACCAAAGGGTACTCATTACTTTTAAATGATGGTTCAGCAAATGTACGTGCGTGTCTTCACTACAGTGTGTTTCAAGCGCGTACAGTTCACGTTGAATATTTAAAAACCTTTTGAAATTCAAAAAGCAACTGCAAAAGTAACCGCAGACACCAAAATTTTATATTTTGTATTTATCCAACGCAGTTTCCATATCTTTTTTGCACACTTTCCCACCCATTATTATAGAATTTACTGCACAGATTTAATTTTACTTAAAATATGGCCAAATCTTATATAAACAGTTAATTCCCACTCATCTATAAATTCAAGAAATTGCAGAAGTCTTTCCTTTTATCACTCATATTTTCTAAAGAGCTATCTGCAAAAACTCTCTCTCTCTATCACACACAGAGTTAACTGCTTCCATTTCTTCAAACCTCTCTAAAAATGGCCCCCAAGAAATCCTCAAAATCTGCTACTACTTCTTCTTCACCAAATCCCCAGGTTGAAGTTCATGTGAACCCAGGTTTCTTGGTTGATTGGGATTATCTTTACTCCCAACAAAACTTTCCAATTCGTAGTATTTTCATCTCCTTTGAACAACAAAAATTGAAATCTCTCATGACCAGTCATTATCAACTTCATTTAGAGGCTCTCAAAGAATTCTATGAGAATGACAAACTTTTTGATGATGGTCTTTCTATCACATATTTATTCCCGAAGTTTCCCAACACTATCTTCACCCGTAATTCCGATCTTATTACCGATTTCTTTCAACTTTCAAATAAAGGAATCTTACCTTCTGACGTCGGTGTCGGAGATTTCTATGTAGTTTAGGAACATATGAAATTAAAAGACGATTCTTCATACTCGCACAATTTCAAGAAAAAGGAGTTGAAGGCGAAGTATCAAATAATGGTGGATATCTGCGCTAAGGTTCTTAAGTGCAGAGGCAGTTTGTTTGATAAGATTAGCCATCTGCAATTTCAGATGAT
This sequence comes from Buddleja alternifolia, assembly GCA_019426215.1. NCBI lineage: Eukaryota > Viridiplantae > Streptophyta > Magnoliopsida > Lamiales > Scrophulariaceae > Buddleja > Buddleja alternifolia. The sequence continues at coordinate 40,100,825 of CM033390.1, read as the reverse complement.
GGTGGCTATTGCGAAGAATTACCAAATTAATTGGCCAAAAGAGAATTTTTTGGGTAAAAAGATGATTTCCACTCTTCCAGGTCGGTGGCGTTGCGTTGCCAAAGGAAGAACGCGCTAAACTCAAAGCTGAAAAATTGAGCAAGCAACGAGAGGAAGAAGCGCTTCACAGGATTGCTACAACTGACTTCTATGAAGATTATTCTGAATTAATGTCTCCCACTAAAGAGCGCCCAGCAGACGTTGTATTGGGTTTGAACGTCAAGAAGTCCAAGTCGGCTCCTCAAGCGCCTTCTAAGAAGTTGAAGAGAAAGAATTTATCATCCCCTCCTCCTTCACCCATTCATTTCGAGAAGGACGCTGAGGAAGAAGAGCAAACAGAAGCTTTTAAGAGGCAAAAAATAGTTGGATCAATTCCAGCTGAATCTGAGGTAATTTTTGTTACTACCGCTCGTGAAAAATCTGTTTCTTTAACACACCAAAAGATTCTCACTCCATCAGCTAGAAAGCTAACTTATCCTCATGGTATCTCACAGTCAAGCACCCCATTAAGCGCTCCTATAGAGCCAAGTGCAGAATCTATTCGAGCATCAGACTCTCAAGAAGAACCATCAGTCGCTCAAGCTGATTTGCAAAAGGAGCCTGAGGCTAGTGAACCCCAAGTTCATCCTTTGGAGCCCGTAGTTGAGACTAGCACTCAGGGTAAGAAATTTCTTCTACCAAGGCCTTCTCTCGATTTTCTACCTTCTGTAGAAAATTTAGTCTTAAGGTGTGTTTCTTTCTTTCAACTCCTTTAGATGTCGATTGAAGAATATGCTGTTGCACCTATTTTTGAGAGCATGGATGTTGATTTCTCTACTGTTGTGCCAATCACTCAAGATGTTGCTGCAATCGCTGAAGGTGATCTCCCATACATAGTGGGTGGATCAGCTGCTAGGCATTGGGTGGTATTAGATCGAGACATAGACCACTCAGCTCTCCCTCAGACTTTACTCGATGAAGACTATGTTCCGCATGGAGACATTGAAGAAGGTTATGTCCATGCTGAGCACTGGATTCAAGAAGCACTTGAGTATGATGCCTGGTTTTCCCAGATTCTTTTTGATGAAAAGTTGAAAGAACCTCAGAAAGAGAAGCTCATTAGAATTGCATCTGAGGATCCAGCGCCCCCAAAAGTCTAAGAAGACCATGAAATCCAAGTATTCTAAATCTAAGTCTTCTACCTGTACTGCAGAAGAGGAAGTCCCCACAAGGACTTTGGCCGATATTTTTGCTGATATTGTAGCCTCTAAACCTCCTAAGCTCTAAAAAACTCCCAAACCCGTGAAGAGGACTTTAGCTGAGGTTGATTCTGCATACTATGATGCTTATCTGCACAGTGAACCGGAGGCTAAGCCAGCAAGGAATTAGACGCTCAACTTTTATGATAATTATTCTCATATTTCTCAGAGTCCAAGTGAGGAGACACTCAATAAGCTTGGCTATTCTCACTACCCTGGGAAAGTAGCTCACTACTCCAATCTTGAGATTTCTCAGCCCCTCCACTTGTGGAAAGCTAAAGGAATCTCAATTCCTGATAAGCCCGTAGATTTGAAGCAAATGATTTCCCGAGAAGCGCAACCATACTTCGAAAGAATATGGCATGGAGATTATAGTCCAGACCTCCAGCGTTTCCTCGCTTTGAAGAACATTCATGATCGCGGATTTAGAGCTATCATTGCAGCCGGTTCAGAATGGCTCATTCAAGAAGCTAAAAGGATTGAGCTATATGACTGTTGAAGAAATGGTTGACAACCCAGTATTGTTTAATCAAGCTATTCATGACAAACGCAAACGCTTTGCCCGCTATTGTCTTTATTCCAGAATCCAAGGCCTCGGACCTGTTCTATCTTTGCCAGATATTCAGCAACCTGTTGAAGAATCCCTTCGCCAAGCGTTCACCGAGCTCAGTCAGTCCAATCTTGTTCCAGATGAGAGCAGCGTTCCCAGTGGTGAATCTTCAAGCGCTAATGTGGAAGTGGCTACTGAACAGCGCTATGAGTTTCTCTTCAATCGTATAAGACTCAGAGACACTGTGAAACTATTCGATCACATCTTTATGCAACATGTTGTCACAGCAACTGGGGCCACTATTAATGACTTCTCAGGTTTCATCTCTTTGGATTCCTACCCCTAGGAGTTAAGCGCTCATTACCAGAGGGTAATCGATTTGCTCGAAGGACATTGTAGCCTAACGCTTACTCACGTTGTTTTTCCATACTTAGAGGACTACTGCAAGCATTACATTTCTAATCTTCCAGACTTGCCAGCAGATAGATTGTTGTATTTCAGCAAGGAGAAAACTAATGACTCTCTGTTCTTTATTCCAGGGTCAAGTGCCAGGTTAACTCCGGTTCATCCTATTGATGTTATTGGTCCTATGTGGGTAGCCGCTAAAGAAAGCCCACTTTCTATTTTTTGCAAGAATTACTCCAGCTCTCTACTTCGAAAAATATTTCATGGCTGGATGTCATGCCAACAATAGGAATGACTCCTACAGAGATCATTCCAGAATCATCCATAATTTTATCGTTGCAGTGGCTCCCACAGTTTCGTAAGCACTATTCCTCAACGCCACTTCTTGCTAACTCTGCTTTTGAGTATACAGATACTCTTGTTCCTGTCGTCTAAGAAGCGTTTTTTGAGGAGGATGTGGAGGCAACTTTTGAGGAAGAAGCCCCTACCAACGCTCTCGTTCCAGTTACTGATGAAACACTCTCAAGAGCTGAGGCCAATGGAGCTACTATGGATTCTACAGAAGTTCATGCTCCAGATGCTGCTCTTCTAGAAAAGAAACCTATTACTGCTTCAGAGGAACCTCTCGTAAGAGATCCCACGCGTGGTAAAGCGGCTGCTTCCAAAGAATCATTGCCCATTTAGGCACACTCCTCCAGAGGCTCCGATAGTGACCATGATCCGGACTTCAAAATGGCATTTCAGAACTCTCTCCATAATATCAAGGGTTCTTGTTCATGCCCAGAAGAAACTAGAGGTTCAATTCTCCATCAAGTAGAAAGAACTCGCCTAAATGATATACAGAATGTTTCCAATACCTACACTGTTAATAGTATGAAACAAATCACCCCGCTTGTCAAAGATCTTTCTTATAGCGTCAACCGGACGCTCTTCGAGAATGCAACTACAGACGCTGATCGTCACTCTCTTTCCAACTCAGCAGCTGAGAGTATAGCTGCTCAAGTAACTCTCCTGATAGATGAAGTAAAACTTCTTCGCCGAGAAATATCCAAGATTCGCTCATTAGAAGCACCTCTTGATGCTGATGTCAAGAAGGGGGAAAAGGGTAAATCCAAGAGCTTGCCAAGCTCTGATGACAAGCGTTGGGAAAGCCTGCAAAGTGCGATTCAAATGATCCAGCAGGCTGTCCTCAAAAAGCGTAAACCTCGTTTCTATAGAGGTTACCCAATTCCAGACTTCTCAGTTGAGCTACTTGAAGAGTTAGGAATTCCGCCGTTTGCCGCTTTTGTGCCCATTAACATCCATCCAAATAAAGCCCTAATCACAAGATCTTGTGAGATTTTTGAAGAACTATTGTCTGAACTGGGAATCGACAATGCAATCTCGCACAAGCACCTCCACAATTTTGAGGAGTTGGCTGAAAGAATGGGACATCTACAATTTGCCAACAGCACTCAAATAAAGATGAGGGAAGTAAATGACAGGTTATGGAAATTTGCAGAGATGCTCTCCAAACAAGAGCAAATGAAGCAAGATCCGAAGAAACCACAAACTTCCTCAACCAAGAGAAAGCGATAAAAGCTTTATTTTTTTAAGCGCTTCATGTTTTTATATTTCCTTGTAATTCATTGTACTTAACGATATATTTAATGAATGAGCTTCCTGAAACATCTCGTTTCTGGCTATATATACTAACGTATAACTAACCTCTAACTTTTAAATGCTAACTTTATATTATCTTTGGTAATCTTTCTAGCTCTTGAACTATAAAAGAGTTAAGGTCTTGACATCATCAAAAAGGGGGAAAATTTTAGGAAATTTCATGTTAGACCCCAAAGATATGTAAGTTTACCTTTATTAGAATATGTATAAGCGCTTAAAGTTATCGAGTTGTAATTTTCAGTTAAGGCTTTTATCTTTATAGTTTTAGACTAGTATCTAGTGCTTGAGCTATGATAGAATTCTAGGTGAGTCTATCAAAGTTAAATCGGAGATCAGTGTCTGAAGACCTTGAAGATGAAGGATTTGTTAAGCGGCTGACAAGCGCTTGAGAATCAATTCAGAACGATAATGCCATGAGTGCCTGTCGACACCTGAATTTATTCTGAAGTCAATAAGCTATTTAAGATTTATTTCCAACGGGAAATAAATTTAAATGCATTAAATTATTGATAAGAGCATTAAATGTGATAAGGCCTATTGACGGTACGGAGAAGCCTTTCTATTATCTGTCAACTCAAAGTAGGTCTGCTACCCATTATGTGCAGCAGAATTTTCAGAGATGTCAGAAGAATACTATTTCACGCGCCTCGTGCTTCACACGTTCCTGAATGTGTCCAACGGACAAATCCCGAGAAAAGTCTATAAATAGATACTCATAGCTCAAACCAAAAAGACATAGAATTATTCACTTACGCTGTTGAAATCTATACACATCATCAAAGCTCAAAATATTCATAGCCAAAATCTTTTTGAGCTTTTACATCTCTACAGCCAAACTAATATCTCTTACATCTTTCCAAGAAGAATCATCATTTAAAGAGATATTCCAAAAATGTTTGAACTTTTCAAATCAAACAAACCTTGATAAAATCCATCAACCTCTTCAATTTGACTGACGAAGTTGTTAATAGACAAACATTATTTCTGTGTGGAAGAAGCATTGCCAGAAGCAGATCTTAGCCGAGTTGAAATTTTTGTGATCGGGGAACTCGAGATCAAGTCTTCATCAATTTGCTATTGTGTTGAAGTTGTCCTTGTGAAACCTCGTAAATCATTTTAGTGGATTCCTCCTGTGTGGAAAGGAGTAGAAGGACGTAGCTGGGATTACATAAACCCAGTGAACCTTACAAATTCTTGTGTCTTATTTACTTATTGTTTTATTGCTTAATTTATCATACGTTATCATAAAGCATACATTATCAAATCTCTAAGAGCAACTAACTATCTCTAAGCGCTTAATTTGTTGCATAATATAGACTTGTATAAAACTTCCGCTGTGCTAACCCTGATATAAGTGCTGAGCGCCTGATTCATTTTGATCAAGTACTCAAAACTAGTGTCTAAGTTAACTTTACAAAAACAAGTCTTAATTTTTGAAAAGAAATTCAAGGTCCATTCAACGCCCCCCCCCCCCTCTAGACCCTTTCATATGCCACTTGGGACCAACAAATTTGATTGACGAGAGTTTGTTAAGACATTTTCACTTGAGTCACATGCACACTTCGCTGACGGATAATTTAGGTATATCGTCAGCTTCCTACAAGCTTTCCTTATGCACGCATATAAGCTATTTATTTTGTTATTGTTTGCCTCTGTTTTAACTTTGATTGTCTTCGTTGCCAAGTGCCAGCATGTTTAGGGCCCTTTAGAAGAATAAGGTTGGGCTATCTCCTCCTGGTAAGAGTGCCAATGGGGCACCTGTTCGATCGAACTCAAAGAAGAGAGCTCTTGACACACCTCCAATTTTACTTGATGAACCAGCTGCTAGGCAAGCTGACAAGAGAGACAAGTACAAACGCCTTGGAGGGCAAAAGAGAGCCTCTCCCTGCATGCTGATGGGCAGGGTCCCGAGCACCAGCCTCCTTCTCAGCCATCCCTCGAGCTATCCGCCGCGAGAGCTTCTGTTACTTTGACACCTCCTTTCCAGAGGGCTCGTGGTCATTCTTCTCTAGACAGGGTTCCCTCCACTTCACTTTTCCTTGGTGGGACACAGATGGCTTGTGATCAGTTACTAATGATGTTAGGTGCCCGGCGAGCTAATTATTTTGGGCTCAACCATATTAAATGCAAACACTATGACAGTTTTGTTTTAAATATATTGAATCTTTTGTTAAATGGTATGCTTCTTTATTGTTATAACTATTGGTAGTATAGATAAAGATTCCATGGATTAGATATGGTTAGGGGAGACGGTCAGGGAAAACATATAAAATGCTCTCAAAGACCGTAATCCTAAATATTGTTCCAAGTCATAGAGGCTATGAGATGTGAGATATCACTGGTCTCGTCAAGACTTGTTCATACTTGTATTCCTTGAGATGTGGGATATCACTAGCCCCCTACTCTTGAGATGTGGGATATCACTATAAGATGTCAATGCCTTAAGTGGCAATACATGTATGTAGATTCATACTAGATTATGGAACTGAATGGCCCTGCTTAAGGACTCCCATTTGGTGCTGTCGAACATGGAGTCCTTAAGTTTCATAGTGTAAGATTAATCCTTAGACCTAAGATGTCATTTAGAAAGGGCACTACCCACTTTGTTTTGATATGCACGTGCACTCCAGGAGAGTCATACGGCGTGTTTGTTGGGTATAATCTGGTAGTGCAGTGGAACAAATGGCAGTTGGAGAGGGATTCATCCAGGGTCACGAGTACCCTATTTTTTCTATGCTGTTGCGAGAATCTAAATGATCATGAAAAGCCTTTGATCAAAGCGGTTGTTTTCTAAGAGGGATTGGTGATCCCGGATTGGAAGACTGGATCATTATATGTCACAACACAGTCATAGTTTTCCAATGTAATTAGGGTTCGACCGTCACCATACCCTAGACCATGGATGGGAAATTGATGAAGGATTCCACTCACATGCCGATCGTAACTCGGTTAGGTTATTTGCTTTTCATCATTGACATCTAGGTAGTCGTGGCGACATTGCTAGACATCGAACCATGACCAATAGATGCCTTGGATTAATTTGGTGAAATTAATGCAAGGACTAGTTAATTATTTCGAATAATTAATCTAGCCTGTGGGGACTTATTCCTAGCTTGACAACGAGCCTGAGGGGTCACACACATAACTTAGTGTAGTACCTATTGGCTATTTAATTCTTTGTGAATTATGATAGGATTAATTAATTGGATTTAATTAATCAAAGGAAAAGGAATTAATATAACTAGTTGATTAATAGTCCTATAATTTAATATTAGGATATTAAATTGGGAAGGACTAATTAATTAATTAGGGAAAATAAAATAAAATAATATAGGGAAAATCGCATAAGACCCCCCTGTGATATGCGAAACCTGCGCCAAACTCCCCTGTGTTAATTTTTTTGCAAATCACCCCTTTGTGTTATTTTTTATTTTGCATATTCCCCCTTTTTTGGTTTTTTTTGGTGTTATTTTTCATCATAAATGTCAATCCAATTGCATTTTTGCCCCAAACATGTTTATAATAGTTCAGTAATTTAATTTGGGTTGGATCTAGTACATTTATGATGGAAAAAAAACACCAAAAAAAATTGAAAAAAGGGGAAATATGCAGAATAAAAAATAACACAAGGGGGTGATTCGCAAAAAAATTAACACAGGTTGTTTAGAGCAGGTTTCGCATTTCACGGGGGGTCTTTTTCAATTATCCCAATAATATTTACACACACACATAAGTGCACGTGTGGCGTGTGTAATGTGTATATGTTGATTTGGTGGAAAGATTTATTATGCTCACCAAGTTTGTTAAATATATATTAATTAATATTCTATGAATATATTTATTAGGATCTTTAATTGGTTAAGGTAACTAATTAATAAGGAAGGATCCTATTAGATATATTTTAGGATATTGTTAGATATGGTAATATCTAATTAGTTGGAATAGAGTCCAATGAATTGTGGAGAGAGAATAAAAGAATAGAGATAATGCCATATATATATATATATATATATGTATTCACACGACTCTCTCCTAATTTTTAGGAGAGGGAGGCATGTGATACGCCTAGGGTTTTACCCTAGGTGGACTCTAGACATATGGGTATATTTCACCTCTTTTAATAATGTGCTTCTGAAGGTTGAAAATTTTGAAAAGTAATTTGAAAAATACACAAGTCTTTTCTCTTTATTCTCTCCCAATTTTTCTTTCACTTGAATTCTTCAAACTCATATGTGTTGAGTGCGAAGAACACTTAAATAATTCCAAACCCTTTTTCCTAAAAAGCCAAGATTCGATATTCTCCTTGCTAGCACTGGTGGAGATAATTGAGGGTACAAGCTAGGGTGTGGATACATCTCAGAGGCACAACGCTTGGAGCGCCAGGGCAAACCAATTCGAAGACTGTAGCAGGGAGTAGCTTAAAAAGACGTTGCTGCTTTAAGGTCTACTAGAGGTAAATACGTGTAAACGCATGTCTAGAATAGTTTTAGAATCCGATGGTACCATGTCGACATATCCCTAATTTCAGGGATTTCGCTTTATTTTGAAAATATATATATTCAGCTGCATCGGTATCCTTGGGGGTTATGCACGCAATCCCAACAGTGGTATCAGAGCCAAGGCTTAGACATGGCTTGGATTCTTTTCGTGTTTATATGCATTAAAATTAGTTTATTGCATATTGGAATTGGTTGAATTTTCTGTTTAATTTTTTGATCAGTAGATTTGATGTTAATCTGAAAATCGAGGGCTGGGTTTTTATGTTTAAAAAAAAAAGGAAATTGGAGGAGTTGCCATCGAACGGAAGCGCTGTCGGAACAGCTCCACCGCTATACGACGGCGACAGCAGCGGCTGCTGTTTCGGCAGCGCATGCAGCGTGCACGCTCCGCCAGTAGCGTGCCGCTGCTTAGCCATGCGCCATCGTGTGCGATGGTTGCTTTCGGGCCGCCTTTTTGACCTAGGGGTCGATTTTTGTTTTCCACAATTTTCATATGTTTTTCGTGATAATTGCGTTTTAGGCCTTGGGTCATTTTTTGCAATTAAATTAAAAGCGCAACCCTAATTTGTGATTTTGTAAAATTAAATTTTGAATCTCAAATTGAAATTATTTAAAGTTTATTCTAAAACTGGATTTTTAAAATTGGAATCGTTTTATTTAATTTAGAGAATTGATATAAAATGGAATTTATTAATTTTCGAAATTGAATAAAATTAGGTTTTGAAAAATCTTTTTAGATTAATTTGAAAAGTGTGACTTTTCATGGAAATTTCTAAAATTGGTTTTAGAAATTAGAGTCTTTGGATCCATTAATTAATTAGATCATCTTTAATTAAAGACGGTGAATATTAATTCATATTTGCCGGATAGCATGTTTATGTGATTATGTGGTGATCCGGGTTGAGCCATAGAATAATTGTTTTATAATTTGAAGTCCTTAGATTATAATGTTCAACACCTTGGTGGCTCAGGGTGTTTAGATAATGGCTTGACTGTGATCACATTTACCACTTTATGCATGATTACTTATTTTCTTGTGTTATGAATGTTATGCATGTATGCATGATCACCTAACAAAGATAAGTAATTGAAAAGGTGTGAGACCTTGTTTTGAAAACCCCCTTAATCCATATTAAGTCCTTAAATGGATAAATCGTGGGGGCCCAGAAGCTCCTTGATTAGGTCCAATGTCTTCCATCATTAGATGTGAGAGAGAATAGCTCGGCTTGTCATCATTGACCATGAGTCGTGGGATGGTGGCAAAGTTTAGTGTAGTAATCTCACAACTAGACCTTCTACTATGACAGGCGTTCACACTAGAAGTTAGGCCTGTCAATGGGTAGGCTAGACCCAGACCCAAAACTAAAATCTAAGCCTAAGGCCCAAGCCCAACCCATATTTAATGCAATTGATATCTAATCCATATATTTATAGTATAATATTTATATATATATATATATATAATATTTAAAATATTATTTTGTAAATTAAATAAAAAAGGAAAAGGAAAAGGAAAAAGAAAAAGAAAAAAAAAGGGGGTGGGGAACAGCACATCGTCTTCCCCACCCCCACATACACACACACACACACACAACACACACAGAGCAATACACACAGTAATACACACACGCAGAGTAATACACACACACACACATATATATATATATATATATATAACCCCCCCCCACACACACACAGTAATATACACACACACACACACACACATATATATATATATAACCCACACGCACACGCACAGTAATATACACACACACATGTATATAAAACCCACACACACACGCACAATAATATACACACACACACACATATATATATATATATAACCCACACACACACACACACATATATATATATAACCCACAAGCACAGTAATACACACACAAACACACACACATATATATATATATATAAAACCCACACACACACGCACAGTAATAAACACACACACATATATATAAATATATATATATGTATAAAACCCACACACACACGCACAGTAATACACACACATATATATATAAAACCCACACACACGCACAGTAATATACACACACATATATATATATATGTATGTATATATATATAATCCAAACTTTTTGCAATTGAAATTAGATTGAGATACAATTCAACAATTTGTGAGCAGATTGGGTATTTGGGTCTAATAGACCCAAAGTTTTGAGTCTGGGTCTGGGTCTGGGTAGGACCTGCCCATTGGCATGCCTACTAGAAGTGCACACGGATCTCAGTCTACCCAGGGGTCGACCATGAGTCGTGGGACTCCCTGGGCACTGTTATTGCTTGAGAATTTGATGGGACGGACTTAAACACAGATTAGTGTATGGTTGCATCGTGTTCTTGGGACGGACAGGAATTGTGAGGCAAACATCTCGAGAACCACCTAAATGTGGATGTGGTAGTTGTGCCTGTTGAATGTCGCTGCCCATTGACCATGAGTCGTGGGATGAGGTTGGGGCGTTTGACGCTCGAACCCACTGGAGATTTTAAATTTCCCGTACTCTGTCAATTTGGGGTGATGGATTTCATAAAGTTAAGTGGGAAAACACATGTATATTTAAAATTTCTAAATTGCATGTGAATATATGTTAGAACTGAATGCTAATGGTTGTTTTCCGTTTATCGCATTTTACACAGTATTATCATGGATATCATTTATACTTGTCTATGGATTTTCAAAAGAAACTAGTTTGATAGCTCGAAATACACCTATTGGCGTTTGGCTCTAGACGTGTATCTCAGGGTTAAGAGTCTTGATTTTTTAGTCAAAGGAAAAATCCCGCCTAGACCTAAACCTCCAACTCATACTCGTACTTTGGAGTACTGGACAAAGCAAATCAATGATGAGGCTTATGTTCGATCTTTCATATTATCTATGATGTCTGATCATATGATTGAGAGATATGGAAAGATCAAACTAGCCAAGGATATCGCTGATGAGTCAGAGAGAACATTTGGAGACAAAACGCCAAAGGGTGATTATCCTCATTGCCATGGGATGGAACACTTGAGCAAGGATTGTCCTGCTACCTTCAAAAGCCACAAAGAAGGTGTGTTTATTGTTGAGGTTAATTTGTCGATTAACCATGCTTCTTGGGTGTTTGACACCGGCTGTGGTACTCACCTTTGCAATAACTTGCAAGTGCTATCTAGAAGTAGAGAATTAGATGACAGGGACATGGTCCTAAGAATGGCTAATGGCGCGTCTGTCGCTGCGAAGGCTGTTGGAAACGTCGTCTTAGGTCTTGAGGATAGTACTAGATTTATTTTAAAGAATGTTTACTATGTTCCCAGATTGATTAAGAACCTTATTTCTTTTTCTTGTATTGGACAAAGAAGGTTTTTCTTTTAATATAAATAATGGTATTTGTTCAATGTTTTATGGTTCTAAAGTAATCATGAGAGCATGCATGTATAACAATCTTTATGTTTACCCGTATACTAATTCTTTTGTTGTTAAAAAAAATAAACACGGGAAAGCGTAAATCTGATGATCGACCTAATGCACAACTATGGCATGCTAGGCTTGGTCATGCATCTAAGGATAGGATTCGCAAATTGTCAAGTTTCCTTGAGCTTGATGGAGAAGAGGAACTGCCGACTTGTGAATCTTGTCTAAAAGGTAAAATGACAAAGTCACCATTTAGAGGCCAAATGGAATGTGCCAAGGATTTTCTTGAGTTAGTTCACACAGATATGTGTGGACCTCTCAGTGTTAGTGCATTAGGGAACTATTCTTACTTCATAACCTTTACCGACGATTATTCTAGGTATGGTTGTTTGTAGCTTATTAAGTACAAATCTGAGGCCTTTGATAAGTTCAAAGAATTCAGAGATGAAGTAGAAAAACAAACTGGTAAAAGTATTAAAACTCTTTGATATGATCGAGGAGGAGAATACTTATCCGGTGAGTTCTTGGATTACTTGAAAGAGAATGGGATTCTCTCTCAATGGACACCGCCTGGAACACCACAATTAAATGATGTGTCTGAATGGAGAAACCGCACATTGATGAACATGGTTCGATCAATGATGTTGTCCACAGATTTATCGACATACCTTTGGGGCTATGCCCTGGAGACGGCGGCTTATCTATTGAATAGATTGTCGTCAAAGAGTGTACCTGAAGTGCCTTATAAGATATGGCACGGCAAACCACCCTCATATAAATACCTAAAAGTATGGGGATGTGTTGCTCATGTCAAGCAGCTAGTGGGAGATAAGTTAGATTCAAGATCTACTTTTTGTAGGTTTGTGGGTTACCCTAAGGAGTCCTATGGGTACTACTTCTATCATACCTTGGAACAAAAGGTAATTTTTTCAAGAAACGTTGTGCTCCTGGAGAAGCAACTCTCTAGTGGGAGCATAGATAGAGTGATAGAACTTCAGGAAACTCAAGAAACACAAACACCACCAGCAGTGAATGAGGAGTAAGATGAACTACAAACTATTAGTACACAAATTCCACCTCCAAGGAGATCCGAAAAGATCCTGAGACAGCCTGAGAGGTACTATAACCTTTTGCTAAAAAGCAAGAAGGAAAACCTCGTATTGGATGAAGATCCAACATCTTATGACGAGGCAATGTTTGATAAGGATTTCGGGAAATGGTCTGAAGTCATGGAATCTGAAATTAAAACCATGTACTCCAACAAGGTTTGGACCTTGGTAGACCCACCACCAGGCATTAAGGTCATTGGTTGCAAATGGGTATACAAACGCAAGTCAGGAGTAGATGGAGAGGTTACGACCTTTAAGGCTCGTTTAGTGGCGAAGGGTTATAATTAAAGGCAAGGAATTGACTATGAGGAGACTTTTTCGCCATTCGCGATGACCAAGTCAATTAGGATTCGAATGGCTATATCTGCGTATCTCAATTATGAGATTTGGCAAATGGATGTGAAAACAGCTTTCCTCAATGGAAACATTGATGAAGAAATTTATATGGAACAGCCGGAGGGCTTCACATCCAGTGGGAGCGAGCACAAGGTGTGCAAGCTCCAAAGATCCATTTATGGCTTGAAGCAAGCTTCCCGAAGCTGGAATTTGAAATTTGATGAAGCTGTAAAAGAATACGGCTATATCAAGAATGGTTTTGAACCATGTGTGTACAAGAAAGTTAGTGGGAGAGCCATAAGTTTCTTGATACTCTACGTTGATGACATTCTTCTCATTGGAAATAATGTAGGAATGTTACAATCAACGAAGGGTTGGTTGTCAACCCAATTTTTGATGAAAGATATGGGAGAAGCATCCTATGTTCTTGGTATGAAGATATACCGAGAAAGGAAAAGTAGGTTGCTAGGACTCTCCCAATCTAAGTATGGGAGATTCCAAAAGAGGATTTCTTCCAGCCGGACATGGAATCCATCTCACTAAATTGATGTCACCAAGGACATTCGAGGAAAGAGAGAGAATGTCAAGGATTCCATATGCTTCGGTTATAGGTAGCATTATGTATGATATGTTATGTACTAGACCGGATGTGGCTTATGCACTTAGTGTGGCAAGTCGATTCCAGTCGAATCCAGGGGAGGACCACTGGACCGCCATGAAGATGATTCTAAAGTACTTGAGGTGTACTCAAGATCTTTTTCTGGTATACGGCGGCGGAAAATTGGAACTAGAATGCTACATGGATTCTAGTTTTTAGTCGAACTTAGACGATCTTAAATCAACATCCAGATATGTGTTTATACTCAATGGAGGAACTGTAAGCTGGAAGAGCTCTAAGTAGGAGACGACAGCTGACTCCACCACGGAAGCTGAGTATATAGCTGTTGCTGAAGCGGCTAAGGAAGCCATTTGGATGAGGAACTTTGTCCATGAGTTGGAGGTAGTTCCCTCCATTGTAAATCTGGTACTATTGTACTGTGATAACAAAGGAGCTATAGCTCTATCAAAATATCTTAAGTCTCACCAAAGATCCAAACATATTCAAAGATGATATCATATCATCAGGGAGATAGTAAAAAGAGGAGATGTTCGAGTAGAACGAGTCGACTCGACGAAAAACGTAGCAGACCCCTTTAGCAAAACATCTGGAAATGATGGGACTAAAGTACAAGGGCAACTGGCTCTAGGGCAAGTGGGAGATTGATAGTGTTAGGTGCCTGGCAAACCAATTGTTTTGGGCTCAGCCATATTAAATGTAAACACCATGACAGTCTTGTTTTAAATATATTGAATCTTTTGTTAAATGGTATACTTCTTTATTGTTATAACTCTTGGTCGTGTAGATAAAGATCTCATGGATTACATATGGTTAGAGGAGGCGATCAGGGAAAACATATGGAATGCTCTCAAAGACCGTAATCCTAAATATTGTTCCAAGTCATAAAGGCTATGAGATGTGGGATATCACTGGCCTCGTCAAGACTTGTTCATACATGTAACTCTTTCGAGAGGTCGACGTGTTCCATTGTCAATGCCTTAAATGGCAATACATGTATGGAGATTCATACTGGATTATGGAATTGAACGGCCCCGCTTAAGGACTCCCATTTGGTGTTGTCGAACATAGAGTCCTTGAGTTTCATAGTGTGAGATTAATCCTTAGACCTAAGATGTCATTTGGAAAAAGCACTACCCACTCTGCTTTGATACGTACGTGCACTCCAAGAGAGTCATACGGCTTGTATGTTGGGTATAGTCTAGTAGTGCAGTGGAACAAATGGCAGTCAAAGAGGGATTCATCCAGGGTCACGAGTACCTTGTTTTTCCTAAGTTGTTGCGAGAATCTAAATGATTGTGAAAAGCCTTTGATCAAAGCGATTGTTTTCTGAGAGGGATTGGTGATCCCGGATAGAAAGACTGGATCATTAGATGTCACAACACAATCATAGTTTTCCAAGGTATTGGGGTTTGACCGTCGCCATACCCTCGACAATGGATGGGAAATTGATGAACGATTCCACTCACATGACGATCGTAACTCGGATAGGTTATTTGTTTTTCATCGTTGACATCTAGGTAGTCGTGGCAACGTTACTAGACATCGAACCATGACCAATAGTGTCTTGGATTAATTTTGTGAAATTAATTCAAGGACTAGTCAATTATTTAGAATAATTAATCTAGCATGTGGGGAATTATTGCTAGCTTAACAATGAGCCTGAGGGGTCACACACATAACTTAGTACAGTACCTATTGGCTATTTAATTCTTTGTGAATTATGATGGGATTAATTAATTGTATTTAATTAATCAAAGGAAAGGGAATTAATTTAACTAGTTGATTAATAGTCCTATAATTTAATATTAGGATATTAAATTGGGAAGGACTAATTAATTAATTAGGGAAAAGAAAATATAATAATATATATATATACACACACACATAAGTGCACGTGAAGCTTGTGTAATGTGTATATGTGGATTTGGTGGAAAGATTTATCTTGCTCACCAAGTTTGTTAAATGTATATTAATTAATATTCTATAAATATATTTGTTAGGATCATTAATTGGTTAAGTTAACTAATTAATAAGGAAGGATTCTATTAGATATATGTTAGGATATTGTTAGATATGGTAATATCTAATTAGTTGGAAAGAAGTCCAATTAATTGTGGAGAGAGAATAAAATAAAAGAGATAATGCCATATATATATATATATATGTATTCACATACCTCTCTCCTAATTTTTAGGAGAGGGAGGCGTGTGATACACCTAGGGTTTTCCCTAAGTGGACTCTATATATATATGGGTATATTTCACCTCTTTTAATAATGTGCTTCTGAAGGTTGAAAATTTTGAAAAGTAATTTGAAAAATACACAAGTCTTTTCTCTTTATTCTCCCCCAATTTTTCTTTCACTTGAATTCTTCATACTCATGTGTTGAGTGCGAAGAACACTTAAATAATTCCAAACTTTTTTTCCTAAAAAGCCAAGATTCGATATTCTTCTTGCTAGCACTGGTGGAGATAATTGAGGGTACAAGCTAGGGTGTGGATACATCTCAGAAGCGCAACTCTTGGGGCACTAGGGCAAACCAATTCGAAAACTGTAGTAGGGAGTAGCTTAAAAAGACGTTGCTGCTTTAAGGTCTACAAGAGGTAAACACGTGTAAACTTATCTCTAGGATAGTTTTAGAATCCGATGGTACCATGTCAACCTAGCCCGAATTTTGGGGGTTCCGCTTTATTTTGAAAATATATGTATTCCGCTACGCCGGTATCCTCGACGGTTGTGCACTCGATCCCATCAGTTACTGGGTCTTACTTCGTCAAAAGACCGTAAATATATGGGCGACCTTTCTGACTCTGCCTTTATGGAGGAATTTTCCTCAAAAATGTTGAAGGTATATTCTCCTGGCTTTTCCTCTTTCTTTTTGGCTTGTTTCCTTCTATGCCTTCTTCATCAGCTAGCTTTTAATTTTCTTTTATGTTTCATTGTCAGGCAAGCATGCTTGGTGGTGATGCTATTGTCAGGCTTCGTCATAAGGCAGCCAAGCAAAATGCTAGCTTAAAAGAACAACTTTCTATCAAGTCAAAGGAATTAGAGAAAGAACGCACTTTAAAAAAGAACTTATCTGGTGAGCTAGAGTAGCTAATGAAAGATTTTGCGAAGTCCTGCACTTATCATGCTGAGGAAGTACAGAGAGAGCGTCAGGCGGCTCATCAGGAGGCCACTGAGGGCTTTGCCCATTCTTCCACCGGGCAAGCCTCCTTAGAGGCTTATTATCAGCGCAAGCAAGAGGAGTATCTGGAGTCCGATGACTTTTTCGAAGTGTTGCTGAATTCGGCTCTCCCATACTATCGCCATGGTTTTAGTTCTTGCCTTAAGCAATTTGTGGAGGTTGGAATTTGACCTCCAGACTCAGATTTTTCGTTCCTTAAGGAACTAGCGGGGTTAGAAGATGCTTCTCTTCCTGGAGAGGAAGCTCCTGAGTATACACCACCTACTAGGTAGCCCATTGAGATGCCAACTAAGGAGATAGCTGACGAGAATGCCGATAAGATTGTTGGCGCGACAAGTGATGATTTTGCTGAGAAGCTTGCCATTGATACAGTTGATGAGGCCCCTGATGAGACTGTTGACGAGATCACTAATGAAATACTTTCCAGAGCCCCAGATGATGTTATTGCGGATGACCAGCCTCCCCCTGAATCCTTCTTCGAGACTATAGGCGAGCTGGATGTCCGCTAGGAGCCTAATTTTCCCTCATTGACTTAGATTTTTTAGATAGCTGCTTTCTTTTTCCTGCAAATACTTTGTCTTTATGTTCACCTTTCGTGACACATATATTAGTTTTTGTATCATGCTTACTTTTGGGGCATGAGCTTTCCCTTTCTTTGAAGTAGTAAAAGACATTTGTTTTTTTTGGTTCAATATATGACATTGATAAAGGGTGTACCTGCGATGATCACATATATATATATACCATAGAAGATGTAATACATAAGCATAAGATATGCCTGTCATGATGCCTAGGTCTTACGATGCCTTTAGAGTTTACACAGCCTAGGGCTTTTTATTTAGGGTGCCGAGGTCTTACGATGCCTTTAGGACTTACACGGCCTAGGGCTTTTTATTTAGAGTGTCAAGGTCTTACGATGCCTTTAGGACTTACATGGCCTAGGGCTTTTTATTTAGAGTGCCGAGATCTTACGATGCCTTTAGGACTTACACGGCCTAGGGCTTTTTTGTTAGGGTGTCGAGGTCTTACAATGCCTATAGGACTTACATGGCCTAGGGTTTTTTTGTTAGGGTGCCGAGGTCTTACGATGCCTTTAGGACTTACACAACCTAGGGCTTTTTATTTGCGAGACATTTTAGTCATATTATGAGCATAACAATAGGAGGATGAATGAAATTCATTTATTTCACATGCATTTTGAACATAAACATGATATTTTTGTCACGAGGATAGTAGTGAATCATAAGACTACTTCTAGATGTTTTCAACCATTTATTTTAGAAAAGCAATAAACGTACTAACTTCATATGGATAATCCTTTCTTCAAGTGTAGAATTTTCTCAAATTGTGCACATTCCACGGCATAGATAGTTTTCGGCCTCCTACATCTTCAAGCATGTATGCATCTCCACTCAGCACCTGCACCACTTTGTAAGGACCCTCCCATTTAGGTCCCAGCTTTCCGATCGACTTTAGCACATCAGCTCGCCAGAGGACTAGGTCTTCCACTTGAAATTCTCTAGCTATCACCTTTCGATTGTAAGCAGTTGCCACTCTTTGTTTGTACTTTGTCATTCTCAAGTAGGCCGTGCTCCTAGTTTCTTCAATGACGTCTACGCTTCCCTCATCAATTCTTCATTCTTCTCAGCATCAAAGTACTTTACCCTGTAGGACATCATGTTGACCTCAGCTGCTATAACAGCCTTGTCTCCATATTCCAGGCTAAAGGGGTTTCTCTAGTAGTGCTGCGGGGAGTGGTCCGGTAAGACCATAACATACTCGGCAGCTCCTCCACCCATGAGTTTCCACTTTTCTACAATCGGGTTTTAAGGTCTTGCACGATGATTCTGTTAATCACCTCCACTTGTCCATTACACTGTGGGTGGCCCACTGCGGTGAACAGTTATTTTATGCCCATCTCCATGCACCAATCTTATATTTTGGCACCTTGAATTGCCTTCCGTTGTCAGATATTATCTCACGAGGTATCCCAAACCTAAAGAGTATAGCTTTCTTTAAGAATTTGATAACCTCACTCTCCATGATCCTAGCTAGTGGTTCCGCCTCAATCCATTTGCTGAAATAGTCCACTGCTACCAGTAGAAACTTCTTTTGTTTGCAGGTAGTGGAGAAGGGCCCCACTATGTCCATCCCCCATCTGGCAAAGGGGTAAGGTGAGCTCATGGCTCCCATTACTCCGGCTGACTAGTGATATAAGGTTGCATGCACTTGGCATTGCTCACACCTCCTCACTAGGTACTTAGCAACTTCCTTCATCATGGGCCAATAGTAGCCAGCCCTAAGGGCTCTTCCTTGGATGGTAAATGCACCTGCATGGTCACCACACAAACCTTTATGTACATCTTTTAGAACTCTCCACCCTTCCTCTCTCAAGAGGCATCCCAGAAATGGGTGAGTGAAAGATCTTTTATATAAATTTCCCTCGATTATGGTAAATCGAAAGACTTGCCTTTGAATCCTCAAGGCCTCCTTTTTGTCCTCCGACAATCGTCCCTGTAGTATATAGGATACTAAGGGTGTTCTCCAGTTGTCGGACTCCAAGGTTATGTAACTTACCTCCTCTTCTGCCAGGGAACTCGGCATGGTTTTGATAGTAATTTATCGAGTGTGGCATCTAGCCAATGCACTAGCTAGCCGTGCTAGGTAGTCGGCTTTTTCATTCTCCATACAAGGTATCTGCTTTATCTCGGAGGTCTCTAATTGGTCTTTCAAATCTCCAATTTTCTTCAGGTACTCCATCATCCTTTTTTCTTTAGCCTCATATCGGCCATTGACTTGGTAAACCACCAATTGTGAGTACGAGTGGACTACCAAGTGTTTTGCTCCTGCCTTTAACGCCATCTCGATCCCTGTGATCAAAGCTTCATATTCGGCCTCATTGTTAGAAGCACAAAAATTGAACTTCATAGCATACTCCAGGTCGTCTCCTTCAAGGGTCGTCAAGACTACTCCGACCCCACTTCCCGTTGAGGTAGCTGAACCATCAACATGAAGCAACCAGACCTTCTTGCCATCTTGGGAAGAGGGTACTTCTGCTATGAAATCAACTAGCGCTTGAGCCTTGATGGCGGGACGTGGAGCATAGGTGATGTCGAACTCATTAAGTTCCACAGCCCACTTGATCATCCTTCCCGATGCCTCGGGACGCCCCAATATCTGCTTCAAGGGGTGATAGGTGTGTACTTCAATGCTATGTGACAGAAAGTATGGCCTCAACTTCCAGACAGTGGTTATCAGAGCAAAGGCCACCTTCTCAAATTTCTGGGTATCTTTCCTCAGCTCCTCTGAGGGCTCGACTAACATAATACACTAGCTTTTGATCTTGTCCTTCTTTGTGCATTAGCACAAAGCTAACAGCGTGACTTGAAATCGCCAAATACAAGTATAACTTCTCGCCAGGTAATGGTTTGGTCAACAATGGCAAGCTAGTCAAATACTTTAACTCTTCAAAAGCCTTCTGGCATTCTTCATTCCAGGAGAATGTGCTGGCCTTCCTGATGACCCTAAAGAAGGGTAGGCTACATTCTCCTAGTCTTGAAATGAAACGACTCAGGGCCACCACTTGGCCCGCCAGTATTTGTACTTCGTTTCGGGTAGCTGGTGGTGCCATTTCTTGGACCATTTCTTAGATGTCCCTCGTCTTCTTAGGATTAACTTCAATTCCCTTCTCTGTAACCAGATACCCCATAAACTTTCCACTTCTAACTCCAAAAGTGCACTTGAGGGGATTGAGCTTCATTTGGTATTGTTGTAGCACCTTGAACTCTCCATCAGGTCCTCCAAATGATCTTGTGCCTTTTGGCTCTTTACCAGCATGTCGTTTACGTAGACTTCAAGGTTTCTTCCTGCTTCTGGAAAATCTTATCCATGAACCTCTGGTACGTAGCTCCAGCATTTTTAAGGCCAAAGGGCATTACTACATAACAGAATGTCCCGAAGGCTGTTATGAAGCTCACACCTTTTTTGATCTTTAGGCCCTAAGGGTATTTGATGGTATTCGTGAGATGCGTCTATCAGGCTCAAAAGTTCTCATCTTGACATAGAATCTACCAGCTGATTGATTCTAGGGAGGGGGTAACAGTCTTTGGCGCAAGCTTTGTTAAGATCCCTGAAGTCTATGCACATCTGCCATTTGTCTCCTACTTTGGGAACAACGACAGCATTAGCTATCCACTCCGGGAATTCCATTTCCCTTATATGACCAACAGCTAGGAGCCTACCTAGCTCTTCTTTTATAATCTTGTCTTTCTCAGGCCCAAAATGTCTCTTTTTCTGCTTCATAGGTTTGGCGGTGGGAAAGGCATTGAGCTGATGAACCGCCACAGCCGGATCAATGCCCACCAGGTCCTCTGCTGACCAAGCAAGTACGTCAATGTAATCACGGAGCTGCTGGGTTAGGCTGGTCGCCAGTTCGGAGTCTAGTTGCGATCCTATTTTGGCAATTTTGGAAGGGTCGCCTAGCACCAATTCCACCGTAATTAAATCTTCTGCCGGTTTAGCTTTGGACTGGATGCCCAACTCCTTAATTCCTCCCTTTATGGCCATTATTTCTTCTTCTTTCGGACTAGATCCTCTTTGTACGTCTATCTCCACGCTAGCTGATCTTTTTCCATATCGGACGGCTTCCACATAGCACTTCCGTGTATGTCAGTCTCCTTTAATTTCTCCTACGCCTTTGCCTACCGAAAACTTCACTTAATGTGATAGGTGGAAATTATTGCTTGAAAGGCATTCAAGGTAGGTCTTCCGAGGATGGCATTGTAAGTTCACGGGGAGTCCACTACCAAGAAGGTCACCATTCTCGTCTTTCTTCGGAGCTCCTCTCCAAGGGATAGGGGTAATTGGATTTTCCCCAGCGGCTGCACGACCTCTCCTGCAAATCCGTAGAGAGCAGTCTCCACCAGCATTAGCTTAGCACTTTCCAGGTCCATTCGTTTGAAGGCGTCATGGAAAAGTAAGTCTACCGAGCCGCCACAGTCTATGGTAGTCGTGACCACGAGGGCATCATGATGAGGGCGGTTGAGACGGTGTCCATCACTATGCCCGAATTGTATTAGAGGCCCAGTATTAACCGCGACTATCTCCTCGATTTTTTCCTCGGCTTCTTCTCCAGTCATCTCTAAATCGGATGACTCCCTCAGAGCCCTAAGGTGAGCTCGTCGAGCTCTATGTGAATCTCCATCGGTGGGACCTCCAGATATCATGCTAATAAACATCCTTCTTTGATTCGGTCTTTCCTCTTCTTCTCGTCTTTTCGCCACTCCACGGGGATCTTCCTGGGACAGATTTTGACATCTCCACGGTATCATGGCGGGGTACGACTCCTTTCGAACATCCTCATGTTCTTTTCTCGGTCACGACATATGAGTTCTTGTAAGTGCCCACATGTTATCAACCTTTCTATCTCATTCAGTAAATGGCGACAGGTGTTAGTATCATGCCTATAATCTTTGTGAAAGCGGCAATACAGGTCAGATTTGGGTGAGTGGACCCATGCTTAGCACTCCTTGGTCATCTTATCATCCTCATGTTCTTTCTCTCTATCGCCATAAGAGCTTTTTTGGAAGTCATTTTAAGAGGTGTCCGAGTTGGATTACGGTACTCGTCTCTGTACCTATTTGGATAGGCAGGCTTCTTGGACTCCACCGGGATCTTCTTTTTATTCTTAGCAGTCGGGTTGCTGCTAGCTAGTTTCGCTTGGGTTGCTTTGTTGGGATCGACATGAACCCGCGGGGACGCCTGCGTAGCAGAAGACATATAATTTTAAAATTAAAGCGGCATCCCCGAAATTAGGGCTAGGTAGACATGGTACCATCGGATTCAAAAACTATCCTAGAGGAAGTTTTCTCATGTTTACCTCTTGTAGACCAAAAATTCACCAATGTCTTTTTAAGCAGCTCCTTGCTACACCTCTCTAGATGGGTATGGCCTAGTGCCCCAAGCGTTGCGCCTCTAAGTTTATCCACACTTTAGCTCGTACCCTCGATTATCTCCACCAGTGCTAGCTAGGAGAATATCGAATCTTGGCTTATGAATGGGGTAGGAATATATTTTGGTGTTCTTCGTAATCAACACATAAGTTGGAAGAATATTTTGAAAGAGGTGGAAGAGATGGAGAGAAAGAATTCATACTTAAAAACCTTGTTTTTATCTTTTGAAAAACTCTTGAGAGAAACCTAAAAATTGATTAGCTTAAATAAAACAGCGACACACACATATATATAGGCACATAGACGCCTACACACATGCACACTCAGTGTGTGTGTTCACACTAAAAGAGGCGTGTATATCTATATATGTACATATCCTTTTTATTTTATTTAGTTTCCATTCTTTCTCAAACTCTCTTCCCTAATTAATTGGATATCTTTCCAACTAAAAAGATACTTCCATATATTTGATACATATCAAATATATCACATCTTATCAAATAAGAATTTCCACATATGTTAGGTGTCGAACCTAAAAAAATAATTCCTACTCCTAAATTTGCAAATAGTGGTGAGCAGGGTGGATTCCTCAGGGATTGGTCCAGATTTAATTCTCAATAAACGAATAAAATAAAAAAGGGGATTTTTTAATAACCGATTAAACTAAAAATTAAAATAAATAACAGAAATTATTAAAATCAAGAGATGTAAAATTAATCAAATAGAAGAAATCAATATGTGGTGAGATTCTAGCCTAAAGAATTTTATCCGTTTTAATTCTATAATTTGATCCTTGATGCATAGATAATTCGATATTCTTGAATAAATTGGCTATAGCCACTAACAAGCTCTAACAACCTCGTTTCTCCTTATTTTATCGATAATCAAAACAAACTCTTTGACTATTTTCATTATTAATTGAATAAACCTAAACAAGCTCTTAAAATTTAATCCAACAATAGATTTAAGGATTAGAGAAACACCAATTCTAATTAACAAACTCACAAGCTCGGTTTATTTAAATTAAATTACATATTCCCATAACAACAATCGAAAACTTGTCCATAATCAATTTTATTAATTGCTACAAATGTTAGCATTAACCAAACAAATACGGATTTGGAATTCTAATTAGCTATATTATTTCAACAATTAAATAACCGGCCGAATTACCCAATTAATTGAGACAATAATTTCAACAAGCATAGAAAATATGTAAATATTCAAGGATAAAGAAAGAATAGGAATAAATTAGATCTCACAAATTTTGTAGACTTAAAACTTCAAATATCCTTGGCTAGAACTTGAGTTTTTAGCAATACTTCTTCAATGGAACAAAAAGCAAAAATTTTCTCTTCTCTTCTTGTAAAAAATGTGTAATATGAATGTGTGTAGGAGAAAAAGAATTGATTCCAGCTATATATAATAAAACAAGTCTAGCCAAAAAGAACTCCTAACAAAATAAAACTCTCATTCTAATGGAATAAAGAAATTAATTCCTTACTAGGATAAAACACTAATAAGACTCCAAAAAAATAGGAAAACTCCAAAAAATATAGGAAAACCCCTAAAAAATAGGAAGGCTCCTACAAAATATAATTTACTCTTCCTACTTCACTCTCTTAAACATGTCTTCTTCTTTTTCTTCTTTTTCTCCATCTTTTTCTTCCTTTTTCTTCATCTTTTTCTTCTTTTTTCTTCATCTTTTAAATTTCACCTATCAAAATAAAAATCATAATAAATATCTATAATTTAAACTTAAATAGCAATAAAAGAATAAAGGAAATATATGAAAAATATGTATAAAATGCATACTAACAAACTTCCCCACACTTTAACTCTTGCACGTCCTCGTGCAAAGACAAAAGACTCAAAAATAAAGAAAAATAAAAACAACTAAAACTAACCACTTTCGTAGGTATCACGATTGCATTTAGTGTATGCAACAAGCCTTAAACCCGTAGGTTACCCTAGTGGACGAATTGTGTCTCGTGAGGGTTTGCCGATGATATACCCACAAAATCGATCTCTCAGTGTACAAACAAGCAAGTCAAAGAAACTTGTTTTTCCAAACATCAACCCTTATCATCAAAAATTTTAACAAAAGTCTTTAAAGATATCAATCATGCCTCAACTGTCATTTTCATATTCATACATACTCTTCAAAAATTCACAAAAATCCATGACTACAATACCACGTATACAACATTCAACTTGCATTATCCATTTCTATCTCCTCAAGCATTTCATAACCAAGTTAGAACAAATATCATACTTTTATTTACTTAAACAATTACTTGTCTTTTGACGCGAATACAAACATTGGTCATGAATGCACCTAGTTACTCAACAAGTTTATCATTTATCATTTAATATTTGATACCCTCTTTATAGCCCTATTAGGATACTAACACAGTAGCAGGTTTGGGCCAATAGAGCCTAGACCAGTTGGCCTTAGGTTACCAAGCTTGAAAACTCCTTAGTGTAGTTAGCCCTAGTGTAGGTCAAAGAAACTGAGGAGCTTGAAAACTCCTCAGTTGGCCAATAGATCCCTTCAGTGTAGTTAGCCCTAGGCACTAAAAGAGGTTATATCACACACTTTTTAAGCACAAACCACTTCATAGGGTCTTAATACCCATATTTTCAATTCATCATCAATTTAATTTCACCAAAATATAAACTCAAGAAAATATCAATGGATTTTTGCGAGTCAAATATCACATACATAATTATGCTAGATTAAAACTTTTGTAAATTTCTCAAAGAAACATGTACTTCAACAATTGTAACGGTATAAGCATGCTTGGCTTCTCTCATGAATTTCAACAAATTTTTCAAATCAAAAGAATTGATACTTCGAAAAAAAATTACACTAACTTAACTCGTTGCACAATAAGAGAATTATACACACATCACGACAAAGGATTTAACCCCCTCCCCCACACTTATTTCATGCATTGTCCTTAATGTATAGAAATAGAAAGTATAAGAAGAATAAAAGGAGAGGTAAAGGAACGGGACTCCCCTGAATGTAGATGTGTGAACCCGAGATCAATCCGGTGATGACTGATTTATAATTGGGCTTGAAGAACTTGACTCGGAAGAATTCGTCGGAGAAGACGAACGAGAGTGGTCGAAATCGACAGCTGTCGGCGCCGGAGTTGTGGTTGGTGGAATTTCCGTTTGTGGAGATTCAAGTTCTTCAATGGTGGATTTTCAAGTTTTGCTGCAAAAGAATTTGGGGAAGAAAGGATTAGGTTAAAGTTAGGTGAGAAAGAAAGAAAAGTGAAGATATGGTTGAATTTTTGAATTTTTAATTAATTAATTTTATTTATTTTTTGAAATTGACTAAGGAGTGAAGTGTTTTTAAGTCAGAGTGTAACTTATATTTAGACGTGGGCACGTCTAAGTTGAAGTCATAAATTTTCAAATTGTGCAAAATTAGGCAGTGTACAACTTTGAATAAAGCGTGGGCTAATTTGAAGTTGTAATCTGTCAATTCTACATTATTATTATTATTTTACTAAGTTTAAAATGTGGGCCAGTATGACCTTGAGATATGTTTCACCTCAAAGAAAAAGATGAAAAATATATAAAAAAATATAAAATAAAGGAACGAGAAAAGGTAAAATCTTGGGTTGCCTCCCAAGTAGCGCCTTTCTTTAACGTCTTTGGCTAGACGAGGTTATGGCTCAAGTTGCATAAGTAGGAGGTTCAAATCCATAATTGTGCGAAGCTACCTTTAGTAGATCATCATCATTGAGTTCAATAATTCGCTGCATCAACAAGTCAGTAACATTTTTGACAAACATAGAATGATAAATACCAAAATTCTATGATTTCACCATTTGATTCCATAGTAATTGTCCCATCATGAATATCAATGTTAGTTCTAGATGTTTTAAGAAATGGTCTTCCAAGTAAAATGGGAGCAAAATCACAAGAGTTGTCCTCACCCATATCAATAACATAAAAATCAGCAGGAAGAACTAAATCATTAACTTGAACTAATATGTTTTCAAGAACACCATCAGGATATGCATTAGACCTATCAATTAATTGGATCACATTCGTTCCTTTCAATTTTCCCATATTCAAAGATTCATAGAGAGAACGAGACATGATATTAATAGAAGCTCCTAGATCTTACATAGCCTTCTCAATTGACACATCACTTATCTTACAAGGAATAGTAAACATACCTGGGTCCTCGCATTTTGGAGGTAATTTCTTTTGAAGGACTGCAGA
This sequence comes from Buddleja alternifolia, assembly GCA_019426215.1. NCBI lineage: Eukaryota > Viridiplantae > Streptophyta > Magnoliopsida > Lamiales > Scrophulariaceae > Buddleja > Buddleja alternifolia. The sequence goes on along the minus strand of CM033390.1, from coordinate 40,073,555 downwards.
TACATTTACCTCAATTTTTCAGGGAGTCTCTAGAATTTCCTTTTCTTGCTCTTCTTTCACAGATTTCACAAACTCACTAGGAAACGAGGGAGATACCTCAATTAGCTTGACCTGCTCGATACGTGTCTCAGTCGGTTTGATGAGTTGAGGTTCCACGGATTTCTTCTCCAACTCTTCTTCTACCTTACTTTTAGAGTTAGCAAACCTACTAGGAAACGGTGGAGGTATTACAATTTTCTTGAGCTCTTGTAACCCCTTTTCACTTCTCAAAGTGAATGCACTAACATTCTACTTTGGATTCACTGCAGGCTGAGAGGGTAGTTTACTCGAGCTTTGGGAAACCAACCCATTCACTATTGTGACTAACTGACTCATTTAACTCTCCAGATGTTGTATACGAGTTCTCGTCTCTTGTTGAAATTGTTGTGTGTTAGTGGCTAATTGTTTAACAATTTCTTCAAGAGACATGCCTTGTGGGTTGGAGGATGGCTAAGGTGGTTGTGCTTGTTGTCTGGATTGATTTGATTGTTGGAATCCAATAGACCTTAGACCATAACTCAAATTACGATGATCCCTCCACCCAGCTTTGTAGGTATTGGAAAAGGGATCATACTTTCTCTGTGGAGCCCCCGAAAATCCAACAACATTGGATTGTTCATGTGGATCCTCTTGAAGTGTAGGACACACCTCGGTAGTATGACTGGGATTGAAGCAGATACCACATGCTGTCACTTGCTGTGTATTGCCTACTACCAATTTCTGCACCAGGAAAGTCAAATCATCCAGACGTTGATTCACTGATGCGAAATTTACCTCATTCACCCCCTTCAATGCAGTATCTTGTCAAGTGCTAAACTGTTGGGTGTTGGTAGCCATGTTGGAGATCCAATTTCTTGCATCTATGGGAGTTTTATGTACCAGTGCACCTCCACTCGCAGCATCTATCATATTTCTCTCCATTGTTGACAAACCTTCATAGAAATATTGGATTAGAAGTTGTTCAGGAATTTGGTGTTGTGGATAGCTCGCTACTAGTTGTTTAAACCGATCCCAATACTCATACAATGATTCTCCACTGATTTGCCTAATTCCGCATATCTCCTTTCTTATGTTGGCAACTCGTGAGACGGGAAAGAATTTTTTCAAGAATTGTTTCTTCATTTCAGTCCATGTCTCAATTGAACCAGAGGGTAGATAGTAGAGCCAGTCCTTAGCTCTATCAGCTGTGAAAATGGAAAAGCCCTCAATTTGATTTGGTCTTCAGTAACATTCCTTGGTTTCATCGTTGAACAGACCACATGGAATTCTTTCAAGTGTTTGTGGGGATCTTCTCCTGCAAGGCCACGGAAAGTAGGAAGTAAGTGAATAAGACCAGATTTTAATTCAAAATCTACCTCATGGGTAGGATATTGAATGCAAAGAGGTTGTTGGTTCATGTTTGGCATGGCTAACTCCCTTAAAGTTCTCTCGTTGGCGTTGGCCATGACTTCTAGTTCCTCTTCTGAATCACTGGATGTATAACTCAATTCTAAAGTTAAGTTTAATCCGGGAGATGAAGTAGACGGGAATCCTTGAGCACATTGCTTGGCTTCTTTTCGTAGTCGGCGAGCTATTTTCTCAATTTCAGGATCATATTGAAGTTCACCTGTACGAAGAGATCGGGGCATAAAACTGACCAGGCAACAAAAATTAATTCTATAATGAGAAATAAATCTAAAAACACCAATCGCCGGCAACGGAGCCAAAATTTGTTAGGTGTCGAACCTACAAAAATAATTCCTACTCTTAAATTTGCAAATAATGGTGAGCAGGGTCGATTCCTCAGGGATTGGTTCAGATTTAATTCTCAATAAATGACTAAAATAAAAGGGGGGATTTTCAATAATCGATTGAACTAAAAATTAAAATAAATAACAGAAATTATTAAAATCAAGAGATGCAAAATTAATCAAATAGAAGAAATTAATATGTGGTGAGATTCTAGCCTAAGGAATTTTATCCATTTTAATTCTATAATTTGATCCTTGATGCAAAGATAATTCGATATTCTTGAATAAATTAGCTATAGCCGTTAACAAGCTCTAACAACCTCATTTCTCCTTATTTTATCGATTATCAAAACAAGCTCTTTGATTATTTCCCTTATTAATTGAATAACCCTAAACAAGCTCTTAAGATTTAATTCAACAATAGCTTTAAGGATTAGAGAAACACCAATTCTAATTAACAAACTCACAAGCTCGATTTATTTAAATTAGATTACATATTCCCATAACAACAATCGAAAACTTGTCCATATTCAATATTATTAATTACTACAAATATTAGAATTAACCAAACAAATACGGATTTGGAATTCTAATTAGCTATATATTATTTCAACAATTAAATAACAGGCCAAATTACCCAATTAATTGAGACAATAATTTCAACAACCATAGAAAATATGTAAATATTCAAGGATAAAGAAAGAATAAGAATAACTTAGATCTCACAAATTTTGTAGACTTAAACTTGGCCAAAACTTTAGTTTTTAGCAATTAATCTTCAATGGAACAAAACGCAGATTTTTCTCCTCTTATTGTAAAAAACGTGTAATATGAATTTGTGTAGGAGAAAAAGAATTAATTCCAGCTATATATAATAAAATAATCCTAGCCAAAAAGAACTCCTAAGAAAATAAAACTCTAATTCTAATGGAATAAGAAAATTAATTCCTTATTAGGATAAAACACTAATAAAACTCCAAAAAAATAGAAAAACTCCTAAAAAAAATAGGAAGGCTCCTAAAACTCAAAATATAATTTTCTCTTCCTACTTCACACTCTTAAACATTTCTTCTTTTTCTACTTTTTCTCCATCTTTTTCTTCCCTTTCTTCGTCTTTTTCTTCTTTTTTCTTCATCTTTTAAATTTCACCTATCAAAATAAAAATCATAATAAATATCTATAATTTAAACTTAAATAGCAATAAAATAATAAAGGAAATATATGAAAAATATGCATAAAATGCATACTAACAATATCTACAATATTTATCTTAATATATATTTATAAGATCTTTTCATATCAATTAGTTACCTAATTAATTAGAATAGATCCTACAAAAAATATTATAAGATAGATTTATTAAGTGTGTATATATATATATATATATATATATATATACATAGACTTGGTGAACAAGATAAAATCCTCCACCAAATCTGCACACATATATACACGCCCATGTATATATAATATATATATATAAATATATTTTTATTACTTCTTTGATTAATTAATTAGACCACTAATTAATTAACTATTCTTTCCCAATTTAATATTCCAATATTAAATTATAAAACTTTTATTAATTAAGACAACTTAATTCATTAATTCCTTTTTCCCGATTAATTAATCTCTCCACTAATTCACAAAGAATTAACTAGCCAATAGGTACTACACTAAGTATTGTGTGTGACCCCTTAGGCTCATTAACAAGCTAGCAATAAGTTCTTCCATAGGCTAGATTTATTATTCATAATAATTAACTAAACCTTGGATTAATTTCACCAATTAACCCAAGGCACCTATTGGTCGTTGGTTCGATGTCTAGCAATGTCGCCACGACTTCCTAGATGTTAACGATGAAAATGTAAACCTCTCCAGATTTCGATCTTTGTGTGAGTCGAATCCATTCATCTTTTTCCCGTCTAAGACCTAGGGTTTGGCGACGGTCGAAACTCTAATAGCCTCAGAAACTATGATTATGTTGGTTCAATCTAATGATCCGGTCTTCCAAGCAGGGATCAACAATCCCCTCTTATAAGACGATGCTCTGGCCAGAGGCTTTTCGGTTATTCAGCTTCACTCAACAGAATAGGAAACACCGGGTACTCATAACCCTGGACGAATCCCCTCTAACTGTCAATTGTTCTGCTACAACTACCAGACTATACCCAACATACACGCCGTATGACTCTCCTGGAATGCACGTGCATATCAAAGCAGAGTGGGTAGTACCCATTCCAATGACATCTCAGGTCTAAGGATTATCTCACACTACAAAAACCTAAGGATTCCAAGTTCGACAGCACCAACGAGGAATCCTTGCGGGGCCATTCAATTCCATAATCTAGTATGAATCTTCATCCATGTATTTCCATACAAGGCATCTACAATGGAATGCGTCAACCTCTCAAAAGAGTTACATGCATATATGAACAAGTCTTGACGAGGCCAATGATATCCCACATCTCACAGCCTCTATGACTTGGAACAATGTTTAGGATTACGGTCTTTGAGAGCATTCCATATGTTTTCCCTGACCGCCTCCCCTAACCATATGTAACCCATGGGATCCTTATCTATACTATCAATAGTTATAACAATAAACAAGCATTCCGTGACAGGTTTGATATAATCTAAGTGATAAGACTGATACAGTATTAATGTTCAAGCCAACATATGGCTAGCTGGGCACATAATACTTTCAATCTCCCACTTGCCCAAGAGCCTACTGTTCCCACACAAGTCCAACGTCCAGATGACCTATTGATCAAAGCTACTACTCAGAGGTTTGGTTAAAAGGGATTTGCCACGTTTCCATCGAGTTAACTTGTTCCACTCGAACGTCGACTCTGATATAATAAATTCTTAGATTATTCGCTTTGTCACTAGGTATGTCTAGATAGTTGGTGAGACCTTTGCTCCTTTTTAAGAGCTTACACCCTTATAGATAATCATAGTACTTATATACTCGATATTCGATTGGCAGAAACACATAGGTTCACCTATCTAACTACCTTTTATCACCGCATTCTTATGTGTCACCTAAATGATAGAGTTAGCCTCTATTCTCTTTTTAAGAGATGTCCTCAGCCTTTACTTTCCCATTTGGCTTAAAACAAATCCTCGATCATCACTTAAGTTCATGTCTTAAGACTAGATCTTCTAGTTCCAATTTTCCATGTTGTTATCCAATAAACAACACCAATCCAATCTATTGGATCAAAATAGGAGTTTGACTTTATACATGAAATGTATTAGTCAACACCTATTAGAACACATAGAATCACACCTACCTTTTGGTTTATGCTTTACAGGATGAATTACTTTTTAATTCTTCTATGTTAAGCTTAGTCAACATATTATCTATGAGTTCGGACTAAAAAGGATTATGGCAACCCAATGGCCTACACATATTGCTACCTCATGCAATTGAGGCGCCTTTTCCTTTTCAAGTCCATTTTTGGAAAATTGAGATGATGATCACATGTACTTTACTCATGTAACTTTACCAACATATGACACTAACAAGCCAATAGTATACCTATTAACCATTTAGAACTTACGTTCAGAAAAGATTCAATTTAGTAGATTTTATCTTTGAAGCACTTACGCTATTAGGCCGCCATTGTCAAGATTTCTTAACTTTCGTCATATCCACCGTCAGCATTTTTCGGCTCAAAGGATATGGAATTTGGGTTCATAGGTTTACATGTTTACTAGTCTATTCAATTTAAGTGCCAGTGGTGTTTATGTTTATTAAGTCCTTAGTTTTTCATCACTATCCTCATTCTTTCATAAAAGAACTCCTTCACCTTGACGGTAGGATATTATGAAATGATCTCTTTCACTCCAAGTGTGATGAACACGAAGTTACTCGTAAACACAAGACAAGAGGATCTATATCCTCAATTGCTCCCACTGTTTTCTTGACACAAGCAATACCTTTCACATCTTTGATGTGTGTGGTTTCCATGTCACATCTAATGTGACCATTTTAGGGTTACACTCATTATTCTATGTCTAATAGATTAATATGCTTGCCTAGGTTATTACCTTGGCAGTTAGATCAATGCATACATTTGTTGTATGATATGAGTCAAATGTTGTGAAGATAGCATGTTACAAGAATTAATTGCAAAACCATAAATAATAAAATGCATTTTAATAAAACTTGAATCTCCTCCCACAAACCAAGGTGGGGTAAAACATGATTCAAAACATTAATCCAAAAACATGGCAAAAATATTCTTCAAAACATTGTCTCATAATTAAAATGACAAATAAATGATTTCTTATCCTTCAGCCTCAGCCACGAGAAACGCCTCCTTGGCATCTTCAAGACCATGACCTCATTTCTTTGTTTCCTGCTTCTTCCCACCATCTGCAATCCATTGCATTAGTGAGTGTTTTAACAGTGTCATAACACTCAAGAAACACAGTTAACTTTAGAACAAATGTACCTTTCGCGTGATCTTTCCAGTGTCTCTTCCTTTTGCAATTAAAACACTTCTCAACTTTTTTTTTGACTTTCTTGATGACAACCTTTGCTTGCAGTTCGTTGCCCTTCTTTTTCTTCTTCCCTTCTTGCTTTTCTTGTTATCAAAAGCGAGAGATGAAGAAGTGTCAGCAATCAGCACAGGCTTTGCCTTCTTGACCATTGCCTCAGCAGTGCGCAACATGTCCATTAACTCAGGAAGAGTGGCAACCAATTGGTTCATGTTGAAATTCACTATGAACTGATCGTAGGCAGGAGAGAGCAACTGAAGTACTAAATCAATAGCCAAGTCAAGATTTATCGGCACCTCCATATCATTGAGTTTGTTCACCAAGGCAATCATTCTCAAGACATGGTCGGTGACCGATGTTCCTTGAGTCATGCGAGCCCTGAATAACTCACGAGAGATAACAAACCTCTCACGGTGTGTCTTAACGCCATATAGCTCTTCCGGTGCAGCAACGATTTCCGATGCGTGTTCCACAGTCTCAGACTGCCTCTGCAACTCATTAGTCATGGAGGCAAGAATGAGACAACGCACATAGATATCGTCTTTGATCCATTTCTCATACGCATCACGAGCATCCCTTGGAGCACTTACCTCAGGTGCAGGCTCAATAGGTTGAGTTAAGACATAGTCAAGACTTTCAAATTGTAGTACAATCTTAAGGTTGCAATACCAGTCTGGGAAGTTCGGGCCATTTAGCTTATTAGTTTCAGGGATTACCGAGAGTGGAGTTTTAGCCATGTGATTGTTACTTTAAGAAAAAGGAAAAAACATTAGCATTCAATCATAAATTATATCCACATAAAATTATGGACCTTTTAACTTCACGTGTGCTCCCACTGTTTTTTCGATTTCCATCAACCCCACTGATAGAAAGACGGGAAATGCAACCATTTCCATTGGGCTCGAGCGTCAAATTCCCCAATCTCATCCCATGACTCATGGTCAATGGGCGGCGACATTAAACAGGTACGACGACCCCATCCACATCCAGGTGGTTCTCGAGATGTTTGCCTCACAATTCATGTACGTCCCAAGAACACGATGCAACCGTACACTAATCTGTGTTTAGGTCCAACCCATCTAATTCTCATGCAATAACAGTGCCCAGGGAGTCCCACGACTCATGGTCAACCCCTGGGTAGACTGAGATCCATGTGCACTTCTAGTATGACCGTCTGTCATAGTAGAAGGCCTAGTTGTGAGATTATGGATATGGGGTTTTTCACATATATGGTCTCACCATTTTCAGTTATTTATCTTTTTTAGGTGATCATGCAACAAAGCATACCATATACAAGATACAAACGATAAATAACAACAAGCATGCTATACATAAGTGGTAAATGTGATCCTAGTCAAGCCAATTCTAAAAACACCCCAAGCCATCATTGTGTCAACCAATCTAATCTAAGGATCAGACCCTACACTAAGGTCTTCACAGTTCCTCGAGCTTGAACGGGTCCATCACCGTCTTCAAGATGTCCTCTTCTCCATCTTCAAATTACAACAATACAATAGAAAAGAAAGTCTCACTCTCAAGTACATAAAATGAAAACATGGGACGCAGGCCCCAAATTAAAACGACTAGTCTATGACTCGACCTGGATCACCACATAGTCACATAATACATGCTCACATCATGCTTTCATAAACATAAATTTACCGACTTTAATTTAAGATAATCTAATTTGATTAGTGGACCAGTTAATTATTTTCTAAAAAGAAATTTTAGAAAATCCCACAGAAAATCATAATTCTCCATTTATCCAAAAATTAATTTAATTTTCGAAACTCTAATATTATTCTATTCTAGGAATTAATTAATATCATATTAATTTTTCAAGAACTAAATAATAAATTCACATTTTGAAAAACAATGAAAAAGTCCACTTTTTCATATAATCCGAAAAATCACAATTTCAAAAATTATTTATTTTATTCAATTTTCAAAGTTTATAAAATACCAATTTTATCTCATACTTGGAATTCGAATAAAACTCATATTTTTTGAAAGTCCATGAAGAAGCCCACTTCTTCACATAACCATAAAGGCCCCAAATTTTAATAAAAACTCGATTTCGTTTTAATATTGAAAATCAATAAAATACTAATTTTATTTCGTCCTTACAAAATATAAAAAAAGGAATCATATTTTCGAAAATCCAATTTTATTTTAATTTCGAAAGTCAATAAAATACTAATTTTATTTTGTCCTTCCAAAATTTAAATGAAATCCCATGTTTTTGAAAAATCCATTTTGAGGTCCAAGCCCAAAAATATATTCAATTGCATTATAAACCCAAAACATAAATTACAAAATAACCTCGAAAGGGCCGAATTGCAATTTAACAAAAATTGGAAAAACCCTAGGGTTTAACCCTAGGTGGGCCGCCACATAGGCAGCCCATGTCGGAAACTCAGTCGCCGGCAACGGTGACAGCGCGTCGTGCAGTCGCCGGCAACGGTGACAGCGCGTCGTGCAGTCGCCGTCGCCGGCAACTGCGCAACAACCCGGCGGTTGTTTGCCGAACCACGCGTGCAGTGAACGTGCTGCTTGCGCAGCGTACTTGTGATGGCGATCCGTCGCCATCATCAAGCGCCGTCGCGCGAACTGCGGCTATTCGGCGGCTCCTCTACCATGTCCGAATAGTTACTATTCACGCAACCTTTAATCCAAATTTCCAATTTATCAGATTTATCAATAAACACAATTCACAAATTAATCAAAAAATACATTTTTCGGATCCAAATCAATTTTCAGATGTAAATGATTTTAATCGGTCCAAAAATAAAATTAGAAAATCCAATCCAATTTACATGCGATAAAACAAAATTTAAATCACATAAACATAAACACATTCAAAGAATCCGACCCATGTCAAAACCTTGGCTCTGATACCACTATTGGGGTCGACACGAACCCCCGGGGATGCCGGAGCAGCGGAAGACATATAATTTTAAAAATTAAAGCGGCATCCCCGAAATTAAGGCTAGGTAGACATGGTACTATCGGATTCAAAAATTATCCTTGAGGAAGTTTTCTCATGTTTACCTCTTGTAGACCAAAAATTTAGCAATGTCTTTTTAAGCAGCTCCTTGCTACACCTCTTTGATTGGGTTTGCCCTAGCGCCCCAAGCGTTGCGCCTCTAAGTTTATATACACCTTAGCTCGTACCCTCGATTATCTCCACCAGTGCTAGCAAGGAGAATATCGAATCTTGGCTCATGAATGGGGTAGGAATATATTTTGGTGTTCTTCGTACTCAACACATGAGTTGGAAGAATATTTTGAAAGAGGTGGAAGAGATGGAGAGAAAGAATTAATACTTAAAAACTTTGTTTTTATCTTTTGAAAAACTCTTGAGAGAAACCTAAAAATTGATTAGCTTAAATAAAACAACACACACACATATATAGGCACATACACGCCTACACACACGCACACTCAATGTGTGTGTTCACACTAAAAGAGGCGTGTATATCTATATATGTACATATCCTTTTTATTTTATTTAGTTTCCATTCTTTCTCAAACTCTCTTCCCTAATTAATTGGATATCTTTCCAACTAAAAAGATACTTCCTTATATTTGACACATAGCAACTATATCATATCTTATCAAATAAGATATTTCCATATCTACAATATTTATCCTAATATATATTTATAAGATCTTTCCATATCAATTAGTTACCTAATTAATTAGAATAGATCCTACCAAATATATTATTGGATAGATATATTAAATATATATATATATAAACATAGACTTGGTGAACAAGATAAAATCTTCCACCAAATCTACACACATATATACACACCCATGTATATATAATATTTATATCTATATATATTTCCTCTTTCATTAATTAATTAGACCACGAATTAATTAACTAGTCTTTCCCAATTTAATATTCCAATATTAAATTATAAGACTTTTATTAATTAAGACAACTTAAGTAATTAATTCCTTCTTTTCGATTAATTAATTCCAATTAATTAATCTCTCTATTAATTCACAAAGAATTAACTAGCCAATAGGTACTACACTAAGTATTGTCTGTGACCCCTTAGGATCATTAACAAACTAGCAATAAGTCCTTCCATAGGCTAAATTAATTATTCGTAATAATTAACTAGACCTTCGATTAATTTCACCAATTAACACAAGGCACCTATTGGTCGTTGGTTCGATGTCTAGCAACATCGCCATGACTTCCTAGATGTTAACGATGAAAATGCAAACCTCTCCAGATTTCGATCTTTGTGTGAGTCGAATCCCTTCATCTTTTTCCCGTCTAAGACCTAGGGTTTGGCGATGGTCGAAACCCTAATAGCCTCAGAAACTATGACTATGTTGGTTCAATCTAATGATCCGGTCTTCCAAGCAAGGATCACCAATCCATAGGAAATACAGGGTACTCGATCATTCAGCATAGGAAATACAGGGTACTCGTGACCCTGGACGAATCCCCTCTAACTGTCAATTGTTCCGCTGCAACTACAAGACTATACCCAACATACACGTCATATGACTCTCCTGAAATGCACATGCATATAAAAGAAGAGTGGGTAGTACCCTTTCCAATGACATCTCAGGTCTAAGGATTATCTCACACTACGAAAACCTAAAGATTCCAAGTTCAAAAGCACCAACAAGGAATCCTTGCGGGGCCGTTCAATTCCATAATCCAGTATGAATCTTCATACATGTATTTCCATACAAGGCATCGACAATGGAATGCGTTGACCTCTCAAAAGAGTTACATGCATGAACAAGTCTTGACGAGGCCAGTGATATCCCACTTCTCACAGCCTCTATGACTTGGAACAATATTTAGGATTACGGTCTTTGAGAGCATTCCATACGTTTTCCTTGACCGCCTCCCCTAACCATATGTAATTCATGGGATCCTTATCTATACTAGAAATTGTTATAACAATAAAGAAGCATTCTGTGACAAGTTTGATATAATCTAATTAATAAGACTGATACAGTGTTAATGTTCAAGCCAATAGATGGCTCGTTGGGCATATAGCACTTTCATGCTTCTTCCAGATTCACATATTTCTCTGCCCTTTCTAGCCGGTTATCAAAGTTGACAGCAGGCTTTTTGGCCAGGGACCTAACGAAATCTCCATCCTTCAAACCTTCGACGAATGCATTAGCTAGAACCTCAGCATTCGCGGAAGGTACCTCCAAAGTAGCCTGATTAAATCTCTTAATGTAACCCGCTTAAGGGCTCATTAAATCCTTGGCTCATATTGAACGAGCTCAAAGAGGTCTTTTGATACCTCTTTCTACTGGCAAGCTGATGTAAAAACATCAGGCTGAACTCCTCAAATGAGTGGATCGAGCTAGGAGCTAGCTGATTGAACCACTGCTGAGCAGCTCTGGTTAAGGTGGTCAAGAAGACTCGGCACTTCACCCCATCAGTGTACAGATGAAGTAAAGCACTATTCTTGAACTTTGATAAGTGCTCCGTGGGATCCATTGATCCATCATACTCTACAATATTCGGAGTTTGAAAATTATTTGGAAGCTCTTTCGTCAGGATCCGGTGCCTGAACAGAACTCCTATAGGAAGTGGTGGGGCGTACCCTCCTAGGCGTTGCCTCATTTCTCTAATTTTCGCCCTTAAGTCCTCGAATCCTTCCATCACCTCTGGGCGTATCATATTGTTGCCTATAAGGTTCACCGTCTGTTGCCTCCAGGGTGTATTACCCATCTCACCAGGTTGCTGGTGACTCCATCCTTGTTGGTTTCCTCCTGAGGTCTCTTCATGAAGACGACTACCCCTCCCGTAGGTTTGACTAGGAGGGAAAGGAATCGTAAAGAATGTCGTCCCCCTTGAACCTTGAGCCACAAAAATAGCAGGGGTGATAGCTAGAAGTGGTGGCAATGGAATGCTCACCGAAACCTCTGTCCTCGGTTGTGTGTATCCTCCTTGTAAAGAAGAGGCCATCGTCGTAGTGAATATTCGTCCCCATTGATCCGCAGGAGGGAGGGAGCTCCCTACTGGAGGGACACCTGATGGGATAGCGTATGCTACTTGGTGAGCATGCTGCTCGTCATTTCCTTCCAATTGTTGACCTCCTTCACTTACAGACACATGTCCATGCGCTGGCGGGACGAGTCCTCCGTTCTCATTGTCCAGTGGTGGATGAGGTGCTGGATAGGTCCCTCCAAGTTAGGAGGGGATACGTGACCTACTTCCTGACGGTGTGTGTATACATGTGGGATACCCAGCGCAGCCACCTGCTGCGAGGGTAAGCTTCCTTGAGGTAATGATTAAATGAATCCCGATGCAATGGTGGTGTTTTCAGAAGCGGGTAACACAAAAACCGAAGCAGGCATGGGATTTACCATCAACAACTCCCCCGGTGCAACACCGAGCTGCGTGGTGGTCGCGGGAGGCGCGTCCTCTTCACCCGCGGTCGGGTGGGCGGCGGTCCTTCCTTGTCCCGTTGCCGCTGGCGGTTGCACGGTGGCGTTTCTTGGCTCCGAACATCTCAATCCTTGAACTCCTTCAATTTTAATGCAATAACTCACGTCTTAAACTCCTCTTCCCACAGACGGCGCCACTTGATGCTGGTTCGATTTTACACCAAGAAAGTTGAAGAACCAAACAAGGTCTTCGATTAATTTAATGCACTAAAATAATAAATCTAAAACACTCAAATATATGGAGAAATGAAGAAGAAATAAAATTCTTTATTGACGTTGAATATTGAAATACATAAACCCCACTATTTGGAGTAAATATGCTTTTTTCTCTTACTAAAATTTGACTTCTCCCAAAATTCCGTAAAAAATAAAAATCCCCTCCTATTTATAATGAAGTGGACGGTTTTTTGGAGGATGAAGAGTCCATAATTTGTCTTCCACTCCACTTAGATATTTTAGGGATAAAAGATAGATAAAATCCCACAATTTGGGATTTAGTAGTTGTGAGGATATTATCCCCTCTAAGAGTCCATATCCATGCAAGGCTTCTTGTAAGCATTTTGATAAGATTTCTTTTGGGCTTTTCTCCTTGCATTCTCCCGAGCATTTCCTTGGGCTTTTCACGAGCTTTCCTTTTGAAGGCCTTCTTCAATTTAATTAATTGGCCCCATTCGGAAAAATTAAAAATTATGGCCCATTTCAGACATATATAGTGAATTACTGATATTAATATTCGATATATATATATATGTCGAATATATATTTAGTTTATCTACGATTTATTATGAAATATGCAATTATATTAAATATAATCTATGTAAATAATTATAATTAGTTTATTCATATATTTCTATGTCAGAAATAAAAATGCTTATAAATATCTATACAGAAGGTAAATAAAACAACTTATGTGATGTGGTGGAGTGGTGGTAGTGCAAGTTTTTATCCCCAAGGTCGTGGGATCAAATCACATTGATAGCAAAAGATATCAATATTTTTTCATTTGGCCGCCATGTCACCAACCCATTATACACTTGGCGCCACATCATCGATTTTCCCTCCAATTTTGAAAATTCCCCAATTTTGACATTTTTCGGCAGCCGCATCAGCAATTTCTGGTATTATTTGGCGCCATGTCAGCAATTTCTGGCAAATTGTACTCAAATTGCCAATTCTTGTATCATTATTGTACCAAATTGCCACCCCCCATATGAAAGTACCAAAATCACGAACACGCCAAGATAAAGTACCAAAAAAGTCATTTTGCCCGCACATATATTCCAACTTTAAACTCTATTTAAGTGGCTCACTTTAAACTTAATTTCTCATGCACCCGAAATTGGTTTTCAGTTTTTAACTACACTGGGTTCATCGATTCTCGAAGTAGATAAAGCTAAGCTAAAGAAATCCCGTATAGAATATGTATGTGACTCTTTAAGGCAAACATCAATTTCAGTTGCGACCAAAATTTCCAAGAATAGATATTATTTTAGGTCCTACTGTAACATGAGTAATTTAATCGTTTAATTGAGGTGGTGGGTAAAGTGAAGGTCATTAAGTTTTGGTTAAACTCAACCAAAACGTTGTGGAAGATTAGTGGAAGGCACTGTCCACTAGGCAACCCACAAAAGATTACAATAGGAAGTATAGACCAGCAGACAAACTAGCTAGACATTAGTTAGATGATCAAAGAAACGCATTTTTGTTTCATTCATGCATTCCATTTGCTTCTTCTTTGTCTCCCTTGGTTCAACGTTTCCAATGCTTACTATACATACATATATACATATACATATATATATATAAGAACATCGATCCTCAGCTGACAAATGAATCATCCATGCTATAATAATACTGCCTTCTCTTTTGCATTCAATCCAAATTCGGAAGTGTAAAACATATTCTATTTAAAGTACACAAACTGAAAATTGCTCTCCATTTAATTTGTCAAGAAACAAAGTGAGGATGCAAGGAAAGCATGAGGCATATGTTGTAAAAATTGAATGTGGAGTCGACAACGAAAATGATACGTTACAGTTTGTGGTTGTGGAGGGTACTGTGCATACAATTAGGGAATCAGATGTATTGTGAGAATTGGAGATGATTAGACGTCCATTTAGTTTGTTGCGCTCCACTTTATGATCACCCCCTCCTTTCTTCCTTTGTGCAAGTGTTAACCCTTTGGGCTCCTTCACTTATTTTGATTGGATCGAGATCCACGTCGGTGAATGTGAAGGGTTGTGTTGATTAATATATTTTATTAAAATGGTTTGGAACACTTATTTTGCACAACTCTGATTGTTATATTCGTTTTTTTTTAATTTCGTACCATATCCGCTCATCATATTTAACATTCATGGTTCAAAAAAGAAAATTAATTGTATAAACCAAAATGTAACAGTTTATATATCCAAACTAATTAGTGAATGTGAACTTTGAGTTTTGTCGAGGCCAAAGCATGAGCGAAAAATCTATATTAGACCAAATTTAATAATTTAATATATATTTCTTACACGGTAAGTTGTATTGCTTGTGGTCCACGCATACACATTTTTGTGAAAGAGATAGATACCTAATACACACTTGGAACATTTGACTCGATCTGGCGTAGAACTTTTATTAAGGAAGCTCAAGAAAGATCTTTCTTTTAACTTAAAAAGTTAGCACTTTGAATATTCTCGGGAGGGCGATTGTGAATCCATGTAATGAGATTTTTAAACCAAGTATCATGAAAATCTTTGAAGGGAGAGATCATTGGTTGTTTGCTAAATTAAATTAATTGTTGAAAACTTTAAGTCTCGGTCTTATGTCCACCTCCCCCCATTTCATACTAGACATCTTGTTTGTCATGCCAACAATTACTTAAGAGTAACAATGAGACTTCCGTGAACAATTAGACTTTGTTTGGAGTGTGGATATATAATTGTAGTGAGACAAGTTACAGAAATATGTGAAATTCTATGGTGGACCGAGATCATTGGTCCCGGTACACAAATTACCATTGGATCGGGCGGTAATTTAGTAATTGCCCCCTTTAGTGGGGGATCCAATGGTGATTTGTAGACCGGGACCAATGGTCTCGGTCCACCATAGTATTGCCCCAGAAACATTAACATACTGTTTGGTTTAACAAATTATTAAGGAAAGAAAAGAAATATACAAGAAAAACATTTTTCCAATGTTTGATTACTAGAGATAATGAAAAGAAAAAAGACATATGAGGGAAAGTCTAATACCAAATTGAGAAAATTCTTTTTCGTCACCATTTGGCGAGGAAAATGGTGGAAACTAAAACTCTTTTCACTCTACACATCTTTCTCAATGTGATTTATTAGTATTTTCTAATGACATTCGCAAAATTATTGTTTTGGAAAACATTTGAAATGAAATTAACAGTTTAGTTTAATAGTTATCTCTTTATTTTTATTTTTTGTCATTTTTCTTGGAGTTTTTCATACATTTTCTCTATATAACTAAACAAATTTTCAAATATTAGATTATTATTTTTTATTTTGTTTTCCTTTCCCTAGTATTTTCTTTTTTTCATTGGAATTTTTGAATCAAAAGAGTGTAAGAATAGACCAACTCGTTGTATAATAAACCATCATGAAACATGTTGCTTTAGAATTTCCAAAAAAAATTTGTTTTCCTTCTTATTTTCTTTTGTAAATCTTTGATCCAAACATAACAATAATTTCATGATACAAAAAAAGATTTCCAATAAACCAACAGTACTATATCCGAAACTAATCAAATGAATCGTACGTATATTATTTTATTTTGTTTGTGTTTTCAAACAAGAATCTGGATACACTAAAGTTGAGTACAAGTGTGAATGTGCTCTCATAGTGGCTTGCTAGTCACAAGACATTGATGATTATTATCATCAAAGAAAAACGTCGATGATGGATATTGATATGATTAATTGTTTATAGGGTTTTTTATATATATATATATATATATGATTAATCAAATGTATATAATCTTGTAAAAGAGAAAAATGGATCAAATATCCAGTAAGGTTGCCCCATTTCATGACTAGGAAAGCTGCATGCAATAAGATTGGTGGATTAAGCACAAAAATGCTATAATATAACTACTTACTCAATATTAATAATTGTAAATTGTAATATTAATTATAAAGTGATAGCTTACGTACCCCATGAATTTATTCATTTGTTTCCTGACTCGGATTCCTTGTTCTATTCTGGGACGTGTACTCCATCTTCTTCTTTTTTTTTTATCTCGTCACCTTCCAAATACAAAATAAATAGATATTTTATATGAAAATGGATAACACATTTTACTTTTTTCATATTCCATCAGATTCCACATGAAATAATTATGCTTTAAGGGCGTAAACAATTAATAGCACCCCACCTCCCGTTTCAATTTATATCATTGAATATATGATATTTGTTGATAATTTTCAGGTCCCTTATCTCTGCTTAATTTAGTTTTTAATCTCTCCTGAAAATAAGTTCATAACATTTCCAAATTTTCACCAAAAAAACAAATAATAATAATAATAAGTATTTGTTGTCTGTCAACCCTCCATGATTACTAACGGACAATTGCACTTATATATAAATGAAATTATAATATATGGCAACTTTTTTATGAAATGGAGGGATTGAAATTTAATTAGTAGCAAACATGGGGATCAAAAATGCAACAATCCGATAATTGTGGATTCCCCTCATGCTGCTACTATAAATAAGTAGAGAACTTCACTCACCACTTCCTAAGAAGAATCCTCTCTTCTACAAATATCCCCTCGATCATCAACTTTTCAAATTGTGAGAAAATGAAGAGTGAAACATGTTGCTCGAGTTTTGTCAACAACTGCAAACCGTATATCGCTATGATGTCGTTACAGTTCGGTTACGCTGGCATGAACATCATAACAAAGATATCACTCAATGGAGGGATGAGTCACTATGTCTTAGTCGTCTATCGCCACGCCATTGCAACTGCTGTCATTGCTCCCTTTGCTTTCTTCTTTGAGAGGAAAGCACAACCAAAGATAACATTCCGCGTGTTTCTGCAAATATTCGTTCTCGGCCTTCTTGGGTAATTAAGTCCTTTATTTATTCCACTATTTCTACTACAAATTAAATGTTGATATTATAAGTTTTTAAAGTTTCATTTTCATAATTAAAAGGTCTAGTATCAGTTGAGTGTATATATAAATGAATACTTAATATTTGTTTTTCACTTGTTTTAGGCCGGTTATTGATCAGAACTTTTACTATGCTGGACTGAAACTGACTTCACCCACATTTTCATGTGCAATGAGCAACATGTTACCTGCCTTAACATTTGTCATGGCTATTATATTCAGGTATAATAATGACAGACTTCTAATTAAGTTTCTTTAAAGATCAATAATAATAAATCATATAAAATTCATTATAATTCTAACTTATTATAATATAATGTTTTGAAAAAGGATGGAGAAAGTGGACATAAAGAAGGTGATGTACCAAGCAAAAGTAGTAGGAACAATCATAACGGTAGGCGGAGCTATGTTAATGACGTTATACAAAGGACCACTTGTGGAGATGGCATGGACTAAGCACCGCCAATCCCATGGCGGGAGTAGCAGCAGCTCGGGTGAAACGAGCGACCGGGATTGGTTCATCGGGTGTATTCTCCTCATAATTGCGACACTTGCATGGGCATCTCTATTCATCCTACAGAAACATGCCCTTAAAACATACTCAAACCATCAGCTGTCTCTAACAACATGGGTGTGCTTCATGGGAACCCTACAAGCTATTGCTGTCACCTTTGTTATGGAACATAATACATCTGCTTGGCGCATCGGTTGGGACATGAATCTCCTTGCTGCAGCATATGCTGTGAGTCGCCGTCGTCGTCATCTCTCTCTCCCTCTCTCTCAAAAAAGATAATTCATTATTTTCTTCTTATTAATGTGCTATGTATGTTATGAACGTGATCAACAGGGAATAGTGACATCAAGCATATCATACTACGTGCAAGGACTTGTGATGAAGACAAAAGGCCCAGTTTTTGCGACTGCTTTTAGCCCTTTGATGATGATCATTGTTGCAGTGATGGGGTCTTTTATACTTGCAGAAAAAATCTATCTCGGAGGGTACGCATGCAATTTTCTCTCTTATTTATATATATATGTATCACCAGTCTCTATATTATGATCATATATACTAAAATACTAATTAATCAATCTTGTTGGAATATTATATATACATATATATGACTAAACAGGGTTATCGGGTCAGCAATAATTGTGATTGGTCTATACTCAGTTCTGTGGGGTAAGTACAAGGAAGAACAACAGCTAAACCACAAGAGGAGAATGCAAGAAATACCAGAAGCCATTAAAGATAACAATAATGGTAGCATAGTAGTAATAAGCACCGAGGCAAAGGCAAATGAAACTGATAATGAAAAGTGTCCCTCAGTTGCTATTGATTTACCCCTCTCTCACGCTCCCATCAAACCAACTCAATAATTGATTATGACATCAAGAGCAACTCGCTCTTCCTCCTCTTTTTTTGGATTTTTGTATTTTCTTTTGCTCTTTTTTCCATTTAAGACCTACGGATCGGTTTTGGTTGGATCATGTAAGCCTACTATATGTAATTAGTACTTAATTATATGCAACTAAGAGAATGGACGAATCTCTTTTACTAGCTACTTGAATTCGAATAATCTTGATTTTACACATACCAAACACAAACATCATGCAGATTCTACAGTCGATTCTGCGACATGAGATGCTATTCACCTTGTGTATAAAATACACTTTCTAGAATAAGATTTTCTAGTAAGTTATTTACTTTAGACCTATTAAATCTAGAGAGATCGTATGTTTCTGAAAAATCTAGCTGAGAAAATAGTTCTAAAAGTGGCAGTTCGAAGTTCTACAACTATAAATATGGGACAATAACTATAAGATCAGCGACTACTTACAAACTTATCCATAATCTTCGTTCGTCCAGATATCCTCGTCCAATACTCACAAAACCCACTGGAATACACATAAATTTCTTAAAATTCATGGAAAATTTTAATTGTTCAATCTGAATAAGAACCAAACCAAATAAGAATTGTTGAAATTTATATTTGGGAAACACCAAAGGATGTTATTTCACTTCTATCGCAGCGGTATCTAATGGCCAGAAGTGTATCCGCTGCATCAAAAACCATATAGCACACGTATCTTCTTCTTCTTCTAGGAGTGGAGGTAATAACGTCGTTCTCTTGGCCCTAACCGCCGCCACAAACAGCTGCTTCTCGGTTCACGTATGGCAGCGGTTCTGGTCGAACCGCTGCTAGATAGGATGTAGAAAAAATTTGAAATGGCAGCGGTTCGCTGAACCGCTGCCAGAAGTGGGCTACTGTGGCAGCGGTTCTAGCCGTGAACCGCTGTCATAATATTTCAAAAAAAAAAAAGAAAAAAAAAACATATGACAGTGCTGACCCGCTGTCAGGTCGACTGTTCGACAGAACCGCTGTCATAGGAACCGGGTTTTAAACCCGGCCCCCCCCTTTTCTCACTCTTCTCACCACCTACTCACTCTCTCTCTCTCTCAACTCTCTCACTATTACACCACAACCACCACCACCACCACACCACCTCCACCATCGCGAGACCACCGTCCGCCGTTCTCGGTTTTCTCTCTCTCTAGATATCTAGCCTCTCTCTCGGTTTTCTCGTTCTCTCTCTCTCTCTCTCTCTCTCTCCACCACCACACCACCACACCACCACCACCACCACCATCCACCATCCGCCGCTGTCCTCCCTCCCGTTTTGGTCTCCTCTCTCTCGGTTTTTCCTCTCTCTCTCGGTCTTTCTCTCTCTCTATTTATGCTCCTCTATCGGTCGGTATTATCTCTCTCTTTTCCTCTCTCTATCTCTATACCACCGCCGCCGCCGCAGCCCCTCCGCCGCCGCGCCGACCTCCGCCGCCGCTCGCTGCCCCTGCCGCCCACCTCCGCCGCCGCCGTGGTCCATTTAGTTTTGGTATTTGTTTAGATAAATATAAATATATATATATATATATACACACACACTAGAGTATAGTTTGATTAGATAAATATTTGTGTATGTATATGTTGGGTGTATGCATATATGGTGTATGTATATTTTTGTGTATGTGTGAGTGTTGTATATTTGTGTATATGTGGGTGTATGCATATATGTGTAGTGTATGTATATATATTTGGTATGTGGGTTTTTATGTATTTTGTGTATGTGTTTGGGTTTGTATTTAAAAAATTTAAGGGAACTAGGAATTTGACTGAATTTAGTATTAATTTGTTAGTCGGGTGTTAATTACGTTTGATTTGGATTAAATTGTGGTTATTTGGTGGTTTAGGGTACATTGATCCAACTGGTGATCTATATTTATACTTGTTGTGAAATATAAATGTTTTATCTATAGTTTTATGTGATTTATGTGATCCGAACTGGTGATCAATATTTGTAGTTGCTGGAAAATATATGTGATCCAACTATCATATAATTTATAAAATGATTTTATTTTTAGATGTGAATTGGGTGATCAATTTAGCTTGGATTCGTCCAGGTGATCAATCGATATAAGATTTGGGTTTGGTGGGGTGATCAGAATCGAATTTTGTTGGTTGCCGAGAACTAGACCGGGCCGAATTTTTTCTAGGAAACGAATTTAAAATAATTTATTAATTCAACTCAACTGTGTTAAAATTATTTTATTTAATTAACGAGAACTTGGTTTTAGCGGATAATTTTTGTTGGGTTGCAACCTACCCGCGAGAACTTGGTTGTTACTCTGCTGAATTTTTTCTAGAATAATGGGAAATAATTAAAATACAAATTATTTAATTAATTCAACTATCAACTATGATAAAATGTTTAATTTATTATTCAGAATCAGAATGATCGAAGTTGGATTTTAGCGATCGTATGTCGGAACAGTATGAGAAAGGGTGAAGAGTTCATAAAGTTTGCGGTTGACCATGCACCAATCGAACTAGGATCACTTGCCCGTGTTTACGTGTGTTTGTTTTGGAAAGAGAATTAGTCCACGTGAGTTGGAAGATCATTTGGTGTGTAATGGAATTGATAAAAGCTACACGTTGGACAAGACACGGTGAAAGCAGTGTCCCGTCAGATGATTTGGGTGGTACATTATCCATCACAGATTTCAACATGAATGATTATGAGCCTGATCGTTTGGAGGAGATGATGAATGTGATAGAGGAGGATTTGCGAAATTGACCTAAAATGTTGATAATTTGACAAGTGATTCAAAGACACCACTGTACAGTGGTAGTAAATTCACAGATTGAAAACAGTTCTTAACCTATACAAGTTAAAAGCCAACAATGGGTGGAGTGATAAGAGTTTCACAGACTTGCTTGGTTTATTAAAAAGCATGCTACCTGAGGATAATGTGTTACCTAATCGTACTTATGAGGCTAAACGGATGTTAACCTCAATTGGCATGGGATATGAGAGGATACATGCGTGTCTCAATGATTGCATATTATTTAGAATTGACTATGCATCATTGAAGGCCTGTCCAAAATGTGGCGCCTCACGGTACAAGAAGAATGGATCTACGCCTGTCAAAACCATGTGGTATTTGCCTATAATACCACGATTTAAACGCATGTACAGTAGTAAAGAGTTAGCCAAGGACTTGACATGGCATGCTGATAGAAGGCTTGAAGAAAGGATTGAAGATGACAAGATTCGACATCCCTCAGATTCTCCTCAATGGAGAAAGATTGATGATGATTTCCCTGAATGGGGAGAAGAATCAAGAAACCTGCGCCTTGTATTGGCTACAGATGGCATGAACCCTCATGGCTTGCAAAGTAGCTCACATAGTACATTGATTTTGATGATCTACAACCTTCCCCCATCGCATGCATGAAGCGAGAGCATATAATGATGCCTATACTCATTTCTGGGCCGAAACAACCTGGAAATGATATAGATGTCTACTTGACCCCTTTAATTGAGGATTTGAAGGTGTTGTGGGACACCGGTGTTCAAGTATATGACGGGTTGAGAGAAGAAAATTTTAATCTCAGAGTCATGTTATTTGGAACAATCAATGATTTTTAGGCAAGAGCAACCTCGAGGGATATGGTGTACATGGCCAATGTGGATGCCCCATATGTGTGAAGAGTACAGATCAATATCGATTGACACACTCCCAGAAATATGCATTCCAAGGGCATCGGAGATGGCTAAATCGGAACCATCGATATAGTCGGTGGAAGAAAGCTTTCAAAGGGAATATAGAAGAAGGCGAGCTCCTAAGTGCTTAACTGGTGAAGAAAGTGTTTGAAAATTGTAAGAGACTTGGAAGGTTAAATTTGGAAAGACTTTTGCATGTGGCCTTGCAAAAACTGGGTGGGAAAAAAAAAAAAGTCAATTTTCTTTGAGTTGCCGTATTGGACGTCTTTACATGTTAGACATTTCTCGATATAATGCATATTGAGAAAAAATGTATTTGATAGCGTCATTGGAACACTTCTAAATGTGCCCGGAAAGACAAAAGATGGCGTAAAGGCACGGTTAGACTTGGTTGAATGAAGATAAGAGGAAAATTGACACCAACAAATAAGGGGAAAATGTACTACTATTTGCCTCCAGCAGCTCACACTCTAGCCAGGAAAGAAAAAATTGCATTATGTGAGTTTCTTAATGGAGTGAAAGTTCCAGAAGGGTATTCTTCAAACATTAGCAGTCTTGTATCAATGAAGGATTTGAAGCTAAAACACTTGAAGACTCACGATTGTCATGTAATCATGGATCATTTGCTACCAATTGCTATACGGGCCATTTTGCCAAAAAAGGTGAGAGACACGATAACTAAATTGTGTTTCTTCTTCAAAGCAATGTGGAGCAAGGTGTTTGATCCTGAGCAATTTCCTGCACTTCAAAACAAATTGTCATCACTTTGTGTGAGCTTGAAATGTATTTTCCACCTGCTTTTTTTGATATAATGACTCATCTTCCCATTCACTTGGTTAGAGAGACTCAACTATGTGGACCGGCTTTTATGAGATCTATGTATCCGGCTGAGCGTTATATGAAGGTATTGAAAGGCTACGTGAAAAATCGTAGTCGACCGGAAGGTTGCATTGTTGAACGGTACATAGTTGATGAAGCCATTACATTTTGCACAGAGTATCTGACAGATTCTAATGTTGCAGAGCTCCCAAAGTCTCATGTTGTGGGAGGGGGAACAGAAGGAGTCGGATTAATGGGAAAACAATTAGCTAGTGTTCATATTACACAAAGGGATCAGGCACACCTATATGTGCTCCACAACACCGATGAGGTTGACCCATATGTTGAAGAGCATAAGAACCAACTTAGGAGATTCAATCCAATTAAAATGAGAGTTGGATTTCAAGAGAGCATAATAAGAGTTTCATCGATTGGTTCCGAAAGCATTTTGAAGAAAACAGAAAGAGAATCCACAGCTTTCAGTTTCAGATAAATTGACACGGCTGTCGATGGGTCCGGACAACTAGTATTTTGTTATTCAGGTTATCGTATCAATGGTCGCACATTCTATACAAAAGACCAAGACGAACGAAGTACAATGCAGAATAGTGGTGTGAGTCTTGTAGCTCAAGCAATGCATATCTCAAGTGCGAAAGATAATAATCCTATCTATGCCGATTTATCATATTACGGGGTGATTGAACGTATATGGGAGCTTGATTATAGTTGGTTTCGGGTGCCTGTATTTGGGTGTAGGTGGGTTGACAATAAACATGGTGTCGATAATAGTGAAATAGGCTTCACTCGAGTAGACCTTGAAAGAGTGGGATACAAAGATGAACCTTTCATTTTAGCGTCACAAGCTAAACAAGTATTTTTTGTTACCGATCCTATTGATAAGAGGTGGTCCATTGTTTTATCGGCAAACAAAAATACATGTATTGAAGGTGATTATGAAGAAAGTGAAGATGATGGAGAAAACCCTATCTCCTTAGGTGATTCACAATCAATTGATAGTGACGATGACTTGGATATAAGTGATGATGAATTGTATATGCGTCAAGATCACCAAGAGGGGATATGGATTAATCCGTCAGTTCGTCGCCGTACTAAAAAAAATGGTCGTACCGATGGGAAGCAAAAGACTGCTAAGCCAACGACAAAAAGAAAACGATGAAAGGTATTAGAATTTATTTCATAATTGTATGATAGACTTCTTTCAATATTTATACTTAGTTGCTAGAAAATTTATATTCTTGAGATTTGCCAATTTTTGTGGAAAATTTAAGGGAAATAGGGGTTGATTGATTTTAAGGTTAATTTGGTTTAGCTGGGGGTTAATTATGTTTAATTGAGGATTAAATTTTGTTTATTTTGTGGTTTAGGATAATTTTGTTTATTTTGTGATTTATTACTTCTATTTGAAATTTATTATTGCCAAATGAATCTGCCAAATTTATATGAAGATAACTTCTGTATTTATTACGTCTATTTGAAATTTATTATTGCCAAATGAATCTGCCAAATTTATATGAAGATAACTTCTGTATTTATTACGTCTATTTGAAATTTATTATTGCCAAATGAATCTGCCAAATTTATATGAATCTAACTTCTGTATTATTTGTCTTTTGTAGGTCGATGGCTTCAAATCCTGATGGTAGTTTTCCCGACGATGATGTATATGGATCAGATAGCGGTCATGAGAAGGACATACGGAGAGGTGTCTCTGCTATGAAAAAAGTTGTCAATGCCAGAAGTAAAGGCATAAGGCTACCTGTCGGCTGGAATGACAGAGGTCAGCCAATTAACCCCAACAAATCAATATTTGTTGGGTATATAGGCGTGCAGGTTCGGCAGAAGGTGTCGATTGCCATTAGTACTTGGCGCAAAGTCCCGTCAGCAACAAAAAAAAACATTTGGGATGAGATGAAGGTAATTTGGATATTATCTTATTTGTAAGTGTTAATATATTATCATATTCTCTAAATTATAATTTTATATATACTTTATTGTTTGTTTTTTGTAGTTGGCGTTTGATATTGACGAAAGTCGACAAAAGTACGTACTAGCAGAAGCTGGGAGGCTAGCACGTAACTTCAGGAGCTACATAAGCAGAAAGTATGTGCGAGATGATGATGGAAATGTTAATGTCAACCCACCTCCACAATATGAGATATCCCAAGCCGATTGGGCGGCATTTTTAGAGGTTCGCTTAGGTGAACCTTGGCAGGTAGCTAGTCATTTTAATTTACAGTTTCATTTGTTGGTTATTGCGTTTATATTTAGCTAATAATTTGATAATGTAATAAACAGAAAATAAGCATTGACAATCAGGAAAGAGCAAAGAACCCTGAATATCCTTACCGGAAAGGGAGTTTTGGAGATGCTGTTGTGGAGCAAATGGAGGTATGTAGTTCATTTAGCAGTGAATCCTTACAATTTTTTTAATAATAATTCTATGTTAATGCATACATATATTTTTTAATGAAAATACAGATAAATAAAAGAAGGGATGCGGGATCCGATTGTACAGATGTGACACGAGCACTCGTGTGGAGGGTTTCGCGTTCCGATCCGACAAATCAAATTGATAACGAAAATGTTAGAAGAGTGGTGAATGAAATGGTGAGTTATTGGCAATTTTAGCTCTATTAATTGTTTTATTGAAATACTATTAAAAGCACAAGGTTCACTATTTTTTTTAATTTTTAAAAATATATCATTACAGGAGAGCATTTCACAAGAGAGCACTAGCCATAGTGGAACTTACACGAGTCGAGATGACCTATTGGCTAAAGCTATTAAAAGGAAAGAGCATCCGGGTCGCGTTAGGGGTGTTGGCTTTGGGGTCTCACAAAGAGACTATTTTAAGGATCCAAAGCCTGCTTCAGAAAAGGAGATGGAAAACTTGAGAAACATAGTGAAAAACCTCTCCGAAACTATGGTTGCCATGCAACAACGAATTGATGTTTTGGAAGCCCCTAGCTCGCGTCAGCCACATGAAGATGACGTCATTTCTTTGAAAGATAGCAGCCCAGAACCAGGTTATAAGATGCTTCCTGAGGTAAAATATTTGAACTTGTTTATTAATCATATAACTTGCGACTCTCTATTTTCTGTAAATCATACAAAACTTTCTAATATAATGTTGTATATATATATATACGTGTGTGTGTAGGGTATCACTCCATGTCAATTAGCACTTTCATCTCCATCATATCGTGTGGTGGCTAAAGGACAGCTATACAATCGATCAGAGACTGATAGAACACTTCACAACTGTCAATTAGCCACCAACAATGTGAAAGTGCGCATTGACACTGCAGTTGAGGCTAATACACTCCTGCCCGTCCCTCTCAATGATGAAATATTCTCCATTTCTCATGCGCTGGGTACCTTTGTTGCTTGGCCAGCGAGTCTTGTCATTGTCACTGCTGCACCGGTATGTAATTAATAGCTAGTCATTAATAAATTATAACAATTTGTTTGAGGTTACTAAATATACTTTGGTGTGTAACATTTATATTTTATTTTCTTGCTTAAACAGTCCAAATCATCTGCAAACCGTAAGTCAGGGACGTCGAAGCGGTCAGCTGTCAAAGGAAAATCTCAAGTGGCCGAGCCTGCAGGTGAAGTAGACATATGTGCAGATCTTCAACTAGATGGACTCCCTAATGACCTTGTATTTCTGGGAAAGTACACGAAGATGATGAAGATTGATGCCCAGATCAATATATATATGGACGAAGCCATTATGAATGTTTCATTTCCAGAGTTCATTGGAGGGAGGAGATCTATCACCTTCTGTGTAGACAAGAAATAGGAGCCTCTATCATTACAGCGTACATAAAGTAAGTTTTTTAATTATTTTATTACATCTAAACTACGATTATTTTCGTCACTCGAAATTCATTTTTTATGCTCAATTTAGGTGTTTGTGGTTTAACTACGTGATCCCCGAAGGAAAAGAAACAAGTTTCGGGTTCCTTAGCCCACATTCCATAGCTGCTCAAACAGACCCGTCAGTTCAACAAGTGCAGTACATAGCACGTGCTATGATGCAGAGTACACAACAAAATAAGTTATTTTTTGCACCTTACAACACCGGGTGAGCTACTAAAGACTCGATTTTAATTTGTAAAACTAGCTACGCAAAACAAATTTTCAACTATCTTTTGAATGTTTTGTAGGGGTCATTGGTTGTTGCTTGCAATTAATCCATTTAAAGAGATTGTTTACTATCTGGATTCTGTGCATGGTGAGCCGCAATACCGAGATGATATGATGCTAAAATTCAATCAGTAAGTTTTTCATTCAATCAATGTATCCATTATATTTAATATTTTTTAAATTGTATTTATTTCACATAATTTCTTGTTTTTAACATATTTTCTTGTTTTTTATATTTTTTATAGAGCTGTGCACATATTTCGTGCAAACTGCAACAACCAATCCAACAAATCCAAAAACTCGGACTGTAAATGGTTTACTATAAAGGTTAGCGTTTTCTAGGTTCATGAGATTATATATTCGTATAGAAGTTCGTCTTCTAATACAATGTAAGTTTGATTGCTTTTGTAGTGCCCCCGGCAGACCAACGAGGTGGATTGTGGCTATTTCGTTATGAGATTCATGAAAGAGATTATTAGCCACGGACTATCTATAATCCCAACAGCGGTATACATAATCCTTATATATATATATATACTTAATTCTATTACTTTTGAAATTATTAAACCTTAATTGGTAGGTAATTGAAATGTTATTTCACTTTGCAATTAATCTCTATATATATACATATATCTTGCAGTACTTTAAGGATTGTCAATCCTTCTATACTGATGAGCAAATTGATGAAGTACGCTGCGAAGTTGCACGTTACATTTTCTTAGCAGCTCCTTAGAAATTAGGTAATTTAGTTTTTGTACATTGTGACTTGCTATAAATTGAGATTTGATTTATTGTATTTCGTAAGGTCATTAGTAATTTAATTAGTTAATTGTATATTTTGTTGGAGATTAAAGATGGTAATATTGAAGTTTGGGATGATGTTTGCTTATGTTGAATATGTTTTGTTGTTAGTTGAAATTTGTTGATTGGATCATTGCATATTACAGGCACTATCATGACAGCGCAATAAATAATTAAAAAAAAAACAGAAAAAAAACAGCGGTTCTGCAGAACCGCTGCTACAGTTCTCACCTCTGGCAGCGGTTCTGGGAAAACCGCTGCCAAAGGTCTCACCTGTGGAAGCGGTTTTGGAAGAACCGCTTCCACAGGTAAGACCTCTGGCAGCGGTTCTGGGAAAACCGCTGCCAAAGGTCTCACCTGTGGAAGCGGTTCTCCCAAAAACCGCTGCCACAGGTGAGACCTTTGGCAGCGGTTTTCCCAGAACCGCTGCCAGAGGTCCACCTGTGGCAGCGGTTCTGTAGAACCGCTGCCACAGGTCCGTTATTTTTTTTTATTTTTTTGGTTTTTTCGCAGCGGTGTTCAGGAAACCGCTGTCATAGGTAGACCTATTACAGCGGTTTTGTAACCGCTGTCATAGGTCCACCCCTATACCAGCGGTACCTTTGACAGCGGTTAAAACCGCTGCCATAGGCCCAAAAAAACCGCTGTCATAGGTCATTTTTGTAGTAGTGATAAGTGCACTTTCTAGAATAAGATTTTCTAGTAAGTTATAGAATTATGTACTCTAGATATTTTCCTAGTTAAATCTAGAGCAGGATGATCCTAGTATGTTTCTAGATAAAATCTAGATATATAGAAAAATCTAGAGAAAATTAGTTCTAGCATGTATGTAGAAATATCTAAAGATCATCCATGTTGAAATATCTAGTAATCATAAATCTCTAGAAGTTGGTAACTACAACTATAAATATGAGGATGTTGTATTATGTGATGTAACAATAACAACTATAAGAATCTAGCAATACAAAATTTTCTTCCAACTATTCTCTCTACAACATCCAACTATTTCTACTATAACTATTTCAATCTCCGACTACTTACAAACTTATCCACTAATCTTCGTCTCTAAACAAGTCCACTTCTCACAACATCCACAACTACTAAAATAATTCTTCTTCATAAATACACACTCACTCACTATTCAATCACACTAACAATTTCACTTAATGATATCATTATATTCTCGTCCAATAGCTCACAAAATCCACTGGAATACTACATGAAATTTCTTAAAATTCATGTTTTAAAGAAAAATTAAAGGAACTTAATTGTTCAATCTGAGCTGCTATACGAGATACCAGAAAAATATTTTGTAGATCTATTGTTGAACACCAAAGGATTTATATATTTACCAATAAAAAAAAGGAGAACACCAAAGGATTTGAGTTATGTCACTTCGGTATTGCATTACACCAGGTGCTAATGTAGCATAATAGGACGCTTTAGTGTATCTAATAGTGGTACATATAAGAATCTTCCCGAGATATTGCATCGCATAGTGATCTATTACCACATAGATTTTAAAAGTTATAAAATTACATAAAGCTCAAAGGTATCTTCTTCTTCTTCTAGAGAAAAGTGGAGGTAATAACAATAGTCGTTCTCTTGTCTACAAAAAAGCCCTATTACAGCGTACCTATTATAGCGGTTTTGCAAAACAGCTGTAATAGGGCTTCTCGGTTCAGACGTATTACAGCGGTTCTGGTCGAACACCTGTAATAGGATGTCAGAAAAAATTTAAAAAAAAAAAAGAAATAAGGATATGATAGCGGTTCGACTGAACCGCTGTCATAAGTTCGGGCTATGACAGCGGTTTGACGTGAACCGCTGTCATAATATTTCAAAAAAAAAAAAAGAAAAAAAAAACTATATGACAGTTGCTCGACGTGAACCGCTGTCATAAACCCGATCTATGACTGCGGTTCGTCGAACCGCTGTCATAGGAACCGGGTTTTAAACTAGCCCCCCCCCCCCCCCCCCCTTTTTCTTCTTCTCTCATTCTCTCTCTCTCTCTCTCAACTCTCTCACTATTACACCCATCCCACCACCACCACCTCTCTCTCTCGTTCTCGGTTTCTCTCTCTCTCTCTCTCTCTCTCTTAGTTTCTCTTTCGTTTTCTCTCTCTCTCTCTACTCGCCGTCCGCCGCCGCCGCCCGCCGCTGTCGTAAGCTCCCCTTTTTTGGTATCTCCCTCTCTCTCTCTTTCTCTCTTTCTCTCTTTCTCTCTCTATATATATATGTGCATATATATATATATATATATACTATAATATATAACTCTTTCTATATATATATATAAGGACCCCGCCGCGCCCGATCCACCGCCGCCATTTAGTGGGTAATTTGTTTTAGATAAATAAATATATATATATATACACACACACTTAGAGTATAGAGTTTGAGTTAGATAAATATTTGTGTATGTATATTTGGGTATGTGTGGGTGTATGTATATTTGTGTATGTGTGAGTGTATGTATATTTGTGTATATGTGTGTGTATGTATATATATTTGTGTATATGTGTGTGTATGTATATATATTTATGTATGTGTGGGTTTATGTATATTTGTGTAAATTTTTGAGATTTGCCTATTTATTGTAAAATTAAGGGAAATATGGATTTGACTGAATTTAGTGTTAATTTGGGTTAGTCGGGTGTTAATTACGTTTGATTTGGGATTAAATTGTGGTTATTTTGTGGTTTAGGGTACATTGATCCAACTGGTGATCTATATTTATACTTGGTTGTTGAAAATATGATGTTTTATTTGTAGTTTTATGTGATTTATGTGATCCAACTGGTGATCAATATTTGTAGTTGCTGGAAATATGATGTTTTATGTGATCCAACTGTTGATCAATATATATTTATAAAATGATGATTTATTTTTAGTTTTATGTGATTTATGTGATCCAATTGGTGATCAATAATTGTAGTTGCTTGAAATATGATTCTTTATGTGATCCAACTGGTGATCAATATTTTCGTATAGTAAGATCGACATTTTGGGTTTGTTGTGGGTGAAAGATCAGAATATTGGGTTTGTTGTGGTTGAAAGATACGAATTTTGTTGGTTGCAAGTTTGGGAGAAGATTAAGTCGAGAACTTGGTAGAAATTTTTGCGTCGGTACTCTGCCGAATTTTTTCTAGGATAACGGGGAATAAATTAAAATAATTTATTTAATTCAACTCAACTGATGTTAAAATTATTTTATTTAATTAACTAAGATCGAAATTGGATTTTAGCGGATCGTAAAATCCAAATTTTGTTGGTTGCAACCTACCCGGGTGAAGATTAAGTCGAGAACTTGGTAGAAATTTTTGCGTTTTTACTCTGCCGAATTTTTTCTAGAATAATGAGAAATAAATTAAAATGAAAATTATTTAATTAATTCAACTATCAACTAATGATAAAATTGTTTAATTTAATTAATTCAGAATCCAGATGAATAGAAGTTGGATTTTAGCGGATCGTATGTCGGAATATTATGAGAAAGGGGTGAAAGAGTTCATAAAGTTTGCGGTTGAGCAAGCACCAAATCGAAACGTTGTTGTTTGGAAAGAGAATTAGTCTACGTGAGTTGGAAGATCATTTGGTGTGTAATGGAATTGATAAAAGCTACACACGTTGGACAAGACACAGTGAAAGCAGTGTCACGTCAGATGATTTGGGTGGTACATCATATCCATCATAGGATTTCAACATGAATGATTATGAGCCTGATCGTTTGGAGGAGATGATGAATGTGATAGAGGACGATTTGTGAAATTGACCTAAAATGTTTGATAATTTGACAAGTGATTCAAAGACACCACTGTACAGTGGTAGTAAATTCACAAGATTGAAAGCAGTTCTAAACCTATATAAGCTAAAAGCCAACAATGGGTGGAGTGATAAGAGTTTCACAGACTTACTTGGTCTATTAAAAAGCATGCTACCTGAGGATAATGTGTTACCTAATCGTACTTATGAGGCTAAACGGATGTTAACCTCAATTGGCATGGGATATGAGAGGATGCATGCATGTCTCAATGATTGCATATTATTTAGAATTGACTATGCATCATTGAAGGTCTGTCCGAAATGTGGCGCCTCACGGTACAAGAAGAATGGATCTGCGCCTGTCAAAACCATGTGGTATTTGCCTATAATACCATGATTTAAGCACATGTGCAATAGTAAAGAGTTAGCCAAGGACTTGACATGGCATGCTGATAGAAGGCTTGAAGAAAGGATTGAAGATGACAAGATTCGACACCCCTGAGATTCTCCTCAATGGAGAAAGATTGATGATGATTTCCCTGAATTTGGTGGAGAATCAAGAAACCTGCGCCTTGTATTGGCTACAGATGGCATGAACCCTCATGGCTTGCAAAGTAGCTCACATAGTACATGGCCGGTGATTTTGATGATCTACAACCTTCCCCCATCGCAATGCATGAAGCGAGAGCATATAATGATGCCTATACTCATTTCTGGGCCGAAACAACCTGGAAATGATATAGATGTCTACTTGGATCCTTTAATTGAGTATTTGAAGGTGTTGTGGGATATGACGGGTTCAAGTATATGACGGGTTCAGAGAAGAAAATTTTAATCTCAGAGTCATGTTATTTGGAATAATCAATGATTTTTAGGCAAGAGCAAACCTCGAGGGATATGGTGTACATGGACAATGTGGATGCCCCATATGTGTCAAGAGTACAGATCAATATCGATTGACACACTCTCAGAAATATGCATTCCAAGGGCATCGGAGATGTCTAAATCGGAACCATCGATATAGTCGGTGGAAGAAAGCTTTCAAAGGGAATATAGAAGAAGGCCGAGCTCCTAAGTGCTTGACTGGTGAAAAAGTGTTTGAGAATGTAAAAGACTTGGAGGTCAAATTTGGAAAGACTTTTGCAGGTGGCCTTGCAAAAATTGGGTGGAAAAAAAGGTCAATTTTCTTTGAGTTGTCGTATTGGACGTCTTTACATGTTAGACATTTTCTTGATATTATGCATATTGAGAAAAATGTATTTAATAGTGTCATTGGTACACTTCTAAATGTGCCCGGAAAGACAAAAGATGGCATAAAAGCACGGTTAGACTTGGTTGAAATGAAGATAAGAGGAAAATTGGCGCCAACAAATAAGGGAAAACGTACTTATTTGCCTCCAGCAGCTCACACTCTAGCCAGGAAAGAAAAAATTGCATTATATGAGTTTCTTAATGGAGTGAAAGTTCCAAAAGGGTATTCTTCAAACATTAGCAGTCTTGTATCAATGAAGGACTTGAATCTAAAGCACTTGAAGACTCACGGTTGTCATGTAATCATGGATCATTTGCTACCAATTGCTATACGGGCCATTTTGCCAAAAAAGGTGAGAGACACTATAACTAGATTGTGTTTCTTCTTCAAAGGAATGTGGAGCAAGGTGTTTGATCCTGAGCAATTTCCTGCACTTCAGAAACAAATTGTCATCACTTTGTGTGAGCTTGAGATGTATTTTCCACCTTCTTTTTTTGATATAATGACTCACCTACCCATTCACTTGGTTAGAGCGACTCAGCTATGTGGATCGGCTTTTATAAGATCTATGTATCCGACTGAGCGTTATATGAAGGTATTGAAAGGCTACGTGAAAAATTGTAGTCGACCGGAAGGTTGCATTGTTGAATAGTACATAGTTGATGAAGCCATTACATTTTGCACAGAGTATCTAGTAGATTCTAATGTTGCAAAGCTTCCAAAGTCTCATGTTGTGGGAGGGGGAACGGAAGGAAAAAGCGTAATTGGAAAGTAATTAGTTAGTGTTCATATTACACAGAGGGAGCAGGCACACCTATATGTGTTCCACAACACCGATGAGGTTGACCCATATGTTGAAGAGCATAAGAACCAACTTAGGAGATTCAATCCAATTAAAAATGAGAGCTGGATTTCAAGAGAGCATAATAAGAGTTTCATCGATTGGTTCCGAAAGCATATTGAAGAGAAACAGAAAGAGAATCAACAGCTTTCAGTTTCAGATAAATTGACACGACTGTCGATAGGTCCGGACAGACTAGTATTTTGTTATTCAGGTTATCGTATAAATGGTCGTACATTATATACAAAAGACCAAGATGAACGAACTACAATGCAGAATAGTAGTGTGAGTCTTGTAGCTCAGGCAATGCATATCTCAAGTGCGAAAGATAATAATCCTATCTATGCCGATTTATCATATTACGGGGTGATTGAACGTATATGGGAGCTTGATTATAGTTGATTTCGGGTGCCTGTATTTGGGAGCAGGTGGGTTGACAATAAACATGGTGTCGATAATAGTGAAATAGGCTTCACTCGAGTAGACCTTGAAAGGGTGGGATACAAAGATGAACCTTTCATCTTAGCGTCACAAGCTAAGCAAGTGTTTTTTGTCACTGATCATATTGATAAGAGGTGGTCCATTGTTTTATCGGCAAACAAAAATACTTGTATTGATGATGATTATGAAGAAAGTGAAGATGATGGAGAAAATCCTATCTCATTAGGTGATTCACAATCAATTGATAGTGACGATGACTTGGATATAAGTGATGATGAATTGTATATGCGACAAGATCACCAAGAGGGGATATGGATTAATCCATCAGTTCGTCGGCGTACTAAAAAAAATGGTCGTACCGATGGGAAGCAAAAGACTGCTAAGCTAACGACAAAAAGAAAACGATGAAAGGTATTTGAACTTATTTCATAATTGTATGATAGACTTATTTTTTGATCAATATTTATACTTAGTTGCTAGAAAATTTATATTTTTGAGATTTTGCCTATTTTTGTGGAAAATTTAAGAGAAATAGGGGCTTGACTGAATTTAAGGTTAATTTGGGTTAGCTGGGGATTAATTACGTTTAATTGGGGATTAAATTTTGTTTATTTTGTGGTTTAGGATAATTACGTTCTAGAATAATGGGAATGAACCTAACTTCTGTATTTATTACTTCTATTTTAAAATTATTATTTTCAAATGAATCTGCTAAATTTATATGAATCTAACTTCTGTATTTTTTGGCTTTTGTAGGTCGATGGCTTCAGATCCTACTAGTAGTTTTCCTGAAGATGATGTATATGGATCAGATAGCCGTCATGAAATGAGATATGGAGGGTATCACGGCTATGAAAAAAGTTGTCAAAGCCAGGAGTCAAGGTATAAGGCTACCTGTCGGCTGGAATGACAGAGGCCAGGCAGTTAACCCAAACAAATCAATATTTGTTGGTTATATAGGCGTGCAGACTCGGCAGAAGGTATCGATTACCATGAGTGATTGACGAAAAGTCCCGTCACCAATAAAAAAAAACATTTGGGATGAAATAAAGGTAATTTGGATATTATCATATTTGTAAGTGTTAATGTATTATCATATTCTCTAAATTATAATTTATATATACTTCGTTGTTTGTTTTTTGTAGTTGGCATTTGATATTGAAGAAAGTAGACAAAAGTATGTACTAGCAGAAGCTGGGAAGCTAGCACGTAACTTCAGGAGCTACTTGAGTAGAAAGTGGGTGCGAGATGATGATGGAAACATTAATGACAACCCACCCCCACAATATGAGATATCTCAAGCCGATTGGACGGCATTTTTAGTTGTTCGCCTAGGCGAAGGTTTTTAGGTAGCTATTCATTTTAATTTACAGTTTCATTTGTTGGTTATTGCGTTTATATTTAGCTAATAATTTGATAATGTAATAAACAGAAACTAAGTACGGAAAATCAGAAAAGAGCAAAGGAACCTGAATATCCTTACCAGAAAGCAAGTCTTGGACATGCTCTTGTGGAGCAAATGGAGGTATGTAGTTCATTTAGCAGTGAATCCTTACAATTTTTTTAATAAAAATTCTATGTTAATAAATATATATTTTTTAATGAAAATATAGATGAATAGAAGAAGGGATGCCGGATCCGATTGCACTGAGGTGACATGAGCACTCGTGTGGAAGATTGCGCGTTCCGATAAAATAAATCAAATTGATAACGACAATTTTAGAAGAGTAGTGAATGAAATGGTGAGTTATCTGCAATTTTAGCTCTATAATGTGTTGTATGTTTGTTTTGAAATACTATTGAAAGAACAAAGTTCACTAATTCTTTTTATTTTTTAAAATGTATTATTTCAGGAGAGCATTTCACAAGAGGATACTAGTCATAGTGGAAATGAGAAGAGTCGAGATTACCTATTGGCTAAAGCTCTTAAAAAGAAGGAGCAACCAGGTCGCGTTAGGGGTGTTGGCTTTGGGGTCTCACAAAGAGACTATTTTAAGGATCCAAAGCCTGCTACAGAAATGGAGATGGAAAGCTTGAGAAACATGGTGAAAAACCTCTCCCAAACTATGCTTGCCATGCAACAACGAATTGATGTTTTGGAAGCGCCTAACTCGCGTCAGCCACATGAAGATGACGTGATTTCTTTGAAAGATAGCAGCCCAGAACCAGTTCAAAGATGCTTCCTGAGGTAATGATGTGAACTTGTTTATTGATCATATAACTTGCAACTCTCTATTTCAGTAAATCACACAAAACTTTCTAATATAATGTTGTATATATATGTGTGTGTGTGTGTGTGTGTGTGTGTGTGTGTAGGTTATCACTCCATGTCAATTAGCACTTTCATCACCGTCATATCATGTGGTGGCTAAAGGACAGATGTACAATCGACCGGTGACTGATAGAATACTTCACAACCATGTGAAAGTACGCATTGACACTGCAGTTGAGGCGGATACACCCCTACCCGTCCCTCTCAATGATGAAATGCTCACCATTTCTAGTGTTCTGGGTACCTTTGTTGCTTGGCCAGCGAGTCTTGTCATTGTCACTGATGCACCGGTATGTAATTAATAACTAGTCATTAATAAATTATAACAATTTGTTTGAGGTTACTAAATATACTTTGGTGTGTAACATTCATGTTTTATTTTCTTTGCTTAAACAGTCTCTAGGACCATCTAAATCATCTGGAAACCAGAAATCAGGGACGTCGAAGCAGTCAGCTGTCAAAGGAAAATTTCCAGTGGCTAAGCCTGCACGTGAAGGTGACAGATGTGCAGACCTTCAACTAGATGGACTCCCTGATGACCTAGTATTTCTGGGAAAGTACACGAAGATGATGTCTATTAGTGCCCAGATCACTATGGACATCGAGGAACCCATTATGAATCTTGCTTTCCCAGAGTATATTGGAAAGGAGGAGATCTGTCACCTTCTGCGTCAAAGAGAAATAGGAGCCTCTATCATTAGAGCGTACATAAAGAAAGTTTTTTAATTATTTTATTGCATCTGAACTACGATTATTTCATATCTGCGAGAACAAGCCCGCAAATTCAACAAGTGCAGTACATAGCACGTGCTATGATACAGAGTGCACAACCGAATAAGTTATTTCTTGCACGTTACAACAGCGGGTGAGCTACTAAAGACTCAACTTTAATTTGTAAAACTAGTTACGCAAAACAAATTTTGAACTTATCTTTTGAATGCTTTGTAGGGGACATTGGTTGTTGCTTGCAATTGATCCATTTGAAGAGGTCGTTTACTATCTAGATTCTTTGCATGGTGAGCCGGTATACCGAGATGAAATAACATAAAAAATCAATCAGTAAGTTTTTCATTCAAACAATGTATCCATTATATTTAATATTTTTTTTAAGTGTATATTTATTTCACATAATTGCTTGTTTTTGACATATTTTCTTGTTTTTTATATTTTTTTATAGGGTTGTGCACATATTACGTGCAAATTGCAACAACCAATCCAAGAAATCCAAAAACTCAGCCTGTCGATGTTTTAAAATAAAGGTTAGCGTTTTCTAGTTTCAAGAGATTATATATTCGTATAGAAGTTAGTGTTCTAATACAACGTAACTTTGATCACTTTTGTAGTGCCCCCGGCAGACAAACGCGGTGGATTGTGGCTACTTCGTTATGAGATTCATGAAAGAGGTTATTAGCCACGGACAATCTATAATCCCAACAGCGGTATGCATAATCCTAATATATACTTAATTTCTATTCCTTTTGAAGTTATTAAACCTTTGGTAGGTAATTGAAACGTCATTTCAGTTTGCAATTAATCTCTGTATATATCTTGCATTACTTTCATGATTCTCAATCCTTCTATACTCAAGAGCAAATTGATGAAGTACGCGGCGAAGTGGCACGTTACATTTTCTTATCAGCTCCTTAGAAATTAGGTAATGTATTTTTTGTACATTGTGACTTGTTGTAAATTGTGATTTGATTTATTGTATTTAAATTGTCATGAGTAATTTAATTAGTTGATTGTAAATTAACATGTGATCATTTGTTGGAGATTATAACATTTTGTTGTTGGAGGAAAGAGATTATATTAATATTGAAGTTTAGGGTTTTTGTTGATTATGTTGAATAGGTTTTACTGTGCAGCTGGAATTTGTTAGTTGGTTGAAGCAAAATATAAAAAAAAGAAAAAAAAATCCCACCCTATGACAGCGGTTCCTTCCGAACCGCTATCATAGGTTAAATAAAAAAAATAAAAAAATCGAACCCTATGAAAGCGGTTCAGCCGGAACCGCTGTCATAGGGTCGACCCTATGACAGCGGTTCCGGCTGGACTGCTTTCATAGGGTTTGAATTAAATTTTTTATTTTTTTTTCCTAGTTAACCTATGACAGCGGTTCGGAAGGAACCGCTGTCATAGAGTGACCTATCAAAGCGGTTTTTTAACCGCTGTAATAGGTCAAAATCATATAACAGCGGTTAAAACCGCTGTAATAGGCCCAAAAAAATTGTTGTTATAGGTCATTTCTGTAGTAGTGTCTAGCATGTATGTAGAAATATCTAAAGATCATCCATGTTGAAATATCTAGTAATCATAAATCTCTAGAAGGTGGTAACTACAACTATAAATATGAGGATGTTGTATTATGTGATGTAACAATAACAACTATAAGAATCTATCAATACAAAATTTTCTTCCAACTATTCTCTCTACAACATCCAACTATTTCTACTACAACTATTTCAATCTCCGACTATTTACAAACTTATCCACTACTCTTCGTCTCTAAACAAGTCCACTTCTCACAACATCCACAACTACTAAAATAATTCTTCTTCATAAATACACACTCACTCACTATTCAATCACACTAACAATTTCACTTAATGATATCATTATATTCTCGTCCAATAGCTCACAAAACCCACTGGAATACTACATGAAATTTCTTAAAATTCATGTTTTAAAGAAAATTAAAGGAACTTGATTGTTCAATCTGAGCTGCTATACGAGATACCAGAAAAATATTTTGTAGATCTATTGTTGAACACCAAAGGATTTATATATTTACCAATAAAAAAAAGGAGAACACCAAAGGATTTGAGTTATGTCACTTCGGTATTGCATTACACCAGGTGCTAATGTAGCATAATAGGACCCTTTAGTGTATCTAATAGTGGTACATATAAGAATCTTCCCGAGATATTGCATCGCATAGTGATCTATTACCATATAGATTTTAAAAGTTATAAAATTACATAAAGCTCAAAGGTATCTTGTTCTTCTTCTAGAGAAAAGTGGAGGTAATAACAATAGTCGTTCTCTTGTCTTACTCGTGATAAGTATATTTCAATCCACGTTGAAGTTTATTATATGTATGAGCAAATCGAATAGAATATCATGATGTAAACCATATCTTAATTCCTTCAATTTAAATTGACAAATCTGTCAAATATGGTTCTTATTCTTTGATTCCTTGATGTTTTTATTCCTTCTACTACATTTTGCTTCTGTTCCCCCCCAAGGACTTGTAGGCAATGGAATCTGATGGTGGATAGAGAATCGATTTCACATTCATCATGCATTATATGATTGTTCTGTTAATTTCTTACTAATAATTATCCTCATAAATGATGGACTCTTTGGGACTTGGGAGCATATTATAATTAAGCTAAGTATCTTTTGATAAAGGAGTTAAGGTTCATTTCTTTTATCATTTATCCAAGTTGCTCCAATATCAGCCCCTTCCAGGTTGATTCTTTTTGATAGCAAAGAAAAAACTGATTCAGAATTATAAACAACTCTGCAATTGTTCAACAGAATACTTCCTACCAAGTTGTAATATATAAAAATGCTCCATCAAATTGCAGATACCTAACATAAACTTTCCTTTTTTGAAATTATAGTTCAAGATTCATCCTTATTTTGTACAAGTATTTTGGCAAACAAAATAAAAGATTGCTAAGGAAAATATTATGTGTTTACACTATAAAATAATTTGGGCTTTCGAATTACAGAGCTCAAATAGTCCAAACTGTAGAAATTCGAAAAAAAGGAAATTGGGTCCACATATAGGTAAGATAAGGCCTAATAAACTCAGCAAATGGCAGGAATGCAAGCTGGGTTGATAAAAACCCAAGAATCGAATCGGAGGAGACGAAAAGAACCAAAAAGACAATAATCTGCATTCAAGAAAAACGCGCTAAAATAAGAAATTTGAAAGAAGCAGTTGAAGGCGGTTCCCGATTAAGAGGAACGTGGGTTCCCCAAAGACGAAATATATGCGACCAAGAAGGAGAAGAAGGGGATCATCATCAGAATCACAAAACTTTTACAGTTTCATTTTCTTAGAATTAGCTCTAGTCTTAGGAGTAGTTCATAGCGTAAATTAGGAGTAGCCGTAGAATAATTTAATAATTGCTTGTCAAGAATCGCCGGGATTCGGCTGCAAAGCTTGTATCCGCAGTTTATTTGTAATCATCACGATCGAAGACTCTCATGGAGGTATAAATTATCTTTTTTCAAATTTAAGTATTTGATAGGTAATTTTATCTTGACTTGAGTTTTTCGTTCATTATTCTCGTATTCGAAAGTAACAACTAAGAATTTAGTTAAAGACTTGAATCACCGTTTAGCGAATCGAACGCAGAGGTTGAGAGATAATCCTCGATCGAAGACTCTCATGGAGGTATAAATTATCCCTTTTTTCAGATTTAAATATTTGATAGGTTAATTTTATCTTGACTTGAGTTGTTCGATTCATTGTTTTTTTCATACTCAAAGACTTGAGTTGTTCGATTCACTGTTTTTCATACTCAAAATCGATAATCAAGAGTTAAGTAAAGATTTGAACCACCATCCAACGTATCGAATGCAGGGGTTGAGAGATAATCTCAAGTTATAGATTATCAAGGGCCTCAGAACGACTATTCGGATCCACCTCATTCTGATTTGTTTTATTGCGAAACATTATGTTATTGCGAAAAACTAGAACCTACACTCAAGGAAATAATTATTTGCTCCCCAAAAGACTTCAACACAAGCTTTTTTTCCCTCGTTATTTTTTGGTCTACCCAAAAGCTTAATACCATATTAGTTTGTCCAAACATTTGACTTTCTTCTTCAAAATCCTTAAACCAAAAAGAATATTACTATCTCTGTCTTTTTTTTTCAGAACTTCATTTCGCTTAAAAACTGCAGCGGAAAATTTCACTTTTGGTCCCATAACTTAGGCTTTTTTCGATTTTGGTCTCGTTGTTTACGGGTTTATCACATTGTATCCAATAATTTGCATTTTTTATCAATTTTGGTCCCATTAAAGATTTCCGTCCAAAAATTAACGGAGTTGACTTGTGCTCCGTTAATCAAACGTTAAAAAAAATCCTAAAAACCTATTTTTTATTTTTTTATTATTTTCTATTTTTTATTTTTATTTTTCCTTTTTCTTCTTCATCTTCTTCCCCAAAAATTATACCCCAAACCCTAATTTTTAATCACTACACCAAATCCATACCCAACATCATGTACACCACCTTCCCTCCACCTCTGCCGCCGCCACCATCGCCTCCCAGCCAGCTGCCACCTTCGCCGCCTCCGCCAGCCCCGCCACCACCACGACCTGCTGCACCGCCGCCCTCACTCAATCGCCGCCACCACCACCCTCAAGCAATCGCCGCCGCCACCACCATTCTCACCACCAGATCCGCCGCCACCACCATTCTCACCCCAAAAATCCGCCGCCACCACCACCAATCTCACCCCCGCAGCCACCACCCTCACCAATCGCCGCCGCCACCACCCTTAAGCAATCGCCGCCGCCACCACCATTCTCACCCCCATATCCCCGCCACCACCATTTTCACCCCCAAAATCTGCCGCCACAACCACCAGTCTCACCCCCCCCCCCATACCCCCACAGCTGCCACCCTCATCAATCGCCGCCACCACCACCAATCTCATGTGTACATGTATATATGTATATGCATATAAGACCATCTCCAATGTTATGCACTATAATACAGCAGCTACAGTACTATTTTACAGCAGCTACAGTACTTTCACTCCAATGTACTGCACTATTTTTTGCACCAAATCACTATTCATTATAATAATATTATTTTTACACCTCATTTATACTATTTTTCATATATCACAAATACACCCAATTTTAAGTTTATATTACATATTCATCCAAGTAAATATTTTTGTTGTTTCTAATAATAAATAATTAAAATTTATTAATCTACTTCAGTATTGCGTAAAATAAAATTAAAAATTATCCAATAATAGAAAGACCGAGTTTTACAACTTATATATTACATAAAACAAAACTCTCATATAAAAGAGGCATACAAAACAAACATCATATTGATTAATTAATAATATATATATAATTATTAAAAATATACATATATGTATGTCTATATATATAGTAGATAATAAGAAAATCCATACAGTGGTTAGGATGACGAGGAAATCCATCCAACGGCTGAGATTGGGAGATTTTTATCTATATATAGAACCACACATGTTATCATATTACACCTATCATATTCAGCTTCTTCCACTATTACTACTGCTACTACTATAT
Organism: Buddleja alternifolia; assembly: GCA_019426215.1. Classification (NCBI taxonomy): domain Eukaryota; kingdom Viridiplantae; phylum Streptophyta; class Magnoliopsida; order Lamiales; family Scrophulariaceae; genus Buddleja; species Buddleja alternifolia. The sequence goes on along the minus strand of CM033390.1, from coordinate 40,029,973 downwards.
TTTTTACTCTAACATATAAAAAAATTATGTCGGGCCGAACTGCTAATTATCGCGACGATGAAGATGTCATTCTATGTCAAGCTTATATGGAAGTTTCTCAAGATCCCATTACAGGGATATCCGAAACTTCAAAGAGGTTTTGGGCTCGAGTGTCTGCTATATTCAATAACTCCAAAAATCCGTATTACGCAGATCGTGGCCAAAGATCCCTACAATGTAGATACTCAGACATAGAGGCTGGTGTTAAAAGATTATTGCATTCCATCAAGCATGTCAAAAGCCAGAACCCTAGCGGGGAATCAGAACAAACTATAGTAAGTAATGCTTAATTTTTCCATTATTGTGATTTTATATATATAAAAATTCTTGGATCTGATATTTATAATTATTTGCAGCTTGAAAGGGCGAAAATATTTTATGCTAACACTGACGAAAAAAAATTCAAGAATGGTTTCAAATTTGATCATGTGTGGAACATTCTAAAAGATTTTGAAAAATTGAAAGCTAATAGCCCCCCTGAGGCCACAAATTTCTCGAAAACATCCTTCCAACCATGTCTCATCACAATCAGATAATCAATCTCCTAATTGTGGTACCCCCAGATTCTACTGGGTTTTCACAATTTTCTGTTGATTTCAATGACGATGATGATAATGTTGGTGGCTCTTCGTCTCAACGACCCATTGGAGTGAAAAAGGCCAAATTGAAAAAAAAAAAGTAGAAGAAGAAAGGTCAAAAGATTTGGATAAGTTGAAAGCTCAAAATGAAGAGGTTGTGGAGTTGATGAGGAAGGCAACAGAAGATAGAAAACACCATTTTGAGATGCGAGAAAAAGAATTATATTTGAAAGAACAAGAAATGCTTTTGAGATCACAAGAAGTGCAGATGCACCAACAACAAATGCAGATGCACCAACAACAAATTGAGATGCATAAAAAAAATAAAGAACTTGCACGAGAAGATAAAATTTTAGCACGTGATTTGAGTTCTATCAGTGATGAGACGGTTCGTGCTCATCTCTAAGCTGAACAGATTAAGATTATTCAAAAAAGAGCGCAACAAAATCAATATCCATATCCACCGTCTGCGTCAAATTATTATGGTGGCTATTTTCCTAATTTTGGGGGAAGTGGATCCGATTTACCACCATTTTAAATTGTTGTCTGTTCAATTTATTTATCTTGTATTATGTTCGGTTCCCTTTGAATTGTGTCATTTATGCATTTTATGTAATATTAATCTATGTTGGATGTAATTTTAAAATATTTTAAATTTATGTGGAATATGCATTTTGTAGTAGTTAACAAACAATATATAAATTAAAACAATATATAATCAAGTGAAAAAAAAAATAACGTAGGACCTAATTATAACTTTTTAAAGTTTAGGGACCAAATTACATAGTACCTAATTGTTACTATTACAAATTTAGGGACTGAAATGAAAACAAAAAAAAGAAGACCCAGCGCTACTTTAGTGCTGGGAATACCGCTCCATTGGAGAGGTGAAATGGTGCTTTTGCACCATTTTACCTCTCCATTGGAGAGGGTCTAAGTATATATATATATATATATATATATATATATATATATATATATATATATATATGTATTTATACGTATATGTATATGCATATAAAAATTCAAAAAAAAAAATAGAACATAATAAAAAAATAAAAAATTAGTTTGATTAACGGACACATGTCATCTCCCCATTAGTTGTTTAGACGGTGGGATCAAAATTGAGAAAAAATGGAAGTTTTTGAATACAATGTAATAAACTCGTAAACAATAGGACCAAAATTGAAAAAAAGCTAAATTATGGGACCAAAAGTGAGATTTTTTCAAAACTGCAGCATCGATAGATAACTCTTCTTACACCCCTTCATCTCTGGTCGTGCTAAATAAACTGACATTTCTCCTCCACCACTAGTGTTTAAGTTCTTAGCTTGTCATACGTTGATGAATATTGCTAAGGCCAATAATAGTGAAATACATATCATCCATTTGAGTTGCGTTCTAAGCTGTTTAGAGGGGTGATAATTAAGAACGCGGTTCATGCAAAACACCATACCATTTCACCTTTAAATCAACATCATAAATCCAAACTAGAAGACAATATATCAACAGAGAATCAGATCAAATCTGCACTATATGAATGATCAAAGACGACTATGGATACTACATCATGATGAGGCTGTCGACAGGCCAAAAGACTTGAGACTTTTTAGACATGTATGAACATCTCATATCAAGCCAAACAAATCTATTAAGACCAAACCCGAGTAGGTGACTCACCATATATTTCAGCCATTACAAGTTCGTGTAGGATAAAATCAATTCTGTTAGTGCAATTAATCAAACCTCTTCAAGAGCTATATACCAAGCAGTATTGTAGCAGTAGAAGTCGAGCAAATGTCTTAACCACCTCTATCGTCCTTTGGGAGAGCCACATAGTTTATGGGAATTACTGTACCCGCCTTACCACTGTCTCTCCTGTCCTTCCCTCCAGATACTCCAAGCCGAGCTGAACCACGTCGACTATTTGGTGTCGAAACCATTGTGTTACTCTGGACCAATGGCCTTTTGACATTTGGCTTTGAGCCAAATATTGCTTCTTGTTCTGTGGCTAATTGATCTTGTAGTTTCTTTTGTTCCTAAAATATGTGCATCAAGTAATAAAGGTAAGATCACCAAATTTTATATACGGATTATCTTAAAGCATGTCTCTAACATTTCTTCAGAACTTCGGTTATGTCATGTTCGCATCAAGGATTTTAGCGGGAGATAGGAAATGAAAAAAGAATAAAGATCTAAAAATTGAAGCACAAATACCATCTTTTGAAGTCAGAAATCTATTTTACTTGGGCTATGTTTTGACCTTGGATTTAGTGACGAAACAGTAAAAAAAAAAAAAAAAAAAAAACTCGCTTCTAATGGTGTAACTTAGAGGTGGCAATACCATCTTGGACTCTTAACGGCATGTTTGGTATGACAAATACTTTGGCCTTGTTTATACCATCTTGGACTCTAACGGCATGTTTGGTATGACAAATACTTTGGCCTTGTTTGTTTATGTTTTTGAATTTCATTTTCTATATTTTAAATTATAAAATCCTAAAAAACCACACTATAAACTATTTTCATCCAAATTCATATTTTCTCAACTTCACCTTCTCACCTATCAATCACTACATCCACTATTTAATACAATCATCAATCAATTATCAATTACCCCAACTAATATTTTTCTCTTTCTCTTTCATACTTTACAATTTTTAATTTATATGTAACCTATCATAAATCAACCAATCATTTTTTGATACATTTTACAAATTTCAACCATTTTTAAAAACATAAACAAACACAACACACATCACATTATTTTCACACGAATCTCCGTAGTACGCATTTCCTCAAAAATTTTCATTATTTTAACTCAAAAACATAAACAAACAAGCCCTTTGTTTTTGAGTTAATTTTACAAGTCAAAAGTCCATTAAGGAAAAATATCCAAAAAATCATTCAACTCATCCTCCTAATACAATTTATTTAAAGCTAATAATAATTCTGAAAAATGGCGTAAGCTTTAACAAGATCACTTAATCTTAAAAAAATAAAATCTACAGAACTAATTTAGGTACAAGAGGGGGACAAAAACTTCACAATGACTCGATTTTTGTGCTTGTAAGTCATTCATGCTAGTAGTAAGATGTAAATATGTTTTATAAATTTTTATTAGGGAAAATTACTAAAACCCCCTAAAATCAATTTGAGTATCTGAAAACCCCATAAAAATATTTTGCAATCCAAAAAATCCATTCCACCAACTTTTCATTCCAAAAACTCTAACATTTAGTGTTAACAAATTTATGGACTTAATCGCCCTTATCTTTCTAAATTAAACATTAATCAATTGTAGTTTCGTGTAGAAATTTATTTATGTAGAAACTTTTATATTGATAATCGTACTAATTATGATAAGAAAAATGTGAATAATTTTTTTATATTGACTTCAAAATTAAACATTAATCAATATAATTAGTACAATCTTCCCTAAATAAATGACTTCAAAAGAAAAACAATAAAAATAAATTTTTTGATAATGTTCGCCAGTTAATCAATTTTTTATGTAATTATTTGAATAATTCTCATTGAGTGCCTTTAGCGGTAGAATTATCAAGAAGTTTTGTGTGGTCATGATTGACTTGAAGGTCCAATTAAATTCCTACTTTAATCCACAATTTTCTCATTCTCATCTTTGATATTTATGTATAGGCTTTTGTTGATGTAGATTGTAGTGTCAACCAATTGTTGTTGATAATACTAGACTCTTGTTTTAGTATACAACTATTTTGGACCTACTTAAGATGCGAAAAAAAAACATTGTTTAGGACCCGAGCAGACCCAATGTGACCCGACCAATTCAAATCCGTACAGTTGGATCCAAACACGAACTAACAAGACCTGCCTCTTTGCCAATTCTAAAACTGTAACTTCATTTTTTAGTTGTTACCTTTTGGTTTCCCATTTTATTTTCCACACTAAAAAGCCTTGACAAAAATAGGACTAGTGTCTTTCTCATTAAAATCCAAGTTCAAAATATGGCCATTAATACTTGTGCAAGGCAACAAAATCATATGAATTCCTCACAAAGTAATAGAAACAGGGGAACATACCCGAGATCTGCGTTTCTCCTCTTCTTTTTCCAGTCTGGAAATGGTGAACTCCTCCAATGTTCGTAATAAAGGAGCCTAAAATGGCAGGAACAAATGGGAACCCAATATTGAAGAGATACGCTAGCACGCTAAAAAATCGACATATAAAGCTGCATTACCTTATTGTAAAGAAATGGCATTCCTTTATCTAGCTCCCAGGCCTTTACTTTTGCAGTTAAACTCTCAACAAGAGCTGCAATAGAATTTTCAAAAAAATTAAAAATAAAAACCATAATCTTACCCTCAAATCTTAGTCTACGTCAAATTAAGAAAAACTAGACAATCATGGTAATTTATGTTAAAAGAACTTTAAGAAACTCTCTGCCTGTCGACTGACGAACAAGGAAGTGATAAACAAGTATGACACACATCTTCAAGGTGTCATAAGTAAAGTTCCAACATCCTTGAGACGGACATATTTGTCTATTAGTTCTCTAATCAATGGAAAAGCCAAAGTAAGAATAAGCCAAAAGACAACTATAAAAAGTCATTGCTTATTAAGAAACCAAAAGAATAAGCCAAAAGACAACTATAAAAAGTCATTGCTTATTCAGAAACCAAATATACCATTGTAATTCAAAACTCTTAAAACATCCTACCAAGAGGAAAAACAAGTCCTGACTGCTGACTTAGGAGGAAGGGCAAATGCTACTCAAGTGATAAAATTTGGCTAAAATGAACAACTAAAAAGGAAAAAGCACCAAGGACCTGAAGCGACATAAAACAGAACTAGCCAAAAACTTAGCCTATATTTGGTTATGTTTTGGGATGATATTTTGGTGAGAATTATTGGTGAGAAATTTATGGGGACACGTGCGTGTTTGATGAGATTGTGTTTGGTTTTATTTTGGGAGTTGATTTTTGGGTTTTTTTTTTTTTTTTTGAGATAATATTTGGTTTTGTTTCCAGATGGAACAAAAGTTTCTGTAGCAATCAAATCATGAAACTTTTGTCTGTTAGAGAGGAGAGAGAGGAGTATAGGGACAAAATAGGTGTAGAAAGATGGAAAATAATTATTATATTTTTTTTGGACAAAAAAAGTAGTGTATTTTTGACCAAATATTTCAAACATGGTTTAGTGAGAATTTTGGACCAAACATGATATGAAAACATAACCAAACATTGCCTTAGTGCGTCATGGAACAGCTGCACCAGATGAAATCTATTACTACATGCAAGCTATGCAATCTAATATAAAGTGCAACAATTGCATGTTTTCTTAATGCATTCACGGATGCTGAACACAAACATCACTGACAATGAAAAATTAGCAAATCCCTAACAAAAAATGATGACAAGGAAAAACATCATAACCTGCCCCTCCTATGCCAAGTAATGACATAAGGAGATCAACATTTCCTGACTTAGAGTGCATGAGCTAGAAAAATTAGAAGGTCAAAACTAGAATTAATACTGCAGTTGAGACTTCCGAAGGCATTACATATCAACTTTTTCTCTTGTTTATTTATTTTTAATTTTTTTGCTTACTGAGGCGTTAATTGCTGAAAAAGAAACATAGAACAAAATGACTCAATTCAAAAGCTCACATGGTATTTTGCTGACTAAAATTCTAGCTTTCTCGGCACGTTTCAAATTTATATGCACTCCTCTTCCAGCACTATAACGATTTTCATCCTGGCAGAAAGAGAAAATATTCATGAAACTTGACCAAACAAATCCATTAGATACAAAATGTGAATCTAACGGACATCTAAAATAGATGCTTATCCTTAAAAGTATGTACCCCTTGCACCAACAATTTGGCACACAGAGAAAGCACCAATTGCAATGAAACCTAGCACAGAGCTGAAATTATTTAAAATGAGACATGATGCTATGATAACTACTGGAAACTTAGAAATCATATTGGGGTAGGTTTCATACACAGGACATTAAAAGAACTCTTCAATGAAGAAAATAAATCTCAGCCGTCGCACCAATCAGCCTTTGGAGAACACGGTGCTTGTATCCAGGGAATATTCGCTTCAAAGAAAATTCTCCCTAGATACATCTAAACCAACCATCACCTGTAATAATAGTGCACTCTTCAATAAAGAGGTGTCACAAATGGCAAAATAAGGAGTGCTAACATGTGTTAGAGATTGGATATACTGTTTGAAGTTTGTAATCAATGCTGTCTTTCAATTATGAGGAAACATTAAATCTGAGACTCGCGTTTTGGGAAAGACAGCAAGTATTGAGGAGATGCTTCAGATTGATAGCTATTTGACCTGATATAAATTTATCTGAATGTGTACTAGAATTTTCTTGATTAGAGATAGACTAGCTAGGACCAGCCCATATGGCAAGGGCTTCATAGAAAAACATTTTACATATATTGAGAAAGTTGGAAGCCAACACGCATGGTAAAGAACAAAGCTTGCTTCATAATAGCATTTCTCATGTCTGGGTGCAGAATTCTTATGGCCACAGGAATTGGGCAACAAGTCAGAAAATCTCTAATGCATAATACAATTGAAGAAAGTAAGTAAAGTTACTTGTATACCATTATACAAAAGTATTTTATACTTTTTCCATGAACTGAATAAAATAGCTTTAACTACGCTGAAGACTCGAAAATTCTTAGTGTTCTCAATGAGCAGATCCTAATCTAAGAGTTATCACTGAAAAGATATGGTTTAATAACGAGGCAAATATTGTTTAAGATTTAAGTCTGCTGACTGTCTCACTGCTACAAGCATGAAGAAGATAGACCATAACTGACCTAGGCTGCTACTGTTTTTAACTTTCATTGTTCAAGAAGTATCACACTATTCAAGTCAAATTGTAGGCAGGGACACATGACCTTCAAGTGGATCTGTCAAGAGATAGTGTAGAATGAAACAATCACAAAGAATTCTGACAAAACTGACATGAATAGAGTAAGTATGTAGGTCCTGATCATGATTGTAGGTAAGCATGTTAGCACTTGGCCAACAAGCAGTGATATAGCTTTCAGGATTACTTCCGCATAAGAACTTCAAGAAGATTTTGGGCTACTAATATGACATTATAGTAGCACTAATCTAACAGAACTTAAATAGGATTGGTTAATAGCTTCCAAGAAAATAGGTTAAAATCATTAACTTCAAAGAGCATTTTTGTAGAAAATGGAACTTACTAAGAGATCTAAATATCATGTGAAAATTAGTTAAGATAGTAGATTAAAAATATTACTCTTTCATACTCATCAAGCCATTTTTCCTCTTCAGATGCATGTCTCCATTTCTCCACTTTATCCAGAATATCCTTTCTGCTTTGAGCCTGTTCTTTGGCTTTTACAATCTGATCATCCATACTTGATAAAAGGTCGGAATGATCAACACTACCTGGAGGTGCATATTGAAGTGATTAAATAATCAAGAAGTTGACTAAAATAAAGCAACACATCATCAAGCTTGCACAGAGAAGAAAATTGATCCTATGAGTTGCCTCTCACTAAAATACCTAAAGACATGGTCTTTTTCTACACCAGTATTATAATGTTAAGAAATAATCAAGGATAATTCTTCTCACATCTTCAACAAGTTAACCCAACAGATTTTCACTGACTTACTGAAAACAAGAAGATGAAGATACCTTATGAATCTTTGCACTGGGCATAGTATATTTGCCAAGCATTAACTTGAATCAGAACAAATTCAAGAGTATCCAGGAAACAAAAGGTTACATTTCAGGACTAATTTAAAATGGTCTTTCGATGAATTGTTAACTTCAGTTTACCTGCAGAATGCATTGCAACAAAAAATTCCTCTGTTTTGTGCTTTCTCTGTGACCAGAACAAACATTTCTCGGCCTTAACATAGGTTATGAATCATTACTCATTTAAAGCTCTGTCACTCAAGTAGAGCACAAATATTATTCTCTTTTAGAGTACGAGAAAAACACAATGGAGATGCCCAAACAGTAGACCAAAATTTAAGGCTCAAATTGGGTACTTAAAGAGTGAAAAATTGAAGAAACGTTAAATTCATCGCTTTCTGAAGGGAAAATATCACAACAGTAAGCAGCCACACACATACATGTACAAAGGAGTAAATCCCTTGAGCATAGAGGACGGGCAAAGACTAGTAAAATCTAAAGCAATTAGAAATATCAATGTTATTAGAAAAAAGGAATTGAGCAAGACCAGATTCAATAAGAGAAATGAGAATCTGCCGTGCTTTCTCACTATCAACATCCATATGAACCCCTTGGTATATCTCTTCAAGCTCGGATTGCCTCTTAAATATAAGCTCCTTCATCTTACTGACTTTCAAAACATTCAAACGTTCAACTTCAAGCTCAGCCTATCAATGTCAAAAAGTGCAGCACTAAGAGATTGAAAGATGGTATGTAATCCTAAAACTAACGTAAATTAATCAATCACCCAACCAAGAGAAAAAAGATGGACCTGCTCAATGACATCATCAGATAGACATCCAGGACTCCGAATCTCATCAGCAGTGGAAGTGATTAAGTGGATGGCATGATTAAATCTTGTTTGCTCCTCATTAGGCATATCCATGAGGTTCCAGAGTTCTATAAGAGTTCTCCCAAGATCTTGTACCTGCATGGAAACAAAGCAGTATCAGGTCAAAGTAACTGGATATGACAGTTCCCAACAATGTTTTAATTTTTAAATTGCAATAGTTACTAAGATTTCCTTCAGTTAAGGATACATGATCGATAGAGATTCTAATTCATTACTCTGGTGAGCAAATTTATATGGATCGACACAAATCATGCTTTTTCAAACCCCTGTGAAAAGATTTTCCATATTTCAATAGTTTGATGTAATAATAATATTCAAACAGAAAATCATGTGAAAACTGAAAACTTATTTTCATTTGATTAATAATGGCAAAGTAGTAAAACTAGTTAACTCCAAAAAGCTGTTGGAGAAAAGTCAGTTTCAAGTTGGGCAATAATGAAAATGATATCTATTGCAAGTTGCAACTACATAAAATATCAATCATGCAAAATTGTCTATGCGTTTATCCAACCTATGTTTGCAGTTCATGCAGAATAATGGTGGAAACCTGGAAATATAGAAGAGACTTCTCTTTAAACTTAAAAATGGGGATGATAGTTATACTCATTAGGATTTTCAATTGATTTAAGATACTCAACTGACAAGTATTATAATCCCACAAAACGGTCTTAAAATTGAAGACAGCTTACAAATTGACAAGTTTTAAGAAAATTTTGGTTCAATGAAATACCCAGATCTCACAGGCAGATGCATTACTGTGTTTCCCACTTCCTCGCACATTTAGACGAGTCTATCACAAGTCTCATTGCGACATAAAAGTCTGTAGAACTCACTGGGGGATCACATCTTAATGTCCAATTTACCGTTTTAGTATCAAACACTCAATGGGTACAATTGTAATATTACATTATTCTACAATTTGTAGCTCTCCAACTTAATTATTGGAATTTCCAGTCTCCAAATGGTTGTATCTGTCCATGACATCATTTCCAATTGGTAAGATCGAGGTCCATGACTCCGTCATTGAAAACCTTGGGTTCGAGTCTCACCTATGCTTGGGTATTTGTCTTGTAGTTTATTCATTGTTTTAGGGTTGGCTATTGCTAATATTATTGGTTGATAGGTAATGATATTCTTAATGCAATGATGTGCATAATAGTTACACTTAAATAGAAAAATGATTGAATATCCTTAAATGGAACTCGTATATAATTCTCACTTGAATGTCATCCCCCAATATGAAACCTTTCACTCAGCATTAATTTCCATGAAACCAAATCTCTTTAAAGTCTTTCATCAATTAGTTCTTGCCGGATGTAACCTCAGATGTGCTAATCATTTGCTCACTGTAATAAGAAAAATCTTTACACTAAACAACTTCTAGATGTACCAAGATCGAACTCAGATTTTCTGTCAATGAAATACCCAGATCTCACAGGCAGATGCATTACTGTGTTTCTCTAGTGTTCGTCTTGGTACAAGTGCATTAAACATGGAGAGATGGACATGCTTATACTCTCTCACACTCTACCTTTTCTTTCCAATCTCTTATCATTTATCTCCATATCATATTGCTATCAACCATAAAAATAACTCTATTAATTTTTCTTTACAGACCTCGGAAGATCTTTTGTGGATTCTTAATCATTAGGTAAGAACATTGACAAACTTATATCTACTCCAGCCAAACTCAAGGCTGAAACAGCATCTACCCTAAATACCTATTGACCAAACTGCAGTGGTACGATAGGCTCTTCCACTTACCTTTTAAGAAGAAATGAGGAAAGTTGAAAAAACCAAAAGTCAGTCTTGACTCTTGACCCTTCAAATATTACTAACCGATCTAGCAATCCCTCATGTCTCATTAGCAGCTTGTAGAAGGCACATATACTACAATGATAAAGCAACAATCAGATCAATTTTCTAGACAGCCCCTCAAATGGTATGACAATTTTGTGCCAATTACACCCAAATGAGGCGGCACCAAAAGCTAGGTCGTCATCTACCTTCCAATATAACAACTAAATTCGACCTAATAGGGCCCTGTATATTGAGTTTACTCACCGGTAAGTCAGTCTATGGACATATGGGTCTGAAATGGTTGTCAAAGAAATAACCACCTCAGCAATAATAATTTCTAAAGTAAAATGTTATGAGTTTTAAATGTAACTTGTGAAACTCAAGATCCAAGACAAGCCAGATCAAGATGTATGCAGGATTTGGGAAGAAGAAATCATACATTGACAGAAAATACATGAAGATGCAAGAAAATAACAATTAATTATCTGAATGGCAGCATAAAAAATGATTGTAGAATCAACTACATGCATATATTTGTACACACAGTACTACATATTTCTAGGATATGAAGAATTTATTAGAGATATAAACTTATTTATTAGAGATAACAATTTAACAGTTATCTCAAATAAGTTGAAAATAAATAAGTTGAAAAGAATATTATATTTATAACGTATGGAACTTACCCGGATTGTTGCAACACTTCGTAAGAGAGTTTCCCTTGGAATACAAACGGGATGGGTGAGCAAGTCGGTATGCTAATTCAACATTTGCAAATCAGCCCTACCCATGTGTTATTTTCTCAATAAACAAGGCACTGTTGGAATAAAATTTCTTTCCAATTTGGAAGAGAACAAGTCCACGGGACTATTCTAAGATTAAACAATTGAACAAACGGATTCGAAATTAAAAGTCCAATTCTCCAGAAATCATTAAGCTTCTTGAAAGCTAGAACTAAGCAATAGTTACCTCGTGTTTCACTTCTGCCTCAGGCCTTATTCCTTATAACTAAAATTAACCTCTTCCAGAAATTATTTCTTATTTATAATTGGAAAACCCTCCAACCCTATAATGCAAATGACAGCATAAAACTCATAGTGGAATCTAATACATGTGTATAGTTGTTTTGCAGTAATACACACTTTTCGGAACAAAATAAGAGCTAGAGAAATCAATAAACAAATAATAAGCATCTTCCAGCAATCCTCAATTCCTTTTAATTAGAAAAAAGTTGTGATAAAATAAACAGTTCAGTTTATGATGATGACATTAAAGTCCCTGACATGCAAAAAAGGAAGGCGAGAGAAATTATTGGGGTCACCTTTAGTAACCGCTGTTGTTTCTTTTGCTTCAGTGAATTCATTTCACTAGTTAATCTAGCTAGTGTCCCATAGCATATGCTCTTTGATTGGCCAGTAGCAGTATCAACAAAACTTGGATGAATTTCAGTCATTATCTTCTTAAAATCTAGAGACATGATAGTCGAGAGTTCATGGATTGCACTGATATGGTTACTAACTTTTTGCAAACGCAAATTCTGCAAAATAAAGAAAACAGAAAACTATGGTTAGTATAAGAAACTCCCTAGATAAAACCTATGGCTACAAAAGCATGGTTATTAGCAACCTTTTCGAACTGAAGCTCCTGAAGTTGAGATTTCAATTCTCCCAACTTCTTGGTTGTTAGGTCCAGTTCATCCACTAGAATTCCATCCGAATCCAAAATCTGATCATCACCAGCTATTTCTGCACAGATCCGCGCAACCTGAAATTCTATTTCTGAGATCTCTTTAACTCTCTCTTGTTTCTTTAGCCTCAAATTCTCCAATAAGGGGCTTATAACAGATATCTGCTGCTTAAGATTGCCTTTCACCTTCTCATACTGAAACAAAAACAAAAGGATTAAACATGACATAACTAAAGAGGAAGAAGAAGCTATAAATCAGTAAAACCCTCACTGCCTCCCTAAGAGTAACAAAGGAAGGCTGGACATATTACAACTGTTTCATTCTATATAGAAAGAACTAATCAGACACCATGCATCAAGAAAAGGTTATTAATGTTTGTGATTTTAAGAAACCAGTGTAGAGCAACAAGTGCATAAAAATTATTCTGGAAGCGCGGCAATAGTAAAGTCTAAATGACTATGAATAGAAACTCAATAACAACAAATGAGTAATGGTGAGCAGACCCGAGGCAGGGAAACTGATTCTCCAAGAGAAGAAGCAAGTCGAGCAATTTCGGATTCAGACTCAGCCAAGGACTGATGTAATTCAGCTTTGTATTTTCTGCTTCTTTCTACCTTCCTACGATATATATCAAGGCATTCCTGCTCCAACTGAAGAAGCATCCTGTCCCTCTCAGTGTCACTTTCTCCAATTTCATCCCATATTTCCTATTTCACCAAAGAAATTAATCAAAGTAAATAAATACTCCAAGAAAAGAGAAGCAAAGTATAGATTATCGTATCACAGATGAAATGGAACATTACAGACCCCTCAAAGGACAAAACTCCAGTGCAAATACGGAATGTGATTCAAAGTTCAACATTTGAGCATTTCTTGTTTATCATAAACAAGCTAGAAATGGAAATGCAGGACGGCGTGGTACCACATCCCTCTTTACTGAATACTGGATGTGTATATCACGTAGCTTGCAATCAAATTTAGAAAGGTGCAACTCCAGAAAGCAGTCATCAATAAGAAAAATCCGCACTTTTTTAATGTGTAACGCATCACTTACGTAATCTACAATTAAGCAGAAAGAAAAGGGAAATAACTCTGAAAATGATCTGAACCAAAATTTACTCCGGAAACTCCAAAAACAATATAAAAAAAGCAACACAAACACGAATATTATGTACGAACATGCGAGCAATTATTCCACCGCAGATAAAAAAGAAAGAAAGAAAGTTTAAATTGATAGATAAATGAATAGACGGAAAAGCGTTGAAAATACCTGGAGTTCGCGGAGTAGAGAAGCGCAGGTGGTGGTGGCGGATTTCGACAGAGAAAGCGGCGAAGAATTGTTCGAAATTGACATGGCGGCGGAGAGAGAGAGAGAGAGAGAGAAGAGATTTGAAATTCCTAAGAATGAGAGGGATACAGAATGAGAGGAAAATTGCCTTGGATCTTCATTCCATGTAGGGAGAGAGGGAGGGAGGGATTGGATTTGAATTGTCAGTTTGTAAGAAGAAGAATACTAGCAATTATTTATTACTACTTATTAGCAGTAGATTCGAATTTCTTTCAGAAGGGGGGAAAAGGGGTTTTAGGGTGGAATGGATCTTCTATTCCACAGTATTGTACTATAATGGCGTCACATTATTGTGAAATTGACAAGTGTCCAATTAAAAAAAACTACTAATAATAATTCAAATTAAAAGAACACTTGTCAATTCCATAATGATGTGACACCATTGTGGTACACCATTATGGGATAGAAGATTCGCTCCAATTTTAGGGGAGAGTCTGTGGATTTTGGGGTTCGTTTGGCGGGAAATAAATAATAACAATATATTACTCTTTTTATTTTCCTTTTATTTTCTTATTTTATTCTACACTAATAATCTTGCATTTGAATCAGAATGTTGAGTTCAAATCTAGCTCTTCAGAACGTTCCTTTTTTTATATATACTAGTCGGCTGGGCATGCTCGATGCGTGTGTAACAAGTAAATTTTGATTAGAAGATTTAGAATTAACATTAATTGAGATCAAGTAAAAATAAGAGAACACAATAAAAATTAAATAAAAAAAAGGATGAGAGATAAACTTAAATATGACTAAAAAATAAAAAGAAATATGTTTGTATATATGGTTCAATGGACCATCTTGTTGTATGAACAGATGATACATCTAAAAAATTTGTACTTTGACAGTCCAAAAATGGTCGCTAAACTCATCTCCAATTCTTAATAGTATAGCTATAAATTCCTTTTTCAAAAAAAAAAATAGTATAGCTATAAATATATAGGGAAAATTATCGTTTAGGGAATAGAAAAATTTCAAATTTATAAAGACACAACAATTCTTAACTAATAAGGGAGAAAGAATTGCTAAACTTTATAAATTAATAAAATAGTAAATTCAATGCAAAATCATATTTGTGCACCTATTTCTTTCCTTTTTTAATTATTCATGTTCTTCACTTGTTAATCTTTTTTTTTTTTTTTTTTTTTTTGCTTCTTGCAAAGCTATCAAATAGATTTATCAAAAAAATGCAAGTAATATTCTATTATATGTTTGAAACAAATTCAATGCAAAATCATTTTGTTCTACTCACTTCATATGTTTCTAGAAAAATACAAGTTATCTACTCACTCAATTTTCTTTCATAGCTAATTAATGTTTATTTATCTTCATTTGCACAAATTGACACATCGCATTGAACAATAAATGCAATATAAGTTGGGAAGAAATATATGACACATCTAAAAAATTTAAAACAATAATATTATATAAGTTTTTCTTTATAAATAACGATTTTCTTTATAAATAACGATTTTGTATTCGTGCAACAAGCCATATATTTATTTTTATTTTTGACAACTTCATCGTCTCTAGCCTTATAATTAAATGCTTTTAAGTATCTCCTTTGAACAGTTTTAATTAAAAATACTCAACCTTGATTTAGTAATTTTTTTTTTAATCAATAACCTTGATCTGAATAATTTTCAAGCAACAATGTGTGCAATTACAACTATGATCATACGAATGATCTTCAAGGATAAATGTGATAGAAAGCTATGCAAATTTCGACGTTATTCATAAAGAATTCATATGAAAAAATTCATGTAGGTGGTTCTTTCAATTGAGATATTATCAATGAAAAGATAATTACTTATGATAATTTGATTTATCATAGGGCTAATTGTTTTAATTATTATTTTGTCATAATATGAAGTATCATATGATTTATCAAGCATCATTTTCTGAAGTAATTTTAAATATCATAACTGCATTGTTTGGTATATTATCTAATATTTTCTTAATCTCTTATTTCTTGTTACATGATTACAACTTCTAAAGTTGTTGCTTGTAAATAAAATTTAAAACTTTATTTAATGTAATTTTTAATTATCTTAAAGTATTTTTATGTGTTGTAAATTTGTTCCAAACATACAATAGAATATTACTTGCATTTTTTGATAAATCTATTAGGTAGCTTTCAAAGGGACAAAAAAAAAAGTTAAACGTCAATTTTTGATGAACAAAAAAATTAATAAGTGAAGAATATGGATAATGTTTTTCAAAAAATAGATGAAATAGGTGACACAAATATGATTTTACATTGAATTTACCACATTAGTAAGTTGTAAAGTGTAAGAATCTCTTCTCCCTAATTACTTAAGAATTGTTGTGTCTTTATAAATTTGAAATCTTCCTATTCCCCAAACAATAATTATTCCCAAATATATATATAAATATAAATAAATGTTTTTATCAGTAAAATAATACTGCCTTCCCTGATTTCGGGAAGCTATCAAACTTACAGGGGCAACAAAATGATATCTACTTAGAGTAGAATGTTTATAACTTAATTACATTCACCAAAGCAGGGAATGCATTAGGGTTGCTGTTATTTTTACTTCTATCCTCATTATTGTCATTCCGACTATTAAGTACTAAGTAGTACTGATCTATTTTCTAGTGGTAAGAATAAATAGAAATAGGAAAAATTACGAACCAAGAATCAGTATCATGTGAGGCCTCGCCTAAATTCAGATTCAAGATCAGTTCAAACTTTGGATATAGATTCAAACGGGAAGAATTATAGAAAAACAATTACGTGTAACATTGCGTTAAGAAGGTCAAGGAAACTATATTGTATGGTAAAATTAAGTCTATGTTTTGCATTAACACGTATCATGTACACCAAAATTGTATGGTAATTAGATTGATCTCAGCTCGAGGCCTCGGCGCCACCGGTGGGCTGCTACTAAAGTTGAGCCCACGGCTCATAGCCCACTATCAGTTCCATATAAATACTTTAACAGAGCTGGTAAAGGCTCATTATCTACTCTCTCCAAAAAAATATACTGGCTAAATCTGAGAGTAACTTTAATAAAGAACTACGAACTGACTTGATCCCCATTCATCGGGTACGTTGGCATCTCGCATAATCCGCAAGTGTAGTCTATACATTCAACAACCCCCAACCTAGTTTGTCATGAGTTGGATCAAATTCTCTACCCCACGTGATAAATCACGTGTTATTTATTGACTGACGAATTTTACCATCATCAGTTTGGCGGCATCTGTGGGAACAGCGCTCCAGCCATTGAGTATGCAAATTAGGTCACAAGCACATACTATCGGTGATAGGATGACTAGCAACCATCAGCTAGCAGTTGTCGATGAACTTCCTAACCCAACGCCTAAAGATCAACCCAACACTCAGAGTGGTGGACAAGACCCCCCGACCTGGCAGACTGAGGGAGCGGATCCTGACATACCACCCCAGGTGAACGAGCAAAACGCACCTCCTGCAACACCAACAGTTATTCGGCCCCCTACCACTAAGGTGTTCGAGATCATACAAGAGGCACTACTAGCTCTCGTTGAAGATGCATCGGTGAAGGCAGCAGCGCGGGCGGTCCAGCAATATGCTCTTGTGCACCCTTCACGCACACCTGTTCCATCAGCCAATAGAGGGCAAGACCACCATAGGAATTGGATCAAGGTGATCCAACTCTCCAGTGAATGGGACAACACGAGAAAAGGAAGAGAACAGTGAGGTCTCACCATATGAGAGGCCACCACGAGGAAGGGACAGAAGGTCAACACCCCCAAGGTCACCACGTAGAGGTCAAGCATCCTTGACCCCCGAAGAGACCTTGCCGAGACGCGAAGGCCGATGCAGGCATGCACCCCTCCATGGTGAGAGTTTAGATGATCCTAGAAGATATGAGGATATGCAGCTGGTGCCAATGGTTGTAGCACCACCTTAGAGAAGTCTTTTCTGCCCGGCGATTTTGGTAGAGTCTTTACCATAAGAAATTAAGATACCCCATCTGAGTGAATATGAGGGAGCTGGAGACCCTCAAGAACATGTTGACAAGTTCAAAACCAAGGCTGACATGTATGACATCAGTGATGCAGCCTACTATTGTTAGGTTTCACAAAAAATTAATTGCGCAGCGGAAATTTTTTAAATTTAAATCCCAAAGTGAGTTCTCGATTTGCATAATTGAATCGATTAACCGCTAAAATGAATAATTACTTACCTGTTGAAGTGAAGTGGTTGGAGACATAATTCCACCTTCAAAAATTCGAGACTTGTAGGCTTGAATTCTTCAAGAACACGTACAATCCAATTTTCACGAATCCTTGAAACCTTTCTTGAATTCTTGATCCAAACAACGAACGTACGTTGCCTCTAACTAATCACGCGGATTGATTAGACGAAAAATTCCTTCTTTTACTCTTGGAGGCCGACGGGTAGTATTCTAAGAGAGAGAGGAAGAAGTTTTTCTTTTCTTTCTAAGAGTTGTGAGATTACTTGTGTCTCATCTAGGTCAAGGAGTCCTTTTATTATCACTTGACTTATTGACCAAGACAAACAAAAGAGTTTTCGTTGGGCATCCTAGTGGACGCCCAACTTAGCCCTATAAGGCGTCCAAATGGACGCCCACCATGTAGCCCCGCCCTTCTTTTGTTTTAAGTAATTATCTATTTAATTAATTATTCATTATATCCAATAAATAAATTAACAAAATAACCAAATTAATTAGATAAATTAATTCATTAAATTATTTTCTTAAGAAATTAATTAATAATTAATCTTATCTTTATAATTAATCATCTCATCTAATGAGTAATTAATTAATTATTTAATTAATCCCATAAATTAAATCTCCCCAATTAAAATAAAAAATCCTTTCAATTTTTCTTTATCAATCCTTTAGTGCGACTCTTTAGGTTCATTTTATTTTGTTTGGCAATGAGAGGAGTCTAAATGAAGTGGGTAGCACCCTAGCCAGTCACGTGGCCCACTTCGTAGCCCAAACAAAATCGAATGATTGGATCATTCCACAACCTTCCAATCGTAAATATCGTTTAAGTATAAACCCTTTATTCACATGCTCCTGTCAAATGATAGTCATGGTTATGTCAAACTCACTGAACTTGACCATATGTCTTAATTATGATAATACGAGATCTTTGAGCTCGATTTAGTGCCTCGCACAATCATCTCTTTTGCTTTGGCCACAGACTTTGATTTGTATTATCTATAATCACATATGATACTTTCTCATTCACTTATGAGAGAACAAATCTCATATTAGTTATCAGCTAAGACTACCACTTGCTCATCAAGCCACATTTCGAGGTCAACCCCACCAACGGGTGAATTGGGTCTAACTACTCTAGTGACTGACTTGACGTCACAAGTGTATCTTCAGCCTGATACTTCAGGTCAAAGGTTCACTTATACCTATTATGCATAATCAGTTTTGTCATTGACAGTCACAGAGTGAAAACCCATGTAATAGAACCAATGCGACTCGTGTTCGAGCATATCAGTTCCACTGATGTGCCTATAGTCTTAGGCTCCCACCATCACATGGTGTTCAACTAACACTCTCATGTCAAAGCTCAGATTGTACAAGTGTTCTAAGTCTTTATTTGTCCATTAAAGACTTCATATTACTTGCGAACGAGTTTAAGTAATCAAGATCAATCTCTCTAGTGTCAATCTTCCTATCTCGTAGGAAGTAGAGAGATTGCACTGAAAACACTGATAAAATGTTTTACACTACTTATAGATGCAAATAAGATTTAAGTGAAAACTAAACAATGCCTTTTATTAAAAATTAATAAATAAGTTTATTACACGAAAGATGTTCTATCATTCTATCCTCTATGGCATTTGAGGGCAAAATCCTAAAAATCTCCCACTTGTACTCAATGCCACTCATTGTGGTATCTTACACCCATCCTCTCCAAGTGTCGGTCCAGAACAGCCTGAGGTAGTGATTTGGTGAACAGGTCAACTACATTGTCAGCTGAGGCTATTTTTTGCACTGCTATCTCTCCTCTGCCAATGATCTCCCTTACAATGTGAAATCTTCTCTCAATGTGTTTAGACTTGTTATGAGACCTTAGTTCCTTGGCTTGCACTATTGCTCCATTGTTATCACAATAAAGTGGCAATGGGAGCTCTGCACTAGGAGCCACTTCAAGTTCTCCTAGAAACTTTCTCATCCAAACAACTTCTTTGGCTGCCTCTGAGGCTACGACATATTCTGCTTCAGTGGTAGAATCAGCGGTTGTACTTTTCTTGGAACTTTTCTAAGACACTGCCCCACCATTAAGCGTACAAACAAACCCTGAAGTGGATTTTCGGTCATCTACATCAGACAGAGAGTCTAAATCAGTGTAACCTTCCATATTCAGATTTCCACCTCCATAGATGAGAATCATATCCATAGTTCTTTTAAGATACTTTAGGATATTCTTCACAGCTATCCAATGTTCCTTTCCCGGGTTTGCCTAAAATCGACTCACGACGCTTACAGCATAAGTAATGTCAGGTCTAGTACACAATATTGCATACATCAAGCTACCTACTGCAGAAGCATATGGTACATTACTCATCTCCTTTGTGTCTTCCTCGTTTTGAGGACACATAGATTTAGAAAAGTGTACTCCATGCCTCATGGGAAAGAATCCTTTCTTAGAGTTATCCATCCTAAATATCTTTAGGACTTTTTCTAAGTAAAGGGCTTGGGAGAGACCGATCATTCTATTCGTTCTATCTCTATAGATACGAATTCCTAGAATGTATGTTGCTTCTCCCAAGTCTTTCATGGAAAACGTACTCGAAATCCATTCATCTTGTTCTTCTAGAACAATCTTTCTACCTTTTCCCCCTTCCAAGATGAATTCATCATGTAGGGTCATAATGATCCTTTGATCATCATGTAGGTAAAAGAAGAATCCCATGGAATCTTCAGGATAACCAATGAAACGTCCCTTAGGGATCTTGTCTCCGATTTCTCCACTTTAGTCTTTTTGACATAAGTAGGACATTCCCAAATTTTGATGCGGTTAAGACTTGGTTTCCTATTATTCCACATCTCATGTGGAGTTTTAGGAACGGACTTGGAGGGACATCAGTTCAATATATAAGCAGCAGTAAGGAGTGCATGTCCCCACAACGAAATGGGTAAATCAGTGTAATTAAGCATGGAATGAACCACGTCCAACAGTGTTCGGTTCCTCCGCTCGGCTATTCCATTTAGTAAAGGAGTTGCTGGTAGTGTTAGTTATAACATTATTCCTTGTTCTCTAAGGAATTCATCAAACTCAGCAATCATATATTCTTCTCCACGATCTGAATGTAGAGATTTTATATTTTGCCCAGTTTGATTTTCTAATAAATCTTTGAATTCTTTAAACCTTTCAAAGGATTCTGACTTTTGCTTCGTCAGATACACTAGACCATATCTTGAATGATAGTCTGTGAAAGTGATGAAGTAGTAGAAACCTCCACGAGCCATTTATCCAAATGGTCCGCAAATGTTGGTATGCACTAATCCTTAGACTTGAGTAGCTCTTTCAAAAGTCCCGGTGAAGGGAGATATAGCATCTTGCCTAAGAAACATTATTCACATGTTAGATAGGGATCCGACCTTAGTGAGCTTAAAAGCCCATCATTTTCCGTTTTGTGGATTTTGTGCTCTCCGGCATGGCCTAGTCTAAGATGCCACTTGAGTCTTAAGTTAGCTTCTTGCCTACCACATTTATGTGTTACAACATTCACATAAGAAGAATTATGGACATTTAAATAATACAAGCCATTAACTAAAGATGCATTGGCAACTATTTTATTTCCATAATAAATGTCGCAATTCAATTTAGAAAAATGGAATGTATAACCAATCTTAACTAACATAGGAATGGAAACAATGTTCTTAAGCCTCTTGGGCAAAACTAAAACATTATTTAAATACAATAAATGTCCATAATTCAAAATCAAAGAAGTAAATCCAATCCTAGTAGCTGCAACGCTTTCCCCGCTAATTACTTTGATCAGCACTTCTTCTCGGGCCCAGCTTTTTACTTCTCTTCAGATCCTAATCCAAACAACATACATGAGCACTAGCCCCTGAGTCCAGAATCCACGAAGTAGAAAAAATGGTCATAGAACCATTAGTTTAAAAAATGAAGACTGCCATACCTTTTGTACTTTTGCCTAATTTAGGACAGTTCTTCTTCCAGTGGCCAAGCTCACCGCACTCGAGACATCTATCCGTCATCTTAGGCCCTTTGCTCTTATAAAACCCTTGAGCCTCTCTCTTACCCTTTTGAACACCCCATTTTGCTCCTAGCTCGCCAGCTTGCTTCTTGTTCTTCTTCTTCTTGGACTTAGACTTTTTAGGTCCAGAAGAGATGACCAAGACATTTTCCTTTCCCTTTGGTTTCATTTGAGATTGTGCAATAACCAATTTGTTCATTAGCCCTACTAAATTTCACTCTATATCATTGTAGTTAAAGTTAACGACAAATTGGGAGAAGGAATCAGGAAGAGACTGCAAGATTAAGTCAGTTTGAAGGGTGGCGTTCATGGTGAAGTCGAGGGATTCTAATTTCTCAATCCTCGATATCATTTTGAGGATATGATCACCAACCTTCTCACTTTCTTTCATCTTGGCTGCGAAGAGCTCTTTCGATATCTCATATTGTGCAGTTCGATTATATATGCTCACCATATAGCTCTACCAGGTGTGCAAAATAGCTTTTGTAGTGGGCATATTATCATGTGACCTTTGAAGTTCATTGGTCATAGATCCCAACATGCATCCTCTCATCTGGACCTCGTCCTTGACCCATTTTCCATGGGCTTGGACCTCTTCCTCACTAGCATGTGTTCTAGCTGGAGCCATCGGGATATTAGCTTCCAAGATGTATCCAAGAGATTCCATATTGAGGACAATCCTCAAATTTCTAAGTCAGTTCACATAATTGAGTCCAGCAAGGGTGTTCTTTCGAGCAGAATTGAAAGTGGGTTTATCATATTCGAGAGAGATAAATGAGAAAATAACTGCAGAAATAAACCAGATTAATTAGACTACTTGTAACTGACTTAACTAAGGAAAATTAAGGACTTTAAAATTTATCTTGGCTCCCAATGCATTTTTCGAAGCCCACACTCCCAACTAGAAATTGGAAATTATCATTGGCATCGATTCTACAACGGGTATTGAGGTCCTCAATTAATTAGATGAGTTGCAACCTAACCGATTTCTGGCCCATTAATTATTTAAAGTGATGTCTAACATCAATTTATCCAATAAATATTTCAATACCTTTCCCCATAGTTCACCGAGCAGTAACCTAACCAATTTCTAAGCTCTGAACTACTCGAGTTCATTCCCACTAACTCCTTTAATCTAACATTTGAATTTCACCTTGCAACCTAACCGGTTTCTGGGGTGAAATATGCTTCGACTAAGGCATTTTCATGCACTTAATAAAATTTCAAATTATTTCCAAATGCATAACCCCTATAACTGGGAAGCATTACACATTTGTAGTAATCTTAATTTTAATAAGCTTAGTAGAGGGCGAGGATGTCCCACATCCTTTACTAACTCGATATTATTTATTTGGGAGAATTTAAATTGTCTAATGTTTGGTCTCACTTTTCACATTAATCAATTTACATAGCTCAATTATCATATATCGAACATGCATAATTTATACTACTAATAAACATGCCTATCAATATAAATATTAATAGAATTAAATAAATAAAACCATCACACTCGATCATGGACTTTTACTAGAGAGCTCGAGCTAATGGGCCATCACAAAAAGGTCAAAACGAAAACCTATCTAATCTTCATGGGCTTCTTATCTCCACCAATGTTAAACTGTTCTATTACAATACTTTAAAACAACCTATACATTAATTCTAAGAAAGCAATAAATAGCCTCAATTTCGGCCTTACAACCCATAAAAGAAAGGTAAATCGAATAAAACCTAAGTCCATGATCGGTGTCTCCATCACATAAGACATGCTCGTAACATTAAATACATGCTCGCAATATTAAAACATTTATGTTGATTATTTGAAATTTTAGTCCAACTAAAAAGTCCTTTATAAAATTCCTAATTTATATATAATCTTTGTTTCAATTAAGATCATTCTAGTCCTACTAGATGACTTAGATACACAAAAACATAAATTAAGCATATCTACCTTTAATTAAAATAATATTAGTTCAACTAAAATGAATACATAAAATATGAAATCTTATTTTATTATGATTTAAAGCCACCATTAATTGGAAAAACTTTTATTTGATTAAAGAATTAATTATTAATCATCCAAGAAAAACAATTTATATTTCTTATTCAAATATCTAAGTAATTTCCAAGTTGAGGAAAAATCAATAATATTTAATCCATAAATTAATTATTAATCTCAAAGAAAAATAATTAACTATTCTAATTAAATATTTTTATTCCAATTAAATTTACCCAAATACCAATTTGACCCAAATTCACAACCCGTTTTCAAACTTGGATCCAAGACCCGGTTCATCGGGTCGTGTGTCGAAACACACGACCCGACAGGTCGTGTAGCCTTGTGACCAGGCCACACGGCCCAGCACCGTGTGCGGTGTGCGCATGCGTGCAACACTGTGCACGCAATCTTCAGGCTTTCGAGCCCTGTTTTTTCTCTTTTCTTGATTTTTTCTCATATCATAAAATTACCAGATTTATAATAAACATTAAAAATCAAAATCTAGGCTAAAACCATAAAAACGCAGATTTAAGAATGCATAAATGCATGCTTCAAAAACACATAATATACATATCAAAAATCAAATAAACTTGATCAAATGCGCAAATCAGAGATTGACTTTGATACCACTGTTGGGTTTCGCAAAAAATAAATTGCGCAGCAGAAGTTTTTTTAAATTTAAATCCCAAAGTGAATTCTCGATTTGCATAATTGAATCGATTAACCGCTAAAACGAATAATTACTTACCTGTTGAAGCAAAGTGGTTGGAGACTTAATTCCACCTTCAAAAATTCGAGACTTGTAGGCTTGAATTCTTCAAGAACACATTCAATCTAATCTTCACGAATCCTTGAAACCTTTCTTGAATTCTTGATCCGAGCAACAAACGTACGTTGTCTCTAAATAATCACGCAGATTGATTAGACGAAAAAGCCCTTCTTTTACTCTTGGAGGCCGACGGGGTAGTGTTCAAAGAGAGAGAGGGAGGAGTTTTTCTTTTCTTTCTAGGAGTTGTGAGATTACTTGTGTCTCATCTAGGTCAATGAGTCCTTTTATTATCACTTGACTTATTGACAAGACAAACAAAAGAGTCCTTGTTGGGCACTCTAGTGGATGCCCAACTTAGCCCTAGGAGGCGTCCAAATGGACGCGCCCCCCCCCCCATATAGCCCGGTCCTTCTTTTGTTTTAATTAATTATCTATTTAATTAATAATTCATTATATCCAATAAATAAATAAATTAAATAATCAAATTAATTAGATAAATCAATTCATCAATTTATTTCCTTAAGAAATTAATTAATAATTAATCTTATCTTTATAATTAATCATCTCATCTAATGAGTAATTAATTAAATATTTAATTTATCCCATAAATTAAATCTCCCAGAATAAAATAGAAAATCCTTTCAATTTTTCTTTATCAATCCTTTAGCGCGACTCTTTAGGTTCGTTTCATTTGGCATGAGAGGAATCCAAAGGAAGTGTGTAACACTTAGCCAGTCACGTGACCCACTTTGTAGCCCAAACGAAATTGAATGATTGGATCATTCCACAATCTTCCAATCGTAAATACCGTATAAGTATAAACCCTTTGTTCAAGTGCCTCAGTCAAGTGAGAGTAATGTTTATGTCAAACTCACTAGACTAGACATATGTATTAATTATGATAATACGAGATCTTTGAGCTCGATTTAGTGCTTTGCACAATCTTCTCTTTTGCTTTGGCCAAAGACTTTGATCTCCATTATCTATAATCACATAGGATACTAACACGATAGATCCTAACATGCTTTGGTAGCAAGTACTCTAGTCGTGTGTAGTAATAGAAATGGACAATAAGTTCGGGTTGTTAAACCTCAAGGACTAGTTATTTAGTTTATGATTTTCAATAACAAAAGGAAGTGAATTAGAGATTTAACTAAAAAGGAAAGTAAAATGAACTAAAGTGAAAGTAAAGAGAGATTAAACTTCCAAGATGAAGAGGTGACTAAGGCTCATGTTCGGGAACATGTTGCGTATTGCTATCCTAAGATCATTACCAATTCATTAGACATACATTGCTATGGTGAAAGCTCCTAAGGTAAAGAATAACCGATGTCTTGTGATAGATTCCTATACTAAAATGACGGTTTCCTAAGTATGTCTACCCGAAAATCTAACCACTAAGCATGCATTAAAGAGCTAGAGCTTACTCGATTAAAATTGAACGACTTCACTCGGGAATCTTTACCTATGTCTAAGGCAAATCCTATTTGGTTGGTGATGTTGTGAAATTCTTGCACCCTAAGTCAATTTTCTCTGGAACAATTCACCTAGGCATGATATCAAACACATGTTGATCAAGCATATGTAAGGCATTCCATCACAAAATCACAACACATAGCAATATACGAATGGAAATGGAAAATGACCTTATCATAACTGTTAGGAATTTCATGTTAGATGTTTTGATGATGACAATGAGGATTACTTGTTAGACCCCAAAATATGTAATTTTGATTTTAGTAGAAATCATGTATAAGCTTTGAGCGTTAGAATTGTAATAGGCTTTGTTTTATTTTTATTCTAGAGTGTTAGGCTAAGTATTCTTAGACTGAGCTTCTAATAATTTCTGAGTGAGTTTATCATTAGTTAAGTTTGAAGACTCAAGCGCCTGAAGTCTGAATGAAGATAAAAATTCCAAGCGTCCAAACGACCAGCTATATCAAACGTTTATTAGGACAGAAGTTATTCAAGGATGAATGAGTGTATATCAATAACTAATTTCACCTGAATTTATTTCTAAGTCCAGAAGGAGTTTAATGCAAATATTCTCAGTGCATTAAGTGCCAACGGGCATTTAATTCAAATGCATTAAATGCTGATAAGAGCATTAAATGTGATAAGCTATTTCGGACGTACGGAGAAGCCACCTTATTGGACTGTCAACTATTCACAGACTGCAGCACCAACTTTTGTGCAACAGATTTTCAGGAAAAATGACAAAAGTTGTTCACTCGCGGAAGTGAGAGACACGCGCCTGTGCATCTGTCAAATGGACACTTTTTCCAAGAATGCCTATAAATAGAACTTCAACAACAAGCCAAATATACCTAATTGATTCCAAGCCAAATTGTTGTTGCATTGAAGTCTCATTCCTTAAACTCTCATAAAAGTCAGAATATTCAAGAAAATATTCTCTTTGCTTTTCTTCAATTTCTGAGACAGTCAACCAATATCTCAAATATTCTTTTCGGAGAAACCTACATTACCATTGAGATATTCCCAGTTGTTTGAAATTTATCAAAACCAAACAAACCGTTTATAAAAACTCCATCCAAGCTCGCGATCTGTGTGAAGTCGAAGTTGGATACTTGCATTATTTCTGAGTGAAAGAAGCAAGAGGATAGAAATGTCTTGGAGCAGAAATCTATGTGATCAAGGAACTCAAGTCATCGACATCCATCTCTCCCTAACTTGTAGAAGATTCTGTGTGACTCTTTGAGAATCATCTTAGTGGATTGCCTCCAAGTGTTCAAGGAAAAGAAGGACGTGGTTGAGATTACATCACCCAACGAACCTTACAAATATTGTGTTATTTACTTTACAGTCAATTTTATTATTATCATATCATTGCATAAATTGATTAAGTAAAATACAATCAAAAGCTAAGCAACTAAGAAACAGTTTGTGACGCTAAAAGCTTTCAAACAAGAAGACTATAAAATCAATTCCGATGCGCTAACACTGATCAATGAAGTGAACGCTTAAACCTATTTGGTTATAGTATTCAAATCTTGAAGTCAAAGTTAACTTTCTAAAAACAGTTTTCAATAGACGCTCAGTCAAGCGCTTACTTCTCAAGCGTCCAACACATTTTTAATACAAAATTTTTAAAGTAGAAAAAGACTTCAGGGTCTATTCAACCCCCCCCCCTTCTAGACCCTTTCGTATGCCACTTGGGATCAACAAGTGGTATCAGAGCGGTTAAAGTTAAAATTTTAAGATTTCCAAGCATAACTACTTGTTTAGATCCTTTTTCAAAATTTAGTTGCTTTTAAATTTTTCATGTCATTTTCTAAAGTTTCTAAGTTGACCGAATCAAACTATGACTCATGGAAGGTCAAAGCTTTTACCTATTTGTGTTCCTGTGATGACGAAATGTGTGATGTCATTTCAGATGGACCTATTCAGATTTACAAAGTAATCACTAGAGCGCCTGGAGCCACAGAAGAGACTCTAGATGGCTATGTTGAGAAGCCTAAGCAGGAATGGTCCATACATGAGCGTCGGAGATTTAATCTGGACAATGTTGGTTGTAACGCTCTATATACAGCTATTGGTGATAACGACAACTTATTCAACAAGGTCAAATCTTGTAACACTACTAAGGAGATATCAGATAAGTTAGCTATAATTTGTGGCGGTTCAGCACAAATCAAGGAAAACAAACTTTCAATCGCCAAAGAAAAGTTTAATGGTTTTAAGATGTTGCCTAACGAGACACTAGAGCAATTGGACATAACATTCACAGCTCTTGTTACGGAACTTACATCGTTGGGAATGGACTTGCAAAACAGAGAAATGGTGGTTAAGATTTTCAGAAGTCTACCTAGTAGATTTTTGATGAAGACAACAATGATGAGAGAATCTAATATGTTGGATCTTTTAAATCTAGAAGACGTCTTTTTAGAACTCAAAGCATTTGAGTTTGAGTTGAATTTAGCCAGTGATGTTGTGACTAGTCCAGTAATTGAGTCTGGAGTGCTCATAGCATCAATCAAGGGTAAATCGGGTAATAAAGGAAAAGTTTTAGATATTAGTGAGGATGAGGAACTAGCGCTTCTGAATAGATTCAGAAAGTTTTTGAGATATGAAAAGAAAGAAAATAGTCCTAAGCATCAAGGACAAAGTTCATATCAAGCGCCTGCTCCAGTACAACAACAGTATCAAGCGCCTCAATATTCTGCACCTCCTCCTTCAGCGCCGATTCAGTACCAAACGTCTAATCAGCAAAATCTTCATCTCCAGTGGTCTCAAAACCACACAATGCAAGGTCAAAAAATGAACAAAAGATGAAAACTAATCTTTGTTATAATTGTAGGAAACCAGGGCACTACCAGGTAAATTTCCCTTATGAAAATGTATCCAAGCCCTCAAGGCAGGATTACGTGGATAGAAACCAATTTAGGAGCAACCTTCGTCAACAAGGTTTGCTAGCGAAATCAGAACCAGCATCCGCACCTGAAGATTTGGAATCATCAGAGGAGAGTAGTGATGATGATGATGAGCCAGTGGATGACTTAGCGCTTATCTGTCTCATGGCAACATGGCCTTCACATGGCCCTAGTTTAACAAATTAGCTTATAAAATGCATAAAGGAAAAGCTAAACACTAAATTCATATTCATAGACAAATAATGAGTCTAGGCTACTAACTTCCCTATCTAAATTGAATGATCGGATCTTGATTGGAAGCTTGAGTCTCTTCTTTTCCCTCCTCTCTTCCTCTTCAAGGTTGATGATAGGATGGTTCAAATCCAAATAAATGCCCAAAAATCCCCAAAATTCGAACCCCTTCATTGTGCTGAAATTTTAGCTTTATAGTTTTGAAAATCGGTTATAGCGGCGCCCAGGCGCGGGTGAATTGGCGCCTAGGCACCGCCTATGTAGCACAGCTGTCTTGGGGAAAGTCGCCTGGCTCGTAGGCATGGTGAAGGTGGTGCTCGAGTGCGGTGTCATTGGCGCCTAGGCATGAGTAAGGTGGCGTCTAGGCGTCGTACTTCGAACTTTAACCTCTGCTGCTCTTCTCTTGTGCCTGGGCATGGGTGAACTAGCGCCTGGGCGCGGATATGTGAACCATTTTCCTTGAGTTTGTTTGATACGTCATCTTTTGCCCTTTTTCTTCATGCACTTTCGTTTTATGCCTGAAATCACTCAACACACACATTAAATGCATGAGTGACATGAATCAAACTATAAACGAACCTAGATGTTCAAAATGGGCCCAAAACATACGTAAAAATGACTCCTATGAAATACTTTCTCATTCACTTATGAGAGAACAAATCCCATATTAGTTATCAGCTAAGACTATACCACTTGCCCACCAAGTCGCATTTTGATGTCGACCCCACCAATGAGTGAATTGGGTCTAACTACTCTAGTGACTGACTTGACGTCAGAAGTGTATCTTCAGTATGATACTTCAGGTCAAATGTTCACTTATACCTATTATGCATAATTAGTTCTGTCATTGATGGTCATATAGTGAAAACCCATGTGACAGAACCGATGCGAGTCGTGTTCGAGCATATTAGTTCCGTTGATGTGCCTACAGTCTTAAG
This sequence comes from Buddleja alternifolia, assembly GCA_019426215.1. Classification (NCBI taxonomy): domain Eukaryota; kingdom Viridiplantae; phylum Streptophyta; class Magnoliopsida; order Lamiales; family Scrophulariaceae; genus Buddleja; species Buddleja alternifolia. Next base: position 39,999,395 of record CM033390.1, on the reverse strand, counting down.
CTCCCACCATCACATGGTGTTCGAGTGTCACTCCCATTTCAAAGCACAGATTGTACAAGTGTCCTAAGTCTTTATTTGTCCGTTAAAGCTTCATATTACATGCGAACGAGTACTTTAAGTAATCAAGATCAATCTCTCTAGTGCTAATCTTCCTATCCGATAGAAAGTAGAGAGATTGCACTGAATAAAATTTTTAAACTACTTATAGATGCAGATAAGATTTAAGTGAAAAACTAAAGAATGCCTTTTATTAAAAATTAATAAATAAGTTTATTACAAGAAAAATACCCTATCATTCTATCCTCTATGGAATCTGAGGGCATAATCCTAACAACTATAAGATTTTTCAAACCACCATCTCTGGACGGGCGCTTAGCTGGTTCAATCGACAGTCCGCTGGTACCATCACTAGCCTCAATCATTTCTATATGAACAAGAAGTACCCCAAGACGGCATCTTTCTTGTTCACGGTCAATGCGGTGTTTAAAGTACCGCACATCAATCATGAATTGCTATCCGGAATATGCAGAGGAACTTACACAATAGTAGGTTCAAGGAGTCTATAGCTGGGAAGCCCCCATCAACCATGGAGGATTTGTTGGCTAGAGCTGAAAAGTATATTTGAATCGAAGAGACCATTGGGCCAATCAAGAATGAAGGGGGTGGCAACAAGAGGAAGGCCAGAGATGATGACAAGATGCCGGAGTTGAAGGGGCGTAAGCACATGCCTCCTTTCGGGTTTGCTAAGTATACCCCTCTTAAACTCCCAAGGGAGCAAGTCCTGGCCATCTCTAAGCAACAAAGCATAGTCAAATGGCCTAAGAAGATGAAGGACAGCCCTAGCCGCCTTAAGTCGAAGAAGTATTATAGGTTTTATCAGGACAAGGGCCATACGACTGAGGAATGCCATCATCTACAAGTGGAGATAGAGAAACTAATTAAGAGAGGCTACCTACAAGAGGTAGTTGCCCCATCCAAATCAACCGTTCAAACACCCCCGGGACCGAGGGATAGAGATGGACCGAGCGATTTTGTTAGGCTCGAGTTCGAGCTCGAGCATGTATACATGAGCTCGAGCTCGAGCTCGACAGTTAAAAAATTTGCTCGGCTCGAGCTCCGAGCCAAGCTCGCGAGCTCAAGCCTGTTTACACCCAACCATAGACAGAATAAAGAATTTTTTTATTTTTTTTATAATTTGTCACAACAGGGGTAGGAGAATGGTGCTCTCTTGACGTTGATAGCGGCTTTGAAGCGATGATGAGCGATGGTAGCGCGAAGTGGTGGCGACAAGGCAAGCTCTAGCTACGGTGGTGAAGAGTGCAAGTTTTGATCTTTCTGCGTTGTTGGTGGCCGAAGGTGGAACGTGAATCATCGAGGATGGTGGTGGAAGGTTGTGCCTGGTTGTTGCTAGCGTTCAGACGCCGGATTTTGGTTGGGAGGTGGTGGCGATTTGAAAGGAAGGAAGAAGAGGGCCAAGGGTTCTTCATTTCTGCTGCTTTTGTTTAATGATTTGTTGTACCTGTTTCTCTTATCAGATATATTAGATATTAGGTAGTTTTTTATTTTTATTTTTACTAAGCTATATTATTATTTTAATATATAAATATTATAATATATATATATATAATAACTCTATAGTTGTATACAGCTACACAGCTGTATAATATTACAGCAGTGCACGACTGTATACTACTACTACACCTATTATATATATATATATATATATATTAATTAAAATTTATAATAAAGGGAGCTCGCGAGCTTTTTTCAGAGAGAAAGAGGCTCGAGCTCGTGAAGCTCGAGCTCGAGTTGAGCTCATTCGAGCCGAGTCAGCTAAGCTCGCGAGCCGGCTCAGCTCAAGTTACACCCCTACTAGCAGGGGAAAACTAGGTGAGTTTAAGGAAGGCTTCACTAAGGGCAGCGTTGGGGATGCACACCATTAACTCCCCCTATGTGGGGCAAATTAATCAAGTGGAGCCAAATAGTTAAACCATAGAGTTTGGAGTGCAAGACCTGGAAAATAACATCCTCTTAGTTAATGATGCCTTAGTAATATCAGCGACCATCTCTAACTTCTGGGTGACGAAGATTTTAGTTGATAGTGGGAGTTCAGAAGACATAATATTCTACAATGCCTTCGCACAGTTGGGAATAAACAACGCTCAGCTCCAAGCAGTCAATACCCCCCCTCACGGGATTCACGGGAGAGACTATGGAAGCAATGGGGGAGGTGAATCCCTATATCTCTAGGCACATCTCCTGCCCGCTCTACCAAGATGGTTAAGTTCCTGGTGGTTAAAGTCCCCTCCACTTACAATGTCATATTAAGGAGACCGAGCTTAAATTTATTTCAAGCTATAATTTCTACCTATCATGTGAAGGTGAAGTTTCCCACCCCAGTGCGAACGGGGGAAGCTATATGTGATGTCAAAATAGCAAGGGAGTGTTACGCTAAAGCTCTGAAGAAGCCAAAGATAAAGCATGGCGACACTGATCACGATGACAAGGGCAAGCAAATTGCTATCAACCTGATCTCAATGGACGGAACTAACTTAGGGGGCAAGGCGCAACTAGCCAATACTTGGCCAAAATCCCAGTGAGCGGGCACCAAGGGAGGCGTAGGGCATGCCAGCGCTAGAGTGAGAAACTTTCCCTAAATCTGGACAAAGTATTAAGCTTCATAAGGCCTTAGCAGGTAACAAGTAAAAAAAAAAACTATCTTATTTCCTACATTACTATCATCATGAATGTTCATTTCTTTGATAAATGGTTGTTTTAACAACACCAAAAAAACAAAAGAATGCTCCTCTAAATCAAAATTTTCGACTGAAGCTATCAAAAAACTCAAAGCCCCTTTTTTAAGGCTAACATAGGTGGTGCAAGAAAATCCCCCGACCCTTTGAGAGCTCGGTTGAGGCTAGCCCACTTTATAATCCTTCCAGCAGTACCAAGAGGGAATGAGGTTTGAAAAAACAACCCCCCCTCCCACATGGACCCTAGACCGAGATCATACCAATATGGCAAGCGTGATAATTTACCTCATGCCACAAATAAATCACACCTATGGCTATTCAATCCTTTTAAAATTCAAAAATCCTAAAGGGGGACACTAAACATGTGAACTCCGCTCACATCTTAAGGATAAAAATATACCAAGCATATTATATACAACTAAGACAAATGTCACCCTTGTGGAAAAATACATGGCTATGAGCCTCAAGGCATCATGCCACAGAGTCACTAGGATCGACACCCAGCAAATAGGGCTTAGAGCTCTCTTTATTGACGAAGCACTATATGTTACATGAGGCGCATAAATTGCCTCCTAGCCCACCAAAAATAGTTTAACTTCCAAGTGTCATACAAACACCATATTGAAACATACTCGTGAATATGTCTCACATATTAAGCAGTAGGGGGGGCCAAGGAGTGGAGATACAAACAACAACAACTGGCTAGTGACTAACTAGTGGGTTAAGCTAGCTAATATGTTAAAGCCAATATTTCAAAGTCCAAAGCCAATAATTCAAAGTTTAAGCATTTGAAATATTCATCAAATCCCGCCAACGATGCATTAAAATAGCTAAGTACCTAAACTAGTGCTCATGAAGCTGAGAGGTGCTAAAGTAAAATAATAAAATAAATGATCTAGCCCCTATAAAATCATGCCAATGGCACAGTGCTAAAGAAAAATATTAAAATAAATGATCTAGCCCCATAAAATCAGGCCAATGGCACACTAAGATAGCTAAGGGGTGAAAAGAGATAGTCAATATCCAAGAAAGTCCAAAAGACTACAAGTCAAGGCATAAGAAGAAACAATGCAAGGGTGAAAACAACCCACATGCGGGCGCATCAAAAAGTCTTACGAATAACAAAGCAAGAACTAGAATAAAGATAGTTCAGAAAAGAAAATAAATAAGCAGAGAATGTTAAAAGCATAAGAGGGCCAAAAAGCTATGAGAGTGACCAACGCCTCAACTAGCGGTACCGCCCCCTGCATCGGATTCCCCATCACTAGTGTCGTGGATGTTCTCATAGAACTATGTGAAGTCATCGCCAGGGTACCGCCTGCTCTCGCGAAGAGTCCTGCGGCACCTGCTAACCGTCTTGGTCATAAAGGCCCGAGTGATACTATATGCCCGCTTGTTGCACTCGTCAATGAAGGCGGTGCTCTTTCGAAATTTATCCATCGCCGACTTTCGGGCATCGCTCAAAGTATTTTTCCAGACATCTGAGCTAAGGAAGCAGCTACAATCTGTCTTCTCGGTCTCAAGCTTCTTCTTGGCCTCCCCATATTTCTTCTCCCATTTGTCGACCAAATTCTTGGCTCTAAAGAACCTTAAGAGGAGCTTCTGATTCTCCTGGAGACTCTCCTCATACTTTTTCTCCACGTCTTCGCACTTAGCTCAGAGATGGTGAGATAGTTGAATTGACTGAAAATACCAAAGTAGTATAAAAAATTTTATGCGCATGAACATATAGTCTCTATAAGATGACAATATCACATGTAAACACTTACCCGATCAGCACTCGTGGAGATCTCCTGGTCAAGGTGCTCCAATGATAGAGATGATAGGTGGGTAGAGTCGTAGTCAGTCACGACTAACCTCATCAAAGACTATGGGGTCACCGAATTTGTGGTATCCCAAAATGAGCTAATGTTGGGATCTAAGTTCGCCCCAAATTTAAATAACCCCTTGCCAAGGCCGAAGGAACTAGCGTTCCTTAGAGAGGAATTGCGGGCACGTTCGGCAGAAGGAGCTGGTGGAGGCGAAGAACATGTGGGCACATGACCCTTGGGAATGCCACCCCCTCCTTGAGAGGCTATCTCCGTATTGCCAATGTCTTTAAGGGGAGAATGTATTAGGTGTTGGGAAATATACATATAACCCGACTAAATACAGCGGAAAATTAAAAATTTAGTTTCTAGGATTTAAACATGCGAGTTTATTAATCCTACGGGCTTATCACGTATCATAGGTTTGCGCATCTCTACATTAGATATTTAGAACTTAAATAAAGAAGATCTTACCTTATTCGATTTTTTGCAAAAATCGAAGAGTTTCTTCTTCCTTAACGTAAGCTCTCTAGCTTGCTCCTCGTTCCTTAAATCAACTCTTTCGTTTTTTCCTTTGATGAAGATTTCGAATTCCTCCACCAAAAACGCCTTTGATCGGATTCTTGATTCACTTTAGAGACTCAAGTGTTTCTCCTCTAAAGTTGATCCACACCCCAGATACCCACTCGTTTATAATCTTTAGCTAGGTTGATCTATAAACATTTATTCTAACTCTAAGGAATAGTGTATGGGATTAAGGTGAAAGCAAATAATTACTTCTCTAAGTATTTTGGAAGAATTCTTGAATTTGAGATCTTGATGAATAATCAAGAACTCAAGAACACTATATGAAGGAGAGAGAGAAACGATTTTCTATGCAAGAGGAACAAATATTTTTGGCTTCAAAAGTCATCATCAAATTTTCGTTCCCTACATGTCCTATATATAGGACTAGGTTCTTGCAATTCTTTTGCATGTAGAACTCTTATACATTAATCCTTTTCCATGTAGGAATAGAAGACTAATTAATTTCTAAATAGAACTCTTCTATTTAATTAGTTTCCTTTCTCTTCAAGAAATCTTATTTCCTTCTAGAAGAAAATTAATTAAATTCCTTTAGTTATTTTCTTCCAAATTTTCGACCAAGGTTTAATAAAATAGCCTTTTAATAATTAATCCACCATACTAGATCAATTAAAAGTCAATTCCAATTAATTAAATGCTTTCTTGACTTAAGCTAATTAAATTGATCTTATCAACTTAATTAATTCATTTATCCAACGCTTGAATAAATAAAAGTCTTAATTAATTAATCTAATTAATTAATATATTAACTCAACTACTTTGAATTAAATTTTCTTAGCTAAGAAATAGATTTGTCCGAGTATTGTGTGTGACCCTTTAGGTTCACCAACATACTAGTAATGGGTTCATAACCTTTATGATTTAATTTGGACAATTAAATTGTCTCGATTAATTAAACACTTTTAATTAATCATCTTATTATTTAATCTCCATTAAATATAAGATACCCATAAATCAACGAAAAGTTTCTAGCTACTTATCTTGAAGACCTAGATGTAGGCGATTCAAAGTGAACCTTTCCAATCGCGCATGCCATGCAAGTGAGATTCTTCCATCAACTAATTTCTCAATTGAATTACGGATCGAGGAATCTTATTGGTCGAGATCCTTATAAATTCAATCTTAATAATTCAAATGTGTTTGACTAGTGATTAATTAATTCAAGAAACTCATTTCTTAATTAATTACTAACTTGCCTTGGCCAAGGACTAACTCAGTCAATTCACTTAGAATATTATAGGAAATTCACTTGTTCATCTAGACAAGTGATGGATCCTTTGTTGTCAACATCAATCTCCATATACGAGTCACTACACCCAATCACCAGTCCATATGTGTCCTTGTAAAAGAACTGGCACAGGAGTTAAAGTTCAGTGAGTCAATATACAAGATTACTATGATTACTCAAGTCAAAGAATTAATCTTGCATTATCGTGATTAAGAAGCTCCTAATTCGACATATACAGAAATAATTCCAGTTTAGGAAGTTGCAGTCAGGGTAATCAGTGAACTTGTTCTCTTAACAAGCACCTGCGTATGTGCATTTATGTCAACTACACTAATGTCTATAAAATGAGACATTCTCTGATTAAGAGTGTGTATCATAGGCGCAAGTCTATCCGAATTATCAATGTCCCATCTTGATAATTCTATGACTTGGACAGTATTTAGAAATCACAGCCTCTGAGACTTGTTTTATGATATCCATCCAATGAGATATCAAGCCCCATAGCTATGTGTGAATTCTAGGGACTTCATCATATAGTTATAACAATATAAACATAAGATGAAGAAATGCCTTTTATTAATATATAATGTAAAACAAAATTATTTATTACAAGAATAGATAAAGAAAGCCTATCTAGGATTGGCTCGCAGGGCACTATTCTAACAATCTCCCACTTGCACTGGAGCCAATCTCCTTGGTATTTAAGACCTATCTTCGCAAGATGCCTTACTAATACATTACGAGACAAGGGTTTAGTTAGTGGATCCGCTATGTTCTCCGTTGAGTCGACTCTTTCCACTAGCAGTCGACTTTACCAATGATCTCCCAGATCACTTAATATCATTTCTCTATGTGTTTGGATCTTTGATGAGACCTCGGCTCCTTTGCTTGAGCAATGGCGCCATTATTGTCACAGTACAGAGGTACTGGATCGACAATACTGGGGACTGCACCCATCCCTTGGATGAAGTTCCTAATCCAAACAACTTCATTTGCTGCATTAGATACAACTATGTATTCAGCCTCGGTTGTGGAATCCACAGTAGTTTTCTGTTTGGAACTCTTCCAACTTACTGCTCCACCATTGAGGGTGAATACAAACCCCGACATTGATTTCAAATCATCCACTTCAGATTGGAAACTAGAGTCAGTGAACCCTTCTAGTTTCAATTCTCCACCGCCGTATATCAGAAACAAATCCTTAGTCCTTCTCAAGTACTTTAGGATTGTTTTCACGGCTACCCAGTGCAACTCACCTGGGTTGAACTGAAAATGACTCACTACACTTAATGCATGAGCCACATCAGGCCTTGTACATAACATTGCATACATAATACTTTCTATGGCAGAAGCATATGGTACGCGAGCCATCCTATCTCGTTCTTGGGGTGTCGAAGGACACATGGAACGAGAACACCGGATCCCATGACTCATAGGCAAGAATCCTTTCTTTGATTCCTCCATACTAAACCTTTTTAGCATTTTGTCTATGTACATTGACTGAGACAATCCTATCATCTTTCTTGATCTATCTCTATAGATTTTAATTCCTAAGATGTAGGATGCATCTCCTAAGTATTTCATGGAGAATTTGGTGGATAACCATACTTTAGTCGATTGCATCATTCCTACATCATTCCCAATGAGCAGAATATCATCAACATAAAGTACGAAGAATGTCACTGTACTCCCACTGACTTTCTTGTACACACATGGTTCATCTTCGTTTTTAATAAAACCATACATCTTTATAGTTTCATCAAAACAGATGTTCCAACTTCGGGATGCTTGCTTTAGTCCATAAATGGACTTTTGGAGTTTGCAAACCTTTTGCTCACTCCCACTAGATATGAAACCTTCTGGTTGTTTTATGTAAATCTCTTCCTCTATGTTTCCATTGAGGAAGGCGGTTTTCACATCCATCTGCCATATTTCATAATCATAATGAGCAGATATTGCAAGTAAAATCCTAATGGATTTAAGCGTTGCTACTGGCGAAAAGGTTTCTTCATAGTCAATATCCTCTCTTTGAGTGTAACCTTTTTCCACTAGTCTAGCTTTATAGGTCACTACCTCTCCATTTGCTCCAAGCTTTCGCTTATAGATCCACTTACAACCAATGGGTACTATACCCTCTGGTGGATCTACCAAGGTCTATACCTTGTTGGAGTACATGAAGTCCATTTCAGATTTCATGGCACTTTGCCACTTCCCCGAATTAATATCACATATTGCTTCGTTGTATCTTCTTGGATCTTCATCCACTTGAAGCTCCTCCTTATTACTTTCTAGTAATAGACCATACCTCTCAGGTGGCCCTCGGATCCTTTTGGATCTTCTCGGAGGTTGTGTGTTAGATATTTCAGTGTTTTCTTGTGTTTGTGTTTCCAAAGTTTGTGAGATAATTTGTGGTTCTTGAACTTCTTCAAGTTCTATGATCTCGCCCTTTCTATCTAATAGAAACTCCTTCTCTAAGAAGATGGCATTCCTTGAAACAAACACCTTTTGTTCCGATGGATCATAGAAGTAGTACCCTACAGTTTCTTTGGGGTACCCCACAAATTTACATAAGCTAGACTTAGACTCTAACTTATCTCCCACTAGCCTTTTCGCATAGGCTGAACAACCCCACACTCGAAGATATTTGTATGAGGCCGGTTTACCACTCCATAACTCATATGGTGTTTTGGGCATTGCTTTGGAAGGCAATCTATTTAATAAATAAGCCGCAGTTTCTATGGCATAACCCCAGAAAGATTGAGGAATTTCAGTAAAACTCATCATAGAACGGACCATATCCAATAAAGTCATATTCCTTCGCTTAGACACCCCATTCAATTGTGGTGTTCCAGGCGGAGTCCACTGAGAGAGAATCCCATTCTCTTTAAGATGACTAAGAAATTTGTCACTTAAGTATTCTCCTCCCCGATCAGATCAAAGAGTCTTAATACTACGACTTAGTTGTTTTTATGCTTCATTCCTAAACTCTTTGAACTTTTCAAAAGCTTCGGATTTATGTTTCATAAGATACACATATCCGTACCGTGAATAATCATCGGTAAAAGTAATGAAGTAAGTACACCTTCCTTTAGTACTTATACTAAAAGGACCACAAACATCGAAGTGGATCAAATCCAAAGGATGAGTGGCACGTTCCACTTGTCCTACAAATGGTGACTTGGTCATTTTTTTCCTTTAAGACAAGATTCACAAGTAGGCATGGTTTCCTCTTTCTTAAGGTCGAGTACATCTTCCTTTGCCAATTTGTGCATTCTTTCTTTGGAAATATGTTCTAGTCTAGCATGCCACATTAGTGTACTATTTAAGTTATCTTGTTTTCTTATTTAAGAAAAACAAATTAAACACCTTTAATTTAGTTCCTCTTCCAATGCCCTGGTTTACCGTAGTGGAAACACTCACCTTTATTCTTATCAGCTTTAACCTTCTTGACCCCACCTTTAGCTTTTAGCTTCTTATTCTTTTGGGAACTCTTCCCTTTCCCTTTCTTTGGCTTCTTAGCCTTAGAATGGGCAGAACTCACAAGTAGGACTAGCTTATCCTTCTTGATAGTGGCTTCTGTAGTCCTTAACATGCTTAACAACTCAAGCAAGGTCACCTCCAGACTGTTCATGTTAAAGTTGACCACAAATTGGTCGAATGAGCTAGGCAAGGATTGAAGTATCCACTGAGAGTTCATTGTCTAGAAAAATGTCAAGATTTGCAAGCTTCTCAATGAGCCCAATCATCTTAAGCACATGTTCTTGGACATTTGACCCCTCAGTTATACGAGCTCTGAAAAGCTCTTTAGACACTAAGTACCTTTCCCTCCTAGACTTTTCATCATACAACTCTTGTAAGTGATTGAAAATATCAACAACATTTGCCATATTTTTGTGTTGCTTTTGCAACTCATTCGACATTGATGCAAACATCGTGCACCTTGCTTGGAGGTCATCGTTTAACCATTTTTTATGGGTTTCGATTTCCTCTTCCTCAGCACCCTCGGGCAGAGTGGAGAGAGGTGCATCAGTCAAGACATAGGCTCTATTGTCAGAGTTGAGCACTATCTTAAGGTTTCTAAGCCAATCAGAATAGTTGGGTCCAGTGAGTTTGTTTGTGTCGAGAATTGTGGAAAGCGGGTTCTTAGCCATCTTAGATATCTAGTTATCTACAAATTAAAGCGAAACGGAGATTAAGAAGATGTTTAATACATTATGTGTAGATATGATTTTAAGGTCTTTTAATCATAAATTACCTCCCACTATTTAATTCAAATTCAATAACCCTCATTAAAGAATTCGAGAAAAATAATTTTCTTAGTGAGTTTGAAGTCCAATTTAATTATTACATACCCCAATTTTATGGACACATACATAATAATTAAATAGGTAGACAACTCTTGCCAATTACATCTCTATGTAACCCTCAATTATTTTACCTCATGTTTCACATGGACCTCAATTTTATGCGCCCCATGTTACTCCTATGTTAAGTTAGACCCATCAAACCTACATGTAAATAACCCACCCAAAAAGTTCCACTTGCAATGGTCAACTTAGAGGATAAATTACCCATGTGCATCTCTATGCTTAGTAATAGTCACAGCTTTCTCATTATAGAAAGTCTCACTTGCAATGGTCGACTAATCTACATAAGTAGCACCGACATGCTATTACTTTTGATGGTAGGCATGGAATATTAAACCCAGTTTAATTTTATCCCATATTAACTTAAAATTAAAATTATTAAGATTTTATAAACTTATCAACATAAGTGAGGGAATTTTAGTATATTATGAAAGGTCTATTCGTTTCGATTATCTTATCTAAGTCTCTATCCTAACATGCCCAACAACACATGAAAGAAATATAAAAGATAAGCATAATCTTAAAAAAAAAAACATGTATCTTATACAACCATGCATCTCATTCATAAAATCATGCATCTCATACATAAAATCATGCATCTTATACATAAAATATAATATGGAGATTTTGGGCCATATCTAAATCGATCCTATCTAGAGCCATCAAGGATCGAATGCCGGCAAGGCAAATAAATAAATAACGGAAAGTAAACATGCTTGTACAATCCTAATGGCCTCAAAATTTCATCATCATATCAACTAATGAAAGCATATGTAAATTCTTAATTTACTAAATATTCCTCATAAATTTAAATCAATTCCGGGTTTCTCAATAAAACTTGATTTTTCCAAAAATAAATAATTCAAAACACCTTTTAAATAAAATAAAATTTTAGGAAAAATAAAATTTCCGAAACAGGTTGGACTGTTTCCTTGCTATGTGCATATATATACATGTGTATGCCCATGTCATGATACCACTCATGATATTGGATTCCAAATCCATGGAAAATTAATTCCACCGCCACTTGAATTCTTAAACATGCAAATACATAGTTGCTGTTCACGTAAATTAGCTAATGAATATTCTCAATTCTCAATTGCATGGGAAACATTTACCCATGTTATCTTTGCTGAAAAACCTTTCTGCACAAGTGATAAGAGGTGTTTTTACGTGTTTTTAAGACCGTAATTCTTATGATTTGGATTCACTTATTGCTTAAATCATGTCACATTTGCATTTAATAGGTGTGTTAAGTGAATACAGGTAATAAATGAGAATACATGAAGAAAAGGGAAGAAAAATGATGTACAAAACAAGTTCAAGCATGTTTTTCAACACCGAGGCGGTTTATACATCTCCTACCACATTCGAGCGATAATTCCGTACATTTCGAGACCGACTTAGACAAAGTTTCCTTCTACAAAGTTTTAGATGTATGTCTTAGCTTCAAATGGGAACTTGAAACATCCAAATCGGAGGTCTATAGAGATAATTGTGAAGGAAATACGATTGCTGCGCCGAACAGAGAAGTACATGTGCCAGGATACGCCCCAGCGCCCTCCTAGTCATGCCTAGGCATGGATAGTCCGAATGTTACTCCTTTTTTAGCCTAAATTCCAGCCTTATATGATGGGTAAGAATCACTTTTGGCCATAATTCAGCACATGTGTTGAGGGGTTGTCATAAGTGTGTTTCTTGGTAGATTTACTTTATGGGCGCCAAATCAGAAACAACCTCCATGTTGAAACGTAATTTAGGTATACTTAGAGACCGAATTGGACAAAATTTCCTTCTGCAAAGTTGTAGATCTATGTGTTATCTGAACATGGGGACTTGAATCATCCAATTTGGAGATCTGTGGAGAAGTTTATGAGGAAAATACTAAGACTGCGCTGGAAAGCAAGAAAATGGCAGCATGCATGTGTTTTGTTGAAGTTTTCACATGGTTATGCTTGGTGGAATTCTTAATGGCCGAAAGTTCAGCATTTTTTAGCTGGTTGGAATCTTAAAAGCCAAACTTTAAGCATCACCTTAGGTGGAATTCTCATTGGGGAACTTTAATGGGAATTCTTAATGCATACTTTAGTGGAATTTTGGCTATAAAAGGAGGGGGAACCCATACTCTTCATCATTCACTATCAATTTCAGATTCTTAGAGGAGAGGAGGAGGAGGAATCAGTCCTCAAGCTTCATTCATCACCATTCTTCATCATTCTAAGAGGAGAAAGCTAGGAATTGAAGGCTCAACTTCAAGATCCATCATCATTCAATTAGAGGGAGTTTTTATAGCCTTTTCATTTCATTCATGTCTATGAATATGTGTATTTACTCATTATTGTTTTTCATACTATCTATTATGAACTAATTTCATAAGACTAAGGCCATGTAAGGTCAAATTGTGATATATGCTTATAATAGATGATTGTTGAGGTTATTCTTATATTGTTATGTGATGTGAATTGTGTTTTTACTTATCTTGCATATACTTGATCACTATATGTTAGAATCTTATGCCTAGGTTGATATTTCGGGAGAAAATTAACTTAGGGTGCAAGAAATTCACATCATGACCCGCAACTAATGAGGAATTGCCCTAGACATAGGTAAAGATTCCCGGGTGAAGTTGTTCGATTCAAATCGAGTGAACTCTAGTACGTTAATGCATGTTTAGTGGTTAGATTTCCGGATAGGAATATTTGGGAAATCACGATCTAAGCATAGGAGTTTATACGCGAGACATCGGTTATTCTCTACCCTCGGAGCTCTCACCATAACAATATAAGCGTAATCTTTCAACGAGAATCTTTATAAGTATAATTGATCAATTTGAACCTAGCATGTGCCTTAGTCTCCCTTTCTATTTTGTTTTAAATCATTTGTCAACCTTGTTCTTATCTTATGCATTTCACACTCATTTTACCTTTATTGTTTTGATCTTTGTTGTTATAAAATCTTAAACTAGAATTCAAGTCCTTGTGGTTCGACAATCCGGACTTCTCGTCCACTTTTATTACTACACACGACTAGTGCACTTGCTATTATAGCACGTTAGCTTTTAGCGTGTCAAGTTTTTGGCGCCGTTGCCGGGGACTTGTTCATTTTAGTTTTTGATTTTCATTTAAATTTTCATAATTCATTAGTTTTCGTTATTTCTTGCTCTTCTTTTATTTTCTTGTTGGTCTAATTTTGTTTCGTTTGTTTTCTTTTAGGGTTGTTTTGGTGCATGACCCGCTCTTCTAACGAGCCTTAATTGATTTGAGCCGAGATAGAGCGTGTTCTCGATCTAGTAGACGAGCTCGAGAAATGGCGGATGATAAATATCAAATAAATACACGTTTCCCGACATAAACTTACCCGGAAAACAGGGAATGGTTGCAAAATCTATTCCAAGCTATGCAACCGGCACCTCCTCAAAGACTTCCATCGGTCCGGAAAGTCTACCTCCGAAGGGTCCACACCATACCGGGGCCCGTAGTCTTTCCAATTTCTTTGCACCAAATTATCACATTCCGTCACACATCTTTAGCATGGTGCAAAGCGAACCCTTCTATGGAGAGCCCCATGAATCACCTCATGAGCATTTGGAGACTTTAGACGATACTCTCATGACTACCCAATTTCATCCACGGGATCTCGATGCAATTCGTCTAAGAGTCTTCCACTTCTCATTAAAGGAAAGGGCGACCATGTGGTACAAATCTCTACCACCCCAATCCATCACAACATGGGGACAATTGGTCGATGCCTTTTTGAGCAAATTCTTTCCACCCTCCAAAATCAATGAGCTAAGGAGCAACATTAAGGAGTTTAAGCAGGGGAATCATGAGTCCTTAGCCGAGGCATGGGCTAGATATAAAAACATGCTCCGAAAATGTCCGGATCACAACCTAAGATTGAGCGAGCAAGTATTACGATTCCATGATGGAGTCCGTTCGCGCATCCGAAATAGGCTCAATGCCGGCGCCGGTGGTGATCTCCTTGGGCTCGATTGCCAAAGTGTGTGGGACAAGATTGAGCAATTAGCCCGGGAAGATGAACTTATCCCGATGATGAAGAAATCACACCCACTAAAAAGATTGCTTGTGTTCAAGAGTTGGGCGAAGAAGTTGCTTTGGAAACAATGGTTGGCAATGTAAACTATGTTGGAAATGCCAATCGACCTCAATTGAACTTCCATGTGCCCGAAAATTTTCCAAGGAGGCCCAATCCGGCACAAAATGCCCATCCCGGCGTCTATCAAGCACCAAGGCCCCCATTCAACAATAACCAAGCTCAAAGGCAAGGTAATCCTCATATACAAAGGCAAATAAGACCTCTTACAACCGAAGAGCGTCTCGATGAACAAATAAAGAAATCGGATTCAGCAATCAACGAACTCCGTACTATGATGAAGGATATAATGATGGACATGAAGGATTTAAAGACACAAATGGGTCAAATGGCAAAGGCGATCAGTGAGAGAGCCCCGGGAACTTTACCAAGTGACACAGAAAAAAACCCGAAGGAGCAATGCCACGCCATCACCTTAAGAAGTGGCAAACAGGTAGTCAATGATGCTGTTCGCATTTCCGCGCCCGAGCGCCTCGATGAGAACGCCCAGGCACCGGAATCAATCCACAGTGAACGAATGCTTCGCAATTGGCGCCCGAGCGTCCCGATGATCACGCTCAGGCGCCCGAGACCCAGCGCCTTGGCGCCGATTGTCGCGCCCAGGCGCCACCTCCTGAACCCTCCACAGCGGGCTCTTCAACTCCAACGCATCCTCCCATCGAGGTCCGTCTGCCATTTCCTAATGCACATAGAAAGAAAAAAAAGGAGATGGATCCAAGTTTCCTTCGAATCTTAGCAATTCTTCGTGAGGTTAGAATTAATATTCCTTTTATAGACGCAATTTTACAAATGCCAAATTACGTGAAATTTTTCAAGGATATTTTATCCAACAAACAAAAGTGGGAGGAAAACGAAACGGTGTGCCTAACCGAGGAATGCTCCGCCGTATTGCTTAATAAATTACCAATGAAACTTGAAGACCCTGGGAGTCTCACTATTCCTTGCACGATTGGGCCATTATCCTTCGAAAAAGTTTTGTGTGACTCGGGAGCTAGCATCAACCTCCTCCCGTACTCTCTTTTCAAAAAGTTGGGCCTTGGTAACCCAAAGCCGACTTCAATGAGCCTCCAACTTGCCGATAGATCAATCAAGAGACCACGGGGAATAATCGAAGATGTAATCGTTCAAGTCGACAAATTCTATTTCCCGGTTGACTTTGTGGTTCTTGATATGGAGGAAGATGTTGAGGTACCCCTGATCCTAGGAAGACCATTCCTAGCCACTGGTAAGGCGGTAATCGATATTGCCAATGGTAAGCTAACCTTAAATGTGGGAGATGAAAAGGTCACCTTTGATGTTTTTAAAGTGCTTAAACACCCATGTGATCCTGACTCATGTTTACGCATCGATGTATTTGATATGTTGATTGATGAGACTTTTCAGGCACAAATGGTAGACGACCCATTGGAGACATGTCTTTCCAAATCTATGGATGTCGATTCAGCGAGTGAAGAACAATTGGAAACCATGTTTAGCGTAGAGAAGCCACCTCTTTACCACGTCATTGGAGCTAAAAAATTAGAAAGATCACTCTTGGCTCCTCCTCGCCCTTCTATCGAAGAGGCCCCTATCCTTGAGCTTAAACCATTACCATTACATTTGAAATATGTATTTTTAAATGATAATGAGACTCTACCTTTAATTGTCTCATCTTCTTTGACAGGAGAACAGGAGGAGCGACTCATGAGAGTATTGAAGGCCAACAAAAAGGCCTTCGGGTGGAAAATTGCGGATATAAAAGGCATAAGTCCAGCGGTGTGCATGCACAAAATACTCATGGAGGAGTCCGCAAAACCTACACGCCAACCACAAAGACGGTCAAATCCACAAATACAAGAGGTGGTAAAGAAAGAGGTTATAAAACTACTCGATGCAGGTATAATCTATCCTATCTCTGATAGTGCATGGGTAAGCCCGACTCAAGTAGTACCCAAGAAGGGCGGAATAACTGTGATAGAAAATGCGAACAATGAATTAATCCCTACTCGAATGCTTACCGGGTGGCGTGTGTGTATAGATTATCGCAAGTTAAATGATGCCACTCGTAAGGACCATTTCCCCCTCCCATTCATTGACCAAATGCTTGAAAGGTTAGCTGGACATGATTTTTATTGTTTTCTAGATGGGTATTCCGGCTATAACCAAATTGCCATAGCCCCCGAGGACCAAGAGAAAACAACTTTCACTTGTCCCTATGGCACGTTTGCTTATAGGCGGATGCCGTTTGGATTATGCAATGCCCCGGCCACATTTCAACGATGTATGATGGCGATCTTTCATGACATGGTTGAAGAATTCCTTGAGATTTTTATGGATGATTTTTCTGTTTTTGGAACCTCATTTAACACATGTCTTGATCATTTGGACCGTGTTCTAAAACGCTGTGAGGAAACAAATCTTGTTTTGAATTGGGAAAAATGTCATTTTATGGTCCGGGAAGGGATTGTGCTAGGTCACAAAATCTCCCAAAAAGGGATTGAAGTGGACCAAGCCAAGATTGAGGTAATAGAAAAGCTTCCTCCACCTACATCGGTGAAAGCCGTGAGGAGCTTTCTTGGTCATGCCGGCTTCTATAGGCGATTTATCAAAAAATTTTCCAAAATTGCAAAGCCGTTATCTAACTTGCTTGTCAAAGATGCACCATTCAATTTTGATTCCCTTTGTTTACAGGCCTTCATGACTCTTAAGGAGCTATTGATATCTGCTCCCATCATGGCACCTCCCGATTGGAGTTTGCCCTTCGAATTGATGTGTGATGCTAGTGATACCGCGGTGGGTGCGGTCCTTGGCCAAAGGAAGGATAAGGTATTTCGAACCATCTACTATGCTAGTAAGACTTTAAATGATGCACAAATGAATTACGCAACCACGGAAAAAGAATTACTAGCCATAGTATTTGCATTTGACAAGTTCCATGCTTATCTCATTTTGAATAAAGTAATTGTGTACACTGATCACTCCGCATTAAAATACTTGCTTGCCAAAAAGGATGCCAAACCTAGACTCATTAGGTGGATTTTACTTCTTCAAGAATTTGACATAGAAATTAAGGATAAGAAAGGAGTAGAAAATGTTGTTGCCGACCACTTGTCTAGGATAGAGATTCCTAAGCCTGAGTGCGTGTTTGATAAACCTATTTGTGAGGAGTTTCCCGATGAGCAATTGTATGCTATACTTCATAATGATGCTCCTTGGTATGCCAATTATGCAAATTATCTTGTCACGGGAGTTCTTCCTCCGGATATCACTTATCATCAAAAGAAGAAATTCTTATTTGATGTGAAGCGATATTTGTGGGACGAACCATATCTATTTAAGATTTGTGCAGATGGCCTCATTCGACGATGTATCCCCGAGGAGGAAATAGCATCAATTCTCGCCCATTGTCATGATATGTCGGTAGGTGGTCACTTTGGACCCTCTAAAACAGTGGCTAAAGTGCTTCAATCAGGTTTCTTTTGGCCTACTCTTTCTAAAGATGCATTCTTGTATGTTCAATCTTGTGATAGGTGTCAACGAACAGGTAACATCTCTAAAAGACACGAAATGCCATTGAATAACATGCTTGAATGTGAACTATTTGATGTATGGGGTATTGATTTTATGGGACCCTTCCCTAGTTCTTGTTCCAATAAGTATATTCTTGTTGCGGTCGACTATGTCTCCAAATGGGTCGAAGCTGAGGCTTTACCAACTAATGATGCTCGGGTGGTTACTCGATTTTTAAAAAAAAAGGATTTTCACTCGTTTTGGAACTCCTAGAGCAATCGTTAGTGACGGGGGCACCCATTTTTGTAACAAACAATTCGAGCACTTACTGAACAAGTACGGGGTACGGCATAAAATCTCAACCCCATATCATCCTCAAACGAGTGGTCAAGTGGAGGTGTCGAATCGGGAGATTAAACGCATTCTTGAAAAAACGGTTAACGCATCTAGAAAAGATTGGTCCCTTAAACTAGATGACGCCTTGTGGGCATATAGAACCGCGTTTAAAACTCCGATTGGCATGTCCCCATATCGCCTTGTCTTTGGAAAAGCATGTCATTTACCGGTTGAGCTCGAACATCGCGCTTTTTGGGCTATTAAATTTCTAAATTTTGATTCTCAACTCGTAGGTACCAAGCGATTACTCCAATTACACGAACTTGAGGAATGGCGCCATCAAGCGTATGAGAACGCCAAGCTTTACAAGGAGAGAACGAAAACATGGCATGATAAGCGTATTATTCCCCGAGAATTTCATGAAGGAGACAAGGTTTTACTATACAATTCTCGCCTTCGACTTTTTCCCGGGAATCTCAAGTCAAAATGGTCGGGACCATTTGTTGTATCTCGTGTGTATGCTTCTGGTGCCATTGAACTTATAACGGATAATGGACGAACCTTCATGACAAACGCCCAAAGATTAAAGCATTACATTGGGATTGACGGGTCGAGGGATAAAGTGACCATTCCCCTCCAGGATCTTTAGCGATTCTTTATCTCAAGTCGAGCTACCGACTCTAAACTAGCGCTTCTTGGGAGGCAACCCAAGTTTGTAAGTTTTCTTTTCTTTTTGCTTTCTTTTTTGTTTTGTTTAGTTTGTTTCTTTTTATTGTGTTCAAGCATGCACTTTGGGCATGTATGTTTTTCTTATGCTTGATGGTTTAAAAAGTTGAAGTGTTAGATATGATGCACATTTGGACCCCACCTTTAGAGATTCTTATTTTACTCGATAAGAGGAGAAACTTTGTAAGGATGCATTGGAAGCTTAAGGATGTTCTTCAATATCCTTGGTTGTAAGTGTTCTTTTACTTTGTGTATGCATGTTGTAACAACATTGGGGACAATGTTGGATTTAAGTTTGGGGGTAGAAGAGTATCTATTTTGAATATTGAAAATGCAATCCTAATTTTTAACTTGAATTTGGGGAAAGTTTGTTTGATATCATGTTTATATGCTTCTTTGTTGAGAAAATCAAGCATGAAAAATTTTTAGTCCTTCCAATTGATGCATTGAAATTGATTTACTTGGAAAAATGGCATGAATTCTTGAAATAATCTGAATTTAATGGAATATATATATCTTTGAAATTGCTCGTGGAGACCTTAGACTAGAATTGATTCTTTAGATGATTCACAATGCACTTAAATCGAAGGTAGAGGAGTTGAGAGGATAACCATCTTGAGACACTTAAGGAATTATTCCCAGAAATATTAACTTAGATTTCTCATAAGGTTATAAGTTGAGTAGTAATTTTATATGCTAACAATGAATTGAAAAGGTTGAATTTTGGTATGACCAAAAGTGGTCAGGCTAATACGTACCGGAGGTGAAAAGTTTCATGCCTATATACTGTACTATTATGCTAATTTGAGCTATGCTCAAGCCAAAAGAAGTGAATTGTTTAAAAGATCTAGTTTTATTTCGTGGCCTTTGATACTCAAGTGATTAAATCCTTAGGAGTGTCTCTACACTTAATGCCCTAAAACTATCTAGTTTGGGAGTCATTGGTCTAAAACTTGTTACATGGGTGTCATAGAAAGCCTAATGGAATAAAACATTGCACATGATCTAGCCTTAATGAAGTTTAATGGAAATTCCATATGAATTGAATGTTGAATATTTGAGATAATGAAATTTAAATGGCTATGAGATTTTCTATAATTCTTGTGCCTTGTGTTTGATCAAAAGTTGATAGATATGGGATTAATGTCCAAAATTTGGTAAGGATGCCTCTCGACTATAATACCCTAGATTTATTTTTCACTATACCCTAGGGAGTCGTTTCAAGTATTGGTGTCACATGAGCAAAAGTAGTTGATATGTATATATATATTTGTAAACTTTAAAAGGTTGATTTTATGCCATTCATTCTTGTTGATCATATTGAGATGTGTTGATTCGGTTGGGATTGAAAATTTGCTAGATTTTGTGGGTATATCTTATGCAAACCCTCACGAGACTATAACTCGTCCTTTGAGGTAACTCAAAGGTTTAAAGGCTTGTTGCACCCGCTAAGTGCAATCGTTTACTCCACGAAAGTGAGTTAGTAGTTGTTTTGTTTTCTCCCATTGAATGATGTTGGTCTTGCCTTATAGCTCTTATTGCTCGAGGTCGAGCAATTGATAAGTTTGGGGGTGTTGATAAGAGGTGTTTTTACGTGTTTTTAAGACCGTAATTCTTATGATTTGGATTCACTTATTGCTTAAATCATGTCACATTTGCATTTAATAGGTGTGTTAAGTGAATACAGGTAATAAATGAGAATACATGAAGAAAAGGGAAGAAAAACGATGTACAAAACAAGTTCAAGCATGTTTTTCAACACCGAGGCGGTTTATACATCTCCTACCACATTCGAGCGATAATTCCGTACATTTCGAGACCGACTTAGACAAAGTTTCCTTCTACAAAGTTTTAGATGTATGTCTTAGCTTCAAATGGGAACTTGAAACATCCAAATCGGAGGTCTATAGAGATAATTGTGAAGGAAATACGATTGCTGCGCCGAACAGAGAAGTACATGTGCCAGGATACGCCCCAGCGCCCTCCTAGTCATGCCTAAGCATGGATAGTCCGAATGTTACTCCTTTTTTAGCCTAAATTCCAGCCTTATATGATGGGTAAGAATCACTTTTGGCCATAATTCAGCACATGTGTTGAGGGGTTGTCATAAGTGTGTTTCTTGGTAGATTTACTTTATGGGCGCCAAATCAGAAACAACCTCCATGTTGAAACGTAATTTAGGTATACTTAGAGACCGAATTGGACAAAATGTCCTTCTGCAAAGTTGTATATCTATGTGTTATCTGAACAAGGGGACTTGAATCATCCAATTTGGAGATCTGTGGAGAAGTTTATGAGGAAAATACTAAGACTGCGCTGGAAAGCAAGAAAATGGCAGCATGCATGTGTTTTGTTGAAGTTTTCACATGGTTATGCTTGGTGGAATTCTTAATGGCCGAAAGTTCAGCATTTTTTAGCTGGTTGGAATCTTAAAATCCAAACTTTAAGCATCGCCTTAGGTGGAATTCTCATTGGGGAACTTTAATGGGAATTCTTAATGCATACTTTAGTGGAATTTTGGCTATAAAAGGAGGGGGAACCCATACTCTTCATCATTCACTATCAATTTCAGATTCTTAGAGGAGAGGAGGAGGAGGAATCAGTCCTCAAGCTTCATTCATCACCATTCTTCATCATTCTAAGAGGAGAAAGCTAGGAATTGAAGGCTCAACTTCAAGATCCATCATCATTCAATTAGAGGGAGTTTTTATAGCCTTTTCATTTTCATTCATGTCTATGAATATGTGTATTTACTCATTATTGTTTTTCATACTATCTATTATGAACTAATTTCATAAGACTAAGGCCATGTAAGGTCAAATTGTGATATATATACTTATAATAGATGATTGTTGAGGTTATTCTTATATTGTTATGTGATGTGAATTTGTGTTTTTACTTATCTTGCATATACTTGATCACTATATATTAGAATCTTATGCCTAGGTTGATATTTCGGGAGAAAATTAACTTAGGGTGCAAGAAATTCACATCATGACCCGCAACTAATGAGGAATTGCCCTAGACATAGGTAAAGATTCCCGGGTGAAGTTGTTCGATTCAAATCGAGTGAACTCTAGTACGTTAATGCATGTTTAGTGGTTAGATTTCCGGATAGGAATATTTGGGAAATCACGATCTAAGCATAGGAGTTTATACGCGAGACATCGGTTATTCTCTACCCTCGGAGCTCTCACCATAACAATATAAGCGTAATCTTTCAACGAGAATCTTTATAAGTATAATTGATCAATTTGAACCTAGCATGTGCCTTAGTCTCCCTTTCTATTTTGTTTTAAATCATTTGTTCAACCTTGTTCTTATCTTACGCATTTCACACTCATTTTACCTTTATTGTTTTGATCTTTGTTGTTATAAAATCTTAAATTAGAATTCAAGTCCTTGTGGTTCGACAATCCGGACTTCTCGTCCACTTTTATTACTACACACGACTAGTGCACTTGCTATTATAGCACGTTAGCTTTTAGCGTGTCAACAAGTCATAGGTATAATTTTCCCATATGGCAGTACTCTCACAGAAACAACACACGTGCACAGTTAGGCTAAATATTGTGCAATTCTAAATTGCATATTTACCATTTAAGTCCAATTTAAATTTGGCTGCTTGTTGGACGTGTAAGGCATGCAAATCCAAATTCCATAATTTATTTCGAAGAATACCATCTTATTTAATAATACGTG
Organism: Buddleja alternifolia; assembly: GCA_019426215.1. Classification (NCBI taxonomy): domain Eukaryota; kingdom Viridiplantae; phylum Streptophyta; class Magnoliopsida; order Lamiales; family Scrophulariaceae; genus Buddleja; species Buddleja alternifolia. The sequence continues at coordinate 39,976,288 of CM033390.1, read as the reverse complement.
GTTTACTAGAATTGAAATTATAAATCTCATTCTTATGTATCATACAATTCGCAAACCGCTAGGCACTTCGGCCCAGATGACGGGTCGGGTGTCGAGTGTTCAAAACACCTCACTCGATCCAATTTTCATGTAATCTCATTACATATATTAATTTTCAAATGTAAACAACCTTTAAAAACTGAAAATAAATAGTTTTTATGAAAATCTCCAAATAATAAAATTCATGAATTCAATAATTTTAAACATGTATCACATGTAACGATTAAAATTAAATGGATCATGCATAAAGATGCGCGAGCCTTAGGCTCTGATACCACTGTTGGGAAATATACATATAGCCCGACTAAGCACAGCGGAAAATTAAAAATTTAGTTTCTAGGATTTAAACATGCGAGTTTATTAATCCTACGGGCTTATCACGTATTATAGGTTTGCGCATCTCTACACTAGATATTTAGAACTTAAATAAAGAAAATCTTACCTTATTCGATTTTTCGCAAAAATCGAAGAGTTTCTTCTTCCTTAACGTAAGCTCCCTAGCTTGCTCCTCGTTCCTTAAATCAACTCTTTCGTTTTTTCCTTTGATGAAGATTTCGAATTCCTCCACCAAAAACGCTTTTGATCGGATTCTTGATTCACTTTAGAGAGTGTTTCTCCTCTAAAGTTGATCCACACCCCGGATACCCACTCGTTTATAATCTTTAGCTAGGTTAATCTATAAACGTTTATTCTAACTCTAAGGAAAAGTGTATGGGATTAAGATGAAAGCAAATAATTACTTCTCTAAGTATTTTGGAAGAATTCTTGAATTCGAGATCTTGATGAATAATCAAGAACTTAAGAACACTATATGAAGGAGATAGAGAAACGATTTTCTATGCAAGAGGAACAAATATTTTGGCTTCAAAAGTCATCATCAAATTTTCGTTCTCTACATGTCCTATATATAGGACTAGATTCTTGCAATTCTTTTGCATGTAGAACTCTTATACATTAATCCTTTTTCATGTAGGAATAGAAGACTAATTAATTTCTAAATAGAACTCTTCTATTTTAATTAGTTTTCTTTCTCTCCAAGAAATCTTATTTCCTTCTAGAAGAAAATTAATTAAATTCCTTTAGTTATTTTCTTCCACCAAATTTTCGACCAAGGTTTAATAAAATAGCGTTTTAATAATTAATCCACCATACTAGATTAATTAAAAGTCAATTCCAATTAATTAAATGCTTTCTTGACTTAAGCTTAATTAAATTGATCTTATCAACTTAATTAATTCATTTATCCAACACTTGAATAAATAAAAGTCTTAATTAATTAATCTAATTAATTAATATATTAACTCAACTACTTTGAATTAAATTTTCTTAGCTAAGAAATAGATTTGTCCGAGTATTGTGTGTGACCCTTTAGGTTCACCAACATATTAGTAATGGGTTCGTAACCTTTATGATTTAATTTGGACAATTAAATTGTCGATTAATTAAACACTTTTAATTAATCATCTTATTATTTAATCTCCATTAAATATAAGATACCCATAAATCAAAGAAAAGTTTCTAGCTACTTATCTTGAAGACCTAGATGTAGGCGATTCAAAGTGAACATTTCCAATCGCGCATTCCATGCAAGTGAGATTCTTCCATCAACTAATTTCTCAATTGAATTACGGATCGAGGAATCTTATTGGTCGAGATCCTTGTAAATTCAATCTTAATAATTCAAATGTGTTTGACTAGTGATTAATTAATTCAAGAAACTCATTTCTTAATTAATCACTTACTTGCCTTGGCCAAGGACTAACTCAGTCAATTCACTTAGAATATTATAGGAAATTCACTTGTTCATCTAGACAAGTGATGGATCCTTTGTTGTCAACATCAATCTCCATATACGAGTCACTACACCCAATCACCAGTCCATGAAACGAAATTGTTTATTACAAGAATAGATAAAGAAAGCCTATCTAGGATTGGCTCGCAGGGCACTATTATAACATTAGGACCCTATGATATAAGCTCGCCATCAGGGAATCGAAGTCCAACATGCATGGCACCGGGTCAGATGGGGCGAGACCCAAAGGCATTACAACCCCAGTCGTGCCCTTCGGTGTGGGGCGTGGGGTCGCTGACGGGCTGGCCATATCACCTTGGCTAAGAATGGGGTGAGGAGTTGAAGGGGCAGTGGACCTCACTTTTGCCACCCTTGGCTACCCCCGCACCTACAAAAAATACATAAAAAGACCAAGTATTAGTATGCAAGTGTGAAAGGCCAAACATCACTTGAAAACCACAACATGAAGTAAGAAAAAAGTAAAGTCACAAGTATGCCCTGAGTATATAATCGTCTAACGTCAAACATATGATCAAATAGACTCGCCTTTCTAAGGATAACTCTAAGTTGTCTTTGGCTACGGGTAACCTTGTGAGGGACAACGCCCCCACTCCAACGCAATGGCGTCGATATACCTAAGTGAGTAGTAGGAAAGTAAAAGAACTTTGATTACCAAATACCCTTAGGGCTAATGTTACCCTCCAAGAACCTTACAGTCGGTGAAGGGAAAAAGTACATGAAAGGTGCGGTAGAGCACATCTTAACCGTATACAAGGCTTGGAAGGCATTCAAACTTATCTCAAGGTTTAGTTCAGTAAACCGACGAACGAAACCCTCAAAACAGATGAAATAATTGGGGGTTAATTGACTTATATAAATTTGATAGTGAGCTAAAATTTCCCCAAAAAACTTATGATAGGGGATAATGAACCCCGAGAGAAAATACTCTAAGTAAAAAGTTACGTGCCCCTCAGGAGGGCCTAAAATCCACCAACCTGGTACGGGCACTAGCAACTCGAGGTCCACCTCGGAGTCCCCAAAGAGGGCGGAAAGCTCGGCTCCAGTTATTGTGGTGTCACAAGAAACGCTTGACACGGTAGAACTCTACGTGTTTTTACAGAAAGAGGACTGGTCGTGTGTAGTAATAATGTGGATAATTAAGTTCAGGATGTAGAACCCACAGAGACTTGTATTTTAGTTTTACGAGAAATTAAAGCAAGCAAGAACTTAAACTAAAATTAAAGATTTTAAGATTTTAAAAGCAACAAAATAAACTAAAACAAGAATTAACTAAAATATTATGGAAGAAAAATAAAAGAAAAGAAGATGTTGAAATCAGGATAGCTATGAAAGAGAGCAACTAAGACACATGTGTTGGCATAAATTAATAAATTCTTGTTAAAATCACGTTTTCATATTATTAGACTAATGTTGCTAAGGTGGAAAATTTCTTAAGATTATTATCACACGGATCCCTCGCTCATGATAACCTATACTAGATTGGTTGTAGCAATCTCTACCGCATGCATTAAACACTAGAATTTTTCCCAAATTTATTCAGATTTATCCTTCCAAATAAACCCGACTAACAGCATCCGGAGTATGTAGCTATCCCTAGCATCAACTGACTTAGAAGATGTTATTAATCCTTTTTGCATCTTAAATTACTTTGTCCTGAACATATAATTTAAGCATGAATTCATACATATGGTAGCTAATCATATGAAGCATTAAGAACAAGATTAGAACACAAAGCAACAATGGAATTACTATGAAAAATGCAATTTATAACTCAGATCTCATAATTTAGCCTAAATATGGCCTTAGTTCGAAAAATCTAATTCATCAAGAAATATAAAAGATAGAAAAACAAAGAAAGATTCATATTCATAGACAAATATAAATCTAATCTAAGAAAACTCCCTATTAAATTTGATGGTTGAACTTCGATCTTCCTCCCTTCCATGCTTCTTGATTTCTTCACCTTCAAGTGTTTGTGTCAATCTTCATGAATATGTAAGAACTAAATCTAAAACCTAATATTCTAATAAAAAAAAATCTAAAACCTAATAGGGCTCTATTTTATGTGTATTTCCTGTTATTTCGTGTGTAACCCTAAAGAACTGATCTACTATATATAAGGGTGGAAAGGGAAGATTCCAACTTGAGTTAGAATAGGAAAAACGCGTAAAATCTGCTATTTTTCTCGTTGAACTCACGTTCGAACACCAGACGCTAACGTTCGGATGTGGAAACAGTGACTTTTTCTGTCTGCGCTGCGATCTTGTTTCCTTCATAACTTCTTCTACAGATCTCTGATTTGGGTGATTCAAGTTTCTAAGTGAAGATAAAACAAAGATCTACAGCTTTGTTAAAGGAAACTTTCTCAAATTCGAACTCTAAAATATTCTGAATTTCTGCATTTCCATCCAGTTTTTCTCAATTGCAATGATTTTCTACCTTTACTCAATAAGTACACAAATTACAAGCATATGTGGCATAAATAATGCATAAACCAATGTAAATAACATGAATATGAGGCTCTAAAATATGTGAATTCATAACCTATCAACGCTCGCAAGACCCCTGCGAGTAGAAGGCCCCCTCACTATCAGGGGAAGAAGAGCTCGCTAGACCTACGAAAAATGGGGGGTTCAAATTAACAACAAGTCCTAAATTGATGTTGTTGGAAATGATAGCACATATACAAAACTTCACACATCATCAGAGACTTAACAAGAAATCAACGAGGAATAAGCCGACCCGAAGTCGCACCTCGAGTTACACCCCCGTAATCATGCCCCGGGGGACAAACGATCAATGCCTCATGGCTTGAGGCATGCCTCGCTGTTGAAAAATCAACAAGGGATAAGCCGACCCTGAAGTCGCACTTCGAGTTACACCCCCAGAATCATGCTCTGGGGGACAAATGGTCAATGCCTCACCTTGTGGCTTGGCTGCGAGTCCCCGAGCCTCGTGGTTGAGCCGTGAGGCCTTAGGCCACGCGGCCCGACTGCGAAGTTGCAACCCCAAAGGCGCCACCCAGCGCCTCCCTCATTCGTTCTATACATGAACCAAATTAAAGTGGGGGTAAAAAATCAAGCAATCTTTAGCATTACTACCATAACACTACATAAAGGGGGAACAAGTGCAAAGGATATGAGACTTACCTTGGTCACACCTTGGCTCTTGCCCATTGTTGGCTAAAGAAGAGAGCTCTTAGAGAGAGAATTTTTCCAAAAGGAGATTTTTGAAAAATGAGGATGTGAATGGGTGTTAGAGTGAAATCCACCTACCCATCCATACCTAAATAAAACGAGATGAAGGGCTTTTACGATCCATCACCCAATATAAATTAAAGCTAAGTGACATTGCCCAAGAGAAATTACTTATACTCTCGGATATCCCGTCGGGTAAACCCGGGAGTGGGAGGCATTATGATGTACACCAAAATTGCCTTAGGGCATTATGGTAATTAGCTTGATCTAGGCTTGGGGCTTCGGCGCCACCCGAAGACCCAGTCCGCGGGTAATATATTAGTCAGCCCTAAGGGCTTGACTGCCCATTAGATTATGGCTCATTACATTATAGGGGCAGTAAGATTAATTAGGCTATTTTAATAGTCTGAATGGCTAAATAAAGGGTATATTACTAAGTCTGGTAGGCTGTTACTAAAGTTGAGCCCACGGCCCATAGCCCACTACCAGTTCTATATAAATACCTTAGAAGAGCTGGTAAAGGCTCTTTATCTACTATTTCCAAAAAAAATACACTGGCTAAGTCAGAGAGTAACTCCAATAACGAATACGAACTGACTTGATCCCCATTCAACAGGTACGTAGGCAGCTCGCATAATCCGCAAGTGTAGTCTATACATTCAACAACCCCCAATCTAGTTTGTCGTGAGTTGGATCGGATACTCCACCCCACGTGATATATCACGTGTTATTTATTGACTGATGAATTTTACAATCATCGACATTGTTAGGTGTGTGCCCTCGATGCCAACAAGGAAATAGATTGTATAGGGCACTTCATTATGTTGTACAAACTGTTAGAGTATATGCCCTCGAATGCCATAAAGAGGATAGATTTATAGGGCATAAACATTGTAACTAAACTATGGTTTTTCTATTAATATAAGGCAGTTGATTGTTGTTTTCTTATAGGCATTTATAAGGTGTGAATAAACAACGTAAAGTCCTTGATGACAAGGCGAACCTTCTACCTCCTATGGGATAGGAGGAAAGGCACTAGAATGGTTTGACCCTTGACATCTAAAAGGGTTCGCAAGTCTAAGAAATATTGATTGGGCATCAATAGTGAATAAAGACTTGTATGATGTAAGTTTCGACAGAGAAAGTGTCAGTCATACACTATGGAAATGGTAGTGGGAACTTATATCATAGATGTGTCAGTTGGACTGATATGTTCGAACACGGCTCGCATCAGTTCATCACATGGGTATTCACTCATTGACATTCAATGATGAAACTGATAAGTAGTGATAGGTACATGTGAACCTCTGATCTGAGAAATCGAGTTGAAGATGTACTTGTGACACCAAGTCTGTCATTAGAGTAGTTAGATTCAAATCATCTGTTGGTGGAATCGACCTCGAAGTGCGACTTGATGGGCAAGTAGCATTGTTAACTGATTTGCAATATAGAATTTATTCTCTCATAAGTGAATGAGTAAAATATCCTATGCGATCATGAATAAGTGAGGATGAAAGTCTTTGGCCAAAGCATTTAAATACCTCGACTTATTATGAGCTTAGGCATATGGTCAAGTTATATGAGTTTGACTTTAAACTATGACTCTTACTTGAATGGGATATAAGAATAAAAGGTTTATACACGTACGGTATTCACGGCGTAAAGGTTTGGAATGATCCTATTTATTCGTTCTCAATTGGGTTACGGTGTGAGCCACGAGACTGGCTAGGTGTCACTCACACCCCTTTGGATTCCACCCAATTGCCTTTTGAAACGAACCTAAAGAGTCGCGCTTAAAGGAAGTGCAAAAGGAAAAACATGGAAAAAAGACTTGAGAGAAATTCACAGGATTGGATGCCGTAATTAATTAATTAATTATTGGATAATTTAATTAATTAATTAAATTAATGAGTTAATTAATTTCTTAGAGAAATTGAATTATAAATTAATTAGGAATTGAATAAATTGGATTATCAATTTATTTATTGGATAAATAAATTATCCGATTAATTACTTAGCAAGCAAGACAAAAGCCCGAAAGCTTGCGAGCCCACTAAGGGGTGGCCAAATAGACGCCCAAATAGGGCTCTTGCATGCTAGTGTTATTGTTTCATAATGATATAAATATATCACAAGGTGAAAAATAACACAAAGCAACTTACATAACTTTCTCTCCAAAAAAACGTCTCCCACCTCTCTCTCTCTCTCTAGCCGTCTTTGACAAGGAAGAAAGGAGGAGTTTTTCATTTTTGATTCCAGCATGACGAATTAGAGACGTTGGTAAATTCGGCGTTAGAGAAAAGGATCACGTTCAGAAATCAACATACGCGATAACTATAATTTTTCTATACACAATTAAACACGAGGATTAGGGATGATTCGGGCTTTGGGAATTAAATTTACTTTCCTCTGCGTTTTATTCGTATAATTTCCAATTGTGGTATCAGAGCCAATCTCTGAATTCTGTGTTTAATTGCTTATGTGATTGATTGTTTTTCCGTGTTTTTGAGGCATGCTTTGAACGTATTTTTCATATGAAAATATTCTGAATCTCACTACAGTTTCTTCATGAAAGTTGTATTTTAATGAGTTTCGAATTTGGGCATATAAATTTTATGAGAATCGGAGAAGTATAACTCCGAGACGAGCGCGACTCAAAAAGCGTGCGTAGTCTGCGCGCAGGGCGCGCAACTGTGGGCCCCCAATGCCGTGCCGTTTCACGGCGCTGATCTGAGGGGCTGGCCGGACGCCCAAGCACGATTACACCGTGCCATGCGCCCAGCGCACGGACCTAATTCGGGGCCCGAGTTTTCGTGACTCGAGGCCTAATGGGTTGGGTTATATTTTTCTAAGGTCCAAATTTAAATTGAATAGGTGTTTGGGTTATTTTAGTTATCCGGGTGGGTCAAAAGGATGATGACCCGGATTTAATTAAAAAGGGGCCCAAATTGATTAAAATTGTGGATAATTCAATAATTTAGTTATTGGGCCTAATTAATTAATTTTGAATATGCCAATGGTTGGTAATTTAATTTTGATAAAATTAAGTCCAATATAGTTTTTATTGATCTTTATTTGAATGAAATAATTAATTAATAAACTCTTGGAGAATTTTATTTATTAAGTTATTTATTTAAATAAAGAATTCTCATAAATAGGATTATTTTCATATGAATCAATAAAATTTGGAATTTTATTGTGGAAATTAATTAAGTTGGACTAATTAATTTTTATTAATCACCAACATAAGTGCTTTATTTATCGCGAGCATATATTATGTGATGGTGACATATGTCTATGGGCTTACGTTGCTTCTTTTGATAATGTATTTCTTTTGATGGGTTGTAAGGGCCGGTTTGAGCCCATTTTATTTTATTTCTAGATTTATGTATATGTTTTAAATTACCTCTTGTAACCAATAGAAATAGAATAGGTCTTTCAAGATGAAGATCATGCAAAAGAAGAGGAGTTTGGAGGCCACGAAGATTAGCTAGGCTTTTCTTTTTCAAATTTATGATGGCCCATTGGCTTGGACCCTCTAGATAAACGCCCATAGACTTGTGTGTTGTATTATTGCTTTTGATGCATGTTCATTAGTTGTATGAAGCATGTGTGTTATCAATATGCGCTATATAAATTTGGTAAATGTGCAAAGTGAGACGAATTAAATGTTTAGAACATGAATTCTCCCAAATAAAAATTATACTAAGTTAGTAAGGGGTGCTAGGCATCCTTTCCCTCCACTAAACTTGATAAGATCAAGGATTAAATCCATATGTGGCATCTTCCCAGTAAGTGGGGGTCAAATATCAAGATTTAGTTTTAGAATTATATTAAGTGCATTAGATGCCTTAATCGGGACATATTTCACCCCAAATATCGTTGAAGGGTTGCAAGGTGAAATTCAAATGTTAGATTATGAGGAGTTAGTGGGAATGAACTTAAATAGTCCACATTACCAATAAATCGTTAAAGGGTTGCGGTTTTTGTGGATTATGGGATAAATATGATTGAACCGTCTATTTGATAGATTGATGTTTGACATCACTTTAATTAAGTAATGGACCAAATATCGTTAAAGGGTTGCCATCCATTATATTAATTAAAGAACTCAATCCCCACCACGAAGTTTTATCAACGATCGCTTCCGTCTTTTCACAGTGGGAGTGTGAAATTTTGAAAAATGTAGTGGGAGCCAAGTTATAAGTCGAAGTCCTTGATTTTAAACTTGGTTTTAGTTTAGTTCAATAATCTAATTAAGTTTGGCTTATTTTCTGCAGTCATTTTGTTTTATCTCTCTCAATCAAAAACCATGTCTCCCAAACCACTGTCGAAGTTAATGGAAAATACGATTCTCAACCGTCCAAATTACATAGAATGGCTCACTATGCTTAGGATGGTCCTTAGCAGTGAATCCATTGACTATGTATTGGAAATTGGTCGTTCTCCCATTCCTACACCAGACGAGGGTGATGAAGTTCGCCTAGCTCGTTGGGATTGGTGCTGTGACAACCATAGAGCAAGAGTGTACATATTGAGCTCAATGTGCATAGAGCTCCAAAGGTCTCATGATAAGATGGATAATGCAAGAGATATTATCCTTCATCTGGATGAATTGTTCGGAGAACGCGGTAGGACCGCCAGATACTTTATTTCAAGGGATCTATTCCGAACTAAAATGACTGAAGGAGAAGATGTTGGAGAACACGTTTTCAAAATGATGACCATGATAGAAAAACTAAAATCTTTAAACTTCTACATGGACCTGCATCTCCAAGTCGATCTTATTCTACAGTCACTCCCAGATTCGTTCTATTATTTCGTCATAAATTTTGATATGAATGACATTGAGGGATCTTTAGCTGGGTTATTGGAAAAACTCAAGGTTGCTCAGAAACAAATAAAGATGGACAAATGGAACAATCCGATGGCTATTACATTTCCTAAAACATTTGATGGAAAAAGGAATAATGCCCATTTAGAGGAGGAAACATCCAGTACGACTTGCTACAAGGCACAACGAAGAAGAAATAAGAGGGCTAGAAAACAGGACACATGTTTTTGCTGCGGTGAGCTGGGCCACTGGAGAAGAGACTGTCCTAATATACAAGCCAAAGGTGAATAACTGTATAGTTTGAAACTAATTGCTTTATAATATTCCCTTTTTATCGATTATGATTCAGAAGTTGATACCTTTTGTGAATCAGAATCTGGGAAGAAGAAGGGAGCTGAGCCCTAATGAGGAGAAGATCAAAGTAGGCAGCGGGCAAGGCGTCGCGGCTACTAAAACAAGATATGCCTCATTATTTTTTATTCTAGACATATGCTATTTCTGGATATTGTTAAACATTGGTTCAATTTCCGTTTTAGTTAAATAAGGTTACACTTTCGTTTTATTAATGAACAATGCAAGATTTATTATGGTGATAAATTAGTAGGCTTTGTTTCTTTGATAAATGCATTGTGTTACCTTAATGTCAAGAATAAGTGTGCTATGAATACAATACAAAGGAAACGTAGTAGGCTTGAAATAAACCAAAGATTAATATGGCACCTTCGACTAGGCCATGCTGGCGAACAAAAGATTCGCAAAATGGAAAAAGATGGGCTAATTGGCCCACTGGGATTGGATCCCTATCCTACTTGTGAATCTTGTCTCAAAGGCAAGATGGCTTGATCGCCCTTCACAGGGAATTTTGAAAGGGCCTCACAAATCTTAGGCTTAGTGCATACTGACATTTGTGGTCCATTTGGAGAAATGGCCAGAGGAGGTTTCCTTTACTTTATCACCTTCACTGATGACCATTCTCGATATGGTCTAGTGTACCTGATGAAGCATAAGTCTGAATCCATTGACAAGTTCAAGGAATTCAAGGCTTTAGTGGAAAATCAAACAAGTCAACGTATAAAAACTCTTCGATCTGATCGAGGAGGAGAATATATGAGCGACGAGTTTGACTTATACCTCACAAAGAATGGTATAGTATTGCAACTCACACCTCCAACGACTCCACAATTGAATGGAGTAGCAGAGCAAAGGAATCGAACCTTGTTGGACATAGTTCGCTCCATGCTTAGCTACACTGATTTACCCATTACACTGTGGGGCCACGCGCTGCTTACAGCTGCACACATTTTAAATAGATGTCCGTCCAAGTCCGTTCCTCTGACTCCCTATGAAATGTGGAGAAATAGGAAACTAAGTCTTAACCACATAAAGATTTGGGGATGTCCGGCTTATGTCAAAAAGACTAAAGTGGACAAGTTGGAGGCTAGGTCCTTAAAGGGACGTTTCATTGGATATCCTGAAGATTCTATGGGATACCTCTTTTACCTGCACAATGATCAAAGCATCATTGTAGCCTTACAAGCCCACTTTCTTGAAGATGAGTTCATTCAAGAAGGAGGAGCGGGTAGAAAGATTGTTCTAGAAGAACAAAATGAAACCCCATTGAATACATCTACACAGGGAGTGAGAACCGAACCTTCTGTAACACAACCACAACCACGACGATCGAATAGAGTATCTCAACCGCCTGAGAGGTACGGATATCTAATGCAGAAGGAGTTGGATCTCCATTCTGTGTTAGAGGAGGATCATGGAGATGATCCCTCCACTTTTGATCAAGCGATGGTGGATATGGATGCTGCTAGATGGCATGAAGCTGTGCAAACTGAGATCGATTCGATGCATGCAAACCAAGTCTGGAAACTTGTAAACCAACCTGAAGGGGTAAAACCAATCGGGTGTAAATGGATCTACAAGAGAAAGATTGGTGTTGATGACAAAGTAGACACCTACAAAGCCAGGCTAGTGGCGAAAGGGTATAGTCAAAAGGAAGGAATTGACTACCAAGAAACCTTCTCTCCAGGCAATGATCAAATCAATAAGGATTCTACTTGCAATAGAAGCACACCTAGATTATGAAATATGGCAAATGGATGTCAAAACTGCTTTCCTAAATGAATTCCTAGAAGAGGATATCTATATGGAACAGCCTAAAGGTTTTGCCGAGGAGCATATTCATAAGGTGTGTAACTTGAGAGATTCATTTATGGACTCAAACAAGCGTCTCATAGCTGGAATCTACGTTTTGATGAGGTTGTCAAAGGATTTGACTTCATCAAAAACAAAGACGAGCCTTGTGTTTACAAGAAGGTCAGTGCGAGCAAGTTGACATTCTTAGTGTTATATGTAGATGACATATTACTCATTGGGAATGACATAGGAATGCTCACCACAACCAAAAAGTGGCTTTCGAGAACATTCTCCATAAAAAACTTGGGAGAAGCGACCTATATTCTAAGGATTCGGATCTATAGAGATCGAACCAAAAGAATGATAGGACTTTCTCAAGCCCTTTACTTAGAAAAGGTCCTAAAAAGGTATAGGATGGAAGATTCTAAGAAAGGGTTCCTACCAATGAGACATGGGATACATCTTTCGAAATCTATGTGTCCTCAAAGTGAGGAAGATAGAAAAGAAATGAACATTATACCCTATGCATCTACTGTGGGCAGCTTGATGTACGCGATGCTCTGTACTAGACCCGACATTGCTTATGTTGTGAGCGTTGTTAGTCGATTTCAAGCAAACCCTGGTAAGGAACATTGGATAGATGTGAAGAATATCCTGAAGTATTTGAAAAGAACTAAGGATATGATTCTCACCTATGGAAGTAATGACCTGAGGGTGGACGGGTACACTGATTCGGATTTCCAATCTGATGTTGATGACCGAAAATCCACCTCGGGATTTGTATTTACTCTAAATGGTGGAGCGGTGACTTGGAAAAGTTCCAAGCAAAGCACAACCGCAGACTCCACCACAGAGGCTGAATACATAGCTGCCTCGCTGTTTGGATTAGGAAGTTCGTTGAGGAACTTCAAGTGGTTCCTAGCATAAAGCTCTCATTGCCACTTTATTGTGACAACACCGGAGCTATAGCGCAAGCGAAAGAACCTAGGTCTCACAATAAATCCAAACACATAGAGAGGAGATATCACATCATAAGAGAGATCATTGCACGAGGTGAAATAGCTGTTCAGAAAATAGTCTCAGCCGACAATGTCACTGATCCATTGACCAAGCCATTGGCACAGGCGGTGCTGGAAAAACATCTCGAAAAGATGGGTATTAAATACCATAGCAAATGGCATTGAGTGCAAGTGGGAGATTGTTAGAGTATATGCCCTCGAATGCCATAAAGAGGATAGATTTATAGGGCATAAACATTGTAACTAAACTATAGTTTTTTATAAGGTAGTTGATTGTTGTTTTCTTATAGGCATTTATAAGATGTGAATAAACAACTTAAAGTCCTTGATGACAAGGCGAACCTTCTACCTCCTATGGGATAGGAGGAAAGGCACTAGAATGGTTTGACCCTTGACATCTAAAAGGGTTCGCAAGTCTAAGAAATATTGATTGGGCATCAATAGTGAATAAAGACTTGTATGATGTAAGTTTCGATAGAGAAAGTGTCAGTCATACACTATGAAAATGGTAGTGGGAACTTATATCATAGACGTGTTAGTTGAACTGATATGTTTGAACACGGCTCGCATCAGTTCATCACGTGGGTAATTCACTCATTGACAGTCAATGATGAAACTGATAAGTAGTGATAGGTACGTGTGAACCTCTAACCTGAGAAATCGAGTTGAAGATGTACTTGTGACAAAAAGGCTGTCATTAGAGTAATTAGATTCAAATCACCTGTTGGTGGAATTGACCTCGAAGTGCGACTTGATGGGCAAGTAGCATTGTTAGCTGATTTGCAATATGGAATTTATTCTCTCATAAGTGAATGAGTAAAATATCCTATGCGATCATGAATAAGTGAGGATGAAAGTCTTTGGCCAAAGCATTTAAATACCTCGACTTATTATGAGCTTAGGCATATGGTCAAGTTATATAAGTTTGACTTTAAACCATGACTCTTACTTGAATGGGATATAAGAATAAAAGGTTTATACACGTACGGTATTCACGGCGTAAAGGTTTGGAATGATCCTATTCATTCGTTCTCAGTTGGGTTACGGTGTGAGCCACGAGACTGGCTAGGTGTCACTCACACCCCTTTAGATTCCTCCCAATTGCCTTTTGAGACGAACCTAAAGAGTCGCGCTTAAAGGAAGTGCAAAAGGAAAAACATGGGAAAAAGACTTGAGAGAAATTCACAGGATTGGATGCCGTAATTAATTAATTAATTATTGGATAATTTAATTAATTAATTAAATTAATGAGTTAATTAATTTCTTGAAGAAATTGAATTATAAATTAATTAGGAATTGAATTAATTGGATTATCAATTTATTTATTGGATAAATAAATTATCCGATTAATTAATTAGCAAGCAAGACGAAAGCCCGAAGGCTTCCGAGCCCACTAAGGGGCGGCCAAATAGACGCCTAAATAGGGCTCTTGCATGCTAGTGTTATTGTTTCATAATGATATAAATATATCACAAGGTGAAAAATAACACAAGGCAACTTACATAACTTTCTCTCCAAGAAAAAGTCTCCCACCTCTCTCTCTCTCTCTCTAGCCGTCTTTGACAAGGAAGAAAGGAGGAGTTTTTTGTTTTTGATTCAGGCATGATGAATTAGAGACATTGGCAAATTCGGCATTAGAGAAAATGATCACGTTCAGAAATCAACATACGCGAGAACGGTAATTTTTCTATACACAATTAAACACGAGGATTAGAGATGATTCGGGCTTTGGGAATTAAATTTACTTTCCACTGCATTTTATTCGTATAATTCCCAACACAAACAATTTTATTCTATTTATAGAAAGGCAATTATCTTTTTGTTCATATAAATCTGTATGGCATTAACAATATTGAACAAACAGTCCATGTGTATCAAGGAGGACTTTCCACTCCTTATGGAATAAGGATATGGCACTGGAAGAGTCTAGTACTTGATCACTTAAAGGGGTTCACAAGTCGAGGAATCTTAATTGGGCATTAAGATTCGACTTGTATGAGACATGCTCTGACAAGGAGTGCCAGTCGAACACTATTAGATAGTGAGAGCTTGTGCCATAGATATATCAGTGGAATTGATATATTCGAACACGACTCGTAGTAATCCGATCACATGGGTATTTACTCGGTGACTGTCAATGATTGGATTACTGATCATAATAGTATGCGTGAGTCTTAGACCTGAGGGATCACGATCAATGTGCTTGTAGCATTGGATATGTTACTAGAGTGGTTAGACCCGATTCACCCGTTGGTGGGGTCGACCTCGAAGTGCGATCTCAATGAGACAAGTAGCAGTTGTGAGTTGATTGCCAAGATGGGATTCACTGTCTCGATAGTAAATGAGAATGTATCTTGTGCGATCATAGGTAAATGAAATGACAAGTCTTTGGCCAAAGCAAATAAACTAACTCGTGTGGAACACGGAGGGTAGTTTGGTAATTTCATCTTACTATGATCTATGGCACGGTATCGAGTCTTGTGAGTTTGACATATTCCATGATTCTCACTCGATCGGGATACGTCAGTGAAGGGCTTATACTCATATGGTATTTATGATCTAGAGGTTCATAATGATACAATCATTTTTGTACTCGATTGGGCTACGATGTGGGTCCACGGGACTGGCTAGGTGACACCCCACATCCCTTGGTATCCTCCCATTGCCAGTCGAAACGAACCTAGAGAGTCACGCTATAAGAAGTAAGCGGGATATCTTTATGTATTCGTTGTAAGGGCATTTTGGTAATTTGTCATTGGATGGACGAATTAAACAAAAGGACGAGTTGATTTAATTAATTGTTTAATCAGATTAAATGATAATTAATTAAACCAATAATTCAAGTATTAAATTAGTTAGATTAATTAATTATTTGAATTTAAAAGAATTGATTAATTAATTAATTATGTGTTTAATTGGATTTAAACTAGATTAATTAATTAAAAGATGGACTAAGTTGACTGGGCCAACTTAGCCCATCTGGGTCGTCCACTAAGGCCCTAAGAGGCGCCCACTATGGGCCTTAGGATTTGAGGATTTATTTAATCCTCAAACTCCTAGGTAAATAGCAGAATTCAGTCATCCGCCTAACACGTACAGAGAAAAGAAAACCCCTCCTCCTCTTCTCTGCCTAGCCGTCTTTCACAAGGAGAGAGGAATCCGGAGAATTCAAGCTTACTTCGCGTGAAGCTCTAGAGACAGGAGTCCTGAGGATTGCTGTTGTAGATTGTTGATCAAGAATCGAATCACGCTTCAAGCAAGGTAATTCGATTTTTGTGATTAATGTTCTTGAAAGATGAAAAATCATCAATAACCATAAAGTGATTCAACTTTAGGAATCCGACATGTTTTAATTTCCGCTGCGTTTCGATTAAGGATTCCTAACAGACATACATATGTATTAGAAATTATTATCTACAAAAGAAAAAGATAGATTTACCTAATTAATTGGGTTCAGGTTTTATCTCAAATGAGATCATAAATGATTAAATTTAAATCGGTTTAAATTATGATATTTGTGTATCTTTTTTTATCAATAAATGAAAATAGATTGTAATGAGATTTAAGTTGAAACAAGCTTTTCTTCTTGAGGTTTGCGCCCTTACTTGAAAATAAATACGGACCCTACTACATGGACATGAACTCGATTGGTATACTAGAATGAAGTGGGAATGGAATAGGCATTCCCAACATTCTCAAACCTATGCTTGGTATGTTTTAGTATTGGGAATTACCATTCCCATAGCCCATAGGAATCTATATTTCCAAAAATATGGGATAGACATTCCTTCACTCCCCTATGGATTTAACCATTCCCCAGGGATCAACTTATATTTATTTCTGACGAAAACATCCTCCCCAAACAGTAAAATGATTTTACAAAATTAACGCAGGATGTATATCTCTGTCTCCGACATACAATGATTAATAATTTTTAAATTACTTTATAATAATGCTAATAACGAAAAATTCAATAAAAATAAAATAACATAATAAAATAGATTAAAAAATATAAACAAATGTGGAATAATATGTTTGAACCCGATAAATAGTAGTTTCATTATGGAAAATTATTTTAATAATAAAAAATCTAACCCCTATATAAATGTGTGAATAACTCAATTGTTTGTTCCATTGTGAAAAGACTTTCATACCCACGCTTACTTATAATAATTAGTTAATAATTAATAATTGAATTCATTAAAAAAATCATTTAGGAGTAGGAAATCATTTAGTAGTATCTGAAATTGTTTTAGTAGTTGGAAACTCTTTAATTATTGATAAAAAAAATATGTTAGTAATAGGACATTGTTTAATATAAGAAAGACATATAGATTCTTACTTTCTCTAAAATACTAATCAATAAAATAAAATAAAGTTTTACCCACAACCACCAACAAAGAAGAAGAAAATATTTACACCCATTACCAATATTTCAACTTAAACAAAAACTTGGTTATTAATTTTGATAATCTTAAATTCTATTAAAAATTTTAGTATTAGGTAGTTAGCAGTAAATTGTTATAGTGTCGGATTACTACTTTGAGTGACTTAATTTGAAGATGTTGGTCCCAAGTGGCATACGAAAGGGTTTAGAAGGGAGGGGGGTTGAATAGACCCTGAAGTCTTTTTCGATTTCAAAAAGTTTCGTACTGAAAGATTTTTGGACGCTTGAAAGGTAGACGCTTGAAGTGTCTAACGCTCGACTTAAGCGTTCACTAAAAAATAGGCGCTTTGGCGAAGCGTCTGATGAAGACTGTTTTTAGGAAGTTAACTCAGACTTCAAGATTTGAATACTTTGACCGAGTAGGTTAAGCGTTCAGTTCTTTAATCAGTGTTAGCACAGCGGAATAATTTTTGAGTCTTCTCCTTGAAAGCTTTAGCGTCACAAGAGGTTTCTTAGTTGCTTAGTGTTTGATTGTGTTTTACTTAATCAGTTTATGCAATGATATGATAAATAAGAGAATTGACAGTAAAGTAGATGACACAATATTTGTAAGGTTCGTTGGGTGGTGTAATCCCAACTACGTCATTCTTCTCCTCGAACACTTGGAGGCAATCCACTAAAATGATTCTCAAAGAATCACACAGAATCTTCTACAAATTAGGGAGAGATAGATGTCGATGACTTGAGCTCCTTGATCACACAGATTTCTGCTCCAAATCACTTCAATCCCCTTGCTTCTTTCACCCAGAAATATGGCAAGTATTCAACTTCGACTTCACACAGATCGCGAGGCTTGGATAGGGGTTTATCTAAAAAGGGTTTGTTTGATTTTGATGAAGTTCAAACAACTGGAATATCTCAGTAGTAGTGTAGTTTCTTCAAAAAGAATGTTTGAGATATTGGGTTGACCGTCTCAGGATTTGATGAAAAGCAAAGAGAATATTTTCTTGAGTATTCTGGCTTTTCTGAAAGTTTAAGGAATGAGACTTCAATGCAACAGCAATTTTGCTTAATAAAATGTTCTGTAATTGGCTTGTTGTTGAAGTTCTATTTATAGGCTTTCTTGGAAAAAGTGTCTGTTTGACACATGCAAGGGCGCGTGTCTCTCACTTTCGCGAGTGAACAACTTTTGTCCTTTTTCCTGAAAATCTGCTGCACAAAAGTAGCTGCTGCAGTCTTTGAATTGTTGACAGTCCAATAGGGTGACTTCTCCGTACGTCTGAAAGTGCTTATCACATTTAATGCTCTTATCAGCATTTAATGCATTTGAATTAAATGCCCGTTGGCATTTAATGCACTGAGAATATTTGCATTAAACTCCTTTCGATCTGACGTTTCAGGAGAATGTTTGTCATTTGTTAGACGCTTCATTCATGAGCTGAAAGTTCCATTTAATCTGGAGGACTATTTAATGTTTAGACGCTTGGAAGAGTCTTCAGACTTTATTTAGAAGAGTAGACGCTTGAGACTTCAGTCTTTGTTACTTGACACCTCACTCAGAACATGTCAGGCGCTTAGAGTGAACTTCTTCAAACTTCATTCACTATTGATTTCTTGGGCGCTTGGAGTCTTCAGATTTCGCAGTCTTGATAAGCTCACTCAGAAAGTATCAAACGCTTAATCTAACCGACTTCTTGATCTAAGAATGTCAAAAGTAAAAGATAAAATAAAGCCTATACATTTCTAATGTTCAAGTGCTTATACAAATATCTATGAAATTTAAGCGTACATAACTTTGGGGTCTAACAAGATTCATAATTGTCATCATCAAAATCTTAACATGAAATTTCCTATCAGAAGATTAAAAAAATAATTTAAGAAACTATACCTTATTCTGACATAAAAAAGAAGTAATAACTGTGAAACACAGACGCATATTCTGGGATATAGATGAATCATTTTCTTATATAAAAACATTTATTAATTGTTCATTGTTATGGAATATAACATATTTTTACAATAGAATTATCAACATATATCTGAAAGTTTGTATGTACTTGAAATTATTAGCATGATAACAAATATAAAAAAAGCATTTAAGAATAAAATCATATAAGTACTTTTAGTGTGAAAATATGATATATTTTGTACTTAATTCAAAAGAACTCACAAGCACGAGTGTTCTTATGTAATATGATGTTTATAGTTATTTAAGAAAATTGATATCAGCACTCCATATTCTTATAATGACACTCCACTGATTTTTTAATTTGTTTAAATGGACAATAATGTCCCTCGTGAAAATTTAAAGCCATCATCTTTAGAAGATGAACATGTCCTTTTTTAATTACTTTTGTATATATGATCATCTTCTTTCTTTCTTTACTTTCTGATTTTAATAGGCCATAAATAGTTAATTATAAAAATTAGCTATAATAAATTAAGCAATTTATATCAGACCAAATAATGGTACATTCGAAGTGGAACTTCTAGTTCAAATTCAATTTGATCAATCCCAAAATAGAAGTATATGAGGATAGATAAGTTAAATCTACAACATGCTTGCATAAGTGAGTCATCTTATATGTAAAAGTTCTTTTATTTTTCTGCTCATGTAAATTTTGAAGCTTTTATGTAAATGAAAGTGTTTAAAATAACAACAAATGCAAAATTGTACTTGAAAATAAATTCAAATAAGTGAATCGAGTGAAAATACGATGCATTCTTTATTTTTATTTACAAAAATACTTTTAGACATGAGTATTCATATGTAATCTGTTGTCTGCATTTATTTTATCTTTATAATCTCACGATAGATAATGTATTCAGTGTTAGTGCATATAGAAATATAAAAAGTGATGTATATTCTAAATTATTAGAAAGACTTATAGGATAAAAGAAAATTAATCTACTTGTGCGAAGTACAAAAATGCAATGTTTTGGCAAATTAGGAAAGATACATGAAGTAATGATATATCTATGCATAAACATGCTAAAGAATACTACTAATATTATGAAGTTTAATTTCTTGAAATAAATTTAGTTAAAGACACATTGTGATGATATATGATTACAGAACAAATAAATAAAAAGTATAAGCCAAATACCAGTGATAGTCCCTGAACTGTATCATTTCTCTCACATTAGTCCCTCATCTCTTAAATCCACTCAAATAGTCTCTCAAGTCTATTATTTGTCCCACTTTAGTCTCTCATCTCTCGAATGTGCTCAAATAGTCCTATTAAAGTCTGGAGGTTTTTTTTTGTTTTTTTTTTGTACTTTTGCAACAAAAAAAAAAACTCCAAAACCACCTATCAACCATCTGCAACAATTAAAAGTGGGTAGCAGGGCAACAACGGCGAGATGAGATAAACAACGAGATTTGCAGATGGTAGAGGAGGCGGCGTGGATGAGGCGACAACGTTGAATTTGCAGAGGATGGCGCGACATGGTTAGATTTTCAGAAAGTGGGGGTAGCGGTGTTTGATTTTCAAAAAGTGGGGAACATCATTTGATTTTCAGAGGGTGGGGGTGGTCGTGCAATTCGAGAAGGGTGGCAGTGGTAGCAACACAGACGGTGGATGAAAGTGGAGGGGATTGAGCTAAAAGAGTAGGATAACGGAAAGAAAAAAGTAGGTTAAGGTTAGAGTTTTGGGGAAGAATGAGAATTAAATCTAAAATAATTTTAAAAATATAAAATAAAATAGATAAAAGTAGGGAGTTTTGGAAGAAAAATTCTTGCAAAAGTAAAAAAAAAAAATGTCATATCCTAACATAGTGTAAGTCACGTGCCTCAAGGTTCAGTCAGTTTTTAACAGATAATTGACTCGAGTGACTTTAATGAGAATTGAGAGACTATTTGAGCGCATTTGAGTAACGAGGGACTAAAATGAGATATATAATAGATTTGAGGGATTATTTAAGTGTATTTGAGAGATAAAGGACTAAAATGGGACAAAAGATAGGAGTTGAAGGACTATTGGTAGTACTTGGGGCCAAAAGTGTAAGATAGGCACTACCAAATAATTAATTCTTAACCAGTTATTAATTTGGTAATAAACTATATACATTTAATTCAATTTAACTTTTCATCGAATCACCACGTGCGAAGCACGTGATACTTTCTAGTTCAATTAAAAATGTGAGAAATAGGAAAAGTATGAAAACTACTGACATGCCAATATTGAATAGTTTGGGGAATAATATATTGTTCCAATAAAAAATATTTGGGATGATTGCATAAAATCCCCCTATGTTATTTTGAAAATACTAAAACCTTCCACATGTGTTAACGAAATAGGATAATCACCCCCTGTGTTCCTAAAAAGTGTGCAAAAAAGCCAAATTTTATTAAAATGATAGAATAAAATATGTGTTTTTTGGGTGAATTAACACTATCTACCCTTTATAAAGTATGAAGAGTATATAAATGACAAATGAGCATGCCAATAAAATTGAAAAACATGAAAAACGCGCTCGTAATTCCATTATTTTTTGGGTGAATTAACACTATCTACCCTTTATAAAGTATGAAGAGTATATAAATAACAAATGAGCATGTCAATAAAGGTGAAAAACATGAAAAACAAGCTCATTTTTTAATGAAATTTGGCTTTTTTGCACACTTTTTAGGAACATAGGGGGGTGATTAACTTATTTCGTTAACATTGGGGGATTTTAGCATTTTCGAAATAATACAGAGGGTTTTATGCAATTACCCCAAAATATTTACATCCTAAACTACTTCAACAATAAAAAAAATGCAAACTGTAGATTATTGAGTATAATCAATATTGCCCTCAAATTCCAGTCACTAGGGATGTATTCTAATTTTTCATCTCTCACTTTCTCACTCACTATCTTTATTTTGTCTTTTAGTTCATTTTAAAAGAAAAATAATGAAAAATCTAAAACTTAAGTCGTCTAGTATCAAACAAGAACTAAATTAGATACAAATTTATTTTGGATTAACGTATAATACAAAGACATTTATAAACAGTAGCAAAAAGCACGTATATTGCACGTGGGGTAAATTATGTATAAAATAATTATTGACACAACTTCGTCTTTAAATATAATAATATCAATGATATTGTTTGTAATTCATTTGGCACATGTAAACATAATAAACAAATAATTGATCACTAAATAACAAAATGATGATAAAATAGCACAAAATTTAAGATTGAGCATCAGTTTTTTGAAAAAAATACAAGGTCAAAATATAAAATGTCATTGGTTTCGTCTGATTACATTCTCCAAATTGTTATTAAACAATACCTTAGAAAATGGATAGATAATATTTTATTGGTTTTGTTTGAAAAAACGTGTGTACAAGCATGCTTTGCTTCCTAACATTACTTTAGAAGGCTTCTATTTTATTACAAAATATACCTTAGAAAAGTTTTCAACTTCAATTATATATAAATATTTATATTTACGGTTCTTTTCATAAGGAAAATAATGTTTTATATGATATGCATCTTCTCAACTACTAACTTCATTCTAAATATCTATTTTAATTGCAAAAAGTGGATTCAATTGAAGACAGCTTACAATACTTTAATCAATATTTTAATTATAACATCATTCAAAAGTTATATTTCATTAATTGTAAATCATGAGGGAAATTTAATCTTTATCACAACGTCTATACTAAATACATATTTTGCGGATTTTTGGGCACCAAGTTTTAGTGAGTAGACCAAAAGTCTATAATGAACCAAGTTAGATTGTGAAAAAGAATGTTCCAACCTTTTCTTTTGTATAATCTTTTCATGGCATGTTTACATTTTGCAAGTACTATTCTTTTCATTGGGAAATTCTCTTCATGAATGTTCAATTTATCATCATCATCATGAATATCTAATAATTTTACCACTGTAAATAATTTACGTTTGGTCGTTGTCTATATTAAATATATTATATAATTCATAGTAATATAATAAAGCAACATGAAAAATTTGATCACCTATCAATTCCCCACCATCGAATGTTGTGCAATTGACACCCTCCAACCACACCCCATCCCGTCCAACTCATTTTCACTTTGAACATATCCTGAGCGCTGGTTCATCATTATAGTATGCATTTGTTATTCTTTTATAATGTAGAATGATGATCTCAATCATTAAGGTAGATCACTTAAGGATCTTAAAAAAGTAGATGTAGATGTAACAAATACATGAAATGATTCATTAATAGAACATTTTATGAATGAATGATCATTGTTAGAGGGACAATTTTTTCAAATTGGACGAACAAATTTATCTCATTATCACTAAAATATTACATATAAAATTAGTCTAGTAAAGATCAAAAATCATTTTTCATTGTATTTGTTTACCAACATTCATTTATTATATCCAACCCCTTAAACGCCTGCTCAATCTCCCTACAATTACTTTGCCATCCTTCCAAATGGACCCACCAATCGTCTAGCGGCGCCATCGCTCCCCAAGTTTTCGCCGCCGCCGTCGTCATCCTTGGACCACTGGCTGCCTCCGCCTCTCCCACTGATAATGCACCCATAACTCACGTCAAATTCTTCTCAGCCACCTTAAGAATTAACCATTATATATATTTGTTAACAACTTCCATACAAAATCACACTAATCAAATACAAGAAATGCTACCGTTAATCTTGCACCAATGCTTTAACAAATAGTTTTCTGTTATAATGACAGCACGATGAACATCCACCGCATGACAGTGATGTTGAGGTACTTGTGTATTTAAAAAAGGTGTGGAGCCCCATAATTTCAAGATTATTATCAATTAATTGCAGGTGAAAAGTCGCTTAATCAGTTATGTATTGAAATACTTTTAATCAAAACTCAGTACCTTAGTTATGATTTACTGTTTAATATTAATATTAATAACAAGTATTATCACTAAGGGAAAAAAAGTATATTTATTTTAATGCAATTCTATAATTGTTATTTTTATTATAAAGTAACAGTACGAAACACAAGGGACTCTTCAACTGATTTTAATTAATACCAAAGTATGACCTTTGCCATTATTTGATTGTTTAAAAGAGTATGAAACGTAATGGACTCTTCAACTAATTTTAATTTCAAAATTATGACCTTTGCCATTATTTGATTTGATTTGATTGTTTAATATTAATAATAAAATTTATTTTTAACGAAAAAGTAGATATTATATGTTAATTAGTAACATTACTGAGGTGAGGACAATAGTGTCATTTCACAATTAGAAAAAATACCAAGAAGATCCATACTTTTATAGTAGTATAGATATAGATATAGATATAGATAATATAATGCATGGATAATTATGAAAAATAAACGAATAAATTCCGTCAACTTCGAGAAGCAGCGATATTTCCTACTTTATAATTACTAGGAAAAAAAATCCAACATCAATATATTAATTTTTTATGCTATAATCAACTTTGGTTTTTTCATAAGTTGCGAACTTTCAGGTATATTATAATTTGAATTAGAGTAAAATACATTTTCAACCCCAACCTATGTCGATTAGAGCACTTTATTATCTATCCTATAAATTTTTACACTTTGGTGTCCAACCTTTGTAATCTATCACAAGTAAGTCCGCCGGAGCCAAAAAAGGGAATATTCCCTTCGAATATGTTCTCACATGCTTTGGGGAATAGGAAGTCCGGTGCACAGAGTGTTATATGAGAGGGTGCAAAGTGCACATAGAAGGCAAAGGTTGGGCAGAAAATACATTTTACTTTTTGAATTATAAAACAAGTAGCTCATAATTCATAAATAAAACACATGCTTTTCGAGTTGGCACTTGATCAATGTTTAAGTTTGAAGTATGATAAAAATAATTATCAATGTAATATATCATACTTTTTTTAATTGATATCACAATTTTATTTGCAAAGTCTGTACAGTTTCAACTTATTATGTATTACACGCTTAAAAGGATAATATTATTCGTTGTATATATATGAAATATTGAAATACCATATATGTAGAAAATAGTTCTATTTAAAAAAAAAAGAAGGGTAATTTGATCTTTGACAATAGTTTCATTTAATTCATTTCTAGCTACCAATCATGGGACTGAAATGAACACAAGAAAAATGATTCCATTCCATTCTTATTCCTTGAACATATCAAATATATAATTTGTTATATTAACAACATTCTTTTCCCATCTTCATTTCATTATTTAATCCACTCCATTCCCTTCCAATTCCATTCCATTCCAGTCGAGATCTAAATATAATATTGCAACCGAAACATTCATTCCAGATAAGAAGCAAGACTGATCATTGATGTCAAGTAACAAGTCCAATCCTTGGACACAAATTTAGGCAACAAAACTACCTTCAATTGTTTGGTAAAGCATATACATTCACCCATAATACTATTTACTCCCTAGAGTTAGTGGACTAATGGTAAGAAGAATGCGTCTGCGTCTGCGTCCAATCTGCAACTCTTTGCCTGGGTATTCCCTCATATATTGTCCAAAAATAGGTATACCCTCCTCGTATTCTTCTGAATCATATACAACACTACAAAAATAGCTATGTTCCTGGAACAAACCAAATATTTAACCCATATCAAACTCCAAAAAACAAAAATAATAATTTTAGTATGATCTTTTTGTCCGACAAAATGAAGTTTCTTACATGCTAACTTCAATTCCATCTGTTATATATCCTTAGTTCTTACTCATGGTGATGACTCTTCATCTGTTTAAGCAAAACTTTTATCTCTTTGCCTTGTTCCTAAGACACAAGTAGAAAAATGGACATTCTTGAACATCACAAACAGAAATAATCAAGACGACACAATGCGCTAGCAATTGTAGTAAAATAGTTCTTAATATGTAATCCATGATTACCTCATACAAGGCTCTCCACCACAAGTCTGATTTTTCTTGAAGCAAACGCCATTCTATGGCCAGTTCATATTCAATTGTATTAGACTGGGAGTAGTGTGACGTTGACACTGCATTTTTCTTCAAAATCGACCAAAATCAAGAAAAGTGAAATGCACTTGAAAATTAGTACAAGCCTATGGTAAAAAAAAAAAAAAAGAAAGCAAAAGAATGGATAAGTAGTAGGAATTACCATCGCTTCACGTTGCCTGTGAGATCTGGTTCTATCAATGGAAAGATGACCAACAAATCCACTTGAATGACCAGACTCTATAGGTGCTTCTCTCCGACCAACAATTGGCCTGTGGAGACCAAAGAAGCTAAAAACTTTATACAAAATCCAAACAACGAACTAAAGAAAAAGATGAAACTGAAAGTCTATAACTGAAAACTCTCAAGACATACTTTATATATAATAGGTCTACCATTTAACTGAAGATTGACTGAGCGGCAGTTAATATTTTTAGCACAAAGGTCCAGGTACTACTGCTGAAAGCTTAAATTTAAAAACTTAAAGAATTGGTAGTCCACATTGAAAATTTCTCGTTATGGGCTTAGAGGATGCCAATGCCATGGTAATTTTGATCCAAGGAAACAAGCTAGTTATCCAATTAGCAGTTTAGAGATAATCAAGCGATGTATTAGTTTCCTCACCCATGAGCTGTATCTAATTTGAAAATTAGCTCATTTTGCGGGCGCATTGAGTTGACACTCTACGGAAAAACTCAAACCAGTGATACGGATAGTCCAGTGTTCTTTTCTTTTCTTTATTTCCTTTTCCACATGGTGCTCTTTTCTACTATCAATTTGACAGGAAAATTTACAGTCAACAAGGACACATGTCCTCTTAATCACAGTTTTGTAAGGAGCTTTTTTCGCGTGACTATACTCAATTTTCTAACATTTAAAAGATTTTGCATAAAACCAAGTCGGCATTTACGGAAAGGGCAAACAAAGACACTATTCAGACAGATACTTTTATATTTTACTACTTTGTAAATCCATTCATGTTATGGATTACCACAAAAAAAAAAAAAAGGGAACCCATTCATATTATTTAATTGATGATAAGAATTTAGATACGGGCAAAACCACGCTACCTTGGTTTTAAGAACCAGTAAAAGAAGAAAAAGCCACCAACCAGCAAATAACTATGCCAACCGGGGTGGGGTGGGGTGGGGGGAGCAACCAGAACTAAAAGGGAAAATAACCTTCCATCACCAAGCATAAGACATCCATTCGTTAACCGTGAGATAACATTATCTGCTGCTTCTTTTGTTTTGAAAATTGCAAATGCTTGTCCTATCAGTGAATTATTTGGAAAGGAAATGCGGGTTACCTAAGAGTGTACAACTGCATGTAATGAAGGGATATAAAAACATTCTATACCAGAGTGTGGACTAGAAAAGCTGGAGCGTTGTATCATCTTTGCGTTAACCTTTTGTCCAAATGCGTGCCAGACAATATCCTGATAGGTAGGCAAGTAGTCAATAAAGTCTTATTGCTAGCTAGATTCCAACCTGATGCTGCATATCATAACTAGTAGAGATTTATGATTGCTCAATCAAAACAGCAGTAACAGCAAATATTCATTAACTTGTGCAACTTAGTTAATTAATCTACATTTGCATTATGCTATTCCGAAGTATGAAAACTAAAATGCTTGAACAGGTCCAACCAGTACAATGGCCTTCACATAAATAAGTCCAATCCGGAACCACCATGCAAAGGCTAAGGAGGGGAAACAAAATATTATCATGTAAACCCTGTGCTTGTAAGGGAAGAAACAATAAATGAGCAAAATGAGCAAATCCATTGTCATGCTCATGCATGATTGATGAGTGTAGGATATGCTAAGAATATATAATTTCTTAGTAAATTAAACTTCAGGGGCCGAAATGTTGTTTCATATGTGAGCATCTTCATTTACACTATTCCTGATAATCTAAGAAATGTACAAATATAATAAAAATCAAACCTAAAATTAAACCGAAAACTAAATTAACATCAAGTTAATATCAAGACTTATGGATATAATACCTCCACTTCTGAAGATGTGAAGGAAGGGTCAAGGTTTTCTAATAAGACGAGGGTCCCTTTATCATGTGCTTCAAATAACCTTTCCTCCACCCAAGGCTGGAAAATAGTAGAAAAGGTCATAAAAAAGTCGTATCAAAGTAAGTTTGAATAAGCATGCTAAAAAAATTGCATTCCCATTTCAAAGCCTTCAACTCTTTTTACTTATTTATTTATTCTGTCATAAATTAAGTGATATTCATGATCAGAGCACCAACAAGGTGTCCCTCCACACAAAGAGTAATATCAACAGCCTCAAGAACTCACGCAGGCAGGGGATGCATGGAATGGAATGTCCCTCCCACTGTACTGTTGTTGAAAGTAAACAACATCTGAGTGGCAATATAGATATAAGATCAATCGGTTAAATCAGATCCCAACTCAAGCACACAAGTAAAACAGACTACAATAGACATTGATAAATCAACTTTTAAGCAATTAGCAAAGTTCATATTAACCCCCAACACAAAACTTATACACCTAGTTGAACCCGCATGGTTATGCACAACTTATGTCAGTATCTATCTTCGTCAATTTGGAGTGCAGATGGCAAACATTCAAATAAAACCAAGAAAAAAACTGTAAGTGGATAGGAGTTCACTGTTCAGTTTGGTTAGGCTAGACACTACCCTCCTCCATAAACATTTGTTTAACTGACTGGTCAATTGTAAAGCATCACTCTCTAATGATACCAGCATCCAAATAGATAATTATTCTAACCAACTGAATCAGTTTCCAGTGGATTAAATACATAATATGTGATAACATCTGGCAATCTCAAGGCAGAATCCTCCTGCCATTTTGTTCCTTTCAAACGTCCATTACTTTGCAATTTCACAGATTGTTACAGAAAGTTTTGCATTGTACATTGTGTAAAGCAAAATTTGCAAACTAGCTAAACATGCAGCGCATTAAGGAGAAATTTTGATAGAGGCATCCAGAAAACTTCAATGTACATTAAAGTGTTTATTGAATTAAGAAATCAGGATCAACAAGATGATAAGAGGAGCAAACCAAGACCTTAAAGCTGACTTTACATCATATATAGCCTATGAAACTTTCCTTCTTTAAGTAAAACTACTTCCATCTGGCTTCTGCACAAAAACTTCGTTAAAAGAATTTCCAGTACCTTGTTTCACAAATAAAATTAGTAAAAAACCTATCACCAATCATATATTACCAGTAACAGCAAGTCCAATTATTGTATCATGTATTGCACAGACCCAATTGGTGAAACTGAAATATCTGTTAGTAACTAGATTTGACAAATTAAAAAGTAGATGCCATTCATTGTCTTTCAGCCTCCACGGGTCAAAAGGAGTTACTCAAGCCTCTCATCACCTAGAAGGTTTGAGACAGATACTTCGCTGAATGCAAATGGAATACTGTTGAATTCACAGGAGACTGGGTTTAATTGAGTGTGTGTGTGTGTGTGTATGTGTCTCGGACACAGAAAGGAAAGAGGGAGGCAGGGGGGGAAGGGAGGAAGTTTAGAATGTTAAGGTGGCATCATGAACTTGGCCCTGCATAGTTTCGGTAGAGCCAGTCATTAGCTTTTGCCATGTCCATTCTCCTCCGACAAAGTCATTTTTCTTTATTGGCCACATTAGAAGATCATTATCAATTTCCCAGGCGAAGTTAAAAAGCTATATCTCATTCCACTTTCAAAGAAAAAGTCCCACAAGAAGAAAACCTCACCTTTGGCTTGAACCATTTGCTTGAATCCTGCAAGAGTGAAATACAAATAAGAAACAAATTCCAAGCTGAAGATTTGCAGTCTAAATATTGCAATTTATCTCCAGTTGTTCGTAAATAAAGGTATGAAAATTTTAGGTGATAGATAATCAGAAAGTTCTGTCAAAGCATGACTTCTGAGTAAAAGCTAAACTAAAATTTTTTTACAACAGAAATCTTAGCCCATTCAAACAAATTGTTTACAAATATGCAAAACGCGAATCCTTCACTGAAAACTCTACTCATGCCATCCAATATATATATATATATATATATATATGTATTAATTACAAACAAAAACTAGAACAGTGGGGTGTTACTTTAATATCCACATAATGATAAAAAAGTGAAATGCTCAATGCTTAAAAGCTACATCTTTTCACCAGGTAAACGAAATTCCCAAGAAAAAGATACTTGTCATGGAATAACTTACCATTTCAGGCCTTCTTGTAACTTCCATGTACTTGTAACTGATTGTTGGGCTCACATGATGTTTACTACCACCTCCTCTCTCAATAAGCTTACTTGCTTTCTCTTCCAAATTGACTCTGGTAGACAGCTCTTTTTTCTCTTTACAAGAATCCTCCACATTCATATGTTTCTCATGCCCAGAAACTCTAGATTGAGAGTGAGGCCTTGCTTCCTCTCTACAACCTTCTGCTAGAGCTAGCGTGATTTTGGAGTCAAATAAACCAAGATGGATTTCTAGTTTAAAGGGGTGAACAAAAAACATACCTAAAGAGTCTAGAAGCTTTCTTTTGTTCACTGCACCGATATCAGAAGGTCTTGCAGACAGGAAACGTTCGGAACTCTTCACTTTGGCTCCAGAGTCAAAACTCTTTCGTTTAGCTCCAGAGTGGATCCCATCTTCTGGAAGATTGTTTATCTGTCTGCCCATGGGAGCAGCTGGTACCTTGAATCCTGCATGCGGAACAATGTATATAAACGAAGGGCAGTTCAACCTCAAAACTTTATGCCAGCTGAGAAATATACCAGACTGATTGCCTTAAGCCTGCTAAATTTCATTTTACAATGAGACCCAGGCTTTTAAAACTAAATAGAGAAAAAGGAAATAAACTTATAATCAGGCTTGAAACTTTAAGTCATGAAAATGACAACGCAAATCTCCCTTCAGGCACATTTATTCCTCAAAAAGTGTAGTGTAATAATTATTACAGATTACATCAGATACTTCTTCGCTTATGAAGCCAGCTATTTTTTAACAATCCATGTCGCAATCAGTCTTCTCTTTCTCGTTTTTATTGTGGTATATGAGATAGCTGTAACAATATATCATTAGAAATGCCTTCCAGATTCAATCATAAAAATGAATAAGATGTTGCATTCATGAAGTACAAAATTTTAACAGTAATATATGTTTATCAAAAGATTAACAAATATAATTTATATTTAAGTAAAAATTGTAAAAAAAAATGTTGTGAAAATCAATGTTACCATTTCCTAATAACTTAAGTTGACGAATATTCATAAATCCAAATAAATAAATAGATACTATGTACCATCTAACATACTCTGTAAGCTAGAAAGCTTTTATGTTTGCTTATTCAAGAAAGAAAACAAATAATCTGTACCAACATCCTGTTAGCTATATTCCTACCAAATTCACGTGTAGGTTACACCATACCTGATGACAGAATCAAGAGTTTGTCATTTCCAAATTTGGCATATAGTAATCAATATGTTTGTATATCCTCATGAATTCACT
Source organism: Buddleja alternifolia (assembly GCA_019426215.1). NCBI lineage: Eukaryota > Viridiplantae > Streptophyta > Magnoliopsida > Lamiales > Scrophulariaceae > Buddleja > Buddleja alternifolia. The sequence goes on along the minus strand of CM033390.1, from coordinate 39,944,432 downwards.
AAAATTACACTTTTCTGAACCATCAGAGTTACCATTAACACAGTCAACCAGTACCTTAAAATATTTATCACCTTGCTAATCATATGGTTGATAGCACCCCCATCCTTGAAATAGAAAGCTCATACTTTCTCCAAAAAGATCATTGCAGTTTCAATTTAAAAATTGTACATAGAACTTAAGCCATTGACATTTAACCCCATAGTAGAAAAAAGCGATTGCTCATTATATGCACCTTTTTCTACTCTCCTGGACTGGCCGTCTTTCGTTGCTCTAGCAAGTGTTTCTTCAGTCCTGGGGCTGGGTTTCGAATTTGCTTTCGGTAGAGCACAAACAACACGTTTTACATATTCCCTCCTATTAAAGAAATGATGCACTGCGTTGCAATTAATTAATAGGAGAAATCAGACCATGTATACATAATAAGTGGAATATGATGAAATTAAAACATGATACAGGCGGTGATGAATGACCAAGGATAATTTCTCTCTACATAATTCAGATAATTTATGCACATTTTGATATGGCCACTGTAATAACTCAATTAAGAATCTTAAAATATTAGCATTTGCATACTAGTTTTGAATCAACTTTAATGAGATAAAGTACAATTTATTTGTAGAAGAAACAAAACTTCGATGAGCCAAAACAATCTTCCTACTGGACACTAGAGGTTGCTAAGTTACAGAAGAAATATTATGCAAAATTCAATGTCAGTGCGCATGACCGCCGACAAAATTATTATAATACCAAAACGCATCCCGTGTATGTTTACAGCCATGTGCATGAAGAATTTTTGTTAGGGATGTCCGATACCAAATAGTGGTCGAGACAAAAATGTTAAATGCTAAACTATAAGATAAAAAAGATAACTCCACACAAATTTCCCTATATTATGTTGACAGGATTTCAAGAACTTCCGCTAATGCCTAAAGAAATACAAATAAAGCAAAGAACAGTAGAGCACATTCACTAACCTTCAATTCCGCCAATGGAACTAGGAAACTTCTCTGATATTATGTACTTTCCAACATCAAAAGTGCGATAAAATATGTAATCCACCTTTCTCATTTCTTCTTCGGTTGGTTGAGAGTTTCTCGTATGTTTTGATGAGCAGACAACATTGCATTTACCAGAAATCGCTTCCTAGATGACCATAGAGAAAAAATGAATGTCAAGTATGACAAAACCAATATAATTATTTTCACATTCCAAAACAATATCCGAAGTAGCTAAATAACATTCAGTGTTTGCAAATGAAAGGACGTCTAACAGTGGGTGACTATATGAAGCTGATAAAACTTTGACATCAAAATGAAACAAAAATGAGACACGTTTTATTGAAAAGCAGAAACTGTAACCTCTAATAATGACAAGGAAGGACTATTCAGATGCTCAAAGAGAAACAAGTGAACAACAGTTATGTTATAGGTGAATAATCTAGACAAGAATTAGCTTCTCTCTGTAAATCCAAAGTTTCAAGTACAAAAGTCCAAGATTATATCAAGTAGGAATAAAAAATTTAGTAGCAAGGATATAGCTCCACTTATTGAAGATTAAAACTAAAGATCAACCAATCACCAAATACTAATCATCAAAAGTTCAATTACTTCAAGCTAGCAAAAAATGCCATAGAAATCCATAGCATTCTCTCTAAATGTTGTATGGTAAAGGAAAAGTCAGTCTCTTAAGATCGGAAAGCATTTGACGTTCTCATTATAGTGAATTTGGATCTTCTTATTAATATTGAGCTTTGTTGTGACATATTGATTCATGGATGTGATACATTTACACTAGATAAACATATTATTTTAGGATACCCTAAATTCTTTGCTAGTTATCATTATCACAGGTCAGCACCTCTTTAATAATCTAAATACTGTCTAAACAGATATTCCTCTAGATTACTGACGCCTTGTGCAAGCAAAGTTGTATAAACTTGAAGTACCCACTCTTAAATGAAGATACACATTAGTCTATGGCATTTAGTTAACATATGGGTCAAATGGAAATTCAAAACTGACGAGCAAATTTAATAGAAAGAACAGAAGAACTGATGCGTTTCTAACGAGTCAATGTCATGTATAAATATGTAAAGGGGTAAAGACCATTACCCATCCGAACTTTGCGGGTTTTTACATTTTTAAACTAACTTTTTTCTTTACACTTTTTTATCTCAACTCCATGAGTTTTACACTTTCTTATATATTAGCATACTCCAGCGGAATCTCAACACATGCGGCGAAGGTGAGATAAAAAATTGTAAAGGAATAATGTTTGGATATAAAAGTGTTAAAAAAAAAAAAAAAGTTTGTTTAAACTCCACGTGCTGAAAATCGAATATTGCGCAAGAATATGCTAATAAATTGGAAAGTGTATAGCCCGTGGAGTTGAGATAAAAAGTTAATAAAAAAAAAAAATTGTTTGAAAAAGTGTAAAAACCCTCAAAAGTTCGGATGGGTAATGGTTTTTACCATATGTAAATCTGCAACAGCATTGGCTCCTACGTTAGTTTAATAGTTTCTACTTTATACTAAATATAAATACAGAAAGCATTCAGGTTCATGGACGACGTCAGATGGATACTTGGAGATTATAGTGGAATCAAGTTACCAATGGATCAACATTAGAAAGGTCTTTGCCTTGACCACAAGCTAGGAAAATCTCCTTTTGAAGCGGCTTGATATCTCCTAACCAATGAGCTATCTCAGTGGGACGGAAAAACCACACGACTTCTACTTTTCTTTCATGGCCGTCGGTCTCCCATATTCTTACAAGCTTGCCAATGTCAGGTTCAGCTTGATCAGTACGCCACATGTACACGCAGTCATATAGGGAATACTCAATGCCATCGAGAGTAAATGATTCATACAAATTGGCAGTTCCCTTTTTTTGACCCCAGCAAAATTGAAGATCCTCATCGCCTTTTGGTTCTTGCAACATAGCATGTATCTCCATGTAGTACTTAAAGCTTGATCTCATATCTTCGACCTGAACCAACAAAATGCATTTGAATGAATAATAAATATCATGAACATGACTTCAGTTAGTTAAAGAACCATAGCTGAAAAATGCAAATTATACTTGCAATCGTGATTAAAACTGTGACGAAAAAGAGAAAACAAATGAACAGAGGCAAAAAAAAATCGATTCAAATTCTATCAAAGTAACATCAGGTTGCAAAGTGTCTTAAGACTTTATATCCAATCAAGAGGGGATAACGTTAATATGCTCACCACATATATCCATGAGATTAGTGTAAAATGTCAAGCAGATCCACATATCAACTCAATCGCCAAGCAACAAAAGACGAACTCTACAAACAGAAAAAAGAATTAGAGGGTCTCAGGTATTGTCTCAGAGGACCGACAGAATTGCCTAGTCTGGCTATAAAACCATTTCATCACCACAAAATTATATTACTTATCCATGGTAGTTCGTAAGCAGTTTCATAGTATGGAAGTGGTTACCTCCTTTCTGTGTAGAAAGATATCAGAATTGTAAACTTTTATCCGACCTTGCCCATAATGTTGTTTGTTAACTACTGCTGTGTTTTTCACTCACATCTTCAATGAGATCAATACTCTATTTAGTATACGTATAACTATTATCAACATTCGAATGCAGAAAACGTAATTAAAACCCAACAATAATCAAGAATTTAACACACACCCACCACACACACCGGGTGGGGTGGAGGACACTCAGTTTCATACTTGTTGCACAAAAAATCACATGCACTTAACTTCATACCCATTTTTATATAAAATCATAAAAACAAAAAAAAAACACAATAATAAAGGGAAACTTGACATGATTTAGGAAGGAAAACCCACAAAAAAAAAATGATTAAAAAACGAACTAAGAGCACTTCCAAGCCCAGAACATCAATAATGTACCCCTAACGCTCTCCTAAAACTTAAAAGAGCAAGTCAAAAACTTCAAATAACAATAGAAGGAAAGGAGTCCATGCTTTACAGGTTGTACATCGGTGTACAAAATCAAAGTAAGTATTCTATGGCTGTGCAGTAGACTAGAGAGAAGGCATCAATCAACCTTTTCATTTCCTATATACCTTCAAACACACACACACACATATATATATACACACACACACACACTATATATACATATATATGTTTTCTGTGTGTCTAATCAATTAGTTGTAACTAAAAAGGAAAAGAAATAATTGTATATCAACATTACACACTACGAAAACCAACATTAAGTGTGGGCCGGTGAAAAAAAGTAGAGAGAGAGAATAGGAAATACTTGCCGCCTGCGGTGCGATCTTCACGGAGAGAGAGAGAGAGAGAGAGAGAGAGGAGAGTAGAAGAGTGGGTTTGTGTTCGAATATTTGATGGATATGAATAAGAATAAGAAAGAGTATTAATGTTGTTTTTTGCTGTTAATGGCAAATTTATTTTATGCTTTTACTCAGACTTATATACTCATGGCAACGGGGGCTACGCTGCGCAAGGGATGCGCAGTTAAGAGTGGGAGTGGCACTAACCTGCGCCAGTGGCCGGTTGATTGTACGGCGACGCTCTGATTTGAAAAGACGCACGCCATGCAGCAGTATTATAATTATTATAGAGTAGAGGAAGCGTGGCACAGGAAACATGACTCTCGTCCAACACTTCCCACGCGCTTATAGTGCGCGTGACCACAACACTGTAAAAGGCTATTACTCGAATTGGAAAATTCTAAGGTGGATCAGGAGTGTGGCTACCGATCAATTTTACGCCACACATTCAAAATGAGTGGGGTGGTTTTTACACCCACCTACCATATGTAAATCACCGCACCTCAAGTGTTTATATGGTGAAAAATAGATTGGGAGCAATACTCTCGGTTCACCATAGAATTAGGATTGGATTGTTGCATAAATAAAAAGAAAAAACTGAAAAGTATTATGAATAATTATTTGTGGATGTCTATTCATCTCCCAATTTGTTGGCCACTCAACTTTAATCATTACTTGTGGTGTCTATTCATCTCCCAAGTTCTTTATGGCCACTTAACTTTAATCATTATGTCTACTCATCTCCCAAAAACTCTTCATCTCCGTGACTTTTCATTTTCCATCATGAGTAAATATAATTTACTCTTTAGGTAATAAACTTTTGGTATTCTAGTTTTGTGCCTATAAATAGGCAATGACATTGTATTGTAAATACACACAAGAATATCAATAAAAGAGTTCTCTACTTGATTCTCTCATTTTATTCTCTCAATTTCATAATATTTGAGTTTATTTCATAACACGTTATCAGCACGATCCGTCTCAAGGTGTTAATCATTTTGCAATTTGGCTAAAGATATACATGGGGTACTCAACGTATGATGTAAAATCCATTGAGAGATTTTCGTGAGTTATTATGAGTTTGTAAAGAAAATTGATGGACAAGATTTTTAAAACAAAGCAAGAAGAAAAGGTAAAGAAAAGGTACGTATATTTCAATATTTAACAAAAATAGAAATATGCAATAATTCTCTTGATGTTTGGAAAGAAGACATATGTATATGTGCATATATTTGATTAGTATTATTCTTTTGAATAATCCTATCATGTTAAAAATATTTTAAGAAGTTGAATGATTGTTATGTTATTCATCTTATACTTTGATATAGTATTATATTGATGAATCTTGAAAAAAACTTGACTTTGTGATCTTGATATTACGAGGAAAAATTATTTTTTTTGGGCGTTAGATGTTGAAATTCATCTTGATGCAAATAACTATACTCCATTCCCTGAAGTGAATGTGTTGAGCAATATATAAATTCATATATGCAAATAACTATACTCCATTCCCTGAAGTGAATGTGTTGAGCAATATATAATTATTTTAATCATGAGTCCCGTCCAACTAGTTCTGCTACATTCCCTGAAGTGAAAGTAGCAGCACATAACTATTTTAATCATTAAAGAAATCATGGACGTGGACGTGGTCGTAGATATGGTTATGGAAATCGTGGTGGTTATTCAAAGAATACATCTTTCCACCAGAAGTGAAAAAATAATGAAGAGAAACATGAAAGTGGCCAAAATAGCAAATTTGTGGAAAATTTATGTTATCGTTGTGGTAGTAAAGGTCATTGGTCATGTACCTGTCGTACACCAAAACATCTTGTTGACCTTTACCAAGAATCGCTAAAAAGTAAAAGAAAGAAAATAGAAACAAATTTTGCTTTTGAAGAAGGCGATTCTGATCATGGCCGATTTTGATGACACTCATTTAGATGTTGCTGATTTCTATGATGATCCTAATAGAAAAATTGATCATTTGATTGGAGATGCAAGTAATCATAACAAATTTTATAAGTTTTCATTAATGAAGTAATTATTTATAAATTTGTCTTTTATAAATTTGCCAACATCCTCAAGAATAAAAAATACTTCTCTTATTTAGTAATGCAAGATGCCAATGTTAGTACTATATCGAGTAGTGCAAAGTTAATTGAAGGCTCCGGCAGAGCTAATATATTGTTACTCGGAGGAACGCAATTTTATATTGATGAAGCATTATATTCTACCAAGTCTCAAAGAAATTTACTAAGCTTCAAAGATATCCGCCGAAATGGATATCATATTGAGACAACAAGTGATGGCAATATTGAGTATCTTTACATCATTAATACAATATCTGGTAACAAATGTATATTGGAAAAGTTGCCAGCATTGTCTTCCGGTTTGTACTACACGCATGTATCTAATATTGAAACACATGTTATCGTAAACCAGAAGTTTACAAATCAAAATAAGTTTGTTGTTTGGCATGACCGGTTGGGCCATCCCGGATCAATTATGATGCGAATCCATTGAAGAACCAGCAGATTCTTCAATCGAATGATTTCTCATGTGCTGTTTGTTCACAAGGAAAGTTGATTATTCGACTATTAACAACAAAAGTAGGAAGTAAATCTCTTACGTTTTTGGAACGTATTCAAGGCAATATTTGTGGACCAATACACCCGTCGTGTGGACCATTTAGATATTTTATGGTTTTAATTGATGCATCAACAAGATGGTCACATGTATCTTTGTTATCAACTCGTAACCTGGCGTTTGCGAGATTGCTTACTCAATTGATTAGAATACGAGCACATTTTCCTGATTATCCAATTAAGAAGATACGCCTTGATAATGCGGGTGAATTTACTTCCAAAAACGTTCAATGACTATTGTATGTCTATTGGAATTGATGTTGAACATCCTGTAGCACATGTTCATACACAAAACGGTCTAGCAGAATCGTTTATTAAGCGTCTGCAGTTAATTGCAAGACCTTTACTTATGAGATCAAAACTTCCTATTTCTTGTTGGGGACATGCTGTTTTGCATGCAGCAGCACTTATTCGCATAAGGCCAACAAGTTATCATAAGTTCTCCCCATTACACTTGGTTTTTGGTCAGGAACCAAATATTTCCCATCTAAGAATTTTTGGATGTGCGGTATATGTTCCAATTGCTCCACCACAACGCACTAAGATGGGTCCTCAAAGGAAATTGGGAATATATGTTGGATTCGAGTCTCCATCGATAATAAAGTATCTAGAGCCATTGACTGGAGATTTATTTACGGCTCGATTTGCTGATTGTCAGTTTGATGAATCAGATTTCCCAACATTAGGGGAGAAAATAAGCAGCTGGAAAAGAAAATTAGTTGGAATGAATTATCTTTATCTCATCTTGATCCTCGAACAAAACAAAGTGAACTGGAAGTTCAAAAGATAATTCACTTGCAAGGCTTAGCTAACCAACTGCCAGACGCATTTACTGACCTAAAAAAAGTGACTAAGTCACATGTACCAGCTGTTAATGCTCCAGTAAGAATTGTTGTCCCTGAAGGTCAAAGTAATGAGTCTACTGCACGCCTGAAGCGTGGTAGACCTATCGGTTCCAAAGATAGTCATCCTCGAAAAAGAAAAGGAGCTAAGAATCAAGATGGTCTAATCGAGGATAAAATAACTCCAGAAGAGTCCCCAGTCATAACTAATATTTCGGTTCCAGAAGAACCTCAGGTACCTGAAAATTGTGAAAATAATGAGATCTCAATCGATTATGTTATGAACGGGAAACGATGGAATCGAAATGAAGTCAACGTTGATGATAAATTTGCATATAATGTAGCGCTAAATATGATGAATGATAATGAGGATCAAGAACCAAAGTCTGTTAATGAATGTCGACAAAGAAATGATTGGCCAAAATGGAAAGACGCAATGAGGGCAGAGTTAAACTCGCTTGAATCAACGAAAAGTTTTTGGACCTGTAGTCCGTACACCTGAAGATGTAAAAGTTTTGGACCTGTAGTCCGTACACCTGAAGATGTAAAGCCAGTAGGATACAAATGGGTATTTGTGCGAAAACGAAATGAGAAAAATGAAATTGTAAGATATAAGGCACGTCTTGTTGCCCAAGGGTTTTCGCAACGACCTGGCATAGATTATGAGGAGACTGATTCTCCTGTGGTGGATGCAACTACTTTTCGTTATATAATAAGTCTGGCAGTGCATGAAAAATTTGATTTGCGTCGAATGGATGTTGTTACAGCCTATTTGTATGGCTCGCTTGATATTGATATATATATATATATATATATGAAAATCCCTGAAGGATTTAATATGCCTGAAGCATATAATTCAAGTTCTTGAGAACATTATTCAATATAATTAAGTAAGTCATTGTATGGACTGAAACAATCCGGACGAATGTGGTATAATCGTCTCAGTGAATATTTGTTGAAGGAAGGATATAAGAATGATCAAATTTGTCCTTGTATTTTCATCTGGAAATGAGTTTGTTATAATTACAGTTTATGTTGACGATTTAAATATCGTTGGAACTCCTGAAGAGATTTCAAAAACTGTTAATTGCTTAAAGAAAGAATTTGAGATGAAAGATCTTGGAAGAACAAAATTTTGCCTTGGGTTGCGAATTGAATATTTAAAGAATGGAATTTTTGTATATCAAGACGCTTATATATCAAAGGTGCTAAAACGATTCTATATGGATAAATCACATCCATTGAGCACCCCGATGGTCGTAAGGTCACTAGATGTGAAAAAAGATCCTTTTCGACCTCGAGAAAGTGATGAAGAACTACTTGGTCCTGAAGTACCATATCTAAGTGCAATCGGTGCACTAATGTATCTTGCTTGTCACACTCGACCTGATATAGCATTCGCTGTTAATCTATTAGCAAGATATAATTCTTCTCCTACACGAAGGCATTGGAATGGGGTTAAACAGGTACTCCGCTACCTTAGAGGAACAATCGATAGGGGCTTGTTTTATTCAAATGTACCCAAGTCCGAATTGGTTGGATATGCAGATGCTGGATATATGTCTGATCCTCATAATGGTCGTTCACAAACAGGCTATTTATTTACATGTGGTGGCACAGCCATTTCATGGCGATCTATGAAACAAACTATATCGGCCACATCATCTAATCATGCAGAAATCTTGGCTATTCACGAGGCAAGTCGAGAATGTGTTTGGTTAAGATCCATGATTCAACACATTCGAGGGACTTGTGGTTTATCTTCTGGAAAAATGATCCCGACGATCTTATATGAAGATAATTCCGCATGTATCGCACAATTGAAAAAAGGGTACATTAAAGGAGATAGAACAAAACATATTTCACCAAAGTTCTTTTTTACTCATGATCTTCAGAAGAATGGTGATATTAATGTTCAACAAATCCGTTCCAGTGATAATCTTGCTGATTTGTTCACCAAGGCACTTCCCACAGCAACGTTTGAAAAACTAGTCTACAATATTGGAGTACGTAGACTTAAAGATCTTGACTGATATTGTCATGAGGGGCAGATAATACGCGCTGCACTCTTTTTCCCTTAACCAAGGTTTTTCCCACTGGGTTTTCCTGGTAAGGTTTTTAATGAGGCAGCATCTGATTGCGTATTGATATGTACTCTTTTTCCTTCACTAGATTTTTGTCCCATTGGGTTTTTCCTAGTAAGGTTTTAACGAGGCATATATTTAAGTGATAGACATCCAAGAGGGAGTATTATGAATAATTATTTGTGGATGTCTATTCATCTCCCAATTTGTTGGCCACTCAACTTTAATCATTACTTGTGGTGTCTATTCATCTCCCAAGTTCTTTATGGCCACTTAACTTTAATCATTATGTCTACTCATCTCCCAAAAACTCTTCATCTCCGTGACTTTTCATTTTCCATCATGAGTAAATATAATTTACTCTTTAGGTAAGAAACATTTGGTATTCTAGTTTTGTGCCTATAAATAGGCAATGACATTGTATTGTAAATACCCACATGAATATCAATAAAAGAGTTCTCTACTTGATTCTCTCATTTTATTCTCTCAATTTCATAATATTTGAGTTTATTTCATAACAAAAAGAAGTACTTATGGGTGTGTTTTTGCTGACAGTACACATCTTTGACAGAAATTTTACCCGAGTTTGAAAATATGTTTGCTTTGATCCGGAGACATTATTATTTTATTTTTATGTTTAGACTATTTATTTATAATTAGAGTTTAGGTGATTTTTGTGAGAACATATTTGATTATTTTCGAAAAAACATGTATCCGTAAATCTATGTAAACTTTTATCTAAAAAAGGTTTGTGTCTGATTTAGGTCGGAAATTAACCCTTCTCTCACAATTTGGATGACCTCGTAGGACGAACTAACTACAAACAAATGAAGATTATAGACTGCATTTGAAATATCAAGTTGCCTAAGTACCGCACTGGGATCAAGTCTAACGTAGTTCCAAAATATGATATGAGTTTCCTATGGTGTAGGTAATCAAATACGATAGATCTCCAATTTATATATGGGATCGTACTATTAAGTCTTAGCCTGAATAATGAATCAACGAGCTAGCTTACGACTGTAATAAATATGGTCCCCCCCCTCCCCCATTTCTCTCATAAATGCGGTATTTATAGTATTCATCCATGCTGGGCGAATACTGTTTCGCCAGCTGGAAGTTCTACTAGGATGATGTCATGTGTCTTTAAGGAACGGCCAGGATCGTACCTCGGAGGGTCGGGCCATGGGTTAACCCGACCCGAGTGAAAGTAAACACGCGAATCTTGTAGCGTTTTGCAATTTTGAGACTCGATAGGGACCAGTGATGAAATATCGAGTTTGGACCGTTTTAGGTCGATTTCCCTTTGTCATAAAGGTTTCAGTGCCTAAGGTATTGACGAGGTAACGACCTAAAGAGGTGGACCCCCTCCTTTTATTATATCAAATGCCCTATGCATAGACGAGGTAACAACATACGTAGTGGGCCCGCGTATTTTTAGTATATCATTAAGTCCCCTACTTCGTTAGTGATGATGAAAATGGATGATTAATATTGAATTTTCGAGAATCCATGACGAAGTAATAAATGAAGATGTATCGGATAATGTCATAAATGTTCTAACAAACTTACATGCACCACAGTAATTATTACCCCTACAAGGTGTCATTTTCGAGAAGGGACGGTGAATCCAAAACGTCACCTCCCCTGAGCAGTCAGATTAAAACTTTAAAATTGATCTAAGCCGTCCATATCTCGTTTTTACCCTACTAAATAAATTGTTCGGAACTCATTTCATTTTCCTCACGTAACTTTTATAAGAAAAATCGCCACCTGCCTCGTAAAAGCAAGTATCAGTTTATAATCGGAATTCATCTGCTTCGTTCGTCGGTTTAGAGTCGTTACTCATCCACCTCGTCCGCAGATTTTACTTAGGTATAGTGTCTCTCTCTCGTCTTTTTAAATTCTTTTATTCATCATGACTTTAGATCCTAGGGATGAGATGGTAGATATTTTAGGCGATTCTGAGGTAGAGGAAACTAACGAACCCACGACCCAAGCCCCTCTTACCATCAGTAGTAGTTCTTGATGCGGTTCGTTTTTTACACCAATAAAGTCCTGCAAATTCAAACATGACTTTATTTATATGAATATGAGAAATCTAATTTTAGAAGACAAATAGTTTCAAAAATAAGTAAAGAATTTCGAATAAAAACGAGTAAGAAGATTAGAAGAACACTTAAATTTCCATTTCTTTTGTTTCCAACTTTCTCTCGAAGAAGATGCAGAAATACAATAATATTACACTCTTTTCTCTCAATTGTGAATCTAAAATTACAAAGAATGGAATTTCTCCTATTTATAGGCCTTAATGGCCGAATTCTCTCTCCTTTTTTCCTAAGAGTGGGCGGCCACTTCTCCATTTTTTGGGGGGAGATAAATTTTTTGAGGGATATTAGGTAGGATTGGATACGATTTGATTTTTATCCAATCTTATCCCTTCTCGAGCTATCCTTCTTGATCCGAGCCTTCCGCCATTTCCTCGAGCTATCTTTCTTGATCCGAGCCTTCCATCATTTCCTCGAGCTATCCTTCTTTAGCCATGCCTTCAATTATTCCTTTCAGCTATCTTTCGGCTTCTTTATGACTTACTCAGCTATCCTTCTTAAATAAACAATCAATGCTCCGACTTCTAGGCTTTCTTTGAGCCCTCTTTCATGAAGCCTCTTCCGAACATTTAGGCTCCTTCTTATTTTTGGCTCACTGCTTCATCCTTCGTTTGAGCCCATCTTTTAATAAAGCCCAACACCATGTCGTAATAATTTACAGCCATATCAGTTCTGATTCTGATTCGAACACTTCTTCCGAAGACGATGAGGAGACAAATGTTCCCGAGGTGTCGGGATTAGCAGAGGATCAGCTTGCCCCAGCCTCATATGCAGATTACTAGGATGGGGATGATCCTAATTCAAACCTTTTTCCAAATCTCTCCCATGTTCACCATATCACTTGGTTGCAATTAGTTTCTTCCCTGAATGAAGCTAAGGTTGCCGAATTAAGAGCCAAATACCACATTCCCCATAATTACCGTATCCAAATTCTTGGACCCACAGATCGTTTACACCGACCACCAACAGGATTCCGAACCTTTCATATCGCACATCTAATGGCCGAACTTAGATTTCCTCTTCATCCCGCCTAGTTTCCATTCTCCAGTTCCTTCGTATTTGCCCTACTCAACTATTGCCAAATTCGTACCGACATTTGGTATACTTCATCGTTTTAATGACCTCCTACGATAACCCTGCCGATATCCCGAATTTTAATCATTTTTTCAAATTACAATGATGTACAAAGGTCACCGAATTAGGTTTTTATTTCCTCTCTCCCCATAAACATTATCGAGTTCAGGCTTACCCAAATTCATTCTTCGGGTGCCAACTGATTTAGGTCGGAAATTAACCCTTTCCCTCACAGTCTAGATGACCTCGAATGATGAACTAACTACAAACAAATGAAGATTATAGACTGCACTTGAAATATCAAGCTGCCTACGTACCGCACTGGGATCAAGTCTAACGAGTTCCAAAATATGATATGAGTTTCCTATGGTGTAGATAATCAAATACGATAGATCTCCAATTTATATATGGGATCAAACTATTAAGTTTTAGCCTGAATAATGAATCAACGAGCTAGCTTACGACTGTAATAAATATGGTCCCCCTCCCCATTTCTCTCATAAATGCGGGTATTTATTGTTAGGATCGGTATGCCCCCATAAGCGATGCCGGCGCAACGGAAGAAATAAAGTATATAAAACACATATATATCGGCATCCCAAGCTAGGGGGTCAAAGTAATGCACAACAAAAACTAATACGAGTAAAGGGGTTTTAAACCGATTCCAAGATTTGGGGTTTTATTAAAGTGAGGGTGTAAAACCACAACACAAGGAAAACCACACCAAAAACTTTGGCTCTCATTTTCGAATCCTCACCTCAACATGGAAGGGTTCGAATCAAACCACCATAAGCTCCTAAAGAAAGAAGCCTCTACAAGGACACACCTCAAGTAGGTTCATACCTTAAGCAAAAGATTGGCTAGATATATGCTCTAAGGAAATGGAGTCTATGTAGTGAAAGGTGGAAGACAAAAAGAGTTACTAAAAGAAATATCTATAGAAGATAATCTTTTACAACTAATCTTCAAGAAGAAGTTCTATAGAAGAAAGTCTTCAAGAATCACAAGAGAAGCTAGAAAAATCTAGAGATGAAGAACTAAGCTCTAAGCTTTTTTTTTTTTTTTTTTTTTTAAAGTTTTCATCAAGTTTTAAATGAGAGCAAGAACACCTCCTTTTATAGCCACCAATTTTCGGCCATATGGTGTTAGGTGGAGTAGAAGACTTGTTTTTCTTCACCTACCACCTCATTCTCACCTACCATTCTATTCTCAACTACCACCACATGTGTAAGAGAATATTTTTCATTTTCTTCTTCATTTAAAAAATATTACAAGTCAAACTTTGACTAGCTTTGAATTTCACTCTTGTGACTTCATTTAATTAAGTCCAACTTAATTAAAATGACTCCCAAGTCTTCCAAAACTTGTTAATTAAATAATCTTCATGATTAATTAATAGTAAAATTAGTAGCTTAAATAAATTCTCGGATAATAATAATTTCCGTTAATGATTAATCTCCAAGATTAATTAATAGAATAATTATTTTCCCAAGCCTACTAATTTAAATGTCTTCCACTTAATCAATTAATCTCATTAATCAATTTCACTTTAATCCTAAACCGGATTAATATTCACATAGCAATTGAACTTTCTTGAGTAAGTGTGTAACCCCATTGTAGGTTCGTTCATGTACTAGTAGTAGGAACACAACCCCGTTGTGCCTTTGCAATTTTTATTGCTAGATTTAATTACTCCAAGTATTTTAATCCGACCAAGAATTAATTACCGATTAATTCATGGTTCCTACAAATCAAGGTTAGTACTAGCCACGCGCCAAGAAGACCTAGCCATGAACGATTATTAGGTGACCTTTCCGCATTACGATTTTCGCATAAGTAAAATCCTTCCATCAAAATCCCAGTAACTCGATTCTATGTATATCGATTTAAGTGACATTGACCAATTTATCAATCAAGCGAGGAAACACTGCGCCTCCTTATTGATACTACTCCGGCCGGAGGTTCCCATGGTCAATACACTGTGAAGTACATAGGATATGCGCCGATGCTAATGATCAGTGACAGATTCTTTCTTGGCACTCACGCGCCTCCGTACATAACCAGACTGGACCCAATATGCCCCACTTTATGACTCACCTGGAATCGTGTGACAAATCTAAGTACAGTGGGCGATGCACGAAGCGACCAATGGTGCCTCAAGTCACGAGGACCAATCTTATGCCTACGTAACCGAGGAGATTCCAAATTCGACATTGACTCCAATATGGAATCTCGGCGGGGTTGTTCAGTTTACTCGATCCCAACGAGAACCCACATACATGCACTGATGTACACCGTATCAGTATCCATGGAATAGGATACACTCTCCAAGAGTGTGCATTGTACGTGCAAGTCTTTACGAGTCATTGATATCCCTATCTCAATGATTCTATGACTTGGAACATCTTTAAGACCACAACCTTAGAGACGTATTCCATGATTGGCATCCCCGATACCAAACACATCTCATAGCTTAAGAGTGATCTAGGGGACTTTATCTAATTGCATAGAATGATAAGATAAAGAAGAAAATGCCATTTATTAAATTACTTGACAAGATACAATATAAGACTGTTTAAAGAGTCGGCTACTACGCCCTACAAATGGCGCACTGGGCACCTAACTCTTTCAATCTCCCACTTGCCCTAGAGCCAATTGCCCATGCATTTCAGGCCCATCTTCTCAAGATGTCCCTCCAATACTCTTTGGCCCAAGGGTTTGGTAAAGGGGTCTGCTATGTTATTTGCCGAGTCCACACGTTCCACTTGAACGTCGCCTCTACGAACGACCTCTCTGATCAGATGGTATCGCCTTTCTATGTGTTTGGACCTCTGATGAGACCTTGGCTCTTTTGACTGTGCAATAGCCCCATTGTTATCACAGTACAATCGTACGGGATCAACAATAGATGGAACAACACCCAACTCTTGGATGAAGTTCCTTATCCAAACAGCTTCTTTTGCAGCCGCCCAGGTTGCAATGTACTCAGCCTCTGTGGTGGAGTCAGCAATAGTTTCCTGTTTAGAACACTTCCAGCTGACCGCTCCACCATTGAGTACAAAGACAAATCCCGAGATAGATTTGAAATCATCCACATCAGATTGGAAGCTAGAATCTGTATAGCCTTCCAATTTTAATTCTCCTCCACCGTAGACTAGGAAGGCATCCTTAGTTCTTCTTAAGTACTTAAGGACTGCCTTTACGGCTTTCCAGTGCTCTTCGCCTGGATTGGCTTGATATCGGCTTATTGCACTAAGTGCATAAGCCACATCAGGCCGTGTACATAGCATAGCATACATAATACTCCCTATAGCAGAGGCATATAGTATGTGAGACATCTTTTCCTTTTCCTCCGGTGTCTGAGGGGACATAGACTTGGAAAGAGAAATACCATGTCTCATAGGCACCAGTCCTCTCTTGGACTGATCCATTTTGAATCTCTTCAAAACTCTATCTATGTACGCAGATTGGGAGAGTCCCAGCATTCTACTGGATCTATCTCGATGAATCTTCATTCCGAGAATGTAGGATGCCTCTCCCATATCCTTCATTGAGAATTGTGTGGATAACCACGCTTTAGTTTCTTGTAACATTCCTATGTTGTTTCCAAACAATAGAATGTCGTCAACGTAAAGCACCAAAAACGTTATCGCGCTCCCACTAGCCTTTTTGTACACACAAGCTTCATCAGCATTTTGAACAAAACCATATATTTGTACAGTATCATCAAAACACTTGTTCCAGCTTCGGGAAGCCTGTTTGAGTCCATAAATGGATCTCTGAAGTTTGCACACCTTGTGCTCACTTCCTATGGATGCGAAGCCCTCGGGCTGCTCCATGTAAAGCTCTTCCTCTATTTTACCATTGAGGAAAGCAGTCTTCACATCCATCTGCCATATTGCATAGTCTAAATATGCAGTTATGGCTAGAAGTATCCGAATGGATTTGACCATCGCCACTGGTGAAAAGGTTTCATCATAGTCAATTCCTTGCCTCTGAGTGTAACCTTTCGCCACGAGACGTGCCTTGTAGGTGACTACCTCTCCATCTGCTCCAAGCTTTCGCTTATAGATCCACTTGCAGCCTACGAGTTTAGACCCGTCAGGTGGATCCACCAAGGTCCAAACCTTGTTGGAGTGCATGGAGTCCATCTCGGATTGCATAGCTTCTAACCATTTTCCCGAATCGACGTCCAACGTCGCTTCCCCATATGTCCTTGGATCAGGGGAATTACCATCCTCGTTGATCTTCGAGGATGTTGTGTACTTGCTACTACTTTTGGTTGTGCATCTGTGGTATCAGGTGAACCCTTTTGTGGTTCTTGAGTTTCCTCAAGTTCTGCAACCTCCCCATTTCTATCCAATAGAAATTCCTTCTCTAAGAAGGTAGTGTTCCTTGAAACAAACACTTTATGTTCCGATGGGTTGTTGATAAGAGGTGTTTTTACGTGTTTTTAAGACCGTAATTCTTATGATTTGGATTCACTTATTGCTTAAATCATGTCACATTTGCATTTAATAGGTGTATTAAGTGAATACAGGTAATAAATGAGAATACATGAAGAAAAGGGAAGAAAAACGATGTACAAAACAAGTTCAAGCATGTTTTTCAACACCTAGGCGGTTTATGCATCTCCTACCACATTCAAGCGATAATTCCGTACATTTCAAGACTGACTTAAACAAAGTTTCCTTCTACAAAGTTTTAGATGTATGTCTTAGCTTCAAATGGGAACTTGAAACATCCAAATCGGAGGTCTATAGAGATAATTGTGAAGGAAATACGATTGTTGCGCCGAACAGAAAAGTACATGTGCCAGGATACGCCCCAACGCCCTCCTAGTCATGCCTAGGCATGGATAATCCGAATGTTACTCCTTTTCAGCCTAAATTCCAGCATTATATGATGGGTAAGAATCACTTTTGGCCATAATTCAGCACATGTGTTGAGGGGTTGTCATAAGTGTGTTTCTTGGTAGATTTACTTTATGGGCGCCAAATCAGAAACAACCTCCATGTTGAAACGTAATTTGGGTATACCTAGCGACCGAATTGGACAACATGTCCTTCTGGAAAGTTGTAGATCTATGGTTTATCTAAACATGGGGACTTGAATCATCCAATTTGGAGATCTGTGGAGAATTTTATGAGGACAATACTAAGACTGCACTGGAAAGCAAGAAAATGGCAGCATGCATGTGTTTTGTTGAAGTTTTCACATGGTTATGCTTGGTGGAATTCTTAAGGGCCGAAAGTTTAGCATTTTTTAGCTGGTTGGAATCTTAAAAGCCAAACTTTAAGCATCACCTTAGGTGGAATTCTCATTGGGGAACTTTAATGGGAATTCTTAATGCATACTTTAGTGGAATTTTGGCTATAAAAGGAGGGGGAACCCATACTCTTCATGATTCACTATCAATTTCAGATTTTTGAAGGAGAGGGGGGCAACCCCTAATCTGATTTCTCCACCATTCATCACCATTCTTCATCACTCTTGGAGGGGAAAACTAGAGGAAGGAAAAAAGTTTGGGGATTGAAGGCTCAACTTCAAGATCCATCATCATTCAATTAGAGGGAGTTTTTATAGCCTTTTCATTTTCATTCATGTCTATGAATATGTGTATTTACTCATTATTGTTTTTCATACTATCTATTATGAACTAATTTCATAAGACTAAGGCCATATAAGGTCAAATTGTGATATATACTTATAATAGATGATTGTTGAGGTTATTCTTATATTGTTATGTGATGTGAATTTGTGTTTTTACTTATCTTGCATATACTTGATCACTATATATTAGAATCTTATGCCTAGGTGAATATTTCGGGAGAAAATTGACTTAGGGTGCAAGAAATTCACATCATGACCCGCAACTAATGAGGAATTGCCCTAGACATAGGTAAAGATTCCCGGGTGAAGTTGTTCGATTCAAATCGAGTGAACTCTAGTACGTTAATGCATGTTTAGTGGTTAGATTTCCGGATAGGAATATTTGGGAAATCACGATCTAAGCATAGGAGTTTATACGCGAGACATCGGTTATTCTCTACCCTCGCAGCTCTCACCATAACAATATAAGCGTAATACTTCAACGAGAATTTTTATAAGTATAATTGTTCAATTTGAACCTAGCATGTGCCTTAGTCTCCCTTTATATTTTGTTTTAAATCACTTGTGCAACCTTGTTCTTATCTTACGCATTTCACACTCATTTTACCTTTATTGTATTGATCTTTGTTGTTATAAAACCTTAAACTAGAATTCAAGTCCTTGTGGTTCGACAATCCGGACTTCTCGTCCTCTTTTATTACTACACACGACTAGTGCACTTGCTATTATAGCACGTTAGCTTTTAGCGTGTCAAGTTTTTGGCGCCGTTGCCGGGGACTTGTTCATTTTAGTTTTTGATTTTTCGTTTAAATTTTCATAATTTTTAGTTCTTCGTTTATTTCTAACCTTTCTTTTATTTTATTATTCTAATTTTGTTTTTTGTGTTTAATTGTTAGGTGTAATTTGTGGTGCATGACCCGCTCTTCTAACGAGCCTCTATACAATTTTGAGCCGGAGATAGAGCGTGTTCTTCGATCTAGTAGACGCGCTCGAGAAATGGCCGACAATCTAAATCCAAATGGGAATTTTCCCGACATAAATCTCCCGGAAAACAGGGAATGGTTGCAAAATCTATTCCAAGCTATGCAATCGGCACCTCCTCAAAGACTTCCATCGGTCCGGGAAAGTCTACCTCCAAGGGTCCACACCATACCGGGGCCCGTAGTCTTTCCAAATTTCTATGCACCAAATTATCACATTCCGTCACACATCTTTAGCATGGTGCAAAGCGAACCCTTCTATGGAGAGACCCATGAATCACCTCATGAGCATTTGGAGACTTTAGACGACACTCTCATGACTACTCAATTCCATCCACGGGATCTTGATGCAATTCGTCTAAGAGTCTTCCACTTCTCATTAAAGGAAAGGGCGACCATGTGGTACAAGTCTCTACCACCCCAATCCATCACAACATGGGGACAATTGGTTGGTGCCTTTTTGAGCAAATTCTTTCCACCCTCCAAAATCAACGAGCTAAGGAGCAATATTAAAGAGTTTAAGCAAGGGAATCATGAGTCCTTGGCCGAGGCATGGGCTAGATATAAAAATATGCTCCGAAAATGCCCAGATCACAACCTAAAGTTGAGCGAGCAAGTACTACGATTCCATGATGGAGTCCGATCGCGCATCCGAAATAGGCTCAATGCCGGCGCCGGTGGTGATCTCCTTGGGCTCGATTGCCAAAGTGTGTGGGACAAGATTGAGCAATTAGCCCGGGAAGATGAGCTCTATCCCGATGATGAAGAGATCACACCCACTAAAAAAATTGCTCGTGTTCAAGAGTTGAAAAAAGAAGTCGTTTTGGAAACAATGGTTGGCAATGTAAACTATGTTGGAAATGCCAATCAACCTCAATTGAACTTCCATGTGCCCGAAAATTTTCCAAGGAGGCCCAATCCGGCACAAAACGCCCATATCAATATCTATCAAGCACCAAGGCCTCCATTCATCAACAATCAAGCTCAAAGGCAAGGTAATCCTCATGTACAAAGGCAAGTTAGGCCTCCTACAACCGATGAACGTCTTGATGAGGAAATAAAGAAATCGGATTCAGCAATCAACGAACTCTGTACTATGATGAAGGATTTAATGATGGATATGAAGAATTTGAAGACACAAATGGGTCAAATGGCAAAGATAATCAGCGAGAGAGCCCCGGGAACTTTACCAAGTGACACGGAAAAGAACCCGAAAGAGCAATGCTATGCAATTACCTTGAGAAGTGGCGAACAGGTAAAAGGTGATAATGTTCGCACTGATGCGCCGGAGCGCCCATCCATCCATGCCCAGGTGCCCTTGTCGCTGCGCCAAGGCGCCGATTGTCACGCCCAAGCGCCACATTCTGTATCCTCCATAGCTAGCCCTTCAACTCCAACGCATCATCCCATCGAGATTCGTCTTCCATTCCAAATGCACAAAAAACGAAAAAGAAGGATATGGATCCGATTTTCCGTAGGATTGTGGCGACTCTTTGTGAGGACCCGGAGAGGCTCACCATTCCGTGCACCATTGGCCCTCTTACTTTTGAAAAGGTTATTTGCGATACGGGAGCAAGTATCAATCTCCTCCCGTATTCTCTCTTCAAGAAGTTGGGCCTTGGAAATCCCAAACCGACATCAATGAGCCTCCAACTCGCCGATGGATCAATTAAGAGACCAAAGGGGATAATAGAAGATGTTATTGTACAAGTTGACAAATTCTTTTTCCGGGTTGACTTTGTGGTCCTTGATATGGAGGAAGATGTTGAGATGCCCTTGATTCTAGGAAGACCTTTCCTAGTCACTAGCACTGCCAAGATCGACATGGGAAAAGGTAAGTTATCATTGAGGGTAGGAGATGTAAAAGTGATATTTGATGCTTCAAATAACAGGAAACCATCTATGGATGATCTTACTTGTTCCAATATCGATGTTATTAACCCTTCTCTTGATGAGAAATGTGCAAATGGCAAGGCTAAGGGCACACTCGAGTTGGAGGATGAGATTCCCTATGATAAACACAACAAAGAGGGAAAAGAAGATTTATGCATGAAATACATTCCACCCCATCGCCGTGCTCGTAAGATTGAAAAGACTCATCCAATACAAAGGGCTTATTGCAAAATCCCGCAATATGAGTGGAAGCAAGTAGAACATGGAGCTAAAAGGAGGCATGACAAGGATTTGGTCGTGTTAAATGGACCACCTATTTGAACCTCAAAGAGCATAAAGTCGAGCTACCGACTCTAAACTAGCGCTTCTTGGGAGGCAACCCAAGTTTGTAAGTTTGTTTTTTTTTTATTTTGTTTTTGTTTTGTTTAGTTTGTTTCTTTATGTTGTGTTCAAACATGCACTTTTGGCATGTATGTTTTCTTATGCTTGATGGTTTGAAAAGTTGAAGTGTTAGATATGATGCAAATTTGGACCATGCTCATTTTACTCGAGAGGAGGAGAAGCTATAGGATTATGTATTGGAAGTTTAAGGATGTTTTTCAACATCCTTGGTTGTAAGTGTTCTTTTACCTTTGTGTATGCATGTTGTAACAACATTGGGGACAATGTTGGATTTAAGTTTGGGGGTAGAAGAGTATCTATTTTGAATATTGAAAATGCAATCCTAATTTTTAACTTGAATTTGGGGAAAGTTTGTTTGATATCATGTTTTATATGCTTCTTTGTTGAGAAAATCAAGCATGAAAATTTTTAGTCCTTCCAATTGATGCATTGAAATTGATTGACTTGGAAAAATGGCATGAATTCTTGAAATAATCTGAATTTAATGGAATATATGTATCTTTGAAATTGCTCGTGGAGACCTTAGACTAGAATTGATTCTTTAGATGATTCACAATGCACTTAAATCGAAGGTAGAGGAGTTGAGAGGATAACCATCTTAAGACACTTAAGGAATTATTTCCAGAAATATTAACTTAGATTTCTCATAAGGTTATAAGTTGAGTAGTATTTTATATGCTAACAATGAATTGAAAAGGTTGAATTTTGGTATGACCAAAAGTGGTCAGGCTAATACGTACCGGAGGTGAAAAGTTTCATGCCTATATACTGTACTATTATGCTAATTTGAGCTATGCTCAAGCCAAAAGAAGTGAAATGTTTAAAATATCTAGTTTTATTTCGTGGCCTTTGATACTCGAGTGATTAAATCCTTAGGAGTGTCTCTACACTTAATGCCCCAAAACTATCTAGTTTGGGAGTCATTGGTCTAAAACTTGTTACATGGGTGTCATAGAAAGCCTAATGGAATAAAACATTGCACATGATCTAGCCTTAATGAAGTTTAATGGAAATTCCATATGAATTGAATGTTGAATATTTGAGATAATGAAATTTAATGGCTATGAGATTTTCTATAATTCTTGTGCCTTGTGTTTGATCAAAAGTTGATAGATATGGGATTAATGTCCAAATTTGGTAAGGATGCCTCTCGACTATAATACCCTAGATTTATTTTTCACTATACCCTAGGGAGTCGTTTCAAGTATTGGTGTCACATGAGCAAAAGTAGTTGATATGTATATATATATTGTGAACTTTAAAAGGTTGATTTTATGCCATTCATTCTTGTTGATCATATTGATTTGAGATGTGTTGATTCGGTTGGGTTGAAAATTGCTAGATTTTTTGGTATATTTTATGCAACCCTCACGAGACTATAATCGTCCTTTGAGGTAACTCAAAGTTTGAAGGCTTGTTGCACCGCTAAGTGCAATCGTTTACTCACGAAAGTGAGTTAGTTAGTTGTTTGTTTTCTCCCATTGAATGATGTTGGTCTTGCCTTATAGCTCTTATGCTCGATGGTCGAGCAATTGATAAGTTTGGGGTGTTGATAAGAGGGTTTTTACGTGTTTTTAAGACCGTAATTCTTATGATTTGGATTCACTTATTGCTTAAATCATGTCACATTTGCATTATAGGTGTGTTAAGTGAATACAGGTAATAAATGAGAATACATGAAGAAAAGGGAAGAAAAACGATGTACAAAACAAGTTCAAGCATGTTTTTCAACACCTAGGCGGTTTATGCATCTCCTACCACATTCAAGCGATAATTTCGTACATTTCGAGACCGACTTAGACAAAGTTTCCTTCTACAAAGTTTTATATGTATGTCTTAGCTTCAAATGGGAACTTGAAACATCCAAATCGGAGGTCTATAGAGATAATTGTGAAGGAAATACGATTGCTGCGCCGAACAGAAAAGTACATGTGCCAGGATACGCCCCAACGCCCTCCTAGTCATGCCTAGGCATGGATAATCCGAATGTTACTCCTTTTCAGCCTAAATTCCAGCATTATATGATGGGTAAGAATCACTTTTGGCCATAATTCAGCACATGTGTTGAGGGGTTGTCATAAGTGTGTTTCTTGGTAGATTTACTTTATGGGCGCCAAATCAGAAACAACCTCTATGTTGAAACGTAATTTAGGTATATCTAACGACCGAATTGGATAACATGTCCTTCTGGAAAGTTGTAGATCTATGTTTTATCTGAACATAGGGACTTGAATCATCCAATTTGGAGATCTGTGGAGAATTTTATGAGGACAATACTAAGACTGCGCTGAAAAGCAAGAAAATGGCAGCATGCATGTGTTTTGTTGAAGTTTTCACATGGTTATGCTTGGTGGAATTCTTAAGGGCCGAAAGTTTAGCATTTTTTAGCTGGTTGGAATCTTAAAAGCCAAACTTTAAGCATCACCTTAGGTGGAATTCTCATTGGGGAACTTTAATGGGAATTCTTAATGCATACTTTAGTGGAATTTTGGCTATAAAAGGAGGGGGAACCCATACTCTTCATGATTCACTATCAATTTCAGATTTTTGGAGGAGAGGGGGGCAACCCCTAATCTGATTTCTCCACCATTCATCACCATTCTTCATCACTCTTGGAGGGGAAAACTAGAGGAAGGAAAAGAGTTTGGGGATTGAAGGCTCAACTTCAAGATCCATCATCATTCAATTAGAGGGAGTTTTTATAGCCTTTTCATTTTCATTCATGTCTATGAATATGTGTATTTACTCATTATTGTTTTTCATACTATCTATTATGAACTAATTTCATAAGACTAAGGCCATATAAGGTCAAATTGTGATATATACTTATAATAGATGATTGTTGAGGTTATTCTTATATTGTTATGTGATGTGAATTTGTGTTTTTACTTATCTTGCATATACTTGATCACTATATGTTAGAATCTTATGCCTAGGTGAATATTTCGGGAGAAAATTGACTTAGGGTGCAAGAAATTCACATCATGACCCGCAACTAATGAGGAATTGCCCTAGACATAGGTAAAGATTCCCGGGTGAAGTTGTTCGATTCAAATCGAGTGAACTCTAGTACGTTAATGCATGTTTAGTGGTTAGATTTCCGGATAGGAATATTTGGGAAATCACGATCTAAGCATAGGAGTTTATACGCGAGACATCGGTTATTCTCTACCCTCGCAGCTCTCACCATAACAATATAAGCGTAATACTTCAACGAGAATTTTTATAAGTATAATTGATCAATTTGAACCTAGCATGTGCCTTAGTCTCCCTTTATTTGTTTTAAATCACTTGTGCAACCTTGTTCTTATCTTACGCATTTCACACTCATTTTACCTTTATTGTATTGATCTTTGTTGTTATAAAACCTTAAACTAGAATTCAAGTCCTTGTGGTTCGACAATCCGGACTTCTCGTCCACTTTTATTACTACACACGACTAGTGCACTTGCTAGTATAGCACGTTAGCTTTTAGCGTGTCAGTTGTAGAAATAATATCCATAGGATTCCTTTGGATATCCCACAAACTTACATAAGGAGGATCTTGCATCCAACTTATCGCCCACTAGTTGTTTGACATAAGACGAGCAACCCCATACCCTTAGGTATTTATAAGTGGGTGGTTTACCAAACCACATTTCATATGGCACCTTGGAGACACTCTTTGACGGTACTCTATTTAATAGATGCGTCGCAGATTCTAGGGCATATCCCCAGAAGGAAAGAGGAAGTCCAGTGAAACTCATCATGGATCGAACCATGTCCATCAAGGTCCGATTCCTTCGCTCGCTTACCCCATTAAGTTGGGGAGTATCGGGCGAGGTCCACTGAGAGACAATCCCATTGTCGTTTAGATAATCGAGGAATTCATGGAACAAGTATTCTCCCCCTCGATCCGATCGAAGAGCTTTGATACTTCTTCCCGTTTGCTTCTCTACTTCATGTCTAAACTCCTTGAACCTCTCAAAGGCTTCAGACTTGTATCTCATAAGATACACGTAACCATACCTCGAAAAGTCGTCGGTGAAGGTTATGAAGTAAGAATGGTTCCCTTTAGTGCTTACATTAAGCGGACCACATACATCCGTATGGACCAATTCCAAAAGGTTAGTAGCTCGCTCCATTTGCCCGGAAAATGGTGACTTGGTCATCTTACCCTTTAGACAAGATTCACAAGTTGGCATATCTAGCATTTCCCGAAGGTCAAGCTTATCCACCATCTTATGAATTCTATCTTTAGAGATATGGCCTAGTCTAGCATGCCACAGGTATGTATCATTTTGATTATGTAACTTTCTCTTACTAGTATGTTCCTCATGTTGAGATAATAAGATTGGAGTATCGGGGGGAACCGTGTATAAGCCATGAGACAACTTTGATTCCAATATTAAAGAAGAACCACAAAACATGGAGCAAGCTCCATTTTTTATAACAAAACTATAACCTTCCTTGTCCAATAAGGGTACAGAAATGATGTTCTTAATTAATTGCGGAATGTAAAATACATTGTTCAAAATAACACGATTTTTGTTGGGAAAAGATAAGTAGATAGTTCCTACGGCCGTGGCAGCAGCCCGTGCTCCATTCCCAAACCGCATGGTCATCTCCCCTCTACTTATCTGCTTGCTTCTTTCCATCACCTGCAAATCATTGCAAAGATGCACTCCACATCCGGTGTCCAACACCCAAGAAGCATCATTAACTGATAAGTTAACTTCAACATAAAACATACCATTCATTGGTTCAGTGCAATTACGCTCCCAATGTCCCTTTTTACCACAATTGAAGCACGCATCATGATCGGTACCCTTAGCCTTTTTTATACCACCTTTGCCTTTCAACTGTTTTTTCTTGTTGTTGTTCTTCTTCCCCTTATTCTTATTGGCCTTACAACCCTTAGAATGGGATGAGGAACCAACAAGCAGTACCGGCTTATCTTTTTTGATGGTGGCATCCGCACTCTTCAACATGTTCAACAACTCGGGTAATGAAGCCTCAAGTTGATTCATGTTGTAGTTGATGACAAATTGGTCAAACGACTTCGGAAGGGACTGTAGCACGAGGTCAACAGAAAGCTCGGTCTCAAATTTTACGCCAAGATCAGAAAGCTTATTAATAAGACGAGCACGGAATAGCTCTTTAGAGATTGCGAATCTCTCCCTCCTAGTTCGAGTGCCATAGAGCTCCTCGAGACTTTTGATAATATCCTTGGAGATGGTCACATGCTCAAATTGCTTTTGAAGCTCATTAGTCATTGAAGCCATCATAATACATCTCACTTGGATATTATCATCGGTCCACTTATGAAAAGCGGCACGTTCATCATCAGTGCTTGTGCGAGTGACGCGAGGCAAAGGCGTATCTAATACACTATCCTTGCGCTCACTTTGAAGCACAATCTTAAGGTTTCGGTACCAATCGGCGTAGTTGGGACCGATAAGTCTATTGGAATCTAGGATTGTTGAAAGTGGATTTTTGGCCATTTTGTTAACTACAAAATAAATAGCGAGACAAAATAATTAGCATTCAATATGTAATCTTGTCCACATATAATTTGGTTTTTAATCATACGTGTCTCCCACTATTTTATCGAATTCCATAACCCTCTTATATGGATATTCGAGGAGATATGCGGGTCTCCCTAGTGGGCTCGAGATCCATAAGCGACTCTTCATATGCCCCGAGAACACGAGCTCATATGATAAATCCGTATGGTAGGTTTACCGACCTTTATATATCGATATATAGTTCTCAAGATATTTTGCCTCGTCTTTCCCATATACCCCGAGAACACGAGCCCATATGGTAGTAAACGTTAAGTCAAGCCCATCAAATATTCATGGTCAATCGATCGGACTAGTGTGCCCCACGACTCATGGACGACACCTAGACAAATCGATCCCACGAGCATCTCTATGCTTAGTGGTGGTCACAGCCTAATCCACTTGATGCCACCCCACGACTCATGGACGGCGGGCCAAGCTTCATGGCATTTCACATGACACCACTTATGATGGAAGGCGTGGACAATAGAACCTCGTTCAATTTCCACATAAACTTAATATTTCTTGGATTTACTTGAAACAAATCAAGCGAGGGTTTTCAACATGCAAGGTCTCATCAAGATTAGGATTATCTTTAATTATGTGATCATGCAATCCAAGTAGCATATAAGAAAACATAATATAAGACATCCACAAAGCGGTAAATAAATATGGATGATTGTGGGTCCCTAAGCGATCCACCCGAGCCACCGGTGAATCTAAGGCAATCTAGGGTACTAAACTAAAATAGGCCCTATCTATTACATAAGCTTCCAATGGCATACATAATCTTCAATAATGGTCCATCATCTTCGTCTCCATCTTCGATTACAATAAAATGAAAAAGAAAGTGCGAAAATAAAATATACAACCAAATTGAAATAGAGGCCAATAGTAATTACAACCCAATTGAATAATCTAAGGCTCGACCCACAATCCATCCATTATGCAAATCAACCATCAAGCGTATGAAGATGACATGCAAAGCATTAATTAATCATAAGCCCATCACATAGTTGAAACAATCATAACTTTGGGATTTATACGTTTTGAGGAAAAACCGAGTTTTTCTAGTTTCAAAAATTCCAAACTTTTAAATAACTCAAAAACGCGTGGAAGTTGATTCCAAAATCAAGAAATGGGCCAAGGGTAGGAGTCCTTGAAGGCCTGGGTCGTGTGTACCACACCACGTCAAGATGGTCCAACCATCAAGCACATGGTGTGCATACGCACACCCGTGTACGCTACCCGGCAACGCACCATGCGCCGCCGAGCAGCGCACACACTGTCCAGCAGCTGCTGGACAGTTTCTCGACCATGGTCGAGACCACCAAGGGGTGGAATCAGCCATGGTCAGCCCCGTCTTGACCCCCGCCAAGTTTCCTTCGACGGTTGGTAATGATTCGCGATATTGAGCCCTACTAAATGAGCACACCCTTATGCGCACAAATCCTTCGGCCGGGTGCGCACAAAGTCTCGTAGCTTGGGTTCAATATCAACGGTCCTTGCCCGGGTTTCGATCTTCCCTTTTAGTGTCTCTTAATTTTCAATCGTTTAAAAAAAATAAAATCTCCAAGATTTTAAGAAAAACGATGACAAATCCCAAGCTATTATTAAATCAACAAATGTAACATATAGATTTAAGCAACCGGTTAAAATACTACATGAAACCGAAAGCAAAAACATGCAAAGTTTTAATGTGCATAACCCGGGCTTTGATACCACTGTTAGGATCGGTATGCCCCCACAAGCGATGCCGGCTCAACGGAAGAAATAAAGTATATAAAACACATATATATCGGCATCCCAAGCTAGGGGGTCAAAGTAATGCACAACAAAAACTAATACGAGTAAAGGGGTTTTAAACCGATTCCAAGATTTGGGGTTTTATTAAAGTGAGAGTGTAAAACCACAACACAAGGAAAACCACACCAAAAAACTTTGGCTCTCATTTTCGAATCCTCACCTCAACATGGAGGGGTTCGAATCAAACCACCATAAGCTCCTAAAGAAAGAAGTCTCTACAAGGACACACCTCAAGTAGGTTCATACCTTAAGCAAAAGATTGGCTAGATATATGCTCTAAGGAAATGGAGTCTATGTAGTGAAAGGTGGAAGACAAGAAGAGTTACTAAAAGAAATATCTATAGAAGATAATCTTTTACAACTAATCTTCAAGAAGAAGTTCTATAGAAGAAAGTCTTCAAGAATCACAAGAGAAGCTAGAAAAATCTAGAGATGAAGAACTAAGCTCTGAGCTTTTTTTTTTTTTTTAAAGTTTTCATCAAGTTTTAAATGAGAGCAAGAACACCTCCTTTTATAGCCACCAATTTTCGGCCATATGGTGTTAGGTGGAGTAGAAGACTTGTTTTTCTTCACCTACCACCTCATTCTCACCTACCATTCCATTCTCAACTACCACCACATGTGTAAGAGAATATTTTTCATTTTCTTCTTCATTTATAAAACATTACAAGTCAAACTTTGACTAGCTTTGAATTTCACTCTTGTGACTTCATTTAATTAAGTCCAACTTAATTAAAATGACTCCCAAGTCTTCCAAGACTTGTTAATTAAATAATCTTCATGATTAATTAATAGTAAAATTAGTAGCTTAAATAAATTCCCGGATAATAATAATTTCCGTTAATGATTAATCTCCAAGATTAAT
Organism: Buddleja alternifolia; assembly: GCA_019426215.1. Classification (NCBI taxonomy): domain Eukaryota; kingdom Viridiplantae; phylum Streptophyta; class Magnoliopsida; order Lamiales; family Scrophulariaceae; genus Buddleja; species Buddleja alternifolia. Next base: position 39,914,274 of record CM033390.1, on the reverse strand, counting down.
TAATAGAATAATTATTTTCCCAAGCCTACTAATTAAAATGTCTTCCACTTAATCAATTAATCTCATTAATCAATTTCACTTTAATCCTAAACCGGATTAATATTCACATAGCAATTGAACTTTCTTGAGTAAGTGTGTAACCCCATTGTAGGTTCGTTCATGTACTAGTAGTAGGAACACAACCCCGTTGTGCCTTTGCAATTTTTATTGCTAGATTTAATTACTCCAAGTATTTTAATCCGACCAAGAATTAATTACCGATTAATTCATGGTTCCTACAAATCAAGGTTAGTACTAGCCACGCGCCAAGAAGACCTAGCCATGAACGATTATTAGGTGACCTTTCCGCATTACGATTTTCGCATAAGTAAAATCCTTCCATCAAATATCCCGATCGAATCTAGGACTTGGATGTCAGTCGAAATCCCAGTAACTCGATTCTATGTATATCGATTTAAGTGACATTGACCAATTTATCAATCAAGCGAGGAAACACTGCGCCTCTTTATTGATACTACTCGGGCCGGAGGTTCCCATGGTCAATACACTGTGAAGTACATAGGATATGCGCCGATGCTAATGATCAGTGACAGATTCTTTCTTGGCACTCACGCGCCTCCGTACATAACCAGACTGGACCCAATATGCCCCACTTTATGACTCACCTGGAATCGTGTGACAAATCTAAGTACAGTGGGCGATGCACGAGACGACCAATGGTGCCTCAAGTCATGAGGACCAATCTTATGCCTACGTAACCGAGGAGATTCCAAATTCGACATTGACTCCAATATGAAATCTCGGCGGGGTTGTTCAGTTTACTCGATCCCAACGAGAACCCACATACATGCACTGATGTACACCGTATCAGTATCCATGGAATAGGATACACTCTCCAAGAGTGTGCATTGTACGTGCAAGACTTTACGAGTCATTGATATCCCTATCTCAATGATTCTATGACTTGGAACATCTTTAAGACCACAACCTTAGAGACGTATTCCATGATTGGCATCCCCGATACCAAACACATCTCATAGCTTAAGAGTGATCTAGGGGACTTTATCTAATTGCATAGAATGATAAGATAAAGAAGAAAATGCCAGTTATTAAATTACTTGACAAGATACAATATAAGACTTTAAAGAGTCGGCTACTATGCCCTACAAAAGGCGCACTGGGCACCTAACTCTTTCATTTATAGTATTCATCCATGCTGGACGAATACTGTTTCGCCAGCTGAAAATTCTACTAGGATGATGCCATGTGTTTTTAAGGAACGACCAGGATCATACCTCGTAGGGTCGAGTCATGGGTTAACCCGACCCAAGTGAAAGTAAACACCCGGATCTTGTAGTGTTTTGCAATTTTGAGACTCGATAGGGACCAGCGATGTAAATATCGAGTTTGGACCCTGTTAGGTCGATTTCCCTTTGTCATAAAGGTTTCAGTGTCTAAGGTATTGACGAGGTAACGACCTAAAGAGGTGGACCCCCTCCTTTTAATATATCAAATGCCCTGTGCATAGACGAGGTAACGACATACATAGGTGGGCCCGCGTATTTTTATTATATCAGGGTCCATATTTAATAACGATGAAAAGATACACTATATATAGGGTAAACCCTATTATCACTCCATCCAGGGATGGAGCCAGAAGGGGGTCTGGCGAGTGCGCTCGCCCCCCCTCAATTTTGAAAAATTATTTTTTTTACCTTACAAAATTTTTGATATTTGAATTTCACCCCCCAAAATCGAAAAATATATCGCTTTCTCTCTTTTCTTTGAGTTTGCCCCCTCTAAACCCAAAATCATAACTATAACGAAAGAAATATAAGAGTATAAAGTATATAAAAAGTTGTAATTGAACCTAGTTCCTTATTATATTTCCCCTCATAAATATAGCGAATCGTACCCCCCGACTCCCCCTTGAAACCTTTGTCTATCTGACAAAAACAAAAAGTGTATAGTTATATCACAACAATCTCACCCCCCCTCAGTAAAATTTTTGGCTCCATCCCTGTCTCCATCCCCTATGGAAAAAAAATAACTAAAAATCCCTTTGTAGTTTTTAAAATATGTTACGGCCTTCCTCCGATTTTAATGTCTGCAAAATTTTATTTAAAGACTAAAATACCCTTGTCCTTTTAAGATATTTACACAATCTTGTTTTTCTTTCATTTTTATTTCTTTAATTATTTTCTTTTTAATTTATTATTTCTTTTCCATCTTCATCTTCTTCCCCAAAATTAAAACCCTAATCTTAATACAATTTTTCATCAATTCCAACACTAACACCATAGCCACCACCTCCACCACAACCGCCGAAGCTCGCGCCACCACCACCCACCGTAATTCATCTTTTTTGAGTGGTCTTTTACGACAAAAGAAAATAAGCTCCTCCTTTGCTGTTCCACTTTGTGCCCCCCCGAACTAGACTTATGAAACAAAGCAAACCTCTTCTGTTGGCACTCCACCACCATCCGAGCTCGCCGCCACCACTGCTACGTTTCACGATTGTTCGATTTCCAAATTTTCAGCCCCACAAAATAATGATTTGCAGGGGAGGCAGCGTGGAAATGCAATTACAGGTTTGGGGGGCTAATATGGATGGGCTTGGTGGCTTTTTTGGGGCTGAAATAGTGGGGTTTGGGTGGTGGTTTTAAGACTAAAATTATGGAGTTGGTGGTGGTTTTGGGGCTGAAATGGTGGAGATGGTGGTGGGTTTGTGTGATGGTTTGGGGATGAAGTGGCTGCGAAGTACGGAACAGTGGCATGGTGGCGGCGGCGGTGGAGGAACGGTGGTGGTGGAGGGTTTGCATTTGCAAATATATATATATACACACACACACACACACACACACTCTTATATATATAATATTAATATATATTTTTAAATATCTTAGATAACTTTCAAAATATGAAAAATAGTAAAATATACGTATATTTATATAAAAATAAGATTATTTAATATGAATCATTGATTTTAGCAGATCAGATCCGACGGTTGTAAGATTAGGGGAAAAACAATCTTTTATTGACAAAAATTCGATAACCAGTCTCATGACACGCGAGTGAAACACGTAGAGAATTAAATTGCTTCTTTAATTTATTCACAAGGGGTAAGTTGATATTTTTTTTCATAGAGAGGTGGAGTGATAATAAGATTGATCACAGGGGGTTGGGCATATTTTACCCCTATAATATAAGTTTGAAAGCATTCTAATGTATATGAACGTATATGTAAAGTGTAGATAACGTAATTATACATGTATACACACACTAGTAGAAAGGCATCGCGTACGCATATTGATCGATGCCCATACTAAAAATATTTATGAGAATGTATATGTATATTAACTGAATTGATAGGACACGAGAAGACTATATTCATTACTGATGTGTAAAGAAAATCACACTAAGAAGATAATATAAATTGAACACAAATGAAATAAAATTATTGCTTTGGGAAATTGAGCGTAAGTACGCACAAAACCATAAGAGGCGATATGTATACAAGCTTTTGGAAGAAGTATCCTACATGCTAATTAATTCTTGTAAGATACAATTTCCTAACCGCATTTGCATACAATAACTACCAAGAATGAAACCGGATCTTCTATTCCAAATCATGTTTCATCTCCTATTTCATATACTTACTTATATATATGACAAGTGTATAAAATACACATTATTTATCTATTTAACGAAAAGATATATACACTTTTCATGCATAAATATATGTAATAGGATATGGAACACGATTTGGAATAGAAGATCCAGTTTCACCAAGAATAAGGATTCTAGGCTTAAAATAATATCGAGCCCTTATTTGAGGAAGATTTTGACGGGCCTGCATGGAAGTATATTCTGCATGTATAGATTGACACGTATGCTATGGGATTGATCGCGTCTAAGTAGGCTGAGATAGATATTAGGTGCCTAGCTAGCTATCTAGTGGCCCTGCCAAATATGTAAACACTTATGTAACAGTCTTGTTTTATATATCAATCATATTATGGTTCTTTCTTCATTTATAATTCTATGCAGTACATGATAGATCCCGATGATCGTCGATAAGCTATGAGAACAGTCACACACATTAAGTGGCGTTTGTGGAACATTCCCCAAGGTTGTGATCCTAAATAAGTTCTAAATCATAGAGACGTGATAAAAAGAAAAATCATAGTCTTATCAAGGTTTGCTCATGCAACATTCTCGTAATGAGAGTGCCTTGTTCCATGGGCATTGATTTGGGATTTCCATATGCATTGAGAGTCTACACTTGGAGGTGTAGGACTGAACACCCTGTAGGATTCCCTATTGGTTCCACGTCAAACTTGGAATCTTAAGGATTATGTAGTCCTCATGACTTGAAATGTCATGGCTGCAACATGTGCAATGCACTATTCCTTGATTTATCCCAGATTCTAGGAGAATTACGAGATGGGATAATGTTGTTGAGATATGGTGCTAACCACCAAGATTGGGCACACATCAAAAAATAGATAATTAAAATTTAACTAAGCACAATCCGTAAACAGGGATTCGACATTCATGGTATCATCGGATTTTTTGCAAAACATTCATATGAGGGGTTTAGCGATTTACCTTTTGATGAATCCAATCAACAAATTTTTAGTAGCAACCTCTGTTTTACGGAGAGAATGGTTTTGCTTTAACCAATTCTTTTGACTAGTTTGCGTTTATGCTCTAACTATGCAAAGCGTCTCTAACTGTATTTACATCTTAGCTTGTACCATCTTAACTGTATTCATAAAGGATTCACAACAAGTGCTAGCTAAAAGAAACTGAACATTTTGGCTTATGGAGGAAAGGGAAGAATATGTGAACAAGCTCTAATGCAGAGAGAGAAGAAAAAGAGAAGACAAAAACCAAGTCACAAAGGCCTATGCTGTTTTTTTTTTTTGTGTGTAGGCGTGTACACTCGAGTTATGTATAATCCCAATACATGCCTACTGCTAGGGTTCCATCCCTAGCAGTCTTTCCTTCCTTCTCAATCTCTCTTCCTTAATATCTAATTATTTAGTTAGATGAGAATATTATATATTTAAAAAGTCCTTTTCATTTAATTAATTAGGCAGCTAATTAATTAATTATATCTTTCCATATATTTAAGATTCCTCCCATAATAATTAACTAAACCACTGATTAATTAATTAATTAGTCTTTTCCCAATTTAATATTGCAATATTAAATCATAAGATTATTATTAATTAAGATCATTTAATTAATATTTTCCTTTTCCAATTAGTCAATTCTTCATTTAATTCAAAAAGAATTAATTCCACTAATACATACTACATTAAGTTAATTATGTGACCACTCAGGCTCTTTAATATGCTAGCAATAGGTCATATTCTGAAAGGCTAGATAATTCCCACATTGTCTTAAATAATTATTTAGCCATATTTAATTAGGCCTTGAATTAATTTCATCACATTAATTTAAGACACCTATTGATCATGGATCGATGTCTAGCAACATCGCAATGACTTCATAGATATAAAAGATGAACATCAAAACTCTCCAGGTTGTGATCTTCATGTGAGTCGAATCCTTCCATCTTTTTCGCATCTATAGTTTAGGGTTTGGGCACTAATCGAAATCCTAATAACTGAGAAGTTATGACTGTGTTGGAACACTAATGATCTGATCTTCTAAATAGGGACCCCATCTTTTAAGACTTCACTCTGGCTAGAGACTTCTATCGATCATTCATCTTACACAATAATATAGAAAATATCAGGCAACCAGCCGTGGATGGATCCCATATCTGGTGTCATCTGTTCCATCATACGACCAGACTGCACCCAACATACCCCATTTAGTGATTCTCCTGGAATTATGAGAAATATCAAAGTGTAGTGGCCAACACACATCCCATCCATGACATCTTAGTTCAGAAGACTAATCTCACACCTACGCAACCGTAGGATTCTAAGTTCGATACAGAACCAACAAGAAATCTTAGCGGGGTCGTTCAATCTCAAACTCACCTGAGTATGAATCTTTGTGCATGCACTTGTTGTGAATTCTGTATCATGCACATCGGATAAAAAAAAAACATAACCAGATTCCAAAGCCAGATCACTTTTGGTGTTTAATAATTTTTTATAAACATAAGATGAAATCGAATTTCATCAAATTATTAACCTTTGTTGAGGAATAGTATTTCTTTAACTTTAAAGGTAGCAAAAATCCCAGATCCCTGCCTCTAGATATCACGTTCGAATAAAGCACGAAGAAAAATCCCCCTCCTCTAGCTCAGTAGAGGCTAACGACTAAGGGGAGGGGAGATAATGTTTTTCTCTTCTCTTGTTATGCAGTAGAGTTATTAATGAGTAAATTAGGTTTTCCAATAGGCTTTGTTTATTTATATGAAATGATGGGCTTAGAATTAACTAATTCTTTGAGCCCATCTCCCCATAATACAAGCCTACTTCCTCTATAATGGGTTAAGTTGACTTTCAACTTAGTCCACTTATTAATTAAATCCAATATATATTTAATCTAATTAATATAAGATATTAAGTAATAATCTACTAAATTTGTTAATCCAATAATTAATTTAGAATAAAAGAAAGATAATAAAATAATCCAATTATTTATTATTATTAATTTATTTCAATTAATCTAATTAATTAAATAAATCAATTTGACCATTAAATGACAAATTACCTATTTAACCTTATTTGATAAATTGAGACTTTCTTCGCTTAATTCCTCGAAAACGTGACTCTCTAGGTTTGTCTCAATTGGCAATGAGAGAAAATCAAGGATGTGAGTGTCACCTAGCCAGTCTTGTGGACACACATCAAAACCCAATTGAGATTAAAAAGATTTAATCAATATGAACCTCTAGGTCACAAATACCATGTGAGTACAAGCCTTTCACTGTAATATCCTAATCGAGTAAGAGTCATGGACTATGTGAAACTCACAGGACTCGATGTTGTGCTAAATAACTCATAGTAAGATGACATTACCAAACTACCCCTCGTGTTCCACAAGAGTTAGCTTTCCTGCTTTGGCCGAAGACTTATAATTTCATTTACCTATGATTGCACATGATGTTGACTCGTTTACTACTCAAGACAGTGAATCCTATATCGGCAGTCACCGACGATTGTTGCTTGCCCACTTAGACCATACTTCGAGGTCGATCCCACCAAAGGGTGAACTGGATTTAACTACTCTAATAACAAGTCTAGTGTCACAAGTACAATCTTTGCGACTCCTCAGGTCTAAGGCTCACGCACACTATCGTGACCAGTAACTCAATCATTAACAGTCATTCCATTAATATATCTACGGCACAAGCTCCCACTATTCCCTAGTGACCGACTGACACTCCTTGTCAGAGCTTATGTCATACAAGTCTGGTCATAATGCCTAATTAAGACTCTTTGACTTGTTAACCCTATTTAAATAATCAAGGAATTGACGCTTCTAGTGTCCATCTCCTTAATCCTTGAGGAGTAGAAGCTCACTTTTGATTATTTAGGACTTGGATTGTTACTTATTAATGTCATTAAGATTCATATGAACAAAATAAAATTGCCTTTTATTCCATAGAAATTGTTTGTACAACATAAAGTAAAAGCCCTATACAATCTAATTCCTCATTAGCATTTAGGGCATAATCTTAACAATCTCCCACTTAAACTCAATGCCAATCTGTATGGTATCTAATACTCATATTTTTCAGATGTCGTTCTAGCACCGCATGTGGTAATAGCTTGGTGAGTGGGTCAGCTACATTATTCACTGAATCTATTCTCTGCAAGGTGATATCGCATCTTCCAACAATCTCTCTGATGATGTGATATCTTCTCCCTATGTGTTTGAATTTATTGTGAGAACTTGGTCCCTTAGCTTGCACGATGGCTCCATTGTTGTCACATAAAAGTGGCAATGGGAGCTCCATGTTAGGAACCACTTAAAGTTTCGCCACGAACTTATTTATCCAAACAACCTCTTTGGCAGCCTTTGAGGCAGCCACGTATTCAGCTTCAGTTGTCGAATCAGCAGTTTTGCTTTGCTTGGAAATTTTCCAAGTCACTGTTGCACCATTTAAAGTGAATACAAACCCGGAAGTGGATTTACAATCATCGACGTCTGGTTGGAAATCAGAGTCGGTGTAACCTTCCACTTTAAGTTCTCCATCTCCGCATGTCAAACACATATCCTTAGTCCTTCTCAAGTACTTAAGGATACATTTAACAACGATCCAATGCTGTTCTCCTAGGTTAGCTTGAAACCCTTACCACGCTCACAGTGAAGGCAATGTCTGATCTCGTGCACAACATAGCGTACATGAGACTTTCCACAGCTAATGCATAGGGGATGACATTCATCCTCTTTCGATCTTTCTCACTTTGAGGGCTCATTGATTTGAAAAGGTGAAGTTCCTGTCGCATAGGCAACAGGCCTCTCTTAGAATCTTCCATCCCAAACCTTTTAAGGACCTTTTCTAAGTAGAGGGCTTGGGACAGCCCCATTCTCCTATTCTCTCTATCCCTGCAGATGCGAATTCTAAGGATAGATGTGGCTTCTTCTGACTCTTTTATGGAGAACGTGCGTGAGAGCCATATTTTGACTAATGTCAATAAGCCTATATCATTTCCTATTACTAGAATGTCGTCTATGTATAGGACCAGAAATGATATCTTACTTTCACTGGGGTTTTTTTGTAAACGCATGGTTCATCTTCCTTCTTGACGAAGCTATAGTTCCTAACTTCTTCATCAAAATAAAGATTACAGCTCTGCATGCTTGTTTGAGTCCATAAATGGATCTATTCAATTTACACACCTTATGAGAATATTTGTTAGATATGAAACCTTTGGGTTGTTCCATATAGATGTCCTCCTTAAAGAATCCATCTAGGAACGTGATCTTCACATCCATCAGCCTGATTTCACAATCTAGATGTGTGGCTATAGAAAGTAGAATCCTGACTAATTTGTTCATGGCTACAAGCAAGAAGGTTTTCTCATAGTCAATGCTCTCCTTTTGACTATACCCTTTCGCTACTATCCTGGCTTTATAGGTATTCACCTTGCCATCCGGACCAATCTTTTTCTTATAGATCCATTTGCAACATATCGGTGCAATGCCCTAGGGGTGATCTATTAGAGTCCAGACTTGGTTCGAATTTAAATCCATCTATGTTTCATGGCCTCAAGCCATTTCACAGGGTCTATATGCACCATTGCCTGATCGTAAGTAGAGAAATCATTTGCATAGTTCCATTCTGCTATGATATACAAATTATGCTCTCCCTGTAGATTATAACCATATCTATCAAGCTGTTAAGATACTTTACTTGATCTGCGCGATAGTGGTTGCGTTTGGGTTAGTTCATTTCGAGCTTCCAGAACAATTTTTCTTCCTGCACTACCTTCTCGAACGAATTCTGTTAGGTGTATGCCCTCAATGCCTATGAGAAATTAGATTGAATAGGGCTTTGAACTAATCTCACAACTAGGCCTTCGACTATGACAGACGATCATACTAGAAGTGCACACGGGTCTCAATTTCACTAAGGAGTCGTCCATGAGTCATGGGACCACCTGGCTATTGTTATGCTGTGGGAATTTGATGGGTCGGACTTAAACACAGATTAGTGTACGGTTGCATCACGTACATGAAATGTGAGGCAAACATCTCGAGAGCCACTTAGATGTGGATTGGGCCGTCATGCTTGTTCAAATGTTACTGCCCATTGTCTCACGAGTCATGGAATGAGGTTGGGACACTTGACACTTGAGCCCACTAGAAATAGTTGAATTTCCCATCTTTTGTCAATTGGGGTGATGAATTTCGTAAACTTAGTGGCAGCACATATGTATATTTAAAATTCCTTAATTGCATGTGAATATATGTTAGAACTGAATGCTAATGATCATTTTTCTTTTTATCGCATTTTTACACAGTAATATCATGGAAATCATTTATACTTGTCTATGGATTCTCAAATGCAACAAGTTTGATGGCTTGAAGTAAACCTATTGGCGTTTGGCTTTAGATGTATATCTCAGGGTTAAGGGTCTTGATTACATAATCAAAGGAGAAGTCCCACCTAAACCCAAGCCTGCAACTTGTGCACGTACTTTGGAGTACTGGACGAAGCAAGTCAATGATGAGGCTTATGTTCGATGATTCATATTGTCTATGATGTCTGAGAGTAGGGGTGTTCATGAATTGACTGAACCGAAAAATTAGATTTGGTTTTTTGTTTTTTGGAAAAATTAGATTTTCAGTTTTGAGGTTCAGTCGGTTCGATTAACCGAAAAACCAAAATTCTTTATTTTTGTATTTTTATATTTTTTTATATGGTATAATATATACCAAAAACTATAAAAAATGTGTTTTCTAGTGACAACTTATAGGAAAATAAAGAAAATGAATTAATATTAGTCATTATTTAAATTTAAATTATTTATTTATATCTATTTTTTTTAATTTTCAGAATTTCGGTTAGACTGAAAAATCGAACCGAACCGAACCGAAAATTTTGGTTTTTAACCGAATCGAACCGAACTTTTTCGCTTCGAAATTTTGGTTTGGTTTGGTCCAAAAATCGACCGTTGAACACCCCTATTTGAGCGTATGATTGAGACATATGGAAAGATCAAACTAGCCAAGGATATCGTTGACGAGTTGGAGAGAACATTTGGAGACAAAACACCAAAGGGTGATTGCCCTCATTGCCATGGGATGGAACCCGTAAGCAAGGATTGTCCTGCTGCTTTCAAAAGCCACAACCGAAGGTGTGTTTATTATTGAGGTTAGTTTGTCTATTAACCATGCTTCTTGGGTGTTTGACACCGGTTGTGGTACTCACCTTTGCAATGACTTGCAGGTGCTGTCTAGAAGCAGAGAACTAGAAGACAGGGACATGGTCCTGCGAATGGCTATTGGAGCATTTGTCGCTGTGAAGGCTGTTGGAAAAGTCGTTTTAGTTCTTGAGGATAGTAGTAGGTTTACTTTAAAGGATGTTTATTATGTTTTCGGATTGATTAAGAACCTAATTTCTATTTCTGTTTTGGACAAAGAAGTTTTTTCTTTTAATATAAATAATGATTTTTGTTTAATGTTTTTGGGATCTAAATTAATCATAAGAGCATGTATGTATAACAACCTTTATGTTTACCCATGTACTAATTCTCTTGCAATTCAACCAATAAACATAGGAAAGCGTAAATCTAATGATCTACCTAATGCACAAATCTGGCATGCTAGACTTGGTCATGCATCTAAGGATAGGATTCACAAATTTTCAAGTTTCCTCGAGCTTGATGAAGAAGAGGAACTACCGACTTGTGAATCTTGTCTGAAAGGTAAAATGACAAAGTCACCATTTGGAGGCCAAATGGAACGTGCTAAGGATTTGCTTGAGTTAATTCACACAGATGTGTGTGGACCGCTCAGTGTCAATGCATTGGGGAACTTTTCTTTCTTTCTAACCTTTACAGATGATTATTCTAGGTACGGTTATTTGTATCTTCTCAGATTCAAATCTGAGGCCTTTGATAAGTTTAAGGAATTCAGAAATGAAGTAGAGAAACGAACTGGTAAAAGTATTAAAACTCTTCGATCTGATCGAGGAGGAGAATACTTGTCTGGTGAGTTCTTAGATTATTTGAAATAGAATAGGATTCTCTCTCAGTGGACACCGCCTGGAACGCCACAATCAAATGGCGTATCTGAGCGAAACAACTGCACGTTGATGGACACGGTCCAGTCAATGATGTTGTCCATAGATTTACCTACGTTCTTCTGGGGCTATGCCCTGGAAACGGCGGCTTATCTATTAAATAGATTACCGTAAAAAAATGTTCCTAAAGTGCCTATAAGATGTGGCATGGAAAATCACCCTCATATAAGTACCTAAGAGTATGGAGATGTGCTGCTCATGTCAAGTAGCTAGTGGGAGATAAGTTAGATTGGAGATCTATCTTATGTAGGTTTGTGGGATACCCTATGGAGTCCTATGGGTACTATTTCTATCACATCTTGGAACAAAAGATGATTGTTTCGAGGAGCGCTGTGTTCTTAGAAAAGCAACTCTTTAGTGGGAGCATAAATAGAGTGATAGAACTTGAGGAAACTCAAGAAACACAAACACCACTAGCAGTGAATGAAGATCAAAATGAACCACAAACTGTAAGCACACAAATTCCACCTCTAAGGAGATCCTAAAGGATCCCGAGATAGCCTGAGAGGTACTATGGTCTCTTGCTGAAAAGCAAGAAGGAGAGCATCCTATTGGATGAAGATCCAACGTGCTATGACGAGGCAATGTCCGACAAGAACTAGGGAAAATTATCTGAAGCCATGGAATTTGAAATTGAATCCATGTACTCCAACAAGGTTTGGACCTTAGTAGACCCACCACCTGGCATTAAGGCCATTGGTTGTAAGTGGGTATACAAACGCAAGTTAGGATAATATGGAGAGGTTACCATCTTTAAGGCTCGTTTAGTGGCGAAGAGTTATACTCAAAGGCAAGGAATTGACTATGAGGAGACTTTTTCGCCAGTCGCAATGACCAAGTCAATTAGGATTCTATTGGCTAAATCTGCCTATCTCGATTATGATATTTGGCAGATGGATGTGAAAACGGCTTTTCTCAATGGAAACATTGATGAGGAAATCTACATGGAACAGCCAGAGGGCTTCACATCTAGTGGGAGCGAGCACAAGATGTGCAAGCTACAAAGATCCATTTATGGCTTGAAGTAAGCTTCCCGAAGCTGGAATTTGAGGTTTGATGAAGCTGTAAAGGAATACGACTACATCAAGAATGGTTATGAACCATGTGTGTACAAGAAAGTTAGTCGGAGAGCCATAAGCTTTTGGATGCTCTACATTGATGACATTGTTCTCATTGGGAATGATGTAGGAATGTTACAATCAACGAGGGGTTGGTTGTCGACCCAATTTTCAATGAAAGATATGGGAGAAGCATCCTACATTCTTGGTATGAAGATACACTGAGAAAGGGAAAGTAGATTGCTAGGACTCTCCAATCTAAGTACATAGAATGAATCTTGGATAGATTTAGTATGGGAGATTCTAAGAAAGAACTTCTTCCAGCTAGGCATGAAATCTCTCTCACTAAATCGATGTCCCCAAGGACACCCAAAGAAAGAGAGAGAATGTCAAAGATTCCCTATACTTCGGCATTAGGAAGAATTATGTATGCTATGCTATGTACTTGACCGGATGTGTCTTATGCACTTAATGTAGCAAGCCAGTTCCAGTCAAATCTAGGGAAAGACCACTGGACTGTAGTGAAAGCGATCCTAAAGTACTTAAGGTGTACTCAAGATCTCTTTCTGGTATACGGTAGAGGAAAATTAGAAGTAGAGTGTTACACGGATTCTAGTTTTCAATCGGACCTAGACGATCTTAAATCGATATCCGGATATGTGTTTATACTCAATGGAGGAGCTATAAGCTAGAAGAGCTCCAAGCAGGAGACGATGGCTGACTCCACCGCGGAAGCTGAGTATATAGCTGTTGACTGTTAAAGTAGTAAAGGAAGCTATTTGGATAAGGAACTTTATCCATGAATTAGAGGTAGTTCTCTCCATTCTTAATCCAGTGCTTCTGTACTGTGATAATAATGGAGCTATAGCTCTATCATAAGAGCTTAGGTCTCACCAAAGATCCACACACATTCTTAGACGATATCATCTTATCAGAGAGATAGTGGAAAGAGGCGACGTTTGAGTAGAATGAGTCGACTAGGCCGAAAATGTAGCAGACGCCTTCACCAAAGCTCTGAGTCAAAGTGTATTAGAAAAACATATGGAAATGATGAGACTAAAGTACAAGGGCAACTGGCTCTAGGGCAAGTGGGAGATTGATAGTGTTAGGTCCCCTACGAACCATTTGTTTTGGGCTCTGCCATCTTAAATGTAAAACACTATGACAGTCTTGTTTTAAATATATTGAATGTTTATTAATGATATGCTTCTTTATTGTTATAAGTAGTGTTAGTATAGATAAAGATCACATGGATTACATATGGTTAGGGGAGCGGTCAGGATACATATGGAATACTCTTAAAGACCTTAATCCTAAATACTGTTCCAAGTAATAAAGGCTGTGAGATGTGGGATATCACCGGCCTCATCAAGACTTGTTCATGCATGTAACTCTCCCAAAAGGTCGACGCATTCCATTTTTGATGGCTTGTATGGCAATACATGTATGAAGATTCATACTTTGATTATAGAATTGAACGGCCCCGCTAAAGGACTCCTATTTGGTGCTGTCAAACATGGAGTCCTTGGGTTTTGTAGTGTGAGATTAATCCTTAGACTTGAGATGTTATTTGGAAAGGGTACCATCCATTATGCTTTGATATGCACGTGCACTCTAGGAGAGTCATATGACGTGTATGTTTGGTATATTCTTATAGTGCAGTAGAACAAGTGGCAGTCGGAGAGGAATTCATCTAGGGTCACTAGTACCCGGTATTTCTTATGTTGTTGCAAGAATCTAAATGATAGTTAAAAGCCTTTGATCAAAGCGATTGTCGTCTAAGAGGGATTTGTGGTCCCGGATTAGAAGACTGGATCATTAGATGTCATAACACAGTCATAGTTTTTAAGGTTATTAGGGTTCGATCGTCGCCATACCCTAGACCATAGACGGGAAACTGATAAGGGATTCTACTCATATAACGATCCTGACTCGAATAGGTTTGCTTTTCATCATCGACATGTAGGAAGTCGTGGCGACGTTGCTAGACATCAAAGCACGACCAATAAGAGCCTTGGATTAATTTGGTGAAATTAATCCAAGGTCTAGTTAATTATTTAGAATAATTAATCTAGCCTGAGGGGACTTATTGCTAGCTTGTCAACTAGCCTGAGGGGTCACACACATAACTTAGTGTAGTACCTATTAGCTAGTTAATTCATTGTGAATTAATGGAGGGATTAATTAATTGAATTTAATTAATAAAAAAAAAGAATTAATTAAATAGAATTAATTAATGGTCCTGTAATTTAATAGTGAAATATTAAATTGGGAAGGACTAATTTAATAAAGAGAAAGAAAATAAAATAATATATATATATATACACACACATGTGTGCACGTGTGGCATGTATATGTGTATGTGTGGATTTGGTGGAAAGATTTATCTTGCTCACCAAGTTTGTAAATATATATATGTATATATATTAACTAATATCCTATAAATATATTTATTAGGATCTTTAATTGGTTAAAGTAACTAATTAAAAAAGGAAAGATCTTATTTGATGTATGTTAGGATATTAAGAGATATGGTGATATCTAGTTAGTTGAAAAGAGTCCAACTATTTAAGGAGAGAGAATAAAAGAAAAAGGAAAAATACAATATATATATACATATACACGCCTCTCCCTATTTTTTAAGGGAGTGGGGCATATGTGTGTGTGTATGGTTTACCCTAGGTGGACTCTATATATATGTGTTCCACCTCTTTTAAAATAATGAAGGATTTGACAAAAAAATTATACAAGTCTTTTTCTCTCATTCTCTCCCATTTTTCTTTCTCAATATTTCTTCAAACTCATGTGTTGATTGCAAAGAACACTAAAATAATTGCAAATCCTTTTTCCTCAGAAAGCCAAGATTTGATATTCTCCTTGCTAGCACTGGTGGAGATAATTGAGGGTACGAGCTAAGGTGTGGATACATCTCAGAGGCACAACGCTTGGGGCGCTAGAGCAAATTCAAATTCGAAGACTGTAGCAGGGAGTAGCTTAAAAAGACTTTGCTGCTTTAAGGTTTACAAGAGGTAAACACGAGTAAACCTTTTTCTAGGGTAGTTTTGAATCTGATGGTACCATGTCGACCTCGCCCTAATTTCGGGGATACAACTTTATTTTTTTAAATTATATGTTTTTCGCTGCACCGGTGTCCTCGGGGGTTGTACCAATTCCAACAGTATTGAACACCTCAATGAGCCATTTCATTGAAAAAGGCCCGCAAATGTTAGTATGTATTAAACCAAGGACTTCATTAGCTCGTTCAAAATACCCCGTAAAGGGTGACCTAGTCATTTTACCTTTGAGACAAGATTCGCAAGTGGGAAATGGGTCCGATCCCAATATGCTTATTAGCCCATCTTTTTCAAGCTCGCGAATTTTGTACTCTCCAGCGTGACCTTGTCTCAAGTGCCAGATGAGTCTTTGGTTTGTCCCAGACATACCTCATCTCTTGGTGATTGTATTCACAATACATCTATTTTGGACATTTACGTAGGATAAACCATTTAATAAAGATGCAGAGCCAACAAATTTATTTCTAAAATAAATATTGTAAACATTGTTCAAAAAACGAAAATCATATCCAAGTCTAACTAAAACGAGAATTGAACAAATATTTTAAGCCCACTGGGCAAAACAAGGCAATCATTTAAAGTAATTAAATGTCTAGTAGATAAAACTAAAAAAGTAGATCTTATGTAAGTAGCTGCCACACTATGTTCGCTGCCAACATGGATCATCACTTTTTACTTCTCGAGCTTCCTACTTCTTTCCTGACCCCGTTTCAAAACACAGACATAAGCACTAGCTCCAGAGTCTAGAATCCATGAATTGGAGAATACAGTCATAGAACAATTAGTTTCTAAAACATTAAGCTCCATAGCTGTAGCAGCTCTTGCCTTTCGTATGGGACATTCACATCTACAGTGGCCCGTCTCCTTGCAGTAAAGGCAAGTATTTGATCTTTTCAGATTCTCATTATGTATATCTACATCTTCAGGTGCTTTCCTCTTGTAGCAACCAGTCAACATTACTACTTTTGTGGGCTCTTTTTTCTTTTTCTTGGGTTCTGTAGGCCCAGCAATAGAAGCGATGTATGCACGTCTGAATTCCTTACATTTCATCTCACTTTGTGCAGTAATGAGCTTGTTCATTAGCCCAGATAGTGAACACTCAACATCGTTCATGTCAAAATTCACAATGACCTGACTGAAGAAAATAGGAAGTGATTAAAGGATGAGGTCTATTTGAAGGTGGAAATCCATGTGAACAATGAACTGGCTGAAGGAATTAGGAAGTGATTAAAGGATGAGGTCTGTTTGAAGGTGGAAATTCATATGTAAATCTAGTGACTGCAACTTCTCAATCATAGAAATCATCTTCAATGCATGGTCAACCACGTTTTCATCTTCCTCCATCTTTGCCCTGAAGAACTCTTTCGACAAGAAGTATCGAACAGTCCTACTGGGCGTTCCAAATAGCTCGTTTAAATGAAGCAGTATGGTCCTTGCACTATCCATTCTTTCATGGGAGTGCTGAAGATCATCACTCATCGAGCTAAGCATTAACCCTCTGGCTCGTGCATTGTCCGTGACCCAGTCTTTGAAAAAGGAATGCACACTCTCGTCCGCATCTACCAAAGGGACGGTGGGATGGTTCATGTCCAAGACATAGCCGATTAACTCGTATCCAAGGACTATCCTGAAGTTTCTAAGCCAGTCGATGAAGTTCGGTCCAGTGAAGGACGTTTTTCTCAAGCAATGCAAAAAGCGGGTTGTTAACCATTTTGAGAGAGATAAATAAAGAACTGCAGAGAATAAAGAAATATTTAATTAGATTATTATGTTGTAGACCAAGTAAAATAAACTGGACTTTGAATTTTCACTTGGCTCCCATGACATTATTTGAATCATTACACTCCCACTGCAATATTCGAAAATCTCGTTGGAAAGACTTCGTAGTGAGTTATTCTGTTCTTTAATAAATTCGGTGAGTTGTAACCTGTCACGCTAATACTTAACGTGCTTTAATAGCAAGTGTACTAGTCGCGGTAGTAATAAAGTGGACTAAAAGTCCGGGTTGTCGAACCACAGGGACTTGAATTTTTAGCTTTTGATTAATGAAAATGGACGAAAGTAAATTGCACTATAACGAGAAACAAGCGAAGAACAAAGAGAAACAGACTATAGATTAAATCTCAAGAGCGATAAACGACTAAGGCACATGCTACAACCTAATCTACGCATCAATATACGTGAGCTACTCTTCGAATTACTAGACTCCTATTGCTTTGGTGGAAACTCCTTAATTAACTATTACCCGATGTCTCGGCACATAACAATCCTATGATTGATTGACGGTTCTCTAAATATGTCTATCCGAGAATCTAATCAATAACCACGCATTAACGTTCTAGAGCTTCCCCGGATAAATCCAGCTAACAGCACCCGGAAATCTTTACCTATTTCTAGGAGCAATTCCACATTAGTTTCGGATGATGTGTTGATTTCTTTGAACCCTAACCTATCTTCTCTCGAATGACTAGATTAGGCACAATAGCAAGCATATGGTGATCAAACACATGATTGGAATAAAAGCACAAAATCAACACACAAAGCAATAGGAGAATTAATACGAAAATTAACTTCACATATAATGATTTGTAAATTAGGCCTTCACATGGCTTTAGTTCTACAAGATTAGCTCATATTCAATAGCTCAAGAAGGTCTAAAACAATCATATACATAGTTATTAACATAAACATGTAAATGAAATGCAAAAGAAACTCCCTAAGTCTTGAATGATGATGAATCCTTGCTTGTAGCTTCAATCTCTAGCTCAATCCCCCTTCTTCCCCTTCAATTGTTGACGAAATTGTGGCTCAAAACCCAGCAAAGTGTCTCCAATTCCCAGATTTTCGAACCTTCTTTCAATCTGAAATTTAGCTTTTAAACAATTGAAAAACGGTTACGCCGGCGCCTAGGCGCGGGAAATACGGCGCCTAGGCGCGGCCTACGTGGCATACTTTTCTTGGGGGAGAAGTCCGGCGGCGCCCAGGCGTGGATAGTACGGCGCTCGGGCGCAGGTATAACGGCGCCTAGGCGCGGGTAGTGCAGTGCTGAGGCGCGGTCAACAGGGATCAAGTTTGTTGTTCTTGATCGGCGCCCGAGCGTGGTCAGATCGGCGCCTGGGCGTGGTCGACAGGCTTCAAAAAGTGTCGTGCACCGTTTTTCGCCTTTTTCTTCGTGTGCTCTCGTTTATCACCTGAAATCACTTAACACCCCAATTAAACGCAACTGTGGCATGATTTAGGCAATAAATAACTCCAACAATATCAGATCATAGGCTCAAAAACACGTAAAAACGCCTCTTATCAACACCCTTTAATGATATATGGCTCACTAATTTATTAAAGCGGCAATCTTTGCCAGTATTGTCAAACATGAGATTCAATCTTTAGTTTGGCTCATAGATCACGTGATCACAACCTTTTAACGATATATAGGTTGTGATCTATCTGAACTTGGGCCCATCAACTCTTATCACTTTAACAATTGAATTCCACCTTGCAACCCTCTGTCGATATATGGAGTTGAATTTGTTTCGATTGATGGCATCAAATGCATTTAGAAAACTTAAATAAATGTCACGATGTAAACCCCAACTTACTAGGAAGAAATCATGCACTAAGACATTAATTTAATTCTCCTAAGTTCGATGGAGAGTTGGGTCATCCAATTTCCTTTTATTCTAAATTCAATATTATTCCAATGGGAAAATTTTGCGTTTATTTGGTCTCACTTGGCACATTCTCCATTTATAGCATGCATACATGGATTATAATAATAGAAAACGCCTGGCAATTCTATCACGCATGCTTTCCATGGACTTATCTAGATTGAGGGTTAAATCTTATAAGTTAGACATAGGTTAGATCTTATAATAATGCAAGTATAATTTTAATACTTAAAAGATATGAAAATAAGACAATTAACTAATACAGAATTTAACTAAGATGATAAATGATGGGAGAAGCGATTAAGACACATACATCAACACATATTACTTGTTTCTATATGATTGTTATTTCTTCAAGTTATTAGACTACCGTGTTGTGGTGGAAAATTCCTTAAGATTATTATCAATTCAATCCCTCGCTCCTGATAACCTATGCTAGATTGGGTGTAGCAATCTCTCTTGCATGCAATAAGAACTAAAAAATTTCCCGGATAAATCCGGCTAACAGAATCCGGAGTGTGTAGCCATCCCTAGCATCAACTAACTTAGAAGATATTATGATTTCATTAGCACCCTAACTTACCTTCTCCCGAATAATTAAGCTAGGCAATTAATCAAACACATGGTAGCTAATCACATGAATATGGTAAAAGCACAAAAATCATAATACATGGCAGTCATAGAATTAACTTGAAGTAAACAACTTCATATATTATGCAAGTTCAGGTCTCAATCTAAGAAATTAGTTCATAATTATAAAAGAAAAGATACAAAGAAAAAGATAAGCATTCATACACAAAAATCTATCTAAGTCTAAGAAACTCCCTATTGTAGAAAATAATCTACTTCCTTCTTCTTGCTCTTCAAAACTATGTAATCTTGGTCCAAAAGTAACCAAGAATATGGAAGAATCAAACCCTAACCCTATTATTCCGAGTTTTCTTCCTTCTAGCTGCCCTCCTCTGTCTGGGGAACTGACCTTTTATATATAAAGGTAGAAAAACAGAATCTAATCCGGAAAAGACTTGTAATTACTGAAAACTCGTACAACGATCCCCACGTCCGTATGTAATGTCACCCAGGGTTCGTATGTTGACCTCTTTAAGTATCCTTTGACTCGCATCTCACGTTCAAATGTTGCGTTTCTTACGTCCATGCGTAATGTCCTTCTCACGTCCGTACGTTGATCCACTGGCGTCCGTACGTGAGTCCCTGAATTCTCGGATTTTTTACTGAATATGTGCATTATTCCCTTGCTTTCCTCAATTGTGATGATTTATGACTTGTACTCAACATCCAACATATTACACACATTTGTGGCATAAATTCACTCATAATCGAACCTAAATCATGTAAATATATGAGACTAAATTGCGTAAATCTTCACCTGCTCGCACACACAGCGCCCGCTGGGTGAGGTGCTGTGTGGACCAGCGGGCCGCGTGACACGTAGTCGGGTGGCGCGTGCTTTACATGTGCTGCCCGTTAGGCAACATTGTCTGGACTTCTCCAAGTTAAATTTCAGCAACTTTTCAAACCACATATTCATGTTCATGCATTAATTCATGTCCAATACAAAAAATTAATATATATATATATAAAAATTCACACAATCGTCTAACAACACAGATTTAACTTTCAAAAATTTAAATCTATACATGAGAAAATATAATCTAACAATATTTTTCATCATAAACATAAATTTCCAACACATTCATATCGAAAAATCATTAAAAACCATAAAGTTGACTCTGATATTACTGTTGTGAATCCTGGTTCATGTGCAACGGCAGAAAAAAAAATCCGAATTCACAAACGGATCACTTTTGGATTTGTTGGTCCCAAGTGGTATGCGAAAAGGTCTAGAAGAGGGGAGGGTCGAATAGACCGTGAAATTCTTTTTGAATTTTAAGACTTGTTTTTAGAAAGATAACTTAGATAGTAGCTTTGAGTACTTGATCAAGATGGATCAGGTGCTCAACACTTATATCAGGATTAGCTCAGCGGAAGATTTTTACAAGTCTCTTGATGTGATTAGACAGGCGCTTAGAAAATACGTAGTTGCTTTGATTTTTAGCTTGCAAAGGTATGCTTTATGACAATGTGATGAGAGGACAATAAATAAAGCAATGGAACAGTAAAGAATGAAAGACATAAGAATTGAAAGGCTCACTGGGTGTGTGTAATCCCAGCTACGTCCTTCTACTCTTTTCCATAATGGAGGAATTCACTATAATGAATCACAAAGCTTCACAAAGATAGTTTAAACACATTAGCAAATGGTGATGACTTGATCTTGAGTTCCCTGATCACGCAGATTTCAACTCGGCTAAGATCTTCTTCTAACAAGCTTCTCTCACTCAGAAATAATGCTTCGTCTTCAACAACTTCGTCACACATAGTGAAGAGGTTAATGGTTTTTATCAAGGGTTTGTTTGATTTGGAAAGTTCAAACACTTTTGAAATATATCTTTAAAAATGGTAGTTCTTCTATGAAGAGTAAGAGATATTGGTTTGGCTGTAGAGATGTATAGCCTTAAAAAGATTTTGGCTATAGGGGATTTAAGCTTTTTCGTGTATGGATAGATTTCAACAGCGTAAGTGTATATCAAGTTTTTGATAATTTTCTTGGTATTTAGGGTTGAACTATGAGGATCTATTTACAGACTTTCTTAACGGACACATGTAGGCACGTGTTCAGCACGTAGCATGTGAACTGGTCCTTTTCTAACATCTCCGAAAATTCTGCTGCACAAAGTTGGTAGCAGGCTTACTATGAATTGACAGCCAATGGGGAAGGCTTATCTGTACGTCAATAGTCCTTATCTCATCTAATGCTCTTATCAAGCATTTAATGCATTTGAATTTAATTCCTGTTGGAATTAAATGTCTGTTGAATGTTGCATTTAAGTCCTTGTTGATTTCATATTTAATTCAGGTGAATCCAAATGCTCGTGGTTTGATCACCTTGAATGATTCTCAAGCGCTTGGCAGCCGCTTAAAGAATCTCTTATCTTCAAAGTCTTCAGACGCTGATCTTCATTTTCTTATGATAGACTCATCTTGAATTGTATCATAGCTCATGTGCTAGACACTAGTCTAAAACTATAAAGATAAAAAGCCTTATCTAAAAATTACAACTCGATAACTTTAAACGCTTAGACATATTCTATTAAAGATAACTTACATAATCTTTGGGGTCTGACATAAAACCTATCTTGTCATCATCAAAACATCTAGCATGAAATTTTCTAACAGGATTTTAATATTTTTATTTGAAGACTAAAAATATGAAATCTAATTTCATCGATTTACTAACCTTTGTGAAGAATCGAATTCTTGATCTATCGGGTTGCAGTAATTCTGAACTCCTGCCTTTAGATATCATGACGGAAGAAGGTTGAAGAAAAAATTTGCCGCCTTTGCACTCTGAGAGGCTGACGGCTACACCCGCGGGGGGAGGGGGGTTCTCTTCTTCTTTCTTCGCTGTCAAGTCACTTATGAGAGTCTTAGGTTTTTAAACTAGGTATTAGATATTTATAAGGAATGATGGGTTTGAAATTAATTAATTCCATGAGCCCATCCAACTCTTCTAAACACGCCTACCACCATCCTACATGGGCTAAGTTGACTTTCAACTTAATCCAATTATTAATTAAGTCTAACACATTTTAATCTAATCGAAATATGATATTAATTAATAACCTTCTAAATTAAATAATTCAATAATTAATTTAAGATGGGATGATTATAATAAATACATCTAATTATTTATTATTAATTAATTTCTATTAATCAATTAATCAAATAAATTAATTTGTCCATCAAATGACAAATTACCTAATTTATGTATTTGACAACGAAAGAATTTTTTTCGCTCAATTCATTTAAAGTGTGACTGCCTAGGTTTGTCTCAATTGGCATTGGGAGAAAACTAAGGATGTAAGTGTCACCTAGCCAGTCTCGTGGATTCACACTGAAACCCAGTTGAGAGTAAATATATTAGATCAATACGAACCTTTGGGTCAGAGACACCCTGTGAGTATAAGCCCTTCACTGTAACATTCCGATCAAGTGAGAGTCATGGTTGTTAGGAATCCTTTTGGGGGGAAAATGCAGCGGAAGAATTGAGGATTCCTAGAGTCGAATCACTTTAATGTAGTTTGATGATTTTCAAAGGTTTTTCCAAATTAATGAAATTGAGTACCTTTTCGATTTCGTATTCTTGAATTCGAGTAACAACAACTCTCTTAGAATTCTTGTCTCCAAAGATTCACACGAAACGAGCCTTCCAAAGATCCCAAAAAATTTCCTCGTGGTGGTGGTGGATGGCTAGAAAGAATAGTAGGGATAGGAGTTTCCTTCATTTTGTGTTATGCAATTAGGGTTAGGAGTTTTGTTGCAGTTGGAGATATCTATAAATCTCTTGACTTGTGCAACAAGTAGGAGACCCCTCTTGGACTCCTTATGGCCGTCCCTAGGGCGTCTTTGGACAGTCAAGGTGGGCTTAAGTTGGCCCGGTCAGCTTAGTCCACCTTTTAATATATATTTAATTTAAATCCTATTTAAATCCAAAAAATATATAATTAATTAAGTCCATTTAATTAATTCTTTACTTAAATAATTTAATTTAATTTAATCTAATTAAATTAAATATTTAATTTATTAATTCACCATTAAATAAATATGTCCAATTAATTTTATGTTTTTAAAAGATTAACACAAAAAAGACATCATGTTCGTTTCTTACAGCGCGACTCTTTAGGTTCGTCTCAATTGCAATGAGAGGAATTACCATAGTATGTGAGTGTCACCTAGCCAGTCCTGTGACTCACATTGTAACCCAATTGAGTACGAAATGAACGAATCATTTACGATCCTCTAAACCATAAATACCGTATGTGTATAAGCTATTCACTGACGTATCCCGATCAAGTGAGAGTCATGGTATATGTCAAACTCACTAAACTTGATATTGTGCATTTAATCATATCATAATAGACCAGAATAATTTCTCGTTTACTATCGAGATAGTGAATCCCATCTTGGCGATCACATCACAAGTGCTACTTGACTCATTGAGATCGCACTTCGAGGTCGGCCCCACCAAAGGGTGATTTGGGCCTAACTACTCTAGTAACATATTCAACAGTACAAGTACATTGATCATGATCCCTCAAGTCTAAGGCTCACGCATACTATTATGATCAGTAATCTAATCATTGACAGTATAAGGCCCAGCCCAGCGATTAATATTATATATTTATATATTTAATATATATATATATATATTAATAATTATTGGGTTTGACCCAATAGACAAATTTGACCTGGATTTATCAATTTCCCCTTTTTCCTAATAAAACTGGTTTTATTTTTCTAAAATTAAATTACATTTAATTAGTTAAATAAATCCAATTTATTTAATCGTTTTGAATCATAAACTAATTTTCTATTAATTTATGACATAATTAAATCTATTTAATTATAAAAGTCAAATCCAATTTAACTAATTAAATCTAATTTAATTTTAGAAAAACAAAACTAATTTTATTAGGAAAAATAGGAAATTGACATATCCGGGTCAAATTTGTTTATTGGGTCAAACTCAATAATTATTAATATATATATATATAAATATATTAAATATAATATTAATCGCCGGGCCGACCTTAGACTGTCAATGATTGGAATTAATGATCATAATAGTATACGTGAGCTTTAGACCTGAGGGGTCATGATCAATGTACTTGTACTGTTGAATTTGTTACTAGATTAGTTAGGCCCAAATCACCCTTTGGTGGGGTCGACCTCGAAGTGCGATCTCAATAAGTCAAGTAGCACTTGTGAAGTGATCGCCAAGATGGGATTCACTATCTCAATAGTAAATGAGAAAGTATCATGTGCGATCATAGGCAAATGAAATTATAAGTCTTTGGCCAAAGCAATGAAACTAACTCACATAAGACATGGAGGGTAGTTTGGTAATTTTATTATGCTATGATTTAATGCACAGTATTGAGTTTAGTGAGTTTGACATATTCGATGACTCTCACTTGATCGGGATACGTTAGTGAAGGGCTTTTACACATATATACGGTATTTACGGTTTAAAGGTTCATAAATGATTCGTTCATTTTGTACTCAATTGGGTTATGATGTGAGTCCACGGGACTGGCTAGGTGACGCTCACATCCTATGGTAATTCCTCCCATTGCCAATTGAGATGAACCTAAAAAATCGCGCTATAAGAAACGAACAGGATATCTTTTTGTGTTAGATAAAATTAATTGGATGGATTGATTTTATGGTAAATCAATAAATTAAATATTTAATTTTATTAGATTAAATTAAATGATTCAAGTAAATAATTAATTAAATGGAATTAATTAATTAATAATATATATTTTGGATTTAAATAGGATATAAATTAAATATATATTAAAAGGTGGACTAAGTTAACTGGGCCAACAAAAGCCCACCTTGATCGTCCATGGAGCCCTAACGGGCGGCCATAAGGAGTTTGAGGAAGGACTCCTACTTGTTGCATAAGTCAGCAGAGTTATAGATAGCTCCAACTGTAACAAGACTCCTAACCCTAATTGCATAACACAAAATTAAGGAAGGAAACTTCTATCCCTAAAATTCTCTCTAGCCGTCCACCACCACCACGAGGAGAATTTTTGGAGATCTTTGGAAGGCCAGTTTCTCGTGAATCTTTGGAGACAGGAATTCTAGGAGAGCTGCTGTTACGTGAATTCAAGAATACGAAATCGAAAAGGTAATCAATTTCATTTATTTTTGAAAAATCTTTGAAAATCATCAAACCACGCTAACGTGATCCAACTCTAGGAATCCTCAATTCTCCCGCTGTGTTTTTTGCTCAAAAGGATTCCTAACAGTAAATACCCAGGTGATTGGATTACTGCGAGCCGTGTTCGAATATATCAATTCCATTGGTATATCTTGTTGTGTATATATATATTTACATATAATAATAATATATATATGATATGGGTTATTTTATTTGTTTATATATATATATATATAAGAAAGAAAGAAAGAAATTAAATGTTAGTGTTGAAAGTTCCAAGGCGGTTCCAATTGAATCGAAAGGTTGGTTTCCAATTAGTCTAACGTTTCAATCACCTGAGATGGTCAAAGTACCATTTTGGATCAAGTTGTTTCACTTTGCCGAAAGGGTGTCTCGAATTGGAAGTACCGATTCAGTTGAGCCGAAAGGGTGTCTCGAATTGGAAGTACCGATTCAGTTAAGCCGAAAGGGTGTCTCGAATTGGAAGTGCCGATTCAGTTGAGCCGAAAGGGTGTCTTGAATTGGAAGTACCGATTCAGTTAAGTCAAAGGGTGTCTTGGTTGGAAGTACCGTTTCGATTGAAAAGGTGCCTTTCGGTGGAAACTTTTGGAAGTCGATAAATACTTCCTATGTGCTTGGCTGAAAAACACCGATATTACACTAAGATATTCAAATATTTCTCTCTTTCTTTCTATATTTTTCGAGTCTTTTTATATTGGTAGTTGGTCGAGTTTTGCTCTTAAGAATTTCGAAGGAGTGTAGCCTTGCGAAATTAGTTGATAGGCTTTGTATCCTAGAGTTGTGTTTCTTGAGACCATCTACATCTATAGTGGGAGAAATATATACCTTAAAGATATCATCTTTAAAGGTTTGCCTAGCCTATTGATTTTCATAAGAATTGTTCCATACCCACATTTTATACAACAATTTTTAAGGTATATATTTTTCTATAATGGAGTCGGTTCTTGTGAAAACACAATTGCATGAAGGAGACAAACTCGAACGTCTTAATGGTTTGAATTACAAATGTTGGAGTCTCAAGCTTGAATACCTACTGACAATTTTTAAGGTGTTCTATGTTCTGTCGGAACCATGTCCAACCGAGGCTTCAAGTTCCAGTCAAAGTACCAAAGCAAATTCTGGTTCTGCCCCGAGTACCGAACCGGATTCCAGTAGAAGTTCCATTCCCGCTACTAGTGTTGCTGTGGCACAAAAGTCGGAAGCAGAAGCAAGAGTGAAGAAGTGGAAGGACGATGATTTTTTTGTCGCTACTATTAGGAATTTCATTGTTAGATGTTTTGATGATGACAAGATAGGATTTCATGTTAGACCCTAAAAGAATGTAAGTTTACACTTTCATAGAATACTTGTATAAGCGTTTGAAAGTTTGTTAGTTTTTTAGGCTTGTAGTTTTTATCTTTGTAGATTTTAGACTAAGTATTAGATACCGAGTCGCTAATAGAATTCTAGGTGAGTCTATTAGAGATGAAGTTGAAGATCAGCGTTTAAATTCAAGTGAAGATGAAGATTAGTCTTAAGCGTCTGTCAAACGCTTAAGAGTCTATTTCAGGAGTTATGAATCAAGCGCTCAAAGAATACTCAAGCGATTCACCTGGAATACTTCCTCAAGTCATCCAATCAGCAACGGACATTTATTTCCAACGGAAATAAATTCAAAGTGCATTAAATGCGATAAGATAGTATGACTTGTGGACAAGCCACCTTTTGACTAGACTGTCAGTTTTTCAAGTTCAACCTGCTCCTGTCCAATCGGAATCAGCAGAAATTAAGGAATGTTAGAGCGAAACTATTTAACGTGCCTGCGTGGGGTAAACGCACCTGATTGTGTCCAATGGACAAACCCCAAGAAACCCTATAAATAGTACCCTTCAGCTATCTCTGTGTGTGTGTGAAAAGACGTAAATGTGAAAGAGAGCTGAGAAATAATTTGAGAGAAAAGCTTGCAAACCCCATAGCCAAAATCCTTCAAGCTTCTCAAATACATTCCAGACAGTCACCCGATATCTCAAACATCTTCCAAGAAGAAGCTTACACTATTTTTGAGATATCCCAAGTTGTTTGAACTTCCCAACATCAAAAAAACCTGTTACAATAAACCCTCAAAATCTTTCATCTGAGTGAGAAAGTTTGTTGACTTCACAAGCAGTATTTTTGAGTAAGAGAAGCTTGTTGAGGAAGGTCTTTATTGGAGCTAAAGTCTGTGTGATCAAGGAGCTCAAGGCCATCTTGGAGAAGATCTTTATTGGGGCTAAAATCTATGTGATCAAGGAGCTCGAGATCGTCTTTCCAGGAGCAGAGGATTGAAGTGGCTTGCAGCAGAAATCTGTGTGATCAACGAGCTCAAGTCATCCACATCCATCGCTTCCTTTATCCCTATTTTGTAGAAGTCTCTGTGTGACTCTTCGATAATTAATATAGTGGATTTTCTCCAAGTGTTAAAAGAAGAAGAAGGACGTAGATGGGATTACACCACCCGGTGAACCTTATAAATTCTTTGTGTCCTTTACTGCTTTATAGCTTTACTTTGCATTTGCATATTATATCTCTAAAAGGCTTTAAAACAGTGAAGCGACTATTTGGAAAAAGAGAATGCTAAGCTTTCAAATCAGTCTTAAGCGCTTCGCCAAGCGCTAAGTTCTCTAAGCGTTCAAAACGATTTAAGAAAAGCAACTAAAGAAAAACTTTGTGACGCTAAACACTTTCAAAGAGAAGACTTAAAATCATTCCGCTGTGCTAACCCTGATTAAAGAACTGAACGCTTAAACCTGAGTGGTTATAGTATTCAAATTTTGAGTCTAAGTTAATCTTTTCAAACAGTCTTCAAGTAAACGCTTAGCCAAGCGCTTACATTTCAAGCGTCCAAATCAATCTTAATACAAATATTTTTGAAGTCGAAAAAGACTTCAGGGTCTATTCAACCCCTCCCCCCCTTTCTAGACCCTTTCGTATGCCACTTGGGACCAACAACTACACTATCCTCCAGTTGCTCAACAACACTTTGTTCAACGTGTTTCACATTCACAAAATAGCAGCGGAATTTTGGAATGCTATTAAACGAAGGTACGTAAATGAAGATGCTGGAAATAAGTCTTTTTTGGTTAACAAGTATGTGGAATACAAGATGGTTGATTCTAAACCTGTTATTGATCATGTTAATGAACTTAATGACATTACAATGGAATGTGTCGATGTGGGTGAACCCATCACCGAAACTTTTCAAGTTTCTACCATCATTGGGAAACTTCCACCTTCATGGAAGGATTATCAAGAGAAGTTGAAACACAAGAAGAAGTCTATCACTTTAGATGAAATTCTTCAGGGCATCCAAATTGAGACTGAAAGTCTTCAAAGGGGTAGTTCAACTATGGTGAAAAATGATGGTACTAACTACTTAGAAGAGAAAAGTGGTCCTGGAACTTCCAAGGGATACCATGGAAAATTCCAGAAAAGGAAGAACTTTCATTCTAAGATGAATGGTGGGAATGGCAGAAAGAAGAAGAAAATTTCTTGCTATGTTTGTGGTAAACCGGGACATTTTGCTAAAGAATGTCGGTATCGCAAAGTACCAAAGAAAGAGAATGAGACAAACATGATTATGGATGATCTTGTTGGTATGCTTACCGAAGTTTGTCTTGTTGGTCAAGCCGACACCGATTGGTGGGTGGATTTTGGTGCAACATGTAATCTTACTTCAAATGGGAACTTGTTCAAAACATATGAAGAATTGGACAAGATTAAAACTGTCTACATGGGAAATTCTTCAACCGGTGTGGTTTTGGGCAAAGGAACAGTGGAACTTCCGCTCACTTCCGAGAAGACATTAACTTTGAAGATGTTTATAATATTCCTTCTTTTAAGAAAAATGTTGTATCAATCCCTAAGTTGGACTCTAATGGCTTTAAACTGGCTTTTGGATCTCAACAAGTGATTATTACTAAGAAAGGGTCATTTGTTGGGAAAGGCTACATTAAAGACAATATGTACTTGTTGAGTATCAATAAAGCTATTTCTAGTTCTTCTTAGTTTTATGGTTCAAATTATAATTATGTTATTGAGCATGATAAACATGATTTTTGGCATCATAGATTAGGACATATTGGTTTAAATGCTATGTCTCGCATGATTAGTTGTTAATTAATTCCTAAAAATTCATCTAGTAATTCTATGAATAATTGTGAATGTAAAACCAATTTTAAAAGTGTTAGTAGAACATCATCTTTACTTGAATTAATTCATACGGATTTATGTGATAATAAAGAACATGTCACTAGAGGTGGAAAACGTTACTTTATTACTTTTATAGATGATTTCTCTAAATTTACTTATGTGTACTTACTTAGAGCAAAAGATGAGGCCTTTGATAAGTTTAAAATCTTCAAAAATGAAGTTGAAAACCAAATTGGTTTAACGATCAAAAGATTAAGATCCGATAGAGGTGGTGAATATCTCTCTAATGATTTTAAAGAATTTTGTTTACAAAATGGTATAATTAGAGAGTTTTCGGCACCAAATACTCCTCCACAAAACGGAGTAGCCAAAAGGAAAAATCGATCCTTAATGGAGATGGTTAGTGCTATGATAATTCATTCGGAACTTCCAATGAGTTATTAGGGTGAAGCACTATTAACCTCTTGTTACATTAGTAATCGAGTGGTGAATAAAAAGCATATGAAAACTCCATATGAATTGTTTGTTGGGCACAAACATAGCATTAAACATATCAAAGTATGGGGTTGTATTGCATATGTTTTAGATGCAACTTTGAAAAGGCCTAAACTTGGTTCTAAAGCTGTGAAATCTATTTGGTTGTATTGCATATGTTTTAGATGCAACTTTGAAAAGGCCTAAACTTGGTTCTAAAGCCGTGAAATCTATTTTTATTGGTTATTCTCAAATGAGCAAAGCTTAAAATTTCTTAATATTAGTTCTAATAGTGTATTTGAAGCTGCGCATGCTATTTTTTATGAACATTTAAATGTTAAGGATGCGGATAAATTAGAACTAGATAGTGAATTATTAAAAGAACTTGAATTGGAATTAAATGTGTCTAATTCACATGATGTGGAATCTAGTACACAAGTACATGATCCACAAGTAGATGGAAATTTAGACAAGGACGAAAATGATGAAATGATCGAGTTAAGAAGGAGTAAGAGACGTAGAATTGAAAAGAATTTTGGTCCCGATATGTTGACATATCTTTTGGAAGAGGATCCTAAATCTTTTCAAGAAGCTATGTCTATGTCCGATGCGGACATGTGGAAAAGAGCCATAGATGATGAGATAAAATCAATTCATGATAATAAAACACGGATTCTAGTTGAGCCTCCTCTTAATACTAAACTTCTTGGCTCTAAGTGGGTTTTGAAAAAGAAACTCAAAACAGATGGTACTATTGATAAGTACAAAGCAAGATTAGTAGCCAAAGGTTTTAGTAAAAAAGAAGAGATTGATTATTTTGAGACATTTTCTTCCGTTACTAAATTCACATCTATTAGGACAATGTTTGGCATTGCCTCCATTTATAACCTAGAGGTTCATCAAATGGATGTAAAACGGGCTTCTTGAATGGTGATCTTGAAGAAGAAATTTACACACATCAACCCAAGGGTTATGTTATTCAAGGTGAAGAACATAAAGTATGTAAATTGAATAAATCATTGTATGATCTCAAACAAGCTCTTAGACAATGGTATAAGAAATTCAAGAAAGAAATTAAGAAATTTGAGTTTATAAGTAACAAAATAGAAAGTTATATTTTTACTAAAGTAACTTCTAAATATAAAGTGCTTGTGACTTTGTACATTGATGATTTGCTTATTTTTGGTACTAATATGGATTGCATTAATGAAACTAAAAATTACTTGAGGTAAGCTTTTGACGCTAAGGACTTAGGTCCGGTCGATGTTATTTTGGGGGTCAAAGTTATCAAAAAGGGTGGAACTTTTATTTTAACTCAATCTCATTACATAGAGAAGATATTGAGAAAGTTCAATTACTTTGATTGCAAAGTGAGCAAGAGCCCAATTAATCCTCATGGGAAGCTAACTCCTAATGAAGGAGAAGTTATAAATCAAGAAGAATATGCCAAAATTATTGGAAGTATAATGTATGTGGTAAATCACACAAGACCTGATCTTGCGTGTTCAATTGGCATATTGAGTAGATTCACTAATAATCCTAGTGAAGAACATTGGAAGGAATTAAAAAGGGTACTAAGGTACTTGAAGTTCACAATAAACTATGGTTTACATTATAAGTGTAATTCATCTACACTTGAATGTCATAGTGATGCAAATTGGGCATCCGACATAACAAATTCAAAATCAACGAGTGGTTTGTTACTCACCATTGGTGGTGCCATAGTTTCTTGGTCTTAGAAAAGCCAAACTTGTGTTGCTTTATCATCTATGGAACCCGAGTATATTGCAATGTCTATTGCGAGCAAAGACATTATATGGTTTAGAAGATTCCTTAGAACTATTCCTTTTATTGATCCTAAAAAGGGTCCTACTACTTTGTATTGTGATAATCAAGCCGCAATATACAATACAAAGAATGAAAGAATGTCTAGCCATAGTAAACATATTTCTATGAGGTATAATCATATCATAAGTATGGTTAAGAAAGGGAAGGTGGTGCTTGAGTACCTCCCTACAAATCAAATGCTAGCGGATCCACTAACAAAACCATAATCTGGAGAAAAGATAACAAAGGTCATGAGAGATATGGGACTACTACCGATTTAAGAAAAAGTATCTTGATTGAACCCACTCTATCTTAAGGTACAAGTCACACATTTGTCACCTTAACATAAGATTTTTCAAAGGCAATTCAATACAAGATATTAGTGAAATGGAAACATGGATAAATTTCAAGTGCATAACTTAAAAATAGTGGGGGTGACACTATTTCAAAGTTCCATATCTAACCTATGCACTAATTACCACATGAGGTTAGAATGAATTTAATTAAATTCTTAATAGGCTTATAGCTAAGTGGAATGTGTGTGGACATTCTTGATAAGTCTACCTGTACAAGTAAAGAAGTGAGAGGCCGCTTCTTATGGATTACTATCGGTAGAATCCTAGAGTACTTGTGAATACTAGGATTGAGCACAAGGACTTTTAAAAACAACAGTGCCGCCAACCAAAGAAGAGTAAAAATTCATATATAGTGAGAATATGTCTACTTAATTGATTCATATTCAACCATAATTTAAAAGCTTAAATCCACTTCAAAGTTATTCACTATATAAAGACCAAGTTATTATATTTTGTATTATATATAAATAAGTGGGGGATTGTTGTGTATATATATATATTTACATATAATAATAATATATATGATATGGGTTATTTTATTTGTTTCTATATATATATATATATCTAAGAAAGAAAGAAAGGAGTTAAATGTTAGTGTTGGAAGTTCCAAGTCGGTTCCAATTGAATCGAAAGGTTGGTTTCCAATTAGTCTAACGTTTCAGTCACCTGAGATGGTCAAATTACCATTTTGGATCAAGTTGTTTCACTTCGCCGAAAGGGTGTCTCGAATTGAAAGTACCGATTCAGTTGAGCCGAAAGGGTGTCTTGAATTGGAAGTACCGATTCAGTTGAGCTAAAAGGGTGTCATGGTTGGAAGTACCATTTCGATTGAAATGGTGCCTTTTGGTGGAAACTTTTGGAAGTCTATAAATACTTCCTATGTGCTTGGCCGAAAAACACCGAGATTACACTAAGATATTCAAATATTTCTCTCTTTCTTGCTATATTTTTAAGTCTTTTTATATTGGTACTTGGTCGAGTTTTGCTCTTAAGAATTTCGAAGGAGTATAGCTTTGAGAAACTAGTTAATAGGCTTTGTATCTTAGAGGTGTATTTCTTGAGACCATCTACATCTATAGTGGGAGAAATATATACCTTAAAGATAACATCTTTAAGGTGTGCCTAGCCTATTGATTTTCATAAGAATTGTTCTATACCCACATTTTATACAACATATCTATGACACGTGTTCTCACTATCTCATAGTGTTCGACTAGCACTCTTTGTCAGAGCATGTGTCATACAAGTCAAATCTTAATGCCCAATTAAGATTCTTTGACTTGCGAACCCTCTTAAGTGATCAGGAGTCAGACACTCCCCGTGTGTCACAGGCCGACTCTTTGAGTCTCCCAGTGGAATTCTTTTTCGCCCGTGCGGAGTCGAGGATTCCCCAAACCCTCGACCAGCCTACCTCCATCCCGAGTCTTGATGATGACCCATCGCGCATTTTGCCAACAAGCTTCTTAGCATAAACATTCGAACGCCTCGCAGTGCTGCACTCTGTGCCAAGACACTCGCCTATTCACAATGCCCACTTTCATCGAAGGCTTCAGTCTCGCACGCCACAACGTGTTTCCGCAACGGTCCCCGACTAGCTAACCCGCTCACCACACATTGCCCGACAACCTAGGACTTGTGGGAACTCATCTCAGATGGCGAGAGCTTTCGCGCTCCGCTCGGCATTGAGGGTCGCTTGCACGCCCACACCGTAATTCATCGTGCTCGTCACTTTCTCGGGGCACCCAGAATGCTGTGACATCGTTTGATCGTGCCTCGCCCAAGTAGGGCCACACGTTAGTCCAAGGCTTGCCCACAATTTAGCATACTCGCCCACTACACGGCGTCGCCCAACGACCGTATATCTTTGCCTGCGGACCCTAGTAGCTTTGGCTTGAACCCTTAGCCGGGACCTACGAGTTAGCTAACGAGATTTGTGGAGTCTTGTCTCGATAGCTCAATTGACCTAGAGGTGTTGCCCCAAATTTCTGACAGTCCGCGAGGCAATGCACTAGCTCATGCCTAACCTCTTGGCCATAATGGGTGCCCAACGTGGGACCCTCCTGGTTCACGCCGCCCGCTCGTCTACTCACCCGAGACGGGGACTCTAAACACTCCAATGATGTGCCTAGAGCCGGCCCTTGGGGTCCTCTTCACCCCGAGGAAGTGCTCGCTTAGTGCCACCGTGGCACGGGGGAGGCTGGCCAATGCTCACCAATGCATGCCCCCCTTCTAATAGGTTTAAAAACATTTTTCCTTGTGCCACCACTAGACATTGAAATTCCGAGAAACGCGCTATTTTTCAATATCTTCCTCATCCGACGTCCAAATCACAATCCACTTGAACCGAATCAAAGCTCTCGACCTCCACATCAACATACTCAAATTTCATCCCCAACCAATATCGCATCGTTGAGACATTGCCTTGCAATCCGCTGAAATTACAACAGTGCCACTGCACTGCCACTCCTCAAACATCCGGGTCTTTGCCTATCAAAACGGAACCTTCTGATGATGAAACTGGGTGGAGACACTCAAAACACATATGGGAACAACCCATAATAACAATTTGCACAATCTCCATGTTTAAGGCCCTCTGCTCACCACCCGATTCTCTTCCTGGCGTACGGATGACAACCCACTATCCATCCTTGATCTCGATACCCAAACAGACTCCAAATATTCTCAAATTTGGTGGAAATCATCCTTACATTATGGGGAACATTCCATATGAACAGTTTTTCAATCCGCCTTAAGTAAGATCCTTTGCTCGCGACCCGTTTGGTGCCACTCGCACAGGCTGTCAGAGCCCCTGACGCCTGGCCTCTCCGCACGTCGCCCAGGCCCACAAGGCCATGGGTGACATTTCCCCCACTCGATTGGTCGACGTCCTCATCGACACATACACTCACTCGCAAGATAGAGTGTACGCGGTCCGCCCCAAATTCTCGGCAATCCACCCGGCATACCGAACCGACTCCCACTCAACTCTTTCTCTGAGTTGCTAACCACTGTGCCTCTTGCACAAACTTAGCAAAATCTAAGCGGCTTCCCGCAAAACTCTGCCTTCTGCTTAATACGACGCTCCTGAAACATACCTCCTGCACAACTCAAAGAACATCCTTCACGACTGCACAACATAACTTGACGCCTATGGCCCACTCGACATCATGCAAACCAATGATTTCCAGATGATTTGATTGCACATCGCATCCTAAAACTCGACCCATTTCAGCAAATTTTGCCAAAACGGTCCTCAAGGCCCTCTCTGGCCAACACTGCACTATACCAACTTGATCAGAGTCTGTACAGCTGCACTCTTCTGCTCTCCTGGACTTGGCCCTCATTAACCAACTTGTCCGCCGCCGATAGGGAAGTGCACATGCTTCCTAGCACCTTTCCCCACTCGGAGATGTTGCCGACCTTGGCAATTCACATCTCAAAGGGTCCCCGCATGACCCAGCACAACTCTTCCCAATCCCACTGGATGGGAACTCAGGGCCTCTGCCCACATCTCTCACAAAGGAGCCTTTTGTTCCGCACAACTCGACGACAAAACTTGACCCTGGTCCAAAGTCCACGACACCAATATTCAACATGTGCCTAAGGCACCAGTTTCACAATTGCGAATCCCTCACTCTGACCCACTGATCAATTAAGCTTGTCACAACTCTCGGCATGCTCCCTTCAATAATCCCCTGACCACAAAGCCCATATCCTGGCGAGGGATCATCTCAAGGAACACTCCTCCATAGCTAAAGTAGAGTCTTCCCCACTAAAGCTCGGAACAAGTCTCAAAATCTCAAATCTCTCTCTGAAACACCCGGCCTTGACTCAAGTTGCACCCCGGATTCAAAGTAGATCCTCATTCATTGCACAAGCCGACGAGACATCTCCCACTATCTCTGAGACTAAACACGAGACTTCATTCCCAATCTCGAAACTCAGATACACAAATCTCCCTACACTGTCCCAAAGGACTCCCACGGTAGTTCCTCAATTCGACACGGCATCTCAGTTTCTCAATTCTTCAAGCATGCTGCAGCCCCCAAGGGTAGCTAGCTCACCCCGCACTCTGCGCCTCAATGGTGCACCATGCGCCCACAACTTGACTCGTGCTTCTACCAAGGAAGACTCCTCGAATTTTCATCTCATGCACATCCTTCTACCAAGGAAGGTCTCCTCAACTGGCCTTCTTTGCCAAAATCACCTCCCGACTCGTAGCTCTCCGCAACATGGTTGCTATTTTGCAAACGTGGCACTACCCGTCCACCCGACTCCTCGGCATGTCCCCTCACTGGAAGTCAAGATGAATTTTCTGAAATTTTGGAACAAATCACTGCACAAAAGATCCACAATCATTCTGCTTGCGCGGATCACACCAAACCATTGTTTACTTGCATCGTGAAATTATCGATAACACGACATCTAGCCCGAACAACTACTAACCGACGTAACCAACGTTACCAACAGAGCTCAATTATAGTCCCTAGCAAGCACCAACAATCAACTTACTGAGATTCACCCAACTGAAACTCGCTAACAACATCGCACCCCAGCAGTCCTCTTCAAGTGTCACTAACTCATGTCCGCCTCAAAGTTACTGCATTCACCTCAAAAACGGGAGCCAAACCATACTCAGGGTAATAAACTTCGCGCAAGCCCTAGCTGCCAATAATAGAGCTCTCGGAGCCATGCCGTAGTACTGAAGCCCACTCTCTGACAGCAACACCCACTACTTTTCCAAAAGGATGCCAAGGAAAATTTTTGCACATTCTGACCAACATCCCCCAAAATCAATCCAATCCACAATCGGCTCATTGAAGCATTTTAAAGCCCAAAGCAACAAGTTAACACACGTCATGTTGCAAACTGACCTGATTTCGTCTCAAGTCGCGGGTACCAACCCACTCCCTCTTTACGAGTTCATGTGCTAATATCCGTATTCAAGTGGTATCGAGTTCTCGGAACATCTTGCATTCAACCTGCAAAAGATCTTCAATAAAAATGACAATTCCTTCCTCAAGTTTGAATCGCCTATGGGAAAAGATTCAGGCTCTGATACCACCTGTCACAGGCCAACTCTTTGAGTCTCGTAGCGAAATTCTTCTTTGCCTGTGCGCATCAAGAATTCCCCAAACCCTCTACCAGCCTACCTTCATCACGAGTCTTGATGATGACCCGTTGCGCATTTTGCCAACAAGCTTCTTAGCGTAAACATTCGAACAACTCACAGTGCTGCACTCGGTGCCAAGGCACTCGCCTATTCACAATGCCCACTTTCATTGAAGGCTTTCGTCTCGCATGTCGCAGTGTGTTTCCTCAACGGTCCCTGACTAGCTAACTCGCTAGCCACACATCGCCTGACAACCTGGAACCTGTGGGAACTCATCTCGGATGGCGTGAGCTTTCGCGCTCTGCTCGACATTGAGGGTCGCTTGCACGCCCACAACGCAATCCCTCGTGTTCGTCACTTTCTCGAGACGCCCAAATTGCCGTGACGTCCTTTGATCGTGCCTCGCCTGAGTAGGGCCACACGTTAGTCCAAGGCTTGCCCACAATTTAGCTTTACTCGCCCACTACACGTCGTCGCACAACGACCGCATATCTTAGCCTGCGGACCCTCGTGGCTTCGGCTTGAACCCTTAGCCGGGAACTACGAGTTAGCTAACGAGACGCGTGGAGGCTTGTCTCGATAGCTCAATTGACCTAGAGGTGTTGCCCCAAATTTCTGACAGTCCGCGGGGCAATGCACTAGCCCATGCCTAACCTCTTGGCCACAATGGGTGCCCAACGTGGGACCCTCCTGGTCCACGCCGCCCGCTCGTCTACTCACCCGAGACGGGGACTCTAAACACTCCAATGATGTGCCTAGAGCCGGCCCTTGGGGTCTCCTTCACCCCAAGGAAGTGCTCGCTTAGTGCCACCGTGGCACGGGGGAGGCTGGCCGATGCTCACCAATGCATGCCCCACTTCTAATAGGCTTAAAAACATTTTCCCTTGTGCCACCACTAGACATTGAAATTCCGAGGAACGCGCTATTTTTCAATATCTTCCTCATTTGACGTCCAAATCACAATCCTCTTGAACCAAATCGAAGCTCTAGACCTCCACATCAACAAACTCAAATTTCAGCCCCAACCGATATCGCATCGTTGAGACATTGCCCTTGCAATCCGCTGAAATTACAACAGTGCCACTGCACCGCCACTCCTCAAACATCCGGGTCTTTGCCTATCGAAACGGAACCATATAATGATGAAACTTGGTGGAGACACTCAAAACACATATGGGAAAAACCCATAATAACCGATTTCACAATCTCCATGTTTAATGCCCTCTGCTCACCACCCGATTCGCTTCCTGGCGCACGGATGACAGCCCACTGTCCATCCTTGATCTTGACACCCAAACGGACTCCAAATATTCTCAAATTTGGTGGAAAACATACTTAGATCATGGTTAACATCCCCTATGAACAGTTTATCAATCCTCCTTAATTAAGATCCTCTGCTCGCGACCTGTTTGATGCCACTCGCACAGGCCGTCAGAGCCCCTGACGCCTGGCCACTCCGCATGTCGCCCAGGCCTACAAGGCCGTGGCTGACACCGTGACACTTCTTTATTCCATAAAGGGCAAATATTCAACCCCGATACACATGGACTATTTTTTCAATACTTATCGATGCCATGAAGTTTTATATGAACACAAGAATAAATGCCTTAAAGATAAGTTACAACATAATTGGATACCCTATACAATCTATTTGTCTTCATTGGCATCTAGGGATATACCTAACAATCTCTCACTTGCACTTAATGCCAATTGCTATGGTATCTAATACCCATCTTCTGAAGATGTCGCCCTAGCACCACATGCGCTAATGGCTTAGTGAGTGGGTTAGTCACGTTGTCCGCTGAGGCTATTTTCTACATGGCGGTGTCGTCCCTTCCAACGATTTCTCGAATTATGTGATATCTCCTATATGTGTTTGGATTTGTTGTGAGACCTTGGTTCCCTAGCTTGCGTGATGGGTCCATTGTTGTCACACCAAAGTGGCAACGACAGTTCCACACTAGGAACAACTTGAAGTTTTGCCATGAACTTCTTAATCCAAATAGCTTCTTTGGTTACCTTTGAGGCTGCCACACATTCAGCTTCAGTGGTGGAATCAATAGTTGTGCTTTGTTTGGAACTTTTCCATGACACTGCTCCACCGTTCAGAGTGAATATGAACCCAGAAGTGGACTTGCGGTCATTGATGTCAGATTGAAAATCAAAATCAGTATAACCTTCCACTTTCATTTTTCCATTGCCATATACGAGAATCATATCTTTAGTTCTTCTCAAGTACTTCAAGATAGATTTCACGGCAATCCAATGTTCTTTACCCGGGTTAGCTTGAAACCTACTCACCATGCTCACAACATAGGCAAGATCTGGTCTCGTGCATAACATTGCGTACATGAGACTTCCCACTGTTGAGGCATAGGGAATTGCACTAATCTCTTTTCGATCTTCCTCACTTTGAGGACTCATCTTTTTGGAGATATGAATTCCATGTCTCATGGGCAAAAGATCTCTTTTAGACTTTTCCATTTGAAATCGCTTTAGATGCGAATTCCTAGGATATGGGTGGCTTCTCCAAAGTCTTTAATAGAGAATGTGCTTGAAAGCCATGTCTTAACTGAAGTTAGCATACCCACATCATTCCCTATAAGTAGAATATCATCTACATATAGCACCAGGAATGAGATTTTGCTCCCACTGACCTATTTGTCGACACATGGTTTATCTTCGTTTTTGATAAAGCCGTAACTTCGTATTTCTTCATCAAAATGAAGGTTCCAATTGTGAGAGGCCTGCTTGAGTCCATAAATGGACCTATTCAATTTGCAGAGCTTATGAGAATCTGCACTTGATATGAAACCCTTGGGCTGTTCCATATAGACTTCCTCCTCGAGGAATCCATTTAAGAACACGGTCTTCACATCCATTTTACAGATCTCATAATCCAAGTATGCAACTACGACAAGTAGAATTTTAATGGATTTGATCATAGCTATAGGCGAAAAGGTTTCCTCATAGTCAATGCCCTCCTTTTGACTATACCCTTTCACCACTAGCCTGGCCTTATAGATAGACCCTTGCCATCCAGACCAATCTTTCTCTTATAGATCCATTTACATCTAATGGGTACAATACCTTTGGGTCGATCTATCAGAGTTCAGATTTGGTTCGAATACATCGAATCCATTTCTACTTTCATAGCTTCATGCCATTTTGTAGAATCCATGTCCATCATTGCTTAGTCATAGCGAGAGGGATCGTCTTCATGGTTTTCTTTCGCTATTGCATACAAATTATGCTCTCCTTGTAGTATATAACCATATCTCTCAGGCGGTTGAGATACTCTAGCAGACCTTCGCATTGATGGCTGTGTCATTTTCAGTTCGGGTTTTTTTTTGTGTCTCTTGAACAGTGTCTTCCAAAGGAGATTCATTTTGTTCTTCCAGAACAATTCTCCTACCAGCTCCACCTTCTCGAATGAATTCTTCTTCGAGAAAGATTGCTTGTAAGGCTACAATGATCCTTTGATCATCATGAATTTAGAATAGGTATCCCATGGAATCCTCAGGATAACCAACGAATCGTCCTTTCAAAGACATATCCTCCAATCTCTCTGCCGTGGTCTTTTTCACATAAGCTGGGTAAACCTATATCTTTATGTGTTTTAGATTAGGTTTTCTTCCACGCTATATCTGATACGGTGTTTTAGGAACAAATTTGAAGGGACATCTGTTCAGTATGTGAGCAGCTGTGAACAACGCATGCCCCCACAACGAAATGGTCAAATTTGTGTAGCTGAGCATGGATCGAACCATGCCTAATAGTGTTCGATTCCTTCGATCTGCTATGCTATTTAATTGTGGGGTGGCTGAAGGAGTAAGCTGTAACAGTATTCTATGTTCTCGTAAGAACTAGTCAAATTCGACACTCATATACTCACCACTGCAGTCAGACCGAAGTGCCTTGATATGATGCCCAGTTTGGTTTTCGACTAAAGTCTTAAATTCAATGAATTTCTTTGGTAATTCAGACTTGTACTTCATCAAATACACATAGCCATACCTAGAATGGTCATTGGTAAATGTTTTGAAGTACTGAAAACCACCGCAGGTCACATTTTC
This sequence comes from Buddleja alternifolia, assembly GCA_019426215.1. Classification (NCBI taxonomy): domain Eukaryota; kingdom Viridiplantae; phylum Streptophyta; class Magnoliopsida; order Lamiales; family Scrophulariaceae; genus Buddleja; species Buddleja alternifolia. The sequence continues at coordinate 39,871,883 of CM033390.1, read as the reverse complement.
AAAAAGACAACACACATTAGTATGAATCAAACCTAAGACTTTAGAGGCTCCTTCAAAATTCCTTGTGAAGGGGGATTTGGTCATCTTGCCTTGAATACAAGAATCACAAGTGGATAGGGATCCGATTCCAATGAGTCTATGACTCCATCCTTTTTTAACTCGTCTAGTCTATGTTCCCCGACATGACCTAATCTTAAGTGCCACAGTTGTCTTAAGTTTTTATCATGCAAATTGCGCTTTCTTGTTACAACATTAACATTGCAATAAGAGGGATTGGTGATCATAACTTAGATAACGAAGGTCACTAATGTTACAACATAGTCATAGTAATCTGGGTTATTAGAGTTTCAATTAAACTCAAACTCTAGAATTGGATCGGGAAAATGATGGAAGAATTCTACTCACATGAAGATCGTAATTTGGATAGGCCCTTCTAATTTCACAAGTATCTAGATCTTCGTGAAGACGTTGCTAGTCATCAAATCACAATCAATAAGTGTCTTGAATTGACCTTGGTGATAGATGTTCGGGTTTTGCATTTAAAATGAGTGAGGCGAGAGAGGGAGGGGGTACAAGTGAGCCAATTATAGTGGATTGGAAGTTTATATGGCATGCAAAAACTCCGGATAAAGTTAGGGTTTTTGCATGGCGCTTGGCTAGTAAGGTATTGCCAACTTGTCAAAATCTTAGGGGAAGGCAATGTGGAGTTGATGATTTATGTGCTTTGTGTGGTTCAGAAGGGGATTCAACTCAGCATACCTTCTTGGAATGTCATTTTGCTCGACAAGTGTGGGCGCTATCACCTTTTGCATGGAATGTGGTGTCGAATTGGTTTAGTTCTTTGGAAGAGTGCCTTTGATGTATAGCGGGTAAGATGTATAAGAGTAGTTTTGCCTTTTTTCTTACTACTTTTGGCCAATTCAGTGGGCTCTCAATCGTACGGTTTCGGATCGAGTTGAGCTTTCACCTTGGGACAAAGTGGTGTTTGTGCAAACTTATATGGATGTTTTCTATCGGGGTCGATCCAGCATGGAGCCGCCTACTAGGAATCCTTCTAGCTCTATGACTTGGTCGAAACTGCCAAGGGGATGTGACAAATTAGACTTTGATGTTGCCGTGTTTGCTACTCATGGTGTTGGGTTGGTAATTCCCCGGGTGGCTCATGAACAACAAAAATTAGAAAAACAAAAAACGCACTACCACCCGAAATATTAATTATGATTTGCTCAATTAAATTATTATAAGAGAGAACGAGATAATTACCAACAACGCTTTATCCTCGTTATTAGGGTTATGTTATTTTCAACCACGGCTGCAAATTTGAATCGACCCACCACCTTGATATCCCCTATTCATTTTCTCATATCTCCAGGTTGTAGCGCTCCACGTGTCACGCCTCTAAAATGTATCCACACCTTCTTCGAATCACTAGTTATTTCATTTATGGTGCTATTCACCGGAATAACTCTAGAACTAAATCCTAGGCTTATATGTGAAAAAAAAAAAAAAAACTATATCTTTTTAGGAAGGGGAGGGGACGGTTTTTTTAGTGTCGGATAAGAGGTAATTTTTCTTTTGTTGTCTTGTGTAATTTCGAAAATTACATTAATTGTAGGATATGAATTCTGTCTTGTATTTATAGATGTAGGATTAGAATCAAGGAAGAATAAATCTCCTTCCTAAAAAAATCCTCATACTAATCTAATTAGGATAAGAAATAATTACCTAGTAGTTATCTCTTTCTATATCTCCTTGATTTTCCTTAATCAAATACAAGACTTGGAGGAGAAGAAAATCCAAATTCCTTCTGCACCTAAAATTCGAACTCCTATCTCTCTCATCATATTTCGTCTTCCATGTATAACTTGGAGTCCACGAATTTAATTCTTGACTCCATATTTAATTATAGGTCTAACCCATTAATTAAATATAAATAATTAAATTAAATTTAATTATTTCCTTTTCCCAATTTAATATTTATTTAATTTGGACCTTGCTCAATTAAATAAAAAACTTGGACTCATCACGGTCCAGTAATTTAATTAATTCTACTAGATTAATTAAAAAGTCCAATTAATTGAGTCCCGTCAATTAATTATATTCCATATTAGGAAAGTACCATACTTTTCTAATTTCCTCAATTTACATAAATTGATTAATCACACTATTAAGGGATTACTCTCCAAAGTTAAGTGTGTGATCCTTTAGGCTCGTTTATGTGCCAGTAGTAAGTATACTTTCCCAAAGTTCCATTGTACTTTCCTAAAAGTAAATACCAAATTAAATCACCTCTTGATTTAATTAGGCTTCAAATTAATCACCATATTAATTTTTGGCAGTTACCAATTGTGGTTACTATCTAACAACAGGCCACGAACATAAACGAAGATAAAGATACGCCTTTCGTAGTCTTGATTCTCGTGTAAGTAAGATCCCTCCCTCTGAGCTCCCAATTGAGTCTCGCAGTGGCTAAGGTTGAAGCTCTATTAACTCAATGACTATGTTTCCCAAATAGGGTGAGGTCGACTTTGATCATCTAAATGAGGAAACACTCTGTCTCCTTAGATATCTTACTTCAGCCGAAGTTTCATTTAAGTCGACTCATTATGTAAACATAGGATATTCTTTAACGCGTTAAGTCGGAGATGGATCCCTTATTGACTTCCATATGTCTTCATACACAATCAGCTCATATCCAAATTATCCCATCCGTGACTATCAAAGTAATCATAGGATAACTCAAAAGATGTTCGATTGTGTATAAGACAACTTATGGAATCTCAAGTCCATAAGGATTACTCTTACACTACAAAGCTATAGGAAGTTTTGAATTCGATTGGGATTCCATTTTGAAGAACTTCCTTCGGGGTTGTTCAGTTCAGCCATTTCCAAAATGAAATCCTCATACATGCACCAGTTTTCACCATGCCAGTACCTATGGAACGAGGTACACTCTCCAAGAGTATGCATCGTATAAGCAAGTCTTTTAGGTTTATCAATATCCCTTCATCTCAAAAAATCCTTTTAGGACTTGGAACCAGATTTAAGGATCACAGTCTTGGAGACCTATTCTATTATCACCATACCTGATGCACGATGATGTCCCATAGCCATGTGTGTCCTTCGGGGTTTTATTCTAAGAAAATGAAGACTTTTTAAGAAAAGGAAAGACTACAGAGTTTATCTAATTCTGAGAATGGCGCCCAAAATTGGCGCGCCAGACATAAACTCCAACAACCTCCCACTTGCCTTAGTGTCGATTCCTCATGTGCTTTAGTCCCATTCTTCCAAGATGTCCTTCAAACACCTTTTGGCTAAGGGGTTTGGTGAGTAGGTATGCTATATTATCTGCCGATTCCACATGCTCCACTCGAACGTCGCCTCTCCCAATGATCTCCCTGATCAAATGGTATCACCTTTCTAAATGTTTGGATTTTTGATGAGATGTTAGCTCTTTTGCTTTTGCAATAGCCCCATTGTTGTCATCGTACACTGTGTTAGCAAGCGATAGAACTACGCCCAATTCTTATATGAAGTTCCTAATCCAAACAGATTCCTTTGCAACTTCCAAAGCTGCTATAAATGCTACTTCAGTGGTGGAATTAGCGACAGTTGATTGCTTGATACCTTCCAAATTATCACTCGACCATTGAGTAGAAAAAAAAACCCTGAAACTGACTTTGAATCATCCACATCAATTTGGAAACTAGAGTCAGTAAAGCCCTCTAATTCCTATTATCCATGTCAGTATACCAAGAACACATCCTTAGTTTTTTTCAAATACTTCAGGATTGCCTTGACAGACTCGCAGTGTAGCTCACCGAGATTGGCTTGAAAATGACTACACATTCCAAGTGCATAAGCTACATCAGTCCTTGTACATATCATCGCATATATTATGCTCCCTATGGCAGAAGCATAAGGTATATTAACCATCCTTAGTTTTTCTTCATCAGTTTTAGGAGACATCAATTTAGAAAGTATAATGCCATGTCCCATTGGCAGGAATCATCTCTTGGATTCCTCCATAAAAAATCTCTTAGCGCGTGATCAATGTACAAGGATGGGGAGAGACCCAGCAGCCTTTTTGATCTTTCTCGGTATATCTTTATACCAAGTACGTAGGATGCCTCTCCCAAATCCTTCATAGAGAACTGATGGGTAACCATACTTTTGTTGACTGCATCAATCCTATATTTATGTCCGATCAATAGGATGTCATTAACATATTGTATGAGAAATGTGTTTGCGTTCCCACTAACCTTTTTGTACACACATGCGTCTTCTACGTTTTGTATAATCCATACTCTCATATGATATTATCAAAATGCTTAACCCAGCTTCGAGAAGATTGTTTCAATTAATATATGGGCCTTTGGAGCTTACACACCTTGTGTTTGCTCGTCTTGGATATAAATCCCTCTGGCTGGTGTCTATAAATTTCCTTCCCAATCTCATCATTGAGGAATGCAGTCTTTACATCCATCTGTCAGATCTCATAGTCGAGATATGTAGATATGGCTAGAAGTATCCTAATGGATTTCAGCATTGCCACTAGCGAGAAGGTTTCCTCATAGTTAATTACTTATCTTTGAGTGAATCTTTTTGTCACGAGGCATGCTTTAAAGGTTGCCACCTCTACATCAACTCCAAGCTTTAGCTTGAAGACCCATTTGCAGCCAATGGGCTTAACGCCCTCAAGTGGGTCCACCAAGGTCCATACCTTGTTGGAGTGCATGGAATCCATTTCGGATTTAATGGCTTCTAGCCATTTTCCCGAATCAATGTCATATTGCATCCTCATAATTTGGATCCAAATCCAAAAGAGGATCCTCTGAGTCGCCCTTCTCTAAGAGGCCAAGCCATCTTTCAGGGTCTCATGAATTCCTTTCGGGTCTCCTTAGAGGTTATGCGCTTTCAGTGGGTTCAGTGGGAATTGTTTTAGTGGAGTCATGTGGATTATTTTGTGTATTTTGAGTTGTTTTAGCACTTTGAATTTCCTCAATTTCTATAACCTCGTCTTTTCTATCTAATAGAAACCCCTTCTCCAAGAAGTTTGCGTTCTTTGAAACAATTATCTTTTGTTCCAATTTGTTTTAGAAATAATATCCAACAGTTTTCTTTCGATATCCCATAAAATAACACAAAGAGAATTTGGAATCTATTTTGTCACCCACTAAGTGCTTTACATAAGCCGGACACCCCTATATTCTCAAGTGAGCATACGAAGGTGATTTACCACACCACAACTCATATGGAGTTTTTGGTACTATCTTGGATGGTGCCCTATTCAGCAGATAGGCGGCTGTCTCTAGGACATAGCCCCACATTGATTTAGGAACCTTAGTGAAACTCATCATGGATCGAACCATGTCTAACAAGGTTCAATTCCTTTGCTCAGACACCCCATTATGGTGACGCGTGTCGGGCGGAGTCCACTGTGGAAGAATCCCATTATCTTTAATGATAGTGTTAGGTGCCGAGTGAGCCATTGATCAGCTTGCTTAAAAGTTTGTAAACACTATGACAGTCTTATTTTATGAATATATAATCATTTGGTGTTGTCTTTATCATAATTTCTTATATAGTTTAGGCAAAGATCCCTTGGATTACATAGAGCTAGGGGAGTAGTGTGTGACTATGGAACACTCTCAAGGGCTGTAATCCTAAACCCCGTTCCAAGTCATAGAGACAATAAGATAAGGGATCTCATAGTCTTGTCAAGACTTATCAGTATATGTCATCCTAAAATGGGAGAGTGTCTTGTTCCTTAGACAATGACGCGCCGGGTTAGTGCATATATAGAGCTTCATACTTGGGAGAAGTATGGAATTGAACGACCCCGTAAGGACAACTAGTTGGTACTGTGTTGAACTTTGAGTCCTTCGGTTTTGTAGTGTGAGGTTGACACGCTAAAAGCTAACGTGCTTGGTAGCAAGTATACTAGTCGTGTAGTAATAATAATGGACAAAATAAGTCCGGGTTGTCGAACCACAGAGACTTGGATTTTTAGCTTATGATTTTCGAATAAACGTAAAGACATATTAACGGAAATTAAGAGTAAAACAAGTAAGCAAACAAAGAATAAAAGAAATAAGAACAAGCAACGGATTGAAACTCAAATGCGAGAAATAGACTAAGGCAAATGCAAGACTTGATTTGATCCTTATTCGCTCAAAGACTCTTGTTGAATTATTAGACCTAGTTGCTATGGTGAAAACTCGTAAGGTAAAGAATACCCGATGTCTCGCAATATACTCCTACACTTAAGCGGCGGTTTCCTAAGTATGTCTACCCGGAAATCTAACCTCTAAGCATGCATTAAGGAACTAGAATTTACTCGATTATAATCGAACGACTTCACCCGGGAGTCTTTACCTATGTCTAGGGCAACTCCTATTTGATCGGTGATGCTATGAATTTCTTGCACCCTAACTTAACTCTTTCTCAAGATACTAAGCTAGGCAATTGATAAAACATATGGTGATCGATCACATGTAGGGAGTATAAGCACAAGTTCATAACACATAGCAACAAAGGAATTAATTCAACAATTATCAATAATTCGAATAAATCACAAATCAATTCTTACAAGGCCCTAGCCATATGAATTTAGCCCATAACTATCAACATAGAAGAATTCAACATGTTCTTATACATAAATGTAAACATCAAATGCAATGAACAATGAAAGAAACTCCCTATAAGGTTGAATGGCAATAGATCTTTTGATGTAGCTTCAATCCTTGGCTCTTATCCTCTTCTTGCTCTTCAAGATCAGTGATAATGGCCCAAAGCCCCAGAAAATGCTCCCAATTCCCCAGATTCAGCCCCCACAAAATGAATTGAAAAATCCTATTTATAGTTCCAAATTTCTGTTATCGCGGCGCCTGAGCGCGCATTGCTCGGCGCCTAGGCGCCGCCTATGTGGCGAGTCTTTCTTGGGGCAAAAATTCCGAGGCGCCCAGGCGCGCGATGTGTGCCGCCTAGGCGCGGAGGTGCGAAGCTTTGATTGCTGTTGCTGGGTCGCGCCTGGGCGTCTCAGTGCGAAGCCTTGAGTAAAGTTGGGTAAATGAGTTGTCTTTTTGCCTTTTTCTTCGTCCATCGTCGCTTACTACCTGAAATCACTTCACACACATATTAAACCGTATACGAGCCTAAATTGTCATTAAAAAGGGCCTAAAAACTTATGCAAAAACGACTCCTATCAGAGGTTAATCATTTGACCTGAGATGTCGTTTCTAGAAAAGATACTACCCACTATACTTTGATATACACATGCACTCCAGGAGAGTTATACGGCGGCGTATGTTCTGTATAGTCTTGTGATATAGCGGAACAGATGACATTGGAAGGAATTCATCCAGGGCATTAAGCCCAGTATTTCCAATGCTGTTGTGAGAATCTAAATGATCGATAAAAGTCTTTGATCAAAGCAAATCTCATAGAAGGGGGATTGGTGGTCCCTGCTTAAAAGACTGGATCATGAGATGTCACAACACAGTCATAGCTTCTAAGGTTATTAGGGTTTCGATTGTCGTTATTGTTGGGTACGGTTTCGCGATAAATAACATAAACACAATGGAAAGGATTTAAAAAATTTTATTTTAAAACCCAACGTTGAATTCAATGATCGCATATTCAAATTGCATGATAAACTTAAAGAATAAAACTTACTCGTTAAAACGAAGTTGTTGGAGAATATTTCTTCTTCCACCAAATTCGAAACCTTGAAGCTTTCAAATCTTCAATCCTTTGATTTGATCTTCAAAACTTGAACTTGATCTGAACAACGAAAGAACGTCGTCTCTAAATTGTCACGCACGAATCAACAATTGAAAAATTCCCACTTCTTTTCTAAAGGGGCGACGGATAAGGTTATTAGAGAGGGGAGGAATATTTTCTTCTTTCTTTCTAGGAGAGTTATGATCTTCTCCTACTTGTTCAAAGTCAAAGAGTCTTTATAGACCTCATGACTTATTGAATAAGTTAAAACAAAAGAGCCCTAAATTAGGGCATCACATGGACGCCCACTTAGGTCTATTAGGCGTCCACTTTGGACGCCTTCTAGAAGCCTGGGATTTATTTTGTTTAATTAATTTCTTATTTCAATTAATAATTTATTATATCCAATAAATAAATTAATTAATCAAATAATCTAATTAATTAGATAAATTAATTCATTAATATATTTCGTTAGGAAATTAATTAATAATTAATCTTATCCATATAATTAATTATTTCATCTAATGAATAATTAATTATTTAATTTATCCAATAAATTAAAACTCCTAGAAGAAAATAGAAATTCCTTTTTCATTTTTCTTTGTCGATCCCTTAGCGCGACTCTTTAGGTTCGTTTTGTTTGGCAATGAGAGGAAACCAAAGGAAGTGAATAACACCTAGCCAGTCACGTGGCCCACTTCGTAACCCAAACAAAAATGAATGATAGGATCATTCCGCAGCCTTTCCAATCATAAATACCGTATATGTTTAAACCCTTTGTTCACGTTCATGGCTTTGTCAAACTCATTGGAATTAACCATATGTATTAATTATAATAGTACGAGATCATTGAGATTGATTTAGTGCCTAGCACAATCATCTCTTTGCTTTGGTCAAAAACTTTGATCTCTATTTATCTATAATCACATAGGATACATTCTCATTCACTTATAAGATAACAAATCCCATATTATATATCTGCTAAGACCACCACTTACCCATCAAGTCAGCATTTCGAGGTCGACTCCACCAATGGATGAATTGGGTCTAACTACTTTAGTGAAAGACTTGACGTCACAAATGCATCTTCAGCCTGATAATTCAGGCCAAAGGTTCACACATACCTATTACGCATAATCAGTTCTATCATTAACAGTCACAGAGTGAAAACCTATGTGATAGAACTGATGCGAGTTATGTTCGAGCATATCAGTTCCACTGGCGTGCCTACAATCTCAATCTTCTATCATCCCATGATACCAGACAGGCACTCCCATGTGAGAGCTAAGATTGTACAAGTATTCGAAATCTTTATTTGCCCATTAAAGACTTTATATAGCTTGCGAACTAGTTTTAGTAATCAAGGTCGATCTCTCTAGTGCCTATCTTCCTATCCCATTGGAAGTAGAGGGATCGCACTGAAAACAAGGGCAAAGCATTTTTACACAACTTATAGATGCAGATAAGAATTAAGTGAAAAACTAAATAATGCCTTTTATAAATTATGATTTAATTTCAATACAAGATAGATGCCCTACATATTCTATCCTCTATGACATCTGAGGGCATAATCCTAACAGCTATAGCCTAGACCATAGACGGGGAAAAGATGAAGGGATTCGACTCACTTGAATATCGTAACCGGGATAGGTTTTGCTTTCTATCATTAACATCTCGGAAGTCGTGGCAACGTTGCTAGACATTGATCCACGATCAATGGGTGCCTTGAATTAATATGGTGAAATTAGTTTAAGGTCTAATTAATTATTTGGATAATTAATTTTGCCTATGGGAAATAACTTATTGCTAGCTTGTTAATGAGTCTAAGGTCTCACACACTTAACTTAGTATAGTATTTATTGGCGAATTAATTCTATGAGAATTAATGCAAAAATTAATTAATTGGAATTAATTAATTTAGAAAAGGATTGAAATTAATTAAGTGGACTTAATTACTTATAGTATCTAATTTAATGGGATATTAAATTTAGTGGGAGAAAATTAATTAGTCGACTAATTAATTAAATGAGAAAAGATTAATTAAGTTGAGTTTAATTAATTAATTAGGTCATAGTCTATTTAATAAAGTCAATGGACTTGTTTCAAATTAAATTGACTTGAGTCCAATTTTAATGAGGAGAGAAAAAGAAGACAAGGCTCACTAGATCATGGATGACCTAGTGGACGTCCATTTCGTGAGGGGAAGAGATTCATTCTACATGCCTTTTTCACTAAAGAAGGTGGAGAATTTTCTCTCTCATCTTTTCACAGAAAAAGAAAAACAAGAAATCCTTTTCTTTCACTCAAGAAGTCAATAGTTCGTCATCTTCTTTGCTAGCACTGATAGAAGAAGATGAGGGTGCAAACTAAGGTGTGGATACACTTGGAGGTGCCAATTCAAGCACTAAAAGCAGATCTATTCTATGGTTTTCTTCTACAAGGTAAAAGAGAAAGTTATTTTTATTGTTAATTTTTGAATCCGATGGTACCATATTAACCTATCCCTAATTTGGGAATGCATTTTTTTATTGTTTTCGTTTCCATTGCTCGCATCCATAGGAATGATTCCTTGCAGTGGTATCAGAGCCAAGGTTTGATATGGCTCGGATTTTTTTTCGTGAATATATGTTTTAAATTTATTTTTAGCATATCTGAATATGATGGATTTTTTGATTAATTTACTGATAATAACCTATAAATATGTGGCTGCGTTTTTGTATTTTAGAAAAAAAAGAAGGGAAAAATGCATAACTCGAAAGCCATGAGTCGATGTCGAAATAGCGAAGCTGCCGGAGCAGCGCTGGCTGTTCGTGATGGCAAACAACCTGGTCTTTGTGTTAGGATCGGTGGAAGCCCTGGGGATGCCGGCATAGCTGAAGAACATGGATTTTAATAAAAATTCGGTATCCCCAAATTAGGGCTAGGTAGACATGGTACCATCGGATTCAAAAACTAACTAAAAGTGAGTTTTCTTGTGTTTACTTCTTGAAGAACAAAAAACAACGTTGTCTTTTTAAGCAACTCTGATAAGAGGCATTTTTACGTGTTTTTAAGCCCGTGATGCTTATGCTTTAGATTCAATTATTACCTAAATCATGCTACATTTGCGTTTAATCGGGGTGTTAAGTGATTTCAGGTGATAAACAAGAGCACACGAAGAAAAGGGCAAAAGATGGCGTATCAAACGATCAAGAGGAGATGCTTCACATGCCGGCGCCTAGGCCCCACATTACTCGCGCCCAGGCGCCAGAAGATGCAAAAAAGCAGCAATTGCACACAGACCCGCGCCTAGGTGCAGACTTACCCACGCCCAGGCGCCGTGCATTCCACGCCTAGGCGCCGTGCATTCCACGCCAGAGCGCCACATTATCAACGCCTCGGCGCCGTCTGACTTTTCCTCCAAGAAACTCCTGCCACGTAGCGGCGCCTGGGCGCCGCTATAACCGTTTTTTGAACCTATAAAACCCAATTTTCAGCACATTATTTGTGTTCGAAAATCTGGGGAAGGAAGGATTTTTCTGGGATTTTGAGCCGAAAATTCACAATCTTGGAGGGAGAAGAAGGGGGTTTAAGCTAGAGATTGAAGTTTCAAGCTAGGATTCATTATCAATCAAGCCTTAGGGAGTTTTACTTGCTTTCATTACATGTTTATGTTCATAATTATGTATATGATTGTTCTAGATCTTCTTGAGCAATTGATGATGAGCTAATTTTGTAGAACTAAGGTCATGTGAAGGCCAAATTTATGAGTCAATATCTATGAAGTGATTTTTTGTATTAATTCTCCTATTGCTTTGTGTGTTAATTTTATGCTTTTATTCCAATCATGTGCTTGATCACCATATGCTTGCTATCTTGCCTAATCTAGTCATTTGAGAGAAGATAGGTTAGGGTTCAAGGGAATTAACACATCATCCGAAACAAACGAGGAATTGCCCCTAGAAATAGGTAGAGATTCCCGGGTGCGGTTAGCCGGATTTATCCGGGGAAATTCTAAAGCGTAAATGCGTGGTTATTGGTTAGATTCTCGGATAGACATATTTAGAGAACCGTCAATTAATCATAGGATTATTATGCGCTGAGACATCGAGTAATAGTTAACTAAGGAGTTTTCACCAAAGCAATAGAAGTCTAATAATTCGAGGAGTAACTCATATATGTTGACGAGTAGATTTGGTTGTAGCATGTGCCTTAGTCATTTTATCATACGTGAGTTTCAGTCTATAGCTCGTTTCCTCTTTTGTCCTTCATTTATTCAATCAATTCTTGCAATTTACTTTATTTGTATTTTCTTTTATTGAAAATTTAAAGCTAAAATCCAAGTTTCCGTGGTTCGACAACCCGGACTTTTAGTCCACTTTTATTACTACCACGACTAGTACACTTGCTACTCAAGCACGTTAGGTATTAGTGTGTCAAGTTTTTGGCGCTGTTGCCGAGGACTTGTTTATTTTTAGTTTTTGATTTTTGTTTACGTTTTCATAATTATTAGTTTTTCGTTTATTTCTTGCTTTTCCTTTATTTTAGTATTAGTCTAATTTAGTTTCTTGTGCTTAATTGAAAGGTTGACTTGTGGTGCATGACCCGCTCATCCAACGAGCCCCTATACTCTTGTGGTGTAAAAACTTGACACACTAATACCTAACGTGCTTGAATAGCAAGTGTACTAGTCGTGGTAATAATAAAAGTGGACAAAATAAGTCCGGGTTGTCGAACCACGGAAACTTGGATTTTAGCTTTAGATTTTCAATAAAAGAAAAGACAAATAAAGTAAATTGCAAGAATTGATTGAATAAACGAAGGATAAAAGAGGAAACGGGCTATAGATTAAAACTCACGTATGATAAAATGACTAAGGCACATGCTACAACCAAATCTACTCGTCAATATATATATGGGTTACTTCTCGAATTTTTAGACTCCTATTGCTTTGGTGAAAACTCCTTAGTTAACTATTACCCGATGTCTCTACTCATAATAATCCTATGATTAATTGACAGTTCTCTAAATATGTCTATCCGAGAATCTAATCAATAACCACGCATTAACGTTCTAGAGTTTCCCCGGATAAATTCGGCTAACAACACCCGAAAATCTTTACCTATCTCTAGGGGCAATTCCTCATTTGTTTCTGATGATGTGTTAATTCCCTTGAACCCTAACCTATCTTCTCTCGAATGACTAGATTAGGCAAGATAGCAAGCATATGGTGATCAAGCACATGATTGGAATAAAAGCATAAAATTAACACACAAAGCAATAGGAGAATTAATACAAAAAATCACTTCATATATATTGACTCATAAATTTGGCCTTCACATGGCCTTAGTTCTACAAAATTAGCTCATCATCAATAGTTCAAGAAGATCTAGAAAAATCATATACATAATTATGAACATAAACATGTAATGAAAGCAAGTAAAACTCCCTAAGGCTTGGTTGATGATGAATCCTAGCTTGAAACTTCATTCTCTAGCTTAATCCCCCTTCTTCTCCCTCCAAGATGGATGAATTTTCGGCTCAAAATCCCAAAAAAATGCCTTCCTTCCCCAGCTTTTCAAACCCCTTCTAATTGTTGAAATCTGGGTTTTATAGTTTTAAAAAAACTGTTGCACCGGCGCCCAAGCGTGAGCAAATCGTCGCCCAGGCGCGGTCCAGGTGATGTAATTGACTTGGGGAAGAAGTTGAAGGGCGCCCAGGCGTGGTTGGAGTGGCGCCTAGGCGCCACAGTGCGAACTCAACCGTTTTCTTACTTTTCAGTGCAGCAATCTTGTTTCGTTCATAACTTTATCCAAGGACCTCTGATTTGAGTGATTCAGGTCATCCCGTAAAGAGAAGACATAGAAATAAAACTTTGTAGAAGAAAATGTTCTCAAATTCGGTCTCAAAACATAAAAAAAGGCGCTCAAACGTGGAAGATGTGGCAGATATCGCGCCCAGGCGTGGTAAAATAGCGCCTAGGCGCGATTATGTGTAACTTCAACCTGTTTCTTGCTTGTTCGGGCGCCCAGGCGTGACTATGGCTGCGCTTGGGCGTGGAGGTGCGAACATAAATTGTTTTATATGTCATTTTTCCGCCCTTTATTTTCTTGCATCCATTTACAACCTGAAATCACTACACACATGGATTAAACGCAAATGTGGCCAGAATCAAGGGATAAATGAGCTAAAACATAAACACAACGGGCTTGACAACACGTAAAAGTGACTCTTATCTTTCTTTCTTCATATATATTGTTTTTCTCTCTTTCTGTTTCTCCCGTGTTTGGATTAAGCTAGAGATTGAAGTTCCAAGCTAGGGTTCATCATCAACCAAGTCTTAGGGAGTTTTATTTGCTTTCATTACATGTTTATGTTCATAATTATGTATATGATTGTTCTAGATCTTCTTGAGCTATTGATGATAAGCTAATTTTGTAGAACTAAGGCCATGTGAAGGCCAAATTTATGAGTCAATATATATGAAGTGATTTTTCCTATTAATTCTCCTATTGCTTTGTGTGTTAATTTTATGCTTTTATTCCAATCATATGCTTGATCATCATATGCTTGCGATCTTTCCTAATCTAGTCATTCGAGAAAGATAGGTTAGGGTTCAAGGGAATTAACACATCATCCGAAACAAATGAGGAATTGCCCCTAGAAATAGGTAGAGATTCCTGGGTGCGGTTAGCCGGATTTATCCGGGGAAATTCTAAACCGTAAATGCGTGGTTATTGGTTAGATTCTTGGATAGACATATTTAGAGAACTGTCAATTAATCATAGGATTATTATGAGCCGAGACATCGGGTAATATTAAATTAAGGAATTTTCACCAAAGCAATAGGAGTCTAATAATTCAAGGAGTAACTCATATATATTGACGAGTAGATTTGGTTGTAGCATGTGCCTTAGTCATTTTATCATACGTGAGTTTCAGTCTATAACTCGTTTTCTCTTTTGTCCTTCGTTTATTCAATCAATTCTTGCAATTTACTTTATTTGTCTTTTCTTTTATTGAAAATCTAAAGCTAAAATCCAAGTCTCCGTGGTTCGACAACCCAGACTTATTTTGTCCACTTTTATTACTACACAAGACTAGTGCACTTGCTACCAAAGCACGTTAGCTTCTAGCGTGTCAAGTTTTTGGCGCCGTTGCCGAGGACTTGTTTATTTTAGTTTTTGATTTTATTGTTCATACTTGGTTTTGCTTTGATTTTTTTTTTCATTTTTTTTGGAAAGGTTACTATATAAAACACTTGAGCTTTCTGATATCCATGCCCGAGCGTTTGAGATAGAAACTTCTCGCATCAAGCCTTCCACTCCTACACCTTCTCACCCGGTTGAAGTTCGCTTACCTTCTCCCCTCTCCACGGGTATAGACGTAATTAATGTGCATGATGGAAAGAAGAACCAATAATCTCCTTGAGTCCTACATCATGAACTTCAAGTTTGTCACTTCAATGGGTGAAGGAAATAGAGCTAGTATCCATAGCTTAGAGAATGGTTTATATCATTACCCGATGCATGGGGAAGAAAGTATGATAAGGGTGTTGATGGATTTTAAACAAATTGTTGAGTGGATGATTGCTTGGTCCCTACTCAAGCTACTTCTCACAAACACCGAGCCAAGTTTCATTCTTGATTGGAGAGTGAACAAAGCATTCATGCATTATCCTCCTTGAGTCGACTCGGTAAAGTCAAGCTAATGACTATAAAAAAGCGCTTCTTGGGAGGCAATCCAAGTTTGTAAGTTTTCTTTTCTTTTTGATTTCGTTTTTGTCTTGTTTAGTTTATTTCTTTATGTTATGTTCAAGCATGCACTTTTGGCATGCATCTCTTTAAGTCTTGATGGTTTTGTATTGTGAGTACATGACATGTAGTAGCCGAGTTTTGCTTTGGAGAATTTTTCATTGCGGATTTGAGCTTGGAGTGGATCTCACGCTGAAAAGTAAGAAAACGGTTGAGTTCGCACTGTGGCGCCCGAGGGCCACTCATACGGCGCCTAGGCGCCACCCCAACAATGCCTGGGTGCCGTTATGCACGCCTAGGCGCCTTTCAACTTCTTCCCCAAGTCAATTACGTCACCTGGACCGCGCCTGGGCGCTGATTTTCTCACGCTTGGGCGCCGGTGCAACAATTTTTTGAAAATTATAAAACCAAGATTTCAGCAATTAGAAGGGGTTAAAAAATCTGGGGATTGAAGGACTTTTCTTGGGTTTTGAGCCACTATTTCATCAATTCTTAAAGGAGAAGAAGGGGGATTAAGCTAGAGATTGAAGTTCCAAGCCAGGGTTCATCATCAACCAAGTCTTAGGGAGTTTTATTTGCTTTCATTACATGTTTATGTTCATAATTATGTATATGATTGTTCTAGATCTTCTTGAGCTATTGATGATAAGCTAATTTTGTAGAACTAAGGCCATGTGAAGGCCAAATTTATGAGTCAATATATATGAAGTGATTTTTCCTATTAATTCTCCTATTGCTCTATGTGTTAATTTTATGCTTTTATTCCAATCAAATGCTTGATCATCATATGCTTGCTATCTTGCCTAATCTAGTCATTCGAGAGAAGATAGGTTAGCGTTCAAGGGAATTAACACATCATCCGAAACAAATGAGGAATTGCCCCTAGAAATAGGTAGAGATTCCCGGGTGCGGTTAGCCGGATTTATCCGGGAAAATTCTAAAGCGTAAATGCGTGGTTATTGGTTAGATTTTCGGATAGACATATTTAGAGAACCGTCAATTAATCATAGGATTATTATGAGCCGAGATATCGGGTAATAGTTAATTAAGGAATTTTCACCAAAGCAATAGGAGTCTAATAATTCGAGGAGTAACTCATATATATTGACGAGTAGATTTGGTTGTTGCATGTGCCTTAGTCATTTTATCATATGTGAGTTTCAGTCTATAGCTCGTTTCCTCTTTTGTCCTTCATTTTTTCAATCAATTCTTGCAATTTACTTTATTTGTCTTTTCTTTTATTGAAAATCTAAAGCTAAAATTCAAGTCTCTGTGGTTCGACAACCCGGACTTATTTTGTCCACTTTTATTACTAGACACGACTAGTGCACTTGCTACCAAAACACGTTAGCTTCTAGCGTGTCAAGTTTTTGGATTCGAAAAGCTGAGGAAGGAAGGCATTTTTCTGGGATTTTGAGCCGAAAATTCATCAATCTTGGAGGGAGAAGAAGGGGGATTAAGCTAGAGATTGAAGTTTCAAGCTAGGATTCATCATCAACCAAGCCTTGGGGAGTTTTACTTGCTTTCATTACTTGTTTATGTTCATAATTATGTATATGATTGTTCTAGATCTTCTTGATCTATTGATGATGAGCTAATTTTGTAGAACTAAGGCCATGTGAAGGCCAAACTTATGAGTCAATATATATGAAGTGATTTTTTGTATTGATTCTCCTATTACTTTGTGTGTTAATTTTATGCTTTTATTCCAATCATGTGGTTGATCACCATATGCTTGCTATCTTGCCTAATCTAGTCATTCGAGAGAAGATAGGTTAGGGTTCAAGGGAATTAACACATCATCCGAAACAAATGAGGAATTGCCCCTAGAGATAGGTAAAGATTTCCGGGTGTTGTTAGCCGGATTTATCCGGGGAAACTCTAGAACGTTAATGCTTGGTTATTGATTAGATTCTTGGATAGACATATTTAGAGAACCGTAAATTAATCATAGGATTATTATGAGCCGAGACATCGGGTAATATTTAACTAAGGAGTTTTCACCAAAGCAATAGGAGTCTAATAATTCGAGGAGTAACCCATATATATTGACGAGTAGATTCGGTTGTAGCATGTGCCTTAGTCATTTTATCATACGTGAGTTTTAATCTATAGCCCGTTTCCTCTTTTATCCTTCGTTTATTCAATCAATTCTTGCAATTTACTTTATTTGTCTTTTCTTTTATTGAAAATCTAAAGCTAAAATCCAAGTCTCCGTGGTTCGACAACCCGGACTTATTTTGTCCACTTTTATTACTATCACGACTAGTACACTTTAGGTATTAGCCTGGGCGCCCTTCAACTTCTTCCTTAAGTCAATTACGTCACCTGGACCGTGCCTGGGCGCCGATTTGCTCACGCTTGGGCGCCAGTGCAACAGTTTTTTGCAAACTATAAAGCCCAGATTTCAGCAATTAGAAGGGGTTCAGAATTCTGGGGGTTTTGGGAGCATTTTCTGGGATTTGAGCCATCCTCCCACCTACCTTGAAGGACAAAAAGAAGATAAGAGCTAAGGATTGAAGCTCCTAGCAAGGATTCCTCACCATTCAACCGTTTAGGGAGTTTTAATCATTATTCATTGCATTTTGTGTTTACACTTATGTATATGGATATGTTTGATTCTTCTATGTTGATGGTTATGGGCTAAATTCATATGACTAAGAACTTGTAAGAATTGATTTGTGACTTGTTCGTATAATTGATAATCGTTGAATTAATTCCTATGTTGCTATGTGTTATGAATTTGTGTTTATACTTCTTACATGTGATTGATCACCATGTGTATGATTGATTGCCTAGTTTAGCATTTTGAGAAAGACTTAAACTAGGGTGCAAAGGATTCATAACATCACCGATCAAATAGGAGTTGCCCTAGACATAGGTAAAGACTCCCGGGTGAAGTCGTTCGATTCAAATCGAGTAAGCTCTAGCTCTTTAATGCATACTTAGATGTTAGATTTCCGAGTAGACATACTTAGGAAATCGCCATTTAAGTATAGGAGTCTATCACGAGACATCGGTTATTCTTTACCTTAGGAGTTTTCACCATACCAACTCGGTCTAATAATTCAACCAGAGTCTTTGTGCGAATAAGGATCAAATCAAGTCTTGCATGTGCCTTAGTCTATTTTTACACTTGAGTTTCAATCCATTGCTCATTCTTACTTTTGTTCTTCATTTGATTAATTGTTTTACTCTTACTTTCCCTTAAATTGTCTTTACTTTATCGAAAATCATAAACTAAAATTCAAGTCTCTGTGGTTCGACAACTCGGACTTCTTTTTGTCCACTTATTACTACACACGACTAGTGCACTTGCTATAAAAGCATGTTAACCTCTAGCATGTCAAGTTTTTGGCGCCGTTGCCGAGGACTTGATTTTTTTTAGTTTTTGTTTTTATTGCAAGTTTTTATAATTTTTGTGTTATTTTTATTTTGGCTTTAGTTTTTTGTCTTAATTCTAATTCCAATAAATGGCAGAAAATCCTCCATTTCTGACCCCAGAGCAACAAGAATGGCTTCTAGGACTCATTCAGGCTATGCAACTCACTCTAGAGGATTTGAATTGTCCGAAAAATATGCAATTGGTGTTCGACGTCATTCAAGTTTTGCATCAAGCACCAAATTGTGGTATGACTACGAGGAGTGGTGAGGCAATAGTGAGGGAAGACGAGGAGTTGAAAAATGAACGAGTCTCTGCCCAGCAGATCACACCCGAATGAGCAGCTGAAAGTGTAGCAGAATTGGAAGCATTACTATATGGCACGCCTGAATGTACAGAACCAGAAAATCCCACTACCAAGCCTTCCATTCCTACAGCTTCTCAACCGGTTGAAGATTTTCCACCCTCTGTCCTCTCCACATGTAAGGAGATAATTGATTCCAATGAGGGTAAGTTGTCATTACATATAGAAGATGACATGGTTAATGTTGATAGCTATGAGGTTTTTGAGCGTCCACTTGATTTTGATTTGTATTTCCACATTGATGCTTTTGATCCTTTTAGTGTTGAGCACTTTCAGGAAAAACGAACCAATCATTTTCTACATCCCTACATCATGGACTCCGCATATGTCAAAGTGATGGGTGAAGAAAAACAAGATATTGTCTCTAACTTGGAGAAAAGTCCACACCATTACCCGACGCATGGGGAAGAAAGATTAATTGAGGTGTTGAGGGACCATACAAAAATTCTCAAGTGGATGATTGCTTGGTCCCAACCTACGATATGTAGCACAAATGATGGGCCAATCTTCACTCCCAATGGCCAAAAGTTGAAGCGATACCCGAGAATGAATTGGAGAACAAGGCATTCATACATAAACCACCTTAAGCCAATAAAAAAGCATTAAGTCAAGCTAATGACTATAAACAAGCGCTTCTTGGGAGGCAACCCAAGTTTGTAAGTTTTATTTTCGTTTCGTTTTTGTTTTTTGTTTTGTGTAGTTTGTTTCTTCATGGTGTGTTCATGCATGCACTTTTGGCATGCTTTTTCCTTAAGTCTTGATGGTTTGTATTGTGAGTACATGACATGTAGCAGACGAGTTTTTCTTGGAACATCTTTTGTGGTGGATTTGAGCTTGGAGTGGATTTCACGTGATTAAGATTGCTTTTTAGCACCTCTGTCGTAAGTACTTTCGTTTACCCTCCCCCCCCTTGTGAGTGTGTATGATTGAGTTAACATTGAGGGCAATGTTGAGTTTAAGTGTGGGGGGGGGGTATGAGTAGCGCTTATTGATTTTATGTCATGTGATCTTGTTTTCAGCTCAAGTTTGGGGGAATCGTTGCTATTGCATGTGTGTTGTGCTATTTTGTTAGAAAAATCAAGCATATAAAAAAAAAATTAGGATTTCAACCCTTCAATTGATGCATTGAGATTGGTTCGTTTAAATCAATAGCATGTTTTCTTTATCAATTTGGATTTCAATGACTATACACATCGTTTCCTTGCTTGTGGGACCCTAAACGAGACTAGATTGTCCTTAAGATGATTCACATATGCACATAAGTCGAGGGTAGAGGAGTTGAGTGGACAACCATTTTGAAACACTTAAAAGCTAGATCCCGGAAATATCAACTTAGAATTTTCACATGTGTTATGAGTTGAGAATGTAAGCTTTGTATGCTTAATAATAATAAAAGAGGTTGAACATTGGTATGACTGCAAAAGTGAGGCTTAATAGATACTGGGGGCGAAGAGTACCATGCCTAGAATACTGTACTATCGTGCTAATTTGAGCTAAGCTCAAGCCAATGCAAGTGTAAAGGGAATAAGGACCTAGTTTTGTTTTGTGGCCTTTGACACTCAAGTGATTAAGCCCTTAGAAGTGTCTCTACACTTAATACGCTAAAGTCGTCCGGTTTGGGAGTTATTGGCCTAAAGCTCGTCACAAGGGTGTCATAGAAAGCCTAAGAGAACCGAACATTACACATGGTCTAGCCTCTAACGTTTTGAGTAGAAAGTTGCATAAGTTAAAGCCTAAAGTGGAAAAAGTGATGAATTTTAAATGTCTATGAAGTTTTCTTCAATTCTCAAGCCTTGTGACTAATCGAAAATTGATAGATATGAGATTAATGCTTGAAAAGTGGTAAGAATGCCACTCAACTACAATACTTTAGATTTATTACACTACACCCTTAGGATGGTCTTTTCGATGTTAAGGCGTAACATGAGCAAGTATGTGATGTGTATATATATGTAATTTTGAGCTTAAAAAGATGAATTCATGCCATTGCTTTATTATTAATCATAGTGATTTGCGTTGATTGATCGGGGCTGAAAATCTTTAGATTTTGTGGGTATATCGCATGCAAACCCTCACGAGACTATAACTCATCCTTTGAGGTAACTCAAGGGTTCAAAGGCTTGTTGCACCCGCTAAGTGCAACCGCTTACTCTACGAAAGTGAGTTTGGTAGTTTTTCTTTTTGTTTCTCCCGTGTTTGATGATGTTTTCCTATCCTATAGCTCTTATTGCTCGAGGACGAGCAATTGATAAGTTTGGGGGGGTTGATAAGAGTCATTTTTA
The DNA here is from genome assembly GCA_019426215.1 of Buddleja alternifolia. Classification (NCBI taxonomy): domain Eukaryota; kingdom Viridiplantae; phylum Streptophyta; class Magnoliopsida; order Lamiales; family Scrophulariaceae; genus Buddleja; species Buddleja alternifolia. Next base: position 39,850,397 of record CM033390.1, on the reverse strand, counting down.
CGTATTTTCAAGCCCATTGTGTTTATGTTTTAGGTTCATTTATCACTTGATTCTTGCCACATTTGCGTTTAATCTATGTGTGAAGTGATTTCAGGTTGTAAATGGATACAAATGAAGAAAGGGCGGAAAAATGACATATAAAACAATTTATGTTCGCACCTCCACGCCCAAGCGCAGACATAATCACGCCTGGGTGCCCGAACAAGCAAGAAACAGGCTGAAGTTACGCATAAGCGCGCCTAGGCGCTATGTTACCACGCCTGGGCGCGATATCTGCCACATCTTCCACGTTTGAGAGCCATTTCTGTATGTTTCAAGACTGAATTTGAGAACATTTCCTTCTACAAAGTTGTAGTTCTATGTCTTCTTTATATGGGACAATTTGAATCACTCAAATAGGAGGTCCTTGGAGACATTTATGAAGGAAACAAGATTGCTGCGCTGAAAAGTAAGAAAACGGTTGAGTTCGCACAGTGGTGCCCGAGCGCCCCTCATACGGCGCCTAGGCGCCACCCCAACCATGCCTGGGCGCCGTTATGCATGACTGGGCACCCTTCAACTTCTTCCCCAAGTCAATTACGTCACCTGGACCGCGCCTGGGCGCCGATTTGCTCACGCTTGGGCGCCGGTGCAACAGTTTTTTGAAAACTATAAAACCCAGATTTCAGCAATTAGAAGGGGTTCGAAAATATGGGGAAGGAAGGCATTTTTCTGGGATTTTGAGCCGAAAATTCATCAATCTTGGAGGGAGAAGAAGGGGGATTAAGCTAGAGATTGAAGTTTCAAGCTAGGATTCATCATCAACCAAGCCTTAGGGAGTTTTACTTGCTTTCATTACATGTTTATGTTCATAATTATGTATATGATTGTTCTAGATCTTCTTGAGCTATTGATGATGAGCTAATTTTGTAGAACTAAGGCCATGTGAAGGCCAAATTTATGAGTCAATATATATGAAGTGATTTTTTGTATTAATTCTCCTATTGCTTTGTGTGTTAATTTTGAGCTTTTGTTCCAATCATGTGCTTGATCACCATATGCTTGCTATCTTGCCTAATCTAGTCATTCGAAAGAAGATAGGTTAGGGTTCAAGGGAATTAACACATCATCCGAAACAAATGAGGAATTGCCCCTAGAGATAGGTAAAGATTTTCGGGTGTTGTTAGCTGGATTTATCAGGGGAAACTCTAGAATGTTAATGCGTGGTTATTGATTAGATTCTCAGATAGACATATTTAGAGAATCGTCAATTAATCATAGGATTATTGTGAGCCGAGACATCGGGTAATAGTTAACTAAGGAGTTTTCACCAAAGCAATAGGAGTCTAATAATTCGAGGAGTAACCCATATATATATTGACGAGTAGATTCGGTATGTAGCATGTGCCTTAGTCATTTTATCATACGTGAGTTTTAATCGATAGCCCGTTTCTTCTTTTATCCTTCGTTTATTTAATCAATTCTTGCAATTTACTTTATTTGTCTTTTCTTTTATTGAAAATCTAAAGCTAAAATCGAAGTCTCCGTGGTTTGACAACCCGGACTTATTTTGTCGACTTTTATTACTACCACGACTAGTACACTTGCTATTCAAGCACGTTAGGTATTAGCGTGTCAAGTTTTTGGGTTGATAAGACTCATTTTTACGTGTTTTCAAGCCCGTTGTGTTTATGTTTAGGGTTCATTTATCGCTTGATTCTTGCCACATTTGCGTTTAATCCATGTGTGAAGTGATTTCAGGTTGGAAATGGATGCAAACAAAGAAAGGGCGGAAAAATGACATATAAAACAATTTATGTTCGCACCTCCGCGCCCAAGCGCAACCATAATCATGCCTGGGCGCCCGAACAAGCAAGAAACAGGCTGAAGTTACGCATAATCACGCCTAGGCGCTACTTTACCAAGCCTGGGCGCGATATCTGCCACATCTTCCACGTTTGAGCGCCATTTATGTATGTTTCGAGACCAAATTTGAGAACATTTCCTTGTACAAAGTTGTATTTCTATGTCTTCTCTTTACGGGACGACTTGAATCACTCAAATCGGAGGTCCGTGGAGAAAGTTATGAAGGAAACACGATTTCTGCACTGAAAAGTTAGAAAACGGTTGAGTTCGCACTGTGGCGCCCTAGCGCCCCTCATACGGTGCCTAGGCGCCACCCCAACCACGCCTGGGCACCGTTATGCACGCTTGGGCGCCCTTCAACTTCTTCCCCAAGTCAATTACGTCACCTGGACCGCGCCTGGGCGCCGATTTTCTCACGCTTGGGCGCCGGTGCAACAATTTTTTGAAAACTATAAAACCCATATTTCAGCAATTAGAAGGGGTCCGAAAATAGGGGGAAGGAAGGCATTTTTCTGGGATTTTGACAAGGCATGAGAATTGATCACTTTAAGGCACAATCTAATAGTGTCCGAACAAGCAAATGACTCTTATCCCTGCTACATCTCTCTGGATGGATTTGCTCTAGCGCCCCAAGTGTAGTGCCTCTAAGTTTATCCACACCTTAGCTCTTACCCTCGATTATTTCCACCAATGCTAGCCAAGAAAATATTGAATTTTGGCTTATGAGAAAAAGGGGTAGGAATATATTTTTGGTGTTCTTCGTACTCAACACATGAGTTGGAAGAATTACTTATGAAAGAGGTGGAAGAGACAAGATTGAGAGAAAAAGAACACAAAACTCTTAGTTGTGATAAGTGAATTAATTAACTTGAGAATAAAATATCAATACACAAATTTTTAGAGAGAGAGTCCACAATAAGTCAAACTCACACACATACATACACACGCCTCATATGGGCATGTATATACATTCCATATGTGTATATATATTTTATACTTATTTGTTAAGTTTCCTTCTATTTCAATTCTCTTCCTTAGTTAATTAGATCCACTAAGTAACTAACAAGATCTTTTCATATATTTGAGCTCCTTCCCAAATATATAAGATCTATCCAAATAAGATCTTTTCATATAATCAGTCAACTAAGTAAATAAATAGATCTTATCATATCCACAATATCTATACTAATATATTTATAAGATCTTTCCATATCAATTAGTCATCTAATCAATTAGAATGGATCCAACCAAATATATTAAAGGATATATATATATTCATAGACTTTGTCAACAAGATAAAATCCTCCACCAAATCCATACATACATACATACATGCCCCACGTATATATATATATATATATTTCATTTTCTTCTCTCTCACATTAATTAATTAGACCGCTAATTAATTAATTAGTCTTTCCCAATTTAATATTTCAATATTGAATTATAATACTATTATTAATGAAGACCACTTAATTAATTTATTCCTTTTCCCCGATTAATTAATTCCAATTAATTAATCTCTCTATTAATTGACAAAGAATAAACTAGCCAATAGGTACTTCACTAAGTTAAGTGTGTGACCCCTTAGGCTCATTAACAAGCTAGCAATAAGTCCTCTCATAGGCTCAATTAATTATTCATAATAATTAACTAGGCCTTGGATTAATTTCACCAATTCACCCAAGGTACCTATCGGTCGTGGATCGATGTCTAGCGACGTTGCCACGACTTCCTAGATTTAATGATGAAAAGCAAACCTATCCAGATTTTGATCTTCACGCGAGTCGAATCCCTCCATCTTTTTTCCATCTAAGGCCTAGGGTTTGGCGACGGTCGAAACCCGAGTAGCTGATAAGCTTGAGTTTTACGTGTTTTAGGTCCCGACAATTGGTTGGTTTAGAGTAGATTTTGAGTGATCTTTACCACTTGTGGCCTTGATGTGTGTGTTAAATGAGTACAGGGGTAAAATCATGACAATCGAGCGAAAAGGGCGGAAAAACATTATTTCGGCCGCATACTGCATGCAACGTACATACGTGGAGATATTAACATTCGGGCATGGCCACGTCATCAACGTACGTACGTGAGGCATCCAACGTTCGAACGTTGGCCCAGTTAGCTCCCAGTCAACAGCTTATGCCACGTCACAACGTTCGAACGTGAAGGGGGTAACGTACGTATGTTGGAGTCGGCTGGACGAATTTTGGCAAGTTTTTATTCCTAATTCAACTAGGAGACTTGGGGGATCCTCTTCTATAAATACCTCCTCTTATAGCAGCAATAGGGTTCGAAAATTTCAACTTTGGAAGAGAGTTGGAGCCAAGAAACGAGCAAGACGAAGAGAACGACGATTCTACATGAATTCATCAATTCGTAATAGGGAGAATTTTATTTTCTAGATTGTTTGTCTATGAATAATTCTACGATTTTAGTTGTTTTTCCAATTATGAGTATGAACTAATTTCCTTTAACTAGGGCCATGTGAATGCCAATTTTATGAGTTTATATATATGAATTGATTGTTCGTCTTAATTCTAGTATTGCTTTATGTATTGATTTTGTGTGTTTATTCCAATCGTATGCCTGATCAACATATGGTTGCTAATTAGCCTAGTTTATGATTCGAGAGAATATAAATTAGGGTTCAAAGAAATCATCACATCATCCGAAAAACATGAGGAATTGCTCCTAGAGATAGGTATAGATTTTCGGGTGCAGTTAGCCGGATTAATCCGGGGAAATTCTAAAACGTGAATGCATGGTTAATGATTTGATTCTCGGATAGAATTCTTTAGAGAACCGTCACGTAATCATAGGATTATTACGGCCGAGAGATCGGGTAGTAATTAATTAAGGTTTTTTCCACCAAAGTAATAGTAGTCTAATAATTCGAATAATCACTCATATATATTAATGAGTAATAACGGTTGAAGCATGTGCCTTAGTTATTTTATCTCATAAGAATCTCAATCTCATTTTCTAGCCTGTTTCCGAATTTTATTTACTTTTAATACAATCGTACTAAATTAATTTAATTTCAATTGCTTTAAATTTTGTCAATCTAAAATACGAGTCTCTGTGGGTTTACTTAAAATCTAATTTTATTACTACACACGACCAGTCCACTTGCTGTGCAAACACGTAAGGATTTTTCGTGTCAAGTTTCAGATTTTCTCCCATATCTATTAACTTTCGATCAATCCTAAAGCACAAGCCTCATAGAAAACATCATATCGACGTACATTTCATTAGTTAAACATTTAAACTTTAACTTCGCATGAAACTTCCATTTAAATTCATTAAGGCTAGGTCATGTGCAATGTTCTATTCCCTTAGGCTTTCTATGACACCCATGTATCGAGCTTTGGATCAATGACTCCCAAACTAGATAGTTTTAGGGCATTAAGTGTCCAGACACTCCTTAAGGATTCAATCACTCGAGTGCCAAAGGCCACGAAATAAAACTAGACCTTTCATTCACTTTCAACTTTAATTGGCTTGAGCAAAGCTCAAATTAGCTTAATAGTATAGTTTATAGGCATGTAGCTTTTCACCTCCAGTACATATCAGCCTGACTTTATAGTTATACCAATTATCAACCTTTTCATTAATTATTCGGCATATGAAGCAACTACTCGACTCATGACCTTAAGAAGAATCTAAGCCAATATTTTCGGGAGAAATTCCTTAAGTGTTTCAGAATGATTATCCGCTTAACTCCTCTACCCTCAACTTATTGTGCATTTGTTCTTCATCTAAGGAAATTCTACTCTCATCTAGGGTCCCACGAGCAAAGTAAAGCTATGTATATTGCAATTAATTCCAATATAAAAAATTCATGCCATCGAACTCAAGTTAATCAGTTTCATTGCAACAATTGGGGTTAAAAAAAAAATCATGCTTGATTTTCTTGAATTTCGCCGTATAAGCACAAAACTTAAACCTAACATTGTCCTCAATGTTACATCTAAACTCATACCGTGAAAAGAGGTAAAGTAAGTACTTATAGCCAAGGATGCTGAAAAGCAATCCGTTATCTCATATGCGTTTCAAAACAAACGCATCTCCTCCCATTATGATAAGCATCTCCAAACAATGGGAAACCGCTACTATCCATGCTCACTATACTCAAACAACTAAACCATCAAGCAAAAAAAAAACACTTGCGAAAAGTGCATGCTCAAAAAAAAAAAAAAAAAACAGAAAGGAAACCTAAGAAAAACTAAGCAAAACAAAAACTAGAAAACAAAAGAAAAACTTACAAACTTGGGTTGCCTCCCAAGAAGCGCTCTTTTATAGTCAATAGCTTGACTGCTCCACTCTTTGAGGTTTAAATGGGTGGCGCATTTAGCACGACAATATCATTGTCATTTCTCTCTCTATCCTCTGGTTGCACACCCGTCTTTGTTGCCAAATTGTAACTCGAACCCCTTCTTCCATGTATTACCCAAGTGGCGTCGTCCGGACCAAATAGATTTATAGTGTAAAGCTTCCTCCACTTATATTGAGGTTTTTCATGTTTATCAATTTCACGAACACCTTGACATGCTTTAATGTCTTTCATACATGTATCTTCTCTTTTCACCTTGTCCACTTTTTTATTGGGAGTGTCCTCATCCAACTTGCGGGCACCTTTAGTCTTGCCATTTTGACACTTCTCATCAATCGAAGGGTTAAGAGCATCGACATTTAAACAAGTATGATTATCCGTAGATTGTTTCTGATTATCATAAACATCGAATATAACTTTTTCCTCTCCTACCTTCAATGTCAACTTACCCTTGTCGATGTTGATCTTGGCCTTACCAGTGGCTAGGAAAGGTCTTCCTAGGATCAGAGGAACATCAGTATCTCCATCCATCTCGAGAATCACAAAGTCTACAGGGAAGTAAAACTTGTCGACTTGCACGATGACATCCTCTATGATTCCCTTTGGGTGTTTTATCGATCGATCTGCAAATTGGAGGCTCATCGAAGTTGGTTTCAGATTTTCCAAACCCAATTTTTGGAACAACGAGTAAGGAAGGAGATTTATGCTGGCGCCCGAATCACATAGAACTTGGTCGAATTTGAGTTTCCCAATTGTGCAAGGAATTGTGATGCTCCCCGGATCATTGAGTTTCTTTGGCAACTTGTTCAACACTATTGCTGAGCATGCTTTAGTCAAGCACACCATTTCATTGCCTTCCCACTTCTGCTTATTGGAGAGAATATCCTTGAAGAACTTGATGTAATTGGGCATCTGCAAAATCACATCAATAAAAGGAATGTTAATGTGAACTTCTCGAAGAATTTCTAAAATCCGAAGAAAAATCTTGTCCATTTATTTTTTATGCTTTTTATGTGCCAGGGGGAAGGGGAGACGTATTTCAACAGGTTTAGACGAAGAGGGAGATAAGGTTTCAGAAGAGGCCCTGTCTGCCTCTGACGTTCGAACGTTGTCCTTCCTAACGTTCGAACGTTGACCGGTCAACGCCCGAACGTCAGGATGGTCACGTTCGAACGTTGGAGACAGTGTGTCCGGTTTTTCAAAATTGTCCAACGTTCAAACGTTGGACTCTACACGCTCGGACGTTGGATGCTGGGGGGATGCATTTTTCACTTCTTTGCCACTGCGGAGGGTAACGGCATGACACTGTTCCTTCGGATTCTTCTCTGTATTGCTCGGCAGTGTCCCGGGTGCTCTTCCACCCGCATCAGCTGATAATCGTGCAAATTGGTGCTGCATCTCTTTCATTCCCGCAATAACACCCTGTAACATCAATCGAAGCTCCGCGAATGATTCGTCCGATTTTTGCATGTGAGCCTCCAATCTTTCTTCGACAGTAAAAGGTCTCTGAGCTTCACCTTGTGGTCTAAAATTTCCAGGCCTTTGAGGTTGAGTATTGTTGAATGGAGGCCTTGGCGCTTGGTAGATGCCTTGTTGTGCATTGTGTGCCGGATTTGGCCTTTTCGGAAAATTCTCGGGTATGTGGAAGCTCAATCGAGGCTTGTTTGAATTTCTGACATAGTTCACATCACCAATGGCTGGCTCTACCTCTAGATCAACATCTTGTTCTACCTCTTGAGCAACAGCAACCCTTCGGGATTGTGGAGGAAACCCATCGTCATCTTCAGGGTACAGTTCATCCTCCCATGCCATCTGCTCTAGTTTAGCCCACATTGTGCTGCTATCGAGACCCAAAAGATCACCACCAGCTCCTGCATTAAGTCTGTGACGAATCCGAGACCGGACTCCACTAAAGAAGAGTAGCACTCGCTCGTCTCTTGAATAGTTGTGATCGGGGCACGTTCGAAGTAGACTCTTGTATCTTGCCCATGCTGATGCTAACGATTCATCCTGTTTTTGCTTAAAACCCTTGATCTCACTTCTTAACTCGTTAATCCTTGATGGAGGGAAGAACTTGTTGAGAAACTCCTCGACTAACTCTTCCCACGTTTCAATGGATTGTGGGGGCAACGACTTGTACCACAAAGTCCCTTTATCCTTAAGCGAAAAATGGAATAATCGTAGGTGGATGGCATCAAGATCTCTTGGGTGGAATTGAATGGTAGATAACACATTCTCGAATTGCTCCAGATGGTCATGAGGCGACTCTTTCGGATCACCATAAAATTGTTCAGCCTGAACCATGCTGAACATATGAGATGGAATGTGGAAGTTCGGCGTGGCAAAATTGGGGAACACAACAGGCCCTGGCGTAGTGTGTACACGAGGGGGTTGGTTACCGCGAACAGATGCAGGTGGTGCCGGAGGTGCTGGTTGCATAGCTTGAAACAAGTTTTGAAACCATTCCCTGTTCTTTGGGAGATTGATGTCAGGAAGATTTCCAGCCATAGCTCGATTCCTGAAGTTTGCTCGAAATGTTCTTTCGATTTCGGGGTCAAATTCTTCCAAAGCCTATCCGGAGGCTCGGGTCATTCACCACGAAGACACCCTGTTTAAATAACGAAGCAAATCACAGGAATTCAGAGCTAGAAAATAAAATTAATAATAAAACAATAACAAGCAAGTAAACTAAAAATTGCAATAAACTTATGAACTAAAATAAAACAAGTCCCCGGCAACGGCGCCAAAAACTTGACACGAAAAATCCTTACGTGTTTGCACAGCAAGTGGACTGGTCGTGTGTAGTAATAAAATTGGATTTTAAGTCTGGGATGTCAAACCCACAGAGACTCGTATTTTAGATTGACAAAATTTAAAGCAATTGAAATTAAATTAATTTATTACGATTGTATTAAAAGCAAATAAAATTCGGAAACAAGGCTAGAAAATGAGATTGAGATTCTTATGAGATAAAATAACTAAGGCACATGCTTCAACCGTTATTACTCGTTAATATATATGAGTGATTATTCGAATTATTAGACTACTATTGCTTTGGTGGAAAAAACCTTAATTAATTACTACCCGATCTCTTGGCCGTAATAATCCTATGATTACGTGACGGTTCTCTAAATAATTCTATCCGAGAATCAAATCATTAACCATGCATTCACGTTTTAGAATTTCCCCGGATTAATCCGGCTAACTGCACCCGGAAATCTATACCTATCTCTAGGAGCAATTCCTCATGTTTTTCGGATGATGTGGTGATTTCTTTGAACCCTAATTTATATTCTCTTGAATCATAAACTAGACTAATTAGCAACCATATGTTGATCAGGCATACGATTGGAATAAACACACAAAATGAATACATAAAGCAATACTAGAATTAAGACGAACAATCAATTCATATATATAAACTCATAAAATTGGCATTCACATGGCCCTAGTTAAAGGAAATTAGTTCATACTCATAATTGGAAAAACAACTAAAATCGTAGAATTATTCATAGACAAATAATCTAGAAAATAAAATTCTCCCTATTACGAATTGATGAATTCGTGTAGAATCGTCGTTCTCTTCGTCTTGCTCGTTTCTTGGCTCCAACTCTCTTCCAAAGTTGAAATTTTCGAACCCTATTGCTGCTATAAGAGGAGGTATTTATAGAAGAGGATCCCCCAAGTCTCCTAGTTGAATTAGGAATAAAAACTTGCCAAAATTCGTCTAGCCGACTCCAACGTACGTACGTTAACCCCTTCACGTTCGAACGTTGTGACGTGGCATAAGCTGTTGACTGGGAGCTGACTGGGCCAACGTTCGAACGTTGGATGCCTCACGTACGTACGTTGATGACGTGGCCACGCCCGAACGTTAATATCTCCACGTACGTACGTTGCATGCAGTATGTGGCCGAAATAATGTTTTTCCGCCCTTTTCGCTCGATTGTCATGATTTTACCCCTGTACTCATTTAACACACACATCAAGGCCACAAGTGGTAAAGATCACTCAAAATCTACTCTAAACCAACCAATTGTCGGGACCTAAAACACGTAAAACTCAAGCTTATCAGTAGCCTCGGAAACTATGACTATGTTGATTCCGCTAATGATCCGGTCTTCTAAACAGGGATCACCAATCCCTCTTATAAAACTATGCTCTGGCCAGAGACTTTTCTCGATCATTCAGTTTCACTCAATAGTATAGGAAATGCCAGGCAGATAGCCCTGGATAGATTCCTTGACGACTGCCACTTGTTCCGCCGTACTTCCAGACTATACAGAACATACACGCCGTATGACTCTCCTGGAGTGCACGTGCATGTCAAAGTATAGTGGGTAGTACCCTTTCCAAAGACATCTCAGGTCTAAGGATTATCTCATACTACGAAACCCAAGGACTCAAAGTTCGACAGGATCAACGAGGAATCCTTAGCGTGGCCGTTCAGTTCCATACTCACCCAAAGTATGAATCTTCATGCATGTATTGGCCATACTAGCCATCGACAATGGAACGCATCTACCTCTTGGAAGAGTTACACACATGAACAAGTCTTGGTGAGGCCAATGATATCCCACATCTCACAGCCTCTATGACTTGGAATGTGTTTTAGGATTATGGTCTTTGAGAGTATTCCATAGGTATCCGAACCGCCTCCCCTAACCAAATATAATCCATGGGATCTTTATCTATACTTTCTTGAGTAGTCGACAATAAAGAAACATTCCAACAGTTTTGATATAATTTAAATGATAAGATTAACATGGTGTTTATGATCCAGTGATCAAGCCAGCAAATGGCTCGCCGAGCATATAACACCTTCACGCTGCTCACCGAAGCGCCGTCGCAGGTGACACTATGGTGGCGCCGCTGTGTGATGGCACGCGCGATAACAGGAGCAGTCGAAGGCTGCACAAACCTATTTTGGGCAGCCTACCAACCCCTAGTGTGGCTAGGGTTTTTCCTTTTCAAGTTTGTTTAATTGCATTTTGGATCTCGGGTCATTTTTCCAATTATTTTTAAAATGCCGGCCTAATTTGTAATTTTAGAAAATTATATTTTATTCAAAATTTCAAATAAAATTTTATAATTTGGGCTTATGCATAAAATTAAAATATTTTGAAGATTGGGTTTTTTCATTTAATTTTGAGAATTAAAATAAATGGGTATTTAATCAATTGTCGTAAATTGATTTTTGAAATCATTATTTTAGATTAATTAAAAGGGTGAAACCCTCTTATGGGATTTTCTAAAATTGGTACTTTGAAAATTAAGTCAATTTGATCCATTAATCAAATTGTTTATCCTTAATTAAAGTCGGTAATTTAAAGTTTATCATTGCAGGATGCGAGTATGTATTATGTGATTATATGTTGATCCGGGTCGAGCCATAGAATAGTCGTTTTGATTTAAGGCCTGCATGCCATATTTTCTTTTTATGTATATGAGAGAGTGATGTTTATTTTTCCATTGTATTGTTGTAATTTGAAGACGAAGATGGACGCATTTGCAATCGAGGAGCTGCGAAGACCTTAATATACGGCCGAGTTCTTATATTAGATTGGTCCGCACCTTGGTGGCTCGGGGTGTTTTAGGATTGGCTTGAGTAGGATCACATTTACCGCTTTGTTTATCATGCTCATGTTTATTTATCTGTATGTCTTTTAATATGATATGCTCATTGCATGATCACCTAAAAGAAAGATAAATAACTGAATTTGGTGAGACCTTGATTATGAAATGTAAAGAACCCCATAATAAATATTAAGTCTAGAAATGGATAAGTTGGGGGCTTGGGTGAATCCAACTAGGTCTAGAGCGTTCCATCATTAGATGTGAGAGGGAATAGCCGATGGCTTGATAACATTATCATGAGTCATGGGATGCTCGGTTAAGTTCAAATGTACTAATCTCACACCTAGGCATTCTATAAGATAAGGTGGTCACATTAGAAGAGCACATGGGTTTCAGTTTCGCTAAGGAGTTACCATGAGTCATGGGACCACCTGCTATTGTTATGCTTGAGAATTTGATAGGTCAGACTTAAGCACAGACTAGTTTCAGTGGCATCGTATTCTTGGGACATACATGAAATGTGAGGCAAAACATCTTGAGAACCACTGGGAGACTGGATGGGGTCGTCGTACATGATCAAATGGTATCGACCATTACCCTAAGTCATGGAATGAAGTTAGAGAGGCATTTGGCAGCTCAAGCTTGCTGAAAATTTTAAGTTTCCAGTTTATTCATCTGTGGGATGATGAAAATTCAAAAAATAATGGGAAAACGCATGTTATTAAAAAGTCCAAGATAGCATGTGTATATATATGTCTTATCTGGATGATAATTAATTTTTTCATTTTTCATTTTATATACAGTTCGTTATGGATTTGATGAAACCCCTGATTAATCATATGAAGACAAACAAACTGCATGGAATGAATTTTCCAAATTAGCGACAGTCTCTTAAATTTTTTCTTGAGATGAAGGGTTTGAACTATGGCTTGAGAGATGATGTTCCGAATTACCCTATGTTGGGTTTTTAGCAATAAAACAGAGCGGAAAATAAATAATCCCAAGTGGTTCATCTCGATTTCGCATATTCAAATCGTGTTAAGAATTCATGTACCTTTCTTCTAGTATGTTGAATTCTGAACCAGCTTTCGCGATCCTTCTCTGAACAGCAAACTTGCTACTGTCTCTAAATCACCACGCTGGAATGAAAGCTAAAAAGCCCATTCTTCTTCCTCCTAAAGGAAGGCTAGAGAGAGAGAGAGAGAGAGAGAGAGAGAGAGAGAGAGAGAGAGTTTGGAGTTTTACTTCGAGAGAAAGTAATAAAAGTGGCTTCTCATTATTTTTCACTAAGTAGTATATTTATACTACTTTAGAAAAACAATAACCTAGTTGACTAGGCCTATGTGGACGCCCACTTTGGGCGTTTATGAACCCCTAGGCTTAGTCAACTTTTAATTGTTTAATTATTTATTTTAATTAATATTATTTATCCAATAAATAAATTAATCAAATAATTAATTAAATCCATGTTAACTCTATAATTAATTTTCCTAAAGAAATTAATTAACATGTTAGCTTAATTAATTAATAAAATCATCTAATGACTAATTAATTAATTAATTGCGATATCCAATATTGAAAATTCTTTCAAGTGAATTCCATGATTTTTTCTTTTGCAATTCCTTTCAGCGCGACACTTTAGGTTCGTCTCAAAAGGCAATTGGGAGAAAACCAAAAGGATGTGGGTAACATCTAGCCAGCCACGTGGCCCACATCGTATCCCAATTGAGAATGAATGAATAGTATCATTCCAAACCTTTTACGCTGTGAATACCGTACGAGTATAAACCTTTTATTCACATATCCCAGTTAAGTTAGAGTCATGATTTAGTCAAACTCACTGAACTTGACCATATGCTTTGCTTATAATGAATCAAGGTCATCAAGTATACTTTTATGTCTAACATGATTTTCTCTAATGCTTTGGCCAAAGTCTTTTGGCTTATTCATTCATGACTACATAGGATATTTAGCTCATCTACTTATGAGAGAATAAATCCCATTTTGCTAAACAGTTAAGACTGCTACTTGCCCATCAAGCCGCACTTCGAGCTTGACCCCACCAACGGGTGAATTGGATCTAACTACTCTAATGACAGACTTGATGTCACAAGTACATCTTCAACATGATTCCTCAGGTCTAAGGTTCACGTATAGCTATCACAAATTATCAATTTTGTCATTGACTGTCAGTGAGTGAAAACCTATTTGACAAAACCGATGCAAGTCGTGTTTGAACACATCAGCCTAATTGAGGTGTCTATGACATAAGTTTCCACAACCATTTCTATAGTGTTCGACTGACACTTTCTCTATCAAAACTTATATAATACAAGTCTTTATCTAGTATTGATGTCCAATCAATACTTTCTTCGACTTGTGAACCAATTTTCGATAATACGGATCAAACTTTTCTAGTGCCATTCTCCCTAACCCATAGGGAGTAGAAGGTTTGCCTTATTATCAAGGACTTTACGTTGTTCAATAACACCTTACAAATGCCTATAAGAAAACAACAAGAACATGCCTTTTTATTGTGAAAATATATTGTTTAGTTACAAATCAATACCCTATAAATCTATCCGCTTTATGGCATTTGAGGGCATACACATTAACAATATCCCACTTGCACTCAATGCCATTTGCTATGGTATTTTATACCCATCCCTTTCAGATGTTTTTCTAGCACCGCCTGTGCCAATGGCTTGGTCAATGGGTCAGTGACATTGTCAGCTAAGGCTATTTTCTGAACAAATATTTCTCCTCTTGCAACGATCTCTCTTATGATGTGATATCCCCTCTTAATGTGTTTGGACTTGTTGTGAGACCTAGGTTCCTTTGCCTGCGCTATTGCTCCGATGTTGTCATAATAAAGTGGCAACGAGAGCTCTATGCTTGGAACCACTTGAAGTTCTTCTATGAACTTCCTAAGCCAAACAACTTCTTTAGCTGCCTCAGGGGCAGCTATGTATTCAGCCTTTGTTGTGGAGTCCACGGTTGTGCTTTGCCTGGAACTTTTTCGAGTCACCGGCCCACCGTTGTGGGTGAATACAAATCCTGAGGTGGATTTCCTGTCATCCACATCTGATTGGAAATCCGAGTCAGTGTACCCATCCATTCTCAGGTTACCACTCCCATAGATGAGAATCATATCCTTAGTTCTCTTTAGATACTTTAGATTCACAACTATCCAATGTTCCTTGCTAGGGTTTGCTTGAAATCGACTAACAACGCTTACTGTATAAGCAATGTCAGGTCTAGTACACAGCATTGCGTACATCAGGTTACCCACTGCAGATGCATAGTGTACAATGCTCATCTTTTTTCTATCTTCCTCACTTTGAGGACACATTGATTTTAAGAGATGAACCCCATGTATCATTGGTAGGAACCCTTTCTTAGAATCCTCCACCCTATATCTCTTTAGGACCTTTTCTAAGTGTTAGGAAATTTCATGTTAGATGTTATGATGATGACAAGATAGGATTCAATGTTAGACCCCAAATAAAATGTAAGTTTATGTTTTCCATAGATCATTGTTTAAGCGTTTGAAAGTTTGTAATTTTGTTTAGGCTTGTAATTTTTATCTTTGTAGGTTTTAGACTAAGTATTAGATACTGAATCGCTAATAGAATTCTAGGTGAGTCTATTAGAGAAGAAGTTGAAGATCAGCGTCTGAAGTCAACCAGAGATGAAGATTTGTTTCTTAGCGTCCGTCAAACGCTAAAGGACCTCTTTCAGGATTTATGGAACAAGCGCTCAAAGCACTTAAGCGACCAATGACAAATTCACCTGAAAAAAATCCTCAAGTCACGAAGGACTTAAATGCAATCATTTAACGGACATTTATTTCCAACGGGAAATAAATTCAAATGCATTAAATGCCTGATAAGAGCATTAAATGTGATAAGCTACTGTGACCTGTGGACAAGCCACCTTTTTTACCAGACTGTCAGAACTTCAGAGTTCATAGCTGCTACCATCCAATCGGTGCCAGCAGTTTTTCAGGAATGTCAGGCTTTAGGTAGAATCACGCGCTGCGTGAAAGGCACGCTCCTACATGTGTCCAACGGACAGATCCCAAGAATTGCCTATAAATACCTTACCTTCAGCAGACCCTAAAAAGTACGGTACAAAATATTTACAAGAGAAAATTACGTACACAAGAAAAAGCTTAGAAAACTCCATAGCCAAAATTCCTTCAAGCTTTTTATCTACATTCCAGATAGTCACAAATATCTCAAACATCTTCCAAAATAGAAACCTAAATTCCCTTTGAGATATTCCAAGGTGTTTGATCTTCCCAAATACAAACAAACCCTTGTGACAAAAACCTCAACCTTTCATCTGAGTGCGAAAAGTTGTTGAAACTCATTACAGGCAGTATTTCTGAGTGAGAGAAGCTTGTAGAAGACGATCTTCATTGGTGCTGAAATCTGTGTGATCAAGGAGCCCGAGATCATTTTCATTCTTTACTATCTTGTAGAAGATTCTGTGTGATTCTTTGATAATCATCTTAGTAATTTCCTCCAAGTGAAAAAGGAGAAGAAGGACGTAGCTGGGATTACATCACCCAGTGAACCTTACAAATTATTGTGTCATTTATATTTTACTGTCTTATATCTGTCATATTACATTATTCTAAAAGACAAGTAAAATTGCAAAGCGATTAAATTATCTAAAAGAACGCTAAAAATCATTTCCGCTGTGCTAACCCTGATTAAGTGATCTAAGCGTTACCCTACTTTGGTAAATTGCTAAACTCAATAAGTCTAAGTTATCTTTACTGAAGCGCCTGACCCAAGCGCTCAGCCTTCCAAGCGTTCAAATCTTTGAAAAGTAACACAAATTTTTTTAGTCTAAAAAGACTTCAGGGTCTATTCAACCCCCCCTTCTAGACCCTTTCGTATGCCACTTGGGACCATCAAGTGGTATCAGAGCGGTTGAATTAGAAACCTAAGCGTTTCCGAGCATAACTGCTTGTTCAGATCCATTTGTTTTTGAACTTAGTCGCTTTAAATTTTCTCTTTAAAAACATCTCAATATGGCTTTCAACAAAATGCCTAAGTTGGTAGAGTCAAATTATGATTCTTGGAAACTTAGAGCATTCGCTTACTTGTGCTCATGCGATAGTGAAATGTGTGATGTAATTACAGGTGGTCCCATTCAGATTATGAAAGTTGTAACTCGAGCCCCTGGAGCAACCGAGGCCACTCCAGATGGTTATGTCGAGAAACCTAAGTTAGAATGGACGCCTGAGGATCGAAAAAGGGTAAATCTAGATAATGTTGGACGAAGTGCACTTTACTCAGCGTTAGGAGACAATGATGCATTGTTCAACAAGATCAAGCAATGTAAGACTTCCAAAGAAATATGCGATAAGCTGGCTATAGTGTGTGAAGGATTAGCACAAATGAAGGAGAATAAGCTTTCCATAGCCATGCAAAGATTTGAGCATTTCAAGATGCAGCCCAATGAGACGCTAGAACAATTGGACGCAAGGTTTACTTTGCTCGTTACAGAGTTAGCGTCATTAGACAAGGAATTGACCAACAAAGAAATGGTCAACAAGATTTTCAGAAGTCTTCCAAACAAGTATCTAATTAAGACTGTTGCTATGAGAGAATCACAGACATTGGAGATTCTTACTCTAGAGCATGTCTTTTCAGAGTTAAAGGCATTTGAGTTCGAATTGGGTGAAGTCAGCGACACATCGACTGAATCAGGAGCTTTAATCGCTACAACCAAAAGCAAGGGTAAATCGGTTAGTGAGGTTAAAACTATGGAATCAAATGAAGAAAAGGAAATGGCTTTATTGGTCAAGAAATTCAAAAAATTTCTAAGATATGAAAAGAGAAATCCTATCGGACAAACGTCATTTCAGACTCTTCTCCCTGCTCCAGCGCCAGTGTACTCTGCACCTCAACCAGTAGTGCCAGTTCCATACCAAGCGCCTCCGTCCCCTACTCAAAATCTCTCAGCGCCAGTAGTCTCAAAGCGATTATCCACTGAACAGAAAATGAAAACTAATTTGTGTTATAATTGCAGGAAACCAGGGCACTACCAGGTAAATTGCCCTTATCCAAATATGTCAAAGCCCTCAAGGCAAGACTATGCGGATAGAAACCAATTCAGGAGCAACCTTCGCCAACAAGGTTTGCTAGCGGAATCTGAACCATTCTCCGCACCTGAAGAGGATTTGGAATCATCAGATGAAAGCAGTGATGATGAGCCTACAAGAGACTCAGCATTGATTTGTCTTATGGCAAGAGATGATGAAGCGTCTAATGACTCGCTACCAGAGGTAATCAATGAATTATCAATTCCTCTTTCTTATGATGAATTACTTGACAAAGTCAAAGAATACTACAATGAATGTCAAGAAGCTGCCAAAATATATCAAAATGATCTCGCTATTATCTCATCACTCACAAGAGATAAAGTGACACTCAGAGCAGAGTTGCGAGTTCAGCAACAGTGCATTGAGAAGAAACAATCGCTTGAGAGTGAAATTATTCAATTAAAAATGATCTTGATATAATAGTCAAGAGAGAAGCTGATCTGATCGCTAGACTTGCCAAATCAGAGCAGCTCGTCTCATCATTATCAAAAGCTTCTAGAAACTCGGATAATGTGACTGAGGTACCTAGATTATTTGGTGAAAGACCGGTTTAGGATGCAATAAATTCGGTAAACAACCAAATAAATCTAATGTTACGGCAAACAACAAAGGAAAGGGTGTTCTCTTTGTTGAGAAAAGTTCACAAAGTCAAACGCTGAATGAACCGAGCAACAACGGTACGAGGCCAAATGAGAAAGTCAAAGCTAACTCAGGTAAGGGAAAGACAAAGGCAAATGATTCACAAAGAAAGGTTCATCCAAACGCTCAAAAGGCTAAGGATAAACCTAACCACTATGAATCAAGCGCTAAGCGTCAAGTACCAAAAGTGCAACCCAAGCCAGCACCAAGGAAATACCAGCGTCCATATCCAAAACAGTCAAGATCATATTATCGATACTATGATAATTATGACTATGACTATGATTATGACTACTATTATAATCGAGGATATTATTACACACCCAAAAAGCACACACAGCACAAGGTGAACAAAAAACACACACAACACGATGTGAAACCTAAGAAGGCCAGTATTCCTAAAATGAAGACTAGGCAAATATGGGTTCCTAAAGTTCTAATTCAAACCAAATTTACTAACGCTGAAGGACCCAAAACAACATGGGTACCTAAGAAGAATTAGAATTGTCCTTTAAATGCAGGTACCTAGAGCCAGCACCGATACTTCAGTTTGGTACATTGATAGTGGATCGTCAAGACACATGACTGGTTCCAAAAATCTTCTAGTCAACTATCAAGCTACCAACGGTCCTCAAGTTATATTCGGTGATAACTCCAAAGGTAAAACCAAAGGTATAGGTATCATGCATAGGGGGAACATCATGATCAGTGATGTATATTACGTTGAGGGTCTTAAGCATAACCTGTTAAGCATTAGTCAATTTTGTGATAAAGGCTTTGAGGTAAAATTCTCAAGTGACTTCTGTTACGTTAACGACACTAAGACTAAGTCTACTAAATTAAGAGGAAAAAGAACAAACAATGTGTATTTAGTAGATTGGGATTCTACATCTGATAACAACCCCACATGCTTTGTTGCTAAAAGTCAAAATGAATTGGGTTGGTTATGGCATAGAAAAATGAATCATCTCAACTTCAAGGCATTCTCTCAGTTAATATCGCTAAATCTTGTAGAAGGATTACCTAAGGGTTCCTTTCAGAAAAACCGCTTATGTGATGCATGCCAAATGGGTAAACATGTTAAATCATCTTTTAAAAAGAAACCATGTCTATCTACTTCTAGAATTCTTGAACTATTGCATCTAGATTTGTTTGGTCCTATTCAAATCATGAGTGTTAGTGGTAAAAAGTACTCTCTAGTAATAGTTGATGATTTCTCTCGCTATACATGGGTAGAATTTCTAGCGACCAAAGATGAAACTAGTGTCAAGCTCACAGCGCTAATTCGTCAATTGCAAAATTCAAAAGATCTAAGGGTGACGAGAATGAGAAGCGATAGAGGAACTGAATTTACTCACCAATTTGTTGAGAAGTTTTGTACAGATTAGGAATACTTCATGAGTATTCTGCTCCTAGAACACCTCAACAGAATGGAGTTGCCGAGCGACGGAACAGAACGCTTAAAGAAGCCGCAAGGACGATGTTAGCAGAGTCCAAGCTGCCTCAAAGGTTTTGGGCCGAAGCCATCAACACCGCTTGCTACACTCAGAACCGGTGTATGATCAACAAGCAACATGAGAAAACTCCATATGAGTTGTGGAAGGGACGTAAGCCTAACGTTTCATATTTTCATGTTTTTGGTTCAAAATGTTTCATTCATAACAATGAATCCCAAAGCCTAAAGACATTTGATCCTAAAGCGGATGAGGGAATCTTTCTAGGATATGCCAAAAATGGAAAAAGCTTTCGCATCCTAAATAAGATCAAATCAAAGGTTGAAGAATCCATTCATGTTGTGTTTGATGATGCTAACCAAGAACCGAGTAAGGTTAATCCTGATGATGTAGGAATTGAAGATCTCACCCAACAAGCGTCACAAATCAATCTTGGTGATGATAGTGATGACGAAGATGATGAGATTCGTGTACCTTTTCCTAAGGATACTCGTGAGGTTAACAATAATGATAATGTCAGAATTGCTGATGATCATGAAGAGAATGATCATCAAGAGCAGATTGGAACTATGAATGATGCAACGTCTACGCAAGAGACAAATGAGAATCAAGCGATTGACAACCAAGAGTCTCTCAACCCGCTCCAACCAGACCGCAAATGGCTTAGAGACCATCCGCCAGAGCTAGTGATTGGAGATATTGAAGCACCTGTTAGAACTAGGTCCGCTACAATTAATGAATCCATGTTCTCAAGCTTCCTATCTCAAATGGAACCAAAGAAAGTGGATGAAGCGCTTAGTGATTCAAGTTGGGTAGAAGCAATGCAAGAAGAGCTTAACCAATTTGAGAGAAGCAAGGTTTGGACACTAGTACCAAGATCAACTCACCAAGGAGTTATTGGGACTAGATGGGTTTTTAGGAACAAGATGGATGAAGATGGCATTGTTATAAGAAACAAAGCCAGATCAGTCGCTCAGGGTTATTGTCAAGAAGAGGGAATTGATTTTGATGAAACATATGCCCCAGTAGCCCGTCTTGAAGCGATTAGGATGTTCCTAGCCTTTGCCGCATTCAACAAGTTCACAGTATACCAAATGGACGTAAAGAGTGCTTTCCTGAATGGTAAACTCCAAGAAGAAGTATATGTGGAGCAACCTCCATGATTCATCAACAACCATGGCAAGAGTATGGTCTACAAATTGGATAAGGCACTCTATGGCCTTAAACAAGCACCAAGAGCATGATATCTTCACCAAAGCACTCAACGAACAATGCTTTCTCACTCTGAGAAGTGAATTAGGTATGATTGACTTAAACGCTTAAATCATAAAACATCATATTTATAAGCATAAAATCTAGGGGGAATCCACCTTTGTTTATGTCTAAAGAGTTTATCAAAAATTTCGAAATGAGTCATCAATTTTAGGGGGAACTTTAAAATTGTACTTATCTCAATATATCAAGTGACTGCGATCAAAAATGACTTTTAAAATCCTAAGCATTGATCACTAGCGCTTATCTTTTATGCATGACAAAATCAATCTCTAATAAAGTTATCTTTTATAAATCCAAGCGATTGATTTTTTATTATTTTATGAAAAGACTTCAGCGTTGAAAGAATTCCCACTTCAACGCTAAGTAACTTTCTTTCAAAAAATTCATGCATAGTTTCCATCGCTAAAGGAAACGTGTGGATAAGTCCAAAAGATCAGATTTGATAACCACCCACACGTGCCTATCAAATCGAACTGACGGTTATGATTCCTATCTAAACCTAGGCGGTTCAGTAATTGCATGAGTCTGAGTATGTGTCAGTGTACTATCAGGCGCGTGTATTTCACGCTGAAAATTTCAATTTTTTTCAAAAAGTAACTGCGGACACGAAAAATATTATAGTACCCTATTTTACCGCACTTTTTGACATCCGAAGTTATGTGTACACGGTTCAGATTCCTTCTGTCATTAACTTCTGTACACGTGTCATTCATCTACCAACTGAGGATTTATTTTTGCCTCCTATTTAAACCTTTCAAAAACTTTACGATAAACCTTTATCACTTCCAAATTCTTTTACTGTAAAAGTTATTTCTCTCTAAAGGCAAAAACTTTTCTCATTCCTTCAAAAGCTTCCAACTTTCAGCAATGGCACCCAAAGCTTCAAAATCTTTAAAATCATCCAAGTCTGACACCGAAAAAACTTCCCGTACTGAAAAACCAGTTACAGTTAACGCCGGATTTCTGATTAACTGGGATTACCTTTATGAGAACCGGAACTTTCCTCTTCGAACGGTTCTTCCACTCGTTCAAGAATCTGGTTTGAGAGATATGATCACTACTAATTTCAACTACTTTGAAGAAGAATCTCTCTATTTTTTCAACAATGCCCAGATTCTGAAGACGGAACTTCCATATCCTGCGACTTCCCTTTTGCTAAAGAGACCTTTGTTCTCACTCCTTCCTTGATTTCTTCATTGCTGATTCTGCTCAATGATGGCACTGAGATAGAAAACGTCATTCTCGGAGATGCTACAAAAGTTTGGGAGTTGATAAAGAAAGAAGATGTTGATACTGCATATGAGCCGAACTTCAAGAAAAACGATATGAAGGGCGAATACGTTATTCTCGCTGATCTATGTTCAAAAATGATCGAATGCAGAAAAGGGACATTCGATAAAGTCACAAACGTTCACTACAAGATGATTAGTGGTCTCTCTACGTTTTTAAAGTTAACTGGTCTCTCTACGTTTTTAATCGCTTCAAGGCAGCGATGGCCAAGTCAGTGAATCCCAAGCCCTATGGGATTGTGCTAAGTCGTATTCTTAGCGCTTGCGGATATACAAAATCTTTTGGCACAAAGATTCCAGCGACCAAATTCTACGGAAGAAAGATGATTAGTGGAATGCTCAAACCTCGAAAACATGGTGGAGCAGCAGTTCCCAAAGAAGAGCGTCAGTGACTCCAAGCCGAAGGAGTTGTTCGCAGTGATGATGAAGATCAAGCGTCTTCCTCTTCATCATCATCCTCGTCCTCTGAAGAAGTGGTGGTCAAGCGACCTAAGAGAAAGATAGTTCTCAAAATCACTGAGTCATCCAAGTCAGCAAAGAAATAGAAACCTGAACCAAAGAAAAAGAAGCCGGAGCCCAAAAAGAAGCAAAAGATTCCTTCTCCTCCTCCTAAATCTCCATCGCCTCTTCCAGCGTTTACCTTCTCCGTTCCCGAGGAAGAAGAGGAAGCAGTGGACGAAGAAGTACCGCTTGCACGAAAGAGTACTCCTACCTCTACTCACGCAGCATCCTCTAGCGCTACAGCAAAATCAGCGCTTAGAGAGTCAGCGAGTGTTCCTCCTTCTGATGTTGTTCCCGAAGTCAGCTCAGATCCTCAAGCCGTTTCTCCATCTGAGAGGCTTTCCAATGTTCAGGCACCAAGTGAAGCAGATATTCATTATGTTCTCAACACTCTTGAAGAACTAAATATCCCAATTCGTGCTGATCCAATAACTTCTTTTATCGATTTAGAACTCGAAGAAGAAGTTCAGGAGCCTGAGGGACTTGTCCAAGAATCAGATCAAGCTACTGAATAGTCGATGATATTCCTCAGGGTAAGCGATGTAGTCCTTTTAGTTTATAATTTCTACTTAGTAGGAATTTTTGCTTGCTTTTCTCAATCGCTTACATGTATCAGCTCAAAATGGACCTGAAGAGGCACCTACAGCTGATGCCCCTCCACTCTCGTAGATTCCCGTTGAAATAGACATGGACATGGAAACTGTTGTGGATATCGCTAAGAAAGCATCTCAAGACCTTCCTGACGCTGAAACATCATCAGCCAGTGAAGCGACTTTAAACGATGAGCGATCGATAGAAGTGGCCCCCATCCCAACAGAAGTTATTACCCTCGTTCCTACGCCAACAGGACCTCCTCCTCGTGTCATTGATTTCTTCCCGTGCGGATATCATCCAGATGTTGAATTTTATTATGCCGCCCGAGAACGTGACACTCAAACGCTTGCCGAGTCGGAAATCCAATTTCAAACAACTCTCCATCGGCCTGATCTTTCAGACTCTGACAAGTTTGAAATTTTTGAGCATTTTTCCGATCTAGGTCTATATAACCTGGAGCGTCTTCAATCACTCCTTGAATATATTCATCATCCAGTGTTCAACAAATCCGAATTTAACGAGAAGCAATTCAATTTCACCGGTCGCTCAGACGAGTCCTTTTATCCTCTTCGATCAAACAAGATTGTTTTCAAAAACCCCCACATGGGTGATTGGAACAAAAATCCAGACGAGGAAGATCTCAACAAGCTAGGCTATTCGGCTCTCCCCTCCGTCATCAAGTCTCCTCAGAACGCTCTCTCTCCTAATCCACTTAAGTTATGGAAAGGAAAAGGACCGCTTGTTGCGGAGCGCCCAAATCTGGTCAACTCATGGATAGAAGATGAGGCTCGTGAATATCTTGCCAGATTATGGGCTGAGGACTATGAAGAAGAAACGGAACGCTTTGAGAAATTTCTCGCTGCTAGAAAAGATCAAGCTAAAGCTATCAAGCTTGGCAAGAGATGGATGATGAATACAGCCAGCTGGGCTGAAGAGTTTGTTTTGCATTTCTTCACCCTCGATGAACTCGTGAGATATCCATTCCTATTTCAGTTTGGAATAAAGTACAGACGCAGAGGATATGCAACCTTCTTGCTCCAACAGCGTCAGTTTATTGCAGGGAATGTTAGCGCTTTGGCACAATATCGCCAACCAATCGAAAGCTACATTCGCCAGCAACTTGCCTTATACAGCCAAGGCGGACGCTACGTGTTGCATCCTCGTGAAGGGTTTGTTCAACGAGTCTTTCTTGACCTGAATGAAGATACTTCATCAAGTAAACAACCAATTCTTCCAGGACAGAGTCAGATTCGTGTTGATGTTTTGAATGAACACGCTGAGTTTGCTGAGTTCCACAGAACTATGAGAGCAGTGTTTGAAAATGCCCAAGCACTGAACATCAGTTTCAATCACTTTTCCGGGTGTTATACTTTCAGAGGATATACTCTTCACCCCGTGCTCTTTAATGAATCCAATATTCAAGTGGCCAAGATGTTATCACTAATCAGGCCAGTGGACCATGAAGCAACTCAAGCGCTCATGCCTTTGATTTTGGACTTTTTCAATTGTTATACTTCAGGGATTGCTTTACCGGAAGATGTGCAACTGGCACTAAGTAACGAAGAGCGCGAAGACGCTATATTCTTTATCCCGAAATCCAGTCTTATCAGTCCAAGGCATGTGATGGATGCCCTTGGCCCCCTCTGGGTCATTGGTGTTAGAGAACCTTCTTCCCCAATCCAAATTATAGAAGAAGACTTTGCTCCTACTGCGGAAGTCGCTTATCTTCCTGAGGCTTCTTTGCCAGATTCTTCTAGCGCTCCGGTAGTCGAGCCCCCAGTTATTGCAGATTCAATCATGGATCAAGCGATTGAAGAAGTGCACGCTGAAATTGCACAAGAGCCTATCGAGCCCTTTATCAGAGATAAATCCAAAGGCAAGGCTGCGGTTTCTAGGTCTTACGGACTTCTCCCGTCCCCAGAGCGTCCTTCTTCCGATTCGGATTCTAAAAGTAATTCAAACGCTAAAGATTTCAGACAGGCAGTACGGAACTCGCTCCACAACATTGAAGGTTCCTGCTCCAAGATTTTTGAGACTGCTGATAGACATATCCGAATAATGTCTGATACACGAAGTCGTGATATTGCAAACGCTTCAAACTCAAGCACTGTTACAATCATGAAGAGCATATCACCTCTTATCGCTGAACTCACATCCGAATTCAACCGTCACTTAGCCCAAAGCACTTCGGCTGATGCTGACAGACATATTTCGACCAATGCCGCTGCTCAGAGCATCGCACACCAAGTTGCTCTCTTAGTTGACAAAGTTCGACTCTTGCGAAGAGAAGTCGCTGAGTTGAAAACCTCTCTTGATGATGCCAAGAAGGGGGAAAATACAGAAAAGCATCAAGCGTCCAAAGTAACGTCAAAGACTGATAATAAAAATTGGCGATCAATGATGGAAGAACTAGTGAGCATTAAGAAGATGTTAACTAAAAAGAGAAAGCCAAGGTATTATCTAGGAAGATATCCCCTTCCGGAATTGGACGTTGACTTCTTAGAAAGTATGGGATTTCAACCTTTTGCCGGACCGCTGAGACAACCTATCAATTGGAGACCGTCAAAAGATCCAAGAAAAGATATCTATCATGATTTAATTCGTGAACTTGGAATTTCTCCAAGAGAGTGGACGGAAAGGTTGTTAGAACTTAATGAAAGTGCCAGACTTCGTAGGCATGATTACAATGAAGTTCAACATACGACAATGATGACATTGATCGTCTCCTGATGGACTTAGCGCTACAAGTTCTCCAAGGCGAAGAAAGAGCAAAGCGACAGAAAAAGTGAATGAATTTTTTATTTCTGTTGTCGCTTTCTTTTTTTGTTTTCAATATAAATCATGTATGCTTATTCTTTCAATATATGAATGATTTATCGCTGAAACATCTTGTTGAAGCTAATCTAACTTTAGCTAACTTTACTAACTTTTTGAACGCTAACTTATATTCATTTGGGCTTTTCTTTTAAGTAACTCTTAAATTATAAAAGATTTATAAGAGTTAAAGTCTTGCATCATCAAAAAGGAGGAAATTGTTAGGAAATTTCATGTTAGATGTTTTGATGATGGCAAGATAGGATTCAATGTTAGACTCCAAATAAAATGTAAGTTTATGTTTTCCATAGATCATTGTTTAAGCGTTTGAAAGTTTGTAATTTTGTTTAGGCTTGTAATTTTTATCTTTGTAGGTTTTAGACTAAGTATTAGATACTGAATCGCTAATAGAATTCTAGGTGAGTCTATTAGAGAAGAAGTTGAAGATCAGCGTCTGAAGTCAACCAGAGATGAAGATTTGTTTCTTAGCGTCCGTCAAATGCTAAAGGACCTCTTTCAAGATTTATGGATCAAGCGCTCAAAGCACTTAAGCGACCAATGACAAATTCACCTGAAATAAATCCTCAAGTCACGAAGGACTTAAATGCAATCATTCAACGGACATTTATTTCCAACGGGAAATAAATTCAAATGCATTAAATGTCTGATAAGAGCATTAAATGTGATAAGCTACTGTGACCTGTGGATTAGCCACCTTTTTTACCAGACTGTCAGAACATCAGAGTTCATAGCTGCTACCATCCAATCGGTGCCAGCAGTTTTTCAGGAATGTCAAGCTTTAGGTAGAATCACGCGCTGCGTGAAAGGCACGCTCCTACATGTGTCCAACGGACAGATCCCAAGAATTGCCTATAAATACCTTACCTTCAGCAGACCCTAAAAAGTACGGTACAAAATATTTACAAGAGAAAATTACGTACACAAGAAAAAGCTTAGAAAACTCCATAGCCAAAATTCCTTCAAGCTTTTTATCTACATTCCAGACAGTCACAAATATCTCAAACATCTTCCAAAAAAGAAACCTAAATTCCCTTTGAGATATTCCAAGGTGTTTGATCTTCCCAAATACAAACAAACCCTTGTGACAAAAACCTCAACCTTTCATCTGAGTGAGAAAAGTTGTTGAAACTCATTACAGGCAGTATTTCTGAGTGAGAGAAGCTTGTAGAAGACGATCTTCATTGGTGCTGAAATCTGTGTGATCAAGGAGCCCGAGATCATTTTCATTCTTTACTATCTTGTAGAAGATTCTGTGTGATTCTTGAATAATCATCTTAGTAATTTCTTCCAAGTGAAAAAGGAGAAGAAGGACGTGGCTGGGATTACATCACCCAGTGAACCTTACAAATTATTGTGTCATTTATATTTTACTGTCTTATATCTGTCATATTACATTATTCTAAAAGACAAGTAAAATTGCAAAGCGATTAAATTATCTAAAAGAACGCTAAAAATCATTTCCGCTGTGCTAACCCTGATTAAGTGATCTAAGCGTTACCCTACTTTGGTAAATTGCTAAACTCACTAAGTCTAAGTTATCTTTACTGAAGCGCCTGACCCAAGCGCTCAGCCTTCCAAGCGTTCAGATCTTTGAAAAGTAACACGAAATTTTTTAGTCTAAAAAGACTTCAGGGTCT
Organism: Buddleja alternifolia; assembly: GCA_019426215.1. NCBI lineage: Eukaryota > Viridiplantae > Streptophyta > Magnoliopsida > Lamiales > Scrophulariaceae > Buddleja > Buddleja alternifolia. The sequence goes on along the minus strand of CM033390.1, from coordinate 39,822,297 downwards.
ATTCAACCCCCCCTTCTAGACCCTTTCATATGCCACTTGGGACCATCACTAAGTAAAGGACTTGAGAGAGCCCTATCATTCTATTTGCTAGATCTCTGTAGATTCGAATCCTTAGAATATAAATTGCCTCTCCCAAGTCTTTCATGGAGAAAGTACTCGAAAGCCACTTCTTAATAGTGGTGAGCTTTCCTATATCATTCCCTATGAGTAATATGTCATTTACATACAACACAAGGAATGTTATCTTGCTCCCACTAACCTTCTTGTAAACACATGGCTCATCTTCGTTCTTGATGAAGTCAAATCCTTTGACTGCCTCATTAAAATGCAGATTCCAGCTACGAGATGCTTGCTTGAGTCCATAAATGGATCTCTCAAGCTTATATACCTTATGAATATCATTCTCGGATATAAAACCTTTAGGCTGTTCCATATAGATATCCTCATCTAGGAATCCATTTAGAAAAGCAGTTTTGACATCCATTTGTCATATCTCATAGTCTAGGTGAGCTGTTATTGCAAGTAGAATCCTTATTGATTTGATCATAGCCACTAGCAAAAAGGTTTCTTGGTAATCAATTCCTTCTTTTTGACTATATCCTTTCGCCACTAGCCTGGCTTTGTAGGTGTTAACCTTGCCATCAACACCAATTTTTCTCTTATAAATCCATTTGCACCCTATTGGTTTTACCCCCATCAGGCCGATCCACAAGTTTCCAGACTTAGTTTGAATGCATCGAATTAATCTCAATTTACGTAGCTTCACGCCATCTTGTAGCATCCACATCCACCATCGCTTGATCATGAGTGAAGGGATCATCTCCATGACCCTCCTCCACTACAAAATGGAGACTAAGCTCCCTCTATAATAGGTATTCATAACTCTCATGTGGTAGAGGTACCCTACTTGATCTTTGCAGTTGTGGTTGTATTAAAGAAGGTTCGGTTCTCACTTCCTGTGTAGATGTATCCAGTGGAGTTTCATTTTGCTAAACCCTAAACAATCTTTCTACCTTAAACAATCTTTCTACCCTCCTTCTTGAATGAACTCGTCTTCAAGAAAGTGGGATTGTAAAGTCACGATGATCCTCTGATCATCATGCAGGTAAAAGAGGTATCCCATGGAATCTTTAGGATAACCAACGAAACGCCTTTTCAAGGATATAGCCTCCAACTTGTCCACTTTAGTCTTCTTGACATAAGCAGGATATCCCCAAATCTTAATGTGATTAAGACTTACTTTCCCATTTCTCTATATCTCATATGGAGTCTTAGAAATGGACTTGGATGGACATCAATTTAAAATGTGTTCAACAATAAACAGCGCATGACCCCACAGTGAAATGGGTAAGTCAGTGTAGCTCAGCATGGATCGAACCATGTCCAACAAGGTTTGATTCCTTCATTCTGCTATTCCATTCAACTGTGGTGTCGCTGGAGGTGTGAGCTGTAATACTATACCATTCTCTCTGAGGTATACATCAAATTCGTCGCTCATATATTCTCCTCCTCAATCAGATCGAAGAGTTTTTATATGTTGACAAGTGTGATTTTCCACTAAAGCCTTGAATTCCTTGAACTTTTCAGTGGATTCAGACTTATACTTCATCAGGCACACTAGACCATATCTTGAATGATCATCAGTGAATGTGATGAAGTAAAGGAAACCTCCACGAGCTATTTCTCCAAATGGTCAACAAACATTAGTATGCACTAAACCTAAGATTTGTTCTTTTAAAAGTCCCTATAAATGCGGATCTAGCCATCTTGCCCTTGAGACAAGACTCACGAGTAGGATAGGGATCTGATAAGAGGTGTTTTTACGTGTTTTTAAGACCGTAATTCTTATGATTTGGATTCACTTATTGCTTAAATCATGTCACATTTGCATTTAATAGGTGTGTTAAGTGAATACAGGTAATAAATGAGAATACATGAAGAAAAGGGAAGAAAAACGATGTACAAAACAAGTTCAAGCATGTTTTTCAACACCGAGGCGGTTTATACATCTCCTACCACATTCGAGCGATAATTCCGTACATTTTGAGACCGACTTAGACAAAGTTTCCTTCTACAAAGTTTTAGATGTATGTCTTAGCTTCAAATGGGAACTTGAAACATCCAAATCGGAGGTCTATAGAGATAATTGTGAAGGAAATACGATTGCTGCGCCGAACAGAGAAGTACATGTGCCAGGATACGCCCCAGCGCCCTCCTAGTCATGCCTAGGCATGGATAGTCCGAATGTTAATCCTTTTTCAGCCTAAATTCCAGCCTTATATGATGGGTAAGAATCACTTTTGGCCATAATTTAGCACATGTGTTGAGGGGTTGTCATAAGTGTGTTTCTTGGTAGATTTACTTTATGGGCGCCTAATCAGAAACAACCTCCATGTTGAAACGTAATTTAGATATACTTAGAGACTGAATTGGACAAAATGTCCGTCTGCAAAGTTGTAGATCTATGTGTTAGCGTCACATGGGGACTTGAATCATCCAATTTGGAGATCTGTGGAGAAGTTTATGAGGAAAATACTAAGACTGCGCGGGAAAGCAAGAAAATGGCAGCATGCATGTGTTTTGTTGAAGTTTTCACATGGTTATGCTTGGTGGAATTCTTAATGGCCGAAATTTCAGCATTTTTTAGCTGGTTGGAATCTTAAAAGCCAAACTTTAAGCATCACCTTAGGTGGAATTCTCATTGGGGAACTTTAATGGGAATTCTTAATGCATACTTTAGTGGAATTTTGGCTATAAACGGAGGAGGAACCCATACTCTTCATCATTCACTATCAATTTCAGATTCTTAGAGGAGAGGAGGAGGAGGAATCAGTCCTCAAGCTTCATTCATCACCATTCTTCATCATTCTAAGAGGAGAAAGCTAGGAATTGAAGCTCCAATCAAGGGGCCATCATCTATCACATTAGAGGGAGTTTTTATAGCCTTTTCATTTCATTCATGTCTATGAACATGTGTATTTATTCATTATTGTTTTTCATAATATCTATCATGAACTAATTCATAAGACTAGGGCCATGTAAGGCCAAATTGTGATATATGCTTATAATAGATGATTGTTGAGGTTGTTCTTATATTGTTATGTGATGTGAATTTGTGTTTTTGCCTATCTTGCATATACTTGATCACTATATGTTAGAATCTTATGCCTAGGTTAATATTTCGGGAGAAAATTGACTTAGGGTGCAAGAAATTCACATCATGACCCGTAACTAATGAGGAATTGCCCTAGACATAGGTAAAGATTCCCGGGTGAAGTTGTTCGATTCAAATCGAGTGAACTCTAGTACGTTAATGCATGTTTGGTGGTTAGATTTCCGGATAGGAATATTTGGGAAATCACGATCTAAGAATAGGAGTTTATACGCGAGACATCGGTTATTCTCTACCCTCGGAGTTCTCACCATAACAATATAAGCGTAATCCTTCAACGAGAATCTTTATAAGTATAATTGATCAATTTGAACCTAGCATGTGCCTTAGTCTCCCTTTCTATTTTGTTTTAAATCATTTGTTCAACCTTGTTCTTATCTTACGCATTTCACACTCATTTTACCTTTATTGTTTTGATCTTTGTTGTTATAAAATCTTAAACTAGAATTCAAGTCCTTGTGGTTCGACAATCCGGACTTCTCGTCCACTTTTATTACTACACACGACTAGTGCACTTGCTATTATAGCACGTTAGCTTTTAGCGTGTCAAGTTTTTGGCGCCGTTGCCGGGGACTTGTTTAATTTTAGTTTTTGATTTTATTGCAAGTTTTATGTATTTATTTTTTGTCTATTTTTTTTGTAGCACGATTACCTCGCAATGGCTAGCAATTTTCCAGATATGACCCTTCCGGAGAATCAATTATGGCTGCAAAACATCATTCAATTTGCAAAGGATAGCAATTTCCCAGATATGACACTACCAGAGAATCAATTATGGCTGCAAAGCGTCATTGAAGCATGTTATGCACAAGGGTTCTTTCCACAACATTACCAAGAAAGAATTCCTATGCTGGAGGAACAACGTGATAACTCCATTGGAGAGCTCCGCCTTATGACGAAGGACGCATTGCGGGAAATGAAGGAGATGAATCATCAACTCAAGCAACTAACGAGCGACATATCTGAGAAAGTACCATGGGCATTGCTTGGTACCACTGAGATAGATCGAAAGGAGGAATGCAACACCGTGACATTGAATGAAAGGAAGTTGAAAAATTCGAAAGCAAATTCCTCCAATGATGAGCATTTGACTCCTATCCTTTCTAAGGTTGTTGACATTCCTTTACCATCTCCCCTAACCACAAGTGAATCGGTATTTGATGCCGATGATGGTAAGTTGTCCTTTAGTGTAGGAGATGACATGGTTATTTGTGATAGGTATGAGGTTTTTGAGCATCCACTTGATTTTGATTTGTATTTACACATTGATGCTTTTGATCCTTTTAGTGTTGAGCACTTTCAGGAAAAACGAACCAATCATCTTCTACATCCCTACATCATGGACTCCGCATATGTCAAAGTGATGGGTGAAGAAAGTTCACACCATCACCCAACGCACGGGGAAGAAAGAGTAATTGAGGTGTTGAGGTACCACACAAAAATTCGGGAGTGGATGATTGCTTGGTCCCAACCTATGGTATGTAGCACAAATGATGGGCCAGCCTTCACTACCAATGGCCATAAGTTGAAGCGATACCCGAGAGTGAATTGGAGAATGAACAAGGCATTCATTCGGAAACTGCCTTAAAATAACTCGGTAAAGTCAAGTTAATGACTTTAAAAGAGCGCTTCTTGGGAGGCAACCCAAGTTTGTAAGTTTGTTTTTCTTTTTGATTTTGTTTTTGTTTTGTTTTGTTTGTTTCTTTATGTTGTGTTCAAACATGCACTTTTGGCATGTATGTTTTCTTATGCTTGATGGTTTGAAAAGTTGAAGTGTTAGATATGATGCAAGTTTGGACCATGCTCATTTTACTCGAGAGGAGGAGAAGTTATAGGATTATGTATTGGAAGTTTAAGGATGTTTTTCAACATCCTTAGTTGTAAGTGTTCTTTTACCGTTGTGTATGCATGTTGTAACAACATTGGGACAATGTTGGATTTAAGTTTGGGGGTAGAAGAGTACTTATTTTGAACTTTGATGGTGCAATCCTAATTTTTAGCTTAATTTTGGGGGAAAGTTTGTTTGAAATCATGTTTATATGCTTCTTTGTTGAGAAAATCAAGCATGAAATTTTTTTAATCCTTCCAATTGATGCATTGAAATTGATTGACTTGGAAAAATGGCATGAATTCTTGAAATAATTTGAATTTAATGGAATATATATATATATATATATCTTTGAAATTGCTCGTGGAGACACTAGACTAGGATTGATTCTTTAGATGATTCACATTGCACAATGAATCGAGGGTAGAGGAATTGAGAGGATAACCATCTTGAGACACTTAAGGAATTATTCCCAGAAATATTAACTTAGATTTCTCATAAGGTTATAAGTTGAGTAGCAATTTTATATGCTAACAATGAATTGAAAAGGTTGAATTTTGGTATGACCAAAAGTGGTCAGGCTAATACGTACCGGAGGTGAAAAGTTTCATGCCTATATACTGTACTATTATGCTAATTTGAGCTATGCTCAAGCCAAAAGAAGTGAATTGTTTAAAAGATCTAGTTTTATTTCGTGGCCTTTGATACTCGAGTAATTAAATCCTTAGGAGTGTCTCTACACTTAATGCCCCAAAACTATCTAGTTTGGGAGTCATTGATCTAAAACTTGTTACATGGGTGTCATAGAAAGCCTAATGGAATAAAACATTGCACATGATCTTAGCCTTAATGAAGTTTAATGGAAATTCCATATGAATTGAATGTTGAATATTTGAGATGATGAAATTTAAATGGCTATGAGATTATCTATAATTATTGTGCCTTGTGTTTGATCAAAAGTTGATAGATATGGGATTAATGTCCAAAATTTGGTAAGGATGCCTCTCGACTATAATACCCTAGATTTATTTTTCACTACACCCTAGGGAGTCGTTTCAAGTATTGGTGTCACATGAGCAAAAGTAGTTGATATGTATATATATATTTGTGAACTTTAAAGGTTGATTTTATGCCATTCATTCTTGTTGATCATATTGAGATGTGTTGATTCGGTTGGGATTGAAAATTTGCTAGATTTTGTGGGTATATCGTATGCAAACCCTCACGAGACTATAACTCGTCCTTTGAGGTAACTCAAAGGTTTAAAGACTTGTTGCACCCGCTAAGTGCAATCGTTTACTCCACGAAAGTGAGTTAGTTAGTTGTTTTGTTTTCTCCCATTGAATGATGTTGGTCTTGCCTTATAGCTCTTATTGCTCGAGGTCGAGCAATTGATAAGTTTGGGGGTGTTGATAAGAGGTGTTTTTACGTGTTTTTAAGACCGTAATTCTTATGATTTGGATTCACTTATTGCTTAAATCATGTCACATTTGCATTTAATAGGTGTGTTAAGTGAATACAGGTAATAAATGAGAATACATGAAGAAAAGGGAAGAAAAACGATGTACAAAACAAGTTCAAGCATGTTTTTCAACACCGAGGCGGTTTATACATCTCCTACCACATTCGAGCGATAATTCCGTACATTTTGAGACCGACTTAGACAAAGTTTCCTTCTACAAAGTTTTAGATGTATGTCTTAGCTTCAAATGGGAACTTGAAACATCCAAATCGGAGGTCTATAGAGATAATTGTGAAGGAAATACGATTGCTGCGCCGAACAGAGAAGTACATGTGCCAGGATACGCCCCAGCGCCCTCCTAGTCATGCCTAGGCATGGATAGTCCGAATGTTAATCCTTTTTCAGCCTAAATTCCAGCCTTATATGATGGGTAAGAATCACTTTTGGCCATAATTTAGCACATGTGTTGAGGGGTTGTCATAAGTGTGTTTCTTGGTAGATTTACTTTATGGGCGCCTAATCAGAAACAACCTCCATGTTGAAACGTAATTTAGATATACTTAGAGACTGAATTGGACAAAATGTCCGTCTGCAAAGTTGTAGATCTATGTGTTAGCGTCACATGGGGACTTGAATCATCCAATTTGGAGATCTGTGGAGAAGTTTATGAGGAAAATACTAAGACTGCGCGGGAAAGCAAGAAAATGGCAGCATGCATGTGTTTTGTTGAAGTTTTCACATGGTTATGCTTGGTGGAATTCTTAATGGCCGAAATTTCAGCATTTTTTAGCTGGTTGGAATCTTAAAAGCCAAACTTTAAGCATCACCTTAGGTGGAATTCTCATTGGGGAACTTTAATGGGAATTCTTAATGCATACTTTAGTGGAATTTTGGCTATAAACGGAGGAGGAACCCATACTCTTCATCATTCACTATCAATTTCAGATTCTTAGAGGAGAGGAGGAGGAGGAATCAGTCCTCAAGCTTCATTCATCACCATTCTTCATCATTCTAAGAGGAGAAAGCTAGGAATTGAAGCTCCAATCAAGGGGCCATCATCTATCACATTAGAGGGAGTTTTTATAGCCTTTTCATTTCATTCATGTCTATGAACATGTGTATTTATTCATTATTGTTTTTCATAATATCTATCATGAACTAAATTCATAAGACTAGGGCCATGTAAGGCCAAATTGTGATATATGCTTATAATAGATGAATGTTGAGGTTGTTCTTATATTGTTATGTGATGTGAATTTGTGTTTTTGCCTATCTTGCATATACTTGATCACTATATGTTAGAATCTTATGCCTAGGTTAATATTTCGGGAGAAAATTGACTTAGGGTGCAAGAAATTCACATCATGACCCGTAACTAATGAGGAATTGCCCTAGACATAGGTAAAGATTCCCGGGTGAAGTTGTTCGATTCAAATCGAGTGAACTCTAGTACGTTAATGCATGTTTGGTGGTTAGATTTCCGGATAGGAATATTTGGGAAATCACGATCTAAGAATAGGAGTTTATACGCGAGACATCGGTTATTCTCTACCCTCGGAGTTCTCACCATAACAATATAAGCGTAATCCTTCAACGAGAATCTTTATAAGTATAATTGATCAATTTGAACCTAGCATGTGCCTTAGTCTCCCTTTCTATTTTGTTTTAAATCATTTGTTCAACCTTGTTCTTATCTTACGCATTTCACACTCATTTTACCTTTATTGTTTTGATCTTTGTTGTTATAAAATCTTAAACTAGAATTCAAGTCCTTGTGGTTCGACAATCCGGACTTCTCGTCCACTTTTATTACTACACACGACTAGTGCACTTGCTATTATAGCACGTTAGCTTTTAGCGTGTCAAGTTTTTGGCGCCGTTGCCGGGGACTTGTTTAATTTTAGTTTTTGATTTTATTGCAAGTTTTATGTATTTATTTTTTGTCTATTTTTTTTGTAGCACGATTACCTCGCAATGGCTAGCAATTTTCCAGATATGACCCTTCCGGAGAATCAATTATGGCTGCAAAACATCATTCAATTTGCAAAGGATAGCAATTTCCCAGATATGACACTACCAGAGAATCAATTATGGCTGCAAAGCGTCATTGAAGCATGTTATGCACAAGGGTTCTTTCCACAACATTACCAAGAAAGAATTCCTATGCTGGAGGAACAACGTGATAACTCCATTGGAGAGCTCCGCCTTATGACGAAGGACGCATTGCGGGAAATGAAGGAGATGAATCATCAACTCAAGCAACTAACGAGCGACATATCTGAGAAAGTACCATGGGCATTGCTTGGTACCACTGAGATAGATCGAAAGGAGGAATGCAACACCGTGACATTGAATGAAAGGAAGTTGAAAAATTCGAAAGCAAATTCCTCCAATGATGAGCATTTGACTCCTATCCTTTCTAAGGTTGTTGACATTCCTTTACCATCTCCCCTAACCACAAGTGAATCGGTATTTGATGCCGATGATGGTAAGTTGTCCTTTAGTGTAGGAGATGACATGGTTATTTGTGATAGGTATGAGGTTTTTGAGCATCCACTTGATTTTGATTTGTATTTACACATTGATGCTTTTGATCCTTTTAGTGTTGAGCACTTTCAGGAAAAACGAACCAATCATCTTCTACATCCCTACATCATGGACTCCGCATATGTCAAAGTGATGGGTGAAGAAAGTTCACACCATCACCCAACGCACGGGGAAGAAAGAGTAATTGAGGTGTTGAGGTACCACACAAAAATTCGGGAGTGGATGATTGCTTGGTCCCAACCTATGGTATGTAGCACAAATGATGGGCCAGCCTTCACTACCAATGGCCATAAGTTGAAGCGATACCCGAGAGTGAATTGGAGAATGAACAAGGCATTCATTCGGAAACTGCCTTAAAATAACTCGGTAAAGTCAAGTTAATGACTTTAAAAGAGCGCTTCTTGGGAGGCAACCCAAGTTTGTAAGTTTGTTTTTCTTTTTGATTTTGTTTTTGTTTTGTTTTGTTTGTTTCTTTATGTTGTGTTCAAACATGCACTTTTGGCATGTATGTTTTCTTATGCTTGATGGTTTGAAAAGTTGAAGTGTTAGATATGATGCAAGTTTGGACCATGCTCATTTTACTCGAGAGGAGGAGAAGTTATAGGATTATGTATTGGAAGTTTAAGGATGTTTTTCAACATCCTTAGTTGTAAGTGTTCTTTTACCGTTGTGTATGCATGTTGTAACAACATTGGGACAATGTTGGATTTAAGTTTGGGGGTAGAAGAGTACTTATTTTGAACTTTGATGGTGCAATCCTAATTTTTAGCTTAATTTTGGGGGAAAGTTTGTTTGAAATCATGTTTATATGCTTCTTTGTTGAGAAAATCAAGCATGAAATTTTTTTAATCCTTCCAATTGATGCATTGAAATTGATTGACTTGGAAAAATGGCATGAATTCTTGAAATAATTTGAATTTAATGGAATATATATATATATATATATATCTTTGAAATTGCTCGTGGAGACACTAGACTAGGATTGATTCTTTAGATGATTCACATTGCACAATGAATCGAGGGTAGAGGAATTGAGAGGATAACCATCTTGAGACACTTAAGGAATTATTCCCAGAAATATTAACTTAGATTTCTCATAAGGTTATAAGTTGAGTAGCAATTTTATATGCTAACAATGAATTGAAAAGGTTGAATTTTGGTATGACCAAAAGTGGTCAGGCTAATACGTACCGGAGGTGAAAAGTTTCATGCCTATATACTGTACTATTATGCTAATTTGAGCTATGCTCAAGCCAAAAGAAGTGAATTGTTTAAAAGATCTAGTTTTATTTCGTGGCCTTTGATACTCGAGTAATTAAATCCTTAGGAGTGTCTCTACACTTAATGCCCCAAAACTATCTAGTTTGGGAGTCATTGATCTAAAACTTGTTACATGGGTGTCATAGAAAGCCTAATGGAATAAAACATTGCACATGATCTTAGCCTTAATGAAGTTTAATGGAAATTCCATATGAATTGAATGTTGAATATTTGAGATGATGAAATTTAAATGGCTATGAGATTATCTATAATTATTGTGCCTTGTGTTTGATCAAAAGTTGATAGATATGGGATTAATGTCCAAAATTTGGTAAGGATGCCTCTCGACTATAATACCCTAGATTTATTTTTCACTACACCCTAGGGAGTCGTTTCAAGTATTGGTGTCACATGAGCAAAAGTAGTTGATATGTATATATATATTTGTGAACTTTAAAGGTTGATTTTATGCCATTCATTCTTGTTGATCATATTGAGATGTGTTGATTCGGTTGGGATTGAAAATTTGCTAGATTTTGTGGGTATATCGTATGCAAACCCTCACGAGACTATAACTCGTCCTTTGAGGTAACTCAAAGGTTTAAAGACTTGTTGCACCCGCTAAGTGCAATCGTTTACTCCACGAAAGTGAGTTAGTTAGTTGTTTTGTTTTCTCCCATTGAATGATGTTGGTCTTGCCTTATAGCTCTTATTGCTCGAGGTCGAGCAATTGATAAGTTTGGGGGTGTTGATAAGAGGTGTTTTTACGTGTTTTTAAGACCGTAATTCTTATGATTTGGATTCACTTATTGCTTAAATCATGTCACATTTGCATTTAATAGGTGTGTTAAGTGAATACAGGTAATAAATGAGAATACATGAAGAAAAGGGAAGAAAAACGATGTACAAAACAAGTTCAAGCATGTTTTTCAACACCGAGGCGGTTTATACATCTCCTACCACATTCGAGCGATAATTCCGTACATTTCGAGACCGACTTAGACAAAGTTTCCTTCAACAAAGTTTTAGATGTATGTCTTAGCTTCAAATGGGAACTTGAAACATCCAAATCGGAGGTCTATAGAGATAATTGTGAAGGAAATACGATTGTTGCGCCGAACAGAGAAGTACATGTGCCAGGATACGCCCCAGCGCCCTCCTAGTCATGCCTAGGCATGGATAATCCGAATGTTAATCCTTTTTCAGCCTAAATTCCAGCCTTATATGATGGGTAAGAATCACTTTTGGCCATAATTCAGCACATGTGTTGAGGGGTTGTCATAAGTGTGTTTCTTGGTAGATTTACTTTATGGACGCCAAATCAGAAACAACCTCCATGTTGAAACGTAATTTAGGTATACTTAGAGACCGAATTGGACAAAATGTCCTTCTGCAAAGTTGTAGATTTTGGAGATCTGTGGAGAAGTTTATGAGGAAAATACTAAGACTGCGCTGGAAAGCAAGAAAATGGCAGCATGCATGTGTTTTGTTGAAGTTTTCACATGGTTATGCTTGGTGGAATTCTTAATGGCCGAAATTTCAGCATTTTTTAGCTGGTTGGAATCTTAAAAGCCAAACTTTAAGCATCACCTTAGGTGGAATTCTCATTGGGGAACTTTAATGGGAATTCTTAATGCATACTTTAGTGGAATTTTGGCTATAAAAGGAGGAGGAACCCATACTCTTCATCATTCACTATCAATTTCAGATTCTTAGAGGAGAGGAGGAGGAGGAATCAGTCCTCAAGCTTCATTCATCACCATTCTTCATCATTCTAAGAGGAGAAAGCTAGGAATTGAAGCTCCAATCAAGGGGCCATCATCTATCACATTAGAGGGAGTTTTTATAGCCTTTTCATTTCATTCATGTCTATGAACATGTGTATTTATTCATTATTGTTTTTCATAATATCTATCATGAACTAAATTCATAAGACTAGGGCCATGTAAGGCCAAATTGTGATATATGCTTATAATAGATGAATGTTGAGGTTGTTCTTATATTGTTATGTGATGTGAATTTGTGTTTTTGCCTATCTTGCATATACTTGATCACTATATGTTAGAATCTTATGCCTAGGTTAATATTTCGGGAGAAAATTGACTTAGGGTGCAAGAAATTCACATCATGACCCGTAACTAATGAGGAGTTGCCCTAGACATAGGTAAAGATTCCCGGGTGAAGTTGTTCGATTCAAATCAAGTGAACTCTAGTACGTTAATGCATGTTTGGTGGTTAGATTTCCGGATAGGAATATTTGGGAAATCACGATCTAAGCATAGGAGTTTATACGCGAGACATCGGTTATTCTCTACCCTCGGAGTTCTCACCATAACAATATAAGCGTAATCCTTCAACGAGAATCTTTATAAGTATAATTGATCAATTTGAACCTAGCATGTGCCTTAGTCTCCCTTTCTATTTTGTTTTAAATCATTTGTTCAACCTTGTTCTTATCTTACGCATTTCACACTCATTTTACCTTTATTGTTTTGATCTTTGTTGTTATAAAATCTTAAACTAGAATTCAAGTCCTTGTGGTTCGACAATCCGGACTTCTCGTCCACTTTTATTACTACACACGACTAGTGCACTTGCTATTATAGCACGTTAGCTTTTAGCGTGTCAGGATCCAATCCCAATGGACCGATTAGTCCATCTTTCTCCATTTTGTGAATTTTGTGTTTGCCGGCATGGCCTAGTCTAAGATGCCAGATCAATCTTTGGTTAACTCCATGCCTACTACATTTCCTTTGTATAGTATTTACATAACACTCATTCTTGACATTAAGGTAATACAAACCATTTACTAAAGAAGGAAAGCCCACTAATTTATTACCATAATAAATATTGCAATGTTCATTAATAAAATGGAAAGTATAACCATACTTAACTAAAATAGGAATTGAAACAATGTTTTTAAACCCATTGGGCAAAACTAAAACATTATCTAGAAATAGTAAATGTCCAGAATTTAAAAGTAATGAGGTAGGATTCAATTCCAATAGCTGCGACGCTTTGCTCACTGCCTACTCTTATCTTCACCTCATCACTATCCAGCTTCCTTCTTAGCACCAGATCCTAATTCATACAACAAATGTGAGCACTAGCTCCAGAATCAAGAATCCAAGATGTAGAGAAAATGGTTATAGAACAATAAGTTTAATGAACATAAAGTTCCATACCTTGTGCGCCTGGGCCTATGTTTGGACAGTTTCTTCTCCAGTGGCCCAGCTCACCATAGTGTAGGCATCTATCCATCTTCAGTGGCCCCTTACACTTGCGATTCACAGGAGCTTTACCTTTTCCCTTATCGACACCACCTTGAGCTCTAAGCTCCCCACTCTGCTTTTAGTTTTTCTTCTTCTTGTTCTTAACCATTTTGGGCCCAGAAGAGATTACCAATGCAGTTTCTTTTCCCTTGGGCTTCAATTGAGATTGTGCAGTGATCAATTTGTTCATTAGCCCAGCTAAGTTGCATTCAATCTCGTTACAATTGAAGTTCATGAAAAATTGAAAAAAAGAATCAGGAAGAGACTGCAAAATTGGATCAGTTTGAAGTTGTGGGTTCATCGTAGAATCGAGAGCCTCCAATCTTTCAATCCTCGTGATCATCTTGAGGACATGATCCCCAACTTTTTCACTTCTCTCAGTTTAGCTTTGAAGAGCTCTTTAGATATCTTATATTCTAGCAGTGCGACTATGCTCACCATAGAGCTCGACCAAGTATGCCAACATAGCCCTCGCAGCGGTCATCTTCTCGTGGGACCTCTGAAGCTCGTTTTCCATCAAGCCAAGAATGTACCCACGCACTCGGACGTCGTCCTTTACCCATTTTTCATAAGCTTGGACTTTTTCCTCATTTGCACGTGTCCTGGCAGGCGGAGCAGCGGGTGTCCGTGTCTAACAAGTACCCCAAAGAATCCATGTTGAGAACAATTCTCAAGTTCCTCACCCAATCCACGTAGTTGGGTCCGGTAAGGTTGTTCTTTTCGAGTAAAACGGAAAGTGGGTTGATAGTCATTTTTGTTTTGAGAGAGATAATTCAAATGACTACAGAAAATAAACCAGACTATATTAGAATTTGTAACTTAAACTAAAACCAAGTTTAAAATCAAGGACTTCGACTTATAACTTGGCTCCCACTATATTTTTCGATATTCACACTCCCACTGTGAAAAATGGAAGTGATCGTTATTTATGCTTCGTAGTGGAGACTGAGTTCTTTAATTAATGTAATGGATGACAACCCTTTAACGATATTTGGTCCATTACTTAACTAAAGTGATGTCCAACATCAATCTATCCAATAGACGGTCCAATCTTCTTTTTCCCATAATCCATCACAACCGCAACCCTTTAACGATACATAGTCTTGTAACTATCTAAGTGCATTCCTACTAATTACTCATAATCTAACATTGGAATTTCACCTTGCAACCCTTTAACGATATTTGGGGTGAAGTATGTCTCGATTAAGGCATATAATGCACTTAATAAAAATTTAGAATTAAATATTGATATATGACCCACACTTACTGGGAAGATGCCACATACTACGTTTAAATCTTAATTCTATTAAGTTTAGTGGAGGGAAAGGACGCCTAGCGCCCCTAACTAAGTATAATTTTTGTTTGGGAAAATTCATGTTCTAAACATTTATCTAAGTCTCACTTTGCATATTATCATATTTATATAGCGCATATTAACTACATACATGCTTCATACAACTAATGAACATGCATCGAAATCAATAAAATCAACACGTATATCCATGGGCTTTTTCTAGAGGGCCCAAGCCAATAGGCCATCATAAAAATAAAGAAAAATAAATCTAGCTATTCTTCTTGGGCTCCAAGCTCCTTTTCTTTTGGACTGATCTCTTCTTTAAGGCCTATTCTATTTTTATCTATTACATGAGATTACTTTAATAACTTATACATAATTCTAGAAACAAAATAATAGGCTCAAATCCGGTCCTTACAACCCATAAAAAGAAATACATCCAAAAATAACCTAAGTCCATGGATAATGTCACCATCACATAATACATGCTCGCGATAATTAAAGCAACTATGTTGGTGATTAAATTAATAATTAATTAGTCCAACTAATTAATTTCTCCAATAAAATTCCAAATTTTACTGATATTTATGATAATAAACCATCTAGTGAGAATTTATTATTTAAATAAATAAATTGATTAAAAATTCTCCAAGAATAATTAATTAATTAGTTTATTCAAATAATTAATATTCAATAAAAACAAATTTGGGCTCGATTTTATCAAACATAAATTACCAACCATTGGCATATTTAAATTCAATTAATTAAGCCTAAAACTAATTTATTGAATGCCCAATAATTTAATTAAATCTATTTGGGCTCATTTAATTAAAATCCGAGTCATCATCCTTTTGACCCACCCGGATAATTAAAATAACTCAAAATTCATTTATTCAAAGAATTGGACCCAAATCTTTTGACCCAACCCGTTTGAACCCGGGTCATTGACCCAAGCCGCGTGGTGCACGACCACGAAGGCCGAGTGCCGTGCGCCCAGCATACGACATCCTTCGTGCGCGCGGCCACCTGCTGCTAGCACATGTGCACGCTGTCTGTGAGCTATGCTCGCAGATAGCCCACGTCGTGCACCTCGCACACGTCGCGGGGTTTTTCACCCTGATTCTCACACAATTTTGATTTTTCAATTCACATATTATCATGCAATAATATCCAAGAATAAACGTAGAAAAATCATGGTTCAAAATCATAAGTTTGACATCAAATTATCATGCTTCAAAAACACGAAAATCACATAATTCACGTATTTGGTTAAATACGAAAATCAGAGGTTGGCTCTGATACCACTATCAGGTTTTTAGCAATAAAACACAGTGGAAAATAAATAATCCCAAGTGGTTCATCTCGATTTCGCATATTCAAATCGTGTTAAGAATTCATGTACCTTTTTTCTAGTATGTTGAATTCTGAACCAGCTTTCGCGATCCTTCTCTAAACAGCAAACTTGCTACTGTCCCTAAATCACCACGCTGGAATCA
Organism: Buddleja alternifolia; assembly: GCA_019426215.1. Lineage (NCBI taxonomy): Eukaryota > Viridiplantae > Streptophyta > Magnoliopsida > Lamiales > Scrophulariaceae > Buddleja > Buddleja alternifolia. The sequence goes on along the minus strand of CM033390.1, from coordinate 39,805,966 downwards.
AAGCAAAAAATTCCCTTCTTCTTCCTTCTAAAGGATGGCTAGAGAGAGAGAGAGAGAGAGAGAGAGAGAGTTTGGAGTGTTTGACTTCGAGAGAAAGTTATAAAAGTGGCTTCTCATTATTTTTCACTAAGTAGTATATTTATACTACTTTAGAAAAACAATAACCCAGTTGACTACGCCTATGTGGACGCCCACTTTGGGCATTTATGAAGCCCTAGGCTTAGTCAACTTCTAATTGTTTAATTATTTATTTTAATTAATATTATTTATCCAATAAATAAATTAATCAAATAATTAATTAAATCCATGTTGACTCTATAATTAATTTCCCTAAAGAAATTAATTAACATGTTACATTAATTAATTAATAAAATCATCTAATGACTAATTAATTAATTGCGATATTCAACATAAAAAATTCTCTCAAGTGAATTCCATGATTTTTCCTTTTGCAATTCCTTTAAGCGCGACTCTTTTAGTTCGTCTCAAAAGATAATTGGGAGGAAACCAAAAGGATGTGAGTAAAACCAAGCTAGTCCCGTGACCCACATCGTATCCCAATTGAGAACGAATGAATATGATCATTCCAAACCTTTTATGTTGTGAATACCGTCCAAGTATAAACCTTTTATTCACATATCCCAGTAAAGTGAGAGTCATGGTTTAGTCAAACTCACTGAACTTGACCATATGCTTCGCTCATAATGAATCAAGGTCATCAAGTATACTTTCATGTCTAACATGAATATCTCTAATGCTTTGGCCAAAGTCATTCATGACTGCATAGGATGTTTAGCTCATCCACTTATGACAGACTAAATCCCATTTTGCCAATCAGTTAAGACTGCTACTTGCCCATCAAGCCGCATTTCGAGGTTGACCCCACCAACGAGTGAATTGGATCTAACTACTCTAATGACAGACTTGATGTCTCACAAATACATCTTTCAACATGATTCCTTAGGTCTAAGGTTCACGCGTACCTATCACAACTTATCAGTTTTGTCATTGACTGTCAGTGAGTAAAAACCTATGTGACAAAATGCGAGCCGTGTTCGAACACATCAGTCTAATTGAGGTGTCTATGACATAATTTTCCACTACCACTTCCATAGTGTTCGACTGGCACTTTCTCTGCCAAAACTTATATCATACAAGTCTTTATCTATTATTGATGTCCATTCAATACTTTCTTCGACTTGATAACTAATTTTAGATAATAAGGATCAAACTTTTCTAGTGCCATTCTCCCTAACCCATAGGGAGTAGAAGGTTTGCCTTATTATCAAGGACTTTACGTTGTTCATTAACACCTTACAAAATGCCTATAAGAAAACAACAAGAACATGCCTTTTTATTATGAAAAGATATTGTTTAGTTGCAAATCAATGCCCTATAAATCTTTCCTCTTTATGGCATTTGAGGGCATACACACTAACACCCTAGACCTGCTACTCGCTCTCGTACTTTGGAGTACTTAATTCGTCATAGAGACGAGAGAGAGGGACGAGAGTTTATTTTGAGTGTCATGTGTGATGGCTACTGCTATATCTTCGGTATGATTGATCGTGCCCGAGATCTCGTGCTTGAGTTAGAGGATATGTATGTTCATACTTTCCCAGATGATCCGTTGATTTGAAAACGCCTTCAATGCCCTGTTGTTGGACACTGGAGCAAGGATTTTCCTGGACCTCCCACTCACCACGGGGAAGGTATGTTTATTTTTTAAGTTAATTTGTCAATTAACCATGCTTCTTGGCCGGATTGTACTCACTATGCAATGATTTATAGGTGTTGAACAGAAGCAGAGAGCTAGATGATGGGGACATGGTCCAGAGAATGGCTAATGGAGCATCTGTTGCTGCTAAGGCTGTTGGAAACATCATTTTAGTTCTAGAGGATACTAGATTTATTTTAAAGAATTTATTATGTTCCTGGATTAAGAACCTTATTTCTGTGTCTGTTCTGGACAAAGAAGGATATTCGTTTAATATCAGTAATGGAATGTGTTCCATGTTTTTGGGTTCTAAATTAATTGTTAAGGACTGTATGGAAAACAAATCTTTATATTTATCCACATATTACTGCACTCAATGTTCAACAAATAAACAAGGAAAACCGTAAATCTAATAATTTACCCAACTCACAAATTTGGCACGGAAGACTAGGTCATGCCTCTAAAGATTTAATTCATAAGTTGTTAAGTTACCTCGAGCTTGATGAAGTAGAGTAACTACCAACTTGTGAAGCTTGTCTAAAAGCGAAAATGGCAAAGTTGCCATTTAGGGTCCAAATGGAGCGAGCCAAAGATCTGTTGGATTTAATCCATATAGATGTGTGTGGATCACTCAATGTGAGTGCAATGGAAGGATACTCATACTTCATAACCTTTACCGACGATTATTCCAGGTATCAGTACGTTTATCTTTTTAGATATAAATCTGAAGTTTTTGATAAGTTCAAGGAATTTTGAAATGAAGTTGAGAAACAAACTGGAATAAGTATTAAGACTCTCAGATCTGATAGAGGAAGAGAATATTTATCTGGTGAGTTTTTGGATTATTTGAAAGAGAATGGGATTCTCTCCTAGTAGACGCCGCCTGGAACACCACAATCAAATGGAGTCCATGTACTCCAATAAGGTTTGGACCTTAGTGGATCCACCGCCAGGCATTGAAGCCATTGGCTGTAAGTGGATACATAAACGTAAAATTGGAGTAGATGGAAAGGTAGAAACTTTCAAAGCTCGCTTAATGGAAAAAGGTTACGATCAAAGACAAGAAGTCAATTATGAGAAAACTTTTTCACCCATAGCGATGACTAAATCCATTAGAATACTTCTAGCTATATCTACATATCTTGACTTTGAGATATGGTAGATGGATGTAAAGACGGCTTTCCTGAATGGAAATATAGAAGAAAAAATCTATATGGAACAGCTATAGGGCTTTACATCTAGTGGGAGTGAGCACAAGGTGTGTAAACTGGAAAGATAAATTTATGGTCTTAAGTAGGCTTCTCGAAGCTGGAACTTAAGATTTGATGAGGCCGTTAGAGGGTACGGATACATCAAGAATGGTTATGAACCATGTGTATATCGAAAGGTTAGTGGGAGTGCAACAAGTTTCTTGATTATTTATGTTGACAACATTCTACTCATTGAAAATGACGTGGGAATGTTGTAGTCAACTAAGGGGTGGTTGTCGATCCAATTTTCCATGAAATATATGGAAGAAGCATCCGATGTTCTTGGCATGAGAATATACTGAGACAGAGGTAATAGGTTGTTGGGACTCTCCCAATCTGCGTACATAGATAGAGTCTTGACAAGGTACAAGATAGGAGAATCCAAGAAAGAATTACTTCCGGTAAGATATGGGATTCAACTTTCCAAGTCTATGTCTCCTAAGACGCCATAGGAAAGGAAATCCATGTCAAGCATTCCCTATGCATCTGCAATAGGGAGTATAATGTATGAAAGAGTTAGGTGCCCGCACGCCATTTGTAGGGCGTAGTAGCTAACTCTTTAAATAGTTTTATATTGTATCTTGTCAAGTTATTTAATAAAAGGCATATTCTTCTTTATCTTATCATTCTATGAAGTTAGATAAAATACCTTAGATCACTCTTAAGCTATGAGATGTATTTGGTATCGGGGATGCCAATCATGAACTACGTCTCTAAAGTTGTGGTCTTAAAGATGTTCCAAGTTATAGAATCATTGAGATAGGGATATCAATGACTCGTAAAGACTTGTACGTACAATGCACACTCTTAGAGAGCGTATCCTATTCTATGGATACTGATACGGTGTACATCAGTCCATGTACGTAGGTTCTTGTTGGGATCGAGCAAACTGAACAACCTCGCCGAGATTCCATATTGGAGTCAATGTCGAATTTGGAATCTCCTCGATTACGTAGGCGTAAGATTGGTCCTCATGACTTGAGGCACCATTGGTCGTCTCGCGCATCGCCCACTGTACTTAGATTTGTCACACGATTCCAAGCGAGTCATAAAGTGGGGCATACTGGGTCTAGTCTGGTTATGTACGGAGGCGCATGAGTACCAAGAGAGAATCCATCACTAATCATTCCCATCAGCGCATATCCTATGTACTTCACAGTGTATTGACCATGGGAACCTTCGGCCGGAGTGATATCAATAAGGAGGCGTAGTGTTTCCTCGCTTGATTGATAAATTGGTTAATGTCACTTAGATCGATATACATAGAATCGAGTTATTGGGATTTCGACTGACATCCAAGTCCTAGATTCGATCGGGATATTTGATGGAAGGATTTTACTTATGCAAAAATCATAATGCGGAAAGGTCACCCAATAATCGTTCATGGCTAGGTCTTCTAGACGTGTGGCTAGTACTAACCTTGATTTTTAGGAGCCATGAATTAATCGATAATTAATTCTTGGTCGGATTAAAATACTTGGAGTAATTAAATCTAGCAATGAAAATTGCAAAGGCACAACGGGGTTTTGTTCCTACTACAAGTACATGAACGAACCTACGATGGGGTTACACACTTACTCAAGAAAGTTCAATTGCTATGTGAATATTAATCAAGTTTAGGATTAAAGTGAAATTGATTAATGAGATTAATTGATTATGTGGAAGACATTTTAATTAGTAGGCTTGGGAAAATAATTGTTCTATTAATTAATCTTGGAGATTAATCATAATCAAAATTATTATTATCAGGGAATTTATTTAAGCTACTAATTGTACTATTAATTAATCATGAGGATTATTTAATTAACAAGTCTTGGAAGACTTTGGAGCCATTTTAATTAAGTTGGACTTAATTAAATGAAGTCACAAGATTCAAATTCAAAGCTAGTCAAAGTTGATAGTGATGTTTTTGGAAAGAAGAAGAAAATGGAAACTACTTTTCTTACACATGGTGTGGTAGATGGGAGTTGCCAAAATGAGAAGAAGCAAGTCTTATTCTCTCTCTAACACTATATGGCCGAAATTCGGGGCCATTATAAGTGAGTCTCTTGCTCTTCTTTCATTATTGATGAAAACTTAAAGGGAAAGAAAGCTTTGAGCTTAGTACTTCCTCTTCTAGCTTCTCTTGTGCTTCTTGAAGACTTTCTTCCATAGAACTTCTTCTTGAAGATTAGTTATAGAAGATTATCTTCTATAGATATTTCTTCTAATAACTCTTCTTGTCTTCCACCTTTCACTACATAGACTCCATTTCCTTAAAGCATATATCTAGCCAATCTTTTGCTCAAGGTATGAACTTGCTTGAGGTGTGTCCTTGTAGAGGCTTCTTTCTTTAGGAGCTTATGGCGTTTTGATTCCAATCCCTCCATGTTGAGGTGAGGTTCGAAAATGAGAGCCAAATTTTTTGGTGTGGTTTTCATTGTGTTGTGGTTGTACACACTCACTTTAATATAATCCCAAATCTTGTAATCGGTTTAAAACCCCTTTAATCTTATTTTAGTTTTTGTTGTGCATTACTTCGACCCCTATCTTGGGATGTCATTATATATGTGTTTTTACATACTTTATTTCTTCTATTGTGCTGGCATCGCTTGTGGGGGCATTCTTCCTTCATAACCTTCACCGATGACTTTTCGAGGTATGGTTACGTGCATCTTATGAGATACAAGTCTGAAGCTTTTGAGGTTCAAGGAGTTTAGATATGAAGTAGAGAATCAAACAGGATAAAAAATCAAAGCTCTTCGATTGGATCGAGGGGGAGAATACTTGTCCCGTGAATTCTTTGATTATCTAAAAGACAATGGGAATGTCTCTCTGTGGACTCCGCCCGGTACTCCCCAACTAAATGGGGTAAGCGAGCGAAGGAGGCAGACTTTGATGGACATGGTCTGGTCCATGATGAGTTTCACTGGACTTCCTCTTTCCTTCTGGTGCTATGCCTTAGAATCTGCGACGCATCTATTAAATAGAGTGTCATCGAAGAGTATCTCCAAAGTGCCATATGAAATGTGGTTTGGTAAACCACCCACTTACAAATACCTACGGGTATGAGGTTGCTCGACTTATGTCAAGCAACTTGTGGGAGATAAGTTGGATGCAAGATCCTCCTTATGTAAGTTTGTGGGATATCCAAAGGAATCCTATGAATATTATTTCTACAACCCTTCAGAACATAAAGTGTTTGTTTCAAGGAATGCTACCTTCCTAGAGAAGGAATTTCTATTAGATAGAAATTGCAAGGTTGCAAAACTTAAGGAAACTTAAGAACCACAAAAGGGTACACCTGATACCAAAGAGGCACAACCAGAAGTAGTATCAAGTACACAACGTCCTCGAAGATCCAAAATGATCCTGAAACAACCTGAGAGGTATGTTTTCTTGCTTGATAGCAACGAGGATGGTAATTCCCCTGATCCAAGGACATATGGGGAAGCGACGCTGGACATCGATTTAGGAAAATGGTTAGAAGCCATGCAATCTGAGATGGACTCCATGCACTCCAACAAGGTTTGGACCTTGGTGGATCCACCAAACGGGTCTAAACCCGTAGACTACAAGTGGATCTATAAGCGAAAGCTTGGAGCTAATGGAGAGGTAGTCACCTACAAGGCACGTCTCGTAGCGAAAGGTTACACTCAGAGGCAAGGAATTGACTATGATGAAACCTATTCACCGGTGGCGATGGTCAAATCCATTCGTATACTTCTAGCCATAGCTGCATATTTAGACTATGAGATATAGCAGATGGATGTGAAGACTGCTTTCCTCAATGGTGAAATCGAGGAAGAGCTTTACATGGAGCAGCCCGAGGGCTTCACATCCATAGATAGTGAGCACAAGGTGTGCAAACTTCATAGATCCATTTATGGACTCAAACAGGCTTCCCGAAGCTGGAACAAGTGTTTTAATGATACTGTACAAACATATGGTTTTGTTCAAAATGCTGATGAAGCTTGTGTGTACAAAAAGGCTAGTGTGAGCGCGATAATATTTTTGGTGCTTTACGTTGATGACATTTTATTATTTGGAAACAACATAGGAATGTTGCAAGAAATGAAAGCGTGGTTATCCACACAATTCTCAGTGAAGGTTATGGGAGAGGCATCCTATGTTCTCAGGATGAAGATTCATCGAGATAGATCGAGTAGAATACTGGGACTCTCCAAATCTGCGTACATAGATAGAGTTTTGAAGAGATTCAAAATGGATCAGTCCAAGAGAGGACTGGTGCTCATGAGACATGGTATTTCTCTTTCCAAGTCTATGTCCCCTCAGACACCGAAGGAAAAGAAAAAGATGTCTCACATACCATATGCCTCTGCTATAGGGAGTATTATGTATGCTATGCTACGTACAAGGCCTGATGTGGCTTATGCATTTAGTGCAACAAGCCGATATCAAGCCAATCCAAGCGAAGAGCACTGGAAAGTCGTAAAGGTAGTCCTTAAGCCTAGTCTACAGTGGAGGAGAATTAAAATTGGAAGGCTATATAGATTCTAGATTCCAATCTGATGTAGATGATTTCAAATCTATCCCGGGATTTGTCTTTGTACTCAATGGTGGAGCGGTCAGCTGGAAGTGTTCCAAACAGGAAACTATTACTGATTCCACCACAGAGGCTAAGTACATTGCAGCCTGGGCGGCTACTGACACGCTAGATGCTAACGTGTGTAGTAGCAAGTGCACTAGTCGTGATAGTAATAAAAGTGGACTAAAAGTCCGGGTTGTCGAACCACAAGGACTAGGTATTTTAGTTTATGATTAATGAAAATGGACAAAAGTAAATTGCAATAAAACGAGTAAGCAAGCGAAGAACAAAAGAGAAATGGACTATAGATTAAATCTCAAGAGTGATAAAATGACTAAGACACATGCTACAACCTAATCTACTCATCAATATACGTGAGCTACTCTTCGAATTATTAGACTCCTATTGCTTCAGTGGAAAATCCTTAATTAACTATTACCCGATGTCTCGGATCATAATAATCCTATGATTAATTGACGGTTTTCTAAATATGTCTATCCGAGAATCTAATCAATAACCACGCATTAACGTTCTAGAGTTTCCCTGGATAAATCCGGCTAACAGCACCCGGAAATCTTTACCTATTTCTAGGGGCAATTCCACATTAGTTTCGGATGATGCGTTGATTCTTGTTGCACCCTAACCTATGTTCTTTCGAATGGATAGAATAGGCACAATAGCAAGCATATGGTGATCAAGCATATGATTGTGATAAAAGCACAAAATCAACACACAAAGCAATAGGAGAATTAATACGATAATTCACTTCACATATATTGATTTGTAAAATAGGCCTTCACATGGCCTTAGTACTACAATTTAGCCTCTCATCAAGGCCTTAAAAAAATCTAATACAAACATATACATACTCATGGAAATAAACATGTAAATGCAAGCAATTAAAACTCCCTCAATTGCTTGATGATGGATCCTTGCTTTAGAACTTCAATCCTTAGCTCCTATTTCTTTCTTGCTCTTCAAAGAAGATGAAATGATGGCTCAGAACCCAGAAAATGCCTCCACAAACCCAGATTTTGAACCCCCTTTTAATGTGCTGAAAATTTAGCTTTATAGAACTGAAATTCGGTTATATCGGCGCCCAGGTGCGGCCAAATCGGCGCCTAGGCGCGGCCAAATCGGCCTACGTGGCACAAATGACTTGGGGAATAAGTTGTGGGGCACCCAGGCGCGCATAATGGTGCCTAGGCATGGTGGTGGTGGCGCCTAGGCGTGAGAAAGTGGTGCCTGGGCGCCACAGTGCAAACACTGAACTGTTTTCTTGCTTTTCAGTGCAGTAATTGTGTTTTCCTCATAACTTTCTCCACGGACCTCCGATTTGAGTGATTCAAGTTGCCCCGTAAAGAGAAGACATAGAACTACAACTTTGTACAAGGAAATGTTCTCAAAATCGAGCCTAGGCGCGATTATGCATAACTTGAGCTCATTTCTTGCTCGTTCGGGCGCCCAGGCGTGATTGTGGCTGCGCTTGGGTGTGGAGGTGCAAAGCATCTTGGCATGAACTTGTTTTATACGTCATTTTTCTGCCCTGTCTTCGTTTGCATCCATTTACAACCTGAAATCACTTCACACACAGATTAAACGCAAATGTCGCAAGAATCAAGTGATAAATGAACCTAAAACATAAACACAATGGGCTTAAAAACACGTAAAAATGACTCTTATCAGCTACAAAGAAGCTATTTGGATGAGGAACTTCATCCAAGAGTTGGGTGTTTTTCCATCTATTGTTGATCCCGTACGATTGTATTGTGATAACAATGAGGCTATTATACAGTTAAAAGAACCAAGGTCTCATCAGAGGTCCAAGCACATAGAAAGGCGATACCATCTGATCAGAGAGATCGTTCATTGAGGCGACGTTCAGTGGAACATGTGGACTCGGCAAAAAACATAGTGGACCCCTTTACCAAACCCTTGGGCCAAAGAGTATTGGACATCTTGAGAAGACGGGCTTGAAATGCATGGGCAATTAGCTCTAGGGCAAGTGGGAGATTGAAAGAGTTAGGTTCTCGGCGCGCCATTTGTAGGGCATAGTAGCCAACTCTTTAAACAGTCTTGTATTATATCTTATCAAGTTATTTAATAAAAGGCATATTCTTCTTTATCTTATCATTATATGCAATTAGATAAAGTCCCCTAGTCACTCTTAAGCTATGAGATGTGTTTGGTATCAGGGATGCCAACCATGGAATACGTCTCTAAGGTTGTGGTCTTAAAGATGTTCCAAGTAATAGAATAATTGCGATAAGGATATCAATGACTCGTAAAGACTTGCACGTACAATGCACACTCTTAGAGAGTGTATCCTATTCCATGGATACTGATACGGTGTACATCAGTGCATGTACGTGGGTTCTTATTGGGATAGAGTAAACTGAACAACCCTGCCGAGATTTCATATTGAAGTCAATGTCGAATTTGGAATCTCCTTGGTTACGTAGGCATAAGATTAGTGTTAGGAATTTCATGTTAGATGTTTTGATGATGACAAATAGGACTTCATGTTAGACCCCAAGAAATGTAAAGCTTTCATAGAACAAATATGTAAGCGCCTGAAAGCTCGTGTTTTTTTTACTAGACTTGTATTTTTATAGAGTTTAGACTAAGAATGTGATACTAAATCACTAGAAGAATTCTGCGTGAGTCTACCAAGTGATGAAGTTGAAGATCAAGCGTCTGAAGAAACAGTAAAGATAAAGATTAGTCTCAAGCGTCCATCAAACGCTAAACGACTATCCCGGGTTACGAACTCAGCGCTCAAGATTTGTTATGGACCTTAGACCAAGTACTTAACACTAAGTCAATGATAGAATTCTGAGTGAGTCTATCAAAGATAAAGTGAAAGGAAAAGCGTCTAAAAGATCGGGCAAAGATTGTGACCTCTTCAAGCGTCTGATTAACAAAGAAGACTACTTCCAAGAAGCCTAAAACTCCAAAGGCTCAAACGCCTAGTTCTCTAAGCGTAACCTGAAGATTCAAACCCAAGTTATCAAAGATGCATGAATCAACGGAAATTATTCCCAAACGGAAATAAAACAAGATGCATCAAAAGTCGGATAAGTGCTATTAAAATATAAGCACAACAACTTATGGGCAAACCATATCTTTGACCTAGACTGTCAGATTTATGAAACCAAGACCATGCCTAACCAATTAAATATACCCAAAGTTAGGATTGTCAGAATTCATGGAATGTTTAGGGAAACGAGACTCCAACCGTGTCCAACGGACAAAATCTCATAACAATTTATAAATAACCTTTTCAGCAAAAGGGACAACAAGGAATAGATATAGAAAAACATCTGGACGTAGAAATAAAAAAAAGGGTCCAAAACGTTGCTGAATTGTTTTAAAAAGAGCTTATACACTCCAGAGCCGAAATCCTTTTAAGCTTTCTCAAATACATTCCTAGACAGTCACCCATATCTCAAATCTCTTTTTAAGAAGAACCTACACTACCATTGAGATATCTCCAAGTTGTTTGAACTCTCCAAAAACAAACAAACCCGTGACCAAAACCATCAACACCTTTCATCTGAGTGAGAAAGCTGGTTGACTTACAAGCAATATTTTTGTGTAAAAGAAGCTTGTTGAAGTTGATCTCTATTGGAGCTGAAATCTGTGTGACCAAGGAGTTCCGAGATCAAGGGTAACTTGCACCATTTCTGAGTGAAAGAAGCAAGGGGATAGAAGGTCTTTAGTGGAGCTGAAATCTGTGTGACCAAGGAGTTCCGAGATCATATCCAATCTCCCTCTATCTTGTAGAAGTCTCTGTGTGTGACTCTTCGATAATCATCATAGTGGAATACCTCCCTGATAAAAGGAGAAGAAGGACGTAGCTGGGATTACATCACCCAGTGAACCTTACAAATATCTTGTGTCATTTACCTCTTTAAGCATTCATTGTTTTACTGCTTTACTATTCATATTGCATACATTCTGATAAAGTTTTAAAACAACTAAGCGATTACTTTCGATTAACAAACCGAACGCTAAGCTATAAAATACTTCCGCTGTGCTAACCCAGATTTAGTGACTAAACTCTACCCTACTTTGGTAAGCGTTGAAATCACCGAGTCTAAGTTAACGTTTCTCAAGCGCCACATCCAGCGCTTAAAGCTTTCCGAGCGTTCAAATACCTCAAAGTGATACGAATTTTTAGAAGTAAAAAAAAAAGACTTCAGGGTCTATTCAACCCTCTCCCCCCTCCCCCTTCTAGACCCTTTCATATACCACTTGGGACCAACAATTGGTCCTCATGACTTGAGGCACCATTGGTCGTCTCATGCATCGCCCACTGTAATTAGATTTGTCACACGATTACAGGCGAGTCATAAAGTGGGGTATATTGGGTCCAGTCTGGTTATGTACGGAGGCGTGTGAGTGCCAAGAGAGAATCTGTCACTGATCATTAGCATCGGCGCATATCCTATGTACTTCACAGTGTATTGACAATGGGAACCTCCGGCCGGAGTCGTATCAATAAGGAGGCGCAGTGGCACAACGGGGTTGTGTTCCTACTACGAGTACAAGAACGATCCTACAATGAGGTTACACACTTACTTAAGAAAATTCAATTGCTACGTGAATATTAATCCGGTTTAGGATTAAAGTGAAATTGATTAATGAAATTAATTGATTAAGTGGAAGACATTTTAATTATAGGCTTAGGAAAATAATTATTCTATTAATTAATCTTGGATATTAATCATTAACAGAAATTATTATTATCTGGGAATTTATTTAATCTACTAATTGTACTATTAATTAATCATGAGGATTATTTAATTAACAAATCTTAGAAGACTTTGGAGCCATATTAATTAAGTTGGACTTAATTAAATGAAGTCACAAGATTCAAATTCAAAGCTAGTCAAAGTTGATAGTGATGTTTTTGGAAAGAAGAAGAAAATGGAAAACTTTTCTTGGACATGGTGTGGTAGATGGGAGTTGCCAAAATGAGGAGAAGCAAGTCTTCTCCTCTCTCTAACACTATATGGCCGAAATTTGGGGCCATTATAAGTGGGTCTCTTGCTCTTCTTTCATTATTGATGAAAACTTAAAAGAAAGAAAGTTTTGAGCTTAGTACTTCCTCTCTAGAGTTTTCTTCTAGCTTCTCTTGTGCTTCTTGAAGACTTTCTTCCATAGAACCTCTCCTTGAAGATTAGTTATAGAAGATTATCTTCCATAGATATTTCTTCTAATAACTCTTCTTGTCTTCCACCTTTCACTACATAGACTTCATTTCCTCAAAGCATATATCTAGCCAATCTTTTGCTCAAGGTATGAACTTGCTTGAGGTGTGTCCTTGTAGAGGCTTCTTTCTTTAGGAGCTTATGGCGTTTTTATTCAAATCCCTTCATGTTGAGGTGAGGTTCGAAAATGAGAGCCAAATTTTTTGGTGTGGTTTTCATTGTGTTGTGGTTGTACACACTCACTTTAATATAATCCCAAATCTTGTAATCGGTTTAAAATCCCTTTACTCATATTTTAGTTTTTATTGTACATTACTTCGACCCCCTAGCTTGGGATGTCATTATATATGTGTTTTTACATACTTTATTTCTTTTGTTGCACTGACATCGCTTGTGGGGGCATACCGATCCTTACAATGTTTTCTATGCTATCTACAAGATTAGATATGGCTTATGCACTGAGTGTGAGAAGCCGTTTTCAATCTAATCCTACACCGGAACACTGGTTCACCCTTAAGGCAATACATAAGTAACAGAGGTGTACTAAAGATCAATTTTTGGTATACAGTGGAGGAAAATTGGAATTAGAGTGCTACATGAACTCTAGTTTCCAGTCGGGTGTTGATGACCTGAAGTCCATCTCAGGGTTTGTGTTTATACTCAATAGAGGAGCAGTACGCTGGAAAGCTCCAAGCAGAATACTACAGCTGACTCTACCACGAAAGCTGAGTATATAGCAGCTGCAGATGCAGCAAGGTATGAACTTGCTTGAGGTGTGTCCTTGTAGAGGCTTCTTTCTTTAGGAGCTTATGGCGTTTTGATTCGAATCCCTCCATGTTGAGGTGAGGTTCGAAAATGAGAACCAAATTTTTTGGTGTGGTTTTCATTGTGTTGTGGTTGTACACACTCACTTTAATATAATCCCAAATCTTGTAATCGATTTAAAATCCCTTTACTCATATTTTAGTTTTTATTGTACATTACTTCGACCCCCTAGCTTGGGATGTCATTATATATGTGTTTTTACATACTTTATTTCTTTTGTTGCACTGACATAGCTTGTGGGGGCATACCGATCCTTACAATGTTTTCTATGCTATCTACAAGATTAGATATGGCTTATGCACTGAGTGTGAGAAGCCGTTTTCAATCTAATCCTACACCGGAACACTGGTTCACCCTTAAGGCAATACATAAGTAACAGAGGTGTACTAAAGATCAATTTTTGGTATACAGTGGAGGAAAATTGGAATTAGAGTGCTACATGAACTCTAGTTTCCAGTCGGGTGTTGATGACCTGAAGTCCATCTCAGGGTTTGTGTTTATACTCAATAGAGGAGCAGTACGCTGGAAAGCTCCAAGAAGAATACTACAGCTGACTCTACCACGAAAGCTGAGTATATAGCAGCTGCAGATGCAGCAAATAAGGTTGTTTGGGGTGCGAAACTTCATCCAGAAGCTGGAGGTAGTTCCATCCAATGTGAGTCCCATATAGATGTACTGTGACAACAATGGGGCTATAGCTCTTACGAAGGAGTCGAGGTCTCACCATCGGTCCAAGTATATCCTCAGGCTATTTAATCTGATTAGAGAAATAGTAAATAGATTGTTAACACCCTAACAACACGGTATCGACAAATAATATAGAGTAAGTAAGATCGTCTCCACAGGGAAGGTTATCAAGTACCAAATGAAGTTTATCCTATTATTTAGACTATCGATTAGCAAGATTTAAGATTTTAACTAATTAAAAGTAGAAATTAATAAAAGCAGAATTAAATAAATGATAAATCAATAAATGGAAAGCCTAGGGATTAAGACTTCATCAGGGTATTTTGATGGATTATGAACATCATTGGATTGTAAATTCTTGCATTCATTAAAGACCCGAATTTCCTTAATTACATGCATACTCTCCCGAGATCTCCATGAGTACCCAACTAAACTCGTTTTCGTCACTCCCATGATCAATAACTAATCTAGATGAATCCATTAATTTTCATGAAATTCGTTGGCTAGCCTCATGCACAATTACTAATATCCCTATTGAGTAATTTAAACACGTCCATCAAATCTGAACTAATGAATTAATTCACCTCCCGGTACTTTGCAATTCATCTTAATCATGTATTTGGTGGCCAATCATCTACAAGCATTAAACCCTCATTGATAGATTAATTAAAGCAAGAATAACCCAATGAAAATCAACAATCCATAATAATACTCAAGACTACATCTTAAACCCTAGAAAATTGTTTAGCTACGCATAATTAAACAAGAAGAAGAAATAATTTGCATAAAATTAAGAATTCTCATGTTTAACAATGGTGAAAATTAATAAGAACAATAGGGAAAGAAGAAGAACTCAAGAAAAACCAAGAAGAACCCTATGTTGATGGCAAGAATCAAGATTTCTCTTTCTTCTCTTCAAAAGCTTCCTTTTCTTTCCTTCCAAGTTTTCTCTCCTTCTCCTTCTCTCTCCCAAAGCGTCTTCTCTCCCTAAAGAATCTAAAACTCTCCTATTTTTCTGACTTCTTCTATTTATAGAGGAATTCTAATTACAAAAAGCCCAACAAAAGACCCAAAATCTGAGCCCAACTAGAATTTCTGATTTCTGCACGCTGCACAATGGTGCCGAATATTGGCACCACTGTGCCAATTCTGCTGTCCACTTTTTTTTCTTTAACTCAACTCTTTTCGTTTGGACTCTTCTTTGCTCTTCTTTAAGTCTCTTAGTTGACTTCTTCACTTTGCTTAGAAATCCCTTCATTTACTCGCCAAATCAATCATCCTTTGCTTATAAAAGCATTTAAATGACTTAGAAGCCAAAATACGCAAATACAAATAAAAACAACTAAAAAGATCAACTTGAGGTATGAATTCAAGACAAATATGAGGTAAAAACATACTAAATCAATGTTACTTTTAAGACCTAACAAACACCCCACACTTAGCCTTTTACTCGTCCTCGAGTAAATCTAAAACAAACAAAGAAAAGAATAAAAAAATAAAATAACACCACTTTCGTAGGGAACACGATTGCACTTAGCACGTGCAACAAGCCGTTAAACCCCTAGGTTTCCCTTAGTGGACGAGTTTTGTCTCGTGAGGGTTTGCAGTGAATATACCCACAAAATTCTTGACATGTACCTACTTGTATCATTGTTTCTCAACTTAGCAACAAGCCACAACAATTGGGCATCCCCACAATTATCATACAAGATCTAACATGAACGCACAAATTACTATCTTCCACAATATAAACACTTTTGTTCAAAGTCGACACACAAATTAAAACCAAGTTTAATTTAGATATGCATCCACGTGGAAAGATGAATTCTAGCAAGGGAAATTTCTCAGCTACATCAAGCAAACACACACATTCTGCATATCACACTCTTTCATTTCCTTCTTTCACTGAACACTCATTAACCTGGGCAATGTTTTGTTCTTTTAAGCTTTCTATGCCACCCATTTAATGAGTTTTAGGTCAATGACTCTCAAACCAGATGGTCTTAAGGCATTAGGTATCAAGACATCCCAAAGAACTTAATCACTTGAGTGACAAAGGCCACAGAACAAAACTAGGTTTTTATTCACTCAATATCAAGGCATTTATTCAATATATTGCCCTTGAAGCTCTTTTTCCCTTTTTTTCTTGTTTTTTCTCTCTTTTTTTTCTTTTTTTTTCTTCAACTTTCCTCTCAATTTCATAATGTATCCAACAAATTTGTAATTGCTTTATCCCATCGATCAATTCCCTTTACTAAAACTCGTGTGTAGTGTGCAAGGATGCATATAAAATTTCAAAAAATTTAGAAGAAAGTGAGCAACTCGCAAAAAGTATCCATATTACGGAAAACAGGTCTATTTGTTCATTTCAGTCTCGCGTTCTAATATGGGAACTAAAGTGTTGCGAACCAGTCACCAAATCAATCAACAATTCAACAAAAATATGTACATATCCTTTCTTTCACCAATTTTCTCGATCACACCACCCCACACTTGAATCATTCAACAATATAAACACGCACACACCCCACACTTAAAACATGACATTGTCCTCAATGGACTCACACATAAGTATAAGCATAAGCATAATCATACTGAAATAAAACAAGAGGGTGAAAGAGAGACTCCCCTACGAATATGCATGAAGGCCCGGGAGTCGATAGGGGTGGTGCTCATGTGGAAGGAGGCGACGATGGGTCGAAACCCACAAACTTGAAATAGGCGGTCATTTGTCTCATCATCTCAATCTGCATGTGTTCAACCATTGTCAAACATGACTCAAGTCAGTCAACAGCAGTTTGGGTCCCCGATGAACTGCCGGATGGTGGGTCCTCTATAGGAGGCGCCGGACTAGCAACTGCGTGGCGAGGATGGTCTTTAAGCATATAACCGCCTAATCGATGTTTCTTGAGAAGATTCATGGCACACAACTATTGAGTATCCACTGTCATCGGACCGGGGATGGGAGGTAAGTTGGTCTTGGTACGATCAAAAACTCCTACGTGCTCGGCGATGCGCGTGATAAGTCCCCCCCCCCCCCCATCAGAATTTGACCCTTAGCTTGATGAGCTACATGGACAAATCGCTTGCATAAAAGTGTAGTGAAATCTGTTTTTATTCCATGATGGAAGGAATAAAGAACTCCAAGTTCAGCTTTCAACACTTTGCCACTCACCCCTCGCCCGAAAGTGTGAATGCGAGGACACGGTGGAAGTACCTAAGTGACGAGTCAACGATATCCGTGGCCTTAGCCATGCAACCAGAATACTTTTTGTCTGGTAAGCGCGTAATATCTTGCCAAAATTTATCCTCTTCCGCTGGTGATAATGAAGTAGTCTCAGTTAGCTATCAACCAAAAATATGCGCTAATTCCTCCTTTGTTTTCATATATTGAACATTAGCAATCTGAAACCCGACAGTAGTATTTGTATACTCAAACGTGCTCAAAAATTCCAAGGTAAGTAGTTTGTAGCTCAACTCATTCATCCGCTCAAGATCACCCCAACCCACAGCATTCAATTTTTCCCGAAAAACCCCTTCTATTGTGAATTGAAACAAATCATCCGAATCCACATGCCGAAAGGGGTGACATTCTAATTTCTCAAGAATAGCATAAACAGGGGTGGGATTTTTGATCCTTGGATATTTTGTCAAACCTGATTGATTGAGGTTATCTTGAAGGCTCGTATCCTTTGCCAATGGTTGAAACCGTGAATCAGAAGAAGACCCGGCGTCAGTGCGAGCTCGTTTTAGCATAGTAGAAGAAGCAAGATGATGGCTCGGTGGTGTTGTGATGTGGGGCTACCGGAGTTGCACAGAGCAGCGGCGACTCGGTGAGGGATGAAGTGGCGTAAGATATGGTAAAAGACGACAGCGGCGATGTTGTGGAGATGACGGCGGTGGTGGACGGCGCGGTAGTGGCGCTATTGCAAGGTGGGCGATGGCGGCATGGTGGCTGCGTGATGTGAAGAAGATGACGGCGACGCAGGTGGAGTAGAGCAGCGGCGACTGAATCCCGATGGGAGGTGTGGTGGTGAGCGGCGGATCGATGGTGGAAATTTAAGGGAGAAGATGAATAAGAATAGAATTTGGGGATTTTGGATGTGGGACGGGGGAAAATTTTATGCTGGACCGAGACCAATGGTCTCGGTCCAGTTTTGGCCTTTGGATCAACAAATAGGGGGGGTTAAATTGCTAAATGACCCCCCCTGTTGGTGATCCAACGGTCAAAGCTAGGCCGAGACCAATGGTCTCGGCCCAGCATAGAACGGCCCTGGGATGGGTTTAGCTAAGATTTAGTGGATTTGGGGGAATATTGGAGTGTGAATTGGTGTAATGGGCCAAGCTGGGTTTGACAAAAAAATATTTTTTTTTTCGGCATCAGCACCACTGTGCTTCAATGTGGCACAGTGGTGCCAAATCTCCTGTAAATATTTCAACAACCCTTTTTATGAGGTTTTCACGTGACACAGTGGTGCTGAAGCTCGGCACAGTGGTGCCAAATTGTCTGCGTTGATAATTTTTTTATAAAGACCTGAAATCAAAAATAAAAATGAAAACATGAGAAAACTCAACGAAAACATAGATTAAAACAAAGAAAATGAAGGAATAAAATGAAAGCAGCGAAAACCCTTGTGTTGCCTCCCAAGCAGCGCTTGTTTAAAGTCATTAGCTCGAATCAGACGAAATCATTGTTGAAGGTCAGCGAGGGAAATCGTTTCCCCTAGTGGAATATCTTCGCCTTCAAAGAATAACTTTAACCGTTGCCTATTCACTTTAAATGCACTAGATCCTTCTCGTACAATATCAACCGCTCCATGAGAATGTACTTTGACAACTTCAAAAGGTCCCGACCATCTAGACTTAAGCTTTCCCGGAAAAAGTCGAAGACGGGAATTAAAGAGCAAAACTTTTTGACCCACTTGAAACTATTTTGGTTGAATGTGCTTGTCATGCCATCTTTTAGTTTTTTCCTTGTAAATTCGTGCACTCTCGTAAGCATTCAACCGAAACTCCTCAAGTTCACTTAATTGCATTAATCTACTCATTCCTGCTACTTTTAAGTCCAAATTTAATGCTCGAGTTGCCCAATACGCTTTATGTTCGAGTTCCACAGAAAGATGATAAGCTTTCTCGTATACTAACCGATATGGTGACATATAATGGGAGTTTTGTAGGCTGTTCTGTATGCCCATAGTGCATCATCTAATCTATTAGCCTAATCCTTACGTGAACTATCAACGCTCTTTTCCAAGATATGTTTGAGTTCACGATTAGAAATTTCCACCTAACCACTCGTCTGAGGGTGATAAGAAGTTGCCACCTTTTGAGTAACCCCATATTTTTTCAATAAATTCTCCACTTGTCGGTTACAAAAGTGAGCTCCTCCATCATTGATAATTGCCCTCGGTACTCCGAATCTCGAGAAAACATATTTTTTAAGAACTTTGTCACCATGCGAGCATCATTAGTCGGCGTTGCTATAGCTTCAACCCATTTTGATACATAGTCGACTCCAACCAAGATATACTTATTGCCATAGCACGAAGGAAACAGTCCCATGAAGTCCATCTCCCATATATCAAACAACTCTACAACCAATATAGGTTAGAGAGGCATCTCATTACGGCGAGAGATGTTCCCAGTCCTTTGATAATGATCACATGATATCAAAAAAACCCTTGCGTCTTGATACATGGTTGGCCAATAAAATTCGGATTGCCAAACCTTAGCTACCGTCTTTGAAGTACTATTATGACCCCCACATTCCAAGGAATGATAATGCTCCAAGATACTCTGAACCTCATCAACTGGCACACAACGACGAATGACACCATCCCCACATTCTTTGTAAAGAAGAGGCTCTTCCCAATAGTAGTGTTTTACTTCTGCTAAGAACTTCTTCTTTTGGTGATAACTTAAATATGGAGAAAGAATGTCACTCACCAGGTAATTCACGTAGTCAGCATACAATGGTATATTGTGTGATATCCCCATCAACTGTTCTTCTGGAAAGGTCTCATTAATTGGAAATCCCTCCATAACCGTTTCGTTTCCTCGTTCAAGCCACGAAAGATGATCTGCGACCACGTTTTTGGTACCTTTCTTATCACAAATTTCCAAGTCGAACTCTTGTAGCAATAGAATCCAACGGGGTGAACCTGGTTTTGCATCCTTCTTTGTCATTAAGTACCGGATTGCAGCATGATCCGTATACACTATCACTTTAGACCCCATAAGGTAAGATCTGAACTTGTCAAATGCAAAAACCACAGCAAGTAGCTCCTTCTCAGTATTGGCATAATTGACCTGAGCACTATCCAACATTTTGCTTGCATAGGCAATGACATGAACCCGTTTATCCTTTCTTTGCCCGAGAACAACCCCTACTGCAAAGTCACTAGCATCGCACATCAATTCAAAAGGTAGATCCCAATCAGGTGATGAAATTATTGGGGCCGAGATCAATGCTTGTTTTAACCTGTTGAAAGCAAGTAAACATTCATCAGTAAAATTAAACACAACATCTTTTTCAAGTAAATTGCACAAAGGTTTAGAGATTTTTGAGAAGTCCTTGATAAACCGGCGATAAAAGCCAGCATGACCAAGGAAGCTTCGAACTCCCTTTACGGATGTAGGTGGATGCAACTTCTCAATCACTTCCACCTTTGCCTTATCCACCTCTATTCCTTTGTCAAAAATTTTATGCCCCAAAACAATTCCCTCAGTCACCATAAAGTGACATTTTTCCAGTTTAGAACTAAATTAGTTTCCTCACACCTCTGCAAGACTTGAGAAAGATTAGCTAAACAGTGATCAAATGACGAGCCATACACAGTAAAATCTAGGGGTGTTCATAAATCAACCGAACCGACCGAGAACCGAAATTTCGGTCCGGACCGAAAACCGAACCGAAAATTTCGGTTCGGTTTTCGGTTTTTTTTTTTTGCAATTTTCGGTTTTTCGGTTCGGTTTTCGGTCCGGACCGGTCGGTTCGGTCGGTTAACCGAAAACCGAACTTTTTTATTTATTTATTTTTAATTTATTTTTATTTTTTTATATAGTATAATATAGACCAAAAAATTATAAAAAATGTGTTTCCTAATGACAACTTATAGGAAAATAAAGAAAATGAATTAAAATTAGTCATAATTAAATTTCAATTATTTATTTATATCTAATTTATTTATATATTTATACCGAAAAATCGAATCGAACCGGTTCACTTTTTAATTTCATTATGTCAATTTTAGTTGGCCGAGCTAAACATAATTATAAACATATAAATGTATGCATTCCAAAGAAAACGTGAACAACGGCAAAAAAAAAAAAAAAAAAAATTTTTTTTTTATTTTTCAGTTTTAACCGAACCGAAAAAAAACCGACCGAACCGGTCGGTTTTTTAACCGAACCGAACCGACACTGTTCGGTTCGGTTTTCGGTTCGAAATTTCGGTTCGGTTCGGTTAAAAAACCGACCGATGAACACCCCTAGTAAAATCATCCATAAAGACTTCCATGGATTTCTCAATAAAATCAGAAAAAATGGCCATCATACATCTCTGAAAAGTAGCAGATGCATTAGTCCAAAAAGCATACGACGATACACAAAAGTGCCATAGGAACAAGTAAAGGTGGTCTTTTCTTGGTCCTCGGGTGCAATTGGAATTTGAAAATAGCCCGAGTAACCATATAGAAAGCAATAAAACTTATTACCCGAAAGTCTTTCCAACATTTGCTCAATGAAAATCAAAGGAAAGATCTTTCCGAGTAGCATTGTTTAACTTCCTATAATCAATACAAACCCGCCAACCTGTTACTGTTCTAGTGGGAATTAGTTCATTTCTTTCATTATAAATCACAGTCATTCCCCCTTTTTTAGGCACTACATGTATAGGACTAACCCAAGGACTATCTGAGATAGGGTAAATTATGCCAGCATCTAACAATTTCATAATTTCATCCCTAACAACTTCTTTTAACTTGGGATTCGATCTACGTTGAGGTTCTATTGATGTCTTATGATTTTCTTCCATTAGAATCCTATGCATGCATAAGGTCGGGCTAATTCCCTTTATATCTGAAATAGTCCATCCTATGGCTTTCTTTCTCAATCTCAACTCCTCTAACAATTTTTTCAATTCAAGGTCAGATAGAGTAGCACTAACAATAACAGGTAAAGATTCATTGTCACCAAGAAAGACATACCTGAGATGTGGTGGAAGAGGTTTAAGTACTAACTTTGGTTTAGAGGAGATGTCAGGATACGACTCTAGTGGATCTCTTTTACCTTGAGAAAAGCTTTCCTTGTGCAAGTCCTCATCATTGTCAAGAGCTAAAGTTACTGTTTCAATCTTTGGATTCTCATCATCTCTAGTTTTCAACTTCTCCAACGGATCCTTGAGAAACTCCCTCTCAAATTCATTCTTGGCTATCTCATCGATCACATCCACTGAATAACAACTTTCATCTAGGACCGGCGACTTCGTTACCTTGTTCAAATCAAATTCCACTTTTTCACCTCCGATGTTCAAGGTAAGCTTGTCTGCCCGTACATCAATGTTCGTTCCGGCAGTAGCAAGGAATGGTCTCCCAAGTATAATCGGGACCTCTGAATCCTCATCCATTTCTAACACCACAAAATCACACGGAATGTAAAACTTATCCACTTTGACTAATACATCTTTGATTATGCCCGAAGGATGTTTGACACTCCAGTCTGCCAACTGTAAGGACATCCTTGTGTGTTTGAGTTCTTGAAAACCCAATTTCCTGCAAATAGAAAAAGGCATTAGACTCACACTCGCTCCTAAATCACACAATGCCTTAACAAATTGAAATTGACCAATGGTGCAAAGAAGCGAAAAACTCCCTGGATCTTTGAGTTTAGGAGGAATGCTCCTTTGGATTATAGCACTACACTTTTGTTGCTCAACAACTCCTTCAGAAATTTCACATAAATTGGCATCTGAGCTAAAGCATCCGCAAATGGTATATTGATATTCAACTGGTGAAAAACTTCAAGGAATTTCTCGTACTGCTTGTCTAACCTCTTATGCTGCAATCTCTGAGGAAATGGAATTGGAGGAACATACGGCTTCATATATGGTTTAGGTTTAACTATCTCTGGTGTAACCTCTTCTGAAGGCTCAGAAACTGGAACCTCAGTTATTCCTTGTTCCTCATTAGGTTCCTCCAGTTGTTCAGATTCTCCCACGGTTCTTCCATTTCTCAAAGTTACTGCATTACACTGCCCCTTAGGATTCTGCTCAGTTTGACTTAGCAATGTACCTTTTGGTCTTGAGCTCACAGTACTAGCCAACTGCCCCATTTGTGCTTCTAGATTCTTGGTTGCACCTATCATCTGATCCATCTTTGCCTCAAGCTTCTCAATACGGTTCGTAGTTTCGTTAGCT
Organism: Buddleja alternifolia; assembly: GCA_019426215.1. Lineage (NCBI taxonomy): Eukaryota > Viridiplantae > Streptophyta > Magnoliopsida > Lamiales > Scrophulariaceae > Buddleja > Buddleja alternifolia. The sequence continues at coordinate 39,782,328 of CM033390.1, read as the reverse complement.
AGCTTTTCAATGGCTAATTCCCAAGCTTGTGGTTCTCGAGGTGGTGGTCCTTGCTGACTTGGTTGCTGAAAATTCTGAGGACCCTGTTGTTGGAAACCTGGAGGAAACTGCTGTCTAGGAGGATTTGCTTGAGCTCCTTGGTTCCCTTGACCTCCCCAAGAAAAGTTAGGGTGATTTCTCCAACCCGAATTGTAGGTGTTTGAAAATGGATTTCCTTGCTGCTTATTCTAATTGGATAAATAGTTAGCTTGCTCGATGAGTGGGCAATCAGTAGCCATATAAGGCACCCCACAAATATCGCAAGCTAAATAGGCTAAGATACTGCACTAACATTTCCCTTGAGTCCCTCCATGTGCCTTACAAGTGCTTCAACATTAGCATTGAGGAATGTAATGTTATCTACATTGTCGATGCCCTGTGTTTTCTTTGCAGCCCGACTATCACTTGCCCACTGATACGTATTGGATGCCATCTTGTCCATAAGAGCCAATGCATCATCCGGATTCTTTGCTATAAAACTCCCTCATGTAGCTGCATCGATATTCATTCGGATACTATGTGACCGACCATTGTAAAATGTCTGCACAAGCATCCAACTAGGAATAACGTGATGTGGGCACTTTCTGAGTAGTTCTTTATACCTTTCCCATGCTTGATAGAGGGTTTCACTGTCAGTTTCAATGAATCATGTGATTGCATTCCTTAACTGAGCAGTCTTAGCTGGGGGAAAATACTTGGTGAGAAACGCAGTCGACAATTCAGGCCAAGTGTTGAATTTATTTGCCGGCTGGTTTTTCAACCACTCCTTAGCTCTTTTAGACAGGGAAAATGGGAGGATTTGGCATCTTATGGCATCTTCAGTAACGCCATTCATCTTAAAAGTACTACAAATTTCCAGAAAATTCCCCAGATGGGAATGAGGATCCTCCCTCTCAACATCTCCCTCAAATGCAGTGTACTGTAGCATTTGAATGATAGCCGGCTTTAACTCAAAGGTATTGGCCTAAACATTTGGTACTGCTATGCTGGAGGTTAAGTTCTGATATGTTGGTGTAGCATAATCCCGGAGAGTTCTCGGCGCAGCAGGCTCAATCCTTTGTTCGTCGTCTTCCATTCTACGCTGCTCTCTTTGCAGACGTCTGCCTCTTCGAAAAGTTCGTTCAGGTTCTGGATCGATTTCAATAGCAGGTGCACTTAGAGAATGCCTGTGCATCTACCAAAATTCAACCTAAAACAAGAAATTAAGATCAGAGAGAGACAGATAAAAAAAGAAAATAAAATAAATTCAAAAATTTGAAATAAAAATAAATGTCTGAACTAATAAGAATTAACTTTTTATTGATATTGACTATTTGTTGCCTTCCCCGGCAACAGCGCCAATTTGTTAACACCCGTAACAACATGGTATCGACAAATAATATAGAGTAAGTAAGATCGTCTCCACAGGGAAGGTTATCAAGTACCAAACAAAGTTTATCCTATTATTTAGACTATCGATTAGCAAGATTTAAGATTTTAACTAATTAAAAGCAGAAATTAATAAAAGCAGAATTAAATAAATGATAAATCAATAAATGGAAAGCCTAGGGATTAAAACTTCATCAGGGAATTTTTATGGATTATGAACATCATTGGATTGTAAATTCTTACATTCATTAAAGCCCCGAATTTCCTTAATTACATGGATACTCTCCCGAGATCTCCATGAGTACCCAACTAAACTCGTTCTCGCCACTCCCATGATCAATAACTAATCTAGATGAATCCATTAATTTTCATGAAATTCGTTAGCTAGCCTCATGTACAATTACTAATATCCCTATTGAGTAATTTAAACACGTCCATCAAATCTGAACTAATGAATTAATTCACCTCCCGGTACTTCGCAATTCATCTTAAATCATGTATTTGGTGGCCAATCATCTACAAGCATTAAACCCTCATTGATAGATTAATTAAAGCAAGAATAACCCAATGAAAATCAACAATCCATAATAATACTCAAGACTACATCTTAAACCCTAGAAAATTGTTTAGCTACGCATAATTAAACAAGAAGAAGAAATAATTTGCATAAAATTAAGAATTCTCATGTTTAACAATGGTGGAAATTAATAAGAACAATTGGGGAAGAAGAAGAACTCAAGAAAAACCAAGAAGAACCTTATGTTGATGGCAAGAATCAAGATTTCTCTTTCTTCTCTTCAAAAGCTTCCTTTTCTCTCCTTCCAAGTTTTCTCTCTTTCTCCTTCTCTCTCCCAAAAGCGTCTTCTCTCCCTAAAGAATCTAAAGCTCTCCTATTTTTCTGACTTTTTCTATTTATATAGGAATTCTAATTACAAAAGGCCCAACAAAAGACCTAAAATCCGAGCCAAGCTAGAATTTCCGAATATTGGCACCACTATGCCAATTCTACTGTCCATTTTTTTTTCTTTACTTTTTCTTCAACTCAACTCTTTTCGTTTGGACTCTTCTTTGCTCCTCTTTAAGTGTCTTAGTTGACTTCTTCACTTTGCTTAGAAATCTCTTCATTTACTCACCAAATCAATCGTCCTTTGCCTATAAAAGCATTTAAACGAATTAAAAGTTAAAATACGCAAATACAAATAAAAACAACTAAAAAGATCAACTCAAGGTATGAATTCAAGACAATGTGAGGTAAATACATACTAAATCAATGTTACTTTTAAGACCTAACAGTGACATTCGAATAAAACGAGTCGACTCAGTGAAAAACGTAGCAGCCCCATTTACCAAACCTCTAGGCCAAGAAGTATTTCAAGGACATTTTGAGAAGATGGGACTAAAATACATGGGCAATTGGCTCTAACAAATAGGAGATTGATAGTGTTAGGTGCCCAACGAGCCATTGATCGGCTTGCTTAAAAGTTTGTAAATACTATGACAGTCTTGTTTTATGAATAAATAATCATTTGGTATTGTCTTTATCGTAATTGGTTATATAGTTTAGATAAAGATCCCTTGGATTACATAGAGCTAGGGGAGTAGTGCGTGACTATGGAACACTCTCAAGAGGTGTAATCATAAACCCCGTTCCAAGTCATAGAGACAATGAGATAAGGGATATCATAGTCTTGCTAAGACTTGTCTGATATGTCATTCTCAAATGGGAGAGTGTTTTGTTCCTTAAACAATGACCCACCGGGTCAGTGCATATATAGAGACTCATACTTGGGAGAAGTATGGAATTGAACGACCCCACAAGGACACCAAGTTGGTTCCATGTCAAACTTGGAGTCCTTCGATTTCGTAGTGTGAGGTTAATCCTTTAACCTAAGATGTCATGTTTGGAAAGGATACCACCCACTATACTTAGATATACACGTGCAATCTAGTAGAGTCATATGGCGGTGTATGTTCTGTATAGCCTGGTAGTATAGCGAAACAGATAGCATTGGAAGGAATTCATCCAGGACATTAAACCCGGTATTTTCTATGCTTTTGCGAGAATCTAAATGATCGATAAAAGTCTTTGATCAAAGCAAATGTCTTAGAAGGGGGATTGGTGGTCCCTATTTAGAAGACTGGATAATTAGATGTCACAACACAGTCATAGTTTCTAAGGTTATTAAGGATTCGACCGTCGCCATACCCTAGACCATAGACGGGAAAAAGATCAATGAAGAGATTCGACTCACATGAAGATCATAACCGGATAGGTTTTGCTTTCTATCATTAACATCTAGGAAGTCATGGCGACTTTGCTAGATATCGATCCACGACCAATGGGTGCCTTGAATTAATATGGTGAAACTAGTTCAAGGTCTAATTAATTTAGCATATGGGAAATGACTTATTGCTAGCTTGTTAATGAGCCTAAGAGGTCACACACTTAACTTAGTGTAGTACCTGCTAATTAATTCTATGAGAATTAATGGAGAAATTAATTAATTGGAATTAATTAATTTAGAAAAGGATTGAAATTAATTAAGTGGACTTAATTAATTATAGTATCTAATTTAATGGGATTTTAAATTAAGTGGGAAACAAATTAATTAGTGGGCTAATTAATTAAAATGAGAAAAGATTAATTAAGTTGGGCTTAATTAACTAATTGGGTCATAGTCTATTTAATAAAGTCAATGGACTTGTTTTAAATTAAATTGATTTGAGCCCAATTTTAATGAGGAGAGAAAAAGAAGACAAGGCCCACTAGGTCATAGATGACCTAGTGGATGTCCACTTCATGAATCTCTTCCCCTCCAAGTCATTCTACACGCCTCTTTCACTAAAGGAGGTGGAGAATTTTCTCTCTCAAAGGAGGTGGAGAATTTTCTCTCTCATCTTTTCACAGAAAAAAAAACAAGAAATCCTTTTCTTTCACTCAAGAAGCCAAGAGTTCGTCATCTTCTTTACTAGCACTGATAGAAGAAGATGATGGAAAAAGCTAAGGTGTGGATACACTTGGAGGTGCCAATTCAAACATTAAAAATAGATCAATTCTATGGTTTTCTTCTACGAGGTAAACAAGAAAGTTATTTTATTGTTAATTTTTTAATCTGATGGTACCATATCAACCTATCCCTAATTTGGGGATGCATTTATTGTTTTTGATTTTCGCTGTGCGCAACCCCGGGGACAATTTCTAACATTTAAGATAATCAAGAAAATCGGATGACTAGTATTCTCCTCCTCGATCTAATCGAAGAGTTTAATACTTTCACCTACTTGTTTCTGTACTTGTACGTATTGTTGTGATTTGGTCTAGCGGATAAAAATTTAATCCGAATCATTCCAAAAATCGAATCCAGGGTTTCACGATATTGATTCGTTACAAAAGAAATTAAGAAAGAGGATAATCGAATTACCTCTTGACGACAAAAATCAAATAATTAGTAGCAGCCCCAGAATCATGCCTCTAGATTATCACGCGGAAGAAAAATCTCCAAGAAAGCTCCGATCTCTTCCCCGGCAACAGTGGCGGTGGCGGCTCGCTGGAGAGAGGGAGGGAATTTTTTGTCCTTTTGTTGTATGTTTCTTTGGCTCAAAGTGAGATTCAAAATTATGACTTGTGTAGAATTCTGACACTAACTAACAACTTTTACCAAGATAATAAAACCCCTAGTCCAACTACGAGGGGACGGCGCTAGGCCTATTTGGAAAGGGGCTTCCGGGCTTTGTTCTATCTAAGCCCATGTGTAATGAAATCCAAGTCCAATCCAATTGACATTTAATTAATTACTTTAATCCAATTAAACTTAATCTAATTAATATAATTCAACTTATAAATTAATTTTCAATTAATATAACTTACGAATTAAATGATTTAATTAATTTATTTAATCTAATTAAATATCTTTAATTAAATCATGCCATTCATTTTGTTAGTCATTCACATCTAATGTGAATTTACCAAAATATCCTTAGCATAGAAAATCATTCTTTTTCTTCACATAGCGCGACTCTATAGGCTCGATACAATTGGCAATAGGAGGATACCAAAGGATAAGGTTCTCACCTGGCCAGCACCGTGGAATCAAATTTTGGTTTTTTACATACAAACGCAGCGAAAGTTTAAATATCCCAAGGTGGTTCATCTCGATTCATGTATTTAAATCGGGTTTAGGATTTATGTACCTTTCTTCGCGTAATTGGATTTCTGAACCAGCTTTTGTGATCCTTTTTCGAACAGCAAATCTACTATGTCTCTAAATCACCATGCCGGAATTGAAGCTAAAAATCCTCCTTTTCTTCCTCCTTGAAGACGGCTAGAGAGAGAGAGAGAGAGAGTTGGGAAGACTTTGACTTGGAGAGAAAGTTAATGATTAAGGTTTAGGTTAATTTTTACTAAGTAGTATATTTATACTACATTAGAAAATAATAACCCTAACTAACTAAGCCACATAGGCATCCACTATGGATGCCCACTTTGGGCGTTTTAAATTCCCATCGGGCTTAGTCCAATTGTGGTTTTATTTTTAATTATTTATTTAATTAATATTATTTATCTAATAAATAAATTAATCAAATAACTAATTAATTCCATGTTAATTCTATAATTAGTTACCATGAAGAAATTAATTAACACATTAACTTAATTAATTAATAAAATCATCCAATGATGAATTAATTAATTAATTACAATATCCAATACCGAAAATTCTCTCAAGTCAATTCCATGACTTTTCCCTTTGCAATTCCTTTAAGCGCGGCTCTTTAGGTTCATCTCAAAAGGCAATTGGGAGAAAATGAAAAGGATGGGGGTAACATCTAGCCAGTCTTGTCGCCCACATCGTATCCCAATTGAGAACTAATATATAGGACCATTCCAAACCTTTTACGCTATGAATACCGTACGAGTATAAACCCTTTATTCATATATCCCAGTCAAGTGAGAGTCATGGTTTAGTTAAACTCACAGAACTTGACCATATGCTTAGCTCATAATGAATCAAGGTCATTGAGTATACTTTCATGTCTAACATGAGTATCTCTAATTCTTTGGCCAAAGTCTATTTGACCTCATTCATTCATGACTGCATAGGATATTTAGATCATTCACTTATGAGAGAATGAATCTCATTTTGCTAATTAGTTAAGACTGCTACTTGCCCATCAAGCCGCACTTCGAGGTCGATCGCACCAACGGGTGAATTGGATCTAACTACTCTAATGACAAACTTGATGTCACAAGCACATCTTCAACATGATTCCTCAGGTCTAAGGTTCACGCCTACCTATCACAACTTATCTGTTTTGTCATTGATTATCAGTGAGTGAAAACCCATGTGACAAAATTGATGCGAGCCGTGTTCGAACACATCAGTCTAACTGAGGTGTCTATGGCATAAGTTCCCACTACCATTCTTATAGTGTTCGACTGGCACTTCCCTGTCAAAACTTATATCATGCAAGTCTTTATCTAGTATTAATGTCCAGTCAAAACTCTCTTCGACTTGCAAGCCAATTTTAGATAATAAGGATCAAACTCTTCAAGTGCCAATCTCCCTAACCCATAGGGAGTAGAAGGTTCGCCTTATTATCAGGGACTTTACGTTGTTTACTAAACCTTACAAATGCCTATAAGAAAACAGCAAGAAAATGCCTTTTATTATAATAATATTGTTTCGTTACAAATCTATGCCCTATAAATCTATCCTCTTTATAGCATTTGAGGGCATACACACTGACAATCTCCCACTTGGATTCAATGCCATTTGATATGGTATTTTATACCCATCCCTTCTAGATGTTTTTCTAGCACCGCCTGCGCCAATGGCTTGGTCAATGGGTCAACGACATTGTCAGCTGAGGCTATTTTCTGAACAAATATTTCTCCTCTTGTAACGATCTCTCTATGATGTGATATCTCCTCTCAATGTGTTTGGACTTGTTGTGAGACCTTGGTTCCTTTGCCTGCGCTATTGCTCCAGTGTTGTCACAATAAAGTGGCAACGAGAGCTCCACTCTTGGAACCACTTGAATTTCTCCAATGAACTGCCTAAGCCTCCAATGAACTTCCTAAGCCAAACAACCTCTTTAGCTGCCTCAGAGGCAAATATGTATTCAGCCTCTGTTGTGGAGTCCGCGGTTGTGCTTTGCTTGGAACTTTTCCAAGTCACCGCCGCACCGTTAGGGGTGAATATGAACTCTGAGGTGGATTTCCCGTAATCAACATCTGATTAGAAATCCGAGTCGGTGTACCCATCCACTCTTAGGTTACCACTCCCATAGAGAATCATATCCTTAGTTCTCTTCAAATACTTTAGGATATTCTTCAGAGCTATCCAATGTTCCTTGCCAGAGTTTGCTTGAAATCAACTAACAACTCTTACTACATAAGCAATGTCAGGTCTAGTACACATCATTGCGTACATCAGGCTACCCACTGCAGATGCATAGGGTACAGTGCTCATCTCTTTTCTATCTTCCTCACTTTGAGGACACAATGTTTTTTAGAGATGCACCCCATATCTCATTGGCAGGAACCCTTTCTTAGAATTCCCCATCTTAAATCTCTTTAGGACCTTTTCTAAGTAAAGGGCTTGTGAGAGCACTATCATTCTATTTGTTCAATCTCTATAGATTCGAATCCCTAGAATGTAAGTATCATCTCCTAAGTCTTTCATGGAGAAAGTACTCGAAAGCCACTTCTTAACAGTGGTGAGCAATCCTATATCATTTCCTATGAGTAATATGTCATCTACATACAACATAAGGAATGTTATCTTGCTCCCACTAACCTTCTTGTAAACACATGGCTCATCTTCGTTCTTGATGAAGTCAAATCCTTTGATTGCCTCATCAAAATGCGGATTCCAGCAACGAGATTCTTGCTTGAGTCCATAAATGGATCTTTGAAGCTTACACACCTTATGGATACCATCCTCGGATACAAAACCTTTAGGCTGTTCCATATAGATATTCTCTTCTAGGAATCCATTCAGAAAAGCAGTTTTGACATCCATTAGCCATATCTCATAGTCTAGGTGAGCTGCTATTGCAAGTAGAATTCTTATAGATTTAATCATAGCCACTGGCGAAAAGTTTTCTTGGTAGTCAATTCCTTCCTTTTGATTATACCCTTTCGCCACTAGCTTGGCTTTATAGGTGTTAACCTCGCCATCGACACCAATCTTTCTCTTGTAAGTCCATTTGCACCCAATAGGTTTTATACCATCAGGCTGATCTACAAGTTCCCAGACTTGGTTTGAATGCATCAGATCTATTTTTGTTTGCATAGCTTCACGCCATCTTGTAGCATCCACGTCCACCATAGCTTGATCATAAGTGGAGGGATCATCTCCATGACCCTCCTCTTATACAGAATGGAGACTTTGCTCCCTCTGTAGTAGATATCCATACCTCTCAGGCGGTTGAGAAATCCTACTTGATCTTCGCGGTTGTGGTTGTGTTAAAGAAGATTCGGTTCTCACTTCCTGTGTAGATGTATCCACTGGAGTTTCATTTTGTTTTTCAAGAACAATCTTTCTACTTGCTCCTCCTTGTTGAATGAACTCATCTTCAAGAAAGTGCGCTTGTAAAGCTATGATGATCCTTTGATCATCTTGCAGGTAAAATAGGTATCCCATGGAATTCTCAGGATAACCAACAAAATGCCTTTTTAAGGATCTAGCCTCCAACTTGTATACTTTAGTCTTTTTGACATAAGCAGGACATCCCCAAATCATAATGTGATTAAGACTTGGTTTCCTATTTCTCCATATTTTATATGGTGTCTAAGTAATGGACTTAGATAGACATCTATTTAAAATAAGTACAGTTGTAAGCAGCGCATGAACCCACAGTGAAATGGATAAGTCATTGTAGCTAAGCATGGATTGAACCATGTCCAATAAGATTTGGTTCCTTCATTCTACTATTCCATTTAATTGTGGTGTCGCTGGAGGTGTGACCTGTAATACTGTACCATTCTCTCTAAGGTATTTATCAAACTCCGAACTCATATATTCTCTTCCTCGATCAGATCGAAGATCCTTTATATGTTGCCCAGTTTGATTTTCCACTAAAGCCTTGAATTCTTTGATCTTTCAATGGATTCAAACTTATGCTTCATCAAGTACACTAGACCATATCTTGAATGGTCATCAGTGAATGTGATGAAGTAAAGGAAACCTCCACGAGTCATTTCTCCAAATGGTCCACAAACATCAGTATGCACTAAACCTAAGATTTGTGAGGCTCTTTCCAAAATTCCTGTGAATGGAGATCTAGCCATCTTGCCTTTGAGACAAGATTCAAAAGTAGGATAGGGATCCAATCCCGATGGACCTATTAGCCCATCTTTCTCCATTTTGTGAATTTTGTGTTCGCCGGCATAGCCTAGTCTTAGATGCCAAATAAATCTTTAGTTAATTCCTTGCCTACTACATTTTCTTTGTATAGTATTTAAAGCACACTCATTCTAGACATTAAGGTAATACAAACCATTTACTAAAGAAGCAAAGCCCACTAATTTATTACCATAATAAATATTGCAAATCGTAGCCCAATTGAATACGAGATAAATATGTCATCTCGAACCTTTATTACAATTACCATATGCGTATAAACTCTTCACCGACGTGACCCGATCAAGTAAGAGACATGGTACGTCAAACTCATAGAACTTGATGTTGTACTCAATAATCATAATAATGTGAAATTACCAAACTACCCTCAGTGACCATCACTAGTTAGTTTATATGCTTTGGCCAAAGACTTTGTAATTTCAATTACTTATGATCGTACTAGTCACATACTCGTTTACTATCGACACGGTGAATCTCATATTGGCAGTTATCTTACAATGTTGAATGCACCATGTGAATTGTACTTCGAGGTTGACCATACCTATCAGGTGATAAGGGTCTAACTACTCTGCAAACATATCCAATACTACAAGCACACTGTAAATAACTCCTCAGGTCTAAAGTTCACACATACTATCACAATCTTAATCCCAATCATTGACTGTCAAAGAGTAAATACCCATGTGATCGGATTAATGCGAGTCGTGTTCAAATATGTTAATTCCATTAACTGTATTCATGACACCAGCTCTCACTATCTAATCAGTGTTCGACTGGCACTTCCTTGTCAAAGCAGGTGTCATACGATTTGAATTTTAATGCCCAATTAAAATTCCTTAACTCGCGAACCATCATTAAGAGATTAAATAATTGACTTTTCCAGTGCCTCCTATCAACCATAAGAGGTGCAAAGTCTATCTTCAAATATCAAGGACTTATTTGTTCAACACACTTAAATGCCATATAGATTTACATGAACAAAATCAAAACCTTTATTCTATAAATAGAAATATATAATTGTTTGTACAAAATAACTTATCAATCCCTACTAAATCTAATTCTTCATTGGCATTGAGGGCATACACCTAACAATCTCCTACTTATACTCAAAGCCAATCGCTATGGTATTTGATGCCCATCTTCTACGATGTTTATCTAGCACCGCCTTTGATAATGGCTTAGTGAGTGGGTGAGCCACGTTGTCCACTGAGGCTATTTTTTGCACGGCGATATCGCCTCTTCCAATGATTTCTCGTATTATATGATATTTCCTCACCACGTGTTTAGATTTGTTGTGAGACCTTAGTCCTTTAACTTGCACAATTGCTCTATTATGGTCACACCATAGTGGCAATGACATTTCCACTCTACGAACCACTTGAAGTTCAGCTATGAACTTTCTCATCTAAACCACTTCTTTGGCTACCTCAGGGGCAACCACATATTCTGCCTCGGTTGTGGAATCAGTAGCTGTGCTTTACTTGGAACTTTTTCAAGACATTGCTCCACCATTGAACGTGAATATGTACCCAATGGTGGATTTTAAGTCATCAGGATCAGATTCAAAATCTGTATCAGTGTAACGATCCACCTTCAATTCTTCATTTCCCTATATCAATAGCATATGTTTATTTCTTCTCAAGTACTTGAAGATATACTTCATTGTTGTCCAGTATTGCTCCCCGAGTTTGCTTGAAACCTACTAACTATGCTCACAACATATGACAGATCCTGTCTCGTGCACTGCATTGCATACATGAGACTCTACTGCTGATGCATATGGTGTATTCCTCATTTTCATTCTATCCTTGTCCGTCTTAGGGCTCATAGATTTGGAAAGATGAATATCATGTCTCATAGCCAAAAGTCCTCCATTAGAATTATGCATTTCATACTTCTTGAGGACTTTCTCTAGGTAGAGCGCTTGGGAGAGTCCTATCATTTTATTCGCTCTATCTCTATATAGGCGAATGCCCAGAATGTAGATAGCTTCTCCCAAGTCTTTCATGGAGAACGTGCTTCAGAGCCAGGTCTTGACTGATGTCAATAAGCTTATGTCGTTCCCTATAAGTAGTATGTCACCTATATATAGAACCAGGAATGTCAACTTTCTCCCACTGATCATTTTATAGACACATGGTTCATCTTCATTCTTGATGAAGCCATATTTCCTTGCTTATTCGTCGAATTGTAGATTCCAGCTTCAAGAGGCTTGTTTTAGTCCTTAAATGGAACTATAGTTTGCAAACTTTATGAGAATTTGCTTCCGATATGATACCCCTGGCCTGTTGAATATAAATTTCCTCCTCGAGGTATCTATTTAGAAATACGATCTTCACATCCATTTGCCAGATTTCATAATCTAAGTTTGTAGCTATGGCTAGCAGAATTCTAATACATTTGATCATAGCCACTAGTAAAAAGGTTTCCTCATAGTGAATGCCCTCCATTTGACTATACCCTTTTGCCACTAGCTTGGCCTTATAGGTATTCACCTTGCCATTCGAACCAATCTTTCTCTTATAGATCCATTTGCATCCCACTAGCCTTACACCATTTGGTAGATCAATAAGAGTCCAGACTTGGTTCGAATACGTCGAATCAATCTCTGCTTTCATAGCCTCAAGCCACTTCGAGGAATCTATATATGTCGCTGCTTCATCATAGTTAGAGGGATCATCTCCATGGATCCCTTCTTCAACAGCATACAAATAATGTTGTGTATCGTGCAGATAGCCATATCTCTCACGGCTAAGATATTCTTCTAGGTCGTCATTGTGAAGGTTGTGTCGTTTTGGGTTCAATTTGCGATTCTTGAACTAATGTCTCCGAAGCGACGTCGTCTTGTTCTTCCAGGACAATATTTCTACCTGCACCACCATCTCAAATGAATCTTCTTCGAGAAAGTAGGCTTGCAAGGCCATGATGATCCTATGATCATTTTGCAGGTAAAGAGGTATCCCATCAAATCCATGGGAAAATCGATAAATCGTCTTTTCAAGGATTTATCCTCTAATTTCTCCACCTTGGTCTTCTTTACATATGCGGGGCAACCCCATATTCTTATGTACTTGAGACTAGGCTTCCTACCACATCAAATCTCATATGGTGTAGTGGGAACAAATTTCGAGGGAAATTTGTTCAGAATATACGCTCAGCTATAAGCAAAGCATGTCCTCACAGAGAAATGGGTAGGTCAGTGTAGCTAAGAATGGAACGTATCATGTCCAACAGTGTACGATTTCGTCTTTCTGTGGAGTGAGTTTTGATAATATGCCTTTTTCTTTAAAGAACTCATCAAACTCGGCACTCATGTATTCGCTACCTCGATCAGATCGAAGTGCCTTAATACTATGCCCAGTTTGTTTTTCAGTTAAAGCTTTAATTCCTTGAACTATTCAAGTGCTTCCGACTTATACTTCATCAAATAAACTAGACCATACCTAGAGTGGTCATCTGTGAAGGTTATGAAGTACTGAAAACCTCCAAGGGCCGCATCCTTGAGGGACCCACATACATCAGTGTGAATTAATCCTAAAACTTCACTTACCCTTTCGAAATGCCCTGTGAATGGTGACCTAGACATCTTACCTTTTAAACATGATTCACAAGTAGGATAAGGGTCAAACCTAAGTGGACCAATAAGTCCACATTTTTCCAACTCATGAATCTTAAATTCACTGGCATGTCCCAGTCTAAGGTGTCATACGATTTTTTAGTTTACGTCATTCATACTACGTTTTCTAGTCATAGTATTAACAGTACATTAATTTCAGACATTCAAATAGTATAAACCATTAATTAAAGATGCAAAGCCAACACACTTATTTCCTATATAAATATCATAAGAATAATGTTTAAAAGAAAATAAATATCCTTTCCTGACCAATATAGAAATAGAAATAATATTCTTGATCCTATTGGGCAAACAAGGCAATCATCTAAAATTATTTGATGTCCAGAAACTAATGTAACAGAAGTAATTTCAATATGTGTCGCAGCCAGGCTGTGTCCGCTTCCAACATTGATCATTACTTCCTTCCCATACAACTTTCTACTTGTCTCCAGATCCTAGTTCAAAACGTAAATATGAGCACTAGCTCCAGAATCTAGAATCCAAGAAGTAGAAAGTATCATCATAGAACAATTTGTTTCAAAAACATAATGTTCTATACTTGTTTTGGTTTCAGCTTTAGCTTGGGATGGTCAGGTTTCCAATGCCCCACTCCCTTGCAGTGGAGGTAGGTGTCTTCATCCCTCATACGCTTAGTCCTTGACTTTTTCACCTTAGATATGATCGGTTCTCTGATGCGCCTGGCCAAGGGGCATATATGCTTCTGTCCTCTTTTAGAAGAGAGAATCGGAACTCTGAACACACCAAACTTCTTTCTCATTTGTGTTTGTGGTTTGACAAGTTTGTGCATTAGTACTGACAGTGATTCTTCAATGTCATCCAAATCAAAGTTGATGACAAAGTTAGAAAATGAGTTAGAAAGTGACTAGAGAATGAGATCCACCTGTAGATGTAAACCCATATAGTAATCCATGGAACAGAGTTTCTCTAGCATGGATATCATGTTCAAAACATGATCAGCAACGTCATCTCTTTTTCTCATCTTAGTGTTGAAAAGTTCCTTTGATACAAAGTATCTAATGGACTTGCCCTGTTCCCCAAACAGTTCCTCCAAGTGCAGCATGATTGACCTAGGACTATCCATGTTCTCATGCGTTTGTTGCAATTCACTGCACATGGAGCTCAACATGTAATCCTTTACTTTTCTTGCATCAGAGATCTAATCTGAGTACGCCAATATGATAGATTCATCCTCGTTGGCCCAGGCCTTTGTGGGCGATCCATCTCTAGCGTTTTTTAAGTGACTCATCATTAAGGACCGTCCTCAATGCTCTAATCCAATCAGAGTAGTTTGGTCCAATGAGGACATTTTTCTCAAGCAATACTTTCAAAGGATTGGACATTGTAGGAAATAAACTGCAAAAAATACCAAGATTTACAATTAGATGTATTATTATGTATGTTCAATCAAAATTAAGGATTTCAATATTTACTTGACTCCCACTCTTTTTCTCGAAACATAACACTCCCACTGGAATAATCGGAAACCTAGTTGGATGGGTTTCATAGTGAGTGATTGAGTTCCTCAATAATCTAGACAAGTTGCAACCTTTTTCGATATATGGCTTGTTAGATCTTTGAGGTGGTGTCTTACGCCAATCGGTCTAACCGATGATCCAATCTCCTTTAGCTCATGAATCACTGAACCTCAACCTTTTTCAATATATAGGTGGTGATCCATCTGAGTCCTTTGACCATCAACTTCTTTCAGTCTAACAATTTAATCCTACCTTGCAACCTTTTTCGATATATGGGACGAAATTTGTTTTGACATGAAGGCATCAAATGCACTAGAGAAGATAGAGTACCACATCTTGATGCATGACCCCCTTATTCCGGGACGTCGCCATGCACTAGAAGTGAACCCATTTTCTAAAGTTTCATACAGAGCTAGGACATCCATTGCCCCTTTACTTACTCAATATTTTTTCTAATGGGAGAATTATAACATTTGAAATGTTAATTAGTCTGGTCTCACTTTGCACATTAATTTTTTTATCGCGCAATTAAAGGAAATCCATAAGAATAAGCTTAGCAATTCTAACAACACACACATGTATGGACTATTCTAGATCAACTCCAGCAAATGAGTGATCGGGGAGGGATTCTATCTATTACATGGGTCTCCGCCAATACAAGATCTAATTTTCTTCTCCAATATTTCCTGTGCTACCATGAACCGCCAATTTGGGCCTATCTCTAAACAATTACATAGAATAACCAATACAAAATTCTATGAAATTGAAGATATAAGCAGGGGGACTCAAACTCCAGTCCAATAAAACCCAGATAAGATAGCAAAGATAAACCCTCAGTCCATACACGGTGTCACAAACACATAAATAAAGAGCACGTAAAATAATTAAACACTTATGTAATTATTAAACAGTAAATCTAATTCAATCATGTCAAAACAAATCTAATTTAGTTTGACTACTTTAATCAAATTAAAGTGTGACTATATCAAATAAAGTCACTTGGATAATCTAATCTAAACACATAAAATAATCATGTAAAATAAACTAGTTGGTATTTAAATCCTTTAATAAATCTAATTTAGTTTGAAAATTTTAAGTCCAATTAAATTATTCATTAAATCCAATTTAAATTACTTAACTAAATCCAATTTAAAATTTGACAAAACTTAAATTCAATTTAACTTATTCATTAAATCTTATTTAGATGTTGAAACGAAAAATTTATTTATTTAGGGTTTCACAATTGATAAAAATAGTTTGGTCAAACTTTAATTGGGTCAAACCCACATAATTAATTATTTCACACTTGGTGACCCAATTAAATCGCTAGGTCAAGCCCAGCATAATTAATTATGTTGGGCCCGGCCCAGATAATTTTTTTTTAAAATAACAGCTGGGCTCGGCCCAACACTTAAAATAATGTGCTGGGCCGAGCCCAGTACTACTGTCCACGCTAGGCCAAGCCCAATGTTATTTATTTACCCTGGGCTCGGCCTAGCTCTGTGTATTCGTACACTGGGCTCAGCCCAGTGCTGTATATATGCGTTGGGTCAAGACCAGCACTATACACACACGGTGTTGGGCTTAGCCCAACATAATCCTTATTTGGCCCAACACCCTTGCCTCAAGCAGCAAGCGCGGCGTTGGGCGGCGCATTTTTCCAAAAAACTTGGTTCCAACACAAATTTGAATCCAATTCAATTTTTATTTTACCAGAAAAATCGAATTCAACATAAAATTTAATTTTACAAATTTGCATGCATAACATAAGTTACCCAGATACAATATGTAAAATCATGTTTATGCTATTAAAACAATTAAAACACATAAACATACATTGAATATCATGAATCACCCAAATTTGGCCTTGTTGGGAATTATTCGAATAAAATGCAGCGGAAAGTAAATTTAATTCCCAAAGCCCGAATCATCTCTAATCCTCGTGTTTAATTGTGTATAGAAAAATTACTGTTCCTGCGTATGTTGATTTCTGAACATGATCCTTTTCTCTAACGCCGAATTTGCCAACGTCTCTAATTCGTCACACCGGAATCAAAAACGAAAAACTCCTCCTTTCTTCCTTGTCAAAGACGGCTAGAGAGAGAGAGAGAGGTGGGAGACTTTTTCTTGGAGAGAAAGTTATGTAAATTGCCTTGTGTTATTTTTCACCTTGTGATATATTTATATCATTATGAAACAATAACACTAGCATGCAAGAGCCCTATTTGGGAGTCTATTTGGCCGCCCCTTAGAGGGCTCGGAAGCCTTCAGGCTTTCGTCTTGCTTGCTAATTAATTAATCGGATAATTTATTTATCCAATAAATAAATTGATAATCCAATTAATTCAATTCCTAATCAATTTATAATTCAATTTCTCCAAGAAATTAATTAACTCATTAATTTAATTAATTAATTAAATTATCCAATAATTAATTAATTAATTACGACATCCAATGCCGTGAATTTCTCTCAAGTCTTTTTCCCATGTTTTTCCTTTTGCACTTCTTTTAAGCGCGACTCTTTAGGTTCGTCTCAAAAGGCAATTGGGAGGAATCCAAAGGGGTGTGAGTGACACCTAGCCAGTCTCGTGGCTCACACCGTAACCCAATTGAGAACGAATGAATAGGATCATTCCAAACCTTTACGCCGTGAATACCGTACATGTATAAATCTTTTATTCTTATATCCCAGTCAAGTAAGAGTCATGGTTTAAAGTCAAACTCATATAACTTGACCATATGCCTAAGCTCATAACAAGTCGAGGTATTTAAATGCTTTGGCCAAAGACTTTCATCCTCACTTATTCATGATCGCATAGGATATTTTACTCATTCACTTATGAGAGAATAAATTCCATATTGCAAATCAGTTAACAATGCTATTTGCCCATCAAGTCGCACTTCGAGGTCGATTCCACCAACAGGTGATTTGAATCTAACTACTCTAATGACAGACTTGATGTCACAAGTACATCTTCAACTCGATTTCTCAAGTCAGAGGTTCACACGTACCTATCACTACTTATCAGTTTCATCATTGACTGTCAATGAGTGAATAGCCATGTGATGAACTGATGCGAGCCGTGTTCGAACCTATCAGTCTAACTGACACGTCTATGATATAAGTTCCCACTACCATTTCCATAGTGTACGACTGGCACTTTCTCTGTCGAAACTTACATCATACAAGTCTTTATTCACTATTGATGCCCAATCAATATTTCTTAGACTTGCGAACCCTTTTAGATGTCAAGGGTCAAACCATTCTAGTGCCTTTCCTCCTATCCCAAAGGAGGTAGAAGGTTCGCCTTGTTATCAAGGACTTTACGTTGTTTATTCACACCTTATAAATGCCTATAAGAAAACAATAATCAACTGCCTTATATTAATAGAAAAACCATAGTTTAGTTACAATGTTTATGCCCTATAAATCTATCCTCTTTATGGCATTCGAGGGCATATACTCTACCAATCTCCCACTTGCACTCAATGCCATTTGCTGTGGTATTTAATACCCATCTTTTCGAGATGTTTTTCCAGCACCGCCTGTGCCAATGGCTTGGTCAATGGATCAGCGACATTGTCGGCTGAGGCTATTTTCTGAACATCTATTTCACCTCGTGCAACGATCTCTCTTATGATGTGATATCTCCTCTCTATGTGTTTGGATTTATTGTGAGACCTAGGTTCCTTCGCTTGTGCTATAGCTCCGGTGTTATCACAATAAAGTGGCAACGAGAGCTTTATGCTAGGAATCACTTGAAGTTCCGCAACGAACTTCCTAATCCAAACAGCTTCTTTAGCTGCCTCCGAGGCAGCTATGTATTCAGCCTCTGTGGTGGAGTCTGCGGTTGTGCTTTTCTTGGAACTTTTCCAAGTCACCGCTCCACCACTTAGAGTAAATACAAATCCCGAGGTAGATTTCCAGTCATCAACATCAGATTTGAAATCCGAATCAGTGTACCCGTCCACCCTCAGGTCACCACTTCCATAGGTGAGAATCATATCCTTAGTTCTTTTCAGATACTTTAGGATATTCTTCACAGCTATCCAATGTTCCTTACCAGGGTTTGCTTGAAATCGACTAACAATGCTCACAGCATAAGCAATGTCAGGTCTAGTACAGAGCATCGCGTACATCAAGCTGCCCACAGCAGACGCATAGGGTATAATGTTTATTTCTTTTCTATCTTCCTCACTTTGAGGACACATAGATTTCGAAAGATGTATCCTATGTCTCATTGGTAGGAACCCTTTCTTAGAATCTTCCATCCTATACCTTTTTAGGACCTTTTATAAGTAAAGGGCTTGAGAAAGTCCTATCATTCTTTTGGTTCGATCTCTCTAGATCCGACTCCCTAGAATATAGGTCGCTTCTCCCAAGTCTTTCATGGAGAATGTACTCGAAAGCCACTTCTTAGTTGTGGTGAGCATTCCTATGTCATTCACAATGAGTAATATGTCATCTACATATAACACTAGGAATGTTAACTTGCTCCCACTGACCTTCTTGTAAACACAGGGCTCGTCTTCATTTTTGATGAAGTAAAATCCTTTGACAACCTCATCAAAACGTAGATTCCAGCTACGAGACGCTTGTTTGAGTCCATAAATGGATCTCTCAAGTTTACACACCTTATGAATATGCTCCTCGGATTCAAAACCTTTAGGCTGTTCCATATAGATATCCTCTTCTAGGAATCCATTTAGGAAAGCAGTTTTGACATCCATTTGCCATATTTCATAATCTAGGTGTGCTGCTATTGCAAGTAGAATCCTTATTGATTTGATCATAGCCACTGGCGAGAAGGTTTCTTGGTAGTCAATTCCTTCCTTTTGACTATACCCTTTCGCCACTAGCCTGGCTTTGTAGGTGTCTACTTTGCCATCAACACCAATCTTTCTCTTGTAGATCCATTTACACCCGATTGGTTTTACCCCTTCAGGTTGGTCTACAAGTTTCCAGACTTGGTTTGCATGCATCGAATTGATCTCAGTTTGCATAGCTTCACGCCATCTAGCAGCATCCACATCCACCATCGCTTGATCAAAAGTGGAGGGATCATCTCCATGATCCTCCTCTAACACAGAATGGAGATCCAACTCCCTCTGCATTAGATATCCGTACCTCTCAGGCGGTTGAGATACTTTATTCGATGGTCGTGGTTGTGGTTGTGTTACAGAAGGTTCAATTATCACTCCCTGTGTAGATGTATCCAGTGGGGTTTCATTTTGTTCTTCTAGAACAATCTTTCTACCTGCTCCTCCTTCTTGAATGAACTCATCTTCAAGAAAGTGGGCATGTAAGGCTACAATGATCCTTTGATCATTGTGCAGGTAAAAGAGGTATCCCATAGAATCTTCAGGATATCCAATGAAACGTCCCTTTAAGGACCTAGCCTCCAACTTGTCCACTTTAGTCTTTTTGACATAAGCCGGACATCCCCAAATCTTTATGTGGTTAAGACTTGGTTTCCTATTTTTCCACAATTCATAGGGAGTCAGAGGAACGGACTTGGACGGACATCTATTTAAAATGTGTGCTGTAAGCAGCGCGTGACCCCACAGTGAAATGGGTAAATCAGTGTAGCTAAGCATGGAGTGAACCATGTCCAACAAGGTTCGATTCCTTCGCTCTGCAACTCCATTCAACTGTGGAGTCGCTGGAGGTGTGAGTTGCAATACTATACCATTCTGAGGTATAAGTCAAACTCGTCACTCATATATTCTCCTCCTCGATCAGATCGAAGAGTTTTTATACGTTGACTTGTTTGATTTTCCACTAAAGCCTTGAATTCCTTGAACTTGTCAATGGATTCAGACTTATGCTTCATCAAGTACACAAGACCATATCGAGAATGGTCATCAGTGAAGGTGATAAAGTAAAGGAAACCTCCTCTGGCCATTTCTCCAAATGAACCACAAACGTCAGTATGCACTAAGCCTAAGATTTGTGAGGCCCTTTCAAAATTCCCTGTGAAGGGCGATCAAGCCATCTTACCTTTGAGACAAGATTCACAAGTAGGATAGGGATCCAATCCCAGTGGGCTAATTAGCCCATCCTTTTCCATTTTGCGAATCTATTGTTCGCCAGCATGGCCTAGTCGAAGGTGCCATATTAATCTTTGGTTTATTTCAAGCCTACTACGTTTCCTTTGTATTGTATTCACAGCACACTTATTCTTGACATTAAGGTAACACAATGCATTTATCAAAGAAACAAAGCCTACTAATTTATTACCATAATAAATCTTGCATTGTTCATTAATAAAACGAAAGTGTAACCTTATTTAAACCAATGTTTAACAATATCCAGAAATAGCATATGTCTAGAATAAAAAATAATGAGGCAGATCTTGTTTTAGTAGCCACGACGCCTTGCCCGCTGCCTACTTTGATCTTCTCCTCATTAGGGCTCAACTCCCTTCTTCTTCCCAAATTCTGATTCACACAATTGTACAAAAGGTATTAACTTCTGAATCATAATCGATGAAGAGGGAATATTATAAAGCAATTAATTTCAAACTATAAAGTTATTCACCTTTTGCTTGTATATTAGAACAGTCTCTTCTCCAGTGGCCCAGCTCACCACAGCATAAACATGTGTCCTTTTCTAGCCCTCTTATTTCTCCTTCGTTGTGCCTTGTAGCAAGTCGTACTGGATGCTCCCTCCTCTAAATGGGCATTATTCCTTTTTCCATCAAATGTTTTAGGAAATGTAATAGCCATCGGATTGTTCCATTTGTCTGTCATTATTTGTTTCTGAGCAACCTTGAGTTTTTTCAATAGCCCAGCTAAAGATCCCTCAATGTCATTCATATCAAAATTTATGACGAAATAATAGAACGAAACTGGGAGTGACGGCAGAATAAGATCGACATGGAGATGCAGGTCCATGTAGAAGTTTAAAGATTTTAGTTTTTCTATCATGGTCATCATTTTGAAAACGTGTTCTCCAACATCTTCTCCTTTAGTCATTTTAGTTCGGAATAGATCCCTTGAAATAAAGTATCTGGCGGTCCTACCACGTTCTCCGAACAATTCATCCAGATGAAGGATAATGTCTCTTGCATTATCCATCTTATCATGAGACCTTTGCAGCTCTATGCACATTGAGCTCAATATGTACACTCTTGCTCTATGGTTGTCACAACACCAATCCCAACGAGCTAGGCGAACTTCATCACCCTCGTCTGGTCTAGGAATGGGAGGACGACCAATTTCCAATACATAGTCAATGGATTCACTGCTAAGGACCATCCTAAGCATAGTGAGCTATTCTATGTAATTTGGACCGGTGAGAATCGTATTTTCCATTAACTTCGACAGTGGTTTGGGAGACATGGTTTTTGATTGAGAGAGATAAAACAAAATGACTGCAGAAAATAAGCCAGACTTAATTAGATTATTGAACTAAACTAAAAACAAGTTTAAAATCAAGGACTTCGACTTATAACTTGGCTCCCACTACATTTTTCGAAATTTCACACTCCCACTGTGAAAAGACGGAAGCGATCGTTGATGAAAACTTCGTGGTGGGGATTGAGTTCTTTAATCAATATAATGGATGGCAACCCTTTAACGATATTTGGTCCATTACTTAATTAAAGTGATGTCAAACATCAATCTATCAAATAGACGGTTCAATCATATCTATCCCATAATCCACAAAAACCGCAACCCTTTAACGATTTATTGGTAATGTGGACTATCTAAGTTCTTTCCCACTAACTCCTCATAATCTAACATTTGAATTTCACCTTGCAACCCTTTAACGATATTTGGGGTGAAATATGTCTTGATTAAGGCATCTAATGCACTTAATAAAATTCTAGAACTAAATCTTGATACATGACCCCCACTTACTGGGAAGATGCCACATATGGATTTAATCCTTGATCTTATCAAGTTTAGTGAATGGAAAGGATGCCTAGCACCCCTTACTAACTTAGTATAATTTTTATTTGGGAGAATTCATGTTCTAAACATTTAATTCGTCTCACTTTGCACATTTACCAAATTTATATAGCTCATATTGATAACGCACATGCTTCATACAACTAATGAACATGCATCGAAAGCAATAATACAACACACAAGTCTATGGGCTTTTATCTAGAGGGCCCAAGCCAATGGGCCATCATAAAATTGAAAAAGAAAAGCCTAGCTAATCTTCGTGGGCTCCAAGCTCTTCTTCTTTTGCATGATCTCCATCTTGAAAGGCCTATTCTATTTCTATTTATTACAAGAGGTAATTTAAAACCTATACATAAATCTAGAAATAAAATAAAATGGGCTCAAACCGGCCCTTACAACCCATCAAAAGAAATACATAATCAAAAGAAGCAACCTAAGCCCATAGACATATGTCACCATCACATAATACATGCTCGGGATAAATAAAGCACTTATGTTGGTGATTAATAAAAATGAATTAGTCCAACTTAATTAATTTCTACAATAAAATTCTAAATTTTATTGATTCATATGAAAATAATCCTATTTATGAGAATTCTTTATTTAAATAAATAACTTAATAAATAAAATTCTCCAAGAGTTTATTAATTAATTATTTCATTCAAATAAAGATCAATAAAAACTATATTGGGCTTAATTTTATCAAAATTAAATTACCAACCATTGCCATATTCAAAATTAATTAATTAGGCCCAATAACTAATTTATTGAATTATCCACAATTTTAATCAAAACAATTTGGGCCCCTTTTTAATTAAATCCGGGTCATCCTCCTTTTGACCCACCCGGATAACTAAAATAGCCCAAACACCTATTCAATTGAAATTTGGACCTTAGGAAAATATAACCCGATCCATTAGGGCCCGAGTCACGAAAACCCGGGCCCCGAAACAGGTCCGTGCGCTAGGCGCATGGCACTGTGTATGTCGTGCGCCCAGCGCACAGTTTAATCGTGCTTGGCATCCGGCCAGCCTCTCCGACCGGCGTCGTGAAACGGCACTGCGTTGGGGGCCCACCCAGTGTGCCCAGTGTGCACGCTATGTGCGCAACGGGAGGCCGATGCGCACGCTTTTTGCGTCACGCTCGTCTTGAGGTTATACTTCTCCGATTCTCATAAAATTTATATGCCCAGATTCGCAACTAATTAAAATACAAATTTTATGAAGAAACTGCAGCGAGATTCAGAATATTTTCATATGAAAAATTCGTTCAAAGCATGCCTCAAAAATGCGGAAAAACAGTCAATCACATAAGCAATTAAACACCGAATTCAGAGATTGGCTCTGATACCACTATTGGGAATTATACAAATAAAATGCAGCGGAAAGTAAATTTAATTCCCAAAGCCCGGATCATCTCTAATCCTCGTGTTTAATTATGTATAGAAAAATTACCGTTCTCGCGTATGTTGATTTCTGAACATGATCCTTTTCTCTAACGCCGAATTTGCCAATGTCTCTAATTCGTCACGCCGGAATCAAAAACGAAAAACTCCTCATTTCTTCCTTGTCAAAGAAGGCTAGAGAGAGAGAGAGGTGGGAGACTTTTTCTTGGAGAGAAAGTAATGTAAATTGCCTTGTGTTATTTTTCACCTTGTGATATATTTATATCATTATGAAACAATAACACTAGCATGCAAGAGCCCTATTTGGGCGTCTATTTGGCCGCCCCTTAGTGGGCTCGGAAGCCATCGAGCTTTCGTCTGCTTGCTAATTAATTAATCGGATAATTTATTTATCCAATAAATAAATTGATAATCCAATTAATTCAATTCCTAATTAATTTATAATTCAATTTCTCCAAGAAATTAATTAACTCATTAATTTAATTAATTAATTAAATTATCCAATAATTAATTAATTAATTATGGCATCCAATGCCGTGAATTTCTCTCAAGTCTGTTTCCCATGTTTTTCCTTTTGCACTTCCTTTAAGCGCGACTCTTTAGGTTCATCTCAAAAGGCAATTGGGAGGAATCCAAAGGGGTGTGAGTGACACCTAGCCAGTCTCGTGGCTCACACCGTAACCCAATTGAGAACGAATGAATAGGATCATTCCAAACCTTTACGCCGTGAATACCCTGCGTGTATAAACCTTTTATTCTTATATCCCAGTCAAGTAAGAGTCATGGTTTAAAGTCAAACTCATATAACTTGACCATATACCTAAGCTCATAATAAGTCGAGGTATTTAAATGCTTTGGCCAAAGACTTTCATCCTCACTTTTTCATGATCGCATAGGATATTTTACTCATTCACTTATGAGAGAATAAATTCCATATTGCCAATCAGTTAACAATGCTATTTGCCCATCAAGTCGCACTTCGAGGTCGATTCCACCAACAGGTAATTTGAATCTAACTACTCTAATGACAGACTTGATGTCACAAGTACATCTTCAACTCGATTTCTCAGGTCAGAGGTTCACACGTACCTATCACTACTTATCAATTTCATCATTGACTGTCAATGAGTGAATACCCATGTGATGAACTGATGCGAGCCGTGTTCGAACATATCAGTCCAACTGACACGTCTATGATATAAGTTCCCACTACCATTTCCATAGTGTACGACTGGCACTTTCTCTGTCGAAACTTACATCATACAAGTCTTTATTCACTATTGATGCCCAATCAATATTTCTTAGACTTGCAAACCCTTTTAGATGTCAAGGGTCAAACCATTCTAGTGCCTTTCCTCCTATCCCATAGGAGGTAGAAGGTTCGCCTTGTCATCAAGGACTTGACGTTGTTTATTTACACCTTATAAATGGCTATAAGAAAACAACAATCAACTACCTTATATTAATAGAAAAACCATATTTTAGTTACAATGTTTATGCCCTATAAATCTATCCTCTTTATGGCATTCGAGGGCATATACTCTAACAGGCCTCTGATACCACTGTTGTGATTCGGTCTAGCAGATAAAAGTTTAGTCTGAATCATTCCAGAAATTGAATCCGGGGTTTCATGATATTGATTCACTAACAAAAGAAATTATGATAGAGGATAATTGAATTACCTCTTGAAGACAAAAATCGAATAATTAGCAGCAACCCCAGACTCCAGCCTCTTGATTATCACGTAGAAGAAAAATCTCCAAGAATGCTCCGATCTCTTCCCCGGCAATAGTGGCGGCGGCGGCTAGTTGGAGAGAGGGAGGGAATTTTTGTCTTTTGTTTTGTTGTAGGTTTCTTTGGCTTAAAGTCAGATTCAGAATTATGACTTGTATAGAATTCTGACACTGACTAACAACTTATACCATGATAAGAAAACCCCTAGTCCAACTAAGAGGTAGCGGCCGCTAGGCCTATTTGGAATAGGCTTCCAGGCTTTGTTCCATCTTAGCCTATGTGTAATTAATTAAATCCAAGTCCAATCCAAATGACATTTAATTAATTACTTTAATCCAATTAAACTTAAACCAATTAATTTAGTTCAACTTATAAATTAATTTTCAATTAATTTGAGTTATGAATTAAATAATTTAATTTATTTATTTAACCTAATTAAATATCTTTAATTAAATCATGTCATTCATTTTGTTAGTCATTCACATCTAATGTGAATTATCCAAAATAACCTTAGCATAGAAAATCATTCATTTTCTTCACATAGCGCGATTCTCTAGCCTCGATTCAATTAGCAATAGGAGGATACGAAAGGATAAGGTTGTCACCTAGCCAGCACAATGGAATGAAATCGTAACCCAATTGAATACGAGATGAATATGTCAACATGAACATTTATTACGATTACCATATACATATAAACTCTTCACCGACGTGACCCGATCAAGTAAGAGCCATAGTACGTCAAACTTATAGAACTTGATGCTGTACTCAATAATCATAATAATGTAAATTACCAAACTACCCTTAGTGACCATCACTAGTTAGTTTATATGCTTTGGCCAAAGACTTTGTAATTTCAATTACTTATGATCGTACTAGTCACATACTCGTTTACTATCGACACGGTGAATCCCATATTGGCAGTTATCTTACAATGTCGAATGCACCATGTGAATTGTACTTCGAGGTTGACCATACCTATCAGGTGATAAGGGTCTAACTACTCTGCGAACATATCCAATACTACAAGCATATTGTAAATAACTCCTCAGGTCTAAAGTTCACACATACTATCGCAATCTTAATCCCAATCATTGACTGTCATAGAGTAAATACACGTGATCGGATTAATGCAAGTGGTGTTCAAATATGTTAATTTCATTAACTATATTCATGACACCAGCTCCCACTATCTAATTAGTGTTCGACTGACACTTCCTTGTCAACGCATGTGTCATACGAGTTGAATTTCAATGCCCAATTAAAATTCCTTAACTAGTGAATCATCATTAAAAGATTAAGTACTTGACTCTTCCAGTGCCTCCTTTCAACCATAAGAGGTGGAAAGTCTATCTTCAAATCTCAAGGACTTATTTGTTCAACACACTTAAATGCCATTTAGATTTACATGAACAAAATCAAAACCTTTATTCTAAAAATAAAAATATATGATTGTTTGTAAAAAATAACTTATCAATTCCCTACTAAATCTAACTCTTCATTGGCATTGAGGGCATACACCTAACACCTAGCTCGAGCACTTATGCTCATAGGGTCGCACACATCAGTGTGGATTAGCTCTAACAGTCTTGTGGCTCATTCCACTTTCTCAGAAAATGGCAACTTGGTCATTTTTCCTTTGAGTCATGATTCACAAGTTGATAATTCATTTAAGTCTCGAAACCAAGATGAGGTGACAATAATCAAATCCTCTCTTTTGAAATATGTTCGTGCCACAAGTGTGTGTTTGTTTGATTATCTTATTTTCGTCTGTTACTTTGTTGAATATTGAGATTGGAAATTGTTGGGAAAATAGTGTAAAGTCATCCTTGCAATTTTGAATCCATAATAAGACATGACTTGTAAAATAAAAAGAATCTATTATTACGAATCTCAAAACTATATCCTTCTCTATCCAATACAGGAATTGAGATGATATTTCTTATTATCTCAGGAACAATATAAATAGAATTTAAAACTAATTTCTTATCTCCTAACACTAAGCAGATCGTCCATATGGCCTTGGCAGCAACCATTGCTTCATTTCCCATCCTTGGGGTCATTCAAAAGATGAATACTACACCCAGTGTCAAGTATCCAAGAAGAATTGTTAACAGACATGTCAACTTCAACAAAGAACATACCTTGAGTCAGTTGCTCTTTTTTTAGTTCCTTTTCCAGTACCCAGGCTTCCCACATTTGAAGCAATTGTTGGACTTGGCCTTCTTACCTTTCTTTATCCCTCCTTTGCCTTTCAGTTTCTTGTTAGACGCCTTCTTTCCCTTAGAATTGCCCACCCAAACCAATGGACGAGATTATGGTTTTTCACGTAACACCGGCTTCTCCCTTTAGATTGTGCTTTTAGCGATTTCCAACATGTTCAACAATTTAGGAAGCCTAGCTCCAAGTTGATTCATGTTTAAATTGACCACAAATTGGTCATATGAGCTAGTGAGTGATTGTAAAACCAAGTTGATAGACAATTCATTGTCTAATGCCACGCCTAGACTAGCCAATTTTTCAATTAGACCAATTATTTTAAGCACGTGGGCACCTACATCAGAGCCATCAGTCATTCGAGCCTTAAAGAGATCATTAGAGAGGGCAAATCTCTCCCTTCTAGTTAGAGTACCATAAAGTTCTTGCAAGTGAAGGAGTATAGATGCAGCATTGTCTCATGTATCGTATTGCCTTTGCAACTTGCTATTTATGGAGGCCAACATAAGACATCGAACTTGTCTATCATCCTCCTTCCACTGCTTGTATTCACAAGTTCTTGCAAGTGAAGGAGTATGAATGCAGCATTGTCTCCTGTCTCATGTTGCCTTTGCAACTTGCTACTTATGGAGGCCACCATAAGACATCGAACTTGTCTATCATCCTCCTTCCACTGCTTGTCCTCGGGCTCATCATGCACAGGGACCGAGGGTATGTACTTTCTTTTCTCAAATTGGAGTATAATTTTTCCAATCCTCAAAATTGAGTCCAATCAGTATGTTTTCGATTAAGGTTTTTAATGTATTATTCATGATGTACGTTCTACACAAAAATATAAGAGGCAGACAATTAGCAAACTTTATAAATAAGGTCCTTATACAATTTGGTCTTTAATTGTACAAGTCTTCCACTATTTTTCCAAATTCCATCACCCTCTTGATGAAATTCGAAGAAAAATAATTTCTTTAGTGGGCTTGAGATCTATTCAAATTCGACCATATGCCCCATTTCCTGAGCTTACATATAATAAATTCGAATAGTAGCCTTACCGGGCCTTTTATCACTTTAAGATAGTTCTCAAAATCATTTTTCCTCGCCTTTTGCATATGCCCCATTTTCTAAGCTAATATATGGTACTCAACATTAGGCTCAACCCATCAAATATCCCATTGTCAATCATCAATTCCATTACCTCCATTTTTTTAGCTAAGTACTGAAACCAATCAATCCTACATGGCATCAAATGCTTAGCAGTGCTCACAGCCTACCTCGACTGTACCCACACCATTTTCTGAGCAAATGGATTCAGATTTAGCAGCATTTAACATGACACTACTTATGATGGAAGACATGGAATAAAGATCTAATCTTATTTCCACATAAGCCTAATATTTTCTCAAGAGTGAATTAACAATTCTATATATAGAAGTCTCAGCATATTTCACATTATCTTATTTAGTTGTCTATCTTATGCATGCATTCCAAACACATATCATAAAGCATAGATAGATAAATAAACATGCTCAATAAAATAGTAAATGAGGATAAACCACCTCAAGCCCTAACATATGAACAACTGAGCCAAAGTGGGTCTGGACTTCTAGAAATTAAAAAAAAAAAAAAAAACTAATCTATTACAATGGAATCCACCACAGCATACATATCTTCAAGTCTTGGCTTCGTCGTCTTTTTTTCATCTTCGATTACATAGTCTATAAACTAAATTCTAAACTACTAATCTAATGACAGAAAAGTAAAAGCCAAACCGGCTATTTTTACAGCATTAGAAATCAAATGCATCGAAAACCAGAAACATAAACTAGACTCGTGGTTAATCCTATATCACATAAACATGCCAAGCTTCACATAAATGCGATATTTTAATATAAATGCAATTTCTAAAAAATCCAATTTTCTAGAAATAATAATTTTAATATAAATGCAATTTCCAAAATTAATTTGAAATAAAAAAAAATCATATCATGAAATAAATTAAGGTTTTGGAAACCCCCAAATTTTCAGCCAGTTGTCGTCGACGACGACACCACTGCCAGACTAGAGTCGTCGCTATGGCGACTGTCAGGCGAACTGACAGTGCCTAGCATTTTCGGGTTAAAACCCATTAACAGCGCTGGATGCTGTTGGGTTTTAACCAACTCGATAGTGCGCATTGTCGGGTTCCTACTTCTCGATAGTGTCGAGGTGCTGTCTTAGCAATTGTCTAGACAACGCCATAGCGCTGTTTCGGGTCTGCATTTTTTGCGTCAATTTTACCAGTCAACTACCGAGCACAGTCGCGCTTAGGTAATCCAATCTTCGATTGAAATTACCGATCGCTTTCCGCTGCCAATAGTTGTCGATGTAGAAATAATCACAAAAAACCCGATTTCACAATTTCCAAAATTTTCGCCTTTCAAGATTCCAAATATTGATTAATATTAACAATTCAACAAGATTTTAATTTTAACCAACTAAATCCTCATACTCAGTAATTTTTGAAAACATGATAACTATATAGATTTAATCATGCAACGTTTTTTTAGCATAAACGTAACGACATAAACGAAATCACATAATTCACATAAAAATAATTTAATTGAGCAAACCAGGCTCTGATATCATTGTTGGGTTGGTAATTCTGTTAGGATTATGCCCTCAGATGCCATAGAGAATAGAATGATAGGGCATCTATCTTGTAATTAACTTATTTCGATATTATTAATAAAGGCATTATTTAGTTTTCACTTAAATCTTATCTACATCTATAAGTAGTGTAAAACATTTTATCCATGTTTTCAGTGCGATCCCTCTACTTCCTATGGGATGCAAAGAGTGGCACTAGAGAGATCGATCTTGACTACTAAAAACAAGTTCGCAAGTAAAATGAAGTTTTTAATGGACAAATAAAGACTTAGAACACTTGTACAATCTTATCTCTGACATGGGAGTGTCAGTCTAGTACCATGGGATGGTAAGAGCTTAAGATTGTAGGCACATCAGTGGAACTGATATGCTTGAACACGACTCGCATCGGTTCTGTCACATGGATTTTCACTATGTGACTATCAATGACAAAACTAATTATGCGTAATAGGTGTAAGTGAACCTTTGACCTGAAACATCATGCTGAAGATGCATTTGTGACGTCAAGTATTTCATTAGAGTAGTTAGACCCAATTCACCCGATGGTGGGGTCAACCTCGAAATGCGGCTTGATGGACAAATGGTAGTCTTAGCTGATATCTAAATGGGATTTGTTCTCTCATAAGTGAGTGAGAAAGTACCCTTTGCGATTATAGATAAATAGAGATCAAAGTCTTTGGCCAAAGCAAAAAGAGACGATTGTGCTAGGCACTAAATCGATCTCAATGATCTCATATTCTTATAATTAATACATATGGTCAAGTCTAGTGAATTTGACATAGCCATGACTCTCACTTGACTGGGGTACATGAACAAAGGGTTTATACTTATATGGTATTTATGAATAGAAGGTTGTGGAAATGATCCAATCATTCGATTTTGTTTGGACTACAAAGTGGGCCACGTGACTGGCTAGGTGTTACCCACTTCCTTTGGTTTCCTCTCATTGCCAAACCAAAACGAACCTAAAGAGTCACGCTAAAGGATTGATAAAGAAAAATGAAAAAAGGAGTTTCTATTTTTCTTCTTGGAGTTTTTAATTTATTGGATAAATTAAATAATTAATTATTCATTAGATGAAATATTTAATTATAAGGGTAAGATTAATTATTAATTAATTTCCTATGGAAATATATTAATGAATTAATTTATCTATTTAATTTGATTATTTGATTAATTAATTTATTGGATATAATAAATTATTAATTGAATAAGAAATTAATTAAAATGAAAGAATCCTAGGGCTTGAAGAAGCGTCCAAGAGGACGCCTATTAGGCCTTAATGGGTGTCCAAGGTGATGCCCAATTTACTAGGACAATAAGTCATGAGGTATATAAGGACTCTTTGACCTAGAACAAGTGTGTGTGACTTTCATAACTCTCCTAGAAAGAAAGAAGAAAAAACAATCCTCCCTCTCTCTAATACTAGTTGTTGTCCCCTTAGAGAAATTAGTGAGAATTTTTTGTCAATCAATCCGTGCGTGATAATTCAGAGACAGCGTAAGTTTGTTGTTCGGATCAAATTCAAGAAATTCGAAGAATTCAAGAACTGAAGATTATATGTGGATTGAAGAAATCAAGAATTCATCAATTTAAGTTTCAAGTGAAGAATAAGATTTTTCAACAACTTGGCTTCAACGGGTAAGTATTTATTCGTTAAGTGGAATTGTCAATTTGAATATGCAATCATTGAAATCAAAGTCTGGGTTTGTAAATTAAATTTTGAAATCCTTCCGCTACGTTTATATGATTTTTTGCGAAACCCAACAAATTTCCCATGTGGCTTATGAACAGCAAAAAAATAAAAACTTAAACGCACAGCCACCCGAAATAAAAATTATAATTTGCTCAAGTAAATTATTATAAGAGAGAATGAAGAAAAATTGCATTTTTGGTACAGTAATGTGGCTTGCACGTTTTTTTGGTACATTAATATGGGGAGTAGCAATTTCGGTACACTATTGGGCAAAAAATTGGCAATTTCAGTACATATCGCCGAAAATTGCTGACGTGGCGCCGGAAATTCCCATGTGACATGCACGTGACCTGTAATTTCGCCGGAAAAATTTTCAATTTGGGGATTTACTTGCTGACATCATAAATAAACTTAAAAAAATTCAATGGTCCAGATTTGAATAATCCAAGGGTTAGAATTTTTTATTTAAATAATAACTAAAAAAAAATTATTAAAAAAGAATGGTTGCCGTCGCCTGCAACACCACCCCCTTAACCCCATTCGGAACTCGTTACCCACCACTTGTCACCCGACTGCCGCTTGTGTGTGTACAATTTTTGTGGTTGTGTTTGTGTGTATATATATATATATATTATTGTTCATCGCCTCTTGGGAAGACGATGAACAGTAATTTTTTAAAAAAAATTCTTATTTATATCTATATATATATATGTATATAATTACTGTTTATATATATATACTGTTTATATATATAATATTACTGTTCATCATCTTCCCAGGGAAAACGATGAACAGTAATTATTTTATTTGTATATAATTACTATTTTTATATATATACTGTTTATATATATATATATAATATTACTGTTCATCGTCTTCCCGGAGAAAGATGATGAACATTAATTATTTTAGTTTTATTTATATATATATATATATGTAATATTACTATATAATTATACTATATATACATATGTAAACATATGTTATGTATATATGTATTTATGTGTATATATGTGTGTCTGCATGTGTGTATATGTGTGTGTGTGTGTGTCTGCATGTGTGTATGTGTGTGTGTGTGTGTGTGTCTGCGTGTGTGTATATGTGTGTGTGTGTCTGCGTGTGTGCATATGTGTGTGTGTGTCTGCGTGTGTGCATATGTGTATGAGTGAGTGTGTTTATATATATATGTGTGTGTATGTGTGTCTGCATGTATATATATATGTGTGTGTGTGTGTGTGTGAATGAGTGGGTGTTTTGGTGAAGAAGATGAAGTAGAGAGAGAGAATATGGTGGATGAAAAATGACAAAAATACCCTCAATATTTGTGTTAAATTGCATTTTAATCCACAAAAGTGACACATGACCGGCCACATCATTAATTTATTGCCCACTTGGCGGCCACATCAGCAATTTCCAATGCCACGTCATCAATTTTCCCTCCATTTTGGAAAATCCCCAATTTTGACATTTTCCGGTGGCCACGTCAGCAATTTTAAGCAATATGTACTGAAATTGCCAATTTTTTGCCCAAAAGTGTACCGAAATTGCTACCCCCCATATTAATGTACAAAAAAAACGTGCAGGCCACATTACTGTACCAAAAATGCAATATTTTCGAGAGAATGAGATACCTACAACGATTTATCCTCATTATTCAGGTTTTGATCATTTCAACCCCGAAACCAAATTTGAACTGATCCACCACCTTGAAATCCCCCCGATCCGTTTTCTAGTATTTTTCGGTTATAGCCCTCCACGTGTCGCACCTCTAAGATGTATCTACACCTCCTTCGAATCACCAGTTATTTCGTTTATGGTGCTAGCCAATGAAATAACTCTAGAACTAAATCCTAAGCTTATATGTGAAAGAAAGGAATATATTAGTGAATAGTTAAGTTCAATACATGAACAAAATATATCTTATGGGGAAGGGGAGGGGAAGGTTTTTCTAGTGTAGCATAAGAGAGAATTTTTCTTTTCTTGTCTTGAGTAATTTCAAAATTACATTAGTTGTAGGAGATGAATTTTATCTTGCATTTATAGATGTAGGATTGGAGTCCTGATCAAGGAAGAATAAATCTTTTCCTAGATTTATTCAGTCCCTAAAAATCGTCATCCTACTCTAATTAGGATAAGAGATAATTACCTAGAAGTTATCTCTTTCCTTATCTCCTTGACTTTCCTTAATCAAATACAAAACTTGGAGGAGAAGAAAATCCAATTTCCTTCTCCACCTAAAATTCAAACTTCTCTCTCTCTCTCTCTCTCTCTCTCTCTCTCTCTCTCATCCTAATCTTTGTCCTCCATGCATAACTTGGTGTCCAAGAATTTAATTCTTGACTCCATATTTAATTATATGTCTAAGTGTCTAACCCATTAATTAAATATAAATAATTAAATCTAATTTAATTATTTTCTTTCCCCAATTTAATATTTATTTAATTTATGTCTAGCCCAATCAATAAAATATTTGGACTCATCAAGGTCCATTAATTTAATTAATTCTACTATATTAATTAAAAAAGGTCAATTAATTGAATCCCATCAATTAATTGATATTCCATATTAGGAAAGTACTATACTTTCCTAATTTCCTCAATTTACATAAATTAATTAATCACACTATTAAGCGGTAACATTCCAGGGTTAAGTGTATGATCCCTTAGGCTCGTTTATGTGCCAATAGTAAGTATACTTTCCCAAAGTGTCATTGTACTTTCCTAAATAGGTAATACCAAACTAAATCACCTCATGATTTAATTAGACCTCGAATTAATCACCATATTAATTCTCTGCACAAATCGTGATTACTGTCTAGCAACGGGCCACAAAGACCTAGACGTAAACGAAGATAAAGATATGCCTTTCATAGTTTTGATTGTCGTGTAAGTAAAATCCCTCTATCTGACCTCCTAATTAAGTCTAGAGCAGTAGCTAAGGTCGAAACTCTATTAACTCAATGAGCATGTTTCCCAAATATGGTGAGCTCAACTTTAATCATCTAAACGAGGAAACACTCCGCCTCCTTAGATATCTTACTTCAGTCGAAGTTTCTTTCAAGTAGACTCACTATGTAAACATAGGAGATTCACTGACATGCTAAGTTAGAGATGGATCCCTTCTTGACTTCCATATGTCTTTATACACAATCAGCCAGTATCCAAATTATCCCATTTGTGACTATCAAAGTAATCATAGGATAACTCAAAAGACGTTTGATTATGTATAAGACAACCTATAGAGTCTCAGGAGTTAGGTCCATAAGGATTACTCTTACACTACAAGATTGTAGGAAGTTCTAGATTCGATTGGGATTCTATTTTGAGGAACTTCCTTTGGGGTTGTTCAGTTTAGCCATTTCCAAAATGAAACCCTCATAAATGCACCGACTTTCACCTTGCCAGTATCTATGGAATCAGGTACACACTCCAAGAGCATGCATCATATAAACAAGTCTTTCGGGTTTATCAATATCACTTCATCTCGAAAAACCTTTTCACGACTTGGAACCAGAGTTAAGGATCACGACCTTGGAGACTATTCCATCATCTCCATACCCGATGTGCAATGATGTCACATAGCCATGTGTGTCCTTCGAAACTTTATTCTAAGAATAGTAGACTATTTAAGAATAAAGAATGTCATAATAAATAATCGATTTTATTACTGAAAAAGATTATTTCTACAGAGTTTATCTAATTTTAAGAGTGGGGCCCAAAATTGGCGCACCGGGCATAAACTCCAACACATGGTGGCAGTGGGGATGGGTGTTGTGGCTCGAGATAGTGATGGTGTGGTGCTTGGGTGGTGTAGCATGTTCTGCTAGGGGATTGTTGACCCGCTAGCTGCCGAGATTCTTGCTGCCCGAGAAGCAGTGGATTTGGCGTTACGTCGGGGTTGGCAGACTATTTGTTTAGAAGGAGACTGCTCGGTGGTAATTGTCAAGCTTCGTATGCCGACAATTGATTTTTCAATTTTTAGTTCTTTCTTTTATGATGTTTCTATTACTTTAGTTAATTTGTCCTTTTGTTTAATCTTGTGAGACGATTTGCTTATTCAGTCGCTCATCGTTTAGCATGTTCTAATTTTGACTTTGGTTTTGTGGAGGAACTTTTGCCCCAAACTTTGTTTTATCTTTTGCTGATGCTGATTTCGCATCCGTTTAATCTATATATTGTTTTCTTTTTAAAATAATCCTGATGGTATGCCATACAAATGCAACTTTAGAGAATTTTCTTTGAAAAATATTTTTTTAGAAACGAATATGCCATCTAACTATGGCATATGTATACAATTCTCTCAACTTTTTTTAAATTTTAAGGTTAGATAATAGAGGAGTTCAAAAAGGAAATTTAAATCCAATTACTAAAATGTTGTTACATATACGAATGATTCAAATTCAAATTTTGGATCTGAAATTTTTAACAGGATTGGGGAAAATTTTCAAGATTCTAGTGCAAATCACAGTTGAAATTTTTAGCTTAAACAAAAATAAAATAATAAACTCTTACATCAACTCCTGCCACCAGACTCGATAACATCGAACGAGCTATAAAACTAGTGAAATAGTCTTTGGAGTCAGCACCCTGTAAGTTCGTTACTGCTTAAGGTGAAGTGCTCAGCATTGATCCAAGTAGAACCACCATGTCCTTAATGGTGTGAATGTGTGATTGACATATAATAAAGGGTCATACTTAGGAGCTTCTAAGAGTTGGGCATCCGGGATGATCACAATCATCACATGTATATGTGATAATAAATCTCCATCAACCCACATGTATGAGTACTTGTGTGATGAACATTACCAAGGAGTCAATTCCTTCCCAGTATGACCTTGTGTGGGAAAAGATCATCCAGGAGCTCAACTACCAAGAGCCCTCAAATATCACCCGTATAATAGGTCTATCGCACCCTTAATGAACAATTCCACTGTGATGCACGGACATGCCTTAAATTGGGTATGTGCAGTGTCTGACACGGACATGCATCCGATACGGCTCCAACTCGTGTCAAGCACCGTGTCCAAAAAAATAAAAAATGAAAAAGTCGGACACGTGTGCAAGGGCGGATCTATGTACAACCAAGGAGGGGTAGTGCCCCCACTCAAAATAATTTTTTGTTATATATATATTTTTTTAATTTTAATTTATAAATTACATTAATGCCCTCACTCAAATTTTTAAATGCCCCCTCAATTCCAATTTTCATTTCACTACCCCTCAATTTTCAAAAATCATTTTTTTACTTTATAAAAAAATTTATATTTGAATTTTACCCCCGTAAAGATAAAAAAATATCACATTTTTTCCTTTATTTTGAGTTCGCCCCCCCCCCCCCCAATCTAAAATTCTTGCTATAACGAAAAAGATCTAAGAATATAAAATATGTCAAAAGTTGTAATTGAACTTAATTTCTTATTATATTTCCCCCATAAATATAGTGTACCCTATCGCGGGGCAAGGGCCCCGTACCCCCATAAATCCTTAGTCTATTTAGCAAAAAAACAAATTATATAACTATATCACAATAATCTCGCCCCCTCGATAAAATTATTGGTTGTATCCCTGGTGCCCCATTTACCTAAAATCCTAGATCCACCACTACACCTGTGTGATGGACTGACTTTCACAAAAAATTCGATTTGGGTGTTGAGCCTTGATCGTTGCTTTTAGAATATAGAGGAAGCTTTTAAGGCAGAGCGTTGGTCGAAACTCATTGATGATTTACCGCAGAAGAATGAGCAGTCAGCAGTGCTTGAAGGCAAGGTTGGTGTAAACTGGTAGTAGACTAAAAATGGAGAAAGAAAACTTAAGCAAAAGAAAAAAAAGGAAAGCTGAAATCTGAATCTAAGGCTATGTTTGGTTATGTTTTGGGATGGTATTTTGGTGAGAATTATTGGTGAAAATTTTATGGGGACACGTGCAATTTTGATGGAATTATGTTTGGTTATGTTTTGGGAGTTATTTTTTGAGTGATTTTTTGGTGAGATAGTGTTTGGTTTTGTTTTCAGAGGGAACATAAATTACTGTAGCTGTCAAATCATGTAAGTTTTTGTCTGTCAATAATTAAAAGTTATAATATAATATTGAGATTGTAATAATTATTATATAGATAAATATATATGTATATATGTACAAATATATATGTATATATGTAGGTAATAGTAGTATATATAATATTGAGATTGTAATAATTATTATTGAGATAAATATATATATATGTATATATGTAAGTAATAGTAGTGTATATATAGATATATAAGTAATAGTAGTTGATATATATACTTAAAAGAAAAGTTTATATATATATACATATATATATATTTAATTACAAAATTATATTTAATTTACGAAAATTAAAAAAAAATTGAAGACAACATTTCAAATGTCGTCTTCAGTTTTTTCATTTTTATTTTTTTATTTATGATATGTCGTCTTCTAATTATATAAAAAAATAAATATATATATATATAGAAAAAATTATATTTAATTACAAAATTATATTTAATTTACCAAAATTATAAAAAAAAATTGAAGACGTTCAATTTTCTTTTTTTTTATTTATGAACAGTGAAGACGACATGGCACATGTCGTCTTCACTGTTCATTTTTATTTATTTTTTTAATTATGAAGAAGACATTTTATATGTCGTCTTCTAATTATATATATTAAAAATAATATATATATATAGAAAAAATTAAATTTAATTACAAAATTATATTTAATTTACAAAAATTAAAAAAAAATTCTTTTTTTTTATTCATGCACAGTGAAGACGACATTTTATATTTATGTTAAATATATATAGTGTGTGAGAGAGAGAGAGAAAGTGAGAGAGTGAGAGAAAGAGAGGAGAGAGAATGTGTTAGAGTGAGAGAGTGAGAGAAAAAGAGGAGAGAGAGTGTGTCAGAGAAACAGGGAGCACAATCATTATTTTTTTTTGGGACTAAAAATTGACAACTTTCTTGGTGAAATATTGTGTGATCCAAACATAACTTGGCCAAAAATTCGGACGAAAATGGGATTGAAAACATAACCAAACATAGCCTAAGCTTTGCAAGCTCAAGCAGCTGTGAGAAGGAAAAAGAAGGGGTAGCGACGGCATGAAGAGGAAAATAAAAACAAGAGTGTTTTTTTGACCTAAAGTTGGTTGAAATTGTGTGTCGCCGTGTTCTATTTTCATTTACTTTCTATTTTTTATTGGGCTTTAATTTTTTATGGGCCACAAAGTTAGCTGAAAGTCATTTTAGGTTTTAGAAGTTACTTTAGCTCTAGTGTTAAATATGAAGAAATTTAAGTCATTCGATTTCCTAGTAAATTGAAACTATATACACACACATATATTATTTGTTAGGATTGAAAAAATATGTACATGTAGACATGATGTATAAATGTTTATATATACACAAAATATGTACAATTTATATTAATGTGTCCTAAGCGTATCGTGTCCTACATTTTTTTGAAATTGTATGTCGCCGTATTTGTGTCGTGTTGTGTCTGTGCAAAAAAAAAAATTTTTGAAACTTAATCGATATATTAAATTAATCAGATGCTAAATCAGCATCAATAAGCAAACGAACATAATCTGGGGGCAAAAGTCCCTCCACAAAACCAAACCTAAACAAGTTTCTCGCAAGAGGATGAGCCACAGAATTTGCGTCTCGTCAAATTAGATTTAAAGAAAAAGTAAAAGAAGAAAGAGCAATAGACACATCTACGAAGAAAGAACTAAACATAGAGAAATCATGACCACGAAACTGAAGCTTCGAGATAACTATGGAACTATCTCCTTCAAGACAAATATTATTCCATCCTCTCCTTGAAGCGAAATGCACCGCTTCCCTTGTTGCCAAAATTTCAGCAGCAACCGGATCATTAAAACCATGGAAAAATCTGCTACACCATCCTAAAACTCCATC
This sequence comes from Buddleja alternifolia, assembly GCA_019426215.1. NCBI lineage: Eukaryota > Viridiplantae > Streptophyta > Magnoliopsida > Lamiales > Scrophulariaceae > Buddleja > Buddleja alternifolia. The sequence continues at coordinate 39,741,909 of CM033390.1, read as the reverse complement.
ATCACTCCCACGGGCAACAACACCAACCCCTACCCCATTGAGCTCTCTAAACACAGCACCATCAATATTTAACTTGAGTATAAATGTTTATATATACGCATAATATGTACAATTTATATTTCCGTGTCCTAGGCGTGTCGTGTCCTACAATTTTTTGAAATTGTATGTTGCAGTGTTCGTGTCGTATTGTGTCCATGTCGCCGTGCCTGTATTCGTGCAACATAGATTTCACATGATGAAAGTTGGGGACAAAACATCTCTCTTTCATCGGGTGATACTTAGTGAGATCAGAAGTTGGACTCTCGGTGAATTTCAACTACACAAATTGTTAAAACACAATATATATATATATATATATATTAGTGAACCCCACACAAATTTTAACACTGTGTGTGGTTGAAATTTACTGGGAACCTAATTCACAGTCTCACTAAGTATCACCCCTCCTTCACCAAACCCCTTTCACCAACTTAGGTGGGTCCCTTTCACCTACTACTCTGCTATGCTTCCTCCATCATCAGTATTCTCCACGTTTTCTTGATTTCTATCCGACAGAACCAAACACGTCTCAATACAAGTTCTGGTTTTTGGACAAACATTGGGTAATTTGGTTTATATCTATATCTATACTTTACCCACTACTTTAATGTTCTATGGGCGTCAATGTAATGCAAGGACATCCTAGGCTAAGATTAAATTTAATGGTCCTAGTGCTCTCATATAATAAGATGTATTGTTTTTGGTCCTAATACACACTTATGCAAAAAAAAAATACAGAATATACACTCGGACCGTTGAACTTGATTTGACATGGAATCACCCCAATTCTTACCTTCTTTAACATAATTGAAAGTACTACGATAGTAGATGAATGTTAAAAAAGATCTTTAGATTCTCCCCGTTGCGTAACTAAGCGGGACGCAACGAAATAAATCGTCAACCATCCGGCTTATAATATAATTTTGGTTTTCGTTATTCTAATATTTGAAATTATGTGTCCGGGTATTTTATTTGTCTTTGTTTTTTCGTTTTGTATTAGAATAATAAAACTTAGCGGTAACAAATGATGGTTTCCAATTATTAAACATGCATAAAACAAAATTAGTACAAATCAATACAGAGCCTTGTATATTTTCAAAGTGTTAATAATGCAATTCTAGTAAAATAGAGGGAAAGGTACGCTTTACATGCATGAAGTCAACTTTTTTCTTTTTTTGCTAAATTATGAAGTCACTCAGGTTTGCATATACCTTCTGTTTCGAAAATAAAAACAAATTTGATTAGGGAAGGATTTCGAGTAATCGTTCCAAGCCCCGCGATAATTCTCCACTCAAAATTATCTTTCAACCCCCGCGTTCGAGTTCGATACGCTAGACGGTGGTTCAGACTTTAACACTTCGATGTGTTGTTTAACTTAGTTGTTAGGACCGCAATTGATGAAAATATTTATCGTCTTCGAATGAAACAATAATACAGTGAAGGAAAGATTCAAGTACAGGTAAAAACTATCTCTCTGATACTTAAATCTGACACAAGATAATCTTATACCTACGTGAGAATCTCTCGATCGAATGTATTATTTCTCACCCCTGCGTTCGAGTCGCTAAACGGTGGTTCGAGTTATTGTCTTCGAATGAAACAATAATACAGTGAAGGAAAGATTCAAGTACAGGTAAAAACTATCTCTCTGATACTTAAATCTGACACAAGATAATCTTATACCTACTTGAGAATCTCTCGATCGAATGTATTATTTAATCTTTCTTTTTCATATTTTAATATGTTCGAATTCAAAAGGGACGATTGAAAACTCAAGTCCAGCGCATAAACTATCTATTCGATACTTAAATTTGAATAAACGATAATTTACACCTCCATGAAAGTTTTTCAATTGTGATGATTACAGATAATTATGGATACATGTTTCGCAGCTGCATCCCAGTGGTTTTCGATAAGCAACTATTACATTTATTCTACTGCTACTCCTAATTTACGCTAAGAGCTACTCCTACATTATGCTATGAACTACTTCTAATTTACGCTAAGAGAAAGAAAATGTAGAAGTCTGATGATCTTGCGATGTTCCCTTTCTTTTCTTCTCCGCGGCTCGTATATATATGGGTCTTTGAGGAACCCACGTTCCTTTTCTTCGGGAACCGCCTTCAACCGTCTTCAACTGCTCTTTCAAATAATTTCAAATTAGCGCGCCTCTGCAGATGATTGAAAATTAGGTTCAATATGGACCTAATTTCTTTCTTTTCAAACGCCTACAATTCGGGCTATTTGGGCTTGGTAATTTCGACAACCCAAATTATTTTATGATGTGCTATTCGAGCATTCGCTCGGACTGGAACTGGGCAACCTACTCGAGTTGAAATGGTTAGAGCGCTCGAGCACTTTTTATAGTGTAAACACCTTCTAAACAATTGAAATGTAATGAAAATGTCTTTGCCTCTAATATATATATATATATATATATATATATATATATTAATCATATTGACCGTAATAATCCCACTCTTTATATAGATACTAATGTATGTATATATATATGATATTGAATCTTTTACAATTTTAGTAGGGAAAAATTGCATTGACCTCTCCCAAACTATAGGTATTTGGCATTCACACCCAAGGTATTAAATTTTGGTATCTGTGCTGATATCGAGGTAGCAGATTTACTGAAATTTCGATGAAAATTTCGGAAATATTCAAAATTTCGGTTTAGATTTTAAAAAAATCATAGAAATTTATAGAAATATCTGAAAATTTATATTAAAACTTTGTGTAACTTTAAATATTATAATTATGCATTTTTTACATTAATAACATTCCATGTATAATATGCTTTGTGAATCTTGTTAAATAAAATGACTAAAACATGTTGCTAAAAGTATGAAATAATGGTAGTAAAATAATAATCAAATATAATAAGAATTTCATTAAAATAAAGTGTCTATAATTTTAGTAAAAATCATTATTCAAAACCACTTCAAGCTTCTAAGAGGATTTTCATGAGATCTTATTTATATAGTTGAGGGGAGGTTGATGCAATTATCCCATTTTAGTAGTGTCTCGTAATTCATGAATTAAGATAAATTAAAAATACTAAGAAACTCATAATTGTACCTATTCAATAGTTAAAGAAATTAATTATAAAATAAAGAGGAAGAACTAATAATTATACATACTTCATGTTCGCTTTAACCATATGTCATCTTTGCTATGACATACTTTTTCTTTGTTGTAACCGTACTTCATGTTCTCTTTAAACATACTTTATCTATAACCATACTTCATGTTCGCTTTAACCATACTTTATCTTAGCTGTAATCATATTTCATGTTCGTTAACCATACTTCCTTTTTATTGTAACCGTATTTCATGTTTGCACCATACTTTATGTGCGCTTTATCATTCTTCATCTTAGCTGTAACCATACTTCATGAGAAAAATGCAAATTTAGTCCCACAACTCGCAAAAAAAATAACTTTGGTACCAAACTTTCCAAAATGACAATAATAGTCTCATATCTCAACTTAACTTTATAAAGTTAGTTCCACCGTTAATTCTGGACGGACATGTGGCTGTTAAATCTGATCCCCCCTCCTTGAGAAAATTACAAAACTAGTCCCATAACACACGAAAAAAATAACTTTGGTACCATAGTTTACAAAATGACAATAAGAGCCCAATATCTCAACTAATTAAAATTTTACAAAGTTAGTCCTACCATCGAATTTGAAAGGAAAAAGCCACGTGCGGAGCACATGGCTGTTAAATGTGATTATGATTAAATTATAATCAAATTTGATTTTGATTAAATTATGATTTAACGACTATAAATTAGTATATACTTATAGGTGATGTTTAAAAAGTAGGATAAAAATTATTATATATTAATAATTAATTCCTAAATAAAAGAATAATTTTTTTACCTTATTCTAATTGTTATTATTTATCTAATATACACTAATAATTAATGTCTAAATATATTCATAAAAAATTAACTAATTTTTCTCATAAAATAATTAAATGGTAACTTAATCATTCAATTAATTAAATACAATTAATATAAATTAAACTTTTTATAAATTATAAAATAACTTAACTTGACTAATTTTAATATCTAATAATAAGATAAGTATTTTAACAAAATAAATAAAAACTTGTTAACTCATAGTTAATTAGATACTTATTACACTATGAGATTAATTATTTATTTTACTATAATAACACTTAATTTATATTTTGGAAAAACATTAATTATGATTAAATAATTGATGATTGTGTAGGTGGTGGCACAGTGGATTTAATATTTTTGAGTGTAGAAGGAAGAAGAAAGGAGGAAAAAATAAAAAGAGAAAAATGACAAATATATGAGATTAAGAAATTTGAATGAAATATTCAATATTAACAAGAAAAATAACTAAATTCGGATTTGTTAGTTTTTAAACATAGAGATTAGTATAGCGAATTTCTTAATTAATCAATTACAAAATTTGATTATTTTTTTGGCAATTGAATCATAATTAAGTATGATACGTGCTCCATACGTGTTTTTTTGGGTCCAAATTTGACGGTGGGGTCATCTTTGTAAAGTTAAGTTGAGGTATGAGACTATTATTGATATTTTGAAAAGTTTGGTACCAAAGTTGAATTTTTTGTGAGTTATAGGACTAGTTTTGTAATTTTCTCAATACTTCATCTTAGTTGTAACCATACTTCAAATTAACTGTAACCGTACTTTATGTTTGCTTTATCCATACTTCCTCTTCAATGTAACCATTTGTCATGTTTCCTTTAATCATCTTCATCTTCGGTGTATCTATACTTCATGTTCGCTTTAACCATACTTCGTGTCCTCTTTCAACATACTTTATGTTTGTTTTAACTATATTTCAATTTCAACCGTAACTATAGTTCATGTTCGCTTTAATCATACTTCCTCTTTACTATCTTTATACTTCATCTTTACTTTAAGCATATTTCATCTTCACTGTTGCCATACTTTATGTTGGCTTTAACGATGGAGACTTGTTTTGTATTTTTAATGGCTGTTTGGACATGAATGTTGATACTTTGTATTTGACGAAGAATATATGTTTGTTATAATATTTATTACGTCAATTTTTTGGATATTTTAATATTTAATTTTGGAAATAAATTGATTCATGTCAATATTAACAATGAACTCAAAATATACCAACTCAATCATATTTCTTATTCATTGAATGATTCTTTTTCTAGAATTCTAGCACTTTATAAAATAAATTTAAGTTTTGTCAATTTTAATACTTTGGATATTCTAATACTATTTAAATATCAATTTAATCACATTTTCTAGTGCACAATATTGTGTTTTCTAGAATTTTAGAAAATTATAATGCTAAATTAAAAACAATGGATTTTTTTTGTAGTTTTTCGTTACCGACTGATGTTTTTAATTTGCATTCGTGTTGGAAGTTTAGCTCATTAAAATATGTTGACACACTTTAGATGAAAAATCAAAAATGCCTTGTTGCTCAGATACATTATATTATTTTATATTATGAAACTATATCTCGAGTAGGTGACGTTAGCATTTTGAATGTCTCACTTTCGATTTTGGATGAATGAGAAATTAAGTGTTAAAACTTGGCAATTGAATTAGTATTATGTGGGTATCGTACATTGGTTCAAAATCCTTGTATAATTGTGTTTATATATCACAAGTGGGATTATGGTTTTACCCTTGTGTTGTCCAATTTATTGGAAAGAGGGGGAACCTATGCATTTGGGCTATGGCCCAAATTCTTAATTCCTCATACCTGTGGTCCGGTAGACCGGACCCGGGACCGAGCTAGGTCCTGGTCTAGGTCGTGAGTCGGTCTGTTTGTATTTATTTTTTTAGATAAAGTTTTATCAAGTTAATTATTATTCAAAGAACTAATTTGAACCATTAGATTTCTTTTTGAATCTGTCACTTGCGATGGTGAATCACAACCTTTCGATTTGATGCGGTTCAATTTATACACCAAGAAAATGTATAAACCAAATGCAATTTATACTTTAAATTACTCGAATAATATGCTAGAATATGTAAAGAACACTCGAATTCACAAGATGAATAAAATGGAGATGTATTAACTTTTCTTGAGAGTTAATATAAAGTATCTAGGATTTTTCTTATAAAGTAATGTAAAAATACGAAAAATAGATATTTTTCTACTAAGATGACCTAATGGCCGTTTTTTCTCTATTCTTTCGGGGTAGTTGGCCGATTTTAAGTTTTTGGGGGGGGGGGGGGGGGGGGGGGGGGGGGGGGGGGGGGGAGATGGAGATCATTTCTCCCTTTTTTGGGGAAAGTGGTTGGCATTTGTATTAATACACCTTTATCCTCTCATTAGCTATTGTTCACGAGCATCCTTTCCAGCTATCAGCTATCTTTTCCTCCAGTTTTTCCTTTAGATCACTCACGAGCTTGACAAACAAGCTTCCACCTTGCTTATGCCATGAACTCCTCTTATGGGCCCTTGTCTTGATTTTCTCTAGAATTTTCAATTATCCTTCCGGCCCAATTAGTTATATGCTGCCAGGGCCCAGCTCATATGAGCCTAAATAGAAAAGATGAGATTTATGACCGTATCATAAACACCCCTACTCTTGAGAATTTGAAAGAAATTCAAAGTCTCGAGAGTATAAGTGATGTGTAAATTGCAAGATTTGAGCTTTGCTAGGAGCTAACCCTTGAGCTAACTCATGAGCTAGCTGACGGGTCGACCAGCCAACTCGCGCAACCCGATTAGGGGCGACGGGTTGCTCCTCTTTTCCTTTTTTTCTCTTGTCTTGTAGTGCTTTCTTTTTGCCCTCATGAGATGAGGATGTACCTCCTAGGACTCTCTTTCTCTATCTTCTTTTCCAAGTAAATCTTTTTCTATTTCTCCTTTCCAAATTCCTTTCCAAGTAAATTCCCCTCTATCTTCCTTTCCATGTAAATCTTTTTCTATTTCTCCTTTCCAAATTCCTTTCCAAGTAAATTTCCTAGCTTGAAGGAATTTGGAAAATGTCTTAGAAATCTTTACTTACTTTTCAATCTCCAACTTTTCCTTCTTTCTACTAACAATTTTTCTAAATTATCAGCTTTATTCCTCCTCATATTTTCAAAAGTTGCATATAATTCCGTCTTTAGTTATTTTTTTTAATTTTTTTTCCATATTTTTCGGATAGCTTCCTTTCTCTCTAGCAAGTTCTCTCTATTTATTTATTTCATTTATATTTATAGATATTCCGATTGTTTGTAGAAATCCTTCATCTTCTTCTTTCTTCTTTTCCCTTCTTTTTATACGTTATAACATTAAAAAGAAAGATGTCTTCTTCCCTATTGAATAGAGCATCGGTTTTGTATTTCAATCATGAGGACTTGGTTGAATCAAGGACGACTACTCAATTTGACCGAGCAAAAAATGGAGTGACCCGAACGGATCTCGAGGCAACTTTGGCGTTGAGCGATGGAAAAATTGTCTCGATCGACAGCGACGCGAGCGCTGAGGCCTCGTCCAAGAATGATGAGGCAGTGATTCGGGCTGAGGAGACCATTCTTGCAGAGGGTTACCCATATTATGAGGCTTTTACGAGACCATTCTTGCAGAGGGTTACCCATATTATGAGGCTTTTACTTCTTGTTTTACTCTCTCTAACACTCAAGAATTGCGAAAACATTTACACCTCCCGTTGGGATATAAAATCTTAGTTCATTCTCAAGAGGATAGGCCTCATATGCCTCTTTGAGGTTCTCTTTGCTTCTTTGTCCTCCAAGTTGATACGGGCTTACGCTTTCCTACACCACCATTGTATGAGGAAATATCGAAGCGATGTAATGTGCCTTTATGTCAGCTATTCCCGAATTCCATAAGCCTTATGTCGATGTTTCAATGGTGACCTCATATTCAGGAAAAAATCCTTTTGCTCAGAATTTTTATTCCTTTTTCCAACTTAAGTAATTAGAAACTGGTCTTTTTTATTTTACGGCTCGTGTGGATGTCTGCTTTTTGAAACACAACTTTAAGACTCATGGTGAATGGATGTGACATTACTTCTTTATTTCTTCTCCTGCCCCGTGGACTTTTCCTTGCGAGTGGTTGGAAGATAGTCCCTGGTATACCAAGTTTTCACTTAAAATAGGTCTTCTTCTCACCAACGTATGTTAGATATGCTAAACAAAAAGGTGTACACATTAAAATATTGATTTCTAAAAGGTTGTTGAGGCATTTTAACTTAAGCTATAAGCACCCCTCTTCATGATAGCTTACGTATAATGTGCATCCTTACATTATTTGAAAAGCTTTGTTGCTTCGATTTTTTATATTTTATGCTTGCCTTGTATGTTTGGTTCCTTCTCGTGTCTGTGCATATATTTTCATCCCTTTTGACTTCTTAATTTTATGTGGCAGTTACAATCATGTTCAGATCTCTTCTTAAGGGGAAAGCTAAATAGCATGCCGCGGATGGGCAAGCTGGTGTTCCACGAGGAGGTTCTAGGCCAACCGAAGACATCTCTGAGGCTCCTGTCATCCTTCATCTGCCACCTTCCAGGAGAGTTGGGGATAAAGCTAAGAAAAAACATGACAGGGATGTTGTCAGGAGTCCTCGTAGGATAGCTAAATGGAAGGCTCATGGACGCCCTCTTCCTCAGCCTACTCTTTAGATATCTCACGAGCGCTCTTCTCAGCGCTCATTGGATGATGTTACTCCTCCTGCTAAGCGCCCTCGTGATTCCTTTAGTCATGACCATTCTGCTGGCTCACTGTCCCTAGAGAATGGTCGTTAGTTTCTTTATTTTTGGGTGCTAATAAGAAGGCAACTGATGATCAGCTGTTGGGGATGGTTTCTCCTCTAGATCGTCAGTACTTAAGTGACCTCTCCAACACCACTCCTATAGAAGACTTTGAATTTTTCATGATGCAGGTACGTGATGTCGTTTCATAATATGTTAATTTTGTTGGTCTTCCCTTTTTTTCGTGCATCTTATATAATAACTTACGTTATTTACTATATTCCCTTCATGTCTCTCTTGTGACAGGCATCATGCTAGATAGTGATATGATGAGACAACTCCACCTCCAATTTTCCACCTCCCTTGAGGCCTCTAAAAAGTTGGCTGGGTGGGAAAAGTAGGTCGTCTCCTTGATTGATGAGTTGACAAATGAACGCATCTTGAGGAAAAAATTATCTTCTGAGCTAGATCAACTAAAGAAAAATCATATCCATGAGATTGAGCAGGCTTGTCAGGCAACCCAAGAGAAGGCAAGTGAGGAAGCCATCACGAAGTTTTTCCATTCCATCAACGGGCTTGCTTTAATGGAAGATAACTACCAGCATTGCCATGAGGAGTTTTTGAAGTCCCCAGAGTTTAAAGAATTGTTAGTCAGTCCCCCACTCCATTATTATTAATGTGAATTTTGCTCGTGCCTGAGGTAGTTTGTGGGGGCTGGTCATTTGCCACTCGGGTCAAATGTTTCCTTTCTTCAGGAGGGAGTTGGTTTTGATAATGATCCAGAGCCTGGTGAGGAGGCACCAGTATCTATTCTACCATCTACTGGTAAGGCTAATGAGCACGCTGATATTGGTGCCAGGGGTGATGCCGAGGGGCGAGTTGCCAAGCTTATTGCACAAATATGTAGTTTGGAAGATGGATTAGGACCAACCAGCTGATGGGGACAATGATGATGGTATCATACGGAGCCCTACTTTAAGGAAACTGATTAGCTAGCTGCTCATAAGGATTTTGAGGTGCCTGACGAGGATACCACTTTATATAGATATTCTTTGCATCTCCTTTAGGCTTTTGTCGTTGCTTAGTACATTTCTATCATTTCCTTTGGATGTTATTGTTCAGGCCCATTTCAGTGGGACAAACCTTGACATTTTGATTTAAAGTGTTATATCTATTGTTTTGCTACTTTTAGAAACCTGTGACTGTTATTCATATGATCATCAGGACTTGATTATATTATGTGAAGTGTGGTGCATAATCATATCATCAAGGTCCTTTGGGCGTAAGCTATCGCTTGAGGGTTGTTGTTCTAGAGAGCCAAGGCCCTGGCGGTGGTGAATAGACGCCCCCGCTGATCAGTTAGCTAATGCACATTTTTTGATGGCGTCATGCTCGCTAAAGTGCTATATAGAGTGGGACGAATGTGCGCTAGCTGAGGAGTATTCTCCAGTGATAGCTCACCCGACAAGGTGTCGTTAAGCGCGGAGTGAATGTGCTCCAGCCCTCTTTCTTCTCTTCGTTGCTCCTCACTACCTACGGGGGTATACGGGCCACGTAGATTGCTGGATAGGTAGCAATTCGGGCTTGGAAATGTTGCGAGTCAGCAGAACTACTCGCGCATTTGCGGTGGCAGACACCGAATTTCGCATTTCTTGGCAGCATATGTACATTAGCACCTGCATTCCACCTGCCACCCCTTGTGAAACTGGTGGTGAAGGCTAGGGGTGTCTGACACGTTAAAAGCTAACGTGCTATGATAGCAAGTGCACTAGACGTATGTAGTAATAAGTGGACAAAAAGTCCGGATTGTCGAACCACGGAAACTTGAATTTTAGTTTATGATTAATGAAAATGAACAAAAGTAGATTGCAATAAAACGAGTAAACAAGTGACGAACCAAAAAGAAACGAACTATAGATTAAATCTCACGTATGATAAAATGACTAAGGCACATGCTACAACCGAATCTACTCGTCAATATAGATGAGCTACTCTTCGAATTATTAGACTCCTATTGCTTTGGTGGAAATTCCTTAGATAATTATTACCCGATGTCTCGGCACATAATAATCCTATGATTAATTGATGGTTCTCTAAATATGTCTATCCGAGAATCTAATCAATAACCACGCATTAACATTCTAGAGTTTCCCCGGATAAATCCGGCTAACCGCACCCGGAAATCTTTACCTATTTCTAGGAGCAATTCCACATTAGTTTCGGATGATGTGTTGATTCATTTGAACCCTAACCTATCTTCTCTCGAATGACTAGACTAGGCAAGAAAGCAAGCATATGGTGATCAAGCACATGATTGTAATAAAAGCTCAAAATCAACACACAAAGCAATATGAGAGTTAATACGAAAATTCACTTCACATATATTGATTCATAAATTGGCTTTCACATGGCCTTAGTTCTACAATATTAGCCTCTCATCAAAGCCTTAAGAAAATCTAATACAAACATATACATACTCATGGAAATAAACATGTAAATGCAAATAATTAAAACTCTCTCAATTGATTGATGATGGATCCTTGCTTTTGAACTTCAATCCTTAACTCCTCTCTCTTTGTTCCCCTCCAAAAGTGATCAAGAATGGTGATGAATGATGATGAGTGAAAAGTGATGGCCAAAATGCCTCTCTCTCCCCTCCTCCAAGATGTCATCGGTCAAGTGTGTAGAAAAATGCCTTAAGAAGACCCCAAAAATCTGAGCTCCTAGTGTGTGTCTCTCCTAGTGTGTCCTCCACTACTCTTAAAGTGAGTAGTATAAAATTCCATAAAGTAGATCTACTAAGAAACATACTTATGACATCCCTCCCATACATGTGATGACCTCTTGGCTTTAAATGTTCCATTCCCCCATCAAATGATGATCTTTTGGCTGAAAGGAATCAAAATTCGGGTGTGGACACGCCTAGGCGTGGCATTACGGCGCTTGGGCGCCGTAATCAGAAAGTTGAAATTAAATGCAACGTGTCCTGCGCAGCAATCGTATTTCATTCATAACTTTCTCCACGAAACTCCGATTTGGATGATTCAAGTCCTCATTTGAAGCTAACACATAGTTCTACAACATTGTAGAAGGGAACTTCATCCAATTCGGCCTCTAAACATACGGAAATAGCGCTTGAACGTGGAAAGTGGTGTAGATACGGCGCCCGGGCGTGGACAAGATGGCGCCTAGGCGTGGTAAGCAGAATGTTGACGTTATTTCCATCTTGTCCGGCGCCTGGGCGTGGGTTTTTAGGTGCTTGGGCATAGGGGTGCGTAGCAATTTGGCCTAAACTTGTTTTATACGTCGTTTTTCATCCCGTTCTTTGATTGTATCCATTTAAGACCTGAAATCACTTAATGCACGAATTAAACGCACATGTGGCAAGAATCAAGCGATAAATGAACCTAAGACATAAACGCAAAGGGGCTTAAAAACACGTAAAAATGCCTCTTATCAACACCCCCACACTTATCAATTGATCGTCCTCGAGCAATAAGAGTTTTAAGATAAGGAAACATCATCAATCAAATAGAGAAACAAAAAGAAAACTACCTAACTCACTTCCGTGGAGTAAACGGTTGCATTTAGCGAATGCAACAAGCCTTTGAACCTTTGAGTTACCTCAAAGGACGAGTTATAGTCTCGTGAGGGTTTGCAGACGATATACCCACAAAATCGAAAGATTTTCAACCCCGATCACTCAACGTAAATTACAATGATTAATAGCACACAATGGTATGAATTCATCTGTTTAAGCTCAAATTACAAATATATACACATCACACACTTGCTCATGTTACGCCTTAACATTGAAAAGATCATCCTAAGGGTGTAGTGTAATAAATCTCAAGTATTATAGTCAAGTGGCATTCTTACCACTTTTCAAGCATTAACCCCATATTTATCAACTTTTGATTATTCACATGGTACGAGAATTGAATACAACTTCATAGCCACTTAAAAATTCATCACTTCATTCCACTTTCGGATTTAACTTATGCACTTTCAACTCGAAACATTAGAGGCTAGACCATGTGCAATGTTTGATCCTCTTAGGCTTTCTATGACACCCGTGTAACGAGCTTTAGGCCAATAACTCCTAAACCAGATGGCTTTAGGGTATCAAATGTGGAGACACTCCTAAGGGCTTAATCGCTCGAGTGTCAAAGGCCACAAAATCAAACTAGGTCCTTATTCACTTAACACTTGCATTGGCTTGAGCTTAGCTCAAATTAGCAAAATAGTACAGTATTCTAGGCATGGTGCTCTTCGCCCCCAGTATCTATTAAGCCTGACTTTTTCAGTCATACCAATGTTCAACCTCTTTTTATTATTATTAAGCACACGAAGTTAACATTCTCAACTCATAACACATGTGAAAATTCTAAGTTGATATTTCCGGGATCAAGCCTTTAAGTGTTTCAAAATGATTGCCCACTCAACTCCTCTACCTTCGATTTAGGTGCATATGTGAATCATCTTAAGGTTAATCTAGTCTAGTTAGGATCCCATAAGCAAGGAACGATGTGTATAGCCATTAAAAACCAAATTGATAGAGAAAACATACCATGTATTCAAATTAACCATACTCAATGCCTCAAGTGAAGGGTTGAAATTCTATCCAAAAAAAAATTAGAATTGCACACATTTCACATGTAGAGGTACAACACCCCCCAAACTTGAACCGAAATATGTAAAACATGAATCAACATGACTATAATGGATCTAGTATACCCCCCCACACTTATCATGAACATTGTCCCCAATGTTTGAAAAAGAGAAGGGCAAAGTACACGTCACCATAGGGAAGCTGAAAAGCAAACCCGAGTCCACTTAAGGCAATCAAGTCCAAGGATGGCAATCACTGTGTCGATCACTACTTAGGTAAACAAATGCTAGCCATACAAAGCATCAAACATTGGATAGAATAGAATAAAACAAAACGAGACAAACAAAAACGAGAAACATGCATGGAAAGAAAACATCAAGCATCCAAACATAAAACATAAAATATCCAACAACCCAACAAAAGATATCCAAAAACAAAACAAAACATGCATGGAAATAAAACAAGATAAGCCTAATCGGTGGTGCCAAAACGGTCAATGTAATCCTCATCCGTTCCGCCGAGATCATCCAAATCAATCAACGGGCTACCCTCATCATTATGAGCCTCATCATCACCTCCTACAGGAACGGGAGCACCTGACTCGTGCAAATCTGCGGGCTGCTGAGGCGGGGGGTGCGGGTAAGGTGGAGGAGTAGAATAATCAAACGGCCCCCGACCGACAAACTCATCATGCTCTACAAGAAGCTGACGGAAATAAGCACAAGTGTCGGACATGACCACCCTCATCTCATCTCGCAACTCATCCCTCAATTCATCCTTTAATTGTCTAATGGCGGCGGCATCCATAGGTGGAAACTGTGGGGAGCTAGTAGACCGGGATGAAGACGGGCGAGGCCTCTTGGAAGTAGCTGGTGGTGGAGGAGCCTGGGAGTCGTCATCTACCACGGTGAGATAAGAACCAGGGAGCTCAGTACGCTCCATAGGAAATGTGGGAACCTTAGCTGCCTTGCATAAAGCTGTGATCAGTGACGGGAGAATGATGGGAATCTTCCGAGTGGGACCTTCGCCCTTTTGCTTAGCCAATTCTTTGTTAATCAACGGCCCTAACTCATTCTTCAACTTCCTAAAGTGGTCCGTCAAAGACTTGTGGATTACCCGGGCAAAGTCCACAGCTTTCTTGGACATAATAGCATAGATGAGGGTGGCCCGTTCCTTGTTTGCCTCTGATCGATTGGTACTCGGTATTAAATTGAATCGGATGAAGTCGAGCCAGAAAGCAGCCTCGGGTAATAGAGCCCTACGGGGGACATGAGCTTCTCCGGGTACCCATTCCCACCCCTCTCGGCCAATAACCCGCAAAATATCCGACAGGCTAACTCGGAGGCGCCCTGCATTGTAAAGAGTGGTGAACTCGCATGTCTGAGGGGTCGGGGTGCCTATGCTCTCCCTAATCTGTCTCAACTCATAATTGACATGTTTGCCCCGTACCAAAAGGGTAGTCCCCAGCCATCCTCGTGTCTCAATCTCATCATAAACCCCGGAGCTGAAGAATTCCAGGACCCAAGGAAGACGAATGGCCTCGGGCTTTTGACAGAAAAACTGTAAGTGATGGAACTGTATCAATTCGTGCACAGAGGGCTGTCCCCGGGTGGTTAAATAGTGCTCCTTAATAAGGGTGCGGGGGGTGCTCAAACTCTGACACATAATTTGGACTTGGGAGTTTTCAAACGGGTATTATCGGGAGTCTCGGGCTCATTAGAGGAACCCTCACCCACTTTTTTCTTACCCTTGGACGGTCTGTTGGTAGTTCTCGTCATTTGCAACAACAATGATCAACTTCTCAACTACTCAAATCAACCCAAATGCAACCAACCCAACACAACAATCGTCAACGCCCAACAACACACCAAAATCAGAGAGCAACCCACAATCTAGCAACAATCCACGGATTTAACCGATTCCTCAATTCTTTAAGCAATAATCCACAGATTTAATCAACAATATAGCATCCAATTTCAACAACAACAACCCACAAATTCAATTTCAACCCACAAATTGATAACAACCCACGAATTGATAACAATAGATCATCCAATTCAACAACAACAACCCCCAATTTTTTATTACAATCCACAAATCCAATAGAAGTCCTCAAATGCAATAACAAAAAAATTCAATCCACAATCGGACGAAGCCCCAAATAATCCTCAAAATATAATGTAAGGCACCTACTCGTCGTCTATGAATCGGAAATGGAAGAAGGGTAAAGCCAAAACTCACCTTTTTCCCCAAAATTTTCGCACCGAGTTGGATGTGAAAGAGGGGCCACTGTGCAGCGAGTGATGTTGATGGAAAGTGGCGGTGAAACACGGTGGAGATGGCCGGAAATGGTGAGAGTGTCGCCGGAAATCGCTTGGGAGAGGAGTTGTGAAGAGTTTGTGAAGAATTTTGACCGTTTGACCCACAAATATGTTTAAATCAGAAACGGGCGCCTAGGCGCGCGTGTTTGGGCGCCTAGGCGCGCGACACAACGTACCTGAATTTTTGACTGGTAATGCCCGCGCCTAGGCGGGCGTTGTTTCGGCGCTTGGGCGCCCCTTTCAGAACCGGGCGCCTAGGCGGGTGTTGTCTCGGCGCTTGGGCGCCCCTTTCAGAACCGGGCGCCTAGGCGGGCGTTGTTTCGGCGCTTGGGCGCCCCATTCAGAAATATTTTGTAAAGAATTTCATTTCCTGTTTCAAAAGGGGAGAGACAAAACACTTAAAACACAAACTAACAAAGATGTAAGACTAGAAAATAAAGCAACAAACGGGATAATAAGGGAAAAAGAAAAGGAAATGGAAAGAAAACATGGGTTGCCTCCCAAGAAGCGCTAGTTTAGAGTCATTAGCTCGACTGAAAGCGAAGAATCACGAAGGGTCCGCGAGGATGAAGGACTCTTTGTCTCTTGGTCCATCCATCCCTAAGTAAGGTTTTAGACGTTGAGCGTTGACCAAGAAAGTATGTCCTTTATCTGTTGTAAGCTCGACGGCGCCGGATGGATAGACCTGGGAAATCAAAAATGGGCCCGACCATCGAGACTTAAGCTTCCCGGGGAAGAGTCGGAGTCGAGAGTTGTATAGCAACACCCGCTCTCCCTTGTGGAATTCCGGGGGAGAATATGTTTGTCATGCCACATTTTGGTCCGCTCCTTATAGAGTTTCGCGTTCTCATAGGCAAGATGACGCCATTCTTCGAGCTCGTTGAGTTGTAGCAAACGTTGTGTACCTACACTTTGAGAGTCAAAATTTAGAAACTTAATGGCCCAATAAGCACGATGCTCGAGTTCAACGGGCAAGTGACATGTTTTGCCAAAAACAAGACGATACGGGGACATGCCAATTGGGGTTTTATAGGCGGTCCGATAAGCCCAAAGAGCATCATCCAATTTAAGGGACCAATCCTTTCTTGATGCGTTGACAGTTTTTTCTAAAATACGCTTAATCTCCCTATTCGAGACCTCCACTTGGCCACTAGTTTGTGGGTGGTATGGGGTCGAAATTTTATGCTTCACCCCGTACTTGGTCAATAAAAGTTCAAACTGCTGTTGCAGAAGTGGGTGCCCCCGTCACTAATGATGGCTCGGGGAGTTCCAAATCGAGTAAAAATATGCTTCTTCAGAAAACGAGTGACAACCCGAGCATCATTAGTAGGCAAGGCCACGGCTTCCACCCATTTGGAGACATAGTCTACCGCAACAAGGATATATTTATTTGAACAAGAACTGGGGAAAGGGCCCATGAAATCCACACCCCATACATCAAACAACTCACACTCTAACATGCTATTTAAGGGCGTTTCATGATGTTTAGAGATGTTCCCCATTCGTTGACAGCGATCACAAGATTTGACATAATGATGTGCATCTTTAACAAGAGTAGGCCAGAAGAAACCTGATTGGAGGATCTTAGCTACCGTTTTGGAAGGCCCAAAATGGCCACCTACCGCCATATCATGACAATGAGATAGGATAGCATGCACGTCCGTTTCGGGTATGCAACGTCGAATTAAGCCATCTGCACAAACTTTGAATAAAAAGGGTTCGTCCCAAAGATATTGCTTTACATCAAATAGAAATTTCTTCTTTTGATGAAAAGTGATATCCGGGGGAAGACGGCCCGTAACAATGTAATTGGCAAAGTTAGCATACCAAGGTGAAATTTTGTCAGAAATAGCAAGGAGGTGTTCATCCGGGAATTCCTCACGAATTGGTATCTCATCTAACGGATCATTCACTAGCTCTAATCGTGAGAGGTGGTCGGCTACTACATTTTCGGTGCCTTTCTTGTCTTTTATCTCTAAATCAAATTCTTGGAGTAACAAAATCCACCTAAGAAGTCTTGGTTTAGCATCTTTCTTGGCAAGCAAATATTTTAAAGCCGAATGATCGGTGTAAACTATCACTTTGTTTAGCACGAGGTAAGAGTGGAATTTATCGAATGCAAAGACTATGGCTAGTAATTCTTTTTCCGTGGTGGCATAATTCAATTGTGCATCGTTAAGAGTTTTACTAGCATAGTAAATGGTTCGAAATACCTTTTCCTTCCTTTGGCCAAGGACCGCTCCAACCGCGGTGTCACTCGCATCACACATCAATTCGAATGGTAAGCTCCAATCGGGGGATGACATGATAGGGGCGGAAACTAAGCGTTCCTTCAAATCAAGAAAGGCCTGCATACAAGAAGAATTGAAATCAAAAGGTGCATCTTTGACAAGCAAATTAGACAACGGTTTCGCAATTTTAGAGAAATTCAAGATGAATCGCCTATAGAAACCAGCATGCCCGAGAAAACTCCTAACAGCTTTTACCGAAGTGGGCGGGGAAGTTTTTCAATGACCTCAATCTTGGCTTGGTCCACTTCGATCCCTTTTTGAGAGATCTTGTGGCCAAGCACAATCCCCTCCCGGACCATTAAATGGCATTTTTCCCAATTCAAAACAAGGTTGGTTTCTTCACAACGTTTAAGCACAACATTTAGATGAGCAAGACAAATATCAAAAGTTGTTCCGAAAACAGAAAAGTCATCCATAAAAATTTCAAGGAAATCTTCAACCATATCATGAAAAATAGCCATCATGCATCTTTGAAAAGTGGCCGGGGCATTACACAAGCCAAATGGCATCCTTCTATAAGCAAATGTGCCATAAGGACAAGTGAAAGTGGTTTTCTCTTGGTCCTCAGGATCTATGGCAATTTGATTATAGCCGGAGTAACCATCTAGAAAACAATAGAAATCATGCCCGGCTAATCGTTCAAGCATTTGGTCAATAAAGGGGAGGGGAAAATGATCCTTACGTGTGGCATCATTCAACTTACGGTAATCTATACATACACGCCACCCACTAATTATACGAGTTGGGATAAGCTCATTATTCGCATTCTCAATTACCGTTATCCCCCCTTTCTTAGGCACCACTTGGGTAGGGCTCACCCACGCACTATCAGAAATAGGATAGATTATACCTGAGTCGAGCAGTTTAATCACTTCCTTCTTTACTACCTCTTGGATTTGTGGGTTTGATCTCCTTTGGGGTTGGCGTGTAGGCTTGGTGGAGTCCTCCATAAGTATTTTGTGCATACATATCGCTGGACTAATGCCTTTGATGTCCGCAAGTTTCCACCCAAAAGCCCGTTTGTGAGATCTCAACACCGTCATTAATTGCTCTTCTTGTGATCCTGAAAGAGATGAGGAAATGATCAATGGGAGTGTTTCGTCGTCGTTCAAGTACACATATTTAAGGTGGGAGGGGAGGGGTTTGAGTTCGAGAGAGGGGGGTTCTTCAATAGATGGGCGAGGTGATCCTGACAATGATCTATCAACTTTGATGAATCCTCCCGAATGAGAGGAAGATTTGTACTCCAAGCTTAGAACCCTTTCCACTAGATCATCTTTCTCCGAGTCCACTTGCATGGATTTCATAAGATTCTGTTCGAGAGAATTTTCAATTGTATTGTCCTGTAAATACTCAACAATCAAATGGTCAAATGTATCAATTCGATAACACGAGTCATGATCAATAGGATGTTTAAGGACTTTGTAAACATCAAAGGTAACTTTGTCATCGCCCACATTCAAGGTAAGCTTACCATTAGCAATGTCAATTACCGCCTTACCCGTGGCTAGGAATGGTCTCCCTAGGATTAATGGTACCTCCACATCTTCTTCCATGTCGAGTACTACGAAATCAACGGGAAAATAAAACTTGTCGACTTGGACAATAACGTCTTCGATTATCCCCTTGGGCCTCTTGATCGATCGGTCGGCTAGTTGAAGGCTCATTGAGGTCGGCTTGGGATTTCCAAGGCCTAGCTTTTTAAATAGTGAGTATGGAAGAAGATTGATGCTGGCCCCCGAGTCACATAACACCTTCTTGAATGATAGGGATCCAATCGTGCACGGGATTGTGAGGCTCCCGGGATCTTGGAGCTTAGTTGGCAATTTATTGAGCAATACGGCAGAGCATTCTTCCGTGAGGCACACCGTCTCATTCTCTTCCCACTTCTGCTTGTTGGAGAGTATGTCCTTGAAGAACTTCACATAATTCGGCATTTGGAGAATGGCGTCAATAAACGGAATATTAATTCTCACTTCCCTAAGGATTGCCAAAATTCGAAGAAAGCTCGGATCCATCTCCTTTTTCTTCTTTTTGTGAGCATTTGGAAAGGGGAGACGAACTTCAATAGGGGGAGAAAGCGTTGGATTAGACGGATGAAAACCCACTGAAACAGTAGGCGGCGCCTGGGCGCGTATATCGCCGCCTAGGCGCGGATCTGTTGGCGCCTGGGCGTGCATTTCGGGGCGCTCGGGCGCGGGATGCAGAACATATGCATCTGGCAGGTTTGTGGGTGGCGCCTGGGCGCGTATATTGGCGCCTAGGCGTGGATCTGTAGGCGCCTGGGCGTGCAGGTCGGGGCGCTCGGGCGCGAGAAACAGAGAATTTTGTCCAGAACAGGGTAGATCAGGCGCCTGGGAGTGCATGTTGGGGCGCTCGGGCGCGGATGTACTGGCAGTGTCATTCTCCAATTGTTTGCCACTTCTCAAGGCTATGGCATTGCATTGGGCCTTCGGGTTCTTTTTCGTGTCGCTTGGGAGAGTCCCCGGGGCTCTACCGTTAACCGCATTAGAAAGTTGCCCTACTTGTGTTCGCAAATCCTTCATCTCCATACACATATCCTTTATCATACCCCGAAGTTCGTTGAAAGATGTATCGGACTTTTTCATGTGAGCATCTAGTTTCTCATCGATTGTGGGAGGTCGCATTTGCACTTGACCTTGACCTTGTCCATTGAAATTGCCTTGCCTCGGGGGTGGGTTATTGAAGGGTGGCCGTGGAGCTTGATAGATCCCCGGTTGTGCGTTCTGTGCGGGGTTGGGCCTTTTTGGAAAATTCTCGGGTATATGAAAGTTCACCCGAGGTTGATTTTGATTCCCCACATAATTAACGTTGCCAACCTCCGGTTCCAAGACTACTACTTCCTCTACTACTTCCTCAATACAAGCAACCTTTTTAGAGGATGAGGCCTCTTCATCGTCGGGGTAAAGCTCGTCTTCTCGGGCCAACTGTTCGACTTTGTCCCATACACTTTGACAGTCTAACCCAAGGAGATCTCCTCCCGCACCCGCGTTGAGTCTATGCCGAATACGTGACCTAACCCCATCATAGAAATGGAGTACTTGTTCATTCAACCCAAATTATGATCGGGACATTTACGGAGCATGCCCTTATATCTAGCCCAAGCCTCGGCTAAAGATTCATTGCTCCTTTGCCTAAACCCTTTTATATTACTCCGTAGCTCATTGATTTTGAGGGTGGAAAGAATTTATTTAAAAAGGCATCGACCAACTCACTCCATGTTGTAATAGATTGTGGAGGTAAGGATTTGTACCATGTTGTCGCCCTATCCTTCAATGAGAAATGGAAGACTCTTAGACGAATCGCATCAAGATCTCGTGGGTGATATTGAATGGTCACAAGAGCCTCATCTATAGGTTTCCAAATGAGCGTGTGGTGATTCGTGCGGTTCTCCATAGAAAGGATCTCCTTGCACCATATTAAAAATGTGAGCCGGAATGTGGTAGTTTGGTGTGAAGAAATTAGGCACGACTACGGGCCCCGGAATGGTATGGACCCTAGGTGGTAAGCTACCCCGAACCGACGGGAGTTGTGGAGGAGGTACCGCTTGCATGGCTTGTAGAACACCTTGTAACCACTCCCTAGTTTCCGGTGAGTTCATGTCCGGAAATTTCCATTCGGGTTTTGGTTGAGATTATTGGCCATTTCTCTTGCTCGCCTACTAGTCCGAAGAACTCGTTCAATTTCGGGCTCCAACTCGTATAGAGGCTTGTTTGAGGAGCGGGTCATGCACCTCAAGAACCTAACAATTAAATACAAGAACAAAATTAGACTAATCACGAAAATAAAAGAAAATCAAGAAATAAACGAAAACTAAGAATTATGAAAAATGTAAACGAAAATCAAAAAATAAAATAAACAAGTCCCCGGCAACGGCGCCAAAAACTTGACACGCTAAAAGCTAACGTGCTATGATAGCAAGTGCACTAGACGTATGTAGTAATAAGTGGACAAAAAGTCCGGGTTGTCGAACCACGGAAACTTGAATTTTAGTTTATGATTAATGAAATGACAAAAGTAGATTGCAATAAAACGAGTAAACAAGTGACGAACCAAAAAGAAACGAACTATAGATTAATCTCACGTATGATAAAATGACTAAGGCACATGCTACAACCGAATCTACTCGTCAATATAGATGAGCTACTCTTCGAATTATTAGACTCCTATTGCTTTGGTGGAAATTCCTTAGATAATTATTACCCGATGTCTCGGCACATAATAATCCTATGATTAATTGATGGTTCTCTAAATATGTCTATCCGAGAATCTAATCAATAACCACGCATTAACGTTCTAGAGTTTCCCCGGATAAATCCGGCTAACCGCACCCGGAAATCTTTACCTATTTCTAGGAGCAATTCCACATTAGTTTCGGATGATGTGTTGATTCATTTGAACCCTAACCTATCTTCTCTCGAATGACTAGACTAGGCAAGAAAGCAAGCATATGGTGATCAAGCACATGATTGTAATAAAAGCTCAAAATCAACACACAAAGCAATATGAGAATTAATACGAAAATTCACTTCACATATATTGATTCATAAATTGGCTTTCACATGGCCTTAGTTCTACAATATTAGCCTCTCATCAAAGCCTTAAGAAAATCTAATACAAACATATACATACTCATGAAATAAACATGTAAATGCAAATAATTAAAACTCCCTCAATTGATTGATGATGGATCCTTGCTTTTGAACTTCAATCCTTAACTCCTCTCTCTTTGTTCCCCTCCAAAAGTGATGAAGAATGGTGATGAATGATGATGAGTGAAAAGTGATGGCCAAAATGCCTCTCTCTCCCCTCCTCCAAGATGTCATCGGTCAAGTGTGTAGAAAAATGCCTTAAGAAGACCCCAAAATCTGAGCTCCTAGTGTGTGTCTCTCCTAGTGTGTCCTCCACTACTCTTAAAGTGAGTAGTATAAAATTCCATAAAGTAGATCTACTAAGAAACATACTTATGACATCCCTCCCATACATGTGATGACCTCTTGGCTTTAAATGTTCCATTCCCCCATCAAATGATGATCTTTTGGCTGAAAGGAATCAAAATTCGGGTGTGGACACGCCTAGGCGTGGCATTACGGCGCTTGGGCGCCGTAATCAGAAAGTTGAAATTAAATGCAACGTGTCCTGCGCAGCAATCGTATTTCATTCATAACTTTCTCCACAAAACTCCGATTTAGATGATTCAAGTCCTCATTTGAAGCTAACACATAGTTCTACAACATTGTAGAAGGAAACTTCATCCAATTCGGCCTCTAAACATACAGAAATAGCACTAGAACGTGGAAAGTGGTGTAGATACGGCGCCCCGGCGTGGACAAGATGGCGCCTAGGCGTGGTAAGCAGAATGTTGACGTTATTTCCATCTTGTCCGGCGCCTGGGCGTGGGTTTTTAGGCGCTTGGGCATAGGGGTGCGTAGCAATTTGGCCTAAACTTGTTTTATACGTCGTTTTTCATCCCGTTCTTTGATTGTATCCATTTAAGACCTGAAACCACTTAATGCACGAATTAAACGCACATGTGGCAAGAATCAAGCGATAAATGAACCTAAGACATAAACGCAAAGGGGCTTAAAAACACGTAAAAATGCCTCTTATCAGTGTCCCAGTCAATGGAGGCGCAGCGGAGTGCTGCCCGAATGCGGCGCTACTTGCGAATTCGTGGCCGCAGACACTGAATTTTGCGTTTCTTGGTGGCGTACGTATACCAGCGGCTGCGTTCCACTGCCAGCCCTTGTGAAACCAGCTGTGGAGGTGGTAGGGCTCCGCCCGTCGATGGCGTGGCGGCGTTCCCCTCAGTTGATTGCACAAGGACTTGTTGATTTACTTCAGAAGTTGCCTCTATGACTCACGTCTTTCGCTCAAAATCTTTCGGAAGACGGCACCACTTGATGCGGTTCAATTTTTACACCAAGAAAACATATAAACCAAACACAATTTATACTTTAAATTACTACGAATAATATGCTAGAATATGTAAAGAACACTTAAATTTCACAAGATGAATAAAATAGAGATGTATTAACTTTTCTTGAGAGAGAATACAAAGTATCTAGGATTTTACTAATAAAGTCAATGTAAAGAATACAAAAAACAGATATTTTTCTACCTATATGGCATAATGACCGATTTTTCTCTCTTTCTTGGGGTAGTTGGCCGAATTGAGTAATGGAGGGGGTATGGGGATCATTCCCCCCCCCCCCCCTCCCCTTTTGGGGGATAATGGTTGACATTTGAATTGGTCCACCTTTATGCTCTCATTAACTATTCTTCATGAGCATCCTTTCTACCTATCATCTATCTTTTCCTGCAGCTATTCCTTTAGATTACTCACGAGCTTGACAAACGAGCTTCCACATTCCTTACGTCACGAACTCCTCTTATGAGTCTATTGTCTTGATTTCTCTAGATTCAATTATCCTTCCGACCCAATTAGTTATACGTTGTAGGGCCCCAGCTCATATGAACCCAAATAAAAAAGATAAGATTTATGTCCGTATCACGATCGATGGCCACAATCAAATGGGTGTGGTACACCACAGATCTTGTGCGGACCAGCTGACCGAAAGGGTGAGTTGTGCACTCCTTTAACCGAGTTAGTGCCTGATCAGATGAAAATGCCTCTTTTCACTTGTTTTGGGGTTGATTCAAAATGGGTAAAAACTATTACCCACCCGAACTTTGCATTTTAAAACTTTTTTATCTAAATTATTTTTTCTTACACTTTTTTATTTCAACTCCATGGGTTTACACTTTTCTATCTATTAGCATATTCCGGCGGAATATTCTATCTAAGTTTCAACACATACGGCGGAGTTAGATAAAAAAAATGTAAAAAAACACTAAGTTTGGATAAAAAAGTGTGCATAAAAAATAATTTGGATAAAGAATTGTAAAAAAAAATAAAAATTGTTTAAACTCCACTCCGGTGGATATTCTGCTGGAATATGTTAATAGGTAGGAAAGTGTAAAACCCGTGGAGCTGAGATAAAAAATGTAACGAAAACTAGTTTTGATAAAAAAGTGTAAAAACACGCAAAGTTCGGATAAGTTATTATTTTTACCCCGATTCAAAATGAAAGGATGTAACTTTTCAGGCCCCAACCTGCCCTCCTATTTTTGGATTTCCGGCACAAAATCATTATCGTTCTCTCTTTCTATGTATTAATCTGAGTATTTGAAAGAGTTCTAACAGTAGCTTGTTCGCCAGACTTAGAATTTTGGACTCGTCTTAATTCTTAGACGATAGTTGTTGTATCTTGGGACATAAACGTTGTATCAACTCAAAATATGGAAAGTATCAAAAGTTAAACTTTTAAAATAGTATTGAGGTATTACCATATGTGAAAATATACTAAAAGCGTAGGATAGGTTTCAAAAGTTAGGGAGGTATATCCGTATATGCAACCTGAATTCCATTTCAATGTTGTGAAATGAAAGTGTGACCAATGAGCCAAGCCGATTCGAAAAAAGTTCGACTCGAGCTCAAGTCGAGCTATTCTGACGAGCCGAGCTCGAGCCCAAAAATGTCTGTTCAAAGGCTCGCGAGTCTGGATAAAAAATAATATTTTATTAATTTATTAATATATATAAAATATAATATCTTACAATATTATATATGTATAAATAATGATATATTTAATATTTATTATGATTATATTTAATATATATTAATATAAAATTAATATATATTAATATAAAAATAAAAATATATATTAATTAAAAAAGTTATTTTTTTATTTTTTTATGAGCTTGAGCTCGAAAATCATGACTCGAGGTCGAGCCTAAAAATTTAACTAGATTCAACTCGAGCTGAGCACCTCCAGTGAAATGTACTTTGCCTGAAATATATAGATAAGTTTTTAAAGGACGAGCTTGATGAACTATCCTAAAATAACGAATCAAGCCAACTAGCCGACTTTTCAACCTTGCTGATTCTCTTAAATTGTTATTGGCCATTAGCTTGTGAGTAGCTCACCAGCTTTTTCATAGTTATATCATAATTACTAAGTAGGCCAAATATTATTGGTGGTTATTCAACTCTTTCAAAATTCAAAATGCGCTCGTCAGGTATTTCAATTTTTAAAATCAAAGTTTAATCCCACACAACTTCTTTAGAAATTCATGTTTTTTTTTTTTTGGATTTATATATATTGGAATATTTCATTTGAATAAGAGAATATACTGTCAATTCTTAAAAAAATTAAGACTTCAGTGACCATAGTGGGACGATTTTGAAAATTTAGAAACTAATAAGACTGATCTTACACTTAAAAGACTAAAATTAGCCAAAGTAAGATTTGAATAATTGCCAGTAGATTTGGCCTATATATTAAGTATAATAAAAAAATTAATAAATAACCTTGATTTGCTAGGTAAACAAGCCAGACTCCAGCACAATAGTTTTGCTTTCTAACTAGATCAATTCCTAAATAGACTTTGTAGCCTCAAGGCACTGGAGCTAAGGTCTTATCTTCACGTAAGAGATTTACCTGACAACTTATCCACTATAATGCACGGATATGAATACGAAAATATAGGTACGATACGATACGAATAAGAAATACGACAAACTTCAATATTATAGGATACGATCCGTTGGGAATACGAATATATATATATATATATATATATAATACTTAAAATAAATTTGAGTCAGTTTGTTCATTAACATAAATAAAAGTGCAATATTGACACAGTATCATTGTTTATAAGTTCAAAAAATTTTGAAGGTAACCATAATATTTTATCATTTGCGGCGGTGTAGGAATGTAATTTTATTGATATCAACATTTACCTTATTATCCAAAATCTTTGGTAATAAAATGTAAATAATAGATTTTACGTGGAGCAAGAAGAAAAAATATATTAAAAAGTGAAACCAAAACGGTTTTTTACTTCTTTAAATTTCCTTATTGTTTGGTTGACCTTTTAACGTACGGTCAAAATTATTATTATTTTCCTATTTTAACCTATAAAGTATTATATAATATTAAAAAATACTACGTTTGAAATTCAAGACGTGTCAGATACTTCAAATTTTGTATGAGATACGGCATCCAGGAAGTATCGGATACGGTATCAAAAAATTTCTTTGTTATTTAATTTTTGGATACGTAAAAAGGGTATCCGATACGTAGCCAAGTGTATCCGCAGAGTATCCTATTCGATACGAGTAAATACTGCACAAGTCTAATTTTAAGAGTATCTGTGCATTATAGCTTACCCAAGACTCCAATTGAAAAATTTAGAAAGTTATAGGATTAAATCTGATCCCTTTATACTTATAAGACTATTTCTGACAGCCGATTATAGATATAGGATCAAAAATGAAATTTTGCTTTAAATATATTTGAAATGAAAAAATGTATAAATATTATATTTTTCATCCAATAAATCATTTAAGAACATTTTCGCACCAAATTAGCCAAAAAAATAAAAAATAAAATTACATATACACCCTCTACTTTAGTGCAAAATTATTAAAAATCTCTTGATTTTTTTAAAATTATATAAAATAACTCTCATGTTAAGATATTCTAATATTTACACCAGCATTTAATTTTTTATAAGTTTACACCTATAAATTTTATAAATAAACCATTTGAGGGATTTTGTTGCGATTTATCAAAATACTGAAAAAAAAATTAGTAAATAATACTAAAATTAGGAGGTGTGCATGTAATTCACCTCAAAGAAAAAAATCAACTCAACCACTTCACTTCACACGAAATGACTGCAACACCCTTCACCAACTTTCACCAATCAACTACCACACTTATATATATCAGTATATGTATGTACTCATCCCTTCATCGCCTCCCAACGACTACCATGGCACCTCTCTACCTCCTCCTCCTACTACCCCTACCCCTCATCATCCTCCTCCACAACCTCTACTACCGACTCCGCTTCCGTCTTCCGCCGGGCCCCCGCCCGTTGCCGGTGGTCGGAAACCTCTACGACATCAAACCCGTTCGCTTCCGCTGCTTCGCGGAGTGGGCCCAATCGTACGGCCCCATCATTTCGGTGTGGTTCGGTTCGACCCTCAACGTCGTCGTTTCGAACTCAGAATTAGCAAAAGAAGTGTTGAAAGAGAAGGATCAGCAGCTGGCGGACCGGCACCGGAGTCGGTCCGCCGCCAAGTTTAGCAGAGACGGGCAGGATCTGATTTGGGCGGATTATGGGCCCCACTATGTGAAGGTTAGGAAAGTTTGTACGGTTGAGCTGTTTTCGCCTAAGAGGCTTGAAGCTTTGAGGCCTATTAGAGAAGATGAGGTCACGGCTATGGTGGAGTCTATTTACAAAGATTGTACTGCCCCCGGTATGTTTATATTCATATATATATATATATATACACACACACATACTCATATGCTTTATCAATAATTGCTTGGAGGATGATTTATCTGTTTATTATTTTTTTTAAAATATTTTTTGGGTAATTTGTATTTTATAAGTTGCTAAGTTTTGGTATGTTAATGATCGATTATATTGTGCTGAGTTAGGGAAATAAGTGAGGGTGATGCTTTCAATCTAGTCATAGCAATTTTTTTGATGTATTACTATAATTTATTTAGGGGTAAAAAGTATTCGCACTTGACACCAGGATCTTTGATTTTAATATTACTCCGGAAACAAAATGAATGGTGTTGTGCAATAAAAATCAAAGGTTGGGGGGTCGAGTGTGAAGATTATTAGAATAGCGACAAAGTGCAAAACACGATGACATAGGTTGGGGGAGAATCTGCATTTTACCCAATTATTTAATGTATTGTTCCTCAATTGAATACTTTGGATTTGCTCCTTCTAAACAAGACTATACCATGATAACGAGAGGGAAGAGTGGTTTAAGTGAGATTTGTATGTTTAGGATCTCAGGTTTTAGTATATGATTGTTGGCTTAGATTGTTGTACAGACATGTTGTAAAAGAGTATTTGGATGAATTTAGATACGTCTTTAGATGTTTGTCAGCTAACAATTTAGTTGTTTTATTGTTTGGAAAGAATGGTTGGAACTAGGTGGGACATTTAAGTCGTTGGTACAAATTAAATATCATGGATTACTTTGTAACTATGATTTCTTAAAGTCAATTTGAAAGGCCTCTTTCTTTGGTTGGTAGGTTGGTGGGGAAAAGAAAATGATTTAGGTGACAAGAAGATATGACCTACCTCTTCCTTCATGAGTGAAAATATATATGATACTTCATTTGAAAGTTATGAAAAAAAGAGCCAATGAATGATTACGATTCCACCTAAAGGCACTCACTTTGATTGGATTTGGATCTAAACCTTAGTTTCTAGTCTCGACCTTGTTTCTCGTCAACCATGTCTGATAAGTGTATCTTGTAGTAACAAAGATATGTGCAGTTCTTATAGCCTCACAGCACTAATTTCATGCATGTTGCTAGATTATTCTAGTGTAGTGGCTGAGTGTTGCGGAGTTTTGTAACTATACAGATAACTTGGGAAAAAGCCTACTAGTAAAGAAATATCTAGGAGCGGTCTCATTCAACAACATTACAAGACTTGCATTTGGGAAACGATTTGTAAGTTCTGAAGGGATAATAGACAAGCAAGGAGAGGAGTTCAAGGCCATTGTTGCAAATGGATTAAAGCTTGGTGCATCTCTTGCAATGGCTGAGCATATTCCTTGGCTGCGTTGGATGTTCCCACTTAATGAAGAGGCTTTTTCCAAGCATGGAGCTCGTAGGGACCGCCTCACACGAGATATAATGGAGGAGCACACTCTTGCCCGCGAAAAAAGTGGAGGAGCCCAACAACACTTTTTCGATGCGTTGCTTACACTTCAAGATAAATATGATCTTAGTGAGGACACCATCATTGGCCTTCTTTGGGTGAGTCAATCATTATGTAAAATATACAGTTTACCAAGCTTGCTTTCATCTATGAAATGTAATATGGTATTTTATGATAATCTGAAGTAGAGAATAATAAGACCAAAATATTACTTGGGGTAAAATGCTGATTGCCCACAACTTATGGGCATTTTGCACTTTGCCCCTATTTTAAAAAGATTTGCACTTGATCCCCCAACCTTTGAATTTTGTAGCAAAATACCCCCTGATTCCGGTTTTGGTGGAAGATTCCGCGAATATTCACTCAAATCTTTTTAGTATAGAGGTCAAAGTGCTCAGAGACCTATAAGTTGAGGGGTAACCTGCGATTACCCTATTATTTACCAAATCCGACGAGTAAAGATTTCCATGTAACAATATGCCCACTTCAATGCTTAGTGCAACATTTAATTTGGACATTGTTAAGTAAACAATTATCCCCATCTTGTCATTTCCAAGAAAGCTTGCTTAGCTTTTGCTAATGTACTGTGCTATAAAATCACAACATGAGATCAACGTCCTCTTTCTTGATTATCGTAAAAGCTTTGCCTAACTGCTCTATTTGGCCAAAATTACAGGACATGATCACCGCAGGAATGGACACAACTTCAATATCTGTTGAATGGGCTATGGCCGAGTTGATCAAGAATCCAAGGGTCCAGCAAAAGGCTCAGGAGGAGATCGACCGTGTAATTGGACACGAACGTGTTATGACTGAACTGGACTTCTCGAACCTTCCGTACCTGCAATGCATAGCCAAAGAATCACTGAGATTGCACCCTCCAACTCCTCTCATGCTCCCTCACCGTGCCAATGCAAACGTGAAGATTGGTGGCTACGACATCCCAAAAGGCTCAAACGTGCACGTTAATGTTTGGGCAGTAGCACGTGACCCTGACGTGTGGAATAATCCCTCGGAATTTCGACCTGAAAGGTTCTTTGAGGAAGACGTTGACATGAAGGGACATGATTTTAGGCTGCTACCCTTTGGTGCGGGGAGAAGAGTGTGTCCAGGGGCGCAATTGGGGATCAACTTGGTGACATCTATGATAGGTCATCTTTTGCATCACTTCAAGTGGGACCCGCCGAAGGGGTCGAGTTCAGAAGAGATTGACATGGGAGAGAATCCTGGCTTGGTCACCTATATGAGGACTCCATTGGAGGCAGTGCCTACTCCTAGGTTACCATTACACTTGTATAAACGTATGGCTGTCGACATGTAATATCTTAATTTTACTGACGATGTGTTGTATGTATTTTCTTATTCTGCCTTGGGTTTGGCTGAGGACATTATGATTATGAGTCTCTCGTTAAATGTCTGTAAGTTGGCTTGGACAGTCTTCTCTTAACGTACTAAGTCCTTGTTACAAACAATTTGTATGTGTAACGTTTTTAATGGAAGAGGATTTTTTCATCTCAATTGGAGAAGAGTTGCAGAGTGCATTACTTTTCTTACGAATGTGATGAGAATCTATGTTCTACATAGCTGATGTGAAATGAAGACCAACGTTTTTCATTTAAATTGGATACGTGATCAAACTGGATAGCTAATCGGGCCATTGAGTTTGTTGGTCCTGGTTGGTCTAAACCAGTTTAGAAACAACCGGTTGACTCGGATTCTACAAAAGATGTCTATGGGAGTGATCGGATGTCGTGTTGTCTCATCTCATTTCGTTTCATCTATAATCTCCAAAATATCTTTATGCAATCTAACAAATTACTATCACGTAATAGATATTATCTTATTATTTTATTTCATATCAAATAATAAATGCATAAATTAAAAATTGAATAGTTCTAAAACTTTTATATGAAAAACCTAAAACGTAAGCCAATGTTGAATTTTTTTCAGCATAATCACAAAATAGTGAGTACAATACATTTTTTTTTGACAAACGTTACAATTTACAAGTATCGTATCAGAATTTTTTTTTAATTCAAGAGAAAGGGGGATACCCTATATATCTAGCCCGATAAACCTGAGTTGATAGTAATGATCTTGAGCTATAAAGATTCTATTTAGCTCCACAAAGGAGGGGAGAGCCACAACTTGTGGCAGCCTGTATTCGAACTTAGGACCTCTCACATAAAGTGAGGGGGTGGATATCACTAGACCAATAAGTTTCGGGTAGTATAATACATATTATTAACTCTCCTTGTACATGCATATATAGATATGTCTATTCCATTACTATGCATTTATAAATCAATTGTTTAACGAAATTATTAAGACGGTGCAAAGATTGAAAACATTATACGAAGACAAATTTTATTTTCTAAAAGTCTTTAACAAATAGATTTTTTATTAACAAATGGGTGTGCTTGTCAATTGATTAGAGAGATGAATAAAAGTGGACTCCTATAGTAATATATCGATCTCCAACACCAATTCTTGATAGATAATTGAGCTAGAAAAGTTTTCAAGCATAATATCATTATGTAAAAGAACATTAGATATAAGCAATTTAACTGAATTATGAATATTTCTAATCAAATTAGATATGGATCATATATTATTCGTTGATGATTGTTAAGTTTCGTATATTTTGCTATCAAAATGGCTATCAAGTTAAATGTCTTTTTTTTCTTTCTTTCAATAATTTAAACATAAAATAAAAGCTAAGTAATGTTATTGAACAAAAAACATTAATTGATCAAACTAGATTTAGTATATATAATAACAGGATAGTGCATATTTTAGTATTATGTTGAATTGTGGATATTTTATTAACATAAAAAAATGTATATATCACAATTTCAATCTTATAACTATCATTTTTTTTTATATATATGTCTATGATATATTGTTATATGTTACACAATTTCATTTCCATCACTTTGGTCTAAAAGATAGGGGGTGCATACTCAATCACAATCATTATAGACTTTCACATTTAATTTCAAATGATAAAATTCTGAAGCATATTGGGTTCTTTCCATTAAAAATAGACGAAAGTCATTAGTCGACTTCTGAAAATTGTTTAACCCCCTTGAATTACGTAAAACTAAC
This sequence comes from Buddleja alternifolia, assembly GCA_019426215.1. Classification (NCBI taxonomy): domain Eukaryota; kingdom Viridiplantae; phylum Streptophyta; class Magnoliopsida; order Lamiales; family Scrophulariaceae; genus Buddleja; species Buddleja alternifolia. The sequence goes on along the minus strand of CM033390.1, from coordinate 39,709,029 downwards.
AAAAATTTCATTATTTATAAAGAAAAGGAAATATAAGATTGAGGGAGTTCTGTGTTACATAATTTCAAAAATTGGGTCAGATGGAAAGGCAGTGTCAGAGATGGTGGTGGCAACGCAATTGGGGAGAGAAGAAAGGGAGGGCAGGTGGAAGAGGCAGTGTCAGAGATGGTGGTGTCAACGCTGTTGGGAAGAGAAGAAAGGGGAGGGCAAGTAGTGATGGTGCTGGATATGGTGGTTGCAGTGCCAGTGGGTAGTGATGAAGGTACAAGTGGAGCGTGGTGGTCGATAAACTAGGTCTGGGAAGCAAGCCAGAGTGGGACACTTGTAGAGTTAGTGAGGCAAGGTGAGGTTGGGGTTTTTTCCTTTTTTTTTTTTTTGTGCAAATATTACATAATTCAGGAAGGGTTATGAAACTTTAAGAAGTTAACTAATGGCTTTTATAATGAGAGAACCCAATGTTTTCCAAAATTTAATCATGTGATATTAGATGTGAAAATCCTACAAAGATTTGGACTAAAGTACACAACTACCTATCTTACAGGAACAAAAATATAATTTTACCTAAAAATTAAATTGAAAATGCGCAGTAGACCACAAGCAACGTGCATGAATTTTACTAGTAGACAAAAAGTGAGAAAAATATGTTCTAGGTATATAGAAAGATATGATTAATGTGTGTTTTGTGAGATATTTAGAAAAAAAAGTAGTGATTAAGGTTTGATGTGATGTGTCTTTTGTCTTTCTCATAGGAGTAAATCTCCTACGACTTTTTCGACAAGCCATAGATCCTTTACTCCTTTGCTAACACTTCTAGGAGTAAAACGAGGGTAAGACCAAAAGGTGAGGATAACGTTAGAGGTGTTGCACTGAGTTCGTGACACTAGGTGAGAAGAATCAAGAAACCTTCGACGTGGCTAGAGGTGAATGACCAAGAGGACAAAGGAGATCCGTGTGAGGGGCATTCCAAATATGAGGTTGATCCCCATCCGCTTTACCACTCATCGTATTGAACTTTGAACGAAAAAGTTGAACGAGGTATAAACCCTAACCCCCTTAGTAAACTCAATGATACTATGTAAGCGTGACCCGTCTCGGATCATGCGAGTTAACATTTTTAAGTTATTGTTTTTGCTGTGTGAGCGTGATCCGAAGTCAATCCACTCGATCCTAATAGTAAGTGGGTTCCATAAGTTGTTTATAGGATTTCTTTGGCTCATATTAATCTACTCTAGAAGTAGATAAATTTGTATATTTAGTTACTCAAATTCAATTTCACATGAAGGATAAATTCATGTTCAAAGTGAGTTAATAAAATGATGTATATAGAGCTGGAATGTGTGGGGATGGTTAGGATTATGCCCTAAATCCCAACGAGGAATTAGATTGTATAGGGTTTTCCATTATCTTGTACAAACAATATTTCGAGTTAATATAGGGAATTTATCTTTGTTCATATAATTCTTAATGGCATTAACAAGTGTTAAACATATAAGTCCAAAGTAATCAAAAGAGACCTTCTACTCCTTACAAATTAAGGAGATGGACACTATAAGCATTGATTCTTTGATTACTCAAAATGGGTTCGCAAGTCGAAGAGTGTTAATTGGGCATTATGACTCGACTTATATGACATAAGCTCTGACAAGGAGTGTCAGTCGGTCACTAGGTATTAGTGGGAGCTTGTGCCGTAGATATGACAATGAAATTGATATATTGGAACACGGCTCGCCGTAATCCAATCACATGGATATTTACTCAGTGACTTGTCAATGATTGGATTACTTGTCACGATAGTGTGCGTGAGACTTAGACCTGAGGAGTCACAAAAATTGTACTTGTGACAGCACACCCGTCATTAGAGTAGTCAGACCCATTTCACATGTTGGTGGGGTCGACCTCGAAGTGCAATCTCAATGGGCAAGTAGAAATTGTTCGGTGACTGCCAAATAGAATTCACTATCTTGAGTAGTAAATGAGTTAACGTCTATGCGATCATAGGTAAATGAAATGACAAGTCTTTGGCTAAAGTAGATAAACTAATTCGTGTGGAATACGTGGGGTAATTTAGTAATTTCATCTTACTGTGATTTATTAAACACAACATCGAGTCCTGTGAGTTTGACATATTCCACTGGGCGCATCGGTCTTTCAAAGCCAACTTTTGACCATAACTCTCACTCGATCGGGATGTTACAATGAAAAACTTATACTCACATGGTGCTTGTGACCTACAGGTTCATATTAATCAAATCATTTTAATCTCAATTGGGTTTCGATGTGGTTCCACATGACGGGCTAGGTGACACCTGTTAGGAATCCTATATCAGAACGCATCAGAATTAGAAACATGCATGATTCCTAAACCGAATCACTTTATGACTTTTGATGATTTTTAAGATTTCATGAACATAATCATAAAATCGAATTACCTTTCTTGACGTGTGATTCGATTCTTGATCCATAGTCTGCAACAGCAATCCCCAGAATACCTGTCTCTAGATCTTCATGCGAAGCAAGCTTGGAAACCTTCGGGTTCCTATCTCCTTGAAAACGATGGCTAGGCAAAAAAGAGAAGGAGGAGTTTTCTTTTCTGTATGTGTTAGGCAGATGATAGAATAATTTCCTAACCTAGGAGTTTAAGGATTAAGTAAATCATCAAATCTCAAGCCCATAGTGGTGCCTCTTAGGGCCCTATTGGACGACCAAGATGGGCTAAGTTGGCCCAGTCAACTTAGTCCATCTTTTAATAAATTAATCTATCAGTTATTTTAAATTGAAATAATTAATTAATCTAATTAATTAAATTCTTGAATTATTGATTTTAATTAATTATCATATAATTCAATTAATAAATAACCTTTTATTGAATTCATCCATCTAACGACAAATTATCAAAATGCCCTTACAACAAATACATAAAAATATCCCGCTTATTTCTTATAGCGCAACTCTCTAGGTTCATCTCAATTAGCAATGGGAGGATTCCAAAGGATGTGGGTGTCACCTAGACAGTCCCGTGACCCCACATCGTAGCCCAATCAAGTACAAAATGACTGGGTCACTATGAAACAATTGATCATAAATACCATATGAGTATCAGCTTGTCACTGACGTATCCTGATTGAGTGAGAGTCATGAAATATGTCAAACTCACAGGACTTGATGTTTTGCAATAGATCATAGTAAGATGAAATTACCAAACTATGCTTCATGGCCAACACAGAAATAGTCCACTTAGGCAGACTGTTTGCAATCCCATTAGGGCCACGATCAGTCCGCCTAGAGGAATGCTTGACAACGCACCGCCAAGTTGATCAGCAACGCGACCTACGCGTCAACCCATGTGTCAAGCCATTTTTAATTAAAGTTAATAGTTAATTTATTTAAAATTGTTTTTAAAATTAAATTTGAAAAATTAAATTAGAATTGATTTATACATAATTTTAATATAGATTTGAAATTATAAGTTAATCTTAGACTAATAAATTCAGTTTGAATTAATTTATTGTCAAACCATTTGGAAAAAGATTATTTAAATTTAAATTGGATTTAATGAAAAATAGGATTAACTGTGAATTAATTTAAATAAGATTTAAATTAGTTCTTGTTATTTTTCAATCCTCAACTAATCAAATTAAAATTAGATTTTCATTTTCTCTTTTTGAAAAAAATCCAACATAATGATTAATTCTTTATTTATTGCTTTGATGCATGTTTTGTGGGATGCCTTTCATGGACTAGCTTTTGTGCTTTTGGGTTTTGTTTTTTGGGTTGTATTGGGTCTTTTTTGTGCCGCCCAATTTGTATTTTATTTATTCCATAGATCTATGTATAGGTTGCAATTTCTATGTAATTTTTAGAATAGGGCCTTGGAGTTAGAAGATCTGCTTGGAGCATGGAACCCTAAGTTATACAATAGGTTTAGATCTTATAGGCCCCGTTCGGTCTAATCTAGGTAAGTCCATGGAAAGCATGTGTGGTAGGATTACTAGACATTTTCTGCTTTATTTTAATATATCTATGTCTGTGTGATAAAGTGGTTAATGTGCAAAGTGAGGCTAATGACCAAACACAAAATTCTCCCACATAAATAACACTAAATTTATATAAAGCCCGACTCTCCATCAAACTTAGGAGAAATGCATTAATATCTAATGCATAATTTCTTCCCAGTAAGTGGGGGGCCTTGCAATGGGTGGGTTTTACCCAGACCAAAATGTTTAGGTCTAGACCTAGACCCAGACCCAAATATTGGGTCTAAACTCAGACCCAAAGATTTGGGTTTGGACCTAGACCCAAAACTTTGGGTCTGTGGGTCTGGGTTTAACCTCAGACCCAATATGTTTTATTCTTTTTTTGAACACTACCCCAAAAAATGCCTATTAAAGCGATTTATTTACACCTATTACAACGATTTTAACTGCTGTAATAGGCACCATTGTAATAGGGGTCAGGCCTATTACAACAGGTTTTAACCGCTGTAATAGGTCACCTATTACAGCGGTTAAAAAATTAACAGCTGTAATAGGCCACCCTATTACATAGGTTAATAGTTTAACCGCTGTAATAGACTATTAACCTATGTAATAGGGTGTCCTATTACAGCGGTTAATTTTTTAAACGCTGTAATAGGGGCCTATTACAGTGGTTAATTTTTTAACCGCTATATATTATTTTTTTATTTTTATTTTACCTGCTCAATTTATAACCTTCTTGTACAAGAACAAAATTCAACAAACCAACACAACAAACCAGCACATCACAACACAACAGATTCAACAGAAACAACAAAAACCCAAAACTTCAATATAACCAATTCTCTCCTCCAGCAACAAAATTTTGTGATCTCCAACAAATCATGAATTTACAATCAACTAATTAAACTAATCACAATTTACATACAACAAATCAAATCACAATTTACAACAAGTCACAATTTACAACATACCATACCCCATTTCTAAGCGCATTCGAAAATGTATTGTGCCAATTCGCTACGTACTTCGTCAATTTGCACTTAAGAGTAGAAGGGGAATCGACAATCAAGAAAGTACTGCAAGATAGAGATTGCAAACCCAAAGAATGTTTTAGTTACCTACCAGAGGTTTAATAACTTCAAAAGGGAAAGAAACTAAGCATTAGGATTATGCATACCGCTAGTGGGATTGAAGATTCTCCGTGGCTAATAATCTCCTTCATGAATCTCATAACGAAGAAGCCACAATCTACGTCGTTTGTCTGTCGGGGGCACTACAAAAGTAATCTAAATTGGATTAGAACACTAACTTTTATACGAATAATCTCTTGAAACTAGAAAACACTAACCTTTATACAAATCCATTTAAAGGTCTTATTTTTGGATTTCTTCATTTGGTTGTTGTGATTTGCACGAAATATCAACACAGCCATGTTAAAAAAAATAAAAAATAAGGAAATATGTCAAAAACAAGCAAATATGTGAAATTTAGGAAGATATATACACTTTAAAAAAAATATTTATAATAATGGATACATTGATTGAATGAAAAACTTACTGATTGATTTTTTCTTTCATGTCAAATCGGTTATCCGAATCACCATGCAAAGAATCCAGATAATAAACGACCTCTTCAAATGGATCAATCACAATCAACAACCAATGTACCCTAAAAAGCATTCAGAAGATAAGTTCAAAATTAGTTTTGCGTAACAAGTTTTACAAATTAAAGTTGGGTCTTTAGTAGTTCACCCGGTGTTGTAAGGTGCAGGATATAACTTATTCATCTGTGTGCTCTCTGTGATAGCATTTGCTATAAATCGCACTTGTTCAATTTGCTGACTGGGACCAATATCTGGTCCTGTAGATATAGCATGTGTGCTAAGGAACCCGAAATGACTTTCTTTCCTTGTGGGGACTACGTAATTAACCCACAAAAACCTAAATTGAGCATAAAATAAATTTGAGTAACGAAAATAATCATAGTTCAGATGCAATAAAATAATTAAAAAATTTACTTGATGTACGCTGAAATGACAGAGACTCCTATCTCTTCTTGACGCAAATGGTGACAGATCTCCTCCCTCCCAATATACTCTTGGAGTTCAATATTTATAATTCTTTTCTCCAAGTATATAGTGATCTGGTCATCATTAGACATCCTCTTCATGAACTTTCCAAGAAATAAAAGTTTCCTAGAGAGTCCATCTAGTACAAGGTCTTCACATCTGTCACCTTTACGTGCAGGCTTGGCCACTGGAGGTCTTGGTTTGACAGTTGAGTGCTTGGACATCCCTGATTTCTGGTTTCCAACTGATTTGGATGGTCCAAGAGACTATTTAAGCATTGAAAACAAAACGTGAATGTTACACACCAAAGTATATTTAGTAACCTTAAACAATTGTTATAATTTATTAATGGCTAGCTATTAATTACATACCGGTGCATCATTGACAATGACAAGACTCATAGGCCAAGCAATAAGTGTACCCAAAGCATCAGAAATCGTGCACACTTCATCATCGAGAGGGACTTGTAGGGATGTATCCTCCTCAATTGCAGTGTCAATGCAAACTTTCACATGGTTGGTGGGTAATGGAGGATTGTGAAGTGTTCTATCTGATGGTCGATTGAACATATGTCCTTTAGCCACCACACGATATGACGGTAATGAAAGTGCTAATTGACATGGCGCCTTAACCTACATATATATACCATTATATTAGAAAGTTTTATGTGTTTTACAGAAATAGAGAGTTGCAAGTTACATGATCACTAAACAAATTTAGATGATTACCTCGAGAAGCATCTTAACTGGTTTTGGGCAGCTATCTTTCAAAGAAATTGCCTCATCTTCATGTAGCTGACATTACCCAGACTCCCGCAACTTGACAACCTCGCGTTGCAAGGAGGATAGTGATTCGGTGAGTCCCTTCACCATGCCTCTCAAGCTTTTCATCTCCATTTGTTTAGAAGGTTTTGGACCCATAAAGTACTCTCTTTGAGACACCCCAAAGCCAACACCCCTAACGCGACCCGGATGCTCCTTTTTTTTAAGAACTTTAGCCAATAGATCATCTCGGCTCCTATAGTTTCCACTATGGCTAGTACTCTCATGTGATATCCACTTCTGTAGTAATACATTTTAAAAATAACAAACTTAGTGAACTTTGCTCTTTCAAAAGTATTTCAAAAAAAATATACAACACATTATAGAGCTAAAATTGCAAATAACTCACCATTTCATTCACTATTCTTCTAACATTGACATTATCAATCTCATTCTTTTTATCAGAACGCGAAATCCTCCACACAAGTGCTCGTGTCACCTCTGTACAATCTGACCCAACTCTCTTGCTTTTCTTCATCTATATTTTCATTAATATATATATATATATATTAACAAGAAATTTTTATTAAAAAAATTGTAAGGATTCATTGTTAAATGAACTACGTACCCCAATTTTCTCCACAAGAGCATGTCCAAGACGTGATTTCCTATAAGGATATTCAGGATCCTTTGCTCTTTCCTGATTTTCCCTACTTAGTTGCTATTTATTACATAATCAAAGCACTAGTCAATGTATTAGTTACATATGAACGCAATAACCAACAAATGAAACCCTAAATTAAAAAGACTACCTGAAAAACTTCACTTAGGCGAACTTCTAAAAATGGTGTAATTAGCTTGAGGTATCTCATATTGTGAGGGTGGGTTGTGCTGAACCTTCAACACAATGCCAATTCCCATCATCATCCCGTACTTACATTGCTTTATCTCAAGTCGTTATCTCCTAACGCTGAGTTTCAAAGTGCTAGCTTCCCAGCTTATGCCAATACGTATTTTTCGATTCTGGCATCCAGTTAGTCCTCAATATAAAAGGACAACTTGCATATTTTGATGGGGCATCTGTAACAAACATTTCACAATGAGTATATATGAATTATAAGTTTCCAGAATCAAATTATTCTACCAACAATTTTGTTAAATACATTAACAATTACAAACATGATAAGAATCAAATTACTGCTACTTTATCCCAAATTGCATTTTTGTTGGTGCCGAGACTTGTTGCCAATTCTGATGGTAATCGGCTGGTGGTCCCAAGTGGCATACGAAAGGGTCTAGAAGGGGAGGGGGGGTTGAATAGACCCTGAAGTCTTTTTCGACTTCACAAATTTTCGTATCACTTTAGAAATTTGAACGCTTGGAAAAACTGAGCGCTTGGGTCAGACGCTTCAGAATAGTTAACTTAGACTTAGTGATTTCAGCAGTTTACCAAAGTAGGGCAACGCTTAGATCGCTTAATCAGGGTTAGCACAGCGGAAATAATGTTTAGCGTTCTTTTAGTTGAATTAATCGCTTTGCAATTTTACTTGTCTTTTTCAGAATAATATGAAGTGAATAATATAAGACAATAAAATAAATGACACAATAATTTGTAAGGTTCACTGGGTGATGTAATCCCAGCTACGTCCTTCTTCTCCTTTTTCACTTGGAGGAAATTACTATGATGATTATCAAAGGATCACACAGAAACTTCTACAAAATAGTAATGGATGAAAATGATCTTGGGCTCCTTGATCACACAGACTTCAGCACCAATGAAGATCGTCTTCTTCAAGCTTCTCTCACTCAGAAATACTGCCTGAAAGGTTTCAACAACTTTTCTCACTCAGATGAAAGGTTGAGGTTTATCACTAGGGTTTTGTTTGTTTTAAAGAAGATCAAACAACTTGGAATATCTCAGTTGGAGTTTGGATTTCTTCTTTGGAAGATATTTGAGATATTTGTGACTGTCTGGAATGTAGATAGAAAGCTTGAAAGGTTTTGGCTATGAAGTTTCTAAGCTTTTTCCAGAAAGAATGTACGTAGGATTTTTGGCAATAATTTCTCGTATATTCTTTATGTTGTTATATATTTTGATTTTCTGGAGTAAGGTATTTATAGGCAATTTCTTGGGATCTGTCCGTTGGACACATGTAGGAGCGTGCCTTTCACGTAGCGCGTGATTGTACCTAAAATCTGACATTCCTGAAAATTCGCTGGAACCGATTGGACGGGAGCAGCTAAAACTCTGAAAGTTCTGACAGTCTGGTCAAAAGGAGGCTTGTCCACAAGTCACAGTAGCTTATCACATTTAATGCTCTTATCAGGCATTTAATGCAATTTGAATTTATTTCCCGTTGGAAATAAATGTCCGTTGAATGATTGCATTTAAGTCCTTCATGACTTGAGGATTTATTTCAGGTGAATCTTCTATAAGTCGCTTGAGTATTTGAACGCTTGATTCATGAATCCTGAACTGCGGTCTCTTAGCGTTTGACAGGCGCTAAGAAGGAATCTTCATCTTCGGTTGACTTCAGACGCTGGTCTTCAACTTCTTCTCAAATAGACTCACCTAGAATTCTATTATTGATTCAGTCGCTAAGACTTAGTCTAAAATCTATGAGGATAAAAATTACAAGCCTAAACAAAATTACAAACTCTTTAAACGCTTTATACAATGATCTATGAAAGCATAAACTTACATTTTATTTGGGGTCTAACATTGAATCCTATCTTGTCATCATCAAAACATCTAACATGAAATTTCCTAACAATTTCCCCCTTTTTGATGATGTCAAGACTTGTAACTCTTTTATAATTTTTAAGAGTTAAAAAAGAAAAGGCCCAAAGGAATATAAGTCAGCGTTTGAAAGGTTAGTAATGTTAGTTAAAGTTAGGTTGGCTTCAACAAGTTGTTTCAGCAATAAATCATTCATATATATTGAAATAAAGCATACATGATTTATACTGAAAAGAATAAGAAAGAAATAAAATATGCAAAAACATTTATTTCTTCTGTCGCTTTGCTCTTTCTTCGCCTTGAAGAACTTCTAACGCTAGTTCTTTTAAGAGTCGATCAATGTCGATCATAGTTGTATGCTGGACTTCATCATAGTCATGCCTGCGGAGTCTGGCGCTTTCATTTAGCTCTAACAACCTTTCCGTCCAATCCCTTGGTGGAATGCCAAGTTCTCGAATCAGATCATAATATATATCTCTTTGACGGTCATTTGACGGTCTCCAATTTACAGGTCGTTGTAGCGGTCCGGCATAAGCATGAAATCCCATACTCTCTAAGAAGTCGGGGTCCAACTGGGGAAGAGCGTATTTTCCGAGATAATACCTTGGTTTTCGTTTCTTGGATAGCATTCTCTTAATGCTTACCAGTTCATCGAACATCGAACGCCAATGTTTATTATCCGTCTTGGAAATCGCTTTGGTCTTTTCTTTACTTTCCCCCTTCTTGACTTCATCAAGGGACAACTTTAGATCAGCGACATCGCGGCGCAAAAGTCTAACTTCTTCGACTAGAAGAGCAATCTGTTGGGCGACACTCTGAGCGACGGCATCGGATGAAGCGTGTCTGTCCGCATCAGCCGAAGCGCTCTGAGCAAGGTGACGATTGAATTCAGAGGAGAGCTCAGCGATAAGAGGGGACATGCTTTCCATGATAGCAATGGTGCTTTTATCTGAAGCGTTGGCAATGTCACGGCTTCGCGTATCAGACATTAAGCGAGTCTGTCTGTCAGCGGCTTCAGAAAGCTTGGAGCAGGAACCTTCGATGTGGTGAAGCGAGTTCCGTACAGTCTTTCTGAAATCTCGGGCCTCTAAATCACTGTCTGAATCTGAATCCGAAGAAGGACGCTCCGGGGACGGGAGAAGTCCGTAAGAACTTGAAACTGCAGCCTTGCCTTTGGTTTTATCTCTTAGGAGAGGTTCTACAGGCGCTTGAGCAATTTCAGCGTGCACTTCTTCAATTGCGTGATCCAAGGTAGAATCAGCAATCGCTGGGGGCTCGACTACTGGGGCGCTAGAAGAATCTGGCAAGGAAGCCTCAGGAAGGTGAGCGACTTCCGCAGTAGGAGCAGAATCTTCTTCCAGAATTTGGATTGAGGGAGGAGAAGGTTCTCTAAGGCCAATAACCCAGAGGGGGCCAAGGGCTTCCATCACATGCCGGGGACTGATCAGGCTAGATTGCGGGATAAAGAATATAGCGTCTTCGCGCTCGTCAGTACTTAGTGCAAGTTGCACACCTTCTGGTAAAGCAATCCCTGATGTATATTTGTTGAAAAAGTCCAAAATCAACGGCATGAACGCTTGAGCTGCTTCTTGGTCCACTGGCCTAATCAGCGAGATCATCTTGGCCACTTGAATATTCTGTTCACTGAAGAGCACAGGGTGGAGAGTATATCCTCGGAAATCGTTTAACCCTGAATAGTGATTGAAACTTGTATCCAACGCTTGGACATTTTCTATCACTGCTCTCATATCTCGGTGGAACTCAGCAAACTCAGCGTGTTCTGTTGAAGTGTCAACACGAATCTGACTCTGGCCTTGAAGAACTGGTTGTTTACTTGACGAAGCGTCTTCGTTGAGGTCAGGGAAGATTCGTTGAACAAAGTCTGCACGAGGATGCAAAACGTAGCGTCCGCCCTGGCTGAATAAGGCGAGCTGCTGGCGAATGTAGCTTTCGATTGGCTGTCTGTATCGTGGCAAAGTGCTAACATTCCCGGCAATTATCTGACGCTGTTGAAGCAAAAAGGTGGCAAATCCTCGGCGTCTGTATTCTATTCCAAAATTAAACAGGAATGGATATTTGACGAGTTCATCAAGGGTGTAGAAGTGAAGAACGAACTCTTCAGCCCATTTGGCTGTATCCATCATCCATCGTTTTCCAAGTTTGTTCGCTTTGTTTTGCTCTTTTCTAGCTGCTAAGAATTTCTCGAAGCGTTCTGTTTCATCATCATAGTCTTCAGCCCATAATCTGGCAAGATATTCACGAGCCTCATCTTCAATCCACGAGTTGACCGGATTTGGGCGCTCCGCAACAAGCGAGCCTTTGCCTTTCCAGAGTTTGAGTGGATTAGGAGAGAGAGCGTTCTGGGGAGACTTGACAACGGAGGGGAGAGCAGAATATCCTATCTTATTGAGATCTTCCTCATCAGGATTTTTGTTCCAATCACCCATGTGTGGGTTCTTGAAAACAATCTTGCTTGGGCGCAGAGGATAAAAGGACTCGTCCGAGCGACCGGTTAGAGTGAATCGCTGTTGATCAAGGTCAGCTCTATTGAACACTGGACGACGAATGTACTCAAAGCGAGATTGAAGTCGCTCTAAGTCATATAGTCCTAGATCTGCAATACGCTCGAAAAACTCAAATTTCTTGGTGTTGGACATATCGGGCCGATGGAGAGTGGTTTGAAAGTTTATTTCCAACTCGGCAAGCGTTTGAGCGTCACGTTCTCTGGCGGCATAATAAAATTCAACGTCTGGATGATATCCGTGCGGGAAGAAATCAATGACACGAGGAGGAGGTCCGGTTGGCGTAGGAACAAGGGCAATAGCTTCTGTTGGAATGGGGGCCACTTCTATCGACCGCTCAGCGTTTAAAGTTGCTTCACTCGCTGATGAGCTTTCAGCGTCAGGAAGAACTTGGGATGCTTCTTTAGCAATATTCACAACAGTTGCCATGTCCACGTCTAGTTCCACTGGAATCTCCGAGAGAGGGGGGGCTTCAGCGATTGGTTCATCATGAGCTCCGTCATGAGCTAAAACATGTAAGCGATTGAGAAAAACAAGCAGAAATTCCTACTGAGTAGAAATTTGCAAAGAAAATACTACATCGCTTACCCTGAGGACTATCATCGACTGTCTTAGTCGCTTAATCTATTTCTTGGACAAGTTCCTCAGGCTCCTGAACTTCTGCTTCGGATTCCTGAACATTGGGAAGCCTTTCAGATGGAGAAACGGCTTGAGGATCTGAGCTGATTTCGGGAACAGCGTCAGAGACGGAAGCACTCGCTGACTCTCTAAGCGCTGGATTTGTGGGGGCGCTAGAAGATACTGCGGGAGTGGGAGTAGGAGTACGCCTTCGTGCAAGCGGTACTTCTTCTTCCACTGCTGTCTCTTCTTCCTCAGGAACGGAAAAGAAAAACGCTGGAGGAGGAGAAGGAGACTTAGGCGAGGGAGAAGGAGAAGGGATCTTTTGTTTCTTTTTGGGTTCCGGCTTCTTCTTCTTCAGTTCAGGCTTTTGCTTCTTTGCGGGCTTGGATGGCTCAGCGACTTTGAGAATGATCTTTCTCTTAGGTCGCTTGACCACCACTTCTTCTTCTGATGATGATGAAGAAGACGCTTGATCTTCATCATCACTGCGAACAATACGCTGATCTTTTGGAACCGCTGCTCCGCCAGGTTTCCGCGGGTTAAGAAGCTCGCTTATCATTTTCTTGCCATAAAACTTGGTCGCTGGGATCTTTTTCCCAGAAACTTGCGTATATCCGCTAGAGCAGAGAATACGACTTAGCAAAATCCCGTAAGGCTTGGGATTAACAGACTTAGCCATCGCTGCTTTGAAGCGATTGAACACGTAAAGAGACCAGTTAACTTTTAACTTGGTCAGGATGGCAACCATCATCTTGTATTGAATGTTAGTGATTTTATCGAACGTCCCTTTTCTGCATTCAATAATCTTTGAACATATGTCAGCGAGGATGACATATTCGCCTTTCATATCGTTCTTCTTGAAGTTGGGCTCATAGGCGTTGTGAACATCTTCTTTCTTTATCACGTCCCAAACTTTGGTAGCATCGCCGAGATTTACACGTTCTACCTCAATGCCAGTATTAGGCAGAACAAGTAATGAAGAAACCAGAGAAGGAGTGAGAACAAAGGTCTCTTTTGCAGAGGGGAAGACGCAGGATATGGAATTTCCGTCTTCAGAAATTTGACCATTGTAGAAAAAGTGGAGAGATTCTTCTTCAAAGTAGTTGAAAGTAGTAGTAAGCATGTCTTTCAAACCAGATTCTTGAACGAGTGGAAGAATCGTTCGAAGAGGAAAATTCTAGTTATTAAAAAGATAGTCCCAGTTAACCAAAAATCCGGCGTTAACTGTAACTGGTTTTTCAGCACGGGAAGATTTTCCGGTAGCAGAAGTTGCTGTCTTGGAAGATTTTGAAACTTTGGGTGCCATTGCTGAAAGTTGAAGCTTTTGAAGAAAATAGAGGAGTTTTTGCCTTTGGAGAGAAAAAGCTTTTACAGTAGGAAAGATTGGAAGTGATAAAGGTTTTCTGTAAAAGTCTTGGTGAGTTTAAATAGAAGGTGAAAGTAACTCCTCAATTGACAGATGAATGACACGTGTACAGAGGTTAATGACAAAAGGAATCTGAACCGTGTACATTTAATTTCGGATGTCAAAAAGTGCGGTAAAGTAGGGTACTATAACATTTTTCGGATCCGCAGTTAATTTGAAAAAGTTTGAAAAAAATTTGAAATTTTCAGCGTGAAGTGCACGCGCCTGATAGTGTACTGACACGTACTCAGACTCATGCAATCACTGAACCGCCTAGGTTTAGATAGGAATCATAACCGTCAGTTCGATTTGATAGGCACGTGTGGGTAGTTGTCAAATCTGATCTTTTGGACTTATCCACACGTTATCTTTAGCGATGAAAACTATGCATGAATTTTTGAAATCGAGTTACTTAGCGTTAAAGTGGGAATCCTTTCAACGCTGAAGTCTTTTCATAAAATATTTCAATAAATGAATCAATCGCTTGGATTTATGAGAGACAACATTATTAGAGATTGATTTTGTCATGCATAAAAGATAAGAGCTAGTGATCAATGCTTAAGATTTTGAAAGTCATTTTTGATCACAGTCGCTTGATACATTGAAGTAAGTACAATTTTAGAGTTCCCCCTAAAGTTGATGACTCATTTCAAATTTTGATAAACGCTTTAGACATAAACATAAAGTGGATTCCCCTAAATTATATGCCTATTAAATATGATGCTTTATGATTTAAGCGTTTAAATCGATCATACCTAATTCACTTCTCAAAGTGAGAAAGCGTTGTTCGTTGAGCGCTTTTGTGAAGATATCTGCCAGTTGTTTGTCAGTTCCAATGAAGTGCATGGAGATATCTTTCTTTTGAACATGGTCACGCAAGAAATGGTATCTAATGTCAATGTGTTTGGTTCTAGAATGAAGAACAGGATTTTGGGTCATAGCTAAAGCGCTTTGGTTATCACAATGGATTGGGGTAGGACCTAGGATTGTTCCATAATCTCTAAGTTGTTGCCTCATCCAAAGGATTTGTGCACAACAGCTTCCAGCGGCTACATATTCTGCCTCAGCGGTAGAAGTCGCTATGGATTGTTGTTTCTTACTATGCCACGAAACTAGTCTATCACCTAGAAATTGACATGTACCACTAGTACTTTTTCTATCTATTTTGCATCCTGCAAAATCTGCATCTGAATAACCAATTAGTTCAAAAGAGAATCCTGTGGATACCATAAGCCCACATTTTGTGTGCCTTTTAGGTACTTAAGGATCTTCTTGGTAGCAATTAAGTGTGATTCTCTAGGATCAGATTGAAAACGTGCACACATGCATACCGAAAACATAATATCAGGTCTACTAGCGGTAAGATAAAGAAGTGATCCAATAATACCCCTATAGTTAGTGATATCAATTTTCTTCCCACTTTCATCTTTATCTAACTTAAGCGTCTGGCTCATTGGAATTTTTGAAGATGATGCATTTTCCATACCAAATTTCTTAATCATATCTCTAGTATATTTAGCTTGGTTTATAAATATTCCATTAGGGAGTTGCTTAACTTGTAATCCTAAGAAGAAAGTTAATTCACCCATCATGCTCATTTCAAATTGATCTTGCATCATTTTCGAAAATTTCTCACACAGTCGCTTATTAGTAGAACCAAATATAATATCATCAACATAGATTTGGACTAAGAGAATATCTTCATTATGGGTAATTTTAAATAACGTTGTGTCAACGCTGCCTTTTGAAAAGCCTTTACCTATAAGGAAGATAGAGAGAGTGTCATACCATGCTCTTGGTGCTTGTTTAAGGCCATAGAGTGCCTTATCCAGTTTGTAGACCATACTTTTGCCATGGTTGTTGATGAATCCTGGTGGTTGCTCCACATAGACTTCTTCTTGGAGTTTACCATTCAAGAATGCACTCTTCACGTCCATTTGGTATACTGTGAACTTGTTGAATGCGGCAAACGCTAGGAACATCCTAATTGCTTCAAGACGGGCTACTCGGGCATACGTTTCATCAAAGTCAATACCCTCTTCTTGACAATAACCCTGAGCGACTAATCTAGCTTTGTTTCTTATAACAATGCCATCTTCATCCATTTTGTTCCTAAAAACCCATCTCGTTCCAATAACTCCTTGGTGAGTTGGTCTTGGTACTAGCGTCCAAACCTTGCTTCTTTCAAATTGGTTAAGCTCTTCTTGCATTGCTTCTACCCAACTTGAATCATTAAGCGCTTCATCCACTTTCTTTGGTTCCATTTGAGATAGGAAACTTGCGAACATGGCCTCAATGTAGCGGACCTAGTTCTAACAGGTGCTTCAATATCTCCAATTACTAGCTCTGGTGGATGATCTCTAAGCCATTTACGGTCTGGTTGGAACGGGTTAAGAGACTCGTGGTTGTTAATCGCTTGATTCTCATTTGTCTCTTGCGTAGACGCTGCATTATTCACAGTTCCAATCTGCTCTTGATGATCATTCTCTTCATGATCATCAGCGATTCTGACATTATCATTTTTGTTAACCTCACGAGTATCCTTAGGAGGAAGTACATGAATCCCATCTTCCTCGTCATCACTATCATCACTAAGGTTGATTTGCGACGCTTGTTGGGAGAGATCTTCAATTCCTACATCATCAGAATTAACCTTACTCGGTTCTTGGTTAGCATCATCAAACACAACATGAATGGATTCTTCAACCTTCGATTTGATCTTATTTAAGATGCGAAAACTCTTTCCATTCTTGGCATAGCCTAGAAAGATTCCCTCATCTGCTTTAGGATCAAATGTCTTTAGGCTGTGAGATCCATTGTTATGAATGAAACATTTTGAACCAAATACATGAAAGTATGAAACGTTAGGCTTACGTCCCTTCCACAACTCATATGGAGTCTTCTCATGTTGCTTGTTAATCATACACCGGTTCTGAGTGTAGCAAGCGGTGTTGATGGCTTCGGCCCAAAACCTTTGAGGCAGCTTGGACTCTGCTAACATCGTCCTTGCGGCTTCTTTAAGCGTTCTGTTCCGTCGCTCAGCAACTCCATTCTGTTGAGGTGTTCTAGGAGCAGAATACTCATGAAGTATTCCTAAATCTATACAAAACTTCTCAACAACTTGGTTAGTAAATTCAGTTCCTCTATCGCTTCTAATTCTTGTCACTTTTAGATCTTTTGAATTTTGCAATTGACGAATTAGCGCTGTGAGCTTGACACTGGTTTCATCTTTGGTTGCTAGAAATTCTACCCATGTATAGCGAGAGAAATCATCAACTATTACTAGCGAGTACTTTTTGCCACTAACACTCATGATTTGAATAGGTCCAAACAAATCTAAATGCAATAGTTCAAGAACTCTAGAAGTAGATAGACATGGTTTCTTTTTGAAAGATGACTTAACTTGTTTACCCATTTGACATGCATCACATAAGCGATTCTTTTGAAAGGAACCTTTAGGTAATCCCTCTACAAGATTTAGCGATATTAACTGAGAGATTGCCTTGAAATTGAGGTGATTCATTTTTCTATGCCATAACCAACCCAATTCATTTTGACTTTTAGCAACAAAGCACGTGGGGTTGTTATCAACTGTAGAATCCCAATCTACTAAATACACATTGTTTGTTCTTTTTCCTCTTAATTTAGTAGACTTAGTCTTAGCGTCGTTAACATAGCAGAAGTCGCTTGAAAATTTTACTTCAAAGCCTTTATCACAAAATTGACTAATGCTTAACAGGTTATGCTTAAGACCCTCAACATAATAAACATCACTAATCATGATGTTCCCCCTATGCATGATACCTATACCTTTGGTTTTACCTTTTGAGTTATCACCGAATATAACTTGAGGACCGTTGGTAGCTTGATAGTTGACTAGAAGATTCTTGGAACCAGTCATGTGTCTTGACGATCCACTATCAAAGTACCAAACTGAAGTATCGGTGCTGGCTCTAGGTACCTGCATGTAAAGGACAATTCTAATTCTTCTTAGGTACCCATGTTGTTTGGGTCCTTCAGCGTTAGTAACCTTGGTTTGAATTAGAACTTTAGGAACCCATATTTACCTGGTCTTCATTGTAGGAATACTAGCCTTCTTGGGTTTCACATTGTGTTGTGTGTGCTTTTTGTTCACCTTGTGCTGTGTGTGCTTTTTGGGTGTGTAATAATATCCTCGATTATAATAATAGTCATAATCATAGTCATAGTCATAATCATCATAGTATTGATGATATGATTTTGACTGTCTTGGATATTGATGCTGGTAAGTCCTTGGCGCTGGCTTGGGTTGCACTTTTGGTGTTTGACGCTTAGCGCTTGATTCACAGTGATTAGACTTGTCCTTGACTTTTTGAGCGTTTGGATGAGTTTGTCTTTGTGAATCATTTGCCTTAGCCTTACCCTTGCCTGAGTCAGCTTTGGCTTTCTCATTTGGCCTCGTACCATTGTCGCTAGGTTCACTTAGCGTTTGACTCTGTGAACTTTTCTCAACAAAGATAACACCCTTTCCTTTGTTGTTTGCCATAACATTGGATTTATTTGGTTGTTTACCGAATTTATTGCATTCTAAACCGGACTTTTCACCAAATAATCTAGTTACCTTAGTCACATTATCTAACTTTCTAGAAGCTTTTGATAATGATGAGATAAGCTGCTCTGATTTAGCAAGTTTAGCGATCAAATCAGCTTCTCTTTTGACTATTATATCAAGATCGCTTTTTAACTGAATAACTTCACTCTCAAGTGATTTGTTCTTCTCAATGCACTGTTTCTGAACTTGCAACTCGGCTTTGAGTGTTACTTTATCACTTTTGAGCGACGAAATAATAGCGAGATCGTTTTGATATATTTTGGCGGCCTCTTGACAATCTTTATAATATTCTTTAACTTTGTCAAGTAATTCATCATAAGAGAGAGGATGATATAATTCATTGGTTACCTCTGGTAGCGAGTCGTCAGACGCTTCATCATCTCTTGCCATGAGACAAATCAATGCTGAGTCGCTTGTAGGCTCATCATCACTACTTTCGTCTGATGATTCCAAATCCTCTTCAGGTGCGGAGAATGGTTCAAATTCCGCTAGCAGACCTTGTTGGCGAAGGTTGCTCCTGAATTGGTTTCTATCCGCATAGTCTTGCCTTGAGGGCTTTGACACATTTGGATAAGGGCAATTTACCTGGTAGTGCCCTGGTTTCCTGCAATTATAACACAAATTAGTTTTCATTTTTTGTTCAGCAGTTAATCGCTTTGAGACTACTGGTGCTGAGAGATTCTGAGTGGGGGATGGAGGCGCTTGATATGGAACTGGCGCTACTGGTTGAGGTGCAGAGTACACTGGCGCTTGATACTGAGGCGCTGGTGCTGGAGGAGGAGTTTGAAATGAATTCTGTCCAATAGGAGTTCTCTTCTCGTATCGTAGAAATTTCTTGAACTTCTTTACCAATAAGGCCATTTCCTTTTCTTCATTTGACTCAACCGGTTTGACCTCAATAACCGCTTTTCCCTTATTTTTGGTGGTAGCGATTAAAGCTCCTGATTCAATCGCTGAAGTCGATGTGTCGCTGACTTCACCTAATTCGAACTCAAATGCCTTTAACTCTGAAAAGACATGCTCTGGGGTAAGTGTCTCCAATGTTTGTGATTCTCTCATAGCAACAGTCTTAATTAAATACTTGCTTGGAAGACTTCTGAAAATCTTGTTGACCATTTCCTTGTTGGTCAATTCCTTGTCTAATGACGTTAACTCGGTAATGAGCAAAGTAAACCTTGCGTCTAGTTGTTCTAGCGTCTCATTGGGCTGCATTTTGAAATGCTCGAATCTTTGCATGGCTATGGAGAGCTTGTTCTCCTTCATTTGTGCTGAACCTTCACACACAATAGCCAATTTATCCCATATTTCTTTGGATGTCTTACATTGCTTTATCTTGTTGAACAATGCATCGTTATCTCCTAACGCTGAGTAAAGTGCACTTCGTCCAACATTATCCAGATTCGCTCTTTTTCGATCATCTGGCGTCCAGTCTAGTTTATTTTTCTCGACATATCCATCTGGAGTGGCTTCATCGGCTCCAGGTGCTCGAGTTCTCACTTGCATGATTTTGATGGGGCCATCTGTAATAACATCACACATTTCATTATCACATGAGCATAAGTATGCGAATGCTCTAAGTTTCCACGAATCATAATTTGATTCTACCAACTTAGGCATTTTGTTAAAAGCCATAATGATATGTTTTGATAAAAAGATTTAAAGCGATTAAGTTTAGAAAGGTGGATCTAAACAAGCAGTTACGCTCGGAAACACTTAGGTTTTTATTTCAACTGCTCTGATACCACTTGGTGGTCCCAAGTAGCATACGAAAGGGTCTAGAAGGGGGGGGGGGGTTGAATAGACCCTGAAGTCTTTTTCGACTTCACAAATTTTCGTATCACTTTAGAAATTTGAACGCTTGGAAAAACTGAGCGCTTGGGTCAGACGCTTCAGAATAGTTAACTTAGACTTAGTGATTTCAGCAGTTTACCAAAGTAGGGCAACGCTTAGATCGCTTAATCAGGGTTAGCACAGCGGAAATAATGTTTAGCGTTCTTTTAGTTGAATTAATCGCTTTGCAATTTTACTTGTCTTTTTCAGAATAATATGAAGTGAATAATATAAGACAATAAAATAAATGACACAATAATTTGTAAGGTTCACTGGGTGATGTAATCCCAGCTACGTCCTTCTTCTCCTTTTTCACTTGGAGGAAATTACTATGATGATTATCAAAGGATCACACAGAAACTTCTACAAAATAGTAATGGATGAAAATGATCTTGGGCTCCTTGATCACACAGACTTCAGCACCAATGAAGATCGTCTTCTTCAAGCTTCTCTCACTCAGAAATACTGCCTGAAAGGTTTCAACAACTTTTCTCACTCAGATGAAAGGTTGAGGTTTATCACTAGGGTTTTGTTTGTTTTAAAGAAGATCAAACAACTTGGAATATCTCAGTTGGAGTTTGGATTTCTTCTTTGGAAGATATTTGAGATATTTGTGACTGTCTGGAATGTAGATAGAAAGCTTGAAAGGTTTTGGCTATGAAGTTTCTAAGCTTTTTCCAGAAAGAATGTACGTAGGATTTTTGGCAATAATTTCTCGTATATTCTTGATGTTGTTATATATTTTGGTTTTCTGGAGTAAGGTCTTTATAGGCAATTTCTTGGGATCTGTCCGTTGGACACATGTAGGAGCGTGCCTTTCACGTAGCGCGTGATTGTACCTAAAATCTGACATTCCTGAAAATTCGCTGGAACCGATTGGACGGGAGCAGCTAAAACTCTGAACGTTCTGACAGTCTGGTCAAAAGGAGGCTTGTCCACAAGTCACAGTAGCTTATCACATTTAATGCTCTTATCAGGCATTTAATGCAATTTGAATTTATTTCCCGTTGGAAATAAATGTCCGTTGAATGATTGCATTTAAGTCCTTCATGACTTGAGGATTTATTTCAGGTGAATCTTCTATAAGTCGCTTGAGTATTTGAACGCTTGATTCATGAATCCTGAACTGCGGTCTCTTAGCGTTTGACAGGCGCTAAGAAGGAATCTTCATCTTCGGTTGACTTCAGACGCTGGTCTTCAACTTCTTCTCAAATAGACTCACCTAGAATTCTATTATTGATTCAGTCGCTAAGACTTAGTCTAAAATCTATGGGGATAAAAATTACAAGCCTAAACAAAATTACAAACTCTTTAAACGCTTTATACAATGATCTATGAAAGCATAAACTTACATTTTATTTGGGGTCTAACATTGAATCCTATCTTGTCATCATCAAAACATCTAACATGAAATTTCCTAACATCGCCGCCTTCTGCCGAGCCAGGACTCCTATGTAACCAACAAGTGTTGCTTTGTTTGGGTTAACTGCTCGGCCTTTCTCATTCCAACCTACAGGTAGCTTTATGCCTTTACTTCTTGCATTGATGACTTTTCTCATAGCCGTGACACCTCTTATTATCTCAGCTTCAACATGTTTATCTGCTCCATGTCCATCCTCCTCGGGAAAGCTTCCAGCATGCTCTGAAGCCATCGACCTACAAAAGTAAAAATTACAGAAGTTAGATTCATATACCAACAACATAATTTTAAACTAGAAGTAATAAAGATTACAAAAATGCATAGTTTATTTCTTGTTAAAGTAAACTCACTTATGAAATCTATGAAGATGCCTTGAATATGCTCTATTTGTTACTTTATTTCATAATTTGAAGATCAGAAAATAAGTCTATTATATAATTATCAAATAAGTTCAAATACCTTTCATTGTTTTTTTTATCGTTGGATTAGTAGTCTTGTGCTTCCCATCGGTACGACCATTTTTTTTAGTACGCCGACGAACTGATGGATTAATCCATATCCCCTTCTGGTGATCTTGTCGCATATACAATTCATCATCACTATCAATTGATTGTGAATCACCTAAGATAGGATTCGATCATCTTCACTTTCTCCATCATCATCCTCAATACAAGTATTTTTGTTTGCCGATAAAACAATGGACCACCTCTTATCAATAGGATCAGTAACAAAAAACACTTGCTCAGCTTGTGATGCCAAAATGAAAGGTTCATCTTTGTATGCCACCCTTTCAAGGTCTACTCGAGTGAAGCCTATTTCATTATTTTGGACACCATTTTTATTGTCAACCCACCTACACCCAAATACAGGCACCCGAAACCAACTATAATTCAGCTCCCATATACGTTCAATCACCCCATAATATGATAAATCGACATAGAAAGGGTTCTTATCTTTCGCACTTGAGATATGCATTACTTGAGCTACAAGACTCACCCCACTATTCTGCGTTGTACTTTGTTCATCTTGGTTTTTTGTATAGAATGTGAGACCATTTGTACGATAACTTGAATAACGATAACCTGAATAACAAAATACTAGTCTGCCCGGACCCATCGACAATCTTGTCAATTTATCTGAAACTGAATTTGGATTCTCTTTCTGTTTCTCTTCAATATGCTTTCGGAACCAATCGATGAAACTCTTGTTATGCTCTCTTGAAATCTAGCTCTCATTTTTATTTAGATTTAATCTTCTAAGTTGGTCCTTGTACTCTTCAACATATAGGTCAACCTCATCGGTGTTGTGGAGCACATATATGTGTGCCTGCTCCCTTTGTGTGTAAGGAACACTAACTAATTGCTTTCCAATTATGCTTTCTCCTTATATTCTTCCTCCCACAACATGAGATTTTGGAACCTCTGCAACGTTAGAATCTGCCAGATATTCTGTGCAAAATGTAATAGCTTCATCAACTATGTACCGTTCAACAATGCAACCTTCTAGTCGACTACGATTTTTAAGTAGCCTTTCAATACCTTCATGTAACGATCAACCGTATACATAGATCTCATAAAAGCCAGTCCACATAGTTGTGTCTCTTTAACCAAGTGAACAGGTAGGCGGGTCATTATATCAAAAAACGTAGCTGAAAAATACATCTCAAGCTCACACAAAGTGATGACAATTTATTTCTAAAGTGCAGACAATTGTTCAAGATCAAACACCTTGCTCCACATTGATTTGAAGAAGAAACACAATCTAGTGATAGCTTCTCTCACCTTTTTTGACAAAATGGCACGTATAGCAATTAGTAGCAAATAATCCATGATTACATGACAATCATGAATCTTCATGTGCTTTCGCTTCAAGTCTTTCATTGATACAAGACTGCTAATGTATGAAGAATACCTTTCTGGAACTTTCACTCAATCAAGAAACTCACATAATGCAATTTTTTCTTTCCTAGATGGAGTGTGAGCTGCTGGAGGCAAATAAGTACCCTTTTCCTTCTTTGTTGGTGCCAATTTACCTTTTATCTTAATTTCAACCAAGTCTAACCTTGCCTTTATTCCATCTTTTGTCTTTCTGGGCACATTTAGAATTGTACCAATGACACTATCAAATATATTTTTCTCAAAATGCATAATATCAAGAAAATGTCTAACTTGTAAGGACTTCCAATACGGCAACTCAAAGAAACTTGACCTCTGTTTCCACTCAGTTTTTGCAAGGTCACCTGCAAAAGTATTTCCAAATTTGATATCCAAGTCTTTTACCTTCTCAAACACCTCTTCACCAGTCAAGCACTGAGGAGCTCGACCTTCTTCTATCTTCCCATTGAAAGCTTTCTTCCACTGATGATATCGATATTTCCGCTTCAGCCATCTCTGATGCCCTCAGAATGCATATTTCTGAGAGGGTGGCAATCAATATTGTTCTGTACTCTTGACACATATGGGGGGTCCATATTGGCCATGTACACCATATCCCTCGAGATTAGATCTTTCCGAAAAATCATTGATTGTTCCAAACAACATGACTCTAAGATTGAAACTTTCTTTTCTGAGCCTATCATATACTTAAATACTGGTCTCTGAAAACACCTTCAAATCCTCAATTAAAGAAGCCAAGTAAACATCTATATCATTTCCAGGTTGTTTCGGCCCAGAAATGAGTATAGGCATCATTATATGCTCTCGCTCCATGCATCACGATGAGGGTAGGTTGTAGATCATCAAAATCATCGGCCATGTACTATGTGAGCTACTTTGCAAGCCATGTGAGTTCATGCCATCTGTAACCAATATAAGGCGTAGGTTTCTTGAATCTTCCCCAAATTTAGGGAAATCATCATTAATCTTTTTCCATAGAGGAGAATCTGAGGGGTGTTGAATCTTGTCACCTTCAATCCCTTCTTCAAGCCTTCTATTAGCATGCCATGTCAAGTCCTTGACAGACTCTTGACTACTGTACATGCGCCTAAATCTAGGTATTATGGGCAAATACCACATTGTTTTGGCAGGAGCAGATCCATTCTTCTTGTACCGTGAGGCGCCACATTTCGGAGACGCCTTCAATGATGCATAGTCATTTCTAAACAATATGCAATCATTGAGACATGCATGTATCCTCTCATATCCCATGCCAATTGAGGTTAACATCCGTTTATCCTCATAAGTATGATTAGGTAACACATTATCCTCGGGTAACATGCTTTTTCATAGACCAAGTAAGTCTGTGAAGCTCTTACCACTCCATCCATTGTTGGCTTTTAACTTGTAGAGGTTTAGGACTGCTTTCAATCTTGTGAATTGATTACCACTATACACTGGTGTCTTTGAATCACTTATCAAATTGTCAAACATTTTAGGACAATTTCGCAAATCCTCCTCAATCACATTTGTCATCTCCTCCAAACGATCAGTCTCATAATCATCCATGTCCAAATCCTGTGATGGATATGATGTACCACCCAAATCATCTAACGTGGCACTGCTTTCACCGTGTCTTGTCCAACATGTGTAGCTTTTATCAATTCCATTACATACCAAATGATCTTCCAAGTTACGTGGACTAATTTTCTTTCCAAAATAACAGCATAAACACGGGCAAGTGATCCTAGTCGGATCTGGTGCATGCTCAACCGCAAACTTGATGAACTCTTTCAGCCCTTTCTCATATTGCTTCGACATACGATCTGCTAAAATCCAACTTCGATCCATCTTGATTCTGATTTATATTCCCTTTTTCTAATTCAAATTTCTCATGTGAGACAACTCTTGTCAAACACTATGAAAGTTCTTTTAATTTTAATTTAATGTTTATTTTAATATTCAGAAGTTATTATTACTTTTTTTATAAATTATTATTCTTGATATATCAAAGTTATTCTTTATATATTGATATTCTATGAATAAAAGGTCAGTAATTCCAATTAAAAGACGAAAGAATCAAGTAGAATGAAAATATTGAAAGAATTTTTTATCGTTAATAAATGAAGTATAGATGAATTTTATAGCATGAGAGGACGCCGTGTACAATATTGATAAAAAAATTTAAGAAGTGTTTATATATTTCGAAACTACTATAGATTTATTTGAAAGTTTTTATTTTTTACATGAATTACTTATTTTACTTATCCATAAAATTGAGCTCACAAAAACGCAATTGACAAAAACTTATTCAAATGCGCGTTATAGTACTTCATTTTCATATATATATATATATATATATCCTCAATTTCTTCATATTACAACCAGTCAAAATCCCCCGTTTTCCCTAGGTTACCCTAATATCACGTTTGGATCCATAAAATTGAGCTTATAAAAATGAAATTGACGAAAAATCTATTCCAATTTGCACTACAGATTTACGGTACTTCAATTTCATATCCACATCTTCAATTTCATATCCACATCTTCAATTTCTTAATCTTAAATGCTATCTTGTATACCCAAACAAGAAATTAATCATCTACACAACAAAAAGCCCTAGATCCACGAATTCTAGCTAAAATCATAGGTACAACAAACAATTCATTGTAGAAAAACCTAGATTTCAATTGAGCTCACAAAAACGCAATTGACAAAAAATATTTTAAATTAATAACGAAAAATAATATATAAAACTTGATGTGACATCACTAATCACAAAATCTTACACGATATCGACATCTACAACAGAAAAATGTCTTATGCAAAAATGAAACCGAACATATTTTCATTCTTGATACATTACCCAGTACATTTTCTCAAAATTTATGTCCCCAAAACACATGAAAATGAAACCAAACAAAGCGTTGGTTCTTTCTAAAAGTCAATAGTAAATATGAAGAAGGTATACTAATTTTGAAAGTATTCTAATTTCGAAACCAAATGCAAACTTTCAAGCTTCGCAAATCAGACCACATGAACACGAACAAACAAATAAATCAAGAGAAAACTAAGGAGCTCATTTTCTACTAACTCAACTTTGGCCTAGTCAATTGCAAAAGTTATGCACATCAACCATTTTTTTTTTTATGTCACGTGAACAACACCAACTTTAAACCCTACGTGTCATCAGATAAATCACTAATTTATTCATTCCACATTAACAAAAAACAAAAAAAACTCAATACAATAAAACAGTTGCAAACTCTTTTATTCACATTGAAATTTCCAATCACTCAAATATACATACACCCACACATATGTACATATACATGCAAAAAACAGAGCACACAGAAATAGAACGCAATACATACCGGATGATTTTGAAGCGAAGCAGCTAGAATTAGATGAGCATAAACAAGCGAATGACTGAATTTTGGTCCAGTAAAAGAGCTTCTTCTCGAATTCGGATATTTAATGGTGTCTACACAAAAACAGATTCATCATAGATATCCAAAATTTATTACATAGAGAACAAATAAGAGGGACTTAGAACCAATCCCCATAATCAATTTCACTGCGTTTCAACCTATACATATATATGTAAATATGTATCTCTTTTGTTTTTGTAGTGAGAGAGAAAAACAGT
The DNA here is from genome assembly GCA_019426215.1 of Buddleja alternifolia. Taxonomy (NCBI): domain Eukaryota; kingdom Viridiplantae; phylum Streptophyta; class Magnoliopsida; order Lamiales; family Scrophulariaceae; genus Buddleja; species Buddleja alternifolia. The sequence continues at coordinate 39,681,571 of CM033390.1, read as the reverse complement.
GGAGGGAGGGGGGTAGGAGAAGAGAGTTGTGCGGCGGGTTGGCAGGTGGAAGTGGCGGAGCTTTTGCAGTGGGTTAGCAGGTGGTGTGCGGCGGCAGCAAGTGGAAGTGGCGGAGCTTTTGAGAGTGAGAGAGAGAACAGACTAACAGAGAGAGAGAGAGAGAGAGAGAGAGAGAGAGAGAGAGAGAGAGAAGCAGCTGCGTGCATTTTGAATGAGAGAGGGTTTCTAATTTGATGTTAACTTTTTTTTTTGGCCAATTACAGCGGTTCTTATGTGAACCGCTGTAATAGGTGTAACCTGTTACAGCAGTTCTTACATGAACCGCTATAATAGGTCTATTACAACATTTTTCTTATAACTTCTGTAAAGGGCGCTGTAATAGCCCATTTTTGTAGTAGTGTAATTAGGATTTAATAAATATGAAAATAACATTACAATATATATATATATACATACAAAAAATCTGAATATTTTTTCTTTTATCAAAATAAGAAATCTAAATATTATTTTTTTATCAGAATAAGAAATCTGAATATATATCGTACATATATATATATGTATAATATAAATCCGACAATATACTTAGTACTAGAATAATAGATCAAAAATTATACATATGAGTGGTGTACATTTAGGTGGAAAATTAGGGTTTGTGAAGAGAGTCGATATATATATTGCATATATATATATATATTGCATTAGTTGTGGCTTGGGCTTGGGCTTAGGTTTTAGTTTTGGGTCTGGGTTTGGGTCTTGCTTAATGTTTAGGTCTGGGTCTATACCCAAACTTAATTTTTGGGTCTGGGTCTTGCCTACCCATTGCCATGCCTGAGTGGGGGTTATGCACCAAGATATTTATTCAAATTTTCTAAGTGCTTTTGATCCCATCAATCAAAGCAGATTTCACCCATATATCGTTAAAGGGTTGCAAGGTGGAATGCAACTGTTAGATTGATAGGAGTCGATGGACCTAACTTCAGATAGATTACAACCTACACATCGTTAAAGCATTGCGGTCTTGTGATCTATGAGCCAAATCAAGATTGAACCGCTTGTTTTACAAAACTGGCAAGGATTGCCACTTTAATAAATCTAGTGAGACATATATCGTTAAAGGGTTGCAACTCACCAGATTCATTAAAGAACTCAATCACTCACTACGAAATCTTTCCAACAAGATTTTTGAATATTACAGTGGGAGTGCAATGATTCCAAAAATATAGTGGGAGCCAAGTCAAAAATCAAAGTCCTATTTTTAATTGGTGTACAACATAATAACCTAGTTGAATATCTCTTTATTTTCTGCAGTGTATATCTCTCTGTCAGAATGGTTAATAACCCATTAGCAATTTTGCTTGATAAAAACGTCCTCACTGGATCCAATTTCATCGACTGACTTAGAAACGTAAGGATTGTCCTCAATTTTGAGTCGCTTGAATACGTCTTGGAGATAAACTGTCTCTTAGTCCCATCAATAGATGCGGATGAAAACATGCGTATTTTCTATATGGACTGGGTCTTGAATAACTCACGAGTCAGAGGATATATGCTTAGCTCAATGAGTAGTGAGCTTCAGAGCTCCCATGAAAGAATGGATAGTGCCAAGACTAAATTGCTACATCTCAAAGAGCTATTTGGAGAGCACAGTAGGACTGTTCGATATTACATAACGAGGGATCTCTTCAGGGCTAAGATGAATAAAGATGACAACATGGCTGACCATGTAGTAAAAATTATTTTCATGATATAGAGGTTGCAATCTGTGGATTTCCACATGGAAATCTTCAAACCGACCTCATTCTTTAGTCACTCCCCGAATCCTTTTCTCAATTCATTGTTCTATGACTATATTTTCTACTTCTTGAATTCTAGACTCTGGAGCTAGTGCTCATGTCTGTTTTAAAATAGGATCTGGAAAGGAGTAGGAAGCTAGAGGATCGAGAAGTGATGATCAACGTTGGCAGCAGACACAGTATAGGAGCCATCCAAATTGGATCTACTTCTCTTATTTTATCTCCTGGACATTTAGTTACATTAGATGATTACCTTGTTTTGCCTAATGGGCTTACAAATATTTGTCCTATTCCTGCCTTGGTTAAGATAGGATATAGTTTTTATTTTATGAACGATGTTTGTGATATTTATTTTAGAAATAAATACATTGGATTTGCATCTTTAATAAATGGTTTATATTACTTAAATGTCCAGAATAGATGTACTATAAATACTATCACCAAGAATAGTGGTATGTCTAGGACAAACTAAAGATTTATCTGGCACCTAAGACTAGTTCATGCTGGAGAGTACATAATTTGCGAACTTGAGAAAGATGGGCTTATAAGCACATTGGGTTTGGGCCCATTGCCCACTTGAGAATCTTCTTTCAAAGAAAAAATGAGTAGGTCCTCCTTCACAGGGCATTTTGAAAGAGCCAGTGTAATCCTTGGTTTAAAACATACCGATGTCTGTGGGCCCTTCAGGGAAATGGCCCGCAAAGATTTTCAATACTTTATAACATTTACAGACGATCATTCTAGGTATGGTCTTCTATACTTAATGAAGTACAAGTCTGAATCCAAAGAATTCAAGGCCTTGGTTGAAAACCAAACTAGAAAAAGTTTTAAGACACTCTGATCAGATCGAGGAGGAGAATATATGAGTGTTGAATTTAGGGAGTTGTTATTAGAAGATGGAATAATATTACAGTTAACTTCTCCATGGACTCCACAAATAAATGGGGTGGCTAAGTGACGGAACAAAAATTTATTAGATTTGGTTAATTCAATGCTCAACTACACGAATCTACCAATTCATTGTGGGATCATGCATTATTACAACAGCAAACATCTTGAACAGATGTCCATCTAGGTATGTTTTGAAAAATCTTTATGAGATATGGAGTGGAACGACGGCTAGTCTTAAAAACATAAAGATATAAGGTTGTCTAGCCTATGTGAAGAAGACAAAGATGGAGAAAATGGACCAAAGATCCCCGAAGGGACGTTTCATTGGTTTTCGAGAAGATTCGATGGGATACCTCTTTTTCTTGCACAATGATCAGAGGATCATTGTAACTTTACATGCTTACTTTCTCGAAGATGTGTTCATTCGAGAAGGAGGTGCCGGAAGAAAGATTGTTTTGGTTAGAGACCACTATTCATGAAACACGAATTGAACCAACCCAAATGCAACCACCATCACGCAGATCGAGTAGAGTATCTCTGCTGCCTGAGAGATATAGTTATTTGCTACAGGGAGAGCATAATCGATATGCCGTAGCAAAAGGGAACTATGGAGATGACCCATTTACTTTTGATCAGGCAATGGCATAGATAGACTTTGTGAAATGGCTTGAGGTTATGAAAACAGAGATGGATTTGATGTATTCGAAGCAAGTCTGAACTCTTGTGGATTGCCCCATGGGCCTTCCAGCAATAGGATGCAAATGGATTTATAAGAGGAATATTGGTTTGGATGGCAAGGTGGACACCTATAAGGCCATGCTAGTAGCGAAAAGGTATAGTCAAAAGGAGGATGTTGACTATGAGGAAACCTTCTCGATAGTAGCGATGATCAAACCCATCAGGATTCTGCATGCTCTAGCCAAACACCTGAATTATGAAATCTGACTAATGGATGTGAAGAACGTATACCTCGAATAAGACATGGAACAACACAAAGGTTTCATATCAAAGAAAGATTTTCATAAGGTGTAAATTGAATTGATCCATTAATGCAAGCATCACGGACCTGGAATCTCCATTTTGATGAAGAAGTTAGGAACTATAGTTTCATCAAGAACAAAGATGAACCATACGTTTACAAGAAAATCTGTGAGAGCAAAATATCATTTCTGGTATTATATGTAGAAGACATTCTACTTATAGGAAATTATATAGGCATATTGACCTCGGTCAAAATACGGCTCTCAAGCACGTTTTTCATGAAATACATGGGATAAACAACCTACATCCTTGGAATTCTCATATATAGGGATAGAGCGAATAGGAAGATGGGGCTTTCCCAATCCCTCTACTTAGAAAAGGTTCGGAATGGAAGATTCTAAGAGAGACCTGTTGCTCATGAGATATGGACTTCACCTGTCCAAATTGATGGGCCCTTAAACTTAGGAAGATTGAAAGGTGATGGTTTCCATACCCTATGCATAAGCAGTAGGGAGTGTCATATATGCTATGTTATGCAAGAGACCAGACATTACCTATACTGTGAGCATGGTGAGTAGGTTTCAAGCTAACCCAGGTGAAAAGCATTGGATTGCGGTGAAATGTATCCTTAAGTACTTGAAAAGAACTATGAATATGTTTCTCACATATGGAAACAGAGAATTGAAAGTGGATGAATACACTGACTCAGACTTTTAGTTAGATGTTGATGATCATAAATCCACTTCTAGGTTCGTGTTCACTTTGAATGGAGGAGTAGTGACTTGAAAAAGTTCGAAGCAAAGCACAACTGCTTATTCCACCACTGCAGCTGAATACGTGGCTGCCAAAGAAGCTATTTGGATAAGGAAGTTCATAGGTGAACTTCAAGTGGTTCCTAGTGTGGAGCTCCCGTTGCCACTCTTCTGTGACAACAATGGAGCCATCGCGTAGGCTAAGGAACCAAGGTCTCACAATAAATCCAAACATATAGAGAGAAGATATCACATCATTAGAGAGATCGTTGGAAGAGGTGACATCTCCGTGTAAAGAATAGATTCAGCAGATAACGTAGCTGACCCACTCACCAAGACACTATCACAGGCGATGCTAGAGCGACATCTGGAAAAGATGGGTATTAGATACCATAGCGATTGTCATTGAGTGCAAGTGAGAGATTGTTAGGATTATGCCCTAGAGGCCAACGAGGAATTAGAGGATTTTCCATTTTGTTGTACAAACAATATTTTGAGTTAATATATGGCAATTTATCTTTGTTCATATAATTCTTAATGGCATTAACAAGTGTTGAACATATAAGTCCAAACGTAATCAAGAGAGACCTTCTACTCTTTAAGGAGAGCGACACTAGAAGTGTTGATTCCTTGATTACTCAAAATGGGTTCGCAAGTCGAAGAGTCTTAATTAGGCATTATGACCAAACTTGTATGACGCAAGCTTTGACAAAGAGTGTCAATCGGTCACTAGGTAATAGTGGGATCTTGTGCCATAAATATGTCAATGAAATTGACATATTTGAACACAGCTCGCCGTAATCCAATCACGTGGGTATTTACTCAGTAACTGTAAATGATTGAATTACTAGTCATAATAGCGTACGTGAGCCTTAGACCTGAGGACTCACGAAAATTGTACTTGGGACACTAGACGCGTCATTAGAGTAGTCAGACCCATTTAACCTTTGGTGGGGTCGGCCTCGAAGTACAGTCTTAGTGGGCAAGTAGAAATTGTTCGGTGACTGCCAAAATCGAATTCACTATCTCGAGTATTAAACGCGTTAACGTTTTGTGCTATCATAGGTAAATGAAATGACAAATCTTTGGCCAAAGAAGATAAACTAACTCGTGTGCAACATGAGGGGTAGTTTGGTAAATTCATCTTATTATGCTTTATTAAGCACAACATCGACGCTTGTGAGTTTGACATATTCGATGACTCTCACTCGATCAGGATGTTACAGTCAAAGGCTTATACTCACATGGTGTCTGTGATCTAAAGGTTCGTATTGATCAAATCATTTTAATTCCGATTGATTTTCGATGTGGTTCCACGAGACTGGCTAGGTGACACCCACATTTTTTGTTTCCTCCCATTGCTAATTGAGATGAACCTAGAGTGTCGCGCTTTCATGAAAATAAGTGAAGTAAATCTCTAGCTATTAAATAAGGTTAATTAAGTAATTTTTCATTCGATGAAAAAATAAATTTATTTAATTAATTTGATTTATTGAAATAAATTAAAGAGTGAATAATAATTAATTAGATTATTTTATTATTTCTTCCTATTAGTATACGTTATTATTTGGATTAATTAATGTATCTAATTATTAATTAATATTATATGTTAATTAGATTAATATATGGTGAACTTTATTAATAAGTGGATTAAGTTGAAAGTCAACTTAGCCCACTAAAGATGATACAGGCGTGTATAATGTGGAAGATGGGCATACAAAATTAATTAATTCCTACCCCATCATCTCATTTAAATACACTCCTAAGATGATTAACCAACATAGAAGTCATAACACAAGACAACAAGAAGAGAAAAATTACTTTCCCCTTACCTCACTAGCCATCGACCTCATCTATGCCAGAGAAAGAGGATTTTTTCATCAAGCTAATTTCCAGAGTGATAATTTAAAGATAGGAGTCCAGGGTTGCTGCTGATACTATAGATCAAGAATGTTACACGCTTCAACGAGGTTGGTACTTGGTAGCTTACTTTCGATTTTATCAAATTGTAAAAAAAATCATTGGACCCCAAAAGTGATACGATTGTGAATCTGAATATGTTTTTCTTTCCGCTGCGCATAAACCAGGATTCACAACAGGAATATGAATATACCAAGTATTGGCTATCGTGTCTAAACAGTGAAAATAAGGAGATATCACTTAATATAGCCCAAGTTGCCTAAATTGTCCGGGCCCTTAGAGCATATAAGTTTTACGGGAAGGGGGACTTCTACATGCTTGTAGGATTGAAAAAGTGGAGTATGTGCGTGTGCGCTGCCTGCTCACTTGTCGCGACACAACCAGGAAGGGGCCAAGCCGTAGGTCCTCCCCCAATATATCTTTTAACACAACATAAGTTTAACTTATTTAATTATATATTATTTTCCATCCACATTCAACAAGTTGTATGGGACACGTGTGATAATCATTTGATATGAAAGCTCCACGTGTCAACAAGTAAATGGCCACTGATCAATTGATCACATCCATACAGTAAAGAGTTTGCAATCGTACAAACACGATGTACATGGACCAGCTGGTTTGTCCAATAGCACTTGACACATGTCCAGAATAGGTGAATCCATTTGCACCAAAATACACAATTTTTGAACGCTCCACATATCAACAAATGAACCGGCGCTGATTGTATTAATAATTAATTTAATCTAGCCTTTTAAAAAAGTTAGTGTTGTTCATTGTATTTTAAGAGTGTGAATGGTAGGGAATGAATTACATTTCTTAACTTTTGTGGTGACTGAAGTAACCAAAAAAAATTAAGGTTAATTAAATAAATAAACCGATTGTATTAACACTTAATTAATCTAGCTTTCTCAAAATTAATATTGTTTAATTGTGTGTACCATTATAATAAATTACTTTATTCATTGTATATATATACTTGAAGCGGTTCGTTTTTACACTAAGAAAGTCCTGCAAATTCAAACGCGACTTTATTTATATGAGTATGAGAAGTCTAATTTTAGAAGACAAATAGTTTCAAGAATAGTAAAGAATTTCGAATAAAAACTAGTAAGAAGAACACTTAAATTTCCATTACTTTTATTTTCGACTTTCTCTTGAAGAAGATGAAGAAATACAATAATATTACACTCTTTTCTCTCAATCGTGAATCTAACCCAACAAATGATGAATTTTCTCCTATTTATAGACCAACATGGCTGATTTTTCTCCCCATTTTGTTAGGGTTGGGCTATTTTCCCACACTAGGGGGGATGTGGAATCATCCTCCCTCTTTTGACGGATATTAGGTAAGATTAGATATGTTCTTGAGCTATGTCTTCCATTATTCCTCTCAACTATCGTTCGGCTTCTTTATGACTTACTCAGCTATCCTTCTTAAATGGACAATCAATGCTCCGACTTCTAGGCTTCCTTTGAGCCCTTTTTCATGAAGCCTCCTCCGAACATTTGGGCCTCCATCTTATTTTTAGCTCACTGCTTCATCCTTCGTTTGGGCCCATCTTTTAATAAAGCCCCAGACTATGTCGTAATAATTTACGGGCATATCACAAGTCCCCCTACTCTTGAAAACTTTGGAATAAAAAGGCTCAAAAAGTCTTGAGAGTAAAATAAATTGTCATAATTCCAAAGAGGGTTTGATCCTTTTTGATACGTTGACTACCTCGTTAAAAACCTTACCCGGAAAAAACCAATGGGAAAAACCAAGGCTAAAGGAAAAAGAGTGCAGGGTGTGTCAATTCCTCCTTGTGACCTTAAGGTGGATTCATGGGCTACTCCATGAGCCCTAAATGACCGATTTTTTTTTGGGGGGGGGGGGGGGGGGGAGAGACCAAAAATTCCCCCTTCTTATTCTTCTTGTTTTCTCTCTCCTTTGTTTCCTTCATTTCATATATTACATTGAGGCAACACGCCTTTTCCATCAACTAGCTTTAAAATTTTCCTCGTGTTTTGTTGTTAGGCGAGTATTTTGGTGGTGATGCCATATCCCAGCTTCGTCGTACACTATCTGAGGCCATCGATGAATCTAAGAGAGATGTTAGCTTAAAGGAGCAGCTTTCATCCAAATCTAAAGAGCTGGATGGAGAGCGCATTTTGAGAAAGAACTTATCCGCCAAGTTGGATCAGCTAATGAAGGATCTCGCCCAATTTCGGGCAAATCGTGTCGATGAAGTAAGAAAGAAACTCCAGGTAGCTCACTAGGGAGCCACTGAGGGTTTCTCCCACTTCTCTGCCAGGCAGGTCTTTTCAGAATCTTATTACCAGCGTAAGCAAGAAAAATATCTAACGTCTAACGACTTCTCTGAAGTATTGACGGGTTTAGCTCTCCCATATTGTTATCTTGGATTATCTACGTTCATAAAGCAATTTATAGAAGTTCGTCGTCTGCCACCCACGATAAATGTTTATTTTCTTCAAGAGAGAGCAGGTTTATCTGATGCTCCAAATCCTGGTGAGGAGGAATCCATGCACATTTTGACGGCTATGCTGTGAAAAGTGCCGATGGACAGGCTGTTGGACCTTGCTAGCAGGGATATTGTTTTGGAGACAACCTTGAGCAATCCCACAGATGAGAACGTTGATGGGCGATGCGATATTGAAAATGATCAAGCTGCAACTGAACTTTTATTTTGAGGCTTTAAATGAGCTTTACTTTGAGGTTGCTGAAAAACTTTTCTCTGAGGCTGCTCATGATCTTTATTTTGAGGTTGCTGATGAGCTTTCCATTCAGGAGGCACTTGAGGTACCTGAAGAGGCAACTTTGACATGAATTAATACTCGTAGTGCAAACGCTTTCGCATTGATTTTGCCATTTTTCTTCTTTTGAACCTGGCTTTGATGACATTGTCTTTAGCACCTTGTTTTGGATACTTTCCTCATTGCATTAGTGTTTTGTGCATTAGTGTTTTGAGAAATACATCCTTTGTGAGTTGTTGCGTATTAGCAATGAATGCTTATGAGATAGCACTGACAGGCAAGCTGCTGAGCCAATGATTTATGATGTTTCTTTAGAGACCATTCTGAACATTCCTATGGATGGAGAGGCTGGAAACGAGATGGCTAAAAGGCAGGCGGCCTCTGAGCCCTTCTTTAAGCAACTGAAGAACTTGCAACTCAGGCCTTCTTCGTAGTGATATTTAGCTATTCCTTTCATTTGTTTTCCTTTCTTCAAAAGGTTATCATAGCACGTTCTTAATATTTCCATTTGAACTTTTTATCGTAATGCCCGCTTTTGAGGCATAGATTTCGTATTCACATTCTAAGGATTTTTTTAATTATTTTCTCATATGTGTCCTTTTCTCCATATTTATATATGTGCTTATTTAATGTCAATACAACTGTAATATTTTTCCAGCTATTAGACATGGTAAATAAGAAATAAATAAATATGACTAATAAAAATGAATGCTTAAAGGAAATACTTTCCAATGTATAAGGGAATACTCTGCCTTCGGGAGGCTTTACAGCTTGCTTTAATTGAAGATGTCTCTCTTTTTTTCCCGCCTGCTGGTGCTTGCAATCAATGTGGCTCTTTCAGGTGCTCGAAATAAATGAGGCTTCTTTAAGTGCTTGAAATAAACGAAGCTTCTTTAGGTGCTTGAAATAAACGAGGCTTCTTCAGGTGCCCGCAATCAACGGGACTTTTTTCAGGGTGCTCGCAATCAATGAGGCTTTTTTAAGGTGCCCGCAATCAACGGGCTTTTTTCAAGTGCCCGCAATCAACGAGACTTTTTTCAGGTGCCCGCAATCAATGGGGCTTTTTTCAGGTGCTCGCAATCAAAGAGGCTTTTTTAGGTGCCCACAATCAACGAGACTTTTTTCAGGTGCCCACAATTAACAAGACTTTTTTCAGGTGAGGCTTTTTTCAAATGCACGCAATCAATAGGACTTTTTTTAGATGCTCGCAATCAACTAGGCTTTTTTAGGTGCTCGCAATCAACGAGGCTTTTTCTTTTGCAATGAAATGTACAGTAAATGAACATAAATGATTATTGAAGACAAAGATGCTTTTATTGGCATAGAATGCTTGACATGCTTATCATAAAAGTGACAGAATGGAAAGGTACAGAAATGATTATTGAAAACAAAGATGCTTTATTGCCATAGAATGCTTGACATGCTTATCATAAAAAGTGACAAAATGGAAAAGAACAGGTACTAACAAAAGGAAAAGTTTATTCAATTGAAAATTCTAAATTACTAATTTTATTCATCTTTCCTCATACGTAGAATCTCCTCAGGTTCTGCATATTCCAAGGCCTAGATATCATCCTTTTGTCCATGTCTTCTATCATATAAGCACCATCTAAAAGGACTTGTACTACTTCAAATGGACCCTCCCATTTAGGTCCTAGCTTTCCTACTGGTTTCAGAATATCAGCTCTTCGGAGAACTAAGTCCCCCACTTGCAATTCTCGGTTGAGAACTCTTCCATTGAAGGCTGTGGCAATTCTTTGTTTGTACTTTGACATCCTTAGGTAAGCAGCCCTCCTGGCTTCCTCTATCACATCTAAACTTTCTCTCATTAGCTCTTCATTCTTCTCAGGGTTGTAATACCTCACGCGATGCGTGACCATATTGACTTTGGGTGGAATTACGACGTCGGTCCCGTATACAAGGCTGAAGGGCGTTTCACCCGTGGTGCTGCAAAGGGTGGTACGGTATGACCAGAGGACACTGAGTAACTCGTCTACCCAGGAACTTCCTCCTCCTTGGATCCTGGTCTGCAGGCCTTGCAAGAGGATCCTATTAATCACTTCTACCTGACCGTTACACTGTGGGTGCCCTACTGCAGTAAACAGTTGCTTTATACCCAGGTCTTCGCACCAGTCTTGAATTTTTGTTCCTTGAAATTGTCGCCCATTATCTGAAATGATTTCTCGAGGGATCCCAAACCTAAAGAGTATTGACTTTTTCAAGAATCTGATTACCTCTTCTTTGCTAATCTTGGCCAGAGGCTCGGCCTCAACCCACTTGCTGAAATAGTCAACCGCCACCAATAAGAACTTCTTTTATCCTACCGCTAAAGGGAATGGTCCATCTATATCTATCCCCCATCTTGCAAAGGGGTATGGTGATCCCATGACTCCCATCGGTCCTGCTGGTTTGTGAAGGGGGGTAGTATGCCTTTGACAATGCTTACATCTCTTTACCAGATCTTTTGTGTCAGCCTTCATGGTGGGCCAAAAATAGCCAGCCCTGATTGCTTTGGCTGCAATAGCAGTCTCCCCAGCGTGGTTGGAACAAAGTCCTCCATAGATCTCCTCTAAGATGAGCACTCCATCATTCTAAGAAAGACATCGGCCTTAAGTATGGTTGTGTAAACGATCTCTTATACAACCCTCCATCTAAGAGGGTATACCTCCAAACTTTGTATTGCATACGCGCGGCCTCCACTTTATCATGGGGTAATTTTCCTTACTGTAGGTAGCTTATAATAGGTTCCCTCCAGTCATCACCTTCTTCAACAGTGCACACAAAATCCTCTGCAGTGGCATTGGGCATTGACTGTATGGTGACTCGTGTTGTGTGGCAGTCCACAAAAGCACTAGCTAGCCTGGCTACCTGGGCTTCATATTGTCTTGCTACCTGGCAGGCCACCAGTTGTGAATCCGAGTAAACCACTAAGTGTTTAGCTCCAGCTTTCAGAGCCATCCTTAAACCAATGATTAGGGCTTCATACTCAGCTTCATTATTAGATGCTCTGAATTCGATTTTTACCTCATACTCTAACTCATTGCCCTCGGGAGTCATTAACACTATCCCTACTCACTTTTCGGCCATCGTTGAGGAACCGTCTACTTGTAAAAACCAGACCTTCCTCTCTTTCTGTACTGAAAGTGCTTTGGCTTTGATGGTCGGCCTAGGGGAATAAGAGATATCGAACTCTACCGCCCACTTTATCATTCTTCTAGACACTTTTGGACGGCCTAGAATTTGCTTCAAAGGATGATTAGTGCGAACCTCCACATTGTATGTCAAGAAATAAGGCCTCAGCTTCCTTACGGTGGTTACCAGAGTGAAAGCAACCTTTTCAATCTCAGTGTACCTTGACTCGGCATCTCGTAATGTTCGGCTTACATAATATATAGGTTTTTGATCCTTCTCTAATTCCCTTATGAGGACTGAGATGACGGGGTGCTCTGGGATGGCTAAGTACAAGTATAGAGTCTCCCAATGCACTGGTTTCGTTAACAAAGGCAGATTAGCAAGGTATGTCTTCAATTCCTGGAAAGCTGCTTGGCATCCTTTGTGTAAAGCTCTTTCATAAGCTCGCCTTGCTCTATGTGAATCCCTATTAGTAGGTACCCTAGATATCATTTTGATGACTCCTTTTCTGGCTATCCCCTTTTCCTTCACAGGCTCGTTTCTTCCTTGGCCACCTTGAAGATTTTCCAGGAGAGGAATCTCCTCATCTACCATCCGCCAGGCGGGCTGGTGATAAGGGTGATAACAAGCGTGACCGGGACGCTGCAGGGAGCCCTCATAGGACAGCTAAAGAGAAAACTCATGTGCTTCCAGACTCTTAGCCCGCTCCTCAGCTATCCCATGAGCGTGTCTCCCAGTGATCTTTGGATGAATTTATTCTTCCCGCTAAGCGATCTTGCGGTTCTTTCAGCCATGAACCTTCAGCTGGCTCCCATTCTTAGGAGAGACAGTCGTCGGTTTCTTTATTCTTAGGTGGTAGCAAGAAAATAGCTGGTGATCAGCTAATGGGAATGATTTCCCCACACGATCATCGGTATTTGAGTGATCTTTTCGATGTTACTCTCCTAAAAGACTTTGCTTTTGCCACCATGTAGGTATGCTCATTTCTTGACATTAGTAATTGATTAATGATAGTAATAACTTTGTTTATTGTCATCATTCGTTGTGCTATGGTCTGCCTTCATTTTCATATTCCTTTCTTGTTTTCTTCTAATATGCGAGTATACTGGGCGGTGACATGATGAGTCGACTTCACTACCGACTCTCTAATCCCCTTAAGGCTTTTAAGAAGTTTACTGAGTGGGAGATGCAAGTCCTTTCATTGGCTAGTGATTTTAGCAAAAGAACGTATCTTGAAGAATGAATTGTCTTCTGAGCTTGAGTATTTGAAATAGATCATGTCTATGAGATTGAGCAGGCTTGTCAGGCAGCTCGAGAGAAAGTAAATGGAGAAGCGGTGACAAAATTTTCACACTCTATCAAGGGGCTTGCTTTATTGGAAGACAATCATCAGCGTTGTCTTGAAGACTTCTTGAAGTCCCCCAAGTTTAAAAAGTTGTTGATTGATCCCACCCTTCAGTATTATTATCATGGATTCCGCTCGTGTATGAAACAAGTGGTAGGAGCGGGGCATCTGCTTCCCACGACAGATATTTCTTTTCTTCAAAAGGGAGCTGGTTTAGATGATGTGCCGAAGCCTGGCAAGGTGGCACTGGTATTTCTTATGCTAGCTGTTGGGAAGGTTGATGAGCCTACTGGTATTGATGTTAGATATAGTACAGAGGGGCGATCTGTTAAGATCGTTGATCACGATGCTACTTTGAAGGATCAAAGTCATGTCAATGGCGAACAGATGTTCCTACTGACCAACTAGCTGGGGTGCATTCTCCAATGGAGTCATGCTCGATAGCATGTTGTAGGGCACGGAGTGTGCATGTTGTGCATTCTACAATGGCGGCATGTTACGAGCCTCCTCTTTCAACTTGTTTCTCTTTGCCCATACGTCCACTTCCGTATACCGGCGATATAAATTTTGTAGTCCCCCATGTTAATAACACTAAGTTGTGTATTCTTCAATGGCGGCATGCTCTAGGCCTCCTCTATCAATTTTTTGCTCTTCACCCACGGCAGGTCCATTTTTAGGTAGTGCCATGCTTTGCCAGGTGCCAGGGAGCACCGGACGCATGTACACTAGCTAAGGAGCAATCCCCCTAGCATATAGCTCGAGGAGATGCCGTCAGGTGCAACAAGTATGTACTCCCGCCGTCCTTCTTCTCCTTCATGCTCCTTGCCAATTACAGTTCCATTTTCTTGTACCGGCAGCGTAGGCTCGGTAACTCCTTGCGACGGGGGTGCTTTCGGCCCGGGTGCTCATAAGGGATAGATGATAAGAGAGAGGGAAAGTTAAATCTGGTGCATATGCCATCGCAGTCACCTGTGAAGGGAATGACACTCCTGATACAGCTGATAAGTGTGCTAGCGGGAAAACTCCTGGCACGTACACCTTCAAAGTCACATGTGAAGGGAATAGAGCTCCTGGGATAGCTTATAGGAGTGCTGGCGGGATAACTCCCGGTGCGTACGCCATCGCAGTTACCTGTGAAGGGAATGAGGCTCCCAGGATAGCTGATAGGTGTGCTGGCGGGATAACTATACATCATCGCAGTCGCCTGTGAAAGGAATGGCACTCCTGCTGATCAGCTAGCTAAGACACATTTGTCTATTGGATACCACCTTGGGTTCACATCAGGGAATGTGGGACATGCGTGGCTAGATTCTATCCAAAACTCCCGGTACGCCGGTCTTCTCCATGTCTAGGTCTCATGCTAAGATTTTCTTCCATATCTTTGGGCGCTATTTCTCAAAGGATCCCATCTGAATACGACTTTGCTTCCTTCTAGAAAGTTTTAAATCTTCTCGTGATCTTTTCATTCCAATTATTCTTGACCGAATCTAAGACTTGTAACTTGATTTATGATTTTTTTCACTGAAACTACGCAGCCCAGTTCACAACAGAATTCTTCTTCATCTTCACCAACACTTTCGAGCCTCCATACTTCCGAACTGGATCTGTACGTCTTCATAACAATTGTAGGTATTTGTCTTTTCTTTCCAGTCGCGTAATAATCACGAAAAACGGACGTATGTAACTCCAGATATGTCAATATTTCCAAAACTGCGCAAAATCGCCTAATTTGATTGAAAATAACTCTTGTCACTCCAAAATTGAGATTTCCACATTAGGAAGTGGAAAAGAGTGAGAAGCCTATAAAATTCTGGATTTTCTTCAAAATTTGTCATCATAACTCATGTCTTCAACTCAAAAATTTTCCACAGACAGCGCCACTTGATGCGGTTTGCTTTTACACCTATAAAGTCCTGCAAATTTAAACGCGACTTTATTTATGAGTATGAGAAATTTAATTTTAAAAGGCAAATAGTTTCAAGACTAAGTAAAGAATTTCGAATAAAAACTAGTAAGAAGAACCCTTAAATTTCCATTTCTTTTATTTTCAACTTTCTCTTGAAGAATATGAAGAAATACTATAATATTACACTTTTTGCTCTCAATTGAGAATCTTACCCTACAAATGATGAATTTTCTCCTATTTATAGACCAACATGGCCAATTTTTCTCCCCATTTTGTTAGGGTTGGGCGATTTTTCCACACTAGGGGGGATGTGGAATCATCTTCCCTCTTTCGATGGATATTAGGTAAGATGAGATACGATTCAATCTTTATCCACTCTTATCTCTTCTTCAGCTATTCCTTCTTGAGCCATGCCTTCCATTATTCCTCTCAGCTATCTTTCGGCTTCTTTATGACTTACTCAGCTATCCTTCTTGAATGGACAATCAATGCTCCAATTTCTAGGCTTCTTTTCAGCCTTCTTTCATGAAGCCTCCTCCGAACATTTGGGCCTCCTTATTTTTGGCTCATGCTTCATCCTTCATTTGGGCCCCTCTTTTAACAAAGCCCAAGACCATGTTGTAATAATTTAGGGGCATATCAATACTTATAAGTAATTTTGTATCTGCTCTTTTGATTAGATATTATTTAATATTTATGTGAGAATGATTGATATACGCATGTTTACACAGTGGTAAGTAATCCATTGTATTTAACCACACCTTTTTTCAACAATAAATAATTCGTTTAATTTTGTCTAGTGAGTAACATAAGATTTTTAAATGGATTTTCATAAAATATACCATATATTACAAATTTCAATGTGTATTTAAAAAGGAATTCTATAACTTAAGAAAATTTGAAAAAAATAAAGGATGGGCTGTCGGTGACATATCCCATTGTGCATCTGTTACCTGTTATTTTTATTTTTAATTCATTGACTTTTAAATTTCAATAAAAAAAACTTAGTTGGAAATACAAGAACATAAAACCATAAGTATGAACAAAATATTCCTAACATCATGAAATGATGGGCTAATGTGTGGAGATAATCTCAAAGTGCAAGGCAAATGCCAAAGTGGAGCAAAGGGGTTGTGTGCGAGTTATAGCCGCGATGCAGCGAGCACAAAGGCTAGCTACAGCGTGGTGCAACAACAATGGAGTAACTAGCTCTGCAGCAAGCGTCTTTGCTCATCGCAGCACGAGATGATAGGGGCTCGCTTAGCTGCGCTCCAACGCGAGTTCCGATCGCTGCAGCGCGAATCCGTGTGCGTGCGACGAGCTGTTGGCAAGTTTTTCCGGATTGGGCTATTTGAGATGGTTTAAGTTACCTACTTTGATTGGAATTGTTTTCTATTGTGATAGGAATTATTCCCTTAGTTAATTAGGATTGTCTTCCTAATTTTATAGGCTTTATACTTACTCCACTATTATAAATAGTATAATTCAGTTAATAATTATTTGATTCACTATGTTCACTCTGAGAAATAAAGATGTAAATTAGTGTGACTCGTGGATGTAGACAGTTTCCACGTTAAATTCTTGTGCCATCTCATGTAATAATTCTTGTTTATTTTTTTCATGCTCTGATGCTATTTTATCCTAACAGTAAGAGTTCATAACAAACTCGTAATTTAAAAAGAAAAGAAAATATATAATGAGAAAGGAATTATGTTACTCCATATAACCTATTATAGGAATAAACAAATAAGAATATTATTTAGAATGTACTATTTTTTTTATTTAACAAAAAAGTCATGAAATTAATATTTATATTTCTATTTATTTATAAATTCATCTTTGCTATACGCACTAGCATTATAATAATACTAAGTTTAGTACCGAGGCAAATGAGAGAAAATCTTAAAAAATCTATACCAGTAAGCACAAAAGGGTAAATCTTAAATAAACTTGAGCTGGTGTCCAATTATCTTTTCTCATACGAGCGTACATTATCCTTGAAGGTTCAAATAATTAATGAAATTAAATGATAATTGTCATGAACATTAAATTGGACCGTCTTACATTTTTTACTTTTTTCGCAATTATACACATTTGACTGTGATATGCCCGTAAATTATTACAACGTGGTTTTGGGCTTTATTAAAAGATGGGCTCAAACGAAGGATGAAGCAGTGAGCCAAAAATAAGAAGGAGCCCACATGTTCGGAGGAGGTTTCATGAAAGAGGACTCAAAGAAAGCCTACAAGTCAGAGCATTGATTGTTTATTCAAGAAGGATGCTGAGTAAGTCATAAAAAAGCCGGAAGATAGCTGAAAGGAATAATGGAAGACATGGCTGAAGAAGAATAGCTCGAGGAAATGGTGAAAGGCTCGGATTAAAAAAGATAGCTCGAGGAAATGGCGGAAGGCTCGGATCAAGAAGGATAGCTCGAGAAGGGATAAGATTAGATAAAAATCAAATCGTATCCAATCCTGCCTAATATCCCTCAAAAAGTTCATCTCCCCCCAAAAAATGGAGAAGTAGTCGCCCACTCCTAGAAAAAAGGGGAGAGAATTTGGCCATTAAGGCCTATAAATAGGAGAAATTCCATTCTTGGTAATTTTAGATTCACAATTGAGAGAAAAGAGTGTAATATTATTGTAGTTCTCCATCTTCTTCGAGAGAAAGTTGGAAACAAAAGAAATGGAAATTTAAGTGTTCTTCTTACTCGTTTTTATTCGAAATTCTTTACTTATTTTTGAAACTATTTGTCTTCTAAAATTAGATTTCTCATATTCATATAAATAAAGTCGTGTTTGAATTTGCAGGACTTTCTTGGTGTAAAAAACAAACCGCATCAAGTGGCGACGTCTGTGGGAAAATCTGAGTTGAAGACGTGAGTTATGATGACAAATTTTGAACAAAATCCAGAAGTTTGACTCTTTTCCACTTTCCGATGTGGAAATCTCGGTTTTGGAGTGAAAAGAGTTATTTTCGACCAAATTAGGCGATTTTACGCAGTTTTGGAAATATCGACATATCTGGAGTTACATGCATCCATTTTCAGTGATTTTTATATTATTGAAAAGCCAAGACAAAGACCTACAATTTTTATGAAGACGTCCAGATCCAGTTCGGAAGTATGAAGGCTCGAAAGTGTTCGTGAAGATGATGCAGAATTCGGTTGCGGACTGGGCTGCGCAGTTTTGGTGGAAAAATCATAAATTGTGATTCAGGCCTTGGATTAGGTCAAGGTCAGTTGGACTTCAAAGATCAGATCTACAACTTTCTAGAAGGAAGTAAAGTCGGATTCAGACTGGTTCCTTTGAGAAACAGCGCCCAAAGATATGAAAAAAATCTTAGCAAGAGACCTAGCCATGGAAAAGACCGGCGTACCAGGAGTTTTGGATAGAATCTAGCCACGCACGTCCCACATTCCCTGATGTGAAACCAAGGTGGTCTCCAATAGAGAAATGTGCCTTAGCTAGCTGATCAGCAGGAGTGCCATTCCTTTCACAGGCGACTGCGATGACGTATGCACCAGGAGTTATCCCGCCAGCACACCTATCAGCTATCCTGGGAGCCCCATTCCCTACACGGGTGACCGCGATGGCGTACGCACCAGGAGTTATCCCACCAACACTCCTATAAGCTATCCTGGGAGCTCTATTCCCTTCACAGATGACTTCGAAGGTGTACATGCCCGAAGTTATCCCACTAGCACTCTTATCAGTTGTCTCGGGAGTGTCATTCCTTTCACAGGCGACTGCGATGGCATACGCACCCAATTTAACCAGCCAGCACTCCCATCATCTATCCCTTAGGAGCACCCAGGCCCAAAGCACCCGCATCACAAGGAGTTACCGAGCATACATTGTCGGTACAAGAAAGTGGACCTGTCAATGGCGAAGAGCATCAAGGAGAAGAAGGAGGGCAGAAGTACACACTTGTTGCACTTGACGGCATCTCCTTGAGCTATATGCTAGGGAAAATGTTCCTTAGCTAGCGTACATGCGTCCGGTGCTCCTTAGAGCCTGGCAAAGCATGGCACTACTGAAAAATGGACCTCCCGTGGGTGAAGAGCAACAAGTTGATAGAGAGGGCTAGAGCATGCTGCCATCGAAGGATGCACAACATAGTGCTATCGACAATGGGGACTACCGAATTTATACCTCTGGTATACGAAAGTGGACCTCCCCTGGGCAAAGAGAAACAAGTTGAAAGAGGAGGCCCGGAGCATGCCGCTATTGGAGAATGCACAGCATACACACTCTGTTCCCTACAACTTGCTACTGAAGCATGCCTCCATTGGAGAATGCACCCCAGCTAGCTGGTCAATAGGAACCTCTGTTCGCCATTGCCATGGCTTCGATCCTTCAAAGTAGCATCGTAATCAGCAATCTCAACAAATCCACACTTCATCACCCGAAGAAAACCAAGTCATTCCAACTACTGGAGAAGAGCCGAGCTCGGCGCTATCATCCGCCCCCATCGTTGGCTCGGAAGTAGTCTCAGTTGATCCCCAAACTATGGAGCCTCTGGCGCGTGTCTCTTCACAACCTTCCGTAATGACTCTTCAGGAGGCTAGAAACGAGACCCATCCAATTGTGTATGTAAGAAGACACACTAGAAGTATGGAGTCAAGTTTACCCATTTTGCAGCAATCCATGGCAGAAATGGCGCCCAATTTTACTATCACCGACGTTGTGACAGCATCTACGCAGGTGGTTAATGACCCGATACCTCCACCGTTGGGCACGATGAACACCAGGCCTCCAGTGACGTGCGCTCCCCAAGTTTCATCTTTCCAGGTGTTCTGCATGGGGATTAGTTTCCAAATAAATCATGCTCCCCGAGCTCCCATCCTCCTGGTGTCCAACGTTGAAAACAGCTTCCCAACTGCATACAATCCGCAAGCTTCAAGCTTTCAGGCGTCCAATATGGGAAATAGCTTCCCAGGAGCATACTATCCACAAGCTCCAGCTTCCCAGGTGGCCGATATGGGAAACAGTTTCCCAGCGACGTACAATCCGCAAGCTCCAGCTTCCCAGGTGGCCAATATGGGACACAGCTTCCCAGCAACGTACAATCAGCAAGCCCCAGCTTCCCCGATGGTCAATATGGGAAACAGCTTCCCAGCGACGTACAATCCACAAGCTCTAGCTTCCCAGGTGGCCAATATGGGACACAGCTTCCTAACGACACACAATCATCAAGCTTCAGCTTTCTAGGCGTCCAGGGAGGGAAACAGCTTCCCGAATCTCCCTTATGCTTTGAATACAGTGGCTCTTCCCCCCGTTGCCCTAAGCCAGGGTGCTCCGATGATGATGCCCATTCCAGATGTTGCTGCCTTTCAGTTAGCTGGCATGAGAAATGAAGCCCAACTAATATTCTACGCCCCAAGGGCTTTGCCAATGATGTTTCCGCCAGTTGATACAAGGATGGTGTCCCCTTAGTTAACTATCTCGCTTGGTCCTCAGTTAAGGACATCACACGCATATACAAACATTAATGAACCCGAGAGGGAAGTTGTAAGAAGGCCTCATAACCATACGATGGAGGGGTTCGAGGGCATGCAGGAAGAAATGAGAGAAATGAGGCAACGTCTTAGAGTGAGCATGCATAACCCACCGAAGGGGATCCCTTTCGATCCCCAGATACTAGCTGACGAGCTACCTAATAGCTTTTGGACTCCTAATATGTCGGAGTATGACGGCTCATTGGATCCCAATGAGCACCTATGGAAATTCGAGAACTGCGCGTTGTTACACCAATATTCCGACGGAGTTAAGTGCCGAGTATTCCTGACCATTCTGACACGGTCTGCCCAACAGTGGTTCAATCAATTGTCTCCCAATTCTATCAATTCTTTTAAAGAATTCAGCTCAATGTTTCTACATCAATTTGCCAGTAGCAAGAAGTATCAAAAGACTTCTCTTAGCCTATTCAATATGCATCAGAAGGCTAATGAGCCCTTACGGGGATATATTCAAAGATTCAATACGGCGGCCCTGGAGGTACCCTCTGCCAATGCGGAGGTGTTGAGTAACGCATTTGCTCAAGGATTGAAGGAAGGAGACCTTTTTAGGTCGTTAGCCAAGAAGCCTGCATTTAGTTTTGATAATCTGCTGGCAAGGACAGAAAAGTATGTAAACATGGAGGAGGCAGCCATGATGAAGGGAGCTGAATCATTACCACCAAATAAGGATGGTAAAGATGCTAAATTTGTACCTAGGAGACCCCGAGCCGAAGATAGACGTCCTGAGGAGCGTCGATACACTCAATTCATGTTGTTGAAGGTATCGTCGTTGCAAGTTCTCATGGCTATAGAGCACAAGAGTTACGTGAAGTGGTCACGTAGTGCTGAAAAGGGGCCTGTGAACCCCAAATCAAGTAGGACCGAGAAAATCCTCAAGGTGGCCCAGGAAGAAATGCGCCAATGAAGGAAAATGTGATAGTCATGAAAGGAGTCATCAACATGATATCCGGAGGTCCCACTAATGGGGATTCGCATAGAGCAAGGCGAGCTCATGAAAGAGCTTTACACAAAGGATGCCAAGAAGCTTTTCAAGAATTGAAGACATACCTTTCTAATTTGCCTCTGCTAACAAAACCAGTGTAGGGAGAAACTCTATACTTATCTTTAGCTATCTCAGAGCATGCCGTCAGCTCTGTGCTCATAAGAAAAGAAGTAAAGGACCAAAAACCCATATATTATGTAAGTCGAACGCTACGAGGTGCTGAATCTAGATACACCGAGATTGAGAAGGTTGCCTTCGCCCTGGTGACTACCGCAAGGAAGTTGAGGCCTTATTTCCTCACATACCATGTGGAAGTACGTACCAACCATCCTTTGAAGCAAATCTTAGGCCGCCCAGAAATATCAGGAAGAATGATCAAGTGGGCGATAGAATTGAGCGAGTTCGACGCCTCCTATTCTCCCAGACCGGCCATTAAAGCCCAGGAGTTAGCGAACTTTATCTCGAAGGTCCCTTCGGCGCAACAGGAGAGAAAATTTTGGCTCTTACCCGTGGATGGTTCATCGACAATGGCTGGAAGTGGAGCTGGTATAGTGTTAACCACTCCTGAGGGTAACAAACTGGAGTACGCGATAAAAATCGAGTTCCTAGCATCTAACAACGAAGCTGAATATGAAGCCCTAATCGTTGGTTTGAGGATGGCTTTGAAAGTAGGAGCTAAGCACCTGGTGGTTTACGCGAATTCCCAGCTAGTGGCTTGCCAAGTAGCTGGACAATATAAAGCTATGGAAGCTAGGATGATAGAGTATTTAAAGAAGATAAAGGAGCTAAAAGGAGAGTTCGAGAGCTTCGAGATACGACAAATACCTCAGTCAGAGGACAACAAAGCAGATTACCTAGCCAAGCTAGCTAGCCCCCTAGTGGACTGCCATATGAGTCAGGTCACCATACAGTCGATGCCTAGTGCCACCGCAGAGGATTTCGTGTATGTCATTGAAGAGGCTGGTGATTGGAGAGAACCCATTTTGAGCTACCTTCAGGAAGGAAAGTTACCCCGTGACAAAGTTGAAGCTGCACGCATGCAATACAAAGCCTGGAGGTACACTCTCTTAGATGGAGTGCTGTATAAGAGATCATTTACACAGTCATACCTAAGTTATCTTTCTCGGAAGGATGGAGTGTTCATCTTAGAGGAGATCCATGGAGGACTTTGTGCCAACCATGCTGGGGGGACTGCTATTGCAGCCAAAGTAATAAGAGCTGGCTATTTTTAGCTCACCATGAAGGCCAACGCTAAGGACTTGATAAGGAAGTCTGAGCACTGTCAAAGGCATGCTACCCTCCTTCATAAACCAGCAGAACCAATGTGAGTCATGAGTTCATCATACCCCTTTGCCAGATGAGGGATAGATATTCTAGAACCATTCCCTTTGGCGGCCGAGCAGAAGAAGTTCCCCTTGGTGGCAGTCGATTATTTAGGTAAATGGATGGAGGCCGAACCACTGGCCAAGCTCATGGAGGGAGAGGTGATCAAGTTTTTGAAGAAGTTGATACTCTTCAAATTCGGGATCCCTCAAAAAATAGTCTCTGATAATGGGTGACAATTTCAAGGAGCAAGAATCCAAGACTGGTGTCAAAACCTGGGCATAAAGTAACTGTTTACCGCCGTAGGGCACCCACAGTGCAATGGTCAGGTAGGGGTGATTAATAGGATTTTCCTGCAAGGCCTGAAGACAAGGATCCAAGGAGGAGGAAGTTCCTGGGTAGATGAGTTACCCAGTGTCCTTTGGTCATACCGTACCACCCCTCGTAGCACCACGGGTGAAACGCCCTTTAGCCTCATGTACGGGGCCGACGCCTTGATTCCACCAGAAGTCAGTATGCTCACGCATCGCGTGAAGTATTGCAACCTTGAGAGGAATGAAGAATTAATACGAGAAAGCTTGGAGGTAATAGAGGAGGCCAGGAGTGTTTCTTACGGATGGCCAAATATAAACAAAGGGTTGCCAGCGCCTTCAATCGGAGGGTTCTCAACCGAGAACTGCAAGTGGGGGACTTAGTCCTACAGAGAGCTGATGTTCTGAAGCCAGTAGGAAAATTGGGACCCAAATGGGAGGGTCCGTTCAAAGTAGTGCAAGTCCTTTCAGGGGGTGCTTACATGATAGAAGACATGGACGGAAGGAGGCTATCCAGGCCTTGGAACATGCAGAATCTAAGGAGGTTTTACGTATGAAGAAAGATGAATAAATAATTATTTCGATTGCATTACTTTATATGTCATTGCCAAAAAGAAAGCCCTGTGAAAAACCAGGCACCAATAAGCCCTGTGAAAAACCAGGCACTAATAAGCCCTGTGAAAAATCAGGCACCTCTAAGCCCTGTGAAAAACCAGGCACTCTTGAGCCCTGTGAAAAATCAGGCACCTCTAAGCCCTATGAAAAACCAGGCACACTTAAGCCCTGTGAAAAACCAGGCACCTCTAAGCCTTGTGAAAAATCAGGCATTCTTAAGCCCTGTGAAAAATCAGGCACCTCTAAGCCCTGTGAAAAACCAGGCACTCTTAAGCCCTGTGAAAAACCAGGCACCTCTAAGCCCTGTGAAAAACCAGGCACCATTAAGCCCTGTGAAAAACCAGGCACCTCTAAGCCCTGTGAAAAACCAGGCATTCTTAAGCCCTGTGAAAAACCAAGCACCTCTAAGCCCTGTGAAAAACCAGGCACCCTTAAGCCCTGTGAAAAACCAAACACCTCTAAGCCTTGTGAAAAACCAGGCACCCTTAAGCCCTGTGAAAAACCAGGCACCTCTAAGCCCTATGAAAAACCAGGCACTCTTAAGCCCTATGAAAAACCAGGCACCACTAAGCCCTGTGAAAAACCAGGCACCACTAAGCCCTGTAAGAAACCAGGCTCCAATAAGCCTTGTGAAAATTCAGGCACTTAATAAAAAGTCTCGTTTATTTTGAGCACTCAAGAAGAACCTGGAGTATTCCCAGAAGTCTATGTTATCCCGATCACCTCAAGATGCCTCGTTTATTTCGAGTACCTGAAGAAGCCTCGTTTATTTCGAGCACCTGAAGAAGCCTCGTTTATTTCGAGCACCTGAAGAAGCCTCGTTTATTTCGAGCACCTGAAGAAGCCTCATTTATTTCGAACACCTAAAAAAAGTCTCCTTTATTTCGAGCACCTGAAAGAGCCTCACACCTAAATGGCAAGCACAAAAAAAAAAAGACACCTTCAATTAAAGCAAGCTGTAAAGCTTCCCGAAGCAGAGCATTCCCCTATACATGGGTAAGTATTTTCTTTAAGCATTCATTTTCCTTGGTCATTTTTATTTATGTCTTGTTTACCATGTCTAATCGCTGGACAAATATTACAGTGGTATTGACATCAAATAAGCACATATATAAAAAGACACATATGAGATAATAATTAAAACAAAATCCTTAGAATGTAAATACGAAATCTATGCCTCAAAAGCGAGATTTACAATAAAAGATTCAAATGGAAATATTATAAATGTGTTATGATAACAACTTGAAGAAAGGAAAACAAATGAAAGGAATAGCTAAATATCACTACGAAGAAGGCCTGAGTTGCAAGTTCCTCAGTTGTCTCAAAGAAGGGCTCAGAGGCTGCCTGCCCTTTAGCCATCTCGTTGCCAGTCTCTCTATCTATAGGAATGCTCATAATGGCCTCTAAGTATCCAGAGCAAGGTACCTCGAGTGCCTTCTGAGTGGAAAGCTCACCAGCAACCTCAAAATAAAGATCAAGAGCCCACCTTAAGGTTACAAAGAGGAATTGACACACCCTGCACTCTTTTTCCCTTAGCCTCGGTTTTTTCCATTGGGTTTTTTCGGGTAAGGTTTTTAACGAGGCAGTCAGTGTATCAAGAAGGATCAAACCCTCTTTGGAATTATGACAATTTATTTTACTCTCGAGACTTTTTGGACCTTTTTATTCCAAAATTCTCAAGAGTAGGGGGACTTGTGATATGCCCGTAAATTATTACGACATGGTTTTGGGCTTTATTAAAAGATGGGCTCAAACGAAGGATGAAGCAGTGAGCCAAAAATAAGAAGGAGCCCAAATGTTCGGAGGAGGTTTCATGAAAGAGGGCTCAAAAAAAGCCTACAAGACGGAGCATTGATTGTTTATTCAAGAAGGATAGCTGAGTAAGTCATAAAAAAGCCGAAAGATAGCTGAAAGGAATAATGGAAGGCATGGCTGAAGAAGAATAGCTCGAGGAAATGGTGAAAGGCTCGGATTAAAAAGATAGCTCGAGGAAATGGCGGAAGGCTCGGATCAAGAAGGATAGCTCGAGAAGGGATAAGATTGGATAAAAATCAAATCGTATCCAATCCTACCTAATATCCCTCAAAAAGTTCATCTCCCCCCAAAAAATAGAGAAGTGGTCGCTCACTCCTAGAAAAAAGGGGAGAGAATTCCGCCATTAAGGCCTATAAATAGGAGAAATTCCATTCTTGGTAATTTTAGATTCACAATTGAGAGAAAAGAGTGTAATATTATTGTATTTCTCCATCTTCTTCGAGAGAAAGTTGGAAACAAAAGAAATGGAAATTTGTTCTTCTTACTCGTTTTTATTCGAAATTCTTTACTTATTTTTGAAACTATTTGTCTTCTAAAATTAGATTTCTCATATTCATATAAATAAAGTCGTGTTTGAATTTGCAGGACTTTCTTGGTGTAAAAAACGAACCGCATCAGACTCCAAAAGGCATGCCTCGGTCTCGGTACCTGGCATATATAGTAAATTAATAGTCATATAATACTTAGTAATGTCATATTTACTAGAGGTATTAAACTATATAATTTCCTTGAACTATTTAAGAGTCAAAGACCATTATATAATTTTTTTTTTATCAAATTAGAAGTTTTAATGCCACAGTTCATATGTACATACAAGAAAAATACCTAAACAAGAAAAAGAAAAGCCACAAAAACCTAAATAATATGATAGTATTTATAACCTTATATATAGTATGAGTGGTTTTTGAAATGTATCCCGGTCCGTCGTTGGAATCGAGTCAAGCGTAACTTTCATGCTCTACTAAGAGAATTTCCGACCATTAGTTATTGCTATGTGAAGGAGTGGGCGAACAAACATCCAGTAAAGACACTGTTAGTGCACGGGAGGTGACAGAAGTGTGGTTAGTGATGTTTGGGAGTTCTCTTTCCTACTTCACCTAAGCAATAAACTACATTAAAGAAAGCATCGGCATTAGTGTTTTGCATTTCTCAGTATTTTTGTGAAAATTCAAATAACCTCATCAAAAATAAATGACAGATACAATTACACATGGCAATAAGCATATTCGTATAGTGTGACTCTTTTATAGTATTCATATATATGATATTTAATAATCTCATATTGAGTTAATTACAAAATTGATTTCTATTAATTGTACATAAATGTACCAAATAATTTAATTCATTTAGATTATTTTTAAGATTATAAACCTATGAGAAGTTTATTTACAAATCAGAAGCGTGTGTGCCAACATGAATGTACATGAAAGATTAAAAAAAAAACTCAAACATCCTATGTTCATAAAAACTATAAGATTGTGTCATGATCAAATTGATAAAAGACTTTGTATATGAATTTTAATTACTGATATGATTAAAAAAGTTACAAAAGCAGAAAAATGAAAACTTAGTATTTAAAGAGCAAAATTTACAACAACAATAATTAAAAGGAAAATTAATCAAAATGTGGCAATTAGTTATTAAAAGGATTAAGGAAAAAAGTATATGGTAAACTAGTCATTTAATATATTTTTCCCGCCGGGATCTTTTTACTATAGATGACATATGAATATAATTGGATTATAAAATCTTTCGAACAACATATTATTATGCCAAATAGTATCAGGTATGAGTGAATTGACTGAATTATACAATTTTCAATTCAAATTAGATATTGGATCATATATTATTCTTTGATCAATCTTATGTTTTTATATTTGATTACAAACGCTGCCAAGTTAAATGTTCATTATTTTTCTAATAATACAAACATAAATAAAAGCCTAATTCCAATATTATTGAATAAACTAAACATAAACAAATATAAAATATTAATCGATCAAATTAAATTAAGAATATAGATATTTTAGAATAGTGTGTTTTTCAATTTTATATTAGGTCGTGGATTACCATCAAGTTAGATATTCCATTAACATTGTAAAACTTAATATGTTACAATTTTTATATTACAACTTTTTCAAGTGTGTTTATTTATATTTGTCTATAATCTACTGCTATATTTACAAAATTTCATAATAAAAATATGGCAAAATTGCACTTTGGGTCCCTATACAATGGGAGGGTGTGCACTTCTTAGGTTACGGGAGTTTCACATAGTCGCAAAATATAACATTTTAATCAAATTTGAGAACTCTCTGTTAAAAATTGAAAGGAAGTTAGTTATTAATCAACTTTTAAAAGTTGCATAAACTCTTGGATTATGTAACACTTACAAACAATTTCCTTTTATCAATTTAGAAAAAAAAAGGTTGATTGCGGGAGTTCTCTATTAATTACGTTCAGAGATTAATCAAGTAAATTTTTTTATCAAAGTCAGGTATGAATATCTACAAGAAAAATATTCGTTCATGAAGTCAGCAACGAAAAACATCGTTGCTAGGTTTAGTTTTCGAAAATGCATACCACAAAACCCTTTTACCTTGCTAAAATCGTTGAGAATCACCAACGTATTAACCATCCTTGCTAATTTACGTTGCTATTTCAATGTTTTCTAGTAGTGAGGGTTGTATAGAAGATGGTGGAGGCGAAAAGTTGCAAAGGGAAGAAGGTAGGAGGGCAAGTAAGCATGGAATAGTACTGTGGGAGATGGTGGTGGCAACGCAAGTTCGTGTGAAGAAGGGGGCAAGTAGAGTGTGGTGGGCGGAGGAGGGGTGATATTAAGTGGATCCAGGAGTCTAACTCGCGGATAATATCTATCACACAAAGTTTTAAAAACATAATCAAATATATATATATATATATTGGTGGACCCCCACATGTTTTAACATTGTTTGTAACGATTATTCGCTTGGGAGTTGGACTCCCGGATTCACCAAGTATCACCTGCAGAGGAGCTAGGTGCGGAAAGTGGGTTGGGGTGGGGACGCAAGGTAGGGGAGGGATTATGTAATTTTAAGAAGTTGATTAAAAGTTTATGTCCATTTTTTATCGGGAAGAACTTAATGGATTTGAGAATTTCATCCCGTGTGATTAAATGTGAATGTCTTGTAAAGCTTGGAACTAAAAACAAACGTAATAGACTACGCACAAGACGTCTACATTTTTTTTTTTTTACTAGTTTGTAAAACATGGCTCCAATGTCCATTAGTTTCCGATTTCCTTTCATATGAACGGTTGTTTATGACTTGCATGGTTTACTAATTTTCGATATGCAGCAATGCACCGATAACTCTTAACATTGACAAGTTAGCCGATTATTCTGATCCATTAATAGATAATAGTGGTTACACAGTTAAAGAATTTTTTCTTTTTAAATATATATAAGTTACATAGTCAAAGTTGGTAACCCAATATTAATGTCCCGTCATGCGAGATATCGACTTTAACTGAGGACGATTACATGTTTCTAATTTCAAAAGTAAATCAGTTTTGATTTATGACAAATTAAATAAGCATGAATTTAATTTCTTCAATAAATTTTTGATTACAAAGAATTGGGGGACATAAATATTAGTTAAAACTTCAAATCGAAAATCAACAATACAAAGAATAATTTAAAAAACAAGTAAAAAATAATTAAAGCTTAAGATTCAAATCAAGTCCTGAAGCATCTGTTTGATTGTTATCATCAACGTTTCCCCATCGCAGTTCTTGATTATTCTTGCCTTCGTTAGCCTTGATTGTCGCTGCATTGCACATCGTTGTTTTATCGACATTTATAGGTTTAGGATTAACTCCTAAATGAAGGGTTGCACCAAACTTATCAAGGCCTACTCCACTATGTTCCTGAAAATTTTCCATCCTTAATCTATCATATGGTGCGGATGATGATGGTGGGCTTATCAAATAAGCCCTGGACAGCTTTTCATGCCCAAATCGATAGCCGTAAGGTGCCGACGATGACCATGGATTATGGTATGAGTAGTGTTTTTGAATCATTGATTCTGCCCTAACCCCAAGTGACCTATTATTGAAAGTTCCATAAAATGGAACTTGTGGGAAGGTTGAGTAGGGGTAGTAGGGGTACCCGGTCGGGTGGCCGAAAGGTGGTGGGCCACCGGAAGCCGCCATATCAACCATGCCGTGCCGGTGCTTGGCCATTGCTCTCTCTTGTTTATGGGCATTTTGGTGGCCTCCCAATGCTTGAGAAGTCGAAAACTCCCTCTTACAAAAGCTACAGGTGAAAGTTTTCGACTCCGAGGGCTTGTGAGTGCCCTCGTTGGAGGACTCACTCGCATTAGACGAGTTGAAGAGGTTAAGTTCGAGCTTGGAATTAGGGTTTTCTTTACTCATCAACTCATTATTGGCAAGCTTGAGATCTAGCACGACACGGGACGTCGTTTCGTGCTTCGAGTTGGATTCTTCGTCCAGTTTCTCCTTCTTCTTCTTATCATGTTTGGTTGGGGATTCTTCTGATGTTGCAGAAATATTGGAAGCTTCTGAGTGGCATGGCTCAAGAGTTTCCATAGCTAATAAAAGAAGTTTTTGTGAATGCTTTTTGACCCTTTTCTTGGTGTTTTGAAATTTTGATTCAAGAGAGAATGGGGAGAAGATTGTTGCTTAAATAATAAGAGAAATTAATGCTGAATCCCATGATTATGGAAAAATATCCGAGTCTACCTTTATTGCATGGCGTTATATTAAGGCTAATTTGGAAGATAACAAAAGTTTATTTCTCGGAAAGGTCTTGATTAACATGCAATAACTGGAGTTTATATGTCTTGGATCCTAAAATAAAATCCGTAAGTCAAGGACAGCTACTTTATGATCATGCACTTTAGGCTTTGATTCTCACACGTGATTTGAGTATTCGGACCCAATTTCCTTGTATGTTTTATGGGACAATTAGTAGTACTTGGCTACTCTTTTATTAGAAATGGTAATTGATTTATTTACTTTTCAATTATATTTTGTATCTTTATCTTAATTAAAAGATTGTATTAGTGGGTTTTATCTTAAATACAAGATGGAAATATCCTCTTTTTCTTTATGAGGAATTATCTTTATTTATTGAAATGAATTCTTCGGAATTATAACAAATTAATTATTAGAAGTAATTTACACCTCTTCCCATGAAAGGTAATGGGATAAAAATGGAAATTATACAAAAGAGAGTATAGATGGTATGTTAATATAAGAACAAAAATCAGAAACAATTGAAACTAGATTCCTTTGATCTAATAAATGCATCTGACGTCGATAAAGAATTTAAAAGTTTAAATCAACGATTTATGATAAACCAATTTGCAACACTTGGTTTGAATTAATAGGTTAAAAAATATTCTTGTAATACATAAAAAATTTCTTAAATGTTTTTGAATGTCATCCTAGTACAGTATTTCTTTTTCTATTTCAAACTAATAATGCATTAGAAAAACAGGTTACAAAACATTGTTATAATAGATCAAGATTTTCTTAAACGTTCTTGATGTCATCCAACTATAATATTTCTTTTTTCTATTTCTAATTAATAAGCCATCTAGTATTCCATATTACCTTTGTAACTTACATGCTCAAATTGCATTTTTGGTACACCAAAGGGTCGTGTACGTTTTTTCATACAAAAATGGGTGCAATTCGCACAATTTTGACACTCCGGCGAGAAATTTGGCAATTTGAGTACAAATTTCACCGAAAGATTCAAATTGGCTGAAAAATGTCTGTGTGGCACCAAATATGAGGATTTTGGTATGTGAAGAAAAAATTGCCTACGTGGCACCTAAATTTGGAGGGAAATTGCCTATGTGGCACCCAAGTTTGGATGAAAATGAGTGAAAAAGTCAATATTACCTCCAAATTATCTCATGTAAAGATAATATTATAAAATAAAATATTTCTAAGAAATTAGAAAATATTAAAATTGTATATTGCAAACTAAATTAAAGTTTTAAAATATAATTATTTATTGAAAAAATATAATAATATAATATTTATATAAATTTGAATATAGTTACAAAAATAGTAAAAACTTATCTAAAAAATTAAAAAACATATAACATTCGTAAAAAATAATACTAAAATTATATGTTAAGTAAAAATTTTTATTTAAATAAATTTATTTTTAATGGAATTTTTTTCCCATTGACAAATAAAAAAATAATTATAAGAAAGTTCACAAAAAAATTAGAAATAAAATTGATGCGGTTCGAAATTTACACCAAGAAAACGTATAAATTGAAATACATTTTATACTCTAAATGTACTACGGATAATAACTCAAAATATGTAATAAGAACTTGAATTCACAAAATGAACAAAGTATTGCACTTTCTATTGACTTTATTGAGAGAGAATACAAAGTAGTGTTGTAAAATTGTTAAGTGAATGTAAAGAATACATGAAATGAGTAAAATCTTCTTAAATATGGCCTAACGGCCGAATTCTCCCTCTCTTTTGGTGTGTTGGCCGATTTTTGGAATGGGTGGGGGAAATGGAGATCATTTCCCCTATTTTAGGGGGTAGTGGTTGGACTTTGACTAGGTCCAACCTTATCCCCTCGTCATTGTCCTTTTTGAGCTTTCCTTCCATCTTCTAGCTATCCATTTAATTTTCTTAGCATGACGTAGGGGCTTTCACGTAACTTGACCTAGGAGCCTCCACGTAGCTCATGCCTTGAACTTCTCTTGATGGGCCTTGATCTTTCTTTAGGTGTCCAACCGTTTCATTGCTCATGTAATTGATGTTTATCAGGGTCCAATTTGCACATAAGCCCACATAACAAGTATGATATTTATGGGTGTATCAAGTCCCCATACTCTTGAGAGTTTGAAGGAAATTCAAAATCTCGAGAGCATAATCAAATGTGTGAATTGGAAGGAAAAAAATTTCTTATTTTTTCAGGCTGGGCTGAATCTGGGGGCAGGTTGGGGCCGTCGGGCTGGCAGCCTGTCCAACCCGCTAGGGGGCGGCGGGTTGGACCCTCCTTTTCCCTTCTTCTTCTTTTTTTCTTTCTTTTTCCTTTGGCAATATTTTCCTTTTCCTTGTAGCATAAGGTGGTGGTCCCAAGTGGCATACGAAGGGTCTAGAGGGGGGGGGTTGAATAGACCCTGAAGTCTTTTTCGACTTCAAAAATTTCGTATAACTTTAAAGGTTTGAACGCTTGGGTCAGACGCTTCAGGAAAGTTAACTTAGACTTAGTGATTTTAGCAGTTTACCAAAGTAGGGCAACGCTTAGATCGCTTAATCAGGGTTAGCACAACGGAAATAAGTTTTAGCGTTCTTTTAGTTAATTTAATCGCTTTGCACTTTAACTTGTCTCTTTCAAAGATAAATGATGTAATAATAATAATAAGACAATAAAGATAAATGACACAAAATATGTAAGGTTCACTGGGTGGTGTAATCCCAGCTACGTCCTTCTTCTCCTTTTCACTCGGAGGAATTTACTAGGTTGATTTTCCAAGAATCACACAGAATCTTCTACAAGATAGTAAAAGGTGAAAATGATCTTGGGCTCCTTGATCACACAGATTTCAGCACCAATGAAGATCGTCTTCTTCAAGCTTCTCTCACTCAGAAATACTGCCTGAAAGGGTTCAACAACTTTTCTCACTCAGATGAAAGGTTGAGGTTTGTCACTAGAGTTTTGTTTGTTTTATAAAAGATCAAACAACTTGGAATATCTCAGTTGGAATTTGGGTTTCTTCTTTGGAAGATGTTTGAGATATTTGTGACTGTCTGGAATGTAGATAAAAAGCTTGAAAGATTTGGCTATGGAGTTTCTAAGACTATGTTTGGTTACGTTTTCAACCCCATTTTGGTCCAAATTTTTGGTCCACTCATTTTTGGATCATCCATTTTTTGATCAAAAAAGTCATAATTTTTTGTCCAAAAATAAAAGTAATCATTGTGCTCCCTGACAAACTCTCTCTCTCTCCTCTTTTTCTCCACTCTCTCACGTTCTCACACTCACGGACAAACTCTCTCTCCTCTCTTTCTCTCACCTCTCACTCTCTCTCTCTCACATTATATATATATATATATATATATATATTTTAACATAAATAGAAGATATGTCGTCTTCACTATATATATATATTTATATATATATAAACAAAAGAAAATTGAAGACGACATATGAAATGTCGTCTTCAATTTTCTTTTCGTTTTTTAATTTTCGTAAATTAAATATAATTTTATAATTAGATATAATTTTTTCTCTATATATATATATATTATTTTTTTATATATAATTAGAAGACGACATATGAAATGTCGTCTTCAATTTTCTTTTTCTTTTTTTAATTTTCGTAAATTAAATATAATTTTGTAATTAAATATAATTTTTCTATATATATATTATTATTTTTATATATAATTAGAAGACCACATATAAAATGTCATTTTCATAAAAAAAAATTAAAAATGAACAGTGAATTTTTTTATTTGACATATATAATTAGAAGACGACATTTGAAAAGTCGTCTCCAATTTTCTTTTTTTTTTATAATTTTCATAAATTATTTGACACTCCAATTTTGATTTTTGAATTTGTCTTGGATATTGGTTAATGTCACAATATTGGATATTGGTTAATGTCACAATAAATAAAATAAAAGGCAAATATGTATATATACTAGAAACTCATGTTTCTACTTTTTAAATTTATTTTCTCACATTTCCAAATAATTTTGTAATTAAATATAATTTCATATATATATATATATATATATATAAATATATTTTTATATATAATTAAAAAATGTATATATTATGTATATATACTAGAAACTCATGTATATAATATTTATCTATATAATAATTATTACAATCTCAATATTATATATACTACTATTACATACATATATACATATATATTTGTACATATATACATATATATATTTATCTATATAATAATTATTATAATCTCAATATTATATTATAATTTTTAATTATTGACAGACAAAAACTTACATGATTTGACAGCTACAGTAATTTATGTTCCCTCTGAAAACAAAACCAAACACTATCTCACCAAAAAATCACTCAAAAACCAACTCTCAAAACATAACCAAACATTATCCCATCAAAATTGCACGTGACCCCATAAAATTTTCACCAATAATTCTCACCAAAATACTATCCCAAAACATAACCAAACATAGCCTAAGCTTTTTCCCAGAAAATGTACGTAAGATTTTTTTTGGCAATAATTTCTCTTCTCTTTTTCGTACGTATCTTGTGTATCTTGTATTTTTAGGGTTTGCCGGGGTAAGGTATTTATAGGCAATTTCTTGGGATCTGTCTGTTGGACACATGTAGGAGCATGCCATTCACGCAGCACGTGAGTTTACCTAAAGTCTGACATTCCTGAAAATTCGTTGAAGCCGATTGGACGCGAGCAGCTGAAACTCTGAAATTTCTGACAGTCTGGTCAAAAGGTGGCTTGTCCACAAGTCACAGTGGCTTATCACATTTAATGCTCTTATCAAGCATTTAATGCAATTTGAATTTATTTCCCGTTGGAAATAAATGTCCGTTGAATGATTGCATTTAAGTCCTTCATGACTTGAGGATTTATTTCAGGTGAATCTAACATAAGTCGCTTGAGAGATTTTGAGCGCTTGATCCGTAAATCCTGAAATGAGGTCTTTTAGCGTTTGACAGACGCTAAGAAGAGAATCTTTATCTCTGGTTGACTTCAGACGCTGGTCTTCAACTTGTTCTCTAATAGACTCACCTAGAATTCTACTAGCGATTCAGTTACTAAGACTTTAGTCTAAATTTTATAAAGATAAAAATTACAAGCCTAAAAAAATAAATTACAACTTTCAAACGCTTATACATCAATCTATGAAAAATGAAAACTTACATTGTATTTTTGGGGTCTAACATTAAATCCTATCTTGTCATCATCAAAACATCTAACATGAAATTTCCTAACAATTTCCCTCTTTTTGATGATGTCAAGACTTTTAACTCTTATAACTCTTTTATATTTTTAAGAGTTACTTAAAAAAGAAAAGGCCCAAAGGAATATAAGTTAGCGTTTGAAAAGTTAGTAAAGTTAGCTAAAGTTAGATTAGCTTCAACAAGATGTTTCAACGTTAATTAAAACATTCATTCATTCAAAGAATTAAAGCATACATGTTTTACACTGAAAGAATATCATAAAAGGAATCCAGTCACTTTTTCTGTCGCTTCGCTCTTTCTTCGCCTTGTAGAACTTCTAAAGCTAAGTCCTTCAAGAGTCGATCGATGTCAATCATTGTTGTATGTTGAATTTCATCATAATCATGCCTACGAAGTCTGGCGCTTTCATTTAGCTCTAACAACCTTTCCGTCCATTCCCTTGGTGGAATACCAAGTTCACGAATTAAATCATGATAGATATCTCTTTGTCGATCATTTGACGGTCTCCAATTGATAGGTCGTTGTAGCGGTCCGGCATATGCAGGAAATCCCATACTTTCTAAGAACTTGGGGTCCAACTCTGGAAGCGCGTACTTTCCGAGATAATACCTTGGCTTTCTTTTCTTGGATAGCATTTTCTTAATGCTTACTAATTATTCGAACATTGAACGCCAATGTTTATTATCTATCTTGGAAATCGCTTTGGACTTTTCTTTATCTTCCCCCTTCTTGACATTATCAAGGGAGGTCTTGAGTTCAGCGATATCTCGGCGCAAGAGTCTAACTTCTTCGACGAGAAGAGCAACTTATTGAGCGGCGGCATCAGATGAAGAGTGTCTTTCAGTATCGGCCAAAGCGCTCTGAGCTAAGTGACGGTTGAATTCCGATGAGAGCTCAGCGATAAGAGGTGATATGCTCTTCATGATAGAAAAAGTGCTTTTATTTGCAGTGTTTCCAATATCACGACTCCGCGTATCCGACACTATACGGATATGTCTATCAGCAGCTTCAAAGATCTTGGAGCAGGAACCCTCAATGTTGGTAAGCGAGTTCCGGACTGCCTGTCTGAAGTCTCTGGCTTCTGAATCGCTCTCGGAATCTGAATCAGAAGAAGGACGCTCTGGGGACGGGAAAAATCCGTAAGAACTTGAAACTACAGCCTTACCTTTGGATTTATCGCTGATAAAAGGTTCTTCAGGCTCTTGAGCAATTTCAGCGTGCACTTCTTCAATCGCTTGATCCATGATAGGATCTGCAATCGCTGGGGGCTCGACTACCAGGGCGCTAGAAAAATCTGGCAAAGAAGCCTTAGGATGTTGAGCGACTTCCGCAGTAGGAGCAATGTCTTCTTCTATAATTTGGATTGGGGGAGAAGGTTCTTTAATACCAATGACCCAGAGGGGGCCAAGGGCTTCCATCACATGCCTTGGACTGATCAGGCTAGATTTCGGGATAAAGAATATAGCGTCTTCGCGCTCTTCGGTACTTAGTGCAAGTTGCACACCTTCCGGTAAAGCAATCCCTGAAGTATAACAGTTGAAGAAGTCCAAAATCAAAGGCATGAGCGCTTGAGCTGCTTCTTGGTCCACTGGCCTAATCAGCGAGATCATCTTGGCCACTTAAATATTTGATTCACTAAAGAGCACAGGGTGAAGAGTATATCTTCTGAAATTGTAACACCCGGAATAGTGATTGAAATTGATGTCCAGTGCTTGGGCATTTTCAAACACTGCTCTCATTTCTCTGTGGAACTCAGCGAACTCAGTGTGTTCATTCGAAACATCCACACGAATCTGACTCTGGCCTGGAAGAAGTGGTCGTTTACTTGATGAAGCGTCTTCATTTAGGTCAGGAAAGACTCGTTGAACAAACCCTGCATGAGGATGTAAAACGTAGCGTTCGCCTTGGCTGTGTAAGGCAAGTTGCTGGCGAATGTAGCTTTCGATTGGTTGTCTATATCGTGGCAAAGCGCTAACATTCCCTGCAATAATCTGACGCTGTTGAAGCAAAAAGGTTGCATAACCTCGGCGTCTGTACTCTATCCCGAATTCGAACACAAAAGGATATCTGATCAGTTCATCAATGGTGTAAAAGTGAAGAACAAATTCTTCAGCCCACCTGGCTGTATTCATCATCCGACGTTTTCCAAGTTTGTCCGCTTTCTTTTACTCTTTATTAGCGGCAAGGAACTTCTCAAAACGTTCCGTCTCTTCATCATAATCATCATCCCATCTGGCTAGATATTCACGAGCCTCATCTTCTATCCATGAGTTGACCGGATTTGGGCGCTCCGCAACAAGCGGTCCTTTACCTTTCCATAACTTAAGTGGATTAGGAGAGAGAGCATTCTGGGGAGACTGGACAACGGAGGGGAGAGCCGAATAGCCTATCTTGTTGAGATCTTCCTCATCTGGATTTTTGTTCCAATCACCCATGTGGGGGTTCTTGAAAATAATCTTGCTTTGGCGCAGAGGATAAAAGGACTCGTTCGAGTGACCGTTTGAATTGAAAGGCTGAAGATCAAAGTCAGCTCTGTTGAAAACTGGACGACCAATATACTCAAAGCGTGATTGAAGACGCTCCAAGTTATATAGTCCTAGATTGGCAATACGCTCGAAAATTTCAAACTTGTGAGAGTTGGACATATCAAGCCGATGGAGAGTTGTTTGAAATTGTATTTCCAACTCGGCAAGCATTTGAGTGTCTCATTCTCTGGCGGCATAATAGAATTCAACATCTGGAGTATATCCGCGCGGGAAGAAATCGATGACACGAGGAGGAGGTCCCGTTGGCGTAGGAACAATGGCAATTGCTTTTTTTGGGATGGAGGCCACTTCTATCGACCGCTCAGCGTTTAAAGTCGCTTCACTGGCTGATGATGGTTCAGCGTCAGGAAGGGCTTGAGATGCTTCCTTAGCGATATCCACAACAGTTGCCATATCCACATCTACTTCAACTGGAATCTCGGAGAGTGGAGGGGCATCAGCGATTGGTGCCTCTTTAGGTACATCTTGAGCTGATACATGTAAGTGATTGAGAAAAGCAAGCAAAATTTCCACTAAGTAGAAATTTAGAAAAGAAAAGACGAAATCGCTTACCCTGAGGAATATCATCGACTATTTCAGTCGCTTGATCTGTTTCTTGGACAGGTTCCTCAGGCTCTTGGACTACTTTTTCTGGATCTAAGTCGAGAAAAGAAGTTATAGGATTAGCACGAATGGGAATATCTAATTCTTCAAGAGTGTTGAGAACATATTGAATATCTGCTTCACATTGCGCTGTAAGAGTTTTTATTCTAGCGTTAGAGACTTAGAAACTAACGAGGAAAGGATAGACTAATTTGCTTAGCAAATACTTACACTGGACACTAGAAAGCCTCTCAGATTGAGTAGCGGCTTGAGGATCTGAGCTAATTTCGGGATCAGCGTCAGAGGGAGGAACGCTTACTGACTCTCTAAGCGCTGGTTTCGCTGAAGCGCTAGAGGATGTTGCGGGAGTAGAAAGAGGAGTACGTCTTCGTGCAAGCGGTACTTCTTCTTCTACTACTTCCTCTTCCTCGGGAACGGACAAGATAAACGCTGGAGGAGGCGACAGAGATTTAGGAGAGGGAGAAGGAGAAGGAATCTTTTGCTTCTTTTTGGGCTCCGGCTTCTTCTTCTTGGGTTCAGGCTTCTGTTTCTTTGCTGGCATAGATGGCTCAGCGACTTTGAGAACTATCTTTCTCTTAGGTCGCTTGACCACCACTTCTACTTCGGACGAAGAGGATGATGATGAAGAGAAAGACGCTTGATCTTCATCATCACTACGA
Source organism: Buddleja alternifolia (assembly GCA_019426215.1). Taxonomy (NCBI): domain Eukaryota; kingdom Viridiplantae; phylum Streptophyta; class Magnoliopsida; order Lamiales; family Scrophulariaceae; genus Buddleja; species Buddleja alternifolia. Next base: position 39,641,747 of record CM033390.1, on the reverse strand, counting down.
ACAACTCCTAAAGCACGAAGTCGCTCACGCTCTTCTTTTGGAACAACTGCACCACCTATCTTCCTTGGCTTTTGCAGCTCACCGATCATTTTCTTTCCGTAGAATTTTTTCGCTGGAATCTTTTTGCCAAAAGATTTTGCATAACCGCAAGCGCTAAGAATACGGCTTAACACAATCCCATAAGGCTTGGGATTCACCGACTTGGCCATCGCTGCCTTGAAGCGATTAAAAACGTAGAGAGACTAATTTACTTTTAATTTGGTCAGAATGGCCACCATCATTTTATATTGGATATTCATGACTTTATCGAATGACCCTTTTCTGCATCCGATCATCTTTGAGCATATATCCGCGAGAATAACGTATTCGCCCTTCATATCGTTCTTCTTGAAGTTTGGCTCATACACAGTATCAACATCTTCTTTCTTGACCAATTCCCAGACTTTTGTAGCATCTCCGAGAGTGACGTGTTCCACCTCAGTGCCATCATTGGGTAGAATCAACAATGAAGAAATGAAGGAAGGGGTGAGAACAAAAGTCTCTTTAGCAAAAGGGAAGACGCAGGATATGGAATTTCCATCTTCAGAAATCTGGGCATTGTTGAAAAAGTGAAGAGATTCATCTTCAAAGTAGTTGAAAATAGTAGTGATCATATCTCTCACACCAGATTCTTGAACGAGTGGAAGAACCGTTCGAAGAGGAAAGTTCTGGTTATCAAACATGTAGTCCCAGTTAACCAGAAATCCGGCGTTAATCGTAACTGGTTTTTCAGCACGGGACGTTTTTCTGGTAGCAGACTTGGATGATTTGGAAGATTTTGAAGCTTAGGGTGCCATTGCTGAAAGTTTGAAGCTTTTGAAAGAAAGAGAGAAGTTTTTGCCTTGAGAGAGATGAAGATTTTACAGCGGAGAGAATTTGGGAAAGTGATAAAGTCTGACTGTAAAAACCTTGAAGGGTTTAAATAGAGGCAAAAAGTAACTTCTCAATGGCTACGATTTTGACACGTGGACAGTCAAAGAGTTGAATTTTGAACGGATTCAAATCTGATACGTTTTAAAGAAAATATGGATGCAAAAAGTGCAGTAAAATAGGTTAACTGTTACAAAATAGAGAGATTTTGGGATCCGCAGTTACCCTCTTAATTGAAAGACGTTTGAAAATTTTTGAAATTTTCAGCGTGAAATACACGCGCCTGATAGTACACTGACACGTGCTCAGACTTGTGCAGTCACTGAACTGCCTAGGTTTAGATAGGAATCATAACCGTCAGTTTGATTTGATAGGCACGTGTGGGTAGTTATCAAATCTAGTCTTTTGGACTTATCCACACGTTACCTTTAGCGATGAAAACTATGCATGATTTTTAAAATAATTTTCTTAGCGTTAACGTGGGAATCTCTTTAACGCTTAAGACTTTTGGAGAACAAAATTTAATTTTGTAAAGTATGAGATAAAGTCAATCGCTTGAATTTATAAATGACATTTTTATTTAGAGATTGACTTTGTCATGCATAAAGATAAGCGCTAGTGATCAGTGCATATATTTTTAAAGTCATTTTTTGATCACAGTCGCTTATAAATTGTTATAAGTACAATTTTAAAGTTCCCCCTAAAATTGATGACTTATTTCAGATTTTTGTCAAAACGCTTTAGACATAAACATAAGGTGGATTCCCCCTAAATGGTATGTCTATTAAGATATGATGCTTTTATGATTTAAGCGTTTAGATCAATCATACCTAATTCACTTCTCAAAGTGAGAAAGCGTTGTTCATTGAGCGCTTTGGTGAAGATATCTGCCAATTGTTTGTTAGTTCCAATGAAATGCATGGAGATATCTTTCTTTTGAACATGGTCACACAAGAAATGGTATCTAATGTCAATGTGTTTAGTTCTAGAATGAAGGACAGGATTTTGGGTCTTAGCTAAAGCGCTTTGGTTATCACAGTGGATTGGGATAGGACCTAGGATTGTTCCATAATCTCTAAGTTGTTGCCTCATCCAAAGGATTTGAGCACAACAGCTCCCAGCGGCTACATATTCTGCTTCAGTGGTAGAAGTCGCTATGGATTGTTGTTTCTTACTATGCCACGAAACTAGTCTATCTCCTAGAAATTGACATGTACCACTAGTACTTTTTCTATCTATTTTGCATCCTGCAAAATCTGCGTCTGAATAACCAATTAGTTCAAAGGGAGAGTCACGTGGATACCATAAGTCCACACTTTGTGTGCCTTTTAGGTATTTAAGGATTCTCTTGGCAGCATTTAAGTGTGATTCTCTAGGATCAGCTTGAAAGCGTGCACACATGCATACAGAAAACATAATATCCGGTCTACTAGCGGTAAGATAAAGAAGTGATCCAATGATACCTCTATAGTTAGTGATATCAATTTTCTTCCCACTTTCATCTTTATCTAACTTAAGCGTTTAGCTCATTGGAATTTTTTAAGATGATGCATTTTCTATACCAAATTTCTTAATCATATCTCTTGTATATTTAGCTTGGTTTATAAATATTCCATTAGGGAGTTATTTAACTTGTAATCCTAAGAAGAAAGTTAATTCACCCATCATACTCATTTCAAATTGATCTTGCATCATTTTCGAAAATTTCTCACATAATCGCTTATTTGTAGAACCAAATATAATATCATCAACATAAATTTGGACTAAGAGAATATCTTCATTATGAGTAATTTTAAATAACGTTGTGTCAACGCTGCCTTTTGAAAAGCCTATACCTATAAGGAAGATAGAGAGAGTGTCATACCATGCTCTTGGTACTTATTTAAGGCCATAGAGTGCCTTATCCAATTTGTAGACCATACTTTTGCTGTGCTTGTTGATGAATCCTGGAGGTTGCTCCACATAAACTTTTTCTTGGAGTTTACCATTCAGGAAAGCACTCTTCACGTCCATTTGATAAACTAGGAACTTGTTAAATGCGGCAAACGCTAGGAACATACGAATCGCTTCAAGACGGGCTACTGGGGCATAAGTTTCATCAAAATCAATACCCTCTTCTTGACAATAACCCTGAGCGACTAATCTGGCTTTGTTTCTTATAACAATGCCATCTTCGTCCATCTTGTTCCTAAAAACCCATCTAGTTCCAATAATTCCTTGATGAGTTGGCCTTGGTACTAGCGTCCAAACCTTGCTTCTCTCAAATTGGTTAAGCTCTTCTTGCATCGCTTCTACCCAACTTGAATCACTGAGCGCTTCATCCACTTTCTTTGGTTCCATTTAAGATAGAAAACTTGCTAACATGGCCTCATTAATTATAGCTGACCTAGTTCTAACAGGTGCTTCAACATCTCCAATGATTAGCTCTGGTGGATGGTCTCTAAGCCATTTACGATCTGGTTGGAAAGGGTTAAGAGATTCTTGATCATCAATCGCTTGATTCTCATTTGTCTCTGGCGCAATCGCTGCATCATTCACAGTTCCAATATGCTCTTGATGATCATTCTCTTCATGATCATCAGCGATTCTGACAGTATTCTCATTAGTAACCTCACGAGTATTTTTGGGAAAAGGCACATAGATCTCATCATCAGCGTCATCATCACTATCATCATTGAGATTGATTTGTGACGCTTGTTGGGCAAGATCTTCAATTCCTACATCATCAGGATTAACCTTACTCGGTTCTTAGTTAGCACCATCAAACACAACATGAATGGATTCTTCAACCTTCGATTTGATCTTGTTTAAGATGCGAAAACTCTTTCCATTTTTGGCATAGCCTAGAAAGATTCCCTCATCCGCTTTAGGATCAAATGTCTTTAGGTTTTGGGATCCATTGTTATGAATGAAACATTTTGAACCAAATACATGAAAGTATGAAACGTTAGGCTTACGTCCCTTCCATAACTCATATGGAGTCTTCTCATGTTGCTTGTTGATCATACACCGGTTCTGAGTGTAGCAAGTGGTATTGATAGCTTCGGCCCAAAACCTTTGAGGCAGCTTAGACTCTGCAAGCATCGTCCTAGCGGCTTCTTTAAGCGTTCTGTTCCTTTGCTTGGCAACTCCATTCTGTTGAGGTGTTCAAGGAGCAGAATACTCATGAAGTATTCCAAGATCCTTGCAAAACTTCTCAACAAATTGGTTAGTAAATTTAGTTCCACTATCGCTTTTAATTCTCCTTACCTTTAGATCTTTTGAATTTTGCAGTTGACGGATTAGCGCTGTGAGCTTGACACTAGTTTCATCTTTGGTCGCTAGAAATTCTACCCATGTATAGCGAGAGAAATCATCAACTATTACTAGCGAGTACTTTTTACCACTAACACTCATGATTTGAATAGGACCAAACAAATCTAGATGCAATAGTTCAAGGACTCTAGAAGCAGATAGACATGGTTTCTTCTTAAAAGATGATTTAACTTGTTTACCCATTTGACATGCATCACATAAGCGATTCTTTTGAAAGTAACCCTTAGGTAATCCCTCTACAAGATTTAGCGATATTAACTGAGAGATTGCCTTAAAGTTGAGGTGATTCATTTTTCTATGCCATAACCAACCCAATTCATTTTGACTTTTAGCAACAAAGCATGTGGGGTTGTTATCAAATGTAGAATCCCAATCCACTAAATACACATTATTTGTTCTTTTTCGTCTTAATTTAGTAGACTTAGTCTTAGCGTCGTTGACATAGCAGAAGTCGCTTGAAAATTTAACATCAAAGCCTTTATCACAAAATTGACTAATGCTCAACAAATTATGCTTAAGACCCTCAACATAATATACATCACTGATCATGATGTTCCCCCTATGCATGATACCTATACCTTTGGTTTTACCTTTGGAGTTATCACCGAATATGACATGAGGACCATTGGTTGCACGATAGTTGATCAAGAGATCCTTTGAGCCAGTCATGTGCTTTGACGACCCACTATCGATGTACCAAACCGAAGTATCAGTGTTGGCTCTAGGTACCTGCATTTAAAGGGCAATTCTAATTCTTCTTAGGTACCCATGTTGTTTTGGGTCCTTCAACGTTAGTAGCTTTGGTTTGAATTAAAACTTTCGGAACCCATATTTGCCTTGTCTTCATTACGGGAAGATTGGCCTTCTTGGGTTTCGGTTTATGTTGTGTGTGCTTTTTAGGTGTATAGTAATATCCTCGATTATAATAGTAATCATAATCGTAATCATAGTCATAGTCATCATAGTATCGATAATATGATCTAGATCTTTGAGGATACTGACGCTGGTATTTCCTTGGCGCTGGCTTGGGTTGCACTTTTGGTGCTGAACGCTTAGTGCTTGATTCACAGTGTTCAGGCTTACCTTTAGCCTTTTGAGCGTTTGGATGAGCCTGTTTTTGTGAATCATTTGCTTTAGCCTTACCCTTGCCTGAGTCAGCTTTGACTTTCTCATTTGGCCTCTTACCATTGTCGCTAGGTTTATTTAGCGTTTGACTTTGTGAACCTTCCTCAACAAAGAAAACACCCTTTCTTTTGTTGTTTGCCGTAACATTAGATTTATTTGGTTGTTTACCGAATTTATTATATCCTAAACCGGTCTTTTCACCATATAATCTAGTTACCTCAGTCACATTATCCAACTTTCTAGAAGCTTTTGATAATGATGAGATGAGCTGCTCTGATTTGGCAAGTCTAGCGATCAGATCAGCTTCTCTCTTGACTATTATATCAAGATCGCTTTTCAATTGAATAATCTCATTCTCAAGTGATTGGTTCTTCTCAATGCAATGTTGTTGAACTTGTAACTCTGCTTTGAGCGTTACTTTATCTCTTGTGAGTGATGAGATAATAGCGAGATCGTTTTGATATATTTTAGCGGCCTCTTGACAATCTTTATAATATTCATTAACTTTGTCAAGTAATTCATCATAAAAAAGAGGATGAAACAATTCATTGGTTACCTCTGGTAGCGATTTGTCAGATGCTTCATCTTCTCTTGCCATGAGACAAATCAACGCTGAGTCGCTTGTAGGCTCATCATCACTGCTTTCATCTGATGATTCCAAGTCCTCTTCAGGTGCGGGAAATGGTTCAGATTCCGCTAGCAAACCTTGTTGGCGAAGGTTGCTCATGAATTGGTTTCTATCCGCATAGTCTTGCCTTGTGGGCTTAGACACATTTGGATAAGGGCAATTTACCTGGTAGTGCCCTAGTTTCCTGCAATTATAACAAAAATTAGTTTTCATTTTCTGTTCAGTGGATAATCGCTTTGATCCAACTGGCGCTGAGAGATTCTGAGTAGGCGATGGAGGCGCTTGATATGGAACTGGCGCTACTGGTTGAGGTGCGGAGTACACTGGCGCTTGATACTGAGGCGCTGGTGCTGGGAGAGGAGTTTGAAATGAAGTTTGTCCAATAGGATTTCTCTTTTCACATCTTAGAAATTTCTTGAATTTCTTGACTAATAAGGCCATTTCTTTTTCTTCATTTGATTCCACCGGTTTAACCTCACTAACCGCTTTACCCTTATTTTTGGTGGTAGCGATTAATGCTCCTGATTCAGTCACTGAAGTTGTTGTGTCGCTGACTTCACCTAACTCGAATTCGAATGCCTTTAACTTTGAAAACACATGTTCTGGAGTAAGAGTCTCCAAAGTTTGTGATTCTCTCATAGCAACTGTCTTGATCAAGTATTTACTTGGAAGACTTCTGAAAATCTTATTGACCATTTCTTTGTTGGTCAATTCTTTATCTAATGACGCTAACTCGGTAATGAGCAAAGTAAATCTTGCTTCCAATTGTTCTAGCATCTCATTGTGCTGCATTTTGAAATGCTCGAATCTTTGCATGGCTATGGAGAGCTTATTCTCCTTCATTTGTGCTGAACCATCACACACTATAGCTAACTTATCCCATATTTCTTTGGAAGTCTTGCATTGCTTAATCTTGTTGAACAATGCATCATTGTCTCCTAACGCTGAGTGAAGTGCACTTCGTCCAACATTATCCAAATTAGCTCTTTTTCTATCATCTGGCGTCCATTCTAACTTGTTTTTCTCGACATATCCATCTGGAGTGGCTTCATCAGCCCCGGGTGCTCGAGTTATTACTTTCATGATCTTAATGGGGCCATCTGAAATTACATCACACATTTCATTATCGCACGAACATAAATATGCGAATGCTCTAAGTTTCCAAGAATCATAGTTTGATTCTACCAATTTAGGCATTTTGTTAAAAGCCATAATGAGATGTTTTAAAGAGAGATTTTAAAGCGATTAAGTTTCAAAAGTATGGATCTGAACAAGCAGTTATGCTTGGAAATGCTTAGGTTTCTAATTCAACCGCTTTGATACCACTTGGTGGTCCCAAGTGGCATACAAAAGGGGAAAATTGTTAGGAAATTTCATGTTAGATGTTTTGATGATGACAAGATAGGATTCAATGTTAGACCCCAAATAAAATGTAAGTTTATGCTTTCATAGATCATTGTATAAAGCGTTTAAAGAGTTTGTAATTTTGTTTAGGCTTGTAATTTTTATCCTCATAGATTTTAGACTAAGTCTTAGCGACTGAATCAATAATAGAATTCTAGGTGAGTCTATTTGAGAAGAAGTTGAAGACCAGCGTCTGAAGTCAACCGAAGATGAAGATTCCTTCTTAGCGCCTGTCAAACGCTAAGAGACCGCAGTTCAGGATTCATGAATCAAGCGTTCAAATACTCAAGCGACTTATAGAAGATTCACCTGAAATAAATCCTCAAGTCATGAAGGACTTAAATGCAATCATTCAACGGACATTTATTTCCAACGGGAAATAAATTCAAATTGCATTAAATGCCTGATAAGAGCATTAAATGTGATAAGCTACTGTGACTTGTGGACAAGCCTCCTTTTGACCAGACTGTCAGAACTTTCAGAGTTTTAGCTGCTCCCGTCCAATCGGTTCCAGCGAATTTTCAGGAATGTCAGATTTTAGGTACAATCACGCGCTACATGAAAGGCACGCTCCTACATGTGTCCAACGGACAGATCCCAAGAAATTGCCTATAAATACCTTACTCCAGAAAATCAAAATATATAACAACATCAAGAATATACGAGAAATTATTGCCAAAAATCCTACGTACATTCTTTCTGGAAAAAGCTTAGAAACTTCATAGCCAAAACCTTTCAAGCTTTCTATCTACATTCCAGACAGTCACAAATATCTCAAATATCTTCCAAAGAAGAAATCCAAACTCCAACTGAGATATTCCAAGTTGTTTGATCTTCTTTAAAACAAACAAAACCCTAGTGATAAACCTCAACCTTTCATCTGAGTGAGAAAAGTTGTTGAAACCTTTCAGGCAGTATTTCTGAGTGAGAGAAACTTGAAGAAGACGATCTTCATTGGTGCTGAAGTCTGTGTGATCAAGGAGCCCAAGATCATTTTCATCCATTACTATTTTGTAGAAGTTTCTGTGTGATCCTTTGATAATCATCATAGTAATTTCCTCCAAGTGAAAAAGGAGAAGAAGGACGTAGCTGGGATTACATCACCCAGTGAACCTTACAAATTATTGTGTCATTTATTTTATTGTCTTATATTATTCACTTCATATTATTCTGAAAAAGACAAGTAAAATTGCAAAGCGATTAATTCAACTAAAAGAACGCTAAACATTATTTCCGCTGTGCTAACCCTGATTAAGCGATCTAAGCGTTGCCCTACTTTGGTAAACTGCTAAAATCACTAAGTCTAAGTTAACTATTCTGAAGCGTCTGACCCAAGCGCTCAGTTTTTCCAAGCGTTCAAATTTCTAAAGTGATACGAAAATTTGTGAAGTCGAAAAAGACTTCAGGGTCTATTCAACCCCCCCCCCCCTTCTAGACCCTTTCGTATGCCACTTGGGACCACCAAGTGGTATCAGAGCGGTTGAAGTAGAAACCTAAGCGTTTCCGAGCGTAACTGCTTGTTTAGATCCACCTTTCTAAACTTAATCGCTTTAAATCTTTTTATCAAAACATATCATTATGGCTTTTAACAAAATGCCTAAGTTGGTAGAATCAAATTATGATTCGTGGAAACTTAGAGCATTCGCATACTTATGCTCATGTGATAATGAAATGTGTGATGCTATTACAGATGGCCCCATCAAAATCATGCAAGTGAGAACTCGAGCACCTGGAGCCGATGAAGCCACTCCAGATGGATATGTCGAGAAAAATAAACTAGACTGGACGCCAGATGATCGAAAAAGAGCGAATCTGGATAATGTTGGACGAAGTGCACTTTACTCAGCGTTAGGAGATAACGATGCATTGTTCAACAAGATAAAGCAATGTAAGACATCCAAAGAAATATGGGATAAATTGGCTATTGTGTGTGAAGGTTCAGCACAAATGAAGGAGAACAAGCTCTCCATAGCCATGCAAAGATTCGAGCATTTCAAAATGCAGCCCAATGAGACGCTAGAACAACTAGACGCAAGGTTTACTTTGCTCATTACCGAGTTAGCGTCATTAGACAAGGAATTGACCAACAAGGAAATGGTCAACAAGATTTTCAAAGTCTTCCAAGCAAGTATTTAATTAAGACTGTTGCTATGAGAGAATCACAAACATTGGAGACACTTACCCCAGAGCATGTCTTTTCAGAGTTAAAGGCATTTGAGTTCGAATTAGGTGAAGTCAGCGACACATCGACTTCAGCGATTGAATCAGGAGCTTTAATCGCTACCACCAAAAATAAGGGAAAAGCGGTTATTGAGGTCAAACCGGTTGAGTCAAATGAAGAAAAGGAAATGGCCTTATTGGTAAAGAAGTTCAAGAAATTTCTACGATACGAGAAGAGAACTCCTATTGGACAGAATTCATTTCAAACTCCTCCTCCAGCACCAGCGCCTCAGTATCAAGCGCCAGTGTACTCTGCACCTCAACCAGTAGCGCCAGTTCCATACCAAGCGCCTCCATCCCCCACTCAGAATCTCTCAGCACCAGTAGTCTCAAAGCGATTAACTGCTGAACAAAAAATGAAAACTAATTTGTGTTATAATTGCAGGAAACCAGGGCACTACCAGGTAAATTGCCCTTATCCAAATGTGTCAAAGCCCTCAAGGCAAGACTATGCGGATAGAAACCAATTCAGGAGCAACCTTCGCCAACAAGGTCTGCTAGCGGAATCTGAACCATTCTCCGCACCTGAAGAGGATTTGGAATCATCAGACGAAAGTAGTGATGATGAGCCTACAAGCGACTCAGCATTGATTTGTCTCATGGCAAGAGATGATGAAGCGTCTGACGACTCGCTACCAGAGGTAACCAATGAATTATATCATCCTCTCTCTTATGATGAATTACTTGACAAAGTTAAAGAATATTATAAAGATTGTCAAGAGGCCGCCAAAATATATCAAAACGATCTCGCTATTATTTCGTCGCTCAAAAGTGATAAAGTAACACTCAAAGCCGAGTTGCAAGTTCAGAAACAGTGCATTGAGAAGAACAAATCACTTGAGAGTGAAGTTATTCAGTTAAAAAGCGATCTTGATATAATAGTCAAAAGAGAAGCTGATTTGATCGCTAAACTTGCTAAATCAGAGCAGCTTATCTCATCATTATCAAAAGCTTCTAGAAAGTTGGATAATGTGACTAAGGTAACTAGATTATTTGGTGAAAAGTCCGGTTTAGGATGCAAAAATTTCTTTAAACAACCAAATAAATCCAATGTTATGGCAAACAACAAAGGAAAGGGTGTTATCTTTGTTGAGAAAAGTTCACAGAGTCAAACGCTAAGTGAACCTAGCGACAATGGTACGAGGCCAAATGAGAAAGCCAAAGCTGACTCAGGCAAGGGTAAGGCTAAGGCAAATGATTCACAAAGACAAACTCATCCAAACGCTCAAAAAGTCAAGGACAAGTCTAATCACTGTGAATCAAGCGCTAAGCGTCAAACACCAAAAGTGCAACCCAAGCCAGCGCCAAGGACTTACCAGCGTCAATATCCAAGACAGTCAAAATCATATCATCAATACTATGATGTTATGACTATGACTATGATTATGACTATTATTATAATCGAGGATATTATTACACACCCAAAAAGCACACACAGCACAAGGTGAACAAAAAGCACACACAACACAATGTGAAACCCAAGAAGGCCAGTATTCCTACAATGAAGACCAGGCAAATATGGGTTCCTAAAGTTCTAATTCAAACCAAGGTTACTAACGCTGAAGGACCCAAAACAACATGGGTACCTAAGAAGAATTAGAATTGTCCTTTAAATGCAGGTACCTAGAGCCAGCACCGATACTTCAGTTTGGTACTTTGATAGTGGATCGTCAAGACACATGACTGGTTCCAAGAATCTTCTAGTCAACTATCAAGCTACCAACGGTCCTCAAGTTATATTCGGTGATAACTCAAAAGGTAAAACCAAAGGTATAGGTATCATGCATAGGGGGAACATCATGATTAGTGATGTTTATTATGTTGAGGGTCTTAAGCATAACCTGTTAAGCATTAGTCAATTTTGTGATAAAGGCTTTGAAGTAAAATTTTCAAGCGACTTCTGCTATGTTAACGACGCTAAGACTAAGTCTACTAAATTAAGAGGAAAAAGAACAAACAATGTGTATTTAGTAGATTGGGATTCTACAGTTGATAACAACCCCACGTGCTTTGTTGCTAAAAGTCAAAATGAATTGGGTTGGTTATGGCATAGAAAAATGAATCACCTCAATTTCAAGGCAATCTCTCAGTTAATATCGCTAAATCTTGTAGAGGGATTACCTAAAGGTTCCTTTCAAAAGAATCGCTTATGTGATGCATGTCAAATGGGTAAACAAGTTAAGTCATCTTTCAAAAAGAAACCATGTCTATCTACTTCTAGAGTTCTTGAACTATTGCATTTAGATTTGTTTGGACCTATTCAAATCATGAGTGTTAGTGGCAAAAAGTACTCGCTAGTAATAGTTGATGATTTCTCTCGCTATACATGGGTAGAATTTCTAGCGACCAAAGATGAAACCAGTGTCAAGCTCACAGCGCTAATTCGTCAATTGCAAAATTCAAAAGATCTAAAAGTGACAAGAATTAGAAGCGATAGAGGAACTGAATTTACTAACCAAGTTGTTGAGAAGTTTTGTATAGATTTAGGAATACTTCATGAGTATTCTGCTCCTAGAACACCTCAACAGAATGGAGTTGCTGAGCGACGGAACAGAACGCTTAAAGAAGCCGCAAGGACGATGTTAGCAGAGTCCAAGCTGCCTCAAAGGTTTTGGGCCGAAGCCATCAACACCGCTTGCTACACTCAGAACCGGTGTATGATTAACAAGCAACATGAGAAGACTCCATATGAGTTGTGGAAGGGACGTAAGCCTAACGTTTCATACTTTCATGTATTTGGTTCAAAATGTTTCATTCATAACAATGGATCTCACAGCCTAAAGACATTTGATCCTAAAGCAGATGAGGGAATCTTTCTAGGCTATGCCAAGAATGGAAAGAGTTTTCGCATCTTAAATAAGATCAAATCGAAGGTTGAAGAATCCATTCATGTTGTGTTTGATGATGCTAACCAAGAACCGAGTAAGGTTAATTCTGATGATGTAGGAATTGAAGATCTCTCCCAACAAGCGTCGCAAATCAACCTTAGTGATGATAGTGATGACGAGGATGATGGGATTCATGTACTTCCTCCTAAGGATACTCGTGAGGTTAACAAAAATGATAATGTCAGAATCGCTGATGATCATGAAGAGAATGATCATCAAGAGCAGATTGGAACTGTGAATAATGCAGCGTCTACGCAAGAGACAAATGAGAATCAAGCGATTAACAACCAAGAGTCTCTTAACCCGTTCCAACCAGACCGTAAATGGCTTAGAGATCATCCACCAGAGCTAGTAATTGGAGATATTGAAGCACCTGTTAGAACTAGGTCCGCTACATTTAATGAGGCCATGTTCGCAAGTTTCCTATCTCAAATGGAACCAAAGAAAGTGGATGAAGCGCTTAATGATTCAAGTTGGGTAGAAGCAATGCAAGAAGAGCTTAACCAATTTGAAAGAAGCAAGGTTTGGACGCTAGTACCAAGACCAACTCACCAAGGAGTTATTGGAACGAGATGGGTTTTTAGGAACAAAATGGATGAAGATGGCATTGTTATAAGAAACAAAGCTAGATTAGTCGCTCAGGGTTATTGTCAAGAAGAGGGTATTGACTTTGATGAAACGTATGCCCCAGTAGCCCGTCTTGAAGCAATTAGGATGTTCCTAGCGTTTGCCGCATTCAACAAGTTCACAGTATACCAAATGGACGTGAAGAGTGCATTCTTGAATGGTAAACTCCAAGAAGAAGTCTATGTGGAGCAACCACCAGGATTCATCAACAACCATGGCAAAAGTATGGTTTACAAACTGGATAAGGCACTCTATGGCCTTAAACAAGCACCAAGAGCATGGTATGACACTCTCTCTATCTTCCTTATAGGTAAAGGCTTTTCAAAAGGCAGCGTTGACACAACGTTATTTAAAATTACCCATAATGAAGATATTCTCTTAGTCCAAATCTATGTTGATGATATTATATTTGGTTCTACTAATAAGCGACTGTGTGAGAAATTTTCGAAAATGATGCAAGATCAATTTGAAATGAGCATGATGGGTGAATTAACTTTCTTCTTAGGATTACAAGTTAAGCAACTCCCTAATGGAATATTTATAAACCAAGCTAAATATACTAGAGATATGATTAAGAAATTTGGTATGGAAAATGCATCATCTTCAAAAATTCCAATGAGCCAGACGCTTAAGTTAGATAAAGATGAAAGTGGGAAGAAAATTGATATCACTAACTATAGGGGTATTATTGGATCACTTCTTTATCTTACCGCTAGTAGACCTGATATTATGTTTTCGGTATGCATGTGTGCACGTTTTCAATCTGATCCTAGAGAATCACACTTAATTGCTACCAAGAAGATCCTTAAGTACCTAAAAGGCACACAAAATGTGGGCTTATGGTATCCACAGGATTCTCCTTTTGAACTAATTGGTTATTCAGATGCAGATTTTGCAGGATGCAAAATAGATAGAAAAAGTACTAGTGGTACATGTCAATTTCTAGGTGATAGACTAGTTTCGTGGCATAGTAAGAAACAACAATCCATAGCGACTTCTACCGCTGAGGCAGAATATGTAGCCGCTGGAAACTGTTGTGCACAAATCCTTTGGATGAGGCAACAACTTAGAGATTATGGAACAATCCTAGGTCCTACCCCAATCCATTGTGATAACCAAAGCGCTTTAGCTATGACCCAAAATACTGTTCTTCATTCTAGAACCAAACACATTGACATTAGATACCATTTCTTGCGTGACCATGTTCAAAAGAAAGATATCTCCATGCACTTCATTGGAACTGACAAACAAGTGGCAGATATCTTCACAAAAGCGCTCAACGAACAACGCTTTCTCACTTTGAGAAGTGAATTAGGTATGATCGATTTAAACGCTTAAATCATAAAGCATCATATTTAATAGGCATATAATTTAGGGGGAATCCACTTTATGTTTATGTCTAAAGCGTTTATCAAAATTTGAAATGAGTCATCAACTTTAGGGGGAACTCTAAAATTGTACTTACTTCAATGTATCAAGCGACTGTGATCAAAAATGACTTTCAAAATCTTAAGCATTGATCACTAGCTCTTATCTTTTATGCATGACAAAATCAATCTCTAATAATGTTGTCTCTCATAAATCCAAGCGATTGATTCATTTATTGAAATATTTTATGAAAAGACTTCAGCGTTGAAAGGATTCCCACTTTAACGCTAAGTAACTCGATTTCAAAAATTCATGCATAGTTTTCATCGCTAAAGATAACGTGTGGATAAGTCCAAAAGATCAGATTTGACAACTACCCACACGTGCCTATCAAATCGAACTGACGGTTATGATTCCTATCTAAACCTAGGCGGTTCAGTGATTGCATGAGTCTGAGTACGTGTCAGTACACTATCAGGCGCGTGCACTTCACGCTGAAAATTTCAAAATTTTTTTCAAACTTTTTCAAATTAACTGCGGATCCGAAAAATGTTATAGTACCCTACTTTACCGCACTTTTTGACATCCGAAATTAAATTTACACGGTTCAGATTCCTTTTGTCATTAACCTCTGTACACGTGTCATTCATCTGTCAATTGAGGAGTTACTTTCACCTTCTATTTAAACTCACCAAGACTTTTACAGAAAACTTTTATCACTTCCAATCTTTCCTACTGTAAAAGCTTTTTCTCTCTAAAGGCAAAAACTCCTCTATTTCCTTCAAAAGCTTCAACTTTCAGCAATGGCACCCAAAGTTTCAAAATCTTCCAAGACAGCAACTAAACCAGTTACAGTTAACGCCGGATTTTTGGTTAACTGGGACTATCTTTTTAATAACCAGAACTTCCCTCTTCGAACGATTCTTCCACTCGTTCAAGAATCTGGTTTGAAAGACATGCTTACTACTACTTTCAACTACTTTGAAGAAGAATCTCTCCACTTTTTCTACAATGGTCAAATTTCTGAAGACGGAAATTCCATATCCTGCGTCTTCCCCTCTGCAAAAGAGACCTTTGTCCTCACTCCTTCTCTGGTTTCTTCATTACTTGTTCTGCCTAATACTGGCATTGAGATAGAACGTGTAAATCTCGGCGATGCTACCAAAGTTTGGGACGTGATAAAGAAAGAAGATGTTCACAACGCCTATGAGCCCAACTTCAAGAAGAACGATATGAAAGGCGAATATGTCATCCTCGCTGACATATGTTCAAAGATTATTGAATGCAGAAAAGGGACGTTCGATAAAATCACTAACATTCAATACAAGATGATGGTTGCCATCCTGACCAAGTTAAAAGTTAACTGGTCTCTTTACGTGTTCAATCGCTTCAAAGCAGCGATGGCTAAGTCTGTTAATCCCAAGCCTTACGGGATTTTGCTAAGTCGTATTCTCTACTCTAGCGGATATACGCAAGTTTCTGGGAAAAAGATCCCAGCGACCAAGTTTTATGGCAAGAAAATGATAAGCGAGCTTCTTAACCCGCGGAAACCTGGCGGAGCAGCGGTTCCAAAAGATCAGCGTGTTGTTCGCAGTGATGATGAAGATCAAGCGTCTTCTTCATCATCATCAGAAGAAGAAGTGGTGGTCAAGCGACCTAAGAGAAAGATCATTCTCAAAGTCGCTGAGCCATCCAAGCCCGCAAAGAAGCAAAAGCCTGAACTGAAGAAGAAGAAGTTGGAACCCAAAAAGAAACAAAAGATCCCTTCTCCTTCTCCCTCGCCTAAGTCTCCTTCTCCTCCTCCAGCGTTTTTCTTTTCCGTTCCTGAGGAAGAAGAGACAGCAGTGGAAGAAGAAGTACCGCTTGCACGAAGGCGTACTCCTACTCCCACTCCCGCAGTATCTTCTAGCGCTCCCACAAATCCAGCGCTTAGAGAGTTAGCGAGTGCTTCCGTCTCTGACGCTGTTCCCGAAATCAGCTCAGATCCTCAAGCCGTTTCTCCATCTGAAAGGCTTCCCAATGTTCAGGGTAAGTATTTGCTCAGCAAATTAGTCTATCCTTTCCTCGTTAGTTTCCTAAGTCTAACGCTAGGATAAAAAAAAAAAAAAAATTCTCTCAGCACCAAGTGAAGCAGATATTCATTATGTTCTCAACACGCTTGAAGAACTAAATATCCCTATTCGTGCTGATCCAATAACTTCTTTTATCGATTTAGAACCCGAAGAAGAAGTTCAGGAGCCTGAGGAACATGTCCAAGAAACAGATCAAGCGACTAAGACAGTCGATGATAGTCCTCAGGGTAAGCGATGTAGTATTTTCTTTGCAAATTTCTACTCAGTAGGAATTTCTGCTTGCTTTTCTCAATCGCTTACATGTTTTAGCTCATGACGGAGCTCATGATGAACCAATCGCTGAAGCCCCCCCTCTCTCGGAGATTCCAGTGGAACTAGACGTGGACATGGCAACTGTTGTGAATATTGCTAAAGAAGCATCCCAAGTTCTTCCTGACGCTGAAAGCTCATCAGCGAGTGAAGCAACTTTAAACGCTGAGCGGTCGATAGAAGTGGCCCCCATTCCAACAGAAGCTATTGCCCTTGTTCCTACGCCAACCGGACCTCCTCCTCGTGTCATTGATTTCTTCCCGCACGGATATCATCTAGACGTTGAATTTTATTTTGCCGCCAGAGAACGTGACGCTCAAACGCTTGCCGAGTTGGAAATAAACTTTCAAACCACTCTCCATCGGCCCGATATGTCCAACACCAAGAAATTTGAGTTTTTCGAGCGTATTGCAGATCTAGGACTATATGACTTAGAGCGACTTCAATCTCGTTTTGAGTACATTCGTCGTCCAGTGTTCAATAGAGCTGACCTTGATCAACAGCGATTCACTCTAACCGGTCGCTCGGACGAGTCCTTTTATCCTCTGCGCCCAAGCAAGATTGTTTTCAAGAACCCACACATGGGTGATTGGAACAAAAATCCTGATGAGGAAGATCTCAATAAGATAGGATATTCTGCTCTCCCCTCCGTTGTCAAGTCTCCCCAGAACGCTCTCTCTCCTAGTCCACTCAAACTCTGGAAAGGCAAAGGCTCGCTTGTTGCGGAGCGCCCAAATCCGATCAACTCGTGGATTGAAGATGAGGCTCGTGAATATCTTGCCAGATTATGGGCTGAAGACTATGATGATGAAACAGAACGCTTCGAGAAATTCTTAGCAGCTAGAAAAGAGCAAAACAAAGCGAACAAACTTGGAAAACGATGGATGATGGATACAACCAAATGGGCTGAAGAGTTCGTTCTTCACTTCTACACCCTTGATGAACTCGTCAAATATCCATTCCTGTTTAATTTTGGAATAGAATACAGACGCCGAGGATTTGCCACCTTTTTGCTTCAACAGCGTCAGATAATTGCCGGGAATGTTAGCACTTTGCCACGATACAGACAGCCAATCGAAAGCTACATTCGCCAGCAGCTCGCCTTATTCAGCCAGGGCGGACGCTACGTTTTGCATCCTCGTGCAGACTTTGTTCAACGAATCTTCCCTGACCTCAACGAAGACGCTTCGTCAAGTAAACAACCAGTTCTTCAAGGCCAGAGTCAGATTCGTGTTGACACTTCAACAGAACACGCTGAGTTTGCTGAGTTCCACCGAGATATGAGAGCAGTGATAGAAAATGTCCAAGCGTTGGATACAAGTTTCAATCACTATTTAGGGTTAAACGATTTCCGAGGATATACTCTCCACCCTGTGCTCTTCAGTGAATAGAATATTCAAGTGGCCAAGATGATCTCGCTGATTAGGCCAGTGGACCAAGAAGCAGCTCAAGCGTTCATGCCGTTGATTTTGGACTTTTTCAACAAATATACATCAGGGATTGCTTTACCAGAAGGTGTGCAACTTGCACTAAGTACTGACGAGCGCGAAGACGCTATATTCTTTATCCCGCAATCTAGCCTGATCAGTCCCCGGCATGTGATGGAAGCCCTTGGCCCCCTCTGGGTTATTGGCCTTAGAGAACCTTCTCCTCCCTCAATCCAAATTCTGGAAGAAGATTCTGCTCCTACTGCGGAAGTCGCTCAACTTCCTGAGGCTTCCTTGCCAGATTCTTCCAGCACCCCAGTAGTCGAGCCCCCAGCGATTGCTGATTCTACCTTGGATCACGCAATTGAAGAAGTGCACGCTGAAATTGCTCAAGCGCCTGTAGAACCTCTCCTAAGAGATAAAACCAAAGGCAAGGCTGCAGTTTCAAGTTCTTACGGACTTCTCCCGTCCCCAGAGCGTCCTTCTTCGGATTCAGATTCAGACAGTGATTTAGAGGCCCGAGATTTCAGAAAGGCTGTACGGAACTCGCTTCACCACATCGAAGGTTCCTGCTCCAAGCTTTCTGAAGCCGCTGACAGACAGACTCGCTTAATGTCTGATACGCGAAGCCGTGACATTGCCAACGCTTCAGATAAAAGCACCATTGCTATCATGGAAAGCATGTCCCCTCTTATCGCTGAGCTCTCCTCTGAATTCAATCGTCACCTTGCTCAGAGCGCTTCGGCTGATGCGGACAGACACGCTTCATCTGATGCCGTCGCTCAGAGTGTCGCCCAACAGATTGCTCTTCTAGTCGAAAAAGTTAGACTTTTGCGCCGCGATGTCGCTGATCTAAAGTTGTCCCTTGATGAAGTCAAGGAAGGGGAAAGTAAAGAAAAGACCAAAGCGATTTCCAAGACGGATAATAAACATTGGCGTTCGATGTTCGATGAACTGGTAAGCATTAAGAGAATGCTATCCAAGAAACAAAAACCAAGGTATTATCTCGGAAAATACGCTCTTCCCCAGTTGGACCCCGACTTCTTAGAGAGTATGGGATTTCATGCTTATGCCGGACCGCTACAACGACCTGTAAATTGGAGACCGTCAAATGACCGTCAAAGAGATATATATTATGATCTGATTCGAGAACTTGGCATTCCACCAAGGGATTGGACGGAAAGGTTGTTAGAGCTAAATGAAAGCGCCAGACTCCGCAGGCATGACTATGATGAAGTCCAGCATACAACTATGATCGACATTGATCGACTATTAAAAGAACTAGCGTTAGAAGTTATTCAAAGCGAAGAAAGAGCAAAGCGACAGAAGAAATAAATGTTTTTGCATATTTTATTTCTTTCTTATTCTTTTCAGTATAAATCAAGTATGCTTTATTTCAATATATATGAATGATTTATTGCTGAAACAACTTGTTGAAGTCAACCTAACTTTAACTAACATTACTAACCTTTCAAACGCTGACTTATATTCCTTTGGGCCTTTTCTTTTTTAACTCTTAAAAATTATAAAAGAGTTACAAGTCTTGACATCATCAAAAAGGGGGAAATTGTTAGGAAATTTCATGTTAGATGTTTTGATGATGACAAGATAGGATTCAATGTTAGACCCCAAATAAAATGTAAGTTTATGCTTTCATAGATCATTGTATAAAGCGTTTAAGAGTTTGTAATTTTGTTTAGGCTTGTAATTTTTATCCTCATAGATTTTAGACTAAGTCTTAGCGACTGAATCAATAATAGAATTCTAGGTGAGTCTATTTGAGAAGAAGTTGAAGACCAGCGTCTGAAGTCAACCGAAGATGAAGATTCCTTCTTAGCGCCTGTCAAACGCTAAGAGACCGCAGTTCAGGATTCATGAATCAAGCGTTCAAATACTCAAGCGACTTATAGAAGATTCACCTGAAATAAATCCTCAAGTCATGAAGGACTTAAATGCAATCATTCAACGGACATTTATTTCCAACGGGAAATAAATTCAAATTGCATTAAATGCCTGATAAGAGCATTAAATGTGATAAGCTACTGTGACTTGTGGACAAGCCTCCTTTTGACCAGACTGTCAGAACTTTCAGAGTTTTAGCTGCTCCCGTCCAATCGGTTCCAGCGAATTTTCAGGAATGTCAGATTTTAGGTACAATCACGCGCTACGTGAAAGGCACGCTCGTACATGTGTCCAACGGACAGATCCCAAGAAATTGCCTATAAATACCTTACTCTAGAAAATCAAAATATATAACAACATCAAGAATATACGAGAAATTATTGCCAAAAATCCTACGTACATTCTTTCTGGAAAAAGCTTAGAAACTTCATAGCCAAAACCTTTCAAGCTTTCTATCTACATTCCAGACAGTCACAAATATCTCAAATTTCTTCCAAAGAAGAAATCCAAACTCCAACTGAGATATTCCAAGTTGTTTGATCTTCTTTAAAACAAACAAAACCCTAGTGATAAACCTCAACCTTTCATCTGAGTGAGAAAAGTTGTTGAAACCTTTCAGGAAGTATTTCTGAGTGAGAGAAGCTTGAAGAAGACGATCTTCATTGGTGCTGAAGTCTGTGTGATCAAGGAGCCCAAGATCATTTTCATCCATTACTATTTTGTAGAAGTTTCTGTGTGATCCTTTGATAATCATCATAGTAATTTCCTCCAAGTGAAAAAGGAGAAGAAGGACGTAGCTGGGATTACATCACCCAGTGAACCTTACAAATTATTGTGTCATTTATTTTATTGTCTTATATTATTCACTTCATATTATTCTGAAAAAGACAAGTAAAATTGCAAAGCGATTAATTCAACTAAAAGAACGCTAAACATTATTTCCGCTGTGCTAACCTTGATTAAGCGATCTAAGCGTTGCCCTACTTTGGTAAACTGCTGAAATCACTAAGTCTAAGTTAACTATTCTGAAGCGTCTGACCCAAGCGCTCAGTTTTTCCAAGCGTTCAAATTTCTAAAGTGATACGGAAATTAGTGAAGTCGAAAAAGACTTCAGGGTCTATTCAACCGCCCCTTCTAGACCCTTTCGTATGCCATTTGGGACCACCAAAGGGTCTAGAAGGGGGGGTTGAATAGACCCTGAAGTCTTTTTCGACTTCAAAAATTTCGTATCACTTTAAAGGTTTGAACGCTTGGATAACTGAGCGTTTGGGTCAGACGCTTTAGGAAAGTTAACTTAGACTTAGTGATTTTAGCATTTTACCAAAGTAGGGCAACGCTTAGATCGCTTAATTAGGGTTAGCACAGTGGAAATGAGTTTTAGCGTTCTTTTAATTAATTTAATCATTTTGCACTTTAACTTGTCTCTTTCAAAGATAAATGATGTAATAATAGTAATAAGACAATAAAGATAAATGACACAAAATATGTAAGGTTCACTGGGTGGTGTAATCCCAGCTACTTCCTTCTTCTCCTTTTTACTCGGAGGAATTTACTAGGTTGATTTTCGAAGAATCACACAGAATCTTCTACAAGATAGTAAAGGGTGAACATGATCTTGGGCTCCTTCATCACACAGACTTCAGCACCAATGAAGATCGTCTTCTTCAAGCTTCTCTCACTCAGAAATACTGCCTGAAAGGGTTCAACAACTTTTCTCACTCAGATGAAAGGTTGAGGTTTGTCACTAGGGTTTTGTTTGTTTTTGAAAAGATCAAACAACTTGGAATATCTCAATTGGAATTTGGGTTTCTTCTTTGGAAGATGTTTGAAATATTTGTGACTGTCTGGAATGTAGATAAAAAGCTTGAAAGATTTGGCTATGGAGTTTCTAAGCTTTTTCCCAGAAAATGTACGTAAGATTTTTTTGGCAATAATTTCTCTTCTCTTTTTCGTACGTATCTTGTGTATCTTGTATTTTTAGGGTTTGCTGGGGTAAGGTATTTATAGGAAATTTCTTGGGATTTGTTCGTTGGACACATGTAGGAGCATGCCATTCACGCAGCACGTGAGTTTACCTAAAGTCTGACATTCCTGAAAATTCGTTGAAGCCGATTGGATGCGAGCAGCTGAAACTCTGAAATTTCTGACAGTCTGGTCAAAAGGTGGCTTGTCCACAAGTCACAGTGGCTTATTGCATTTAATGCTCTTATCAAGCATTTAATGCAATTTGAATTTATTTCCCGTTGGAAATAAATGTCCGTTGAATGATTGCATTTAAGTCCTTCATGACTTGAGGATTTATTTCAGGTGAATCTAACATAAGTCGCTTGAGAGATTTTGAGCGCTTGATCCGTAAATCCTGAAATGAGGTCTTTTAGCGTTTGACAGACGCTAAGAAGAAAATCTTTATTTCTGGTTGACTTCAGACGCTGGTCTTCAACTTCTTCTCTAATAGACTCACCTAGAATTCTACTAGCGATTCAGTCACTAAGACTTTAGTCTAAATTCTATAAAGATAAAAATTACAAGCCTAAAAAAATAAATTACAACTTTCAAACGCTTATACATCAATCTATGCAAAATGAAAACTTACATTGTATTTTTAGGGTCTAACATTAAATCCTATCTTGTCATCATCAAAACATCTAACATGAAATTTCCTAACATAAGGACTATTGTTTTATCTCTTTTAGTCTTCCTTTCCAAGCAAATCTCTTCCTTTCCTTCTTATTTTTAAATTCTCTTTGTTTCCTTTTCTTTTTGAAATCTCCCTCAATCTAAGAGATTATCAATATTTTATCTTTTAATAGATTTATAAAATCTCCTAGAAATCTTCACTTGCCCTCAAGCTTCCAACTCTTCCTTTTATCCTCAAATTTTTGAAAATTGGATGCTCCTTCTCTCTCAAGATTTTCGAAAATTCCATAGCAATTCTTCCTCGAGTTAACTTTCTTGATTTCTCCTCTTCTCTTCCGGCTAGCTCTTTGTATCAGGTATCTTCGACTTTATTTATTTTTACTAACATCAGAATAGAGATAATTGTATATCATACCCCTGTGAAACATGAAATCTGCACACATCCCCCTGTGTTAAAAAAATAGCCTGAAATAACCCTATGATTTTAAAAACCTGCACGAAACCCCCAATCCGTGTTAAATCCGTGGAAGGTAGCATTTACGCGCAGTGTATTTGAAGCAGGTTTGGGAGTTTCCTACAGGGTTTTGAAAAATATAGGGGCATTTCAGGCTATTTTTTTAACACAGGGGGGATGTGTGCAGGTTTCGTATCTCACAAGAGTACAATATGCAATTATCCCTATAGGAATATTACCAAAAATTCTTCAACTTCTTCTCTTTTCTTTAGGGATAATTGCATAAGACCTCCCCGTGATAAGCGAAACCTGCGCCAAACACCCCGTGTTAATTTTTTTGCTAATCACCCCCTTGTGTTATTTTTTATTCTGCATACTCTCCCTTTTTCAATTTTTTTTGGTGTTTTTCTCCATCATAATTGTTCTAGATCCAACCCAACCCAAATTAAATTATTTATCTATTATAAACATGTTTGGGGCAAAAATGCATTTGGATTGACATTTAAAAAAAAACAAAAAAGGGAGAGTATGCAGAATAAAAAATAACACAAAGAGGTGATTCGCAAAAAACTTAACACAGGGGTGTTTGGCGCAGGTTTCACTTATCACAGGGGGATCTTATGCAATAAACCCTTTTCATTATTCATAATTGCGTAGAATAGAATGTCATCCTCTACGTCAAATAGTAAGTCGATTTTGCCTTGTAGTCATGACGATTCAATTGAATCGCGAACAACTTTCCATCCTCATTGTCCTGAAAAGAAAACATCCAAAAATATCATCGGGCCTGAGGGCTCAGAATTCGAGAAGACTGTGTCACTTAGCAGTGCAACAGCGCGGAAGGGCCGACGACGGCGAGCAGTGGTGAGTGGCACTCCAATCAAGGAGAATTTGCTCGTCGAGGGCTATCCATATTACGAAGTTTACTCTTCTCGTTTCTCTCATTCAGATATCTACGAGCTACGCAAACGATTGCATCTTCGTTTGGATTATGAAATTTTGGCTCCTTCAAAAGAGGATAGACCTCACTAGCCTCCTGCCAGATTTTTTTGTTTCTTCGTTGCTCAAGTTGAT
Source organism: Buddleja alternifolia (assembly GCA_019426215.1). Taxonomy (NCBI): domain Eukaryota; kingdom Viridiplantae; phylum Streptophyta; class Magnoliopsida; order Lamiales; family Scrophulariaceae; genus Buddleja; species Buddleja alternifolia. The sequence goes on along the minus strand of CM033390.1, from coordinate 39,617,388 downwards.
GCAGGCTTAAACTTCCCGATACCCTCATTATATGACGAAATATCAAGGAATTATGAGGTGTCTTTGTGTCAGTTATCTCCCAATTCCATAGCCTCATGGACGCCTTTTGCATGGTGACCTCATTTTTCGGGGCAACTCCTTCAGCTCAGAATTTTTACTCCCTCTTCCAGCTTAAGAAACTACAATCGAGACTCTTCTATTTCATCGATCGTGTAGATGTTCGCTTTTTGAAGCATAACTTTAAGACTCATGGTGAATGGAGGCGTCATTTTTTCTTTATTCCTTCACGTGTCCCTTAGAACTTTCCTCGTGAATGGTTGGAAAATAACCACGGGTATCCGCATTTTTCCATTAAGCATTGGCCTTCATCTCACCAGCTTATGCTCGATATGTTGAACGAGCAAGTTTATGATATTCGAAAATTGATTTTCGAGAGGCTATTGAAGCATTTTCACTTGAGCTATAAGCATATTTCTCTCCAGGATGGCATAGGTAACACATGCGTCGTTATTTTCTTCTTAATGCATCCTCTTTAATTTTGAGTGATTGCATTTCTTCATTCTTTATGAGCACTCCTTCATCTTTATTAATTTGTTTGCTTCATGCAACAGGTACCATTATGTTCCGGACTCTTCTCAAGGGAAAAGTTAATTAGCCAGCTTCGCAAGAGACAACTAGTGTTTCTAACGGAGGTTCCAAGCTATCCAACGAGAATCGCGAGGCTCCTGCAGTTCCTCTTCATCCGCCTTTTACTAGGCGTACTGCTGATAAGGGTGATAACAAATGCGAGCAGGATGATGAGGGGAGTCCTCGCAGGAAAGCCAAGGGAAAAGCTCATGTGCCTCCCCATCCTCAGCCTGTTCCCCAGCTATCCCATGAGAGCTCTTCTCAGCTGTCTTTAGAAGACATTACTTCTCCAGCTAAGCGATCTCATGGTTCTTTTGGTCATGAGCCTTCAACTGGTTCCCACTCAAGAGAGAGAGAGGATCGACACCTTCCTTCTTCATGGGTGCTAAAAAAAGATAGCTGGTGATCAACTAATGAGCATGATTTCTTCATGTGACTGTCGATATTTGAATGATCTTCCCGACGCCACTCTCATGGAAGACTTCGCTTTAGCCACCATGCAGGTATGCTTCCATTCTTTACTTTCATGGTCCTTTAGCAATGGTAGTAGCTTTCTTCCTTGTTATCACTCCTTATGCTATGATTAGCTTTGATTTTCATACTTCTTCCTTATTTTCTTGAATAGGTGAGCATGCTAGGCAGCGACATGATAGGTTAGCTTCGTCATAGAATTTCCACTTCTCTTGATGCCTCCAAGAAGTTGGTTGAGTGAGAGAAGCAGGTTCTTTCCTTAACCAGTGATTTGACCAAGGAACATGTCTTGAGGAGTGAGCTAGCATCCGAGCTTGAGAATTTGAAGAAGGATCACATCCGTGAGATTGAGCAAGCTTACCAGGCAGCCCGAGAGAAAGCCAGTGAGAAGGCTGTGATAAAGTTCTCCCACTCCATTAAGGGGTTTGGTTTGATGGATAACAACTATCAGCGTCGTCATGAAGAGTTCTTGACGTCCCTTGAGTTCAAAGAGTTATTGATTGAGCCTGCTCTCCAGTACTATTATCATGGATTCTGTTCATGCTTTAAGCAAGTCATGGGGCCGAAGCATTTGCTTCCTGATTTAGATCTTTCCTTCCTTCAAGAGAAAGCTGGTTTGGATGATGCGTCGGAGCCTGGTGAGGCAGCACCAGTATTTGTTATGCCAGCAGTTTGGAAAGCTGATGAGCTAGCTGGTGTTGATGCAAGGAACGGTTCTGGGGAATGAGCTGATGAGCTTGCTAATCAGGATGCCGCTTTACAGATGAATCCAGTGCAGCCAGCTGAGGAGGTGGCCAGCGAGGGTGCTTGTCCAGGGGGGCAAACAGCTGGAGATCCTTTCTTTGAGGTGGCCGATGAGCTATCCACTCTAGAGATTTTCGATGTGCTCGGAGAGGCCACTCTTTTATAGATATGTCCTGCATTTCTTTCAAAAACTACAATTGTTCCATTTTTATTTTTGCATATGTTTTTCCTTTGGATATTTCTTTTGAGAATGTTATTTTGACAATGCACATTTTGGTTTTGAAGAATATATTTTTCCTATTGTTCATTTATGATTGTCAACACCATGTTATATGATATGCGAATATGATGACTTAGATGTATTAGACTTGGCACATAGATGATGAAATTCATTGACCTACGATCGATAATAACATGCTATATGTAGTATGCCACAATAATAAGCCAAGGTATTACCTTTAACATATAAATGATGAAATGCTAACATTTAGTATTGTATGCATTTATGATGAATGTTTATACATGCAATCATTTGGCAATGTATATGAATAATAAATTTATCAAAAACTTCTATACATGCAATCATTTGGCGATGTACGCAAATAACAAATTTATGATGAACTTTTATACATGCAATCATTTGGCAATGTGTATGAGCAATTCGGGATATAGCTGTCCCAAAATATATCGTAGTATAGAGTGACTTTAGCAATCCTTTGCTTGTACTTGGCCATCTTTAGGTAAGTTGTGCTCCTAGCTTCCTCTATCACATCTAGGCTTTCTTTCATGAGGTGCTCGTTCATCTACGGATTGAAATACTTGACACGATGTGACATCACGTTGACTTCTGGGGGTGCTCGTTCTTCTTCGGATCGAAATACTTGACACGATGCGACATCACGTTGACTTCTGGGGGTATCACTGCATTAGCTCCATATGCTAGGCTATAGGGGGTATACCCGATAGTGCTGCGGGGCGTGGTCCTATATGACCATAGTGCACTCGGGAGCTCTTCTATCCAAGAGCTTTCTTGTCACTGCAATCTTGTCTTTAAGCCTTTTACCAGAATTCTATTGATCACCTGCACTTGTCCATTGCATTGTGGGTGTCCTACAGTCGTGAACAGTTATTTTATTCCCAAGATTTGGCACCAATCTTGTATTTTGGTGCCTTGAAATTATCTTTCATTGTCTGACACAATCTCCTTAGGTACTTCAAACCTGAAAATCACAAAATTCTTTAGAAATTTCATTAGCTCGTTTTTGGTTATTTTTGCCAAGGGCTCAGCTTTCACCTATTTGCTAAAGTAGTCAACAGCTACCAGCAAGAATTTTTTCTGCCCCATGGAAGCTCGGAAGGGTCCCACTATGTCTACCCCCCATCTAGAGAATGGGTAAGGTGAGATCATAGTTCCTATTGGCTCTACAGGCTGGTGGTATAACTCTCCGTGTACTTGGCAGTATTCATACTTTCACACTAAGTCCCTGACATCTGCTTTCACAGTAGGCCAATAGTAGCCAGCTCAAAGGGGTTTAGCCATGAAGGCTATTGCTCCCGCGTGATTGCCATAGAGGACTTCATGAATATCTTTCAAAACTTGTAATCCTTCCTCCCTCGAGAGACATCTTAGGTAGGGGTGTGAGATGGATCTCTTGTATAGAACGCCCTCCAAGATGAGGAACCTCAGCGATGTGCGCTGCATCCTCATTACTTCTTGCCTATCTCTTGGGAGTGTTCCTTTTTGTAGATAACTGATGATAGGAAGCCTCCAGTCGTCACCTTCAGCTATCACACTTACTTCCTCCATTGTCGTCACGCTCAGCATCGATCTTATGGTTATTCATCGTGTGTCACAATCCGTTAAGTTACTAGCCAAATGGGCTAAGTAATCCGCCTTGTTGTTCTCCAGTCGAGGTATTTGCTGTATCTTGAAATTCCCAAATTGGTTCCTTAGCTCTTCTATCTTTCTCAGGTATTCCACCATTCGCAATTTCTTAGCTTCATACTGCCCCTCTACTTGACATACAACAAGTTGAGAATTGGAACATGCCATCAAATGTTGAGCGCCCCGCCTTTAGAGCCATCTTCATGCCAGCTATCAGGGCCTCGTACTTGGCTTCATTATTGGATGCTCGAAACTCAAAATTCACTGCGTACTCCAGTTCATTCCCCTCCGGAGTGGTTGAGGTTGCTAAGCCGTCCACATGAAGTGACCACATTTCCTTGGTATCTTCAATGGAAGGCGTCTCTACAATAAAGTCAGCTAGTGCTTGAGCTTTTATGCCCGGCCTGGGGGCGTAAGAGTGTTCGATTCTGCTCAGCTCCAAGGCCTACTTGATCATTCATCACGACACTTTGGGTCGCCTTAGAGTTTTCTTCAAAGGGTGATTGGTAAGGACTTCTATGCAGTGCGATGAGAAGTATGGTTTGTATTTTCTCGTAGTGTTAAACATAGCGACGGCCACCTTCTCTATCTCCGTGTATCTAACTTCCGCACCTCTAAGGGCCCTGCTCAAGTATTACTCCGGCTTTTGCTCCTTTCCATCTTTCTTTATTAGCACTGAGCTAACTGGATGCTCTGATATTGACAGGTACAAATACAACGGCTTTCCTTACTCTGGCTTGATCAGTAAGGGAAAGGTGGAGAGATAGGCCTTCAAGTCCTCGAGGGCTGCTTGGCACTCCACATTCTAAGTAAATTAACTCGCTTTTCTGAGAACCATGAAGAAGGGTTGGCTTCGATCTCCTAGTTTGAGATAAAGCGGCTTAGAGTAGCTATCCTTCCGGTGAGCACCTGTACTTCATTTCTGGTGGAGCAGCTATCCTGCCGGTGAGCACTTGTACTTCATTTCTGGTGGCTGGTGGCCTTATGTCTTGCATATTTTGCTTCTTTTCAAGGTTAACTTCAATCCTCTTCTCAGTTACTAAGTATCCCAAGAACTTCCCGCTTCTAACTCCGAAGGCGTACTTCAGAGGGTTGAGCTTTATCTTGTATTGCCTCAACACATCAAAAGTTTCTGCGAGGTCTTCTATGTGGTCCTGAGCCTTGAAGCTCTTTACCAGCATGTCATCCACATAAACTTCTAAATTCCGACCTAGCTGTCTTCGAAAGATCCTATACATGAACCGCTGGTACGTTGCCCCAACATTCTTGAGGCCAAAGGGCATTAGTACGTAGTAGAAAGTTCCAAAAGTAGTGATGAAGCTGACTTTCTTATGGTCTTCCGGCGCTAGAGGTATTTGATTGTAAGCTTGGGAGGCATCCATCAAACTCAATAGCTCACAGCCTGAAGTGGAATCCACTAGCTGATCTATCCTTAGTAAAGGATAGCAGTCTTTTGGGCATGCCTTGTTGAGGTCTCTGAAGTCTATGAACATCCTCCACTTATTTCCTCCTTTTGGCACAAGGACTCCATTGGCTATCCATTCGAGGAATTGATTTTCCCTTATATGTCTAGCAGCTAGCAATCTCTCGACTTCGGCTTGTATGATCTTATTTTTTTCTGTCCCAAAGTGTCGTCTCTTTTGTTTGACTGGATTGGCTGTTAGGAGCACATTAAGTGAACAGCTATCATTGGATCGATACGCACCAGATCTTCAGTTGTCCAGGCAAAGACGTCCACATAATCCCGAAGTAACTAAGTTAGATGGGATGCTAGCTCAGGTTCCAGCTGGCAGCCTATCCAGGCCACCTCAGAGGGATCACCTGGTACAAGGTCAACAGCTATCAGCTCTTCCACCGGCTTGGTCTTAGCTTCTATGTGCACATCTTTTCCCTTTTATTTTATGGACACAACCTCTTTATCTTTGTCGTTGGGATTTCCTCTTTGGTCTATCTCCATGTAAGTTTGCATCTCGCTCATCTTAATGGACTCCACGTAATACTTCCGAGCCATGTATTGAACTCCTTTGATTTTCCCAACTCCTTCTCATATGGGAAACTTCATCTTCATGTGGTAAGTTGATATAATAGCTCTGAAAGTGTTCAACGCCAGTCTTCCCAGTATGGCATTGTAGGCCGAAGCGGTATCCATAACTGGAACTTGATTAACTTGGTATTCCTTTAAGGTGACTCTCCTAGTGAGATGGGAAATTGTACTTGACCCATAGGACGAACCACCTCTCCAGCAAATTCAAAGAGGGATGTATCCACTGGCTCCATCTTGACATCTCCTATGTCCATTTGCTGGAGGGCTGTATGGAATAGCACGTCCACTGAGCTCCCGCTATCTATGAATACCTGGCTAACATCATAGTATACGATGGAAGCTGTGATCACCAATGCATCATTGTGAGGATAGCGCAGCTGATGGCCGTCGAATGGACCGAATTGTATGAGAAGCATCACATCAATAAATGTCACCTCTTCATCTACCTCCGCGTACTCAACACCAATACTCTACAAAGTGAAGTGTCATTTTTCCATAACTGCACTGACGCGAGCTGCTCAACAATAGTTTAACCAGACTGCCCCAATATCCATCTAATATTTTAAGGAGTCTAGCTCAACGCTCATGCATCAATTTTCGAGTAGCTAAAGATATCATAAGACCTCTGTAAGATCGTTCAACCCCCTTCGGAGTATATACAAAGGTTTAGTGCTTACACCTTAGAGGCATCGTCTAATACATTCGCTTAGGAATTGAATGATGGTGATTTCTTTCGATCCCTCGCCAAGAAGCCCGCTTTTGAGTTTGACAACCTTCTAGCTAGAGCTGAAAAATACGTGAACATGGAAGAAGCTACATGAAGGAAGCTGAAGCTTCTATACATAGCAAAGATAATAGGAAAGCTAGATATCTAACTAAAAGACCATGTGTTGAGGACAAATATAAGGTTGACAATCATTATACCAAGTATACGCCTTTGAACGTCACAACAGCCTCAGCTCTCATGACTCTTGAGTATAAGAGTTTCGTAAAATGTCCTCAGAGGGCTCATGCGGCACCTGTTAGCCCTAAGTCTGATAAGTGCTTCTGATCTCATAAGGGCCATGGCCATGACATTAATGAGTGCCAACACTTGCTGAACAAAACAGAAGGTTGATTGAAAGCAAGACACCTACAAGAGCTCATATGTCGGGACTGTAAGAAAAGTACTAGGATGTTCGAGACAAGTCCTTCATCAGCAAGGTACCACTATGAAAAGAAAGGGGAAGCTAAAGATGCAATAAAGCCACGTCCTTGAGAAGCCCTTCGAGGTAATCAAGGAAGAAATGAAGTAGCGAAGAGGAATGATCCCGCATGCAAAGGAGTCATCAACCTTGATATCTGGAGGACCTACTGATGGGGACTCCCACAGAACTTGGGGACCTCATGCAAGAGCTCTCTTTGAGCCACCTCATTCAAGGAAAAGTGAGAAAGCATCTGCTATTGACATGGGACCACTCATTCAATTTGGATCAGCATGTGAACACCAACCCCCATCACCCTCATCATGATGCTCTAGTCATCACAATGCTAATTGTGAGGTGGATCGAGTATTCATTGACAATGGTAGCTCCGTAGATGTGCTAATGTAGCATATAAAAAAAAGGATCTTGGTGATATGAAGATGGAGCTAGTGGATACTGATTCTCTTTCGTTTTTTCAGAGAAATGGCCCCTTGGGTCAAATACAACTACCTCTCTCACTAAGAGAAGAGCCCTGGAGAAAAACCAGGATGATGAAGTTCCTAGTTGTAAATTTACCATGAACATATAACACAATACTAGGAAGGCCTATGCTGAATGTTTTTCAAACAATTATCTCAACTTATCATATGAAGATGAAGCTCCCATTCACAGAAGGAGTCAATGAGATAAATGAGGATCAACAGGTGTCCCAAAAATATCACATGGAAGATATAAAGATAGGAGAAAGAATGGTAGATATGGATGTCGACCAACCAGAAAGGTCAAACAATAAAGGAAAAGAAGTCAAGGTGACTGACAAAGAAAAAAAGGAGACCCAAGTACTACCTATGGTAAAATCGGTGGGAATAGCTCACTGTCAAGCTTAGCTCATTATGGGCGGTCCTAATAAAATTGCTCGAATAGAGTCACAACTAGACCCCAAGCTCTTATCTTGCCTAGCTTATCTAATTCAAAAGTACATGAACCTCTTCGCTTGGTTAGCTGAAAACCTAGGGGGTATCGACCCATCAATAGTTATCCATCACCTCAACGTATTTCCATCAGCCAAACCTGTTAAGCAAAAAAGGCGACACTTTGGACCCAAGAATGGTAAGACCATACAAGAAGATGTAGAAAAGCTCCTCGTAGCTGGCCACTTCAGAGAAATCCGATTCCACGAGTGGATAGCTAATGTGGTCCTGGTTTTGAAAAGTGAAAATACATAGAGGACGTGCATAAACTTTCAAGATCTCTGGAAGGCATGCCCAAAGACTGTTATCCCCCATCGGGGATAGGTCAATTAGTGGACTTTATGTCCAACTGCAAACTCTTGAACTAGATTGACGTCTTAGAAGGATGCCAGTAGATACCCCTCGCATTCGGAGGTTAAGAGAAAGTTAGCTTCATAACTTGATTTGGAGCATATTGTTATGTCGTAATGCCTTCTAGTCTCAGGAGTGGAGCCACATATCAACAGTGTTGATTGATGAAATGTTTGGAAATCAACTGGGATGAAACATGAAGTATAAGTAGATATGCTGGAAAAGGTTGCAGAACCCAAGACCACATATGCAACCTAGCATAAACGTTTGAAGTGCTGAGGTGATATCAGATGAAGCTTAACCCCTCAAAATCCAAGCTATTCATAAAGTGTTACCATCTATCAACTGGAATGAAGTGTCGGGATTAACCGACTGAAAGGTGCACCTTTCTTCAATAGATTCATTTTTAGCTACAAAGCATGTAGGGTGGTTGTTTATTGTTGAACCCCAATCTACCAAATAAATATTATTTGTTCTTTTTCCTTTCAGTTTAGTAGATCCAGTCTTAGCGTCATTAATATAGCAATAGTCACTTGAAAATTTGACTTCAAAGCCTAGCTAATGATAATTTGATAAATGATACTTTTGAGCTGTGTGTTGATAATAATATAGTTAAATTGCCTAATGGTGGATCTAGTCATGTTACTCACATTGTCTGTTTCAAAGTTAACAAGTGATAACAAAGTATTAGTGAGTTTCTATTCAAATTTCTGTTTGATACAGGATACATAGAGTGGCAAGATCAAGGGGATTGGTAGATTAAAGAATGGATTGTACTACCTACAACCAGTCCCCACTGATCCTTCTGTCATTATATGTGATCATATTAAATCTTCTTGTAATAATGTGCCTGTTCCTAAGCATTTCAGTACTGTTGTTAGTAGAAAAGCCAACTTGTGGCATAGAAGGTTTGGTCATATGTCTTTTACTAGATTCAAATATCTTTATAACTTGATGTAAATGTTGATAAAGAAAAGATGTACAGTGATGTTTGTCCTCTTGGTATATGATTTAGGTCCGTTTTTCCTAAAAAAAACATGATGTTATCAGTGCTATTTTTGAAATAATTCATGTTGATGTTTGGGGACCATACTTATAATCAAGAATCTTATTTCTTGACAATTGTGGATGACTATTCAAGGTCCGCTTGGGCTTTCTTAATGAAATTCAAATCTGATGTGGTGAATATTCTAAGGAAGTATTTGACTTATGTAGAAACTCAATATTCTGTTAAAGTTAAAACCATAAGAACTGATAATGCTTGGAAGTTCTTTAGTAGACAATGCAATGCATTGTTGATTCTTTAGGTATAATTCACCAAAGCTCCTGTGTATATACTTCACAACAAAATGGAGTTATGGAGAGGAAACACAGGCATATTTTAGAGGTTGCCAGGTCTTTGAAGTTTCATTCACATGTGCCTATTAAGTTTTGGGGAGATTGCATTAATACTGCAGTTTATTTGATTAATAGGACTCCCACTCCTTTACTAAATGGAAAATCTCCTTTTCTTGTGCTTAATAAAAGGCCCCCTGTTATCTCTTATCTCAAAGTTTTGAGATGCCTATGTTTTGCTAAAATTCTACCTCAATTTGATAAATTCAACCCTAGATCAAGACTATGTGTATTCATGGGATATGCAGCTTTTCAAAAAGGATATAAACTGTTGGATTTGAATAGTAATGAGTTTTTTATATCAAGGGATGTTATTTTTCAAGAAGATGTTTTTCCTTTTGCTTTGAATAATGATGGTTCTAATAGGAAAAAGTTTCCTTTACATGATGTTGTTGATGAATCTGATGATTCTATTCTTGTTAATAATTCTCCAAGTCCAGATTTTAATCCTAGGAGATCTGACAGGGTGAGTAAACCTCCATATTGGATTAAAGATTATGTTTCTCGATTTATATCTGATTCTAATCTTGTTGTTGGTGTAGCTTATCCTCTTTCAAGATATATTAAGTATGATCATCTTAATCCTAAATATAGATCTTACTTAAGTGCTTTAACTACTATTCTTATTCCTGATAATTCTTATGAGGCACAGAAAGATGTAAAATTGCAAAAGGCTATGGAAATTGAAATCAATGCTCTTGAACAGAATCATACTTGGATATTGGTTGACTTACCTCATGGTAAAAAACCCATAGGTTATAGATGGGTTTACACAATTAAGTAGAAATCAAATGGAACCATGGAGAGATATAAGGCTAGATTGGTAGTCAAAGGGCACACACAATTAGAAGGCATAGATTGTACTGAAACTTTTTCACCAGTGGCTAAACATGTCACTGTTAGAGTTGTAATTTCTCTTGCAGCTATGCACAATTGGTCTATTTGGCAGATGGATGTTACTAATGCCTTCCTACAAGGTGATCTCAGTGAAGAGGTTTATATGAATGTTCCACCAGGCTTCAAGAATACGAGTAACAGTGGTAACTCCAAGGTATGTAAATTACTTAAATCCTTATATGGCTTGAAACAAGCTCCTAGACAATGGAATTATATGTTCACTGAGCCTATGCATGATCATGGATTTATATAATCAAAGAATAACTATTCTTTGTTTGTCAAATCCAAGGGGAGTAGCTTAGTAATTTTATTGGTTTATGTTGATGATATTATCATCACAGGCAATGATAATGATCTTATTAATGAATGTAAACAATATCTGAATATGACTTTTCATATGAAGGATTTGGGGGAGCTTAAATACTTCCTTGGTATTGAAATTGCTAGAAATAAAAGTGGTATTTTTATGAGTCAAAGGAAATAAGCTTTAGAATTATTAGCTTATTCTGGTATGATAGGTTGCAAACTAATTAGTATTCCAATGGAGCAGAATGTTAAGCTTACAAATTTAAATCCAGAAATTGATGATCCTAAGATTTCCAATATATCTGAATATCAAAAGATTGTTAGCAAGTTGATTTATTTGTGTTTAACTAGGCCAGATATCAATTATGTTGTACAAGTTCTTAGTCAATTTATGCACATTTCCGAGGAAATCACACTTAGATGCCGTGTATAGGGTGTTGAGATATATTAAAGGTAAACCAGGGCTTGGTTTATTAATGTCTGCTACTTCTAACTTCAGTTTAAATGTTTTTTGTGATTCAGACTGGGCCACTTGTCCAATGACAAGGAAGTCTTTAATTGGCTATGTGATCAAGCTTGGAGACAGTTTAGTATCACAGAAAGTGAAGAAACAAAACAATATTTTAAGGAGTTCAACTGAAGTTGAGTACAGAGCCTTGGGATCAACAATGTTGGTCCCAAGTGGCATACGAAAGGGTCTAGAAGGGGGGGGGTTGAATAGACCCTTAAGTCTTTTTCGACTTAAAAAAGATTTCGTATTAAACGTATTTGGACGCTTGAAATGATAGGCGCTTGAAGAGTGTGACGCTTCACCTTAGCGTTCACATAAGATATTTGAGACTTTGTGAAGCGTCTAATGAAGACTGTTTTATAAAGTTAACTTAGACTTCAGGAATTGAATACTTTGACCTTGTAGGTTAAGCGTTCAGTTCTTTTAATCAGGGTTAGCACAGCGGAATGATTTTGGAGTCTTCTCTTTGAAAGTTTTAGCGTCACAAGATGTTTCTTAGGTGCTTAGCTTTTGATTGTGTTTTACTTATGCAATGATATGATAGATGAATGAAATGACTGAAAAGTAAATAACACAATATTTGTAAGGTTCGTTGGGTGGTGTAATCCCAACTACGTCCTTCTTCTCCTTTGCACTTGGAGGCAATCCACTAAAATGATTCTCAAAGAATCACACAGAATCTTCTACAAATTAGGGAGAGATGGATGTCGATGACTTGAGCTCCTTGATCACACAAATTTCTGCTTCAAATCACTTCAACCCTCTTGCTTCTTTCACCCAGAAATGATGCAAGTATCCAACTTCGACTTCACACAGATCGCGAGGCTTGGATGGGATTTTCTAAAAGGTTTGTTTGATTTTGATGAAGTTCAAACAACTTGGTAATATCTCAGTAGGAATCTGGTTTCTTCAAAAAGAATGTTTGAGATATTTGTTGACTGTCTCAGGAATATAAGAAAAGCAATTTGGATGTTTCTTGAAGTTTCTGGCTTTTCTGAGAATTTAAGGAATGAGATTTTAATGCAACAGCAATTTGGCTTTGATAAAATTGTTGCCCTTTTTTTTTTTTTGTTTGTTGTTGAAGTCCTATTTATAGGTATTCTTGGAGAAAGTGTCCGTTTGACACATGCACTGGCGCGTGTCTCTCACTTTCGCGAGTGAACAGCTTTTGTCCTTTTTCCTGAAAATCTGCTGCACGAAAGTTGGTGCTGCAGTCTGAGATAGTTGACAGTCCAATAGGGTGGCTTCTCCGTACGTCTGACATTGCTTATCATATTAAATGCTCTTATCAACATTTAATGCATTTGAAATTAATACCCGTTGGTATTTAATGCTTTGAGAATATTTGCATTAAACTCCTTCTGGACTTAGAAGTAAATTCAGGTGAAATCACTTCTGTCCCATAAGGTAACGCTTGATATAGCTGGCCAAAGTGGACGCTTGGAGACTGTATCTATCTTCTGAGATCAGGCGCTTGAGTCTTCGAACTTTACCACTGATAAACTCACTCAGAAATCATCAGACGCTCAGCCTAAGACTATTTTGCCTAACACTCTAAAGTAAGATAACAAAGCCTAATAAATCTATTACAAGTCTAACGCTTCAAAGCCTATACAAGTTTTCTACGAAAATAAACTTACAACTTTTTTTGGGTCTAACTAAAAACTTAATTGTCATCATCAAAACTTCTAACATGAAATTCCTAACAATTTCCCCCTTTTTGATGATGGCAATACTTACTCTTTTATAGTTCAAGAGTTAGATAGCCAAAAGTAAAAGTTAGCTTTGATCAGTAAACGTTAGTTAAAGTTAGTTACGCTTCAACGAGATGTTTCAGCAAGAAAAAAAATGCATTTCATATTTATCGAGAATTACAAGCATTTTTACAGCTGAATATTTAAAGATATAAGAGACAAGAATATAGATAATGTAAAATCAGAAAGCTTTAATGACTTGGTCTAACTCTGTATCGCTTGGACATTTCAGCTCGGATAGCTTCAGTCAGATTGTCTTCCAAGATCATCATTGCTTCATGATCTTTGTTGATGATAAGCTTGTTTTCTTCTTGTTGTCTCTTTTTGAATACTTTAAAGTGATTATCCCAGTCAGTTGGGTCGATACCAATGTACCTTAGGCAGATTCGAAAAGCTTGGCTAAAATCAGTCATTTTCTTTCTTCAGCTAAGATCTGTGGATCTGTAGGTTCTGAAATGGATGTTCTCTGAAGAGGAATGTCAAACTGTTCAAGCAGTGCTCTTGTAGGAATTGGTAGGTTTGGATATAACGCTCTAGGAGGTTCCCTTAGTGTACTACTGGGCGCTCCGGATGAACTTTGTTTCAGAGCAGTTATCCAAGACGGGAGATTAAGCGCAGACTGAGAAGGAGGCATTTGACGCTTAGGAGACGGAGGATCTTCAACTTTTGAACTGGACGCTTTCCGCTTTTCTCCTTTCTTCTTCTCTTCCCCCTTATTGCCATCATCAGATTTTAAGAAGTGGTTTGTGAGTACACTTACCTGATGAGCAATCTGAGATAAGGAATCTGTGATGTCATCCAGACGCTTGTCGAAGCGTTCCTGCATAACAAGAAGCTTAGCGCTGGTGGCGTCATTCACAGAGATCTCAAGGGTTGCAAGGCGCTTTTCAAGTTCTTCTTTCATGGCAAGTTGGGTTGCGTGGGCAGCATCCTGCATTTCTTGAAAGTCTTGTTTGCACTCACCAACTGCCGCTTGAGCTGAACTACGCATATGAGCAATCTGAGCGCTCATTACGTGAGTTTCAATCTTTGCCAGGTCTTCCTTAATCCAATGGAGAGATTCTTCACTCTGAGTAGCTTGAGCGCTAATTGTCTCCAAAACAGATTTAAGCAGGGGACCGAAGGCTTGACTCTCATCTGATTGAACCGCTTGAGGAGCTGGTCGCTTGAACCGTGATGAGTGTTTGAGAGAGTCAAAAGGAACTTGATAGGCTGGATCAAAAACAGTACCTCGAATATCCAGGGAAGTATCTTCAGCACTATCAATGGTAGCATGTTCAGGAGCGTCAGGAATACTGGTATCTGCAGATTTGGACGCTTCAGATGTCTCAGCAGGCGCTTCCTCAAGCGTTGACTCAGGCTGGCGAAAGTCAGTGAATTGGAAGTTCCAGCTTGCTGAGTCGGCATAAGAGGTGGATGTAGAATCCAAGAGTTCAATGAGTCTGGTCCTGGACATACAAGTACCGGAGATAAATGTGCGAAGAGGACTATCAATGGCCCTGATGTACATTGGACCAATGATATCCAGCACATGATCTGGGAAAACTTTGGACGGCGCTTGAGCGATGGAGAATAGTGAATCTGTGCAGTGAGTTCTGGAAAATCCAATCAAGCAATCTGAGGGAAGAGATGCAGGACGTCGATGTGTAGGCACACAGTCCGCATAGTACTCTTCAAGATACGGATAAATGGCTTGAGCGAGCTCTTGATTCCTTTCAAGCAGAGAAAGAACATACTCATAGTGATTGAGTACCTCACTGCGAATGGAAGGGAGCAGCGGATATCCTTTGAATGAATTGATCACTGAGCCGTTCCAAGATCTGAGATTGGCAGTGAAGATTTTATCAAAGAGAGATACGGGAGATAGAATCTTTACCATCAGATTGAAGTTTTCTTCACAGTGGCTTGGAGCAAGATTTAAGCACCGTTCACCAACTGTACCACTGGAAGACGCTTGAGCATTAAACCGAAGAGGGGTGAGGGATAATCTCTGAAGTTCTTGACGTAGACATTGTTCTATTTGATGTCTAATAATTGGGAGCTTGAGAACAGGTCCGAGTCTTTGTTGACGCTTCAGGAGGCAATACTTGGCGAATTGACGCTTCTTGTCATGCATGCCTATGCCGAAAAGATGGGGAGCTTGGACTAACTCTGGGAAGGTGTATTTATGTCCCATGTACGCTTCAACCCAATTTACTTCATTTATACAGAAGTCTGTGCCAGCAGTCACCATAGCACGAATACCTTCAAGATGAATATCTCTTATGGCTTCAAAGCGGTGCTTATCAGGCTGATAGTTGGCATTCCAGACGCTGTCAAAGTAAGCATCAGCTTCAGTCTGGAGCAGATCGGTCAACGATTCAAGGCGCTCACCAGCATGAATCTCTTTATTTTTCCATAGACAGAGAGGACGGACCGATGCAAGATTTTCAGGGCTGTGAGCCGTCTGAGGGAAATGTGTGTAACCTTCTCTGTTCAAGACTGACTCTGAGGGATTGAGAAAGCTAGGACGGAGAGGATCATACACACGAACAGTGTAATCCCTTAGCGCGAACCCAGTTGGTCTGCTGTGGCCATTATCAAGATAGTAAGCCACATCCACGGCACATCTAGGAGGTCTGTCTCCTGGTCTGTCTAGAACGGTTGCTTTGATTGCGCTGTCAAAGTCAATCAGTCTTGCAGCGTCAGCTTCTGCAGCAATATATCTTTCTATATTATATCCTGCAGGAATGAAATCTTCGTCGAGCGCTGGGGGCATATAGTTAATTGAATGATCAATTGTCTTCAGCGGATCGAGTTGAAAGAAGTGACGAGGAGCTCTAACGTCTTCAGCAGCGTTCTGACCTTCTGAACGTGCCTCTGTTAAAGTAGCAGGTTCCTCAGGTTCAATTGCAGCTACTTCAGCGGCAACATCTTGAGCGATAGCTACAACTCCAGTCAGGTCAACATCCAACAGAACATCTGTGGACACTTCAGCAGCAGCTGGAACTATAGCTGAAAAACAAGAGCCATCCTCTATAAGAGCAGGATCTTCTACAGATGTAGGAATAGAAATGCTGTGGGAAGAAATAAACTTACCCTGAGAACTAAGCTCAACAGCAGTTTCTGGAGCGCTTGGCTCAACAGCAACATCTTGAGCGCTTGGCTCAACGACAACTTGAGCGCTTGGCTCAACAGCAACATCTTGAGCGCTTGGCTCAACGACAACTTGAGCGCTTGGCTCAACAGCAACATCTTGAGCGCTTGGCTCAACGACAACTTGAGCGCTTGGCTCAACAGCAACATCTTGAGCACTTGGCTCAACTGTCTCAGGCTCTTCAGGAGTAGCTTGACGCTTGCTAGTCCTGGAACGCTTAAAGATTTTCTTAATGTTGACTCCTTCAACTAGTTTAGCCGGAGGAGCGGGAGGATCAGCAGCTGGTTCTTCAAAGTCTATTTGCTTAATGATCCCTTCCAGCTTTCGTCTTTTGAGAGGCAACTTGTCCTCGGCATCCTCATCAGTTTCCTCATCAATCTTTTGAGAGGGGACGGCAATTTTAACTTTGGGTTTTCTGGGGGCTCTCTTCTTCGTTGCTGCTGGACGCTTCACAGCTTCCTCTGGCACTGGTCTCTCAGCCTTTTGAGCAAGCAGTTGGCGTTCTTCCAGCCGCTCAGATAGGGGTCTAGCCGCACCACTAACTTTTGGAGGATTGAACATATTGGTCAGAATCCTTTTTCCCAACAACTTGGACTTATTCAACGGAAGTCCAGACGAGTACACACAATTCGATTTAAACAAGATGTCACTCAGGATGAGTCCATAAGGCTTATTTGAAGCGCTTAGACTGTCCCGAAACCGTCCGAAGATGTACTCACTCCAGTTGATTTTGATGTTGAAGAGTATAGCAACCATCATCTGAAATTGAACAGGATTTACCTTATCAAAGGTTCCCACGCGGCATTCTATGATCTTGCTGCAGAAATCAGCCAATAACCGGTATTTGGACACCAGGTCTTTCTTCTCGAAGTACTGAGTGTAAGGAACATCGTCGTACGCACTCATGATTGCCCATGCTTCCTTAATTTGTTTCAACGTAACAGAATCCAGTGCCTCACCCTCATTAGGCAAATTGAAGTTCTTGGCAATGGTGGAAGCAGATAGGATGAATTCCTTTGGAGACTCCTTCTTGGAGAAGGGAATTTGACAAGAGATGGACTTCTTGTCCTCTGAAAGTGTAGCAGTCTTCCAGAAAGTTTCAACTTCAGTAGGAAACATATAAGAGTATTGGGTTAAGAAGGGTTTGAGCCCAGCTTGGACGACCATGTCCATTATGTCCGTCAGGTTGATCTGAGTTTGTTCATATAGAAATTTCCAGTCGACAACAAGACCTTCAGTTACCTTGATGGTAATTTCAGCAGAAGTAGATGATGATTTCTTTGGTGCCATTTTTTTTGTTTAAAACGAAGAAGATGGACTGAGATTTTCTGTTGTATTGAGAGAGATAAAGAGAGATTTGCAGATATGCGTGAATAGAAAGTAAGTTACTTTTTCTGCAGAGTTTGTGTTTTAAATGACACAGTAAAGAGTTTTGAAACTTGTGTTATGTAGTCTTAGTAGGATTTAAACACGTGTAATAACTGTTGAATCTTAGCCATAAATTTATTAACTGCGGACGCGAGTTTTGTGTAAAAGAGAGAAGTTACATTTGGTAATTCTCATATATAAAGATTTGACATCCGAGTTAAAGAAAAATTAACGTTTGGTATTTTCAGAGTGTAACACACGCGCATGTTTGTACACTGACACGTACACAAACACGTGCTATCTCTGAACCGTCATTTTTAAAAAATTTGAGTACCCGCCAGTTTGATGTGATAGAGGCGTGTGAGTAGAGTACAAAATAGACCTTTGAGTCTACCCACGACCTTGAAAGAAGTTTGAAAATTTTATGCATGGCTTGTAACGAAAATATTTTATAAATTTTTGATAAACTATTCAGCGCTTAGCTGATAAAATGGACGCTTGAAGTCAAAAGACTTTTCAATATTTTGAGCATTCAATATTTTATGCAAACATAGAGCTGAGCGTTGATGATTATGCATCTGAAAATTTTATCATTGACGCTTACAGTTATGATCAAGTAAAAATATATTTTTTTTTTTTAAAGAATATTGTGAGATATAACTTAAGTGGATTCCCCCTAAATTATATGCCTAATAAAATATGATGCTTCATGATCAAGCGTTTAAATCAATCATACCTAGTTCACTTCTCAAAGTGAGAAAACGTTGTTCATTGAGTGCTTTGGTGAAGATATCTGCCAGTTGTTTGTCAGTTCCAATGAAGTGCATGGAGATATCTTTCTTTTGAACGTGGTCACGAAGGAAATGGTATCTAATGTCAATGTGTTTGGTTCTTGAATGAAGAACAGGGTTTTGAGTCATGGCTAAAGCGCTTTGGTTATCACAATGAATGGGAGTTGGTCCTAAGATTGTTCCGTAATCTCTAAGTTGTTGCCTCATCCATAGAACTTGTGCACAACAACTTCCTGCAGCTACATACTCAGCTTCGGCTGTGGAGGTAGCTATGGATTGTTGTTTCTTGCTATGCCATGAAACTAACCTATCACCTAAGAATTGACAAGTACCACTAGTGCTTTTACGATCTATTTTGCAACCTGCAAAATCTGCATCTGAGTAACCGATTAGTTCAAAAGGAGAATCCCTGGGATACCATAAGCCCACATGTTGTGTGCCTTTTAGGTATTTAAGGATTTTCTTGGCAGCAGTCAAGTGTGACTCTTTAGGATCAGCTTGGAATCGTGCACACATACATACCGAAAACATAATATCAGGTCTACTGGCAGTGAGATAAAGAAGTGATCCTATGATACCTCTATAATTAGTGATATCAACTTTCTTTCCACTTTCATCTTTATCTAACTTAAGCGTTTGGCTCATTGGAATTTTTGAATATGATGCATTTTCCATACCAAATTTCTTAATCATATCTCGTGTATATTTAGCTTGGTTGATAAATATGCCATTAGGGAGTTGTTTAACTTGTAGTCCTAAGAAGAAGGTTAATTCACCCATCATGCTCATTTCAAATTGTTCTTGCATCATTTTCGAAAATTTCTCACACAGACGCTTATTAGTAGAACCAAATATAATGTCATCAACGTAAATTTGAACTAAGAGAATATCTTCATCATTGGTAATTTTAAATAACGTTGTGTCAACGCTGCCTTTTGAAAAACCTTTACCAATAAGAAAGATAGAGAGAGTGTCATACCATGCTCGAGGTGCTTGCTTAAGCCCATAAAGTGCTTTTTCGAGCTTGTAAACCATACCCTTACCATGATTGTTGATGAATCCTGGAGGTTGCTCCACATACACTTCTTCTTGGAGTTTACCATTCAGGAAGGCACTCTTTACGTCCATTTGAAATACTGTAAACTTGTTAAACGCTGCGTACGCTAGAAACATGCGGATTGCTTCAAGACGAGCAACAGGAGCGTAAGTCTCATCAAAGTCAATGCCCTCCTCTTGGCAGTATCCTTGAGCTACGAGTCTGGCCTTGTTTCTTACAACAATGCCGTCCTCATCCATCTTGTTTCTATATACCCATCTAGTTCCAATAACTCCTTGATGAGTTGGTCTTGGTACTAGCATCCAAACTTTATTTCGCTCAAACTGATTGAGCTCTTCTTGCATAGCTTCAATCCAACTTGGATCACTTAACGCTTCATCCACTTTCTTAGGTTCCATTTGAGATAGAAAGCTTGCGAACATAGCCTCATTAAATGTAGCGGCTCTAGTTCTAACTGGTGCTTCAATATCTCCAATGATTTGCTCAGGTGGATGGTCACGTAACCATAGTCTATCTGTTTGGAAGGGGTTTTGAGAATGAACAGGCGCTTGAGAATCATTCGCTTGACCATTCTCCTGCGTTGGCGCTTCAAGTTCACGATTCCTTCTTTGCTCTTGATGATCATTCTTTTCATGATCATCCGTATTTCTTACATGATAATTTAGATTGATTTCACGAGTATTCTTAGGAGGAGGCACTGAGATCTCATCATCATCGTCAGTATCTTCATCAATAGTAATTTTGGACGCTTGATGACATAGATCTTCAACTCCTACATCATTTACATTTACCTTACTCGGCTCTTGGTTAGCATCATCAAACACAACATGAATAGATTCCTCAACCTTCGATTTGATCTTATTGAGAATGCGAAAATTCTTTCCATTTTTGGCGTAGCCTAGAAAGATTCCTTCATCCGCTTTAGGATCAAAAGTCTTTAGGCTTTGGGATCCATTATTATGGATAAAACATTTAGAACCAAAGACGTGAAAGTATGAAATATTTGGCTTACGTCCCTTCCACAGTTCATATGGAGTTTTTCCATGCTGTTTGTTGATCATGCATCGATTTTGAGTGTAACAAGCAGTGTTGATCGCTTCGGCCCAAAATCTAGGAGCAAGCTTGGATTCAGCTAACATAGTCCTAGCGGCTTCCTTAAGCGTTCGGTTCCGGCGCTCAGCAACACCATTTTGTTGGGGAGTTCTGGGAGCTGAATACTCATGATGTATTCCATTTTCTGCACAAAACTTCTCAACAACCTTGTTAGTAAACTCAGTACCGTGATCGCTTCTTATTCTTGCAACCTTAAGATTTTTCAATGTTTGAAGTTGCCGAATAAGCGCTGTTAACTTGTCACATGTTTCATCTTTGGATGAAAGAAATTCCACCCAAGTAAATCTAGAGAAATCGTCTACTACCACTAAAGTATACTTTTTACCGCTTACACTGATTGTTTGAACAGGTCCAAACAAATCCATGTGAAGTAGTTCAAGTATTCTAGAAGTAGATAGATGAGGTTTTCTCTTGAAAGATGATTTAACTTGTTTACCCATTTGACAAGCGTCACAGAGGCGATCCTTATGAAATGGTCCATTTGGCAATCCCTCTACAAGATTTTGACTTATAAGCTGAGAGATTGTCTTAAAGTTGAGGTGATTCATTTTTCTATGCCATAACCA
This sequence comes from Buddleja alternifolia, assembly GCA_019426215.1. Classification (NCBI taxonomy): domain Eukaryota; kingdom Viridiplantae; phylum Streptophyta; class Magnoliopsida; order Lamiales; family Scrophulariaceae; genus Buddleja; species Buddleja alternifolia. Next base: position 39,596,217 of record CM033390.1, on the reverse strand, counting down.
ACCCATTTTAGATTCATTTTTAGCAACAAAGCATGTTGGGTTGTTATCAAGTGTTGAACCCCAATCTACCAAATATACGTTGTTATTCCTTTTTCCTTTTAGTTTAGTAGATTTAGTCTTAGCGTCGTTTATATAGCAATAGTCACTTGAGAATATGACTTCAAAGCCTTTATCGCAGAATTGACTTATGCTTAATAAATTGTGCTTTAGACCCTCAACAAAATAAACATCACTTATCATGATGTTCCCCCTATGCACAGTACCTATACCTTTGGTTTTACCTTTGGAGTTATCACCAAATACAACCTGAGGACCATTGGCAGCTTGATAGTTGATCAGAAGATCTTTGGAACCTGTCATGTGCCTTGACGATCCACTATCAAAATACCAAACAGATGTATTGACTTTAGCTCTAGGTACCTGCAATCAAAAGGGAAGTTCTATTTCTGTTTAGGTACCCATTGTTGCTTGGGTCCTTCAACATTAGTATCCTTGTTAGTGTTAATTAGAACTTTAGGAACCCAAATTTGCCTTGTCTTCATAGTAGGAATATTGGCCTTTTTGGGTTTCACCTTGTGCTGTGTGTAATTTTTGGATGTATAATAATATCCACGATTATAATAATAGTCATAATCATAATTATCATAGTATCGATAATATGATCTTGACTGTTTTGGATATCGACGCTGGTATTTCCTTGGCTCTGGCTTGGGTTGCACGTTTGGTGCTAGACGCTTAGCGCTTGATTCACAGTGACTAGATTTATCCTTAGCTTTTTGAGCGTTTGGATGAGTCTGTCTTTGTGGATCATTTGCTTTAGCCTTACCCTTGTCTGAGTTAGTTTTGACTTTCTCATTTGGCCTCTTACCATTGTCCCTTGGTTCATTTTGAGTTTGACCTTGTGAACCTTTCTCAACAAAGAAAACACCCTTTCCTTTGTTGTTTGCCGTAACATTAGGTTTGTTTGGTTGTTTACCGAATTCATTGCATCCTAAACCGGTCTTTTCTCCAAACAACCTTGTTATTTCAGTCACATTGTCGAGCTTTCTGGATGCTTTGGACAACGATGAGATGAGCTGTTCTGACTTGGCAAGTCTAGCCATCAGATCAGCTTCTCTCTTGACTATTATATCAAGATCACCTCTCAATTGAATAACTTCACTCTCAAGCGATTGGTTTTTCTCAATGCACTGTTGCTGAATTTGCAACTCTGCTCTGAGCGTTACTTTATCGTTTGTGAGTGATGAAATAATAGCGAGATCATTTTGATATATTTTGGCAGCTTCTTGACATTCATTGTAATATTCTTTGACTTTGTCAAGTAATTCATCATAAGAAAGAGGAATTGATAATTCATTGATTACCTCAGGGGACGCTTCATCATCTCTGGCCATGAGACATATGAGCGCTGAGTCATCTATCGGCTCATCATCATCACTACTTTCGTCTGATGATTCTAAATCTTCAGGTGCTGATGCTGGTTCTGATTCCGCAAGCAAACCTTGTTGTCGAAGGTTGCTCCTGAATTGGTTTCTATCCAAGTAATCCTGCCTTGAGGGCTTGGATACATTTGGATAGGGACAATTTACCTGGTAGTGCCCCGGTTTCCTGCAATTATAACAAAGATTGGTTTTCATTTTTTGTTCACTTGTTAGCCTTGCAGTGTGTGGTTTTGAAACCACTGGAGCTGGGAGATTTTGAGTAGACGCTTGATATTGAGCAGGCGCTTGAGGTAAAGGAACAGAATATTGAGGCGCTTGAAACTGTTGTTGTATGGGAGAAGGCGCTTGATATGAACTTTGTCCTTGATTATTAGGACCTTTTCCTTTCTTTTCATATCTCAAGAACTTCCTGAATCTATTCAGCAAAGCCAACTCTTCTTCCTCATTAATGTCCGAATTCTTTCCTTTGTTACCCGATTTGCCTTTGATTGATGCAATGAGCGCTCCAGATTCAATCACTGGATTACTCACAATGTCACTAGCAGAGTTCAACTCGAACTCAAAAGCTTTTATCTCTGAAAAGGCGTCTTCTGGAGTTAAGAGATCCAGCATGTTTGATTCTCTCATAGCTGTTGTCTTCATCAAGAATTTACTTGGTAGACTTCTAAAGATCTTAACCACCATTTCTCGATTCTGTAAGTCCATTCCCAACGACGTAAGTTCTGTAACAAGAGCTGTGAATCTTATATCCAATTGCTCTAGTGTTTCATTGGGTAGCATCTTAAATCCGTTAAACTTTTCCTTAGCAATGGAAAGTTTGTTTTCTTTGATTTGAGCTGAACCACCACAGATTGTAGCCAGCTTATCCCATATTTCTTTAGTCGTTTTGCAAGATTTGATTTTATTGAATAAGTTATCATTATCACCAATAGCCGTATACAGAGCGTTGCGACCAACATTGTCCAAGTTAGCTCTTCGACGCTCATCTGGAGACCATTCTTGTTTTGGTTTTTCAACGTAACCATCAGGGGTTTCTTCTGTGGCTCCAGGCGCTCTTGTGATAACTTTGTATATTTTGATTGGCCCATCTGAAATAATATCGCACATGTCATCATCGCATGAACATAAATACGTAAATGCTTTGACTTTCCATGTGTCAAAATTTGATTCTGTCAATTTGGGAACTTTAGCAAATGCCATATCTAAGCTTTAAAAAGCAACTAGATTTTGAAAGAAAAAGATCTAAACAAGCAGTTATGCTTGGAAATTTTAAAATTTCAAAATTAACCGCTCTGATACCACTTGTTGGTCCCAAGTGGCATACGAAAGGGTCTAGAAGGGGGGGGTTGAATAGACCCTTAAGTCTTTTTCGACTTAAAAAGATTTCGTATTAAACGTATTTGGACGCTTGAAATGATAGGCGCTTGAAGAGTGTGACGCTTCACCTTAGCGTTCACATAAGATATTTGAGACTTTGTGAAGCGTCTAATGAAGACTGTTTTATAAAGTTAACTTAGACTTCAGGAATTGAATACTTTGACCTTGTAGGTTAAGCGTTCAGTTCTTTTAATCAGGGTTAGCACAGCGGAATGATTTTGGAGTCTTCTCTTTGAAAGTTTTAGCGTCACAAGATGTTTCTTAGGTGCTTAGCTTTTGATTGTGTTTTACTTATGCAATGATATGATAGATGAATGAAATGACTGAAAAGTAAATAACACAATATTTGTAAGGTTCGTTGGGTGGTGTAATCCCAACTACGTCCTTCTTCTCCTTTGCACTTGGAGGCAATCCACTAAATGATTCTCAAAGAATCACACAGAATCTTCTACAAATTAGGGAGAGATGGATGTCGATGACTTGAGCTCCTTGATCACACAGATTTCTGCTTCAAATCACTTCAACCCTCTTGCTTCTTTCACCCAGAAATGATGCAAGTATCCAACTTCGACTTCACACAGATCGCGAGGCTTGGATGGGATTTTCTAAAAGGTTTGTTTGATTTTGATGAAGTTCAAACAACTTGGTAATATCTCAGTAGGAATCTGGTTTCTTCAAAAAGAATGTTTGAGATATTTGTTGACTGTCTCAGGAATATAAGAAAAGCAATTTGGATGTTTCTTGAAGTTTCTGGCTTTTCTGAGAATTTAAGGAATGAGATTTTAATGCAACAGCAATTTGGCTTTGATAAAATTGTTGCCCTTTTTTTTTTTGTTTGTTGTTGAAGTCCTATTTATAGGTATTCTTGGAGAAAGTGTCCGTTTGACACATGCACTGGCGCGTGTCTCTCACTTTCGCGAGTGAACAGCTTTTGTCCTTTTTCCTGAAAATCTGCTGCACGAAAGTTGGTGCTGCAGTCTGAGATAGTTGACAGTCCAATAGGGTGGCTTCTCCGTACGTCTGACATTGCTTATCATATTAAATGCTCTTATCAACATTTAATGCATTTGAAATTAATACCCGTTGGTATTTAATGCTTTGAGAATATTTGCATTAAACTCCTTCTGGACTTAGAAGTAAATTCAGGTGAAATCACTTCTGTCCCATAAGGTAACGCTTGATATAGCTGGCCAAAGTGGACGCTTGGAGACTGTATCTATCTTCTGAGATTAGGCGCTTGAGTCTTCGAACTTTACCACTGATAAACTCACTCAGAAATCATCAGACGCTCAGCCTAAGACTATTTTGCCTAACACTCTAAAGTAAGATAACGAAGCCTAATAAATCTATTACAAGTCTAACACTTCAAAGCCTATACAAGTTTTCTACGAAAATAAACTTACAACTTTTTTTGAGGTCTAACAAAAACTTAATTGTCATCATCAAAACTTCTAACATGAAATTCCTAACAAACAACTTGTGAAGTGTTATGGCTGATTAGTCTCTTGAAAGATTTAAAAATGGAGGTCACATTACCAATTCAGATGCATACAGATAGGTAGTCTGCTATTCAATTGGCAGCAAATCCTGTATTGCATGAGAGGTCAAAACATATAAAAGTGGATTCTCACTTCATTAGAGAGAAGATTGAAGGAGGATTGATAATGACTCATTATGTTCCTTCTGGTGATCAACAAGCAGATATATTAACTAAGGCCTTGGGAAAAGTTCATTTTGAATACCTCCTTGGCAAGCTTGGTGTCCTTAATCTCTTTGGACAACTACCTTGAGGGATAGTGTTGAGTTTTAGAATAGTACTTTTCCCTTTGTTATAAAAGCACGTTTTATGTTTAAGGGTTAATGGCTAGTGTATTAGTTATTTTCAGTTAGGTATAAATAGCTGTCTTCTACACAGCTTCATGTTCGATTGTAATCTTCCATAATATTTCCTTTTCTATAACTCTTCATTCAATCAATGAAATAAGCTTTTCTTTTATTCCAATGCTCTGATTTTAACAATCATTAAGTCTAACTTTTAATTCTTAGTCTGCTACTGTATCCAGGATATAAAGGATATAGTCCCTCTGGTGATATGTTGAACATCAAACTTTATACTTGAGTGAGTTGTGTTACAGAACAACATTTTGCAGATCTAAATCGCAAGCACAGGAAATCATGTAAATGTAGCAATATTCATACTGCTGTTTACAACAATGAGTTCTTCCCCACACAGAATCTTGTCCAACAGTTGGATCCTTCGACTTTCTACCCAAACTTAAACAATGAGGTTAACTGTGTGAATGATGATCATTTCTTCAGCTGAGAACCAAAACCTCGTGGCTGCTGTGTCCTGGAATCTGCAACTTAACCACTAAGGTGACTCCAATCAAATGCCAAATATGCTATGTGAATCCCACGTACATCTCGCGCATTCCATGGTTGAAAAATGTTAGTAGCATTCTCAAGATGTGCAAATCACAGTTTTTAAGTGCTAAACCCTGTTGGAGAAAGATGCAATAACCAACCAAAAAGGGGAAAGCAAAGTTTTACGCCCAAAGTACCGTCACTATAAGAAACATCAAGAATGCCAACCCAAAACAAAGCCCAGCAATCGTCATAAATGCCTGCACATTAGGGTTATGATGAAACGAAAATGCTGCATGATGAACCTAGCAAAATTCAAGAATCACACACCTTCCCTTGGGATCTAAACCCAAACTTGACGGTGAACCATGATAATCCTCTATCAACAAATGGTGCAAGTGCCAGAGCCCTGCCAGGAATATTCCCCAGAGAGTCATATTTCTAATGATAACATCTAGGATAGGTAAAGCACATTTTCCACACACCAGCAAGCTTTACGTGTCTTGTGATAGTTAGAAGTTAAAAGCACAAAAATGTCAAACTATTGAATAATTGATTGAAAACAAAAGATTTAAGCAGTAAATTCGAAGAGAAGAGAGTTAGTCTCTAACTTAGTAGAATAAGAAAAGCTAATTTCTCAGTGTAAATCAGAATAGGCAGATCATCATGATTATATAACCAAACGATATGGCACATTCACATATTTAAAAAGAATTTCAGCCTACATAAACAGTTAAAATACTTTAAAATGACAATATTGTTACGCAACCCTCCAGTTTATATATATATATATATATATATATATGTGCACACACGTTAATCCATCAAAGAAAGAAAGAGAAGCATACATAAAACTCTTGTAGTTGAAACAAAAGATCTAATTGTTGTACATCACACTTGCATGTATCTTTTCCCCTTTTAATATTTCCACCAACATAGAATCCAAGTAACTTAAATTGGAAGAGTAATCACAGACTGTTTTAACATTAGCCATTCATGTTCCCTAGTTTGTCAATCTTCTTAAGTTTGATATCTTTTTTACCTTCAGTCCAAGAACTCAAGATCATAGATCAAAACATCAAAGGTGCCACATTAAAAATCTATAGTTTACTGTAGAATGAGTTTAGCTATAGCTTGAAATATAAGTAACCCACCTTAAAACAACACATTATAAATGCATGAAAATAGCCCTGGTTATTTTCTAGTGTATGGACTGCAGGGAGGGAAAGAGAATGGTATGTGTAGCCGTATAAATGAGGATAACTTATTACCTGAATGCTTAATCGCCACTTCCTTTAGTGATTTTATGTGAAGGGAGAGAAAATGGAAGCAATCCTAAAATGATGTAAAACTGAATATAACCCCTATTGAGATGTTAAAAATAAGGTTGGACAGCTCACCCTCCAGCTCGTATAAGCTTAGTTACTTGGCTCCCTGCCCAGACCATGGCCATTACTTTAAAAAACCTGCATAGAATAGAACTCTCATTACACTTGAACCCTCAAGAAGCAACTAAAAGATTCTACCTTTCAACGGCTGCCAAATAACCCATTCTGCCCGGTGAAGGAGTTATATAGAACCTATCAAGAAAGTCATAGTGATGTAAGTAAAAGTCTAGAACCACACAACATAGCAGAAAAATTATACAATGTATGAAGTTAGATAGGTATTTCCAAAAACATTTGTTTTGTAAACATGCTGTATGACACTATAAGTGACAGTAGACTGAATGAAAGTATACTCTATTCCAGACGTTAACAACAGTAGAAGCAGTTTCATAAGTAAAGGAGTGGCAATGGTAGCACAAGAGGTAGTAGCAGTAACAGGCATCGAATTGGGCCTATGGTTGCAGAATAATAACTTGACTGTATTGTACAAGACAGAATTTATGGCCTTGTTTGTTTATGTTTTCAAATTCGATTTTCAATATCCTAGATCACAAAATTTAAAAAAACCATAACACAAACTATTTTCATCTAAATTCACCTTTTTTCAACTTAACTTTTCAATCCCCTATATAACTACCTATCACTCACTATATCTATCATTTCACAATCATCAATCAAAATCATTTACTCCAATCATTATTTCTCTTTCTTTTCTTACTTTACAATTTTAAATTTCTATTTTATTATTTTTTTATTCACGTAATCATTATATAAATAACCAACTCAATCGTTCAACACATCATACATCAACCTTTCACCATTGATTTGACACATTATACAAATTTCAACCATTTTTATAAAACATAAACAAACACAACACACATCATATCATTTTCACACGAATCTCCGTAATACACATTTCCAAAGAAATTTTCAGAATTTTAACTTAAAAACATAAACAAACATAGCCTGTGTGTTTTTTCTTCTTTTACACAGTGAATGGATAATCTCAGAGAATCTACGGATTTAAAACTGGGAAATGACAGAATTATTGGGTGACTTTACATGCACACCCCCTCACTTTAGAGTTAATTACCAAAACCACCCTTAGCTTTTGTAAATTACAACGAGACCCCCTCAAGGGTCTATTTGTAAGGTTTACAAGGGGTGAAATTGTAAGAATTTTTAAAATACACAGGGGGATGTAATTGTTAAAATATCTTAACATGAGGAGACTTTATGTAATTTCGAAAAGGTCAAAGGGTTTTCAGTAATTTTGCATTAAAGTGAGGGGTTGTACATGTATTCTTCTCATAATTATTTGTATATATGCAGCCACACGTTTAAATAGAGGAATAAAACTCAAAATTAGAAATACGAAGAAAACTGCTAACTACAATCCCACAGAGATCACTCCTAGTCTTGCAGTACATCAAAGAGCATCGAACCACACTCTAATAACTGAAATTCTAGGAGATATTAACACTGTAAATTGAACAATAATAGAGTTGCCATTGGTGAAGACACTAAAAAAAGTATAAAAGCTCTATGATAAAAGACTTCAATTTGCTAAACCTCAATGGCCATTTATTCACATGACTTATTTAATTAATCAGAGGATCCAGAAAGTGCAGTTCTTTTTAATATCAAGAGATGCCAAAGAAATCTAAATATAATAAAACACAATCTTTGGGGCTATCCAAGTAAGCGCACAAGTGGATAGACTAATTGAACTCAATTGTGCCACATAAGTAATTGTTTTATAATTCTTCTATTGAATATGGATAAAAGTAGTTATCAATCTTTATCTAAAATCTCTTCAAAAACGAAATCTTTATCTAAAATGGTAAAATCTAAAAATTCAAAATAAGACGATTACCAGCATAATTTGAATTCAAATAAAAATTATTTTTTCTCTATTTATTTCTCTTATTGATGATAGATGTTAATTATTTATTTTTTAATATTTGTTTTACTATGTTCATCAATCATGCATTGTATTTCTCAAGTTAAATGAATATGGTTTAATAAGCATATAAAAGATTTTTTGATAATAATTCAAAATTGAATAAAATCTTTTAATTTTGTAAATTATAAATAAATAAGTTATGTAATGATAGATATATATTTTTTATGGGATAATTACACTGGGTACCCCTGAGGTATTGCTAAATTACAAAAAAACATCCCCTAGTTCAATAAATTACATCTAACATCAATTTCGTTTATTCCGTCTAACATTGAGCACCATCCGTTAGAGTTTCAGTACGGCATCGTTAAATTTTTTGATGAACTTCCGAAAATGCCCTTGGACCTGGAAACCCAACTTTTCTAAAACAATTATACCATTTTGGTGTTATTTGTAATGTTTTGTAAAAGTATAAGTATTATATGTAATGTTGTGTATGTAAAATTTACAAATAATTATTTATAATTATTTTTTTAACAAAATAAAAAAGAATATAATTATTAAAATTATAAAATAAAAAAATGTGTAATATCATTTTAATCTTTTAATTAAATTAATATATAATAGTTTATATAATTTAAAAAAATTATATTTTAGATTAATTTATGAAATTTACAAATAAATTTAAAAATTATATTTTTAATAATTTCTAAAATAAATTACTTGTTAATATATTATTTTATAAATTAAATAAAAAATAAATAAAAAGGGGGTGGGGAACAGTGTCGTCTTCTCCCCATCCCCACCCCCCACCCTCATCCCCCATCGCCACCCCACGCCCACCCTCACGCACATACACACACGACACACACACAACTACACACACGCACACAGTCACACACACTGTTACACGCACTGTTACACAAACACACAATTACACACACTCAAACACACACACAATCAGACACACATTTACACGCGCGCACACATTCACAGACAAGCAATTTCTAAGATAAGATATATACATATATATATATATATAAATACTTTTCTCTTAAGTTTAATTTTTTATTTTAAAATTGGTATTAGAAGTAAATCTAGATATGTAAAGGGGCAATTTGGTAATTCAGCTTTTTTTCATTTTTTTCTTTTTTAAAAAAAATATTCTGTAAGAGCATTTAGGTCTTTTGTCACTTTCCATCCATTTTTATATCAATACATGAAAACCTTGTATGTTAGATGTAATTTTTTAAACTAGGGGATGTTTTTTGTAATTAGGCAATATCTCAAGACCCCCAGTGTAAGTATCCCTATTTTTTATTATCAATCTCTACATATTAGTATCCCGTGCCAAGCCACGTTGTTACAACTAGTGACTAATTTAGTGTTAAATACTAACGTAGCTGAAAGGGAACTGATGTACAGGCAGACTTGACCACTGAATCAAGAGTTATATACTAAAGAAACTGAAAGTGAACTCAAGAATGGGCAGAATTGTGGCTTCAAGAACTAAATACAAACAAAAAGAACTCAAACAACACAGATTGGGTGTGAAACATTCAAATGGAACCTGTATACAGCACAGGAAACTTCCAGCAAATATTTTTTATGCATTATTTTTTTTTTGACCTTTTTTTCTTCTCTCGAGTCTTCTATTGGCAGCATTTACTCTTTCAAATCAGCCATATCTAGGGTCAACTGGAAGCTGAAAACTTTTATTTACATTTGGTAGTATTTTTCAGGAGAGAAGAGTAGCCTAGAATTTATCGTGCCATGAAATCACCTAATTTCCCAAAGATCATATGAATGTTGATGATTTGCTGATAAAAAAGTCAAATAATCAGATCTTTATGTTTTCCTTTTCTCTTCATCCAAGTCAAAGAAAATCGCTCACCAGACTACGAGAAAAGTAGTAAGATAGTAAGCAGTATTTAGTAGGCCATAGGACAAAATTCCCGAGAGACCATATTTCTTCAATCTGTTCAATATCCTGAAAAGTTCAGCAAACAAAAGTGGGATATTAACATCAGGAAAGAAGACTGCTTTACTTTGGAGAGTAAACTGATTATATGTCTTAATACTAAGAGAAAGATATCTTCTTTTTAGGTTTAAGTTTTAAAATAAACAGTATCTAGAAACGACTGTTGTGGGTTAATGCTTAGAATATGAAAGAGGCAGAAAGCATAGAGACGTGCATTTTATTCGACATAAGATACAGTAATTGTGTTATGCAGAACAAACAATGCTCAGTCACAAAATAGAGAAGTATATGCAGCACTTAATCCACAAGAAGCTTCCTTTCCAAAGACCTCCAGATCATGTACCTTGGGGCCCCGTTGCACAAGGGTAGGAAAAAGAAATCCTCTTTGATGACCTAATTGGGAAAATGAGAAGTCGTCTTCATGGAGAAAGTGACTTTATCTCATGGGTGGAGGTTGCAACTCATCAAGAGTGTGCTTATGTCAATGCATATCCATCTCTTGCAAGTTCTTCAACATCCTAAAGGGGTTATTGTCCAAATCGAAAGACTTCTGGCTCGATTTTTTTGGGATAATTACAACAATGCTCAGTCAAAAAAACTGATCAAAATAAAGGAGTATATGCAGCACTTAATCCACAAGAAGCTTTTCCAAAGACCTCCAGATCATGTACCTTGGGACCCCGTTGCACAAGGGTAGCAAAAAGAAAATCCTCTTTGATGACCTAATTGGGAAAATGAGAAGTCGTCTTCATGGGTGGGAGAAAGTGACTTTATCTCATGGGTGGAGGTTGCAACTCATCAAGAGTGTGCTTATATCAATGCCTATCTATCTCTTGCAAGTTCTTCAACATCCTAAAGAGGTTATTGTCCAAATCAAAAGACTTATGGCTTGATTTTTTTGGGGTAATTACAATGACCAACACCGCATGCATTGGACTAGATGGGATACTACTGCTTTCCCTTCAAGATATTGTTCATGCTTTCTCTTTGAAATTGGTGTGGAGATTGAGAACAAGCAATACCTTGTGGGCTCATTTTATGAAAAGAAAGTATAGCAAGGAGTTGTTTCTTAAGTCAGCTAAAGTTAACTCTCATCATTCTATTGGTTGGAAACGGCTCCACTGCGCTATCCAAGAGACTTACCATCAAATGAATTGAACTTTAGGCTCGGGTAACACCACATTTTTTTGGCATGGCCATTGGTTTCGGCTTTTAGCTCGCTAGTAACATAAAATTACTAAAAACCCATGAGCATGTGAACTTTTATTGGAGCAATGGGGAGTGGGACAGTTGCAAGCTTAGGGATGCCCTTCCGTTGTGCATTGCTAATGATATTGATGAGAAATTGGGCGAGATGAGATAGACTGGGAAGAAGCCGTTACTCAAAACGCGCGAGAAGCAGAAGACTTGAAGCGGATCTTTGAGTCGTTATTTAGTTATGTTATGTCCTATTATTGAGTACTAGTGAGAATAGGATTCTAGTTATTTATTTCCTTTATTATTCTTTCCTTTTGAGTTAAGGAGTCTTTTAGTTAATATTGCTGGAGTATTTTATTTTTGCCATTCACGTTTATTTTGGAATACGAATTTTTCGGCTTTAAGCTTGGCCGCAAACACTGGGTTTGTGAGTTCTTGAAATTTAGTTCTATCGATTTGGTCCGACCTGCCGGATCTCAATCGCCACAACTATGGCATGTTCCACAGAATCACGCACTTGAAGAGAATTTGGAAATCCTCACGAAAGAAAGTGGGGATCTGATGACATCGTTGGAGAAACGCATGGAGGAGATGATGGCCACTTTGACGGCGGCGATACATACTGCCATCGCCGGCAAGTCATCCACGCCGGCCGGAGCAGCGGCTTCTTCATCACATCAAAACATCCATGATAGTCCCAATTCACATAACCATTCCACGGCAATCCCTGCCACGACAAAAACCATATCACCGCCCGCCGCCCTTCCGCGTTTTGATGGGACGGACCCCCTTGGTTGGTTAGCCCAGGCCGAACAGCACTTTGACATTCAAGAAGTATCACAAGAAAACAAAATACAGCTTGTGATGGTATCTATGGAGGTTCAGCCCTTCACTGGTTTCGGTGGCTTCGTCATCGACAGCCACAGTTAACATGGCCAGAATTTTCCGGGGCTCTTATCTCGTGTTACGACAACTCACTAGAGGGTAACGCTTATGAACGACTTGCATCTATCCATCAAACCGATTCGATGAATGAATACGTTGATGAGTTCACCCAACTTACCAATCAAGTTCCGGGCCTGGCGGAGGCACAATATTGGGCTATTTTCTTAGTGGATTTGATGCGACAATTCACAGCAAATTACGAATCTGGGACCCTCAGGATCCGTCAGTCGCCATGAAAACGACGAAGCGTATTGAAGCAGACCTCTGACGGCAAACTGCTAGTGCAAATCATTTATCGATCAGCACCACCCCCTTTTTGTGGTCAGCCTACTTCGTACCAGTCACCGAATTACACACGCATTGTTCCGAGTGCGCTTGCCAATGCTAATTCACAACCCCCTAATTGCAACACCCAAATCGTTTTCCATGGGCCCGACGGTGTCGTCACAGTCCTCTGCACGCACCCTTGTGCGCCGCCTCACGCATCAAGAATTTCTTCATTTACGAAGTAAAGGGTTGTGTTATCGTTGCAAACAACCTTTTACCCCGTTGCATGAATGCCCTATGATACAATTGCAAGATTTGATTGTAAACGACGAGGATTTAAAAGGAAACCCGAATTCAGATGAGTTTCAGGTTTGGGAGGATCCAGAAAATATCCACAACGAGGAACAAACTGATAATGCCGAACTACCACTATTCTCGATGGCCAAATTTTTCAGCCCTCAAACTATGAGGCTACGCGGTAATGTTAAAGGATGAGAGGTCACGGTCCTAATTGACAACGGGGCCAGCCATAACTTAATATTTCAGTCTCTTGACTCAGCATGAGACTTATCCCTACGAATCACGAGCAAGTTTCAAGTACATTTAGGAGATGGTCGACGCGCCGAGTCCGCATGCGTGTGTCGCGAGCTGAATATTCATTTTGATACATGATCCACGGATTTTTACGTATTTCATTGGGTGAAATAGACGTCATTCTTGGAGTTGCATGGCTGGAACAACTCGGGGATGTCCGTATTAATTGGCATAAGATTGACTATGGCTTTTGAATGGAAGGAGAAACCGGTCCAATTGCACGGGGACCCCTCTCTTTGTCGTTTGCAGGTGGGGTCGCGCTCATTGATACGCCGGCAGACCCGGAATTTTTGGCGATTGTGTGGGATGGCAACTGGTGCACGATGAACCATCGTGGTCCAATACAGGAGCGGCGGGCAGCCACGTAATTGAAGGGGTACTGGTCAAATTTGAGGGAGTATTTGGCGAACCAACAGGTCTACCTCCTCGACTTAGGGATCATCATATTGAATTGCAGCCCAGAAAAAGACCTGTTTCGGTTAGGCCTTACAGGTACGGTCATCTTCAAAAGGGCGAAATCGAAAGGCTTGTAGGAGGCATGCTGATGGCAGGCATCATTAAACTGAGTTCAAGCCCGTTCTCTAGCCCCGTGTTATTGGTCAAGAAGGATGGGAGTTGGCGATTTTGTGTCGATTATCGCGAATTAAGTAAAATTATTATGCCCGACAAGTATCCCATACCAGTGATCCAAGAGATGTTAGATGAATTGGCCAGGGCGACGATTTTCTCCAAAATTGACCTTCGCTCATGTTACCATCAAATACGTGTGGCGCCAACCGACATCTGCAAAACGGTTTTCAGAACACGTACTGGACACTATGAATTTTTAGTTATGCCCTTCGGGTTGACCAATGCACCGGCTACATTTCAAGCTACGATGAATGAATTGTTCCGACCATACATAAGGAAATTCGTGATTGTGTTTTTTTAAATATTTTTGTATGCAATGCTTCATGGGCGGAACATAAAAATCACTTGACATGTGTTTTACAAATATTGCATGATAACAAGTTTTTGGCAAATTGAAAAAAATGTTTGTTTGGCTGCACTTCCATTGACTATCAGATAGTGCAACCATATGAACATTTTTTTCAATTTGGTACAGTTACAAGCTTAGGGATGCCCTTTCGCTGTGTATTGCTAATGATATTGATGAGAGTCGGGCGAGATGAGAGAGACTGGGAAGAAGCCGTTACTTGTTTACAAAAGGCGCGAGAAGCACAAGACTTGAAGCGGATCTTTGAGTCGTTATTTAGTTATGTTATTTCCTTTTATTGAGTCCTTGCGAGAATAGGGTTTTAGTTATTTATTTCCTTTATTGTTCTTTCCTTTTGAGTTAAGGAGTCTTTTAGTTAATATTGCTGGAGTCTGTTATTTTTGTCATTCACATTTATTTTGGAATAAGAATTTTTCGGCTTTAAGCTTGGGCACAAACACTGGGTTTGTGAGTTCTTAAAATTTAGTTCTATCAAATATCCTTACCATTCCTATCGAAAATGGCAACCCCAGACAGACCTTGGTTGAAGCTCAATCAAAATGGCAGTTTATCGATCAAGTCATCGTGGGACCTTCTCCGTACTTAAACCCCACCAGCTTGTCCTCAACTATATTTGGCCTTCCCCTCATCACTCCGACGATGTCCATCTTTCTCTGGTGCCTTTTCCATGATTGGATCCCGGTGGAGACTAGGATGCAAAGGAAGGAATTTTTCTTGCCTCTAAATGTTATTGTTGTGCCGCTTGTGAGACCATTCCTCACCTTTTCCTTTGTAGCCTGAGGGTACAACAGATTTGGTCTTTCTTCCATCTCCTTTCCCACGTTCGAGCTCCTATTACGGATTCTGTGATTTTTATGATCCAATTTTGGGCTAATTCATCCGCTACAAAAGAGGACCACATGCGCATTATTATCCCTCTCCTCATCTTGTGGTTTACTTGGACAGAACGCAATGACTCAAAATGTAGTCCTAGGACATTTAGCCATGATAGAATCATTTGCAAAGTCCTCCATCATTTACAAATGCTTCAAAGTTGTCGCCAAGCATTGGAAAGGGGATTTGGATGTGGCGTACAAATTGGATTTCTTTTTTGAGCACAAAGCTCATAGGCTTCCCAAACTGGTTCGTTGGAGAAAGCCCACTCTCGGGGATTTCAAGCTAAATACTGACGGGACAGCTAAAGGTAATCCGGGTGTCTCGGGATCCTGGGGTATTGTTCGGGATCATAACGGGGATGTAATCTTTGCTTTCTATGAGTTCCTAGGGAATAATATGAATATGTACGGCGAGTTATTTGGGCTTTTCAAAGGGCTAGATCTTTGCTACAATAGGGGGATTCATAATCTTTGGGTGGAAATGGATGCTCTAAGTGCGATTAACTTAGTTAACTCGGCGCATAGAAGTAATTGGTCCCTTCAACATCTCTTGATGAAAATTCGCTTACTTACGGCTAACGTGGAAATTCGCCTTACCCACATCTATCGGGAAGGTAACATGGCAGCGGATTCTCTTGCTAATCGTGCTTGGAATTCCCGTGAGTTGGGCCTATTGCGTGCTCAGGATCTTTTTGGCATCACCAAAGGCCACATTAGACTTGATAGATTAGATTTTTCCTAGTTTTAGATTTTAGTTATGTTAGCTCATATTTGTAAAGGGAGTAGCACTTGTTTCATCTATGCCTTGGTTGAAATTTGGGGTACTATTTGTGCTAACCTCACTTGTACTTATCTTGATTTGATGATATATATATATATATGGGAGAGGAACCCAAAAAATCCTCCCACATAAACAGGTGGTTTATGGGGGAAAAGAAAAAGAAAAAGAAAAAGATCAGTAAGACGTTGATATAATTACAGAAGCGATAATTAATTGGTAATTCTCACTATCCATTAGAACTTTTCAAGGCAAGTAGTAAGTACTCATTTGATGAAATTGCTTGAACCGTTTCGTCCTTTCCACGTGAACCTAACACACAAACAGATTTTGAAAAAATTTCAGGAACGATCAACGCCTTAATTAACTGGTAAATAAACATGATAAATTTGTAATAGTTGTCGATGCTATTTCACAATCTACAAATACCTTCCTTCTCTACAGAATTGCTGTTGAAATCTGATGACTCTGGGGTCTATCCTTGCACCAATGAGATATATTAGAGAGCGTGGCATTTCGCGGGGAGGGGGGGAGAGTTTGGGGGGGTGCACAGAAGCAACATTTGGCAGAAGATATAACACATAAAGAAGAGGCGACAAGCAGATGATCGAACATGAGAGATCAGACAACAATCTAACTCATTGACAAAAACCAACTAAACCTTTCAATGCACCAGAAAACACCAAGTAAACCTTTCAATGCACTAGCAAAAATCTTAAGAAATCAGAATAACCCAAGCAAAACTTGCAGGAACTGTATGGACCTCACCTATGGTACACTAGTTACATCTATCAGAGGATCTGAGGCCAAGAAATCACAACAGAAGACATGGAAATGCATCTAAAACTATGAAACCCATTCTCAGAACATCCAAGGAAATAGAAAAGCCTACAATAACATTCTTCAATCACATTGTTGGTACTGCAATACATTTTAAAGAAGTGTTTGTCATCATGATGTTAATACTGTCAAAATTCCCTTCTTACACAATACTTTCATTTATTGTAGAATTCAAGCTTTCCTCAGTAACCTAATTGAGTAAACTGAGAAAATGTAGGGTTACTCCATGGCTAAGTATACCATGCAGTACATGTCAGATAGGCTGGTCTCATTGAAGAAAAAACCAAATAAAAAGAGATTAAAGAGGTCTCATGCTACCTTAGCCTACACACACAATATCCAATTACATAAAGAACATACAAGCTTCATAGACTGGCTCAGTGTAACAACAAACGCAATGCAATAAGTTATTCTGTAAAATTGAAAACAAACCCACTATCTGTATTGAGATTAGATGAAGTCCAAGGCAAGAGAAAGATCTGTTATTTTCAATTTGAGTTACTCGCCCCAAACTTATCCACAAAATGATTCTTATGCATGGTAGTTGCTTGATCATAACTGAAGTTGCATGGTTTTCAATTTTATACAGGAGATGGACATGCATGGTATGCTACAACAACACATGCAACCACTGACACATGTGGAGACTCTTTGAGAATGTTTTCGAGCCAACCTCAAAACATGCATATAACTTTCATATGAGTGCTACATGGGCTGCACACATCAACCAGACTCCTAAGGCTCATAAATGTATGATGCCACTTTCATTTCATTTGGACAACAATTGGAACATTGCAAATTATGTTCTCAAACTCTGACCAACAGGCTATTTCGGACGTTTAAACCGTGAAACGGACGAAGGGCCAGTTACACCCTAAAAATAGGTGACATTTTGGCCCACTGGGAACCTGATAAACCACTGAACCAAGACAAATTGGCTGACTGCAGCTCTAGTTTTCAGATTTTCTTCTTCTGTCGTTGTCACTTTGGTTTGAGATGTGTATGGTTAGGCCCAAGAGTGAAACATATGTGGTGAGCGTTGTGCGCATGTATGCGTGTGGGTGCCAAACAATGTTTTTGAACTTGGAGTTGATTGAATCGGATAACTTTTCAGTCACAAGGTCTGACTGATATGGAACTCATAAGTCATATATAGTCTAAGCTCATAAGCCCATACATAGCACAAGATATTCATGTGTCCTTTCAGATTCCAGTAGCCTTCCACAACTTTCATTTAGATCATCAACAAAATAGATCATCATCAACCAAAGTGATGGGAGCAGCAGTGGTGCCAGAGGATGGCAACACCAACGTCTCTATTACGTCGTTGTTGCCAACCTCTGCCCACAATAGAAGAAGGAAAACTAAATACTCGAGTTACAGGTGGACTGACTCGTCCGTGTCGCGTGTTTTCGCCAATTTTGACTGGTTCTTAAGGAGCCAAAATGGCACAGGTTTTTTGGAGTGTAATAGGAACCCACCCCCCCCCCCCCCCCCCCCCGCGGTAATTCATGGTTTAACCGGAAGATAGTCCAATTTTTGGAAACATTGACTAACTCCTAACTATGAAGTATGGTTGAGGTGAAAAGGGAATAACCACCAAGTACAGGTGAGGTGTAAAGGGAATAGGGGAGGAACGTCCAGACTGCAGAGACTACGATGTTAGACGCTCCTTAACCATTGGAATCTAGCACACTAACACATCCACATGCATAGACGCCCGCCACGTATGTTTAACTCTAAGGCTCAAGTGCCCACACACCTCAATCCACAAACCAAAGTGACAACAACAGCAATGGTGCGCTCTGCAAACTCTTGCCACTTCGCCACTGCCAAGCTCTGTTTACAACAGAAGAAGAAAAACTAAAGACTAGAGTTGCGGGATTGCCGACTCGTTTAAGTCCAATGGTTTCTCTGGTTTTATCTGGTGCCAAGCAGGCTAAAATGTCACCCCTTTTTAGGGTATAACCATGGTTTGCAGTTTAACCAGCCGTGCAGAGGTTTGAAAACTTGGCTAAGTGCTAACTGTTAAGGAGTGCTGACAAGGAAATGGATATAGGGGAGTGAACATACACACTACACAGAGGTTGGGAAAGGGGTAAACTATGTGCGCTTTTATTTTTTGAAGGAGAATGACTGGAATCCCATGGGTTTAATTGAATGGATCCTCCTTCATAAAAATGTGTTATAGGAGACACGGTGTTTTATCTTTTTCTGAAGATGTTTTTAGAAATAGTATCTAGCACTTATATTTGCAAGATTGGAAAAGGATTAAGTTTTTTGGCAGGAGATCAAGTAAAAAGAAAAAATAAACATCTTTTAATGTTCATGACCAGTTAACCCCTCCCTTTTTGCCGAAAACTTCAAGGGCTAAAAGGACTTCATACGGCAGTATCTCAATGACGGATGTCAAACTAATCGCATACACTAATTGGAATGACGTAGGTACGAAATTAGATCAACTTGGCCTATATTTTGCTGCCTAAATCGATGGGTTTGGTTTAGAAACTTTTGTGCAAAAGAATATCCTCACCACTTTTTAGAGTTCATAAAACAACACGTCATCCAAGTATATATCTCATGAAAAAGATATGCCACGTCAACATTTCCTAAAAAAGAAAATATATCGCATCAACACTATCATTACATTTTCCTCCCAAAAACAACTCCAGACACACTTCTAGTATCATTTTCTACACTGTAAAAATAAACTTTCATTTCTTTTCTCATAAAATCATTTCTTTGAAACAGGCAGTCCATCCAATTCAAACCTAATTTGTCAACGGGCTCCGTGAATATTGTGGAAGGCCACATTTACTTTCAAAAAAAAAAAAGCATAAAGATCTTCGACTTTGTATGGACATTTATGGACTTATGAACTTGGACTATATATCGTCTATGAGTTCCACACAAGTAGAAATTATATTTTTCAAATATACATATACGTAATACAAATACACACACACATATATTATAGTGCGGGTCAATCAGTTTTTTATATCGAGCCAAACGATCAGATAAGAGACCCACTTGGTTTATCCAGTTCAACCACCAATTCGGGTTTAAAGACATTGACTGCAAGACTTAGAAATGTAAAATCCTCAATGTAGAGCTCAATCATGATATATCTCTTCTTAGGGTCTTGAAAGAATCAGATATTGCTCTCTCTTCCAATTACAGAGATATTTTTACCAGCCACCCCTACCCACTCCAAACACATTTATCGTTGAATGAAGTAATATTTTGTCTCACTTCAGTTTTCATATAAATTATCATACTTTGTATGCTTAGTTATTCTTATTAAAGAATGTTCAGTTTATATGTGGCATAAGGCTAGCAATAACCTAATGTGAGACATAGGATGCCATGTTATGTAAAACCATCTTAAATTGATTCTAGCAACATCCTCTGGGAGTACGAGACTTTTTTTCATTCATAGCCTGTGAGAGATGCTGCTCATCCACCATAAGTCAACTAGATCACATCATCGTTCACACGGGGTTGGCGCTCTTGCGGTTGAAGCTCGCTCTCACGACTTAAGAGGGGGAGCTTCGCTCTATTACACTTTTGAAATTCTGAATTCTCACACTAAAAATCTATAGAACGCTTCAAGAAATAACAATTTTTCACTGTTAGCTGGTAGTTCATGTGCATCTAATTAAAAATTCATTCATTGGTAAAAATAAATAAAAACGAGTGGCCTGTAAAACAAGGATGAAACCACAAATTTTGTAGAGATGCAAAATTGGTAAATTGTAATGTTGAGTTTGAATGATTAAAATTCTTTAATAATCTTAATCTTTTTCATTTGATCATACTTAAATAATTTTCAACCATACCAAGAAAGGCAATCACGTCTAATTATTTTCATAAAGATGATTTGGAGAAACATTTTATAAATTATTTTGATTTGGTTTTTATTAATATACGTTCTAAGGAGCTCCCGCTCTTAAGTAATTTTAAATTTTGACGCTCTCGCATGTGCTGCAGCCTCGCTCCCGCTCTTAATATACGTTCTAAGGAGCTCCCGCTCTTAAGTAATTTTAAATTTTGACGCTCTCGCTCTATGCGACTTAGATTTGACTTAACACTAGTGAAGCAAAGAGGTAGAAATTATAATAGAACAACATAAAGTCGAGGAAAAGATTTAAATGAATTCGTGAAAGACATAAATAAAGGAAAATCAAGACGTTGGTTAATGAAACCAACATTTGACAACGAAAATACCATCTTAAGATCCCAAGAACTAGGATTACTTCCCAAAAATCCATTCGTAGACGTATCAGGTGAACACGCATGCTAAAAGTATAACTAAAATAACACTGATTTTTGTGGAGGACATGCATCATTCAGTCTTATAACACACACCTTCAAGAAGAAGCACATGTATTTCCAGACTAAAAATTGAAGTATCAAAATCCAAAACAGTGTAAATCCAGAACTAAATTGAATTAAGCAAAGATATGTAATGTAACTCACAGAGAGAACTACAAAAAGGAAAGAGAGAGAGAGAGAGTAAGCAAACACTCACACTAGATTGGGCAAAGGCTAAGTAGGGAACCATATTATTAGTTTTTGCGGTGAAATTGATTCGTCGGAAGAATTGAGCGCAGGAGGGCACTGGCAATGGAGAAGGGTGGCTATGGTGGTTGATGATGATGGTACTAATATTAACATTAATGGAGGAGAAGGAGATGCTCATTGTTGAACAAGACATAAGATGAATAATGTATAGTCTTTCTTTCTTTCTCTCTTCTTCTTTGGGAAAATTAAATAAATAATATAAAAATAAATTTAAATTGGGATTAAGAAATAGCAATGACAGCGAAATTAAATAAAATATATTTTTTTATTGTATTCCGCTGCCCTTAGCAGCGAAATGTATATATATATACATTAAATCATGTTATTTTCTTATTTCATACTCATTTTTTTTCTTTTTTTTTGCATTTCGATTTGGACATATAAATTATAAACTTTCATATAGACTTTGTAACCACACAAGAATGGTCTCATTTGGATACCTAGGTGAAGGAATATGACAAGTAAAAAATGATACATTAGAACAATTTTTTAAAAAAATACAATAACTTTGTTTATGTTTGCGACTCATTTTTCTCCCTTTTTCGTTCATTTATGAGTTTTGACTTGAACACGTAACTTGTAAATTTTCATATAAACTTTATGACTACATAAGAATGGACTCATTTCGATGTTTGGGTGAAGGAATACGGCAAGTAAAAAAGCAGCATTAAACCAATTTTTTTTAAGAATATAATGATTTTTTCTTTATTTTCGGCTCATTTTTCTCCCTTTTTCGTTCATTTTTGGATTTTGACTTGAACATATAAATTGTAAATTTTTATATAAACTATGTAACTGCATAAGAATGGACTTATTTTAATGCCCGAGTAAAGGAATATGGCAAGAAAAAAAGCATATTGCTCTGATATTTCTTTTTACTTGCCGTATTCCTTCAACCGGGCATCGAAATGAGTCAATTCTTATACGGTTACAAAGTTTGTATAAAACTCTACAATTTATGTGTTCAAGTCAAAACCCAAAAATGCACGAAAAAGGGAGAAAACTGAGCCGAAAATAAGAAAAAAATCTTATTTCCCGCTCATTTTTCTCCATTTTTTGTGCATTTTGGGGTTTCGGCTTGAACACATAAATTGTAGAGTTTTATATAAACTTTCTAACCGCACAATAATGGATTCATTTCGATGCCCGGTTGAAGGAATACGGCAAGTAAAAAGAAAACATTAGAGCAATATGCTTTTTTGCTTGTTGTATTCCTTTACTCGGGCATCAAAATAAGTCCATTCTTGTGCAGTTACAAAGTTTATATAAAAATCTACAATTTACATGTTCAAGTCGAAACCCAAAAATGAACGAGAAATGGAGAAAAATAAGGAAAAAATCATTATATTCTGAAAAAAAATTGGTCTAATGCTGCTTTTTTACTTGCTGTATTCCTTCACTCAGGCATCGAAATGAGTCCATTTATGTGCGGTTACAAAGTTTATATGAAAATCTACAATTTATGTGTTCAAATCAAAACTCAAAAATGAATAAAAAGGGAGAAAAATCAGTCGAAAACATAGACAAAGTTATTGTTTTCTTAAAAAAATTGCTCTAATGTGTACTTTTTTACTTGTCATATTTCTTCACTCGGATATTAGAATGAGTCCATTCTTGTGTGGTTACAAAGTCTCTATGAAAGTCTACAATTTATATATTCAAGTCGAAATCCAAAAATGCACAAAAAAAGGAGAAAAATGAGCGGAAAATAAAGAAAAAAATATGATTTAATTAAATATATATATATTGCATTCCGCTGTCCAATAAAAAATATATTTTAATCTAATTCCGTGTCGGGTACAACGAAATCAATCTAGCTCCACTGTACCCGAGAGTGGAATGTGCTATTTCCTGATCTCAATTTAAACTTATATTATTTTAATAGTTTATATTTATTTTTATATTATTTATTTAATTTTCCCTTCTTTCTACACAGTTTGTTATTTTCTATTTTAGAGTCAACTATTACTATAATTTAAGCTACCTAATACACTTTTCATATAAAAAACAAAAAAAAAACTCAATTGTTCTTTTTATAAATTTATTTTATTTAAAATTTTGTAAATAACTTATATTAATTACTATTATATTCTTTTTCAAATAATTAACATTTGATTGATAAAATAAAACTGCATCATGCATTTTATCACTTTGAATGACGCGTGACAAAAGAAATTATATTAAAAAAAAACTCAAGTAATTCTTAATTTTAGAAACCAATGGTCAGCTAGTAGTTGGAGAAATTGTTTCGAGATTTTCCGGATAAAAAGTGATGAAATCGCATTTTAAAATTTAGATTAGAAAATAATGATTATAGGGTTTTATTTCATATAAAAGCCAGGATTTTTTTTTTTTTTTTTCCATAAAATTAAGTAGACAATCAAGGGGCTAGAGTGAGGGAACCATCTCTAATGTGGAGTGGAAGGGTGAGAAAGGTGTGCTAGCTGGTTCGAAGGACCGAACTGCTTGGCTGGAACTCGAGCTCAATCCTCAAATTTTCAATAGAACATTAAATATGCTTTAATATGTGTGTGTGTCAAGCATCAATCAATAAAAAATTGATACTTTTCAGAAAAAATTACTAAATGACCCTTAAAATAAATTCTTATATCTAAAAAATTCATATTAGTATTTTTTTTTAATCCAAAAAACTCATTCATCAACTTTTTATTCCAGAAAACTCAATATTTAAGGTTAATAAATTTATGCACTTAAACTGTCATAGCCTTTTGGATTAAAAATTAATAAATTGTAGCTTTGTATATAAATTTATTTATTTAAAAGTTTTATATTGATAATTTGGCATTAATTATGATTTTAATTTTAAAGTTTTCATATGTTTTAATCTTCTAAAAAAATAAATATATATATACAATAACTACAATATAAAGTTAAAATAAATTTTATAAATTTTTTTAAAAAAATAGTATTAAAAATAACATTTGTATTATACGATTTATCAATTTGAAAGAATTAAAACAAAAAAAAATTAATTGATCAATTATTAACTTGATAAATGAAGTGTAATTTAGTTCAGAAAGTTGTGAATCTTAACTTTTGGATTTTTTGGAATGAAAAGATTATAGAATGAATTTATGAGATTGAAAAAATAATAATTCATGGATCTTTAAAAATAATTTCTTGTTTTTTTTTGGGGGGAGGGGGAGGAAGTTTAGTGAAATTTCCTATTTTTTATTATATATTCACTTGTTTGAGAGTCTTCAAGCAGGTATATTTGACTTTGAATTTGACCCCTTAGAAAACTCGAACTCGTCAAGCTTGCCACAAGCTCACAAAGAATCAAGCCGACTCTGATGGGTGCGAACCCTAATTTCGAGTTGTGTATGCAACAGGGACGAAGTGCATTTAGGATTTAATATTTTTAAGTAGTACACCAAATATCAAATTAATTTCTCAGTTCAATTAGGCTTTCACCGAACATATTTCAATGTTCAGTTCAATAAATCTGTAAACTAGTTTTTCCTTTAAAAAAAAAAAAATGAGGAGTCAAATTTCAATGAATACACCAAATATCAAATTGAATTTCTCAGTTCAGTTTTAGGCTTTCACCGAACTTATTGCGATTTTCAGTTCGATAAATCTGTGAACTAGCTTTTCCTTTAAATAAAATTAAGAATGAGGAAAATTTCAATGACCAAAAAAAATACCTAAATAATAAAATAAACAAATAATGATAAATTGCATGTAAAAATCTATCATAATCCATTCGGAATTTCCATAACCAATCATTGGTTTTTTTTTTTTTTTTGGTAAAGGCCAATAAAGTTTTCTGGAAATAAGTAGCAGTCTGAATAACATGATAAAAAAACCTGATCAATGAAGTTATACAATCCAGAATACAATGAAGGTGCAGTCTACAAAAATCATGAATCTAAAAGATATCAGATTATGGTGCCTGAAGATATATGGGCGAAGCGCATATATTATAAGCAGCACAAGAGCCTGCTCAAGTACATCCATCCGGATCAATCACAACCACTCGTGTATAACGGCTCCAACGTAGGCCAGTTGATAGTCCAAGGATCCAAAATCCCCAGGCCAACTAAGAATAACCGCTCTATTTGTATACTATGAATACCTACTTTTTGATAATGTCGATGGAAGAATTGAAACGAATAATGAACTGGGTTCAGAAGTTTAAAATCCATTGTAAACGCGCAATTTTTAAGGATGGTCAGACATTTGGCAGACAGATGGCATGTTATTCCAGGTGCAAGAACAAAGGCCTCGATTAGAAGCAGAAGTTGAAGTTCCAGCAGAACCCAGAAGAACCGCAATAGCATCAGTTACAGAGCCACGTTGTGCAGAACCGGAAGTACTCCAGGATGATCCAAGTATAACATCTGGTCTAGAACAGTCCATCTGATTCGAAATGTCTTTTGTTTCTCCATCGAAGAACCAACTTTCATCAACCACTTCAGATTTCACATGGGGCACTGCAGAACACAAAACACAAAAGAGAACTGTAATTTCACGTCTTCTCAGTCTATACTAACTAATTTTCAATCCTTACTAGAAGAAAAGTCGAAATAATTTTTTCCATATCGCAGGCTAAAATCATAAGGAGATGAACATTCAATATTGAATGGTGACATATGACTGTAAAGCCAACAAAAAAAATGAGGGAATACAGTCAGAGAAGGATTAGAAGCATATGAACTTCATGTTTCAACATCTATCTAATTAAAAATCCGTAATAAATAAAGGGAAACGGGTTTTCAGAAACATCAAAATGATTGATGAAGTCAAATTGAACCATAGATGACAGTAATTCTAGCACGTCATGTACAAAAGACCCAAGTTTTGCCAGTTCATGTACTATAAAGTACCATGAATTACAATAGATTTTCTACTCAACAAGAACAGAAGTGTAACATGCGATTTACAAAACAATGGATTTAACAGAGTGTCAGAAAACACAAACAGGAAATTTGTTTATTTTTATATAAACCTTTAGACCTGATCCCTTTCCAAACCCTTGATTTCCTTTACGCCAGAGTCTTAGAACTTCTGCAGAAATTACCTCTGGTCCAATGCAATAATACTTATGCATGGACACCTTTTTATTCTCTTGCTCTCTCATTTATCTTTTTCTGTCCAACTTCATAATTTTTAACTGTTGAATAAAACTGCCCCTCTCAGTCATGTCGTCACACCGACTAACTAACCCCAAAATGAATAGGAAAATAAAATTAAGAAAAAAGGGAGTGAGTGTGCTAAAATCTAAGTTCAAGAAATGTCATTAACCCTTGAACCCTCTTTCCTGGTTTACAAACAAATCAAGCCAATCCGCAAGCTTTTCAATGTGGTTGAAATAATGCTTGAATTTGAATACAAATTTATCCTTGAGCCAAGTTAAAACTCAATTGTTTCTGTTATTCAAATCAACACCACTTTTAATTAATTTTAGCCACTCGGAGCTCTAGATAAATATTTTCTCCAGACCAGGGCTCATATCAAAATTATGCTTGTCGAGTCTAAACCAGCAAAGAATATCAAAATTTCCCTCGACAGTTCCGCGTGAATATTTACACAAGAGTCTGTGATATTAACACTGTACTCGATCATTTTCATGCAAACCCAAGAATTCACAAGGAGCTGAACTGTTAAAAGAACCATTTAGATGTCTCTCTGTGAAAGTGATCACCTGTTATTCATCACCAATTTTAAGGCTCAAGAAAGAAATGAGTATCAGAAAATGAATGTGATAGGTACAGCATCATAGGGTTGATTAACAGCATGGTCCAATCAAGAAAGGCAAGAGGTAAGGGTAGGCATTACCCCCACAAACTATACAATGATGTATTTAAATTAACTAAACATAACTAATCCAAAAATAGTGTAATAATCTAGTAATTTCTAAAGAACTGAATTCGGGTGCTTCATAGTGTATAAATCAAACATATCAGATTCAATATCGGGCAGAAAATAGAACCAAAAAAGTTGCAATATCTTAACCAACAGATTTTAATCAGAAAAAACTCTATAAAAATGAAAAACAGAAAAATCATTAAGTATTTCTGTTGAGAGTCTCTCAAGTTAACTAAGAAAAAATAGAGAATGAACCTCAAGATAACAAATGGTCCTGAAACTAAACAGTGAATATTCTAATATGATTTGCGTTTGCTATAATTCCTAAAAACAACAAGTGGAAAAGTACTTGGGTTCAAAAATATGTCCACGTGAAGACACGTCATAATATGAAGAGGATGTGAACTCCAAATGATAACAATAAAGGTTGGCCCCGAGGAAAAATAAGATCTATGCAACATAATGCGTCTCTAAACGTAAGGCTGTTGAAAAAAAACATATATTTTTGCTTTCTTTAATAGATTTTTATTTTAGCAAGAGTTTTTCTCAACAATAAATGATCAATTATTTAAACAGACAATCTTTTTGATTCTTACCACGCATCTTCTCTTCCAATGAACTTCCAATGGTATGAGTAGGAGTGCACTGATTGAAAATTGACCCCATTGAGTTGGCTGATGGGGAAGTGGGGTCTAGATAACCATTAAACTCCGTGGAGCATGTTTTCATGGCAGAAATGTCTGCAATACCTCCAGTGGTAGATGAAGTAGCATTATCAGATAATTGATTTTCTGACTTTCTCAGAGCCTTAGCCTCGTAAAGTAAAGCTTCTAAGAGGCCACTGCTCCGGGGAGAAGTACAATGTGATGAGAGTGGCCCACTTAGGGAAGCATGTATGAAAGAATCCATAGATTCGGGAGGAGGGTCCCAGAAACCCAAATCGGTTTCTTGATATTGGAGTGAAGGGAGCTCTAACGTCTCAGCACCTGCAAAGGGCTTAGAAGCAGAGAAAAAGCCATTTGTTGTAAAATGACTATCTTGATTTACACCAAGAGGCAACAGCTTCTCAGTGTGACCAGGGTCATATGGGAAACAAAGACCATAGGATTGAGAGGTTTTATTCTCAAAATTATTGTTTTGAACCCTGTCAAAGGAGAGTGCCTCATTAGCAGCACCTTCTCCATAGTCTGACATGGTTTCATCTGGATCTTGAGTACGCTTCTGCAATCCTACCATTTGTGGAACAAAACTATGAAACTGAGGGCAATTAAAACCATTGATCAGCGAACCACTAGCAGATATATCTGGAAACTCTGGTGTGTATGGTAAAATGTTTAAACGATCAAAGATGACATTAGGCGTCTCATAACCATCATTTTGCAAGATATCATGGTATCCTTTATCTCCACCATACACAATAGAGGAGTTGAGGTTTTCCTGATTCTCCGACGACGCTTGTAGACATATTTCAGGAGGATAAAGTGGTAAGCCAGCACGTTGACGCCTTTTTATTCGGGTATTCCAATAGTTCTTTATCTCATTGTCTGTCCGCCCTGGCAACTGAACATAAACAAGATTCATGGCACGCGGAATTATTAGGTATAACAGTTGGCAAGTACAAATCTATAACAATCTCAAATTTAATTTTAGATCTCACGCACTGACCATATGCTAGCAAATAAAAGAAATCGTTCTGCAGTTGTTGAAGACACTTTCATGCTGATATAGTGCTATGAGGTTGTCATTTTTTATGACTCTAACCCGAGACATCCAAAATCCAGCACCATAATGGACACATATTAACACATGACAATTTATTTTCATGATATCAAACACCCCAATGTTGTCATCTTCCTATCCACTCCAGTTGAGGGTAATCTTTAACTTAGAGATATTTGGAAAAATAAGGAAAAGATTCACTTAAAACAGAGTTTATCATTCTCAACAACGACTACCACAAAGTATAAAAACATTAAATTGGTTGCTCGATCTCATTAAATATAGATTTCTATCTTTCGTTATTAATATTTTCATCTCTCTTTTTCCTGCAGGTTTGAGCTGTCCGTAGGAGGAGAGTAAGAGTAGAAGTAAAATGGTGGGCAGGTGAAGTGGAATAATTTGGGAAAACTTTGTGACATATGCACCACCAAAAGCTTATAAGTACATGCTAATGGGAGAAAATAGTTCCAGTTTTTCTTTTTCTTTATCTAATTTTAATTGGCTGCGATGCAACTAAACCATATAATAGCTCAACATGTCATTTTAGCCTCTTCTGAGAAATTCAAATGCAGTTTAGACAAGAAAAAGGAAGTTCACCACATACCAGAATTTGCACAACAGAATCACTGATATTTAGCTTTTAGAGTTCAACCACCAAAGGAAATCTCAACAAGCTTTATAAAATTTTTATTCTTTTTTTTTTTTTTTGCTTTTGATAATTCTACAAGATGGTTGTTCAAAAATGACAGTTTGTCTTACTATGCGTTGCAAATCTAGATTGAAATACTTTATGCTCATAAAAAAAAATAACGATTGAAGCTTACATGTGCAGCCATTCGCGCCCATTTATTTCCCATCTTAGCATGGAGTTCAATTATTAGTCGCTCTTCTTCTGATGTGAATGCTCCTTTCTTTAGGTTGGGCCTCAAATGGTTGGCCCACCGCAACCGGCAGCTTTTACCACATCGTGAGAGCCCCGAGTGTTTCTGAACAGCATTCCAGTTGCCTTCTCCATGCTTTTTCACATAGTCGACCAAAATCGCATCCTCAGCAGATGTCCATGGGCCTTTTTTCAAACCAACCCCCATATTTGAACTTCCACCAGAATTATCACCATCGTTGCTCAGAGGTGAATCAGTAGAGAACACCCCTTCTTCACTCTCATAACCAATGCTGTGGCCCATACTTTTTTAATGTGTGAGACAGAGAGAGAGAAGAGTGACAGCTTATACTCCACGAAGCCAATAGCTCAAATGCATCAAAGCATATAATGAATCCAGAAAATTCTGCAAATTGAGGTGAAAACAACAAAATAAAATTACTGATACACTATGCAGAAGTACCTTCATATTGGTTTTTTAGTAAAGATAACGTGAAGACACACATCCATCACGGTTTACATGCACAAAAATAATTAATGGACAAACTGCCCTCTAAATTATACTCATCCTAGCTGAGAAACTCAATAAATAAAGAACATAATAAACAAATGATAAAATTTCATACAAGCTAGATAGATCAAGCATTTCACTAAAATTCTGAGTATACATACACTTTAGTCCCCATTATCAATAGTTTGAGATCAAAATTACCAAATACATTAACTGTGAACCAAAAACATAGACAAAAAGCAAAGCACTTATGTAGGACTCTAAAAATAAATGCAGTATATGTATCTTAATTTGTGATTAAACAAAATATGTATCTTAATTATACACAAATTGTTTAGCTCGAGAACACCAAACACAGCAATTTCGGAAGAAAAATATACAAAATAAACTTAAAAATGGTTTGCGTTTATCTACGTAATTAATTTAAATAATAAATACATGAAAATTTGTTAACCCAAAATTAAAACAGCTAATCGAAACTAATCATGAAACCCTAATACGTCTACCTAACTAATAGCTATATATTTGTACAATTAATACTTGAATCAAACACAAATTAGCCAATCCAGCACCTACTCTATTAAATACTTCATTTATTAAAGCTAATAAATGCATCCCAATGAATATTCTTCATTCCGCAATAAATATAGGTTGACTTAATAATTGCAAAATTTCCAATTCCACAATAATAACTACTATCTACTAACCAGCTTTCCATTCCTGTTATGGTGGCAATGAAATGGAAACACGTCGACTGAAATAAAACTATTACCTGATTTGGGAACAACTGAATTGAAGAGCTCAGAAAGAGGAAAAATGAAATCAAAGAATTTGGAAATCGAACATCTGAGTTGGAGGAAACAGGAAATGGTACTTGGTGCAATATATATATGTGTGTGTGTGTGTGTAAATGTGTATGTATAGATGCGTACACGCAGTATGTGTATATGTTTGTGAGAGAGATAGAGAGTGTAAATAAGTACAAGATACCTAATTTATACCAAAAGACAAAAGTCGTAACAGAGTACAACTCGCAATCTCTCTTTGGGTCCCAACCTTATTAATTGACTGACCATTTTTATTTATTTATTATTAGTCTCAACTCTCAAGGCACAGTCGATGCCGGTCCAAAAATATATATATATATATAGATAGATAAGAAAAAAGGGAATGTTTTTTATCTTAATTAATTAGTTCAAATAAAAGATTAGAGAAAAGAAGAAAAAATAATAATAACAAAAGAGAGATGATAAATAAATTAAACTTGAATATTATTTTACTGGCTCATCAAAATATTTGAAGTAACATCGTAATTACAACATGGTGCATGAATACCAAATTTAGGTAACACTTATCTGTATATACAACACACATATGGCCATTTTCAATAATTAGGTAGTACTATATATTTTGTTATCTATTATTAATTCTACAATTTTTAAATTATTTGTATTACGAACAGGTTATGTTATCTTTATTATTTAAGCTAAATTTCTAGATTTGCCTTAAATGTGATTATTTGAAACATATTATCAAAATAACTTTTCATATTAGAAATAGAAATTGGGTTTGGGCGCACTTAAAAGAAAAAATATTAGGACTCAAACATGTTAGTTTAGTGATATCCACATCACATTGTATATGAGAAGTCTTGGGTTCAAATTCAAGCTCACAATTTGTGACTCTCCCCTCCTGTATTGAGTTAGACAGAGTTTTTATGGCTCAAGATTATGATTATCAGCCCGGTTTTGGCGGGCTAAATATTTATGATAACCTCCTTCATCATGAATTTTTTTTTTAAAAAAAATTAGGCTAATTTGAAGGACGGGGCAAGCACGAGTTTCGTGAAATGATTTATCATTGCAAATTAACTTTTTTCACAATTTGAAATATTTAATTTGGTTATGATTTTACTACTATTTTAAACTAGAAAATACAATGATTCGACTGTATAAAAAAGGTTATAATTTTGAAATAATAAAGAAGTCTCAGCAATAAACAACTTTTCCAATCACAAATATGTAATTGTAGGAGAAGTGTTTGACCTTTTTTAAGAATTTGAATAAGTTTATTAATTTAAGGTTTATTTTAGAGCCTATTGTTTTTATAAGTTGCATTGACTTGAGCACATTATTGGGCCATTCTATGCTGGTCTCGGTTCAATTTTGGCCATTGGATTCCCAATTAGGGGGGGTCATTTAGTAAATTAACCCCCCCCTTGTTGATCCGATGGCCAAAACTGGGCCGAGACCAATATAGAATTTCACCACATTATTAGAGTACTTTGGAAAAAAAAAAAATCAACCAATCGATGAAGAATGTGTAAAAGAATCATTTATAGCAAAAGTAGAATTTTCTATAATTTAATGGGACAATGGCAGACACCCCCCTCAGTTATGGGGTGATGTGCACTTCGCCTCCTAACTTATTGAAATGCGCACTTTAGCCCCTCACTTATCATAAAATGTGCACTTCACCCCCTCGGGCAGCTCGGGCAGGGGCAAAGTGCTACAAAACACATAAGTGAGGAGGCAAAATGCTACAAAAACACATAAGTCAGGGGGCAAAGTGCTACAAAGACACATAAGTCAGGGGGCAAAAGTTCAATTTTTATGATAAGTGTGGTGCCCGAATCTACCCGAACTGCCCGAGGGGGTGAAGTGCACATGATAAGTGAGGGGGCAAAATGCATATTTCAATAAGTTAAGAGGCAAAGTGCACATCATCCCATAATTGAAGGGGCGTATGCTATTATCCCTAATTTAATCAAAACATATTTCAAGACATTTGGTCAATTCATGAACTAGACTTGACGTATCAAAAGTTATCAAACCTATATATATAGTATAGGTTTATCATTTATTTCCCACTTGCAACTTATTATTTATTCGTTGCCCCAAATTTCTTGTTGTCATCCTGTATTCTTTATTTGATTTTTGACATGTCTGCAATCATTAATTTATTGTTATTATTATTATATTATTGACAAATGTGGTATGGACTACGGAGTTGAGACTAAAGTGAAAAAGTCAAAGTCACGTGACCAAATAAAGAGATATAAGAGTTGAGGTGCATACATTAAATTACAGCATTACCTAATTAAACTCACCTTCTTCCAATGAAAAATGTCTAAATTTCAAACTATACAAATGTGTTGTTGACTCAAACCATCCTCCTTTATTTTTAATTAAAGGAGCTTTGAATGGTCTCTCTCTCTCTCTACATATATATATAGCAGCAAGTTTGGCCATTCAAAACAAAGAAACAAAATGATAAATAGAGATGTGGAGATTTATCTAATTGCCTAGAATGTTTGTGTTGACTTGATATTTATTATTTATTAATAATTATTGATTTTTATAACAAAACGATCGTGTGAATGGATGGAATTTGGTGTAAAAGACTTGGATGCCGTTAGGAATAGAATGAAAAAGGGAAAAGATGTTGTATATCTTCTATCTGTTTCTGGAATTTGTATTTGAATCTGGTAGTTTTAGACGAGTGAACTAAAAGTTCCAGATGATTATATGAATCTGTTTCTGAATCCAGACGACTATATGAATCTGTTTCTGAAAAGCGTAATGGAACTTGAATTTTCACTACAATTTGAACAGGAAGATATTAACAAGAATGAATCGAGGCGAGCTTCAACCTTCGGTCCTTAATACAAAATTCCACGCTATAGGTGCTATGGGTTGGTGAAATACTATCCCAAGATACATCGATTCTGTTCTGAGATAGAACCACTTCAAATCTTAAAACCCACAAACTTTTTCTTTACTTAGAACTCTCAAGGGAAGAGGAAGATTTGATATGAAATGCATAATGCACACATTGAGTTGCATGGTGTATGAGAATGAGGCTGTAGAGTACTTTTTATAGGCAAGATATTGCTGGAACTTGAGAATCAAAATGAATACCAAGCTTCAATGTGACAGGTACCAACTCACCATTTGGCTTTAAAGTCGAAATGGTCGACCGTTCAGCTTGAAACGATTTTTACCAAATTAATTACCAATGCACTCGAAGTACCAGATTAAATAACAGTGTGATCGAGGTCAACAATCCCACATGTTTCCTACCGTTTGATCAAAAGAATCAGATGGTTAGGGATTTCCTGATATTTAATTTTAAATAAATAGTTAATTAAATAATTAATTAATTAGTTTTGATCCAACAAATTTACATTGGGTTGAGCCCAAGTCGAAGCTCATGGCTCATGGTCCTCAACCCCAGGCCAAGCTCATGGGCAGGCAAGGAAGACCCATGGATACGTCCTCCACCAATCCCAAAACTTCTTAACACCAAATGGCTAAACGTTTAAACATAAATATAGTGTGTAAAACATCATGTATTCTCTTTGATTTCTTATGTGTGATATCTAATATCACACATATCCAAACAACAACCTTTGTCACTTAATTTTTTATTCGTCTGCGATTTGTGAAATTCAAAGTGCAAAATTTATCAACTCGTTACGTAGATAAATATTATCTCATAATATTCTATATCTCGGATACGGGTGTTATTCAAATTTCGTAGTCAAAAATCGTATTTCACACACTTTTACACTACCTATTTCCAAAAAAAGAATGATACTGATCTAACATTTCTATGCTTGGTAAGTCAAAAAAATAAATAAATGCGTGAATCAATATTCTTTATCTTAATCAATCTTTGGTATGTAATAATGATAGGAGTAAAACAAATTTGAAGAAATGACTATAGTATAATTTGTTTCAAAATAATGTTTAGGATATTACTTATACATGTATATACAATTTATCATGATCCATTAAAAAATCTATGTAATAATATAATTAAAACTTTTTATATATGTGTATGTGTAATATATTATTTGAATAAATAAATAAATATTTTTAATTTTGTATATGTCTAACATATTATATTTTGTATTTTGACACAAGTCTTTCTAAATTATAAGATTGTATGCCCATTATAATAAATAAAAAAAAATGTTGTTGTTGAACCTCACTTTTGCTGGAAAAAGTAATAGATGAAGTCTCATCTCAAAGCGGTGGAATTGTTTTATAGATTCATCACCTATTTATTTTCAAGGGGCAATTGTGTCATTCACAACTTAATCAGGGTTAAGTCTTTTCCTTTGATTATAGATCACACCTCCCAGGTGTGATCCATAAACCATAGGCCAAGCGGATTAGTTAACGGGTCAATCAAATTTCATGGGTCTCAGAATTGCCAACCAAACACGTGAATATGGATATTTATTGATCCCATCCTATGCAATCACCCCAAGCAAACGGTCCCTTAATGTACTGTATCTAACCATTTTACTGTTGTAAAAAAAAATGTGTGTGGTTAGTTCGATTAGGCTAGGCCTAAGTGGGTTCAAAATGAATTAATTGGAATTGGGTTAGATATGATTTGAGAAGGCCTATCAATAGGTAGATCTTATCCAAAATCAGATTCAAAAGTTTTGTTCTAGACCTAGAATCAAATCTTAAGGCCTCTGTTAGTAAAATTCGTATTATACCTGTATAATAAACATATGTACGTATAATAGAAAAATACTTTCATTTTTCGTATGCATTCTGAACGTAATGAATAATACTCGTACTTTTGAGTTGAACCGTTTAGTACACGTATTTTACGTATCTCGTACAATACTCGACGAATAATACTCTAATTTTGGCGAAAAATATTAATTTTAATTTAAAACTTAAAAATTATTATTAATTTTTATAAATATTAATTGAGTATTATACAATTAAAAACTCTGAACGTTAATAATTTATCAAAATATTAATTATTGTCAATGAATGACTCATATAAAATATTATTTATATAAACTTAAAGCAAGTACAAACAATGAATCTTACAAATTTATATAGAGCTAAGCCGTATTTTTACTCCCGAATAATTAATTTATATCCGTATTATATTCGTACGTCTACAAATCCGTTTATTTTCCGTTCCCGTACTTTTTAGCCGAATTTTTCACCTTAACTTTCAATAAAATTTCATAATATACACGTACGTATTAAATGACGAATTTTTCCCGTCCCCTATTTTACTAACTATGCTTAAGGCCAAAGATTAGGTTTCGAGTTAGAACTAAAACTAAGAGTTTAAACTTGGACCCAGTCCTAATTTGATTTTTCTAGTAATTATGTTTTGTGAATATGGATGTGTGTATAAATATATTATATATAAATAAGATCTTTAACTGTTAATTTTTTTTAATTGTTTGAATATAAAATAATAAATACTAACATATATATATATACAGACACACATATATTTATATATATAGACACACAAAAAAAATCTAAATTGAGAGAGGAGACGATGACGAAATAGGTGAGGAAGAGAGAGGTTCATCATACGGAGAGAGGAGGAGGCGGGGCAGTAGCTGTGAGGAGAGGATGAGGGAAGACCGGAACAAAAGCAGGATGAGGGGGCAACGCAGATGAGGATTGGGACGGGGGGTGGTAGCGACTGTGGTAGGGATGGCAACGAGGCGGGTATGAGTCGCGTATTGCAAGACTTGTGACCTGACCCGCTAAGAATTTTTAATCTCCGAGCCTGCCCCGGACCCGGTCATTACCCGCCCTGGCACCTGGCGAGTCGGGGTCCTACCCGGTAGACCGGACCAAATTTTATTTTTGGACCTTTTTTGTCTATTTTTTTTATCACAAGCATATTCAAAACAAATAAAATAGCAACGAATCAATGATTTAATGTAAATACATCCAAAAATACATGTCATCTGGTACTTAAATGTAAATACAATCAAAACAAGTACAAATTTTATAAAATAAAGTCATCTTCGTACTCAAGTTTATATCAAACTTTTTTTCGAACTAGCAACTAGCTAAGTTAAGTTAAGTTGCTATTTGAAATAACACTTTTTGTGGGCTATTTGAGATAAGACTTTTTGTGGTTACAATTTATTAACACTTAAAAATATTAAATAATAATTAGATATATAAACTAAATTAATAACCGGGATGAGTCCGGAGTGGGTATCAGTTGGACTCATTACCCGTCGAAGACCCGGTATGGTCTTCAATTTTGATACTCGGACTCGAACCCGATCCCGTTTAATTGGACTCATACCAACCCCAAACAGGGCGGGTCCCGGGAGCGTATTCTCCCTACCTGGATTTATTGTCATCCCTAGGCAGTGGCAGCAGAGGTCCAAGGGAGGGGGAGGAGAGGTTGCGACAAATATGGGAGGAGGGAGGCGGGCATCCATGAGTGGCGGCGACTTGCAACAGTAGAGTGGGAATGAGAGAATTGAGGAGGTGGTAGGTATTATGGTTTTATTGGGTCATTTTAATGGTTTTGAGTTTAGGTTCAATATTTGGGGCTGAGTTTGGGTCTATATATAATGTTTTTCTTCCTACAAAAAAGGCCTATAATGAACTCGACATAAATTATGTATCTCATACTCAATTGGGTCGAATATGTCATATCCATTATATAATTATGTGGTCCCAGCCCCATGACCTAGACAACTTCTCCCTCGCGGCAAAGGCCTCAAGGTTGTTGGATGGAAAATGGGTAATTCTCTATCTACATTCAGTGACCATACACAGGCGGATAGACATGTATGACAAATATCCATATTTCATTTATATTGACTGATTATAAAATCAAAAGACACTTGTTTTACATTATCTATCAAAGTACGTATACATAGCATTTAATAGACGGAAACAGGATATTAAGACTTTCAACCTAACAGCGGTTAATGAATCATTTGTTTGTAAATGACTCACATTTTGGAAGGAAAAAAAGAGTCTTCCCATGTCTAGAATCTTTTCCATTCCTATGTTATACTACTGCCACCATCTAAGGTTTTAAACATCAATCTTGATGCGTATTACAGAATTGTAAATTTACAAAAAAAAAAAATTGGATGAAAATTTTGAGGATATACAAACTTTTCAGTTCGATTTTAGAGAAATTATGAAAAGTTATGGATAATTTAAAAAAATTTAATGGAACTTTGGGTATTTACTGTTGAATAAATCTTAACGAAGAATCTGAAAATGCAATGAACAATGATGTGTTTTTCGAGGCGAGAGTTAATTCTTTCCTTAACACGAAATTGCCCCGGCTATAGGTGGTACCGGCTTGACAAAACGTGTCCCAAGATACAACGAAAACGTTTTTGAAGATTAAACCACTTTAATTTCAGAAACCAACGAACTTTACTAAACTGCTGAAATCTCAAGAAATATATATGAAGATGATATGAACTCAAGAACACTAGAGAGAATGTGTTTGAGTTGGTGTCAAAAATCTGAATGTGGAGGAGCCCCTTTTATAGCTGCAGAAATCTGATAGAATTAAATCAGAAATTTAATTCTGCCTTTACCATTTTTTGTAACAGCAAATTAAATCAGCTGTTATGGAAGAAAATGGCTGTTGGACTATTGACTGTAGTCAATAGTCCTTCTAGAAGACTAAATTAAATTTAATTCGAATTAAAAAAAATGTGGCCAGCATTTTTATTAATACAACACACCACAAACCACAAGCCCAATCCCAAGCCCCAAGGCCTATGACCCACGACCTGGCTCGAGCCCGAGTCCGAGGTCTGAGGTCCGGTCCGGTCCACCGGACCGCCCGAGTGAGGAGCTAAGAAATTGGGCCTAAACACAATTGCATAGCTCCTCCCCCTTTCACACAAAGGTCCAAAGTGGATGACCCAAAGGGCCAATCCTTTACCTTGAGGTAAGGACGTATAAACTCATTTAATTGGTAGTGTATATCCAATGTGGGATACACAAGTTCAAACACCTCACTTTAGCACTTAATTTCTCATTCGTTACAAGTCCGATTTGAGAAATTCGAAATGCTAATCTCATCTACTCGGAACGTAGATTAAGATTATACAATAATCTTTTGTATCCCGGATACTTACGGTATTCGAATTTCGTACACAAAAGTGGTGGAACCACACTTTGTTATCCAACAATCCCCCACACGAATGAAATTAATGCAATGCATGTTCTTGAGATTTTGATTGAAAGTTTTTCACATCAGAAGAGGTAGCTTTTGGCTTTGAACCTTTCTTAGTGAAATATCATCGGATTTACTAGGCTACCCAATGAACGTGATGTCTTGAATTGGTTAGCCGTTCGTGTAAACCCAGACAACGATATTCACATAATAAACTTTCAACAGTTTTTCAGTTCTCACGTTGGGTCCATTTTGGCCATGGCACCTCTTCTTGGTTTCAGTAGTGTTTACATTTTTTCTCAATGTTGAGGCGGCCTACACCTCACACTTACATAGGTGACTTCCTAATTTAAGAGTATCCTACAATACTCCACTTCATTTAGACAGTGTAGGAATCATTAAAAGCCCGGCTTAACCTTTGCTACAACTTGCAGGTTGCACTTCTTTATCTTAGGCAATGGGTTTAGAGTTTATGTGAATTAAACTCTTAAGTGCCTTGCTGAATATTCACAGCTTAGTTGTCCCATTGAACCAAGATCTTGGGATCTCCAGTCAACATGGTTGGGTTACCACTGTGTCCATTCTTTAATCTGTAGACTTTAAACTCATTCCTCTTGATAGGTATTCTACTTGATCTCTAGACAATCCTTTCGTCAAAGGATCTGCAATATTTTCCTTTGATTTCACATAATCAATGGAAATTATTCCGTTAGAGATCAATTGTTTACTGGTATTGTGTCTATGACGAATATGCCTAGACTTACCATTATACATACTATTTTGAGCCCTACCAATTGCAGACTGACAGTCGCAATGAATTAAGATAGGTGGCACTGGTTTTTCCCAGTAGGGAACATCTTCTAAGAAATTTCGTAGCCACTCAGCTTCTTCACCAGCTTTGTCTAAAGCTATGAATTCTGATTCCATTGTGGATCGGGCTATGCAAGTTTGCTTAGATGATTTCCACGACACTGCTCCACCACCGATGGTAAAAATGTACCCACTCGTGGACTTAGAGTCATTTGTGTCTGATATCCAATTCGCGTCGCTGTATCCTTTAATTACAGCTGGATATCTTGAGTAGTGTAATCCAAAGCTCTTTGTGTGCTTTAAGTACTTAAGTACTCTAGTTAAGGCCTTCCAATGGTCTAAACTAGGATTACTCGTGAACCTACTCAACTTGCTCATAGAGTAAGCTAGATCAGGGCGGGTACAGTTCATGATATACATCAAACTTCCAATGACCCTAGCATACTCTAACTGCGATACGGGTTCGCCATAGTTTTACGTAAGTTGGCGCTCATATCTACTGGCGTCTTAACAATCGAATTGTCGCTGGGAAGGAATTTTTCCATAAGTGTCTCAACATAATGAGACTGTGACAGTATGATTCCTTCAGATGTTCTTAAGATTTTAATCCCAAGTATAACATCTGCCAACCCCATATCTTTCATGTCAAAGTTTTTCTTTAACATTCCTTTAGTATTCATGATGATTTCATGATTACTACCCATAATTAGCATGTCATCGACATAGAGACATACAACAACATATGCGTTATGTGTTTGTCTAACATACACTCATTCGTCACACTCGTTTATCTTGAAACCATTTGACAACATAGTGTTATCAAATTTTTCATGCCACTGCTTTGGCGCTTGTTTAAGTCCATACAAGGACTTTACAAGTTTACATACCTTTTTCTCCTGTCCAGGAGCAACATGCCCCTCGGGTTGTTCCATATATATTTCTTCATCTAATTCTCCGTTCAGAAACGCAGTCTTAACATCCATTTGATGTATCTCAAGGTTATGCAAAGCGGCAACAGCGATGAATAATCTTATGGATGTTATTCTCGTTACCGGAGAATAAGTATCAAAAAAATCAAGACCCTCCGTTTGTCGGTATTCTTTGACTACCAGACGGGCCTTGTACTTATCAATAGATCCATCAGTCTTATATTTTCTCTTTAGAATCCATTTACAGCCTAAAGGCTTACTTCCCTTTGGAAGATCAACCAACTCCCAGGTATGGTTGTGTAAAATAGACTCAATTTCACTATTGATAGCCTCTTTCCAGAGTTGAGCATCTGGACCGGACATAGCTTCCTTAATTGTTCTTGGCTCCCCTTCTAATGTATACGATACAAAATCGGGACCAAATGATTTTGGAACTCTTGCCCTTTTGCTGCGACGTGGTTCTTAGTCCCCGGGATTAGAACTACTCGTAGACTCATCCAATGTTCTTTTAAGAGGATTTTCTTCAGTTCTTTCCTTATTTGGAAAGATATCCTCAAAGAAAGAAACATTTCTAGATTCCATGATAGTACCTTCATGAATCTCAGAAATTTCAGATTTATGTACCAAAAATCGATAGGCGCTACTATTAAGTGCATAGCCGATAAATATGCAATCAATAGTTTTAGGCCCTATCTTAACTTGTTTGGGTTTGGGTACTTCTACCTTGGCCAAACACCCCCACACTTTGAGGTACTTATATGAAGGTTTGTGACCTTTCCAGAGTTCGTACGGAGTCTCACTCCTACTTTTGTGGGGAATTTTATTAAGTATATAATTGGCAGAGAGGATTGCCTCCCCCCACAAATTCTGAGGTAATCCAGAATTTATCAACATCGCATACATCATTTCTTTGAGAGTACGATTTTTGCGTTCAGCAACACCATTTGATTGAGGTGAGTATGGTGCCGTCGTTTGATGAATAATTCCAGAATTGGTATAGAATTCATCAAATGGCGCTCCATATTCTCCACCTCTATCACTTCGGATAGCTTTTATGCTTTTCCCAAGTTGATTCTCAACTTCAGTTTTATAATGTGTAAACGCTCCAAGCGCTTCGTCTTTACTTTTAAGTAAATACACATAACAATATTTTGTGCAATCATCTATGAATATAATGAAATACTTTTTCCCACCTCTAGTTTGCACAAATTTTAAGTCACAGATATCACTGTGAATAAGTTCCAGAGGTGCGGATTTCCTTTCCACAGAGGGAAATGGTTGTTTGACTAGTTTCGCTTCAACACATATCTCACATTTGTGTTGAGTGTCTACTTTGAAGGTTGGTAATAAATTTAAATTTATTAGTCTTCGCATAGTATTAAAATTCACATGTCCTAGTTTAACATGCCATAAATTTGAATACTCAAGCAAGTAAGCAGAAGATGTAATTTTATTATCATCAATTTCAGTTACAACAGCGCGAATAACATTCATTACATTCATTTTAAAAAGGCCCTGTTCGAGCTAACCTTTTCCAACATAAATTCCACGCTTTGTAAAAGAAAACCTATCTGCCTCAAACACCAACTTGAACCCGTTCTTCACTAGGGCAGATCCTGACACCAGATTCTTGCGAATATCAGGAACATGTAGCACCTCGGTCAGAGTCAGCTCTTTGCCGGATGTCATCTTCAGCACCACTTTACCAATTCCTAGAACCAGAGAAGTGGCAGAGTTTCCCATGTACAGTCTTCGTCCATCAGAAGGAGAGTATGATGAGAACGCCTCCTTATCAGAACAGATGTGGAGAGTAGCCCCAGTGTCGATGAACCATTCCCTCGGGTTGTCCACCAGATTTATTCGAATACAACAGCGGTGAGATCGAGTTCAGACAAATCAAGTGGGACCCGATTATCAGACAGGTCATCGATCATTTCGTTGA
The DNA here is from genome assembly GCA_019426215.1 of Buddleja alternifolia. Taxonomy (NCBI): domain Eukaryota; kingdom Viridiplantae; phylum Streptophyta; class Magnoliopsida; order Lamiales; family Scrophulariaceae; genus Buddleja; species Buddleja alternifolia. The sequence goes on along the minus strand of CM033390.1, from coordinate 39,553,101 downwards.
TGCCTTGGACGTCATCAACAGCCAAGTGAACCTGGTTCGAAGCCCGGTTCTGAACCTGCTTGCCTTTGTTCTGGTTCTGACCAGAACCTTGCCCTTGAGACTTGTTTTTCTTGGGCTCTTTGCAGTCTCTAGCCCAGTGACCTGGACGGCCACAGTTGAAACAACCTCCGTCCTGTTTCCTCTTTCTTTTCCTAGTTTGCTTTTTCTGGGAATTTCCCTTGGGTTTCCCCTGAAATTTTCTCTTCCGGTTGGAGCCATCCGGAATTTCGGCAATGTTAGCCATCGCCTGCACTTGAGGCTTCTTGTCAGAGCCCCGATTGTCCTCCTCTATTCTGAGTCGGACCACTAAGTCTTCGAGACTCATATCCTTCCTCTTGTGTTTCAAGTAGTTCTTGAAATCCTTCCGCGAGGGCGGTAACTTCTCTGTTGGTCCCAAGTGGCATACGAAAGGGTCTAGAAGAGGGGGTTGAATAGACCCTGAAGTCTTTTTCGACTTCAAAAAGATTTCGTATTAAACTGGTTTTGGACGCTTAAAAAAAGAACGCTTGACTGCGCGTTTTCTTAGAAATATAGACGCTTAGGTTAAGCGTCTGATGAAGACTGTTTTTAGAGAGTTAACTTAGACTTCAAGATTTGAATACTTTAACCGAGTGGGTTTAAGCGTTCAGTTCTTTAATCAGTGTTAGCACAGCAGAATGATTTTTCTAGTCTTCCTTTGAAAGCTTTAGCGTCACCAGAGGTTTCTTAGTTGCTTAGCGTTTGATTGTATTTTACTTAGTCAATTTATGCAATGATATGATATGATATGATTGATTGAAAAGCAAATAACACAATATTTGTAAGGTTCGTTGGGTGATGTAATCCCAACTACGTCCTTCTTCTCCTTGAACACTTGGAGGGCAATCCACTAAAATGATTCTCAAAGAATCACACAGAATCTTCTACACAATAGGGAGAGATAGATGTCGATGACTTGAGCTCCTTGATCACACAGATTTCTGCTCCAAATCACTTCAATCTCCTTGCTTCTTTCACCCAGAAATGATGCAAGTATCCAACTTCGACTTCACACAGATCGCGAGGCTTGGATGGGTTTTTCTAAATCGGTTTGTTTGATTTTGATGAAGTTCAAACAACTTGGAAATATCTCAGTAGGAAAGTGGTTTCTTCGAAAAGAATGTTTGAGATATTTGTTGACTGTCTCAGGATTGAAGAAAAGCAAAGGAAATGTTTTCTTGAATATTCTGGCTTTTCTGAGAGTTTAAGGAATGAGACTTCAATGCAACAGCAATTCGACTTGAAGATTAATTGTTCTCTATTTGGCTTGTTGTTGAAGTCCTATTTATAGGCATTCTTGGAGAAAGTGTTCGTTTGACACATGCACAGGCGTGTGTCTCTCACTTCCGCGAGTGAACAACTTTTGTCCTTTTTCCTGAAAATCTGCTGCACAAAAGTTGGTGCTGCAGTCTGAGATAGTTGACAGTCCAATAGGGTGGCTTCTCTGTACGTCTGAAAGTGCTTATCACATTTAATGCTCTTATCAGCATTTAATGCATTTGAATTAAATATCCGTTGGTATTTAATGCTTCGGGAATATTTGCATTAAACTCCTTCTGGACTTAGAAATAAATTCAGGTGACATTACTTCTGTCCCATAAGGAAACGCTTGATGTAGCTGGTCAATTGGACGCTTGGAGACTTTTATCTTCTTTCTGAAATCAGGCGCTTGAGTCTTCGAACTTTACCACTGATAAACTCACTCAGAAATTATCAGACGCTCAGCCCAAGACTACTTAGCCTAACAATCTAAAGCAAAATAAAACAAAGCCTAATAAGCCTATTACAAAACCAACGCTTCAAGGCTTATACAAAATTTCTACTAAAATCAAACTTACATATTTTGGGGTCTAACACAAAATCCTAATTGTCATCATCAAAATATCCAACATGAAATTCCTAACATTCTCTATAACAGAAGCTACTTGGAAGGATTCACTTAGAGCCATTCCTTCAGCGTGAACTTCATGTATTATGATCTGAAGCTCTTGGACTTGGCTCGTTACTGACTTAGAGTCTACCATTTTGAAGTCTAAGAACTTCGCGACCACAAACTTCTTTAGTCCGGCGTCCTCAGTTCTGTACTTCCTGTCTAGTGCCTCCCAGAGGCCTTTAGCACTCTTTACTTCAATATATACACTGTAAAGAGAATCACTTAATCCACTGAGTAGGTAATTCCTGCAAAGGAAATCACCATTGATCCAGGCATCATATGCTATCCTCAGTTGACTATCAGTTGACTCCTCCGGGACATAGGGAGCATCTTCCCTTAAGTACCTTGCCATGCTAAGAGTCGTGAGGTAAAACAACATCTTTTGTTGCCACCTCTTGAAATCAGCCCCGCTGAATTTCAACGGCTTTTCAGCCTGCGCCGGTATAACCGGATTAGCCATTGGAGCAAATGGAGGGACCAGACGAGAGCCAAAACCGGAACCAGGACCTAGTCTTGAACTGGAGCCTAACCCAGCACCCCCACCAGAACCAAAACCAGAACCGAAAGCAAGACCCAGCCCTGAACCAGAACCGAAGCCATAACCGGAAGCAGGACCCAGCCCTGAACCGGAACCGAAACCAGAACCGGAAGCAGGACCCAGTCCTGAACCAGAACTAATGCCGAGATCAAGGTCTGCTCCCGGACCTAGGCCAAAGTCAAGAGCATCAGCAGCAACGATATCATCACGATTTGCCATTTTTCAGAATTTTCGAAGATGTGGAAAAAAAAAATTCGTGTTAAGTTTGTTGAATAAATCTTAACGAAGAATCTGAAAATGCAATGAACAATAATGTGTTTTTCGAGGCGAGAGTTAACTCTTTCCTTAACACGAAATTGCCCCCGCTATAGGTGGTACCGGCTTGACAAAACGTGTCCCAAGATACAACGAAAACGTTTCTGAAGATTAAACCACTTTAATTTCAGAAACCAACGAACTTTATTGAACTGCTGAAATCTCAAGAAATATATATGAAGATGATATGAACTCAAGAACACTAGAGAGAATGTGTTTGAGTTGGTGTCAAAAATCTGAATATGGAGGAGCCCCTTTTATAGCTGCAGAAATTTGATAGAATTAAATCAGAAATTTAATTCTGCCTTTACCATTTTTTGTAACAGCAAATTAAATCAGCTGTTATGGAAGAAAATGGCTGTTGGACTATTGACTGCAGTCAGTAGTCCTTCTAGAAGACTAAATTAAATTTAATTCGAATTTAAAAAAATGTGGCCAGCATTTTTATTAATTCAAATTGATTTAATAAAATCAGATTTATCTTTGTTGGATTTTCTGGAAAGGCCCAATTAAACTTTTGTCCAAAAAGAATAATATAGGAGCCCAAACCCACAACAAACCTCAATCCACAAGCCCATGACCCACGACCTGGCCCGAGCCCGAGTCCGGTCCACCGGACCGCCCGAGTGAGGAGCTAAGAAATTGGGCCTAAACACAATTGCATAGCTCCTCCCCTTTTCACACAAAGGCCCAAAGTGGATGACCCAAAGGGCCAACCCTTTACCTTGAGGTAAGGACTTATAAACTCATTTAATTGGTGGTGTATATCCAATGTGGGATACACAAGTTCAAATACCTCACTTTAACACTTAATTTCTCATTCGTTACAAGTCCAATTTGAGAAATTCGAAATGCTAATCTCATCTACTCGGAACGTAGATTAAGATTATACAATAATTTTTTGTATCCCGGATACTTACGGTGTTTGAATTTCGTACACAAAAGTGGTGGAACCACACTTTGTTAAAAACTCATTTTTATCCAACATTTACAATTAAGGAGATTTGCATCTTTTGAACTACAAGGTAATTATATTTATAATGTTTAATGTGAGTTTTATTAAATGGCATGTTCAAAGACTGTTGCCATAAATTCAAAATAATAAAACTATGTCTAATTTGGTAGTAAGATAATGATTAGATCTCATAAAAAATTCATTAAAGCAAATTGCTTATAATTTTGATAAGATTCATCATTGATAACCACTCCACGTGGATAAAAATCACTAACACTAATACTAATCTCTTTTCTGTCCAACTTCATAATGTGAATATATAGCTAGTTAAGAAATTCAACCCATGACATGTAATATTGGTTGATGTGTGTGGGTTTCACACCAACAATGTATTTATATTTTTACTTGGGATAATGCGAGTATATTTGTGAGATATAATAATAATATGAATGTGATAATGTAAACGACAAGAGTTTTAACGTGGTTCGGTCCAAAAATTAGACCCACGTCCACGGAAATTCAAAAGGTGTCTTTACTATGCTTGAGATGGGGTATATATACACGTTTTTTAGGGGGTGGGGTGAATTATAGAAGGTCAACTATACTAATTATACATATGGTAAGAGAATCAATCATCATCCTTCTAATTTTAGGATGTATCTAATCACGGATCAATCACCATTAATGTCCCTCGGCTGCCTAATCCCGCCAGATCTTCATTTAAGGTAAGTATTGTCTTGATTGATATTTGTCCCCAGTCTTGCCTTATATAGATACGCGCTTTTCCACAGGTCTAGGTTGGCAGGTCTTCTAGGTCGTCCAACTCTTCTAGCTCAGGTCGGGCGTCTGCCAGAATGGACCTGAATTCACCATCTTAATAGGCTTTGACCCATTAAGCCTTGGACTTCCTCAACTTGGCCCAAGATCCGAATTCCACCTACATCATTGGTAATACTACAACAAAAAAAAAAAAAAACATTTACAACGTTGTATCTTGCAGAATCACAACAACACAACACAATCAATATAACACAACATAGGCTGCAAAATAATGTGCATATATGTGGCATAGTTGTAAGAATCTTTTATATCCATCATTCCTTATTAGTTACTCGAGAGATTCAAGTAAGTAGCTTAATATTTTCTCTAGTTGCAGAAATCTTTAACATATGTTCCAACTTATTTAGTTTGTTTACGAATGAGGCTCTATTCCTTAAATTGAAAAAAATATCTTTCCCTAAACTTTTTAGCTTTAAACTAATTTTAGACATGAATTGAAAACTATTTTCTTTTAAATAATATTTCTCTACTAGTTTAACTAATACATCGTATATAAATTTAATATCTTGTATTATATATTATCTAAATAAGAAACATGAATAATATTCCAAATTTAGGAGAATGTTGAGTTTTGTTAAAAAAAATTGGGTTCAGATAGAAATCATAATTGAAGTTTTGCAAAATTGAATTAAAAGTTAGATTTAATTTCAAAATGTTTGAAAACTCAAAATTTCGGTTTGAAATTTCAAGTTCGACAAACATTTAATACCATGCCACCATTGTCCATAGCCTTTATTCAATTATATATCAAAACATTTATGTATAAAAGAACAAGAACAAGTTGAGATAGAAAAATTAAATGCAAGATGAATGAAAATGAACTATACGTCTTCTATTCACTTGGATTTTTTTCAAAGTTAGTTGATTGCTTGTTGCGATAAATGATGATTGAATACTGCTTGCATTTCAAGGTATGTCCTCATACAAGAAAACATATATTGTTGTGATGCAAAATTTTGAAAACAGCCGGAATATCAGGGTTTCTCTCTTTTCTTTCTTTATTTTTTTACTTAAGAAAATATCAAGATTTGTTTTCATAAATTGTCATAAGTTGAATTTGACATACTTTCAAAATCTCAAAATACCTAACATGATTAATTTGAACCTCGTTTTAATTTTGAAGTTTGCAACAGTTTACTTCCATATCTGAAAATATTATGTTATTAAGTCTACTTAGGTGATGCTGCCGAAATTCATCTCCGGTTTACGAATGTTTATTCGTCCTCTGAACGTTGATGACAACTTCTCCTGGAAGAATCTTCAATATAACGTTGTTGAATTTCTGAATAGATGGATTTAACATGCACACGTCATAAACAAGAGAGACCAGATTTGAGGAATCGCAAGTTGACTACGTACCTTCTAGGGAGGATCATACCGTTATGTAGTTCAAAATTATCTTGCATCTCAAATCAGATATTGCTGTAAGCCTATAAAAAAATAAAGGATATTGAGTTTAAGTAGATGCAAAGTGTTGAGAAAAAAATGTGGAATATAGATTGTATTTTTTTTTTTTGGTTACAGAATATAGATTGTATAAGAAAATGTATTGTTCACTATTGTGATGGTAGCATATTTACAGAGGAATAATGGCTTGTGTCATGTCTCGGACTCGCGAGCCTGTTGGACACTAGAATTTCCTTCAAACCCAATTATACAACTCTTTTGAATCCTATATGCAATAATAAACTTTTTCAATTGGTGTAGAAACATGTACAGGACAACACTAGAAACATTCTCAAAAAACTATTTTGTAGCCTTCAAAAGCGTTATTCTAGACTTCAATGGCTACATGTAGAAACAACATTATTTAGGGGAATGATAGCTCCATTTTCTAGTTTTAATCTAATATATAACAAAAATGCCCATAAATATTAAATACATTAATTATAATTTTCAAAAGTTAAATCAAAGCGATATATTATCAAGTTGTACGTGTTATCTTTACTACTTTATAGGAAAAATTAGTAAAAACCCTAAAAATAAATTTTTATATCTAAAAAATCCATTATAATATTTTTCAATCTAAAAACACATTCCACTAACTTTTCATTCAAAACAACTCAATATTTAGAGTTAGTAAATTTATGGACTTAATTATCATTCGCCTTCTAAATCAAGTGTTTAAACCTATGTATAAAAATTTATTTATTTAAAACTTTTATATTGATAACTGATATTAAGTATGATTTTATTTTCAAGTTGTCAATATTTTTAATCTTCTTAAAAGTTCAAAAACATATTTTAGATAATTACCATACTAAAGCAAAAAAAAATTATATTCAATTATTTATTATTAAAACGCAAAATTCGTATTTTACGATTTATTAATTAAAAAAAAATCTAAAACAAAAATATTTCGATTAATAAATCAAAATTTATCAATTCTTAACTTAAGAAATTAAGGATAATTTAGTTCAAGAAGTTGTAAATCTTAACAATTGGGTTTTTGAATTAAAAAGATTTGTAGCTAGAATGAATTTTTGAGATAAAAAATATTTTCATGAATTTTGTGAGATATAAAAATTTAATTTAGGGGAATTTTAGTAATTTTTCCTACTTTACATCGAAGTTAGTCAATTTAAAATGAAGAGCATCATCTACACAACACCATATATAGTTTGTTAAAGATAAAATAGAATATTACAATACAAACCAACAAAAAATTGAATTCAACTTAAATCTCTTCACTTTGTGTGCATGTTAACATCGAGTAATCAACTTCAAATCCTTGTTCCTTCAATAAAATACATTAATAACAATTATGCATAAATAAAAAGCTCAAATCATCATTGTCTCCGCTCCATTAAATACAAAAAATAACAATAGAGGAACTAGTTAATACTTTATAAACATGCATATAAATAAAGAAAGTAAAATAATATTTCATATTTGAAGCAAAATGGTTAAGAAATATTTTCCTTTCTGGTGATTTATTGTTCAAGTAGTATAATTTTATGTTTGAATAAAAACATATATTTCACACTAGTGTGAAATTCAAAAATATATTCTATAGAGAGAAGTCCAATATCAGATAAAGTTCATGGTGAAAAATGAAAATATATGAGGTAAAAAGGTTCATGGTATGAAATAAAAATATATGATGTACAAAAATTTAATTGATTATTGAAATATATATTTGTTTTATAAAATTTAATGACATCAGCCCAATACCCTGATGGAGAAGGGAGTTTGTTTACATTGTACTTCTAAGCGAAGGTCTTTGTAATTTTAGACTTTGATAGGATAAATTGAAAATAAACTATTTTAAGGACGAATAAATACACTTAACCCTTCAAAATAACAAAACAAAAGTGATATATAGAAAAACTTTCGGCCCTTTCCTTAAATCCTTTGGGCCACTTGCCCAGACCCTCTCTCACGCATTAGGACACTGGTTCAATGCCTGTTGTCTACTCTGGTCAACCACCACCACCTGTGGTGGTGGAAGAGCGATCTATCAAGAAATTCAAACGTGGAGCAAATGGAGATCAGCGACACTACGAAAACCCACAGGGTAACAAAAATATGATTGACTTGGCAAAGGAAGATGCAGAAACAGCAACAAACAACTCCCAAGTGAATGACTGGACAACCAAAAAACTCCATAAAAATTGGAACGAACCGACTCCCCAGAAAGAATTTTACAAGGGAAAAGGAGAAACGGATGAAATTGATACCCCCCATGGGGACGACCAATAACCCACCAGAAGACTCTCCTTGGCCCAAAATTCAAGTTTTCCCTGATGAGTGGGATGAACTTGGGACAGACTTCCGTCGCGCCCTTGTCATAAAAGTACTGGGCTAAAACATTGGATATGTCACTCTAAAAACCAAAATTTGCCTCCTGTGGAAGTTGAAGGAGGAGGTCGAACCAATGGATATAGGCAATGGGTTTTTTATGCTTCACTTCTATAACAAATAGGACTACAACCATGTCCTTGAAAATGGACCTTGGATAGTGATGGGCCACTATATCACTGTTCGGAAGTGGACGTCTCGATTCCGAACAAAAATAGCTACCATTACTACTATGATGGCTTGGGTTCGATTTCCGGAACTCCCAATTGAGCTTTATAATTGCAAGATCCTTTCGAGAATGACAGAAAAATTGGGACGAGTAATTAAAGTGGACAAATGCACAAAAGGAGCACTTAGAGGTCGATTTGCTAGGGTTTGTGTAGAAATTGATCTCCTTAAACCCCTATCCCCACTCATATGGATAAATGATTTTCTCCAACCAATCGAATACGAGGGGCTCCACCTCATATGTTTTAACTGTGGACAATACGGACATCTTAAAGAAACTTGCGGTAAATCAAATACACCAGAAGGACCAAATGAGGCTCAAAACAACACATCTCCTCATCAGTCATCTGAGACGGAAACAACGGAGAGCGATCGTTGAAAAAATTAGGAAATAAATGGATACGGGCCATGGATGATTGCTCAAGCCCGTTCACAGCGCTCAGCCCGTCATGTGCAAGAAAGACAAGATATCATACCTAAAAATGGAAACACAACTTCAGAAGGAAAAGAAATTTTTTTAGGTAAATTTGGGGCGAGAACCAAAAGACAGGGATTGCAACATCAGGGAAATGGGAAAGCTTTCCTGGGGAAAAACTCAATCTCTACCAACGGTCACAAGGGGAATAAAAACCAAGCTATTGGTCAGACAAGAAATGGATCTCGATTTGATATTTTAAGAGCAGGGGCCGAAAGCCAAGCTATCTCAGTTCCAATAAATAATCCACAAAAATTGGATGGCTCAATAGACAGGGCCCAAAGCGTATCTCAACAGCAATAGCCCTCGCCGAAAGACAAGCCCAGTTCTCTCCAAGTGGACATAGATATCTTGCCCCAATTCGAGGTGGGCCAGAACTTTGTGATCAACAACAACAAAATCAACACTAACTCAAATGATCTAGCTGGGCCAAGCACTAGCATGTCCAATTCGAAGTCCAACTCAATTAAAGGGAAAAAAAAAAACTAGCCCAACCCATGAAGAAAGTCCAAAAACAGGTAAAAATGCATCTTAAACCCCTTCCCCAAGAAAAAACACAAAAAACCATATTTTACCATCCATCCAGACCTCATATTTGGGTCCAATTACACTCACCCCACATATCCAACACCTCTGAACCAAGACAACATACATGATACAGAAACCAAAAATCATTTAATTGTACATGACAGTGATCCATCCATTAACCCACACACACATGGACCAGATATTACTCCTTAAAATACCTCGTCCCAAGATAACCATGCAACAATATGTGAGACAAACCAAATTGAAGACCAGTTCGATGATGTGTTAGATGAACTCCAGAGTGAAACAGAAGATAACATGGAAGCCACTCAAGATTGAGTCGAACGGTGTCGGGGTTTTCTAACCCCCCCAAATAAGATTAATTCATTCCAGTTTTATCTAACTTATATTTATTTTTTAATGAATTGTATTTTTTGGAACTGTAGGGGTGCTGGCAGCCTGACTTTTTTGAATATGCTTATTGATCTCCTTCATACCCATAATCCAGCAATCTAAATTCTTATGGAACCAAGGATGTGTGGTGATCACACTAAAAATATCATCAAATGCAGTGCTTTTGATAAAGTGGAGGTAGTCGAGGCCAGGGGTTTCTTAGGCGGTATTTGACTTTTCTGGAACTCTATAATGGTCCATCTCGATCTTGTTGTCGCCAACGATCAAATTATCACGACGATAGTTTGAAATCAGAATAAACTAGATTGGCTCCTCTCAACCGTTTACGCAAGTCCTCACCTTGCAACATGTGAATACCTGTGGAACTATATTACTAAGCTAGCTAACCATCTTCAAGGACCTTGGCTTATTGGAGGAGATATGAATGTTGTCATAAAAGAAAATGAAAAAGTAGGTGGATCGACTTTTGATCCAAATAGAGATCGCTCCTTTGTTCATTGTATAAATAATAGTGGTCTTAAAGATATGAAATAATCAGGATCTCGATTTACTTGGGCTAAAGGCGAAAATCCTCCTCTTTAAGAACGACTAGATCAGATTCTTTGCAACTTAGACTGGATTTCACTCAACCTCGAGGCATCAGTAACCCACCATCCCCGGATCGATTCGGATCACTCTTCCCTGCTCCTCAAGACTAGCAATTTGGACAGACAACACATTACCTCCCGTTCTGCATGCAAATGGCTTAGTACTCAGATCCTACTTTTGGTAAGCTTATTGATCGTAAGTGGAACAAAATGAAGGGACTCGAAACTTCACACCCGTTTTCAAAAGGTCGTAGCTGAGATGAAAGAGTGGAATCGTGAAACCTTTGAAATATCTTTCGTAAGAAACGTCAACTCTTGGCAAGAATAAGAGGAATCCAAAAAGCCCAGAGCAGACAGTATACTCAATCACTTCATAAATTGGAGATCGAACTCAAAACCCAATATCAAGCCATTCTGTTTTGAAAGGAACTTTTGTGGAAGCAAAAATCAAGAATTAAGTGGCTAGAGGCGGGAGACGAAAATAATCGATATTTTCACACGATTGCCATGTCCAAAAAGAATAGGGACAAAATCACCACCCTTCAAATGGACAACGGGGAATGGGTTACAGACACGAACATGATGAAAAATATGGCAATTGACTACTATAAAAATCTATACGAAGAGGGAGATCTTTTGAACGCGTACCAAAACACTCCAGGTTTTCCTACTCTCAACAAAGAACAAACTAATAGCTTGAATGAACCAGTCACGAAAGAAAAGGTTAAAAGGGAAATCTGGGACATGCATCTAATTAAATCACTGGGACCCGATGGACTTCAACCCTTATTCTTTCAACATTGTTGGGAAACAAATGTTAACAATATCACGGATATGGTGAAAAACATTGTTAGACAAGTAATATCAATCCGACTTTTAATGATTCACTTATTATTTTATTTCCAAAAGAAAATAATGCCTCTCATCTCTCCAAGTTTCTGCCTATCTCGCTTTGTAATGTTATTGTTAAAATTATCACTAAAACAATGGCTAATAAATTAAAGGGACTTATGGATATTTTGATTCCTCAAACTTAAAGTAGCTTCATTAAAGGGTGGCAAACGATGGATAACATCATTAAAACCTAGAAAGTTATTCATAGTTTGAATTTAATCAAAGGCTCCAAAGGTTACTTTATCTCAAAAGTTGATTTCGAAAAGGTCTGATATAATTGATTGGCATTTCTTGGAGAATGTGGTTTATCAAATGGGGTTTCTCTTAAATTGGACTCGGCTCATTTTGGAATGTACCTCTTCGGCTAAACTCTACCTTCTTTGGAATGGAGAAAAAATCGAATGATTCAAACCAAGACGAGGTCTAAGGCAAGGAGACCCCCTATAGCCTTATCTTTTCATCTTCTGTATTGAGAAGCTAGGTACGATCATTAATCAAAAGGTTGTGAGGGTCTTTGGCATGCTGTTCCAACCTCGAAAATTGGGCTTCGTCTATCCCACCTTATGTTTGCCGATGACCTAATTATTTTTGGAGAAGCTTCTGCGAAACAAATTGATATTATTCAAAAAACGTTGGATACTTACTATGGCATGTCGGGTCAGGCAGTTAACAAAAACAAGTCTCAGATTTTCTTCTCGTGAAACACTCTGGAGCATATGGCCCGTCGCTTAGCTAGCCGAGAGACCTTACCATTACTAATAATTTAGGCAAATACTTGGGCATGCCTCTTCATCACACTAGGGGGCTCAAGAAAGACTACCAGTTCTTGATTGAGCGAATCAAGTGACGGCTAAAGGGCTGGCAACGGAACCATCTCTCTCTTGCGGGGCGAGTTACTATGGTCAAAGCAGTCACATCCACTATCCCCAGCTACTACATGCAAACATCTTTAATCCCGGATGGAATATGCAAAGAAATAGATAAAGAGAACTACAACTTTATTTAGGGCAGTTCGGACTTGAGACGTCGAGCTCACTTGATTGCTTGGCAAACTTTATGCAGGAAAAAAAAATACGGAGATCTTGGTTTAAGAGATAGACGGATTGTCAATCCAACTTATCTCGGTAAGTTGGGTTAGCAAATTTTACGAGATGATTCCAAACTGTGGGTCCAAATCATTAGACACAAGTGTCTACTTCGTGTCAGGGATCGGGCTCGTAAAGCGACCTCTCACACTTGGCGTAGCATCCAAGAAGCCTTCCCTTTACTTGAAGATAATGTGGTTTGGAGAGTAGGCAATGGAAAGACTACCTATTTTTGGACAAATTTGTGGCTTGACAACTAATCACTTATGAAACAGCTCAATATCCATCTTGACCAAATACTAGGAAAAGAACGGTGGAGAGCTACTGGACCGCGGAGTACGGATGGGATTGGGAGGAGTTATCAATCTTACCGGACTCGATCAAATGGGAATTGGAGCTTATTAACCTGACTATTACGATTGATGAGGAAGATACCCCTTGATGGAAGAATACGAATACTGGCTTATCTACTTGCAAGAGTGCCTATGATCATCTTATTCATGAAGGGAAAAACAAGGAAGAAGAGCAGAAGTGGCTATGGATTTGGCAACTTAAAGGAACCTACCGACTTTAATTCTTCCTTTGGCTCCTTAGACATAGATGGATTTTGACAAACACTCATATGTGAGCTCACCATATTATCCAACACGCTAATTGTCATTTTTGTGGTAACCCCGAGGAGTCGAATATCCATGCACTTAGAGATTGTGCCTAGGACAAAGACATATGGAAATTGCTAGTCAATCCACTTTAGCTTCTTTTCACTTGGACCTACGGAGTGGGTTGATTGGAACCTGACCACACCGGCAAATAGGTATGATTGGTTTGAACGTTGGGATAATACATATACTGAAATTGTGAACTTGTTTTGGCAGATGCGAAATGACACTGTACATGCGGACCAACTAACTCGACCTCGTGTCGACATGGAAGTGATTCGGAACCAAGTTAAGGAGAACTATAAACTGTGCATTGATGATCCTACGCAGTTAGACAACTCCATTCTTGTTGGTTGGACCAAACCAATGCATGGTTGGTTTAAAATGAATGTTGATACTGCATTTTCAAATCAGAATCAGACATCACCAACTTAGCAGGTATTTGGGGCCTCATGCGCGATCAAAATGAAGATTGCTAGGGCGGATTCAAAGGCAACATCAAGTAGACAAATAGCTTAGATGCAGAACTTCAAGCAATTGAGCATGGTCTAGAATTCGCATGGGACTCAAATCGTGACAAAGTTATAATCAAATCAGATTGTTGGGAAGCGTTTCACGACATCGCCACAGCAACTCTTGCCCACCGTTTCATTGAAAGTATATCACGCATACAATATTGGAGGAGCCGTCCTTGGAAAGTGAACATTAAACCACATTTGGAGAGAAGCCAATCATCTGGCGGACTTGATGGCAAAGAACGAATTACACCAACCTTTTCATTATGTTGCTATACCGGACATAGAGACTATCACCTTTCTAGAGCTAGATAACATGGAGATTACTTGGTCACGAACTTCGAGTACAAACTCGGGTCTATCGAGCTAGTGGTCCCTTAGGGTCACCCCCTCCCTCCCAGATTCAAAAAAAAAAATGATACATAGAAGCGTGGATATTTATCTAATTGTACTTGAAAATTTCTTGTGTTGGTTTGATTATCTGTTAATTACTGATTTTTAATTAAGTACTTTTAGCTCTAAGATTAAAAATATTAAAATATTTGGAATTTCAATCTTTCAAATGTCATCTACAATTTCATCATAGTAATGGACATGAATTGCTGGGAAATCACATTATGCTCATTTGGTTACAATCAAGTGATATCATTGTTGCTCAAGTGAAATGATGACTTCAGTATAAATTACTTACAAATTCACTCTACTAGTACCAAAGTGGATCAAATCTTATGTAATTATTGTGGGGTGAAGAGAGTAGCTGGTGTAAAATTAACCCAACTATTTAGAAATCATTCTTTAGCAAATGACTCAATTTTATAAAATTTTCATACCTCTGTCAAAAAAAAAATATATAAAATTTTCATACCTTTCCATCGCGGAGATTTCTTTTATAAAAAAATATTATCAATTTGACTGTAATCGATTTATCAATTCTACTTGATTTAAGAAGTATTAATTTATTAAATAATGATAAGTTAATTAATTATAATTATTTCTTGCAAAATTAGGAGAGGTGGAAAAAAAGTAACGAAGATAAGTACTTATAACTTTTTTTTATTCACATAGATATGTTCTTTTATACTACTGCACTTTTCCTCCCTTCATCTTTATCCAATCATTTATCAGAACATTCATGTAGAAAAGAACAGAAACATGTTGATGCGTGAGATAGTTCGGAAATTAAATACAAGATAAATGAATGAATTAAACGTATGTTCACTATTTTCTTGGATTTTTCTAAAAAGTTCGTTGAGGAAAAGAATGACCCGTTGGTTGATTACTTGATTACTTGTTGCGACAGAAGATCATGACTCATATATAATTCAAGGTATGGACTTATACAGCGAACCCTATGTTGTGATGCATTATAGTTTGTTTTTTCAAAATAATAACAAACTGGACATAAAGAAAATCGGGATTTTATTTATTTCTTTTAAGGTACGCATCAAAAAAATATCAAAATTTTGCCCCGTAAACACGCATAGACTGAATTTCAATTATGACCTCAATTTCTGCAAAAAGAAATCGAAAACATCCATTTCCGTGACGACATTTGTTATGGAGATATTTAAATTTTGTGGGATTTAGATAGAAATTAAGGACCATACCCCAAGTTGGGAAAAGAGTGATGCAAGCTAAGTCAGATATTCCACTAATTCTCAATGACCTTTCCACATATACATACATATTACACACATACATACTATATAGAGATATGAAAAAAAGACTATTTATTACATCTTCGGTAAGCAAGCGATCAGTCTTTATTATTATGGCAAACTCATGCACAAAATTCAACCACGATTATTCATGGCTATGGTGATACAAACAAGGTCTTAAATTTCGGTTTCGGGGTAGATATCGATATAGTAAATTTACGGAAATTTTGATGGAAATTTAGGGAATATTCAAAATTTCGATTTCGATTTTAAAGAAATTATGAAAATTTATAAAAATATTTGAAAATTTACAATAAAAATTTTGGTAACTTTAATTATCATACTTCTATATTTTTTACATCAATAATATTCTATATATAATATATGGATAATGAATTGTCAAATAATATCACCAAAAATTGTTGCGAAAAAAATTAAATAAATATAATTTGATAGTAAGATAATAACCAAATCTTACAAGAACTTCATTAAAATAAAATGTACCAAGATTTAAGTAAAAGTTACTACTTAATACCATATCAAGTTTTTAGGAGGATCGAAATCGCTTTCACAAGTATCTGTCTTACCTCTACTTTCATATTGCAAGTGAAAATCATTAGTTACATGTTGACAATATTGCGCCCATGACATAGAATTTTGGTAGTACTACATATAATGAATCAATGATGATATCCTTTTGGTGTTGAATCTTGAAAAACCTCAAGGAGTAGTACAATTTCTTCAATCATATTCATTTCAATTTTTTGCTTTACTGCTTCTTGTGGTTAGGGGATAAGTGGTAGGTGTAGTCCTTACCAAGTACAAATATAATTTTCTAATTATATAATATTTTCGATAGATATTTGACAAAAATATTTTAAATTTCGGGAACTTTCGGTTTTGATGGGTCCCAATTGTGCATACGAAAGAGTCTAGAAGGGGAGGGGGGGTTGAATAGACCCTGAAATCTTTTTCGACTTCAAAAATTTCGTATTAAAATGGTTTGGACGCTTAAAAATGTAAACGCTTGACTGAGCGTTTACTTGAATATGTAAACGCTTGGCTGAGCGTTTACTTGAAAACTGTTTTGATAAAGTTAACTTAGACTCAAGATTTAAATACTATAATCAGATAGGTTTAAGCGTTCAGTTCTTTAATCAGGGTTTGCACGGCGGAATGATTTTATAAGTCTTCTTTTTGAAAGTGTTTAGCGTCACAAAGTTTTTCTTTAGTTGTTTATCTTTAAATCATTTTGAACGCTTAAAGAGCTTAGCGCTTAGTCAAGCGCTTAAAACTAATTTGAAAGCTTAGCGCTCTCTTTTGACTTAAATCAGACACTTGACTATTTTATATGATTTTTCAAGATATAATGTGCAACTGTAAGTAAAGCAAATAAAACAGTAAATAACACAATAAATTGTAAGGTTCACTGGGTGATGTAATCCCCGCTACGTCCTTCTTCTCCTTTGCACTCGGAGGCAATCCACTAAATTAATTCTCGAAGAATCACACAGAGACTTCTACAAAATAGGGAACAAAGGATGTCGATGGCTTGAGCTCCTTGGTCACACAGATTTCTGCTACAAGACACTTCTATCCTCGGAAGACGATCTCGAGCTCCTTGGTCACACAGATTTCAGCTCCAATAAAGATCTTCTTCAACAAGCTTCTTTTACACAAAAATACTGCTTGTGAAACAACAAACTTTCTCACTCAGATGAAAGATGTTGAGGGTTTTGTCACGGGTTTGATTAATGTTGGGAAGTTCAAACAACTTAGGATATCTCAATAATAGTGTAGGGTTCTTTTTTAAAGATGTTTGAGATATCGGTGACTGTCTTTGGAATGTATTTGAAAAACTTGAAGGATTTTGGCTATGGAGTTTGTAAACTTTTTCTTACAAATACTTTCACCAAAGTTTGGACCTTTTCTTGTGTTATTTTGATCTCTTCTTTTCGCACACGTCTACACAAAAGTGCTGAAGGTACTATTTATAGAGATCCTTGAGATTTGTCCGTTGGACACAATCAGGAGCGTGTCTTTCACGCAGCGCATCTAATAGTCCCTTTTCTGACATTCCTGAATTTCTACTGGTTCCAATTGGACATAAGCAGACTTGAAATCTGAAAAGCTGACAGTCTAGTTAAAAGGTGGCTTGTCCACAAGTCATAATGTCTTATCACATTTAATGCATTTTGAATTTATTTCCCGTTGAAAATAAATGACCGTTGATGATTGGATGACTTGAGAATGTATTTCAGGTGAATCTAATCTTGAATTGCTTAAGTGATTTGAGAGCTTGGTTCAACAATCCCGGAACAATCCTTTAGCGTTAGCTAGGCGCTAAAAACAATATCTTGAACGCTTAATTCATAAATCCTGAAAATAGCTCTTTAGCGCTTGACGGACGCTTAGAACAGATCTTCATCTTCACTTGACTTCAGACGTTAATCTTCAACTTCATCTCTGATAGACTCACCTAGAATTCTGTCAGCGACTTAGTATCTAATACTTAGTCTAAAATCTTATAAAGATAAAAACTACAAGCCTAACAAAATTACAGACTTTCAAACGCTTATACAGATTTTCTATGAAAATATAAACTTACATTATTTTTGGGGTCTAACATAAAATCTTATCTTGTCATCATCAAAACATCTAACATGAAATTCCTAACAGGTTTCGATAAAAATGTCGGGTTTTGGTCGAAATTTCGGAAGATATTCTGCAAAATTAGATCGAAGTTTCGATTTCGCTTCGGGACCCCCCAAAATCCAAAATTTCTATCGAAATTTCGGTGTTTCGACCGAAATTTAAGACCATGGACATAAACAACCCCCCCTCCCCCCAAAAAAAAAATGCAGTCCCCCTATATCCCGTTCCTTGTCAATCTTAGTAAATAATCTTGTCTCCGATTATTTGTCTTCCTCAACGTTTTGGTAGTAGGTTTATTTTTTGCACTCTTCCCGAAGCATATGCTATGACAAGAAAAAGTAATATTAATGACAAAATGTCAATGATAATATCAAAATTGTCGCTAAAGAAAATTGTTTAATAATATCAATTCTTGTTTTGAAGATTTTCACATTTTTATTAGTAGCTAGCAAAAATTATGAATAACTTTAGTTACACAAGTATTATTTATTTACAAGTTATTATTATCGACATTTAATGACATAGCGGAAATACTTAATTTATAGGGAAAATTACTAAAATCCCCTTAAAATAAATTTTTATATCCAAAAAACCCATAAAAATATTTTTCAATCGCAAAAACCCGCTCTACAAACTTTTCATTCAAAAAACCCCAAAAGTTTAGATTAAATTTTTTTTTGACTAAACTACCCTTCACTTATTAAGTTAAGAATTGAACAATTGATCTTTTTTCTTAATTTTTTGTTTTAAAATTTTCAAATTGATAAGTTGAATAATACAAATTTTTATTTTTAGCATTAAATATTTTCAATACTTTTATATAATTTATATTTTATTTTACTATGATAATCATCTAAAAAATATATTTATACATTTTTTAAAAAAGATTAAAAATCTGAAAATTTTTAAAATAAAATTATATTTAGTCAATAATCAATATAAAATTTCTAAATTAATAAATCTCTATACATATTTAGTCCAGAAGGCTAAGGACAATTAAGTCCATAAATTTATTAATCCTAAATCTTGGGTTTTTTGGAATGGAAAGTTGATGGAATGGGTTTTTTGGATTGAAAAATTTTATCAAGGGTTTTTTGGATATAAAAATTTATTTGAGGGATTTTTTAGTAATTTTCCCTAATTTATATTATTAGGGAATTAGATAGTATTATTAGGGATTTTGATATCTTTAATTTACGAGATCGATTCAAAGAATAATAAGATTAATTTTCCTTTTCGGATAGAATCCTTAATTCATGTTTATTTCCTGAATTATCGTGACGTAAGTGTATAAACTTGAGCATTTAGTCCATGTAGATTTTTATACTCTTTTTCACATACAAAAATATGAGATTCAAACGCATGTCACAAGGCCCTGCAAAGATCACTAACCAAATATTTTCATTGAATCCTACTTCATAAGAAGACCTTTCAAAATTTTCTAACCTTAACAATATGTTTGATCAATTGACCCACATCATACGTTTTGTTAAAATAAAGAAAATTGACCCACATCATAAGGAATAATCCCATCTTTTATCCAAACCAGGGGTGGCATTGGTTGGGTCTGGCCCAGGCCCAGACCCAATACATTAGGTCTAGAGCTAGACCCAGGCCCAATGGTTCTGGTCATTGGGTCTACTTTTGAGACCCAATGTTTTGGGTCAGGTCTGGGTCTGGACCAAATCTTCTGGGTCCAAGCCTAAACCCAATTCCTTCTTGTATTTTTTGGGCTTTTTTGTGTATTGTTTTGGGCTTTGTTTGGGTTCTATTTTTTTCAAATAGCAATTATGTCTCACTCACACTTACACACACACATATACACATATATATGTATGTATATTTATATACATATAATTTCACTAATATATACACACATATATATATATACATATAATTTCACTAATAATCTTTACATAATGAAATGATCAAATTTCTCAAAAGAAATAGCTTTCAAAATTTTAAATTCACTCGTTCCACATCTTACAACCCCCCACAAGTCCACATAACTGGTTTAAGTCTTAAGATTCATTTTTCAATAAATAATTATGTAATCAGTATAATAATGTCGAATACAATAAATATTTCATTTGTCTCTGTTGATGGCAACGGAAATTAAATTAATGTGGAATCTCTCCAAAATTCATTAGAATAATTTATTTCGCAGTCCTCATCTTACTTTCAAAGTTTGAGTTTACTCCTCAACGATTTAAAGTGCCCCATATTATTCAATCTTTTACTCTTCTTCCTTAATCTGATTTGGAAAATTAGAGAATATTTGGTGAGAAATTTTTTGGGAAACGTGCATATTTGATGAAATTATGCTTGATATTATTTTGAGCGAGTGATTTTTGGCATTTTTTTTGTGAGATAATATTTGATTTTGTTGTCAAAAGGAACAAAATTTATTATACCTATCAAATCATGTAAGCTTTTTGTATGTTAATAATTAGTTAGGTTTGAAAATTATAGTATAATATTGAGTTTTAATAATTATTGTATAAATATAAATATATATGTATATGTAAGTAATAATAATTAGTGTGCGACGCGGGTCTAGATGTAGTTGGGGCAAAAGCTCCGGTGAACCGGGTGGGCAACCAAAAATATATATACATATATATATATATATCAAATATTATTATTTACATATATATATATATATATATATATATACACGTTCATTACTTTTATTAACAATATAAAAACTATTGGACACACATACGTATATGTGCTCTTCAACAACAGTTGCAATTTCTTCAAGAACAGGTGTGTTTCGATAATGGCAGGTTCTATTAACATCATTTGGTTACTGCTGTATATGTTTGGGCCTGTTTTAAAAAAAAAAATAATTTGGGCCTGTGGGTCTAGACCCAGACCCAATTAAAAGGAATTTATTGGGCCTGGGTCTGCGTCCAGACCCAGTAATTGTTTTGGGTCTGGGCCTGGGCCAGATCCAACCAATGCCACCCATGAACTATCCTAAAATAATTTCTAGATGAACCAATGCAAACCTTGCAGGATAATTTCTACATATTGTAAATAACTAACTGATATTTTTACAGGACATTAAAATAATTACAAGTATTTCAGGATCTGTTATGATTGCTAGAATAATTTTCTTTTTGAAAATATAATTTGAAAAAGATGGAATAAATTAGATTATCTTACTTCTTTCATAAAATTCACTTTTAAGTAACATGACAAGAATGAAAAATCAGCATATAGTTCAGCAGTTAGGGCTGAAGGCCCAACGCTCATTCAGAAATGTTGGATAGACTGAGCGCAACTGCTGCTCTCTTTCCAAAGCCACATAAAGTCATAAAGGCTCCAAGTCTAAATGACAACTGAAACATATGAAAGATCAATTTGACAATTGCATACAAAAAGACTATTGAACCAAATATTGCATGATTTTCTTCACAAATGTCATCGACCGATAGAAATTTAATCCATATAATATAAGGCCAAAGAAATCCAAAAAGACAAGTATCATCATAATCAGGACTGTAATAAGGGTGACAATTTGTACAACAATCCATCCTATAATAATTCTAGTTCCTGTTAGTTAATCACAAATTAAAGAATCATATTCATATGCATGATGCACCCAATTACGTTTCACACTAATTCTTCTCTATGACACTAAGGAGCTCAGAAATGTACTCCTCTTTCTCTCTCTCCCTCTCTCTATTCCTATATACATGCGCAAAATCACATGAACCATCAAACCTAATAAGATTTTCTCGAAGAGATGCCAATAAGTGTAGTCTATGTTACAGGTAAATATTTGACCAAAAACCAATGCACATTGCAAGCCAGAACCATTTCTTTCAAGTATACGTTTCTACTGTAGTGATGCGATAGGTACTACTTACTTCACACGAAAGTCATGCCTAAATATGGTAAGATTTTGTGTAAACTTGTCTCTGTTCTTTGAATCCAAGCTCCGAAGAATATCAGCCATCAATTTGTCAAAACAAGCAGCAAGGCGCTGATGCTGATCCACAGGCTGCAACATTTAACAATATATAACAACATCACTTTAATATACGTAGTTTCTTCTGAAGTTACTATTTTTTAGAATACCATTTTCACGTGCATGTGACGTAGTGCTAGCAGAAAATTGCTTGTAACTAGAAGTTTCTAATTTACGGCTTGCTCAAAATCTAATAAATTTTCTGTTCTTACAAATGCAAGAGATATTTCACGTTTGGCAAAAGATGAAAGATCCAGAAATGAGCACTAATAACATCAAGTCATCAACACGCAGATCTCTCAATGAAAATCCCTTCTTTTGATGTCATACCCAAGGTAAAAGAAAAAAGGAAAAAGAAAAAATAAGAAAAAGGGGAAAAGGAAAAAAGGAAAAAAACAATAAAAAATGATAAAGATGAGATTGAAAATACAATATGGGAATTGGTGTATTTAAATGATAAATACATGTTTATTTTGATTGGGAGGCGGTGAGCATAAAAAAGAAAAAATTAGGGGTCGCTTTGACAACTTTTTGTGATTTGTGTTCTTTCAGGTCTTTCACGGTTCACCAGGTAAAATATAAGACGTACATGAGGCCAGGAAACTGTTATTCACCCTTAAATACATGGACTATCTTTATCTTCATGTCAGGGTGCAATAATTTCCAAAATGCAGCATTCCCCAAAGCAACAAATTTTAGACTTGAGACACCATAGACAAACTAACTCAAGAAGCTTTAGTGGCCAAAAAATTTAAGAATTCACTAATGTGCAGCAAAATAGCTTAAAGGTGTACCTGTGAAGCCAAAATTTGAGCTTTCAAGTCAGTAAACATCTGCATGCATGTAATAATCCATCACATAAATTGCTAATACTGGAAGAGTATGCAGTGTAAAGTTTTTAGAGAGAAATGCACAGTGCAGTTAAGATTTGGATGTGACCATGTGTGAATTATACATGTATTACTCAAACAATCAGTTAGCATCCTTATTGATCAGAGACCTTCCATCAGCTACTAATCTCAATTTTTAGGTGAACAGTGTGTTCGAAACATATTGAAAGCAAAACTTGAACTGATAGAATATGTCAAGAGAGACAGTAGAAGTGGAAAAGAAAGACCACAGAATAAGTAAATCGAAGGAAGCATCATTGATATAGGTTGTTAAAATGCTGCCATAATTTTCCAACGATGTTTTCCTTAAACAGATAGAGGTATTAAGGCCAAATTCGAAAGAAACCAACCATTATTTCCATGAACCAAGGTGGAGAACTAGTGGAAAAACATAATGGTCAGCAATACCAACCTGCTCATTTATAAGTATCAAGCTCAACATTGGCCTACTAAGACTCCATTGGTTGCTGCAGTCCTCAAATAAAACAATCTCAAATAGGGTCTTGAGTATCTGAAGAAAATAGGGCGATTAAATTAGATTAAGATCAAGAGCAGAAAAAGCAAATATATGGTAATCAAGTCTAGAAATCACAAACAGTGATGTCACTCTGAACACAGTATGAATTGAAGACTAACATATCTATCAAAAACTTTGATATGGCCGAGATAGCCATTCGTATAAAGCTTGAAGCCTATTGCAATCTTATAAGTTGCTATGGCATCAAAATTTTAAGGATCAAACTCCAGCGTGCTTAAAGCCCATTTGCCTTCATGTGTTAGTTTATGTATGGATCTTAAAGTTTACCCTAGAAAAGTCATTTCAGCAGCTTCCACCTGGTGTAAGTATTGCATGCATATATGTGGATATAATCCTAAGCCTTTCTTCTTTTCTGTCTACTCTCAAGAAAAATCTAATCAGCAATCTCAGACAATTACATTTAAAAAAATATATATATGTATTTTTTGAACAAAATGCATGTCGGTCAGACTTAGTTTCAAAGCCTTGTTAGGGAGCATCATGCACAAATCAACTCAAAATGAGAAACTGACACACAGTGGACATTGTATGGAGTTATTCTGTACGAGTATACTGAAATGTTTCCTAATATTAAGTGTGCCTTACACAACAGTAGAGTCATATCATCAACTACCAATGAGTCAAAAGTGATAAAGATACCATCTAACAAAGTACATCAACAAATCATAATACGAGTGACAAAAATACTATTTCAACATTATATCAGCAAGTAGTTCGCCATACAAGCAACCAAGGTGCAAACCTACTGAACAATCTCACGATATTCACGATAAATAATTTCAGCAAAAGTATCTGGCAGCCCAAATGTTAGGATAAATTAATAACCGAAAATGAATGCACAAAACATGAAAATACAGCATATTCCTTGTTGCCAGGGTAAAAAATGGCTCTGAAATGAGAGAACATACAATCATTAAGTTCAAACTAACTAAAGAACTCAAGACTCACCTCAGGCAGTAGTGCTGGGCATTCTGCAATG
Organism: Buddleja alternifolia; assembly: GCA_019426215.1. Lineage (NCBI taxonomy): Eukaryota > Viridiplantae > Streptophyta > Magnoliopsida > Lamiales > Scrophulariaceae > Buddleja > Buddleja alternifolia. Next base: position 39,528,578 of record CM033390.1, on the reverse strand, counting down.
TGCCTAGCAAGATTAACCGCAGCAGGTGATGTGGGGCCTTCCCCCATGGTGACGTTGTTGAAATAGTAAGCAGCCAAATTATCAATTGCAGATGCACACTGCCATAGAAAATTGAAACATTTAATACAATCATGAGATAGGTTTAAACCCTGATGTGCAAAATTAACTGACGCAAAAATCTAATCTACAAAGTTCAGCCAGCAAGGAATCGAGGACCTAAAACTATAAACTAAACCGCAAACAACACCACCCTTAAAATTTGGCCGGTCAAATGGAAACTTGTGGTCAAAGATGTTCTAAGAATGATTGAAAAACAATAGATACTATAACTCATTGTCTTGCTCAGGATTTTATGCAACAACACTAAGATAGTGGATACTGACTAAATTGATATGAGCTAAAATTAATAAACTTGTATAGAAATGCTAGCAGAAAAATAAGCACCAAATATATAATGAGCTGTGGATAATATAATGCATAGTTATTAACATAACTAACAGAACATTTAGATATCTCTTCAACATTTGACCTGATTCCTTTTACTAATGCGTCAATCACGTCAAGAGAGGAATTTTAAAGGTCTGCACATTCCAGACCAGAGCAGGCAAGGCTATATGCATGTTTTAGGCCACATAATATCCTTGAAAAACCAAGTAAAATAATAAGAGATAATTACCTACATACCCCTCATGTTATGGTCAATTACCAAAAACCCTCTGACCTTTTCAAAATTACATAAAGTCTCCCTCGTGTTAAGGCATTCTTGTAATTATACCCCCGTGTATTTAAAAATTCTTACAATTTCACCCCTTGTAAACCTTACAAATTGACCCCTTGAGGGAGTCTCGTTGTAATTTACCAAAAGGTAGAGGGGTTTGGTAATTAGCACTAAAGTGATGAGGTGTGCATGTAATTCACCCTAAATTTGAAGTTAGCTCTAAGGACACCAGTAACTAAATCTATTTTTGAGAACTTCAATAATCGAAGACTTAATAGGCTATGGCCCCTTAATTTTATACATCAATTGCACTATATGTCAAGTTATTCTTTTACAAAATCAAATTTGTACAATGCACTAAGTGCATGACAAGGCTATCTTATTTCCATATTGTTTAGTTGCAATCAATTATGCCAAGGCTGAAGTTTCAGAATATGACCATGTCCACCCCAATCAACCCATTAGAAATTATTCCAAGTCCACGCACAAAGTTAGTCGCTTTGAATGCGTGGCCTAATTACACCATCAACGTAATATGCTTAAATATAAGAACCAATTAACCGTTTAGAACCAGATTGCCACTTGTTTACAAGAATCCATAGATCAACTGAGTTGCAGTAGAGTCGACTAGACGAAACTTCATCAATGCGACATAGTCATTACTTAGTCACCACTAAGGTGCCACCAAAGCAGTGAGATAATGTTAAAAGAGTTGTCACCTCGGTCACCAGGAGAACAATCCTATCATAACTACCTTCATCCCAGTGCAATGCCACCAACAGCTCTTCCCACCATCTCACCTCCACCATAACCTCAACGACTATCTTCCCAAACCAATGAAATGATATTGAAAGGAAGGAATGTCTGAAGGGTAGAGAAGCCAATAAGAAGTATAGGTAGGCAAGGATGAATTGGTTGGATATATCTTTGCTTTTCTTTTTCCTTATATTTATTTAGGGTTAATTACACTTACTACCCCTCTTATTTAGGGTAATGATTAATCACAGCCCAGTCCTCTTATTTTCTTATTTTGAGCACATATAAATAACCCTCTCTATAATAAAACATTACAATCGCCACCTTCCATCAAAAAATTAATGTAATTTGTTGCCATCATCAAAAAATATTTTCTAAATTTTCTATTTTGCCCTTGAGGAGGTGAATGTATTGTTGCATATTAAAGAGGATGTAATTGTAACTTTCAATTTAGTCTTAAATAAATGATTTCAAAGTAAAGATTTGTTAACATCTTGAAAATGAAGTGCAAATTTGATTTAAGCCAATTTCACTATTTTTCTAAAAATGAAAACATATACTGAGTTTCGATTTATTTTAGAAGCAATATCATAATTCAGCGCAGATAAATCTAAATTAAGAAGTTGCCAAAAAATATGAAATCAAATACTAAATTAAAAAAAAAAAGTTGAAAGAAAACAAATTTATATATATATAAGATTATAATTAAAAAAGACATTTTAAAAAGTTATTGTCGAAAAATATTAAAAAAATTAAAAAAAGAGAGTAATGTCTGTTACATGATTTAATAAAACGGACTGCATTCTAATTACACAAAATAAGAAGGGTGTTAATGTAATTAACCTTTTTAAAAAAAATTATTTATTTTTTTAAAACAAGGGTAAGATTGACATTTTACACTTTCCGTCACGTTTGACTAACGGCCGTTAGTCAGAGGGGGGTATAAATGTAAGGTTTTATTATAAGACGGAGGTGTTTGTAATGGGCCACAAATAAATGAACTGCACTGTAATTACACTAAATAAGAGGGGTAGTTAGTGTAATAAACCCATTTATTTATTAGCAAACTGTTTGAGCACTTTCAAATTATTCACCCAGAAAAAGACATGTTTGGCTTGGAATTTAAATATGGGATACAGACTCAATGTATGGCTATGCAGTAAACCCAACACCCTACTTCAAACCAACTAATTAAATAGGTAAATTGTAGTGGGTAATTCTTGAACCGTTGCACATTTAGACTCAAATTAAGTCTGGTTTTTGTGCAAGCCAGGATTGTTATGACATGAAACTCAGGAAAGTCATCGTGCAAGCCAATAGGCTAGGACCTGATTAGGGATTCAAGTCATCCATCCAAGTTACAGGCTCCACACACACATGCACACATCCATGGGACCAAAGCAGCAGAAGAAAATAGAATCCACTTCTCAAAACTAGTGAACATATATATATGTGCAACATGTGATATGTACAACAATAAATATTTTAATATCAATCACGAGGGTTCATCACACAAACCTGTGAGGATATACCAGCATCGAGACCTTTGAGACCTGACTCAAGTGAACCAACAATATGCATGAAGGTGTGTGTATCAAGACTCAATACAAAAACGAGATGGCTGTTAAATAAAACCTCCACAAATGCGAAGTATGCCCTTGTTAACTGCAAAGAATAAGAAACTTGTGAGATCAAACGTCATGAATTGAACCAGATTAAGAAGTGAGACGTTCATAATAACAATAAGGTACAAGTACTACATCACTTAGAAGAATCTTAACAAGCTCATTGGTTTTTTAATCTCCTTAATTCCACGAGGGGAGTGATTTTAAAGAACAATCTCGTCAAAAATACCCCCACTCTGTATGTGGTTTTTAATGGGATTTGTACAAGTAAAGCTATGACACCCCTGGATTTACTATTATACGTAGCCATCTTCCACATGTCCGAGGATAAGTCACTTATAAAATGAAGAAAAATGGAATTTTTTGTGGACTTCCCGTACTTTTAATCGAGTAGATTAAAATTTTTGGGAGGACACAAAACCTTCAACTAGAACAACTGAACAAGTCCACAGGTCCATACACTGGGTCTATTGCATGAGTTACCAGAACATAAATCTACAGAAGTTATCGGCAAATGCACACTTCAATTTGGAGGCTAGAGAGTTGGTAAGTGTAAATTCTTTTATCAAACACTACAAAAATTCCACAGAGAGAATTACGAATACTAACATACCTTTCTGTAGGCCAGAACATCAGCCAGTGGAATTGACAGTGTCATCTTAAGGGCAATATCAAGTGCGTCAGCAAGTGCTCTATCACCATAGAGTTCAAACACGCCGAAGTTGACATAGTTTCCAGCAAGTGCTGTCATTCGGGGGAATAACTTAAATAAATCAGAAGCAAACATGTGTAGAATAAACCATGATATAATAAATAAACACAAGGCATTCCATAATCCAAACTTTCATGGAAGAATGTCATAGTTTTCATCAGCAGGTGGTGTGGACCAATAAGTATTACCTCTACCAGCAAGTGATCCAGCTAAGAACATCAGAATCACGTGTTCCGGTTGTACGTATTTATCTCATTTAACTTACAAAAATAAATAAATTTGGGAATACAGATCAGGAATTCTCTTTCACTCAAAGACATAACGTGCATCCATGCAGTCATATACGGCCAGTTTTCCTCATTGATATTCTCTGTTCTTTTCTTTTTTTGAGATTATGTTCTTTCAAGAAAAAGAATGATTTCCGTTAATATAAAGACAGCTGCAGACAAACTAAACTAGTACCCAACCTGCATGAGTGTACCCGAAATGTACATATCAGACTTTGAAATGAAATAACCAACATGTTATGAAGCAATATCATTTCATGTCTAGAAATAGCAAAGAAATGGTATACTCACATGAAAACTGAACCTTCCACTCATAGACCTAAAACGGTAACTCTAATTTCCCATTATATCTGATTGCTAGATGTTTTTAGCAGGATGAATACTAAAAACAATTGTAAGACATAAGAATCAACTCAGAAGGATGACAAGCCAAAATATAGAAGACCATGAAGTATAGGACAAAACTATCAAATTGATATTACAGCGCATTAGGCAATAAATTTTTACCTCGTGTCAGAACAGTTAACGAAATCCATATTCCCTTGTATTTGAATCCATATATATCAGTAGCATTTGGAAGACCTAAAATCCTTGTGCCAAATGCAACAAGAAGTTTGCTAACTTCTCTGAAAAGAAGTATGCCGTTTGGAGATGAAGTATCAAAAGTCAAACGTTGGGCTTTGTTTAACACGAACTCAGCCATGAATTTCAGCAATGGCGTTGTCACCTACAATAATCATTTGCAGTCATGACTTTACACAAAAGTAGATAGAACCAATTTTTAGGGCAACATAAGAAAGTCTTTAATGGTTTCAAATGGTATGTAATAGCAAGAGGATAGACAGCTTGTTTCCAACACTAAATTTGGGGTGTTTTAGTGCTTTTCCATCATAGACTTCAGTCACCATTCAAAACGAAGAAAAAGACTGACGAAGAGTTTCAACAGTCTAAAATGTCACAAATTATGTTAGCCAAAAAGTATTTCCTAGAGACACCATTATTAATAAGAGGAGCACAAGGAAAACACTTTCTAGATCATAACTATGTCTTTCTTTCCCTTCCAAAACCTGAATTAATTCTCCTGGAAAGACACAATCCTTCCTAACCTGGAGATTTCAAGTTGCGATAGCGTCTGTACATCATCCCGCATGTATCAGTACATGAAAGAACGCTGCCAACCACATGCATACAGGCTCCAAACCCGAAGATGGAATGAAGTCGGCAAAGTATTTGGAGGCATCAAGCTAAATACTATGTGACAATACTTAAACCTCAAAACACATGCTAGATCCTTGGGTTCCACCCGAGAGCTTCAATACTTGATGTCAGAATTCTTCGCCAATGTTCCATAACATAAACACCCATCATCATGCACTGAGGCAGCACAGTCGCATCCAATACATTCAAGAAAATCCCTCCGCTTTCTTAAAAGCCAATCTCAATCTTGTTCTTTTATCAATGTTAGGTAAGTTTATCACAATAAATATTCTAAAAGAATACTCCAAAGCCAACCATCATGAATGTAATGAAAAACCCGCCCCCAACACCTTATTTCATTTTCTCTATCTAAACCTGAAACATTCAACCACAAAATCTTCACTGATTGGGAATCATCTGGAAGAAGAGAATTGCAGAAGACATCAACTGTGCAAGTCATGGGTTCCTATCTTCTATAAATTTATCACTGTCAGGATTTTCTATACTAGCTGATTAAGCATTTACTCTTTTTAGCATTATTACATAAATGAATAGTTACCAGGTTTGACAATTTAAAAGACAAATGTAAACCGCTTGATCTTTTGGTTTTTCGAATAAAGGAAATGAAAAAAAAGAAAAGAAAAGTGAGAGACATTAATTAGAAAAAATTGAGTGCGAGAACTAACCTCTGGTGTATCAGCCCAGTGTGAGATTCCCCTTAGCAGAATTGGCATGTGAGCAGGATAAATCCAGTCAAAGAGAAGCGCATAAGTTCTGCGACTAAAAAACAATGAAGAGAAAGGTTGATGCAAGCTATATGGTACATCCATCAACACATTTAACTCATAGTAATTTGCACCAACCTATTTGTGGCCATTGCTATACCCCTTAGATCTCTCATCAACCCAATTAAAGCATATTTTACAGAATCAGTGCGAAACATGGCCTCTGGTGTTGATTCCAAAGTGATGAATACCTATATGATACCCAATAACATCTGTTAAAATTCGTCAAGAATCTGTGGATACTTCAAGGAAACTAATTCTTTCAAGATCTCCAATGATGACGAGAATTCTGTAAACATGTAAAATTTAAAACTCCTCTTCTTTCTTTTGATTTCTGATTGCTCTGAGCATATAAATATCAAGGATTCCCGAAAATTTATCTATTACAGTAGTCAGAATTGCCCCATCTAAGAAAGTAGTAAAATAAATCAATTGTCAATATTATCTAACCAGTCTGTTTATTTTCCCTCTTTTCCTTCTAATTAGTTAAAACCCATGGAATCCTACAATGTGGCATTCACCAGTACTTGATTTTTATTAAATAATCATAAAAAAGTGGCATTTAGCAAAGCTGTTTGCATATGATTCTGTAAGATTTCGTATCCCACCAGAAGTAATGCTATAAGTTCTTTGAGGCCTCTGCACACCACTAAACAACAAACAAATGAAGAAAGAACGTCAAAATAAATTTAAGATCTTTCAGTTATCGTGCATCCTCCAGAAAAACTTCTTCAAATATATGGAGATGTAGAGAACCAAACTTCTTGGCTCCATTTGTTTGTCAGGGAATGCAATCCAAATTGGGAATCAAATATCTGATAATCTGGTTCCATAATGGTGTTTGGTTGTTTCTAGAAAGCTGAATAAGGATTTTTTTTCTAATTTTAGTTCATGCACATTTCGTAAGAAATGAAATTCACTTTTAAAAACTTTCATTAAATTAGCCTTATTTTCAATTAAGTTGTATACGCTGTGCACCCAAGTTTGTGAAATTTTTATATTAAAAAAGTTAAAATCTTTTTATATAATAACTTTAATTTTGTACTAATAATTAATCTTTAAATACTAACTATTAAAATAATGAACTAGTTTGACTAGGACACGTGAAAACAATTGAAAGAGTCCAAAATGTGAAGTACAGTAGATTACTGTAATTATATATATATATATATATATATATTATATATTGTAAAGCAAATAAAAATTAGATTGAAATATATGTTATATAACGTTATTATACTTAAATATGTATAGATATATACACATACACATATATATACATAATATATATATATATATATATATATATATATTATCATGTAGATACATATAGTTACATATAAATGCTACGTATGTAAATTGTATGGAAATATACATACATATTGACTTATATGATATATTCCCTTATATGATGAGATATAATAATTATATTTTTTTTCTTATTGATAGAAAAACACTTAATATGGAGAATAAAGATGTCTTACAAGTTTTCATTTCAGATTCCCTAAAAAAGGGAATAAGAAACCCTCATAAAAATAAGGATTTAGATTCCTTGTTTTGGGGAGCAGGATTTCTTGTTCTCAGGAATCTGACTCAACTCCCAAAATTTAAGCAATCTTACCAAACACAATAATCTGATGTAAGGCAATCAGATTCCCAGTTGGGATTCCATTCCCTGACAAACAAACGGAGCTCTTTGAACATATTGTGCACATATTTCAAACAAAGTCGTAATGACATGTACTTCATTCTAATTGAACTTCTATAGAGCATTGTCATTTTACAAAAAAAAAATGATTAATTAACTGTCATAAGTTATAAAGTGTAGCATCAGTTGTCCAGTCAATAAGAAAATAAGGCAACTTCAAATTAGAAGGGAACAAATGTAAAAGATGTACAACACCCATGCATACAAAGCTACATACCACATATATATGCCCGAGTAAGTTAGTAGTTTTCTTTTTTTCCCCCCTTCTTGTGTGTGTGTGTGTGTGTGTGTGTGAGAGAGAGAGAGAGAGAGAGAGTACTTGCAGCAGAGGATCCATTGAAGACTTAAAGAGAACCGCACTGTCCTCCAGGAATATTAACCAGCCAATGGTATAGTAAAATGTGGTTCTGCTCCGAGAGCATCTATACACCTCCAGAAATGGGAAGTGTTCCCTCTGAATTAAGAAATTCGTGAGAGGCATTGAGTGCAGGATTGAAGTATAATAATGCCTAAAAATCATGCTAGCTAAAATAAATCAACAAAACTGACAGAAAACCACTCCGAGACTTCTTACAGTGTGATGGGCAATTATGAATTTCACAGTATCCAACTTGAGAAGTAGCTTTCCAGTCATATAACTGCAAGTAAATAAAATGGTTGCACTTTAAAAATACATTGAAGAAGATTCAGTCAATCATGTTTTCTGGAAACACTGAGCAAGCAAACAAACCCAGAGGCCAGCTCCAAGAACAGACTCAAAGTTTGGTCGATAACTTCCTCGCTCTGCAATAAGAAAATAATGAGATAAAAACGAAATCCAGAAACAAGATCAAAAGGAAGATCCAAGATAGTAAACATTACCTCTGTGTAACACTTGAGGTTGGTAGCAATTTTCCGAACAAAAAAGTCTAACAGCAATAAATGATCATTAAGTCCAATTAGCTCAGATAACCGGGCATACAACTGCTGCAACAAAACCGAGAACCTCCCATTCTTTATCAAAGGGGAAAAATAATAATCCTTATGATAGAAAAAAGAGTATTTATGTCACCTTTGATGAATGCATTGCTTGGTCACCCACATACGACTTTCTAAAATTCTGGAAAAAGGTGAGAATTGCTCGATCAAGTCTTTGCTTGCTTAATTCACCATATCTCTGGCAAGGGCAAAGGTATGAAAATATTCTTCAGCATCATGCAAAAAATGATGCAGGTTTATATTTCAAAAGGAATCACCCCAAAGAAGCCTTAGTCCTCCTTAACATGAATATCTTAAAGTTGCAAAAGACATGGTGATTCATGCCCCTGGTCCTCCCAAACATATCGAAACCAAAAATATGCTCTTAACTGAAAAGAAACTTCACCTTTTCTGTTTCTATCAGAATACTACTCCTTATGTTCCCTCCATCCCAAAAAGGATGTCTTCCAAAGGAAATAAGAAAAGTCAACATTTTCACCCTTTAACCCTATATTGCCCTTCTCTTGTGAAAACAAATTAAATTTTTATTCTTTAAACTTTACAACTAACCTTTTCATTTAAATAACATTCCATGTGTATTAAATAATGATTTAAAAGGATAAAAAATTAAGTCCTACATTAATTTGCAGATAATATATCATTAACATAAAAAAGACATACCTAATATATTTTCATTGAAATGTAAAGATAAATATTTACTTGTCTTGAAGAATACAACTGGATTGCTTGTTTTCTTGCCAAACTAAGATTACTAAGTATAATAAAAATAAATTAACGTCTTCAATACAAAATCAATGGCATTATAGGCACTAACAAATAAATAACTTCCTTTAAAGCATGCGAATCATTTTGGGCCAAACTAAAGTAGAAAGATAGACATCATTTCCAGACGAGGGAGTCTGTAAAGTGGAGAATTGCCTTCTATGTCCGTTTCTCTGTCCTTAGTATCATTATTATGGATGACAGATTTTCTTCAAAGAACGTATTTTGAAATTTCTTCATCAGTTGATTAATTAACATTTATATGCTTGGAGACCCTTTCTATAAACTTATTTTATTTTTTGTGTCCAAATATGCCTATTATTGGAAAAGTTTGTCAAACTATTTGTCAACATGAGGAGGAAGATGGGCATCAAATAAAGTAATCGCACAATTGATTAATGAACTTCATTTCTTGTTTATCTTTTACCAAGTGCACGAAGGGCTACATGAGGGGTGGGGGAGGGAGTGCGAGTGTGTGTGTGTGTGTGTGTTTGTTTAGCCAAGATGGTTGGATCCTTCTTGGCCATATAGAGAGTAATTATAATAATAAGTTCAATTTAACTTTTTGTCTAATCTACATTTTTCAAATAATTGTTTTAGAAGTATTTCTGTAATTTAACTATTGTAAAATTGAGGCGCTCAGCTACTTCTTGTAAGTTGGGATAGGTAGGCTCATAAACATGTAGTAGAAAGCCGCTCAAGTCAAAGAAACCAAGTTACAAGGAGAACATGACTCTTGTAACTAAGTACTTAACCCTTTAAATTTTTTATATTTCTGGCTTCTTTAAGGTAACCATGAGTATTATAGAGGGTCCGTGTTTAAATTTGTGATGCAATTTCTTTGTGGTAGGATACCTAAGCCCTTGGCTGTGATAACCTAGTTTTAGTTTCCTATCCATGTCACAGACACCCAGCCTTTCTCGCTAAACAAACCTCCAAAATCTTCTAATAAAATTCAGTTTACGAAGCTAGTTCAGTACAGAATTTATATCCATCATCATCATAATTCTGCTGTCTTTAAAACAATGAATCAATTCTAACAAGTATCAGCTTCACACTTTAACCATTAAACATCCTTACTCATCCCCCAAGGATTATGGTGGCCAACCAACAAGAACGCTTAAACAATAATTTGTTCCTTTGAACTATATGAGATTCCTTCAACAGGCTTATAAGAATTAATCCACCAAAAAAATTTAGAAACAACCTTGACACTTGACAGTGACTCCTGATTCTAGAATCGCATAAAAGTAGACTCACCCAGACTGATTAAGGAAATGGACATTCAACAAAACAGAAATGTTTTAGAGAGCTGCAGCTTCATATCTAGCAAGGAAGCTCTAGCCACCATAATGCTCACTGTTTCTGAGCCATGATATAACCAAAGAGCTTTTATCCTCCAAACTTCTATAACACTCAAAATGTCCAGAATACCAAAAGTAACTCTGCATCGAACTTTTACATTTCCATAGTCATCACTGTTATAATGAGGTCATAAAGGTTAACAATCACCATTTATTTCAGACTCATCTTTCTAAGACAACCTCTACCAGTGTCTTGTCTGTTGCAACAAAATCCTTTGCTTTTCGTCACATATTATCTTTGGGTGTTGTTCTATCAATTCTGAATTTGATTTCTATATCTTCCAAAGCTCTATTATTTCCTGACGCTCATTTGCCCCAGATTCGGATCATTTGCGAAAGAAAAAATAGATCCCCATCAAACAATCTAACTGTTTACTTCAAACGTTGCTTCCTAAAGTTCAAAGTGAGATAACTGAAGTTGAAAGGCCTAATAATGCTGCTGGCTTACCTGACTATGTAACCCGCTATCAGCAACATTTACTAGTCGCAGAACCCGAGCAGAAAGTTCAGCATCTATAACTTCTTGTGATTCAGCACTGTGAGTCAGAGCAGAACATAATTAACAGTCATGCTAAAAGAAACTAAACTGCTGGAAAAAAAATAAAAAATTAAAAACAGAAAGCATCGGTTACCTGCACCCAACGGATTGCTTTACTTTTAAAATTGAAGCAATTATATGTACAATCCAAGAAAGCTTGGCTTCGACAACAGAAAGCTCACTATTATCACCAGTCCGGAGCTGTGCTCTTTCCTATTGAAAACGAATAAAAGAACTTGAAAAGACACGTGCTTGAACAAAAGACTATAAGCTTTTGAAAATTTCAACTGAAAAAATTAAAGTTTGTCTTGAAAAAATTTCAGCATACCACGTAAATTTGTAGAATAGGCTCCATGATATTGATAATGAACAAGCTACTGTTTTCATACTGAAACAAGTAACTTATATAGGTTAAATAAAAAATGAAATAACATTCATTAGAAGATTAAAAAAGCACTGATAACATGCATAATGAAATCAACTAATCAAATTCATATATAACCTGAAATCTGCAAAGCTGTGGAAAGCAATCCAGCTGATCTTGAAGAAGGTCAACATTGTCAAGTGGATGCTCCGAAATATCATCTGGTAGGCCAGCCTACAATTACAAGGAGAAATACGATAAGATTGTGGTACAAGACTATTTCTTTGGTCTTGAATGAATTGTTAAGAACAAGACCTGAGCAGAATCCAATCTTGAAGTGATAAAACCTTCTGTGATTTTAGGCACAAACTCGTCAAGCAAACTTGGTGCGTCACCCTTCAGGTACGGTACAGAGCTCACCAACCTAGACCACAGGCCTAAAAGATAATACACACTGCTGCTCGCCCACTGAAAAAAACACAAACTTCAGAAAATGTTCATCCTAAAACTCTTAAAATTCTGGGACTCACCCATGGGCAAGGATAATCAAATAAACAGAACCTCTCAAGCTGAATCATGCAAATAACTATTACAAATTTATGAATAATCTTTGCAAACTACCCACCTGCCAGGACAGCAAAGATCTAGATGTGAACTCAGCGACTAAACGTATCCAATCACCATAGCCTTCCATGGTCACAAGTTCGGACAACTGCAGCAGAACATAAACTATCTTAGTTACAGAAATGCAAATTTCATGGAAGCAGATATCACTGCTAGTCTGCTACACCAAAAACTTATTGCGGAACAAAAAATAGCCTAATAAGAAAAACTATTTGCTCCAAGGGCAGGCAACCCATGTAAAGAACATAGAAACAATGTAGAAATGCATATCAGCAGAGCAGAAAACTTCTGAAAAGACAGAAGGCAAAACTTCTTAAGGCCATATAACTTGGAGCAATAATAATATCAGCAGGAGAAGGGGAAAATGGTTAAGAAAAACGAAAAGCCTTGGTTTATCAATGAAATTGCTAGAATCCGAAATCAGGAAAACACTTGCCCAATTTTCTTCTCCTCTAGCAGACAAGAGGGACAACGCTTTGATATGTTATATTCAAACAGATAATCTAATCCACTCATTTCTTGACTATATTCACCACAAAGAGAAGTCAAAATAGGTCTAGCACAGCTCATCAGTAAGTATACCGGTTTCCTGTACGATACTGTAGCAAGTACTCCATCTTGGTTTAAATGAATTGTCAGTGTTTGATTTGAACATCAAACAAATTAGAACTTAAAGTGCATTAAACTTTACCCATCTGCAACCATGCCCTAACTTCAAGATCACAAGGACTTGTTAAACACTGGATTCTTTGTTTCCAGTCCGTTTAAGAGCACAAAGGACTTTTACTTTTTCTAAAGAAAAGTACACAGATCTATTTTCGGAAACGAGTGAATTATGAGCCACTTAATGCCACCACAGTTCACGGTCAACTACCTGAATAAAATAATACAGTCTACAAGGAAGGAAATGCTGAACAAACAAAAAAGGCAAGTCAACAAAAGGTTAAATCTGTATGGAAGACATTGCTCTTTGTGCGGATATTCAACCCCCCCCCCCCCCCCCAACAAAACACCCACACCCAAAACTCTATTTTTGAACTGGCTGACTACCTGGGAGAACTTTCTTTTCAAGACTATAGATCTGAACCAAATCCCCACCCCCAACTCCCTACACAAAAAAAAATATATATATATATATATATATATTCCACCTGGGAGAACTTTCTTTTTCAAGACTTCATAAATTCTGAACCAATTTTCTTCAACAGTTCCATAATCCGCCTTCCCAAATTAATTCCTAAACCCTCTCCTTACTGAACTTGATTGAAAGTGATATGGTCTCTTAAATTACAAGCTAAGCAGACTTAATAGTTAAATCCAAAACCCAAACATGATATAATTATGCTCCAACTAAAACCATGCTCAAATATTTTTCGAGCCCAACTATTCTTGTTGATAGCTTTCCAGCTTCAAGGTAATTTTAGTATTCAAATATTATATTCTTCTTTTATAAATAGATAATAAATTTAGTCTTGATCACTGACTTGACTATTTTGACAGAACTTCACTAACTCAGTTCCTTAATTTGACCTTCATCCGTTCATAGTAACTGGGAAACATCCCCCACAGTATAAGGTAGGAAGGGGAAAGAACTGGCTAAGGAAAGCGTTGATATTCTAACCATTGAGCTGCCACAAACAATGGAGATCCACCAGTGGCGAGGCCAGAGTCTACTGCTGCTGAAATTAATAGTTCAAAGAAAGACAAACCTGGTGTTCTTTCAGCTTTTTTTCCCTCTCTTCAAATTGTATCTCTGAATTAATATTGTATTTTATCCATGTCTTAATTATATTATTTAGAAAAAGAAATAAATAATTAGAGTTATTTAAAATGATGCTCGAGCATAAGATGGTTGGATTACGGTTACACCCTTACTTTGGGGACCAGCGACAAGGCGAGATATGATGAAGAGAGGCAAATGGCGGGACCCATAATATCTCTGTTCTTAGGGTTACTATTAAGTGATTTTAATCAAAGCGAGGTGAGCATCAGTATATCAGAGCGTGCAAATAACTTTACCCTCTACTCCAAAGCATGCAACCTTTTCTTATTTTACAAGAAACTCTGCTATTTAGAAACAACAGATTGAATGAAATTTCGAAAGAAAATAAAACAAAGCTGAGAACATGTTAGTTAAGTACATGTAAGTTTGCACAATGCAATTGACCAAACACAGTAATAGCATTGAACCAAGGCCGGATCAACATGTTATCAATATATAAATCATATACCTGATAATTAATTCTGAATCGTCCAAGAAGGCGACAGAACTCATGGTAGTTATCATGGTCCACAAGACCTAATTTCCAGTTCAGCAGATTATTTTGTATATCAAATGACTATGATGTTAAAAGGCTAAAACCATACAGAAAAGAAGAATATCTGTGGCAAAGAACAAGCGGAGGGAATGATCATAATAATTAGCCGCAACATGGGGAAGAACTAGCATTCACATGACTTTGCAAAAAAGTAAACATTTCTTGTAAAGACAGCATTGAACTTAATGGGAATACTTCAGGCAAAAATGTTCATATCGAATTCTTAAAAATAATATGTTCACTATCAAATAGCATATCACTTACTCTCATAAACATAAGATATTAAATTTACAAACGACGAAGTTTCCAAGTCAATAATTGGGAATTGGGATAAAGTGTTTAAGAACTATGGACATAGCTCACATGACCCATCAACTGGAGCATTGAGAAAGCACTTGACATTCCAAAAATGTCTTCTAACCAACAACGAATTTTCACCCGCTAAACAGACTCCAGTCATTTTTCTTATTTTTTATATAGAGAGAAGTTTGCCCTCCAAACAGTGTTGTCCAGTATGGAGAGTTTCCTAATATATTATAGGACATATAAACAGAAATTACAAGCTCCATCATCTAACAATCATCTAGGATCAGGTCTGCATCGAGATTTAGAAGTAGATAATCGAGCAGTTGTATTAGTTCACTCATACTTGGTAAGACTTCTATAATGCTGGAAAAGGTAAAAAACGTGAATCCCAATTTTGCATTTGGGCAGGGGGGTGCTTCATGAGTCTATACAGAAAGAAAATTATACAAATCCAAGTTATTCCAAGTAACAAACAAAGATGAATCATGTCAGTTCAGCATCTAACAAATGAAGTCGAAGATATCTAACATATAAACTGCAAGGACTCAAATGATCCAGTAATCACAGAGAAAGGAGAATCACAGAGCAGACCTCCCAAGCCAAACGTAATAAGACACAGATTGCTTTAGGCATATTTGACTGAAAATGACCACAACATTTTCTTACAACATACTAAAAGAGAGCAGATGAAATCAGAGAAGATTAAGAAATTGTTAAAATTAGACAAGTTGCACGTCAATGAATCTGTTTGGAATGGCATAACCTACATACCTTGCCCTGTCCGTAAAATTTCTTTGGTTCCTGACATTAGATGGTCTAAGAATTTGGAACGTGCGGCATCATTGGTGAAAAGAGAACGTCTTACAGAAGCCAATCGCACTAAGCACTCCAGTGACTGAAAATTGAATGAGGGGTTGCATAATTATAACATTTAAGAGTCACACAAGAAAATCATGACATGAATTAAGTTTAGAATAAGAATACACAACCAATAAGAAGACCAACATAGTTCAGAAACAGAAAATGCATTGTGTAACATCAAAACCATCAGTTTCCAGAGAGACGGAAGGGGAGAAGAATTGTCGCCAGACACTTAACCAAAGAAGGAAATGGCGGTTCTACGAATAATATCAAATGCAATTCCTTGGATGTTAATACTATGATGTAAGAAAGACCAATCCACTTGCAGAAATTTTACCAATAGATGTCAAATAAAATAAGGACATCCATTCAAGTTCTCAAATTCAAAATTGAAATAAACTAGCAGGTACTTGTTTCCAATTTGTTTACTGGGTTACACGAGAGAATCCTTCTTCCTTCTCTTCTTAGTCATTGAGAAGAAGCAAGGTGAGGATAGAAGATGGCAACCTGCCATTTTCAATCGATTAATTGTTCAATCTCAAAATTCTCGTAATTTATTGCTTATTATCATCCATATTTAGGCTCTGGTATCAGCTTCCTGTTCAGAAATTAATCTTTCAAGACCTTTGGTATTCCATATCTGCTATCATGGCCATAAACGGTAAGACAAGTGTTCTCATGGCAATGCTCCCTAGAAATTTTACAGAAAGCAAATAGGTTCCTCTTCAAAACATCACCCTTCTCCACTAATTTCTCATATCGATCAATCAATTCAATAGCTACCTCTACTTCCTAATTTCAAAAGCTTATCCAATGTCCTAAGTGCAGGACTCCCCTTAATATGTAGCAATTCCTTCAGGAAATTGCCTCCCCAATTTCCAACATACAATACAATAAACTTGAACCAATATTTTAAAGCCTATTCCAACACCAGTAGTCATGTCGAAAGCTTATCCTACTTTCAATCTGGAAGTTGATCTTCCGATCCTTTCCAACACTCTTTCAATCTGTAATAACATAATAGGCAATCATCTTCAAAGAGATCAAGTTCTCGTCCCATATTTAGTCAATACGCTCAAGACGGACTGAAAGCACCACTATACGTATTTAAGGCCGCCTAACTACGGAAGTGAAGCATATAGATCTCAGTCAAAACTGCAATCATGCAATTTCGGAAAATGATATGCTACCGAGAGGCGAGAGCTAAACTTTTGTAATGTCAAACTCGGAGTGCATATGTCTAACTTTAGCTTGCTCTTACCAAGAATAAACTGCTGAGAGCTGTGTAAAACATTTAAGCACTTTAGCTTCCCTGTGCAAATTTTTTACCAAGATGCAATTAAGACAAACTTGGAAACAAGATAGACAACTTAATTGTATCATAAGCTTCTACATGTCCATAGATGTGAAAAAGGCAGGCCGTGTTTGGTCATATTTTCAAGTTCATTTTTAGGATTTTATCTTGGGAATGTGAATTATCAATATTCGTGTGAGAATGTTAAATTTTGTGGTATGTCTGGTTGTATTTTTAAAAAATATTTGGAAGTAGTGTTGATGTGATATAAAGATGATAATTATTGGGATTTGATGTAGGAAGTCATTGAGTTAGTTAAAGAGTAAGAGAGAGAATAAGTTTAATAGTGAGGATAAATTAATTAATGATGAGAGATTGTGTGGTATAATTGAACATTGTAATGACAAATGTTTGTGTAGAAAAATGTGTAATAGAAAATGAGAATGAGTTTGTTTTGGAGAAAATCAGTTTGAGTGTGGATTTTTGATCCAAAAAACCACAGCTTTTGGTCGAATTCTTTTTCTGTTTCTAATAAGTACTGAATATAACTCCCTTCCCCAATGAAATCATCAGATAATCAGGTAAAAGAATAATAGATCCTGAAACGAACATTTCCACTCAGGTATGTATCCACACACAGGAGTTTAGAGGCAGCAAGAGGGAGATAACATCCGGTTTAATGAAAAGAAAGCCAGTTCCTTGACACAAAACAAAGAGATGGTTAACAGGAAAAAAAACATGAGTTCAACTATATATATATATGTGGGTGTGTGTGTGGGTGGGTGTTACCATATCTTTGTGTATGCCTGATATCTATAGTAAAGCTACAATTTTTTCCTGGTCCCTTAATTTTCTTTTTTGTCTGAATCCATTTATTATTTAAAACGACGCCGTAATACTATCAAGTTCAAGAATGCATGGCTTTCAATTGTGACAGAAAGACCTATAAGTCTAGCTCAATAAATGCACACACATAGGCTTATTTAGCAGCTTGTAGAGCATACTTTATTTGACTTCATGAGATTTCAAATCTGTGCTTAGATTTTGTGAGTTAATTGCACATGTGCCAAGTTATGGATTAATAAATTAGCCGCACACCTCATTTTTGGATCTAATAAAACCTTTTGCTAACTTTCCTTGACAGTATAGATGCACACTTCAATCCAAATCTTCATTAGTATCTTCCTGTATATATGGTTTTGGATATTGGTACATATTCTTTTTATATCAAATATTTATGGTGTCGAACGACCATCCTTGCTTCCTAAGTTTATTTAAAGTGGATAGGAGTTTTTAGCAAATCCATATTACCAGTTCCTAAACATAAAACAGAAATATAGTTAAAGGAAAAAGAGAAAAAGAAAACTTCAATAGCTAAATTATTCTATTGATTCATATTCAATCCAACACATGTGGAACTAAACAAGCTGATATTTTTATTAATTCAGTAAAATTACTTTGGTAACTTGGGCACATTATCTAGAGAACAATCTGAAGACTGTAGCATAGAAATTCAAAGGGAAAAAAATTAAGATATGAACGAACCTCCTTTGAGATAGGGGGTTTCGTGAGTGCATAGTAATCAAAAAATATCTGTAGCGTCGCATGGTCCTCTAACACGGTCTTCCAAGAAGATGGAATCTGTAAATTAAATTCAGCTCAGCAATATCAAACTTGCAGCAAACAATCATTAGGGAACAAACCTATACGATATAACTTACACAAAATACACACGCATGCACCAACCTACACATTCACACATACTGCCATTAAAAAATTTAATGTTCATCTTTAGATAGAAGGAGATTTTCATTCATAAACTCATATTGTAAATTTGTAATCATGTCTAGTGCCTGACATCCAAAATAATACCTGAACAGTACCAAACTCTTCAGAGCTTTCATCAATCGATGTCCCAACAAAATCAAAAGATAAACATTTCAGCGACAGCGAAAGAGCCAATTCTTGCAAGCGGCTGATGGCTGCATGTGTCCAAATAAAACTACTATCATGGTCAAAGACCAAATGAACTGAAGCAAAAATTTACCAATGTAACAGAACCGGAAGAAAAGACAGCAAACAACCATCAGATTTAAGTTGATGTAATGAAGTTAAAGATATCTGGAAAATCTGGAAAAGACACTGATCCCTGAAGGAGCAGGCCACCCTTCGATGATGTGACGAAGGCAATCCTGGATTTGGCTGAAATCAAAAAGACCAAATAAGAAAAAGGCAAGCAGAAACTTGACATGAAGACAGAAATGAAAAGATCATTTCTAAGTTACTGAAAGAGAAGTGAAGCAACATCAATTCACTTAGGTCTATATTGAGCAACATGTACAAATGTTGTCTCCTAAATCTGAACGGAATCATAATAGTAAACCCATTAAATATCTTTTATGTCTAGTTCCTCTGTATACCTAAGTTTCTTCAAAATAATAAAGCACTTGGACAAAGAGTTAGAAAAGGCCAAACCTGATTCATCTCAGAAACAAGCTGATTTAATATCTTTAAACCAATAGCATAGTGATCTGATGTTGCCTGAAAAATATAGAACCTCTTCAAACATCATGCCGGCAAGCAATAGCAATCGAGTATTTTAATTATGAAACAACAAACATACAAATAAATAAAAACACAAACTTGAGTTGAGATTTGCATATGCTTACAAAAAGATGAATTTATCTCATGTGCAACATGTAAATTGGACAATAACTATGTAGATTAATAGAAAAAGTCAACTTGGATACTTCGTAGAAAATTTCAGAAAGAAGTTTATTACATTGAAACCAACAGGAGGGGGGTGTTTAATTTCTGAAAACATGTACCAGTCACAGTTAACTTTCTAAATGGCACTGGAAGATACAAATTACAGGACTATGCAGAAATAATTTGCTTCATAAACACTACCCAGATTTTCGTGCTTCATTACTGTTATCTTTTTTGAGACTGCATTTTGTATTATTGCATCTTCTTTCTGGTTTTAGTATGCGTTTGCTTTAAGTTAATTTGTCTGGTTTTGCATATGCAGAAAAACACGCAAGAAACAATAAACATAACTCTCTTTTTAAGATAAACAATAATGATAATTATCTGTCATATGTGATAACAAAAATTGAGGATAACAATAACTAAAAATAAAATTCCTCAGCTACCCTTACAATTGCACGACATTTAACATAACAACCTTCAGTAAGATAAAGAATAAAGGGATTAAAATTTTCCTAATTAATTTCATGCCTGTGGCTTAGTGACAAATGTATGGAACATATGTGTGTGTGCATGTATTATATGTGTGTGTGTGTGTAAAAGTGGGTAGATGTCCTGCATTCTCGTAAAGAAATTATGGAGTAAAGCAGCTGGGATGATGAATAATTATATGAGTTGACATGTCATAAAGAAAAGAAAAAGAAAGAGAAAAGGCGGGAAAATGATTCTGATTTTCAGTAAAGCAGAAAGGCAAGATATCAACTATGTTATTTACTTTCCACATATCTTTTTGAACGCTACCTGCTTTAATGAGATATATGAAGAGAAGATCATTCAGTTACAGGCAGAAGACTTTCAAAAGTGAAAAGAATTACTTGGTAAATTTCTTTTCTTGATTTTTACAAACAACTCAGCATCAGATTTAATATTCAATTCTGTATTTCATTCAATGTAAATAATGACTAAAGTTGCCATAACCAAACTCTTATAATACGTTTTCTCTTGTTACAATAACAATGTTGATGGGGTAGTAATACATCAGAACTATTTTACAAACAAACTATTAATGTTATGTCTCTTTCTAGTACTATATCGGAGGAGCTGATTCTTTGAAACAGTAACGGAATGTTAGTGGAAACCTAGTATGCTTAAGAAACTGAATTAGGAAGCATTGACACGTTTGCTTATTGAACAAATTGTAAAAAGGATAGCAAATCCAAACTTCCTTAGTCTAGAAAAACTGGTTCTAAGTTGGTGGCAATCAATACATAGTGTGTTAGAGATATGATTTAACTAGGAAAGTATCATAATTAGAAAAGGCATGCAAATGAACAAACACACAAAGTAGCCTCGTCTTTTTCAGCACCTACAATGTAATGGGATCTTTTTCTAAAACACGATATCTTAGCTGACATGTGTATGTTTTTCCATGTATGATTGGTATTTAAAAAGATATGATAGCTCCCAATTATAACTGAAAGATCATATGCATTGTGGGCCAAAACAGACAACAATGCAAGAAACGAAAGTAAAATGATTTCTCACCCACCAACCCCATCCCAAAACAAGTGCTCCCTTTTAAATGGTACAAAATCAATCTATTCAAGTTTTGCCAGCTTATTATACTTTCTACAACAGTTTTGAAACCAAAAAAAAAATTGAATCCCAAAATTTCTTATGTTGTATAATATTAGTGAAATGTCATCAATAAATTAACTACATTGTCCAACGCTGCACAACAATAAGTAAGTTGACTAATCAATAGCACCAAGGTGGATTATCATTAGTAAAAAAAAGGTAAATCACTAATGTCTAGCCATACACTTTTACTAGTTAAAGATAAAGATTTGATGAATACCATAGCATCAAAAAAGTCATGCTATACAAAATAATTACTTACAATCTAGTGGCACCCCACCAAACAAACTACTATCCAAATGATTACTACTAGAATATCATCAGGCATCAGCGTTCACATGTGAAATCCATAATCAAAGAGCAACACTAATTTCTCTCCAATTGCTTCCTTTATTCAAACATATGGTCTCCTCCAATGAATTTCTCTTCACGGTATAAATTTTTAAACACAATAATAATTCAAAAGTTTTATATAATCACAATATTCTCTAAACCAGACTGCGGTCCCATCTTCTGGTGTCTTCTTGAGCATTCATATGGAAGAATCGTTTCATAGCTTTCACTTTCCAAATAAAGATTTTCCATTATTCTAAGAATATCGAGAAATGGGCATATAAGTCAGAGTTGACATGAACATCTAGAAAAGAAGCCTGCCATAAGAATTTGAAGAGTTAATAGGCAGCTGGCCTGTTCAGACTTGGGAAAATTGGCTACGTACTAAAGCGAGCAAAAAGTTTTGCATGATATAAATGATTACTAAAAACACCCAACTGCCTCAAGAATGGGAAAGAAAAGTGCTTTGCAAACATCAGATGTATCTCCATTCTTTAATTAAAAATGTCATATTGGTTTATATCATTTGACTATGATTCAGCATATATCTGGTCAAACAGAACTGTCATTCTTATCTCCTAGTTTAAGTATCATATATGGTTAATATTAAGAATTACCAAGTACAAAATTGATACATAGCACCTCAAGCACACTAGATGTACCCATTAATAGTTTGAGTTGTTTAAGTCCAGGATAAACCTATGAAACATTAGTAATCTTACAAAAATAAGCAAAGATGTTTCAAATCAGTTCATTTGAAAGAATTTGCCAACTTGGATAGGTACCCTTTTCATAATTCCATACCCAGCCAGGTGGGAGTCAGATAAGCTGGCCATTTGCTCACCAAGTAACCTGGGAAATTCAACTAGTATTCGATATCTAACCAATTACACGCAAATCTTTTAATAAACTTAAAATAATAAGGAATTAAGGCTTAAAACAAGTTCTTGACAAAATTAATTTAACTTTCTCCACACATAGGTAAATCTATTGAAGACGGACAACTCCCCTTAACCTATCTATTTTTGAGAGTTGTTAAGGTCATGTGATGCCTTTGCTCCAATTAACTTGTTATACATCACTTTAAAGTATTCAATAAAGTCAATAAAACCCATCCATGAATGTTGTAGGTGTCTTCTGTTTTAGATGTATAGCACAATACTAGACATCCAAGCATGAGCTTAGTTCTGTGAACTGGATGGAATAACAAAACCCGAAAATAGAGGGCATGACGTTTAGAATTTGTAAAACGGAGAAGAGGGAATATTGCGAGAACATCACATAATTCATTGCACCGAGAATATTTACCTGGTTCAAAAAGTTAATTGATTCTTTAGCCACATCTCTAAATCTATCATCATCAAACCATCCAAACTTGGTAAGTCGACATAAAAGCTGAACTAAGGATCCAATCACAAATGGCTGCAGCTCGGGACCTCTGTTTGCGAGATAGTTTATAAGGTAATTTCCTTCACAGAAAGTAAAAGCCAATAAGTTCAGATTACATTAAACGAACAAAAACCAAACAGACAAACACTAATCAATTCCATGATGATGACACTGCACATCATGAACTTGGTGCGAATGACAATGGAATGAAACTATTCATCACAGCTTACTTGCAACTATATTATGAAGATTTACAACTAAAATTCAAGGTCAAGTAAAATAAAACAGTGGACAACAGAAGAATAAACATATCTGTTCATTTAACATGCCCAACATAAACCATAAGCTAAATAATATTTACGGATATCAAGGCGTAGCTGCAAGCTGAGACTATGATCGGTCACTTGCTTCAACAAGCTTGAACTAGCCAGCATCAATGCGTAAGGGGTCAAAGCATTGTCCAGAATATACTGACACTGTGAAATGTAATCAATATTTGTGGAAAAGCATTTCAGAGTGTTTTCAGCATGCGTCCGTTCCGCCGAGTCTTGTGAGTTGTATAGTCTTTCACACAACACTTCCAACTGCGCTAAGCTCTCCATTAATACTTAAGCCACACCAAAGTGCCCTCCTGTAAATTCCAGACGATCAAGGATCCGCACTTATCCAATCCAATCTCAGTCTACAAAATTTCCACATTTTGTTGTCACGTATTAGGCAAGAAAATCATGCATCAAATACCATACATACACGTTAACGAAAGTATGAATATACACATACATATCGTTGTGGATAAGTGGGGGCTGAATTGAAAGATACATGGAGAAATGTGAAGCCAAACAAAAAACAAATGTGCCCAAGGTTCAAGATACTAATAGATACAGAACATATATAAATTCATGCGCACACAAAACTAAGTTCAATAAGATGATATATAGCAAGAGAGAACCACAGCAACGGTGGCATTGTACCCTTTGCATCAATGGTGTACCCTTGCAGAATGAATTACCTTTGCATGCAAAATTTGACGGGAAAAAGATTTGTCCGATAAATTATACAAATTTCAAATGTTACATATGTTTTCACTGTAAGGATGATACAGAAAATGGACTCTCGCCATCCACAAAATTTCCCTATTAAAATTGAAAAAAAAAAAAGAATCTAAAAAACAAAAGAAATACAATTATTCATATATACATATACATAAGAGCTCCAGACAAATCAACCATTAGCTGTTCAGCATCAAACCCTGACAACAAAACCAAGAAAGGAGAACAAAAACAAAAATCAATCGGCATTTATTAAATAAGACACATCTTATGCATACATTCACGCTCGTATACATATTTAAACCCAATTAAATATATCAATTATTTATTTTTACACAAAAATAAAAAATCAAAAAAAAATTGAGGAAATACTGATTGAAGAAGAACCTCGTAGTTATCAGCTCAACTGAAACCTAAAAAAATTAACTGATTAGCGATCGGACCTGGATAATTTCTTGGAGTTCTATGCGAAATTTTAATTTTATTTAATATTTTGGAAAATAAAGCAGGCGAGAAAAGAAATGTACTGTAAGAGAGAGAGAGAGAGAGGCGAATATATATATATATAGCGTGTGTAGCGTGTGTGTGTACAGATCAGAGAGAGTCAATACGCAATATTTCTTTTCCCTTTTTGTGTGAATAAAGAGTCAATACGCAGTTGAAAACTCCATTTTATTTTATTTTACTTTATTTTTACTGTTTAATTATTTACTTAGCTATTTCACATTACTTAGCTATTCTTGTGAAAATAAAATATATTAAGGCCCCAATTGAATGGGATATCTTCGTTTTCTCATTTCTCTTGAAAAAAGTAAGTGTGTTGGGATGGCTTTTTATTTGTAAAAAAAAGTGTAATAATTACGTGTGATGTGATTTATTTTTTTTAAGAAAAGTTGTTTTTTAATGAGAAATGTTAAGGATTTTATAAAAAAAATTTAGACATATCTATATTAAACTTATCGATTAAGACATCTAAAAATATACAAAGTGGATCTTATTTCACACGTTACGTCATTTCGAGTCAATATTTGTAATTTTTTTAATGCATATATTAAAATATTGGTGGATAAAAGTCTTTTAGTTATTGGGTGAACTGTCAAATCATGAATAGAAAAAAATGATTTTCCTAAGAAAATTTTGAGAGAAATGTCAATCAAATCCATTTCTCAAAGAAATATGAGATTTTTCAGAGAATATTATACGTAACATTTCTTTCAAATATTTTTAGAAGATGTCAAATAATTACATTTCTCATGAATAAAATCTATGAAAAATCATAAAATGGGAAACATGTATCCGTTCAACCGGGGCCTCACTTATCTAGTAACCAAGAAAAATCTCAAGAATTTCATATTATTTGTTGGAGATATTTGTTATCTTTTGAAAATTAATTAGACAATATATGGTATTTACTTTCTCGTGCATCTTGAGTGCATTAATGTGTTTTTTTCTCACTCTTTTATGTGGGATGTTGTTTGCGTATTACGTATTATTTGTTGATTTGTTCTATTTTGGGATTTGTTCGAGGGATAATTTGACTGAAACACGCACAAGATCAGCTTTAAATTTGATATGATTTTTCACTCTATAAATTCACAATATTCTTGATATTAGAGGACTCCATTAATATTATCGACAGTCGAAAGGAAAGGAATAGAGTAGCAAAAATATGAATAATCAGGATCATTTGTTGGGTGCAACTAGAAACGTGTCGGCTCGCGAGCCTGGAAAGCCAGCTGGAGTTGAGCCCAAGCTCAAGCCAATTTTTCTCTGCTAGAAGCTCGCGAGCTAGCTCGCGACCTTCTCTATTTTTCATATATTTACGTTTATATTATTAATTATATTAATAATTTAATAAAAATATCAAAAAATAAAATTAGGTCTCTCTCTCTCTCAGCTCAAGCTCGTGAACTAAAGTCGAGCTAGGTTATTAACTAACAAGCTCGAGCTCGGTTTGTTTACACTCCTAATCATTTGATAATGGTTGATGAGTCAATTTCAACAGTAGAGACCGTCGATGAGTCCTACCAACTACTATAATTTTCTTAGTATGGAACTGTCATGTTATAGGAGATCCTCAATAGTTCGACATCTCAAAAATCTTAACTGAATATAATCCTTCGTTGACATTCCTTTCAAAAATGCAATATATTAGTAGGCATTTTACTTTTTTGGAAAATAAGTTTGACTATATGATGCTATTATTAACTTCTTGGGCAAAATTCTAATTTTAGTCCCATAAGATATCGCGATTCTAGTTTTAGTCCCACAGTTTACGAAATTCTAAAAAAGGTCCCTAAATATTTCACTTTTTCCAAACTTGGTCCCAATTTAACCTAAAATTATTCCCACAAGATTTTTTCCGTTAATTTTACACAGAATCTAGCGGGGCACGTCACCTCCCCGTTAAATCCTTGGGCTCAAATTGAAGTGTCTAATTTTATTATTTTTTTTTTAGAAATTCCAAGGTAAATCTCCGCCAGTCACCCAGCAAAGCAAACATGTCCACACGCAATAGCCCGCAAACCACATATGGGGGTAAGCCGCCCTAGGTTACCCATAGGCAACGGGCTCGATAAGCGCAGGGCCCCCCAGAGGAGGATATAGGGGAAATACCCCCAATCCCCACACCTGGGTTTCGAACCTGGGTGGGTTCTCACAGCCGATGGCCTTGTGACCGCTAGGCCACACCCCGTTGCTTTAAGTGTCTAATTTTAGTCCCATAGGATCTCGTGATTTTAATTTTAGTCCCATAGTTCACGAAATTCTAAAAAGGGTCCCAAAATATTTCACCCTTGTTAGAACTCATGATCATTATTCATTCTTAATGAAATGGTTGTAGTTTTAGAACTTTTGTTCACTCAGTAACTAGACGCTAGACATTGGTCGTTGTTGAACACTTTTGTTTCTTTTTATGATGCACAGACACTTTGAAAAATCATCTCGTGCAGTGTCGGACACATGCCGTGTCCGTGTTCAGCTATTGAGATAAATGAAAAAATACACATGTGAAGTCGTGTCCGACATGTCTGTGTACTAATATTTTTAAGAATTGACGTGTCCCGTGTCCGTACCGGTGCATCATAGGTTTCTTTTAAATTAGCTTGAAATTTATTTGAGGTTAATCTACCAATCATTCAATCAAATATCTCAAAAAATGATGGTCAATATTAAATTTTAGATATTTATTAATCAAAATAATACTAACCATAGATCTTGATAAAGATCAATAGCTCATATTTAACACCATACGTTATATATATATATATATATATATATATATTTGATCCGCATAAATTCTGCAACATGTATTTTCTGAATCTCTCCTTTCCCCTTTACAAACGTAATTCATTGGATATTTATCCTCCCTCCTTCCAAAATACAATTATAAGTTTGCAGGATGTGGGTCATAACTTGGCCTATACAATAGTATACTAATTTAAGGACTAAATGCACAAATAAGCCAAATGGTCTAATCACGATCTAAGTTAATATTAAGCTCATACTTTTGTGGGGTTTGTCATAAGATGGTGAGCCCAAATACTTTGGGACCAAATTTGGAAAAAGTGAAATATTTTGGGACCTTTTTTAGAATTCCGTAAACTGTGGGACTAAAACTAGAATCACGAGATCCTATGGGACTAAAATTAGACACTTCAATTTGGGCCCAAGGATTTAACGGGGAGGTGACGTGCACGCGCTAGATTTTGTGTAAAATTAACAGAAAAAATCTTGTGGGACTAATTTTAGATTAAATTGGGACCAAGTTTGGAAAAAGTGAAATATTTTGGGACCTTTTTTAGAATTTCGTAAACCGTGGGACTAAAACTAGAATCACGAGATCCCATGGGACTAAAATTAGAATTTTGCCTAACTTTTTGGGTAGGTAGGCTAGCTATATTTGAATGCGACGTCCCAAAAAGAAAAAAATCCATAGAGGAAGAAAAATGCTTTCGAATTTTACAAAAAAACGAATATGGTAAATTTTCCTATTAAAAGTATGATCAATACTAGTTTAGAGATGTGCAATCTTTAATACATGATAAGCCCATAGGATTAACATATCTCATATGTTTAATCCTATAAACTAAATTTTTAATTTTTCATTGTGCTTAGTCGGACTATTCACACATTTCCTAACACTTTCATCATTTTTCCCGATCCAAGTCTAGAGTTTGGGTACATTCGAAACTTTATTAACTTAGATAGCTATGATTGTGTTATGACAATGGTGACCTTTGTCATCTAAGCTAGGACTACCGATCCTTTGTAATGACTTTGAAATTCTGGCCAATGGTTTTCCACTGCTCATCAACCTTGTTTTATGAGATATTTGACCACCTTAAAATCATCATTAGTGGGCATATTTATAATGCGATTATGATGATTTTTATTTTATTGTTAGTGGCCTATTAATACCTTATAACGGTCAAATATTATTCTCCTGTATAAAGAGGTCATAGTCCTTTGTATTGGCATAAGTGAGATTATGAGTTCTTAAGATGTTTTTCATGTTACTCCCACAAGAGTGTTAGTGTTTTGGCAACATGATGGTGGACTGCTTCCCAGTCTCCTCGTGGACGTGCACCCGAGATGACACACTACTATGAGCTAATGGGTTTTATCTTGGAGTCGTGATCAGCTATCAGAACTGTTAAGGGTATGCCCTCAATGCCAATGAGGAATTAGATTGAGTAGGGCTTTGATAAGTTATTTGTACAAACTATTTTATGTTTCTATTTATAGAATAAACGTTTTGATTTTGTTCATATAAATCTAATGGCATTTGAATGTATTAAACAAATAAGTCCATGAGATTTGAAGATAGACTTTCCACCTCTTATGATTGAGAGGAGGCACTGGAAGAGCCAAGTACTTAATCTCTTAAAAAGGAGTACGCGAGTTAAGGAATTTTAATTGGGCATTAAAATTCAACTCGTATGACACCTACTTTGACAATGAAGTGCCAGTCGAACATTGATTAGATAGTGGGAGCTGGTGTCATGAATATAGTTAATGGAATTAACATATTTGAACTCGACTCGCATTAATCCGATCACATGGGTATTTACTCTTTAATAGTCAATGATTGATATTAAGATTGCGATAGTATGTGCGAATTTTAAACCAGAGGAGTTATTTACAGTAATCTTGTAGTATTGGATATGTTATCAGACTAGTTAGACCCATATCACCTGATAGGTGGGGTCGACCTCGCTGTACATTCACATAGTGCATTCGACATTGTAAGATAACTGCCAATATGGGATTCACGTCTCGACAGTAAACGAGCATGTGACCTGTACGATCATAAGTAATTGAAACTACAAAGTCTTTGACCAAAACATATAAACTAATTAGTGATGGTCACTAAGGGTAGTTTGGTAATTTCACATTATTATGATTACCGAGTACAATATCAAGTTCTATGAGTTGGACGTACCATGACTCTTACTTGATCGGATCACGTCGGTGAAGAGTTTATACGCATATGTTAGTCATAATCAAGGTTCGTGATGACATGTTCATCTCATATTCAATTGGGCTACGATTTGGTTCCACAGTGCTAGCTAGGTGACAAGCTTATCCTTTGGAATCCTCCCACTGCCAATTGAATCGAACCTAGAGAGTCACGCTATGTGGAAAAAAATGAATGTTTTTTCATGCTAAGGCTATTTTGATAAAATCACATTTGATGTGGTTGACTAATAAGGATGACATGATTTAATTAAAAGATATTTAATTCTATTAAATAAATTAATTAAATCATATTAATTCATAAGTTAAATTAATTTAAAAGTTGAATTAAATTAACTAGATTATTTTAATTGGATTGATAGGTGTGAGATTTACATATTTTAGAGTCTCATATTCATGTGATTTATATTGGTTTATGCATGATTTATGCCACATATGTGTTTAATTTGTGTGCTTATTGAGTAAAGGTGGAAAATCATTGCAATTAAGAAAAACTAGACGGAAATGCAGAATTTTAGAGTATTTAGAGACGGAATTTGACAAATGTTCCTACTACAGAATTGTAGAGCTCTGTCTTATCTTCATGTGGAAACTTGAATCACTCAAATTGGAGGTCTTTGGAGAAAGTTATGAAGGAAACAAGATCGCTGCGCAGAAGGCAAAATGTTACTGTTCCTAACGTTCGAACGTTGGCTTGTGGACATTCGAACGTTGCGTCTGACGGGAAAAATAGCAGATTTTTGGAAATTTCCAATTCTAATGGAAGTTGGAGTCTTCCCCTTCCACCCTTATATATAGTAGATCAGTTCTCTAGGGTTGAGGAGACGAAATATGCATACAATAGAGCCCTAATGAGGTTTAGACTTAGTTTTTACATATTCATGAAGATTTTCAAGAACCCCTGAAGGTGAAGAAATCAAGAAGCATGGAAGAGTTGAAGATCGAAGTTCAACCATCTAAAATACGAGGGAGTTTCTTTAAGCTAGATTTATTTTTGTCTATGAATATGAATCTTAATTTAAGTTTCTATCTTTTATCTTTTATGATGAATTAGATTCTTCGAACTAGGGCCATGTTGAGGCTAAATTATGATAATTGAGTTATAAATTGTATTTTTCATATTAATTTTATTGTTGCTTTGTGTCTTGATCTTGTTTGAATGCTTCATATGCTTAGCTACCATATGCATGATATATTGCTTAAATTATTCGTTCGAGAGAAGGTGATTTAAGGTGCAAAAAGGATCATCACATAATCCGGAAAAAATAGTGGAATTGCCCCTAGAGATAGGTAGAGATTCCCGGGTGCAGTTAGCCGGATTAATCCGGGAAAATTCTAGAACTTGAATGCATGATTGTTGGTTAGATTCTCGGATAGACATATTTAGAGAACCGTCAATTAGTCATAGGATTATTACAGCCGAGACATCGGGTAGTAATTAATTAAAGAATTTTCACCAAAGCAATAGTAGTCTAATAATATGAAAACGTGATTTTAACAAGAATTAATTAATTTATGCCAACACATGTGTCTTAGTTGCTCTCTTCCATAGCTATCTTGATTTCGACAGCTTGTTTCTTGTATCTTGCTTCCATAATATTTTAGTTAATTCTTGTTTTAGTTTATTTTATTGCTTTTAAAATCTTTAAATCTTTAGTTTTAGTTTAATTCTTGTTTGCTTTAAATTCAAAAAGTTTAAAATACAAGTCTCTGTGGGATCGATAATCCGGACTTATTGTCCACTTTATTACTACACACGACCAGTTCACTTGTTGTGCAAACACGTGAGGATTTCTCGTGTCATGGATTAAAGTAATTAATTAATTATCAGTTGGATTAGACTTGGATTTAATTAATTACACATAGGCTAAGATAGAACGATGCTCGGAAGCCCATCCTAAACAGTCTTAGCGACCGCCCCTCTGTAGTATACCTAGGGGTTCTGCTTACTTGGTATAAGTAGTTAGTCATTGTCAGAACTCTAAACAAGTCATTATTCAGAATCTGACTTTGAGCTAAAAAGAAACCTAGAGCAATAGGAAAGATAAAATTCCCTCCCTCTTCCTCCAACTAGCCGCCGCCACCATTGTTGCCGGGGAGGAGATCAGAGCTTTCTCGGAGAAATTTCTTCGTGTGATAATCTAGAGGCGGAAGTCTGGGGCTGCTGCTGATTAATTGGATTTTATCGTCAAGAGGTAATTCGATTATTCTCTTACGTAATTCATTCTTATTGCATAATAATAATATCATGAAACCCCAGATTCGATTCTCGGTGTGATTCAGATCAAAAAAATTATCCTCTAAACCGAATCACAACAGTGGTATTAGAGCCAAAGTTCGGGAGATTTGATGTATGTTTATGTGTTTTAATTGTTTTAATAGCACAACCATGTTTTTACATATTGTATGTAATTTGGGTAATTTATGTTATGCATGCAAATCTGTAAAATTGAATTTTTAGGAGTTGAATTAGATTTACTGGGTAAAACAAAAAATTGATTTGGATTCGTATTTTTCGGAAAAATCATATTTTTTGAAAAACGGATCGCCATAAGCCGCCTCGGCGCCGTTGCTACAACGTGCGTTGGACGCGCCGCTGTAGCAATAGCGTGTGGGGGCGGCGCAAGGAGGGTGTTGGGCTTGGCTCAACACAATTAGGGTTGTGTTGGGCTAAGCCCAACACTGCTATGAACTAGCGCTGGGCTTAAGAAGGATCCGTGCTGGCCTTGGCCCAGCGCACAAGTGTAGCGCTGGGCCGAGCCCAATGCACCATCGATCCGAGCTGGGCTGTGCCCAACGCACGGTAAATAGCGCTGGGCTTGGCCCAATGCGGTCGGACGTTGTTGGGCTTGGCCCAGCACATTAATTTAAAGTGGCTGTAATTTAAATTAAAATTTGGGCCGAGACCAACATAATTAATTATGTCGGACCCGACCCAACAATTTAATTGTGTTACCCAATTGTCAAATAATAAGTTATGTGGGTTTGACTCCATTAAAAGTTTGACTGAACTATTTATTAATTAATGAACCCTAATTAGATAAATTTTCGTTTCAACTTCTAAATTAGATTTAGTGAATAGATTAAATTAGATTTAAATTTATTCAAATTTTAAATTAGATTTAATGAATGAATTAAATTGGATTTAAGTTCATTCAAACTCTAAACTAGATTTAGTGAATAAATTAAATTGGATTTAAGTTTATTCCAAATTCTAAATTGGATTTAGTCAAATAATTTAAATTGGATTTAGATTTATTTTAAATTGGATTTATTGAATAATTTAATTGGACTTAAATTCTTCAAGCTAAATGATTTAAATTAGATTTAAATTCTTTTCATAATTGGTTGGTATATGTAAAATTAGATTTATAGACCAACTTCTTATTACATGATGTTGCTATGTGTTTAAATTAGATTACCCATGTGACTATTTGATAATATTCACACTTTAATTTGATTAAAGTAGTCAAACTAAATTATATTTATTTTGATGTGATTAAATTAGATTTAATCAACATTAAATTAGATTTAAGGGAAAATTGCATAACATACCCCTATGAAACATGAATATGCACGAAACCCACATGTGTTAAAAATATAGCCTTATATACCCCTGTATTTTTGAAAACCCAGCACGAAAACTCCCATCCATTAGAAACTAACAAAAGGTAGCATTCACTCATGGTTTATGCGAAGTGAGATGTATTTTAGGGTTTTTTACAGGTTAAAATGGATGGGAATTGACTAAGATACCCCTTTTTTCATTTTTTTCCTTTTTCCTATTTTTCTTTTTCTTTTCTCTTTTCTTTTTTTCTTTTCCCCACTTTTGTTTCTTCATCTTCTCCATGAACACCCAGCCATCTTCCCCCTCCCGCCACCACATTGTAGCATCAAACACTTTCATCATCACCATCGTACACTCAGTCTATCGAAACCCATGCCCCATCGAAACCCGTCTCCACCGGAAACACCATCTTCGACGATGAACACCACCGCAATCAGACACCATCACACCATTCGCCTAATCGCCCACGACTCAACCAATCACCCACCACTACAATCGGCCACCATCACACCACATAAGTTGTTTTTTATTTTTCAAAAAATTTAAGAATCTTTTTTCAATTTTTTTATTTTCTGGATTTTTTGAAATGGTTAATTGATTTTCTAGATTTTTTGATTTTGTTATTATTTCACAGGGGTCTTTGAGATTTTTTAGATGTTTTTATGTTTTTCTATTTTCTATAAATTAGATGTTTTTCTATTTTCTAGAAATTATTTTATGTTTTTTAATTATTATTTTTTTTTGAGAAAAATATAATTAATTAACTAGTTTTTTGTAATTATTTTCAGATTTTCCTAAATTTTTCAAATTTATGTTTTATTCTAAATTTTTATGTAATTTTCTTTATTTTTCAAATTTTTTTGTAATTAACCGTGACATTTTGATGATTTTTTTCATAATTTTTATAATTATTTATGATTTTCTCATTATATTTATCTTTTGTTTTTATTTGTTTGATCCAACAGTTAAGAACAATGATCCAAATGCTTAGATTAAATGAGAATAAAATAATATTTATTAACATCAGGGGTATAACGGTAACACAACACAATAAACTAACACCGTTAGTCAACATTAAAGGAAAGGGAGAGTGTGGAAACTACAAGATAACAGAGGAGTATATTAGGCTATTTTTTTAACACAGGTTGTTTTCGTGCAGATTTCATGTTTCATAGGGATATGTTAAGCAATTTTCCCTAGGTCTAACGTATTAAGTTAGATTTGATGTTTAATTCACATAAGTGTTTAAATTGTTTACATGTTCATTATTTATGTGATAGTGACACCGTGTATGGACTTCGGGTTTATCTTTGCTGTCTTATCTGGGTTGTATTGGACCGGAGTTTGAGCCCCCCCCAGTTTGTATCTTCAATTTCATAGAATTTTTGTATAGGTTATTTCTATGTAATTGTTTAGAGATAGGCCCAATTGGCGTTTCATGGTGGCGCATGAAGTCTTGGAGAAACAAAAAGATTAGATCTTGTGTAGGCAGAAACCCATGTAATAGATAGAATCCCTCCCCGATCACTCATTGGCACGAGTTGATCTAGAATAGTCCATACATGTGTGTGTTTTTAGAATATCTAGGCTTATTTTCATGCATTTCCTTTAAATTGCACGATAAAGAAATTAACGTGCAAAGTGAGACCAATCTTATTAACATTATCAAATGTTATAATTCTCCCATTTAAAAAATACTGAGTAAATAAAGGGGCATTGGACATCTTAGCTCTCCATCAAGCTTTACAAGGTGGGTTCACTTCTAGTGCATGGCGACGTCCCGGAATAAGGGGGTCATGCATCAAGATGTGGTACTCTATCCTCTGTAGTGCATTTGATGCCTTCATATAAATTTTATCGAAAAAGGTTGCAAGGCGGGGTTAAATTGTTAGACTGAAAGGAGTTGATGGGAAAAATAACTCAGATGGATCACCACCTATATATAAAAAAAGGTTGCGGTTCAGTGATCCATGAGCTAAAGGAGATTGAATCATCGGTTGGACTGATTGGTGTAAGACGCCATCTCAAAGATCTAACAAACCATATATCGAAAAAGGTTGCAACTTGTTTAGATCAATGAGGAACTCAATCACTCACTATGAAACCCATCCAACGAGGTTTCCGATTATTGCAGTGGAAGTGCAATGTTTTGAGAAAAATAGTGGGAGTCAAGTAAAAATTGAAATCCTTGATTTTACTTGAAAGTACATAATAACACATCTAATTGTAAATCTTGGTATTTTCTACAGTTTATTTACTACACAATGACTAACCCTTTGAAAGCAATGCTTGAGAAAGATGTCCTCACTGTACCAAACTATAATGATTGGATCAAAGTGCTAAAGGCAGAGCTCAAGAAGAAATCGCTTGAGCACATTTTGGAGCAAGATGGTCCATCTTTACCTAGAGTTAGTGAAAGAAAGTCTCCTCTAAAAGCATATAAGAGATGGATCTCTGATGCCCAGAAGGTCAATAACTATATGTTGCATTCCTTGAGCAACGAATTGAGACATATTCATTTTGATATGAAAAGTCCTAAGTCAATGATGCTTCACTCGGAGGAAATATTCAGGGAACATGGAAAATCAATTCGGTACTATTTATCGAAAGAGCTTTTCCAAACTAGAATGAGAGAAAATGATGAAGTTGCAAATCCTGTTATGAATATGATATCCATGATAGGAAGACTTCGGTCTCTTGGGAGCTACATGGATTTTCGTCTGGAAGTAGATCTTATTCTTTAATCTCTCCCTAAGTCATTCTCTGCTTATGTCAGTTGTCACTAACTTTGTGATAGCTGACATAGGAGGATCCTTGATAGATCTCAAAGACAGGCTTGTATACATGCAAGTCCAATTGATAAAGGAATAGGATGAGGATACTCCACCTCCAACTGGGCTACTTGGAGTAAGGATTGTTCTGAAAAGTATGAGCAAAGCTCTAAAAGCTCAAAAGTTGAAAATACTTGTCTCCACTGCAAAGAAGTAGATGAATGGAAGCATAACTGTCCTATGCCAAGAGCTGAGAGCAGATCACGTATAGAACTTTATGTTTTTGAAATGAAATATTCTATACTGATATTTTCTACTTCTTAGATTGTAGATTCCGGAGCTAGTGCTCATATATGTGTTTTGAACTAGGATCTGGAAGAAAGTAGAAAGTTGGATGAAATGGAAGTAATGATCAATGTTAGAAGAAGACACAGCGTGGTTGCGACGCACATTGGAATTACTTTTGTTACATTATTTTCTGGACATCAAATAATTTTAGATGATTGCCTAGTTTTTCCCAATGGGCTTAAGAATATTATTTCTATTCCTGTATCGGTCAGGAAAGGATATTTGTTTTCTTTTAAACATAATTTTTTTGATATTTATTTTGAAAATAAGTGTGTTGGCTCTGCATTTTTAATTAATGGTTTATACTATTTGAATGTCCGAAATCAATGTATGGTTAATACTATGACTGAAAATGTAGTATGAAAGAAGTGAACCAAAAACTCATATGGCACCTTAGACCGGACATGCCGGTGAATTTAAGATTCATGAGTTGGAAAAACGTGGGCTTATTGGTCCACTTGGGTTTGACCCATATCCTACTTGTAAATCATGTCTTAAAAGGAAGATGACAAGGTCACCATTCACTGGGCATTTCTAAAGGACAAATGAAGTTTTAGGATTAATTCACACTGACGTTTGTGGGCCCCTCAAGGATGCAACCCTTGGAGGTTTTTAGTACTTTATAACCTTCACAAATGACCACTCTAGGTATGGTCTAGTTTATTTGATGAAGTATAAGTCAGAAGCAGTTGAATGGTTCAAGGAATTCAAAGCTTTAACTGAAAAACAAACTGGGCACAATATTAAGACACTTTGATCTGATCGAGGTGTCGAATACATGAGTGCCGAGTTTGATGAGTTCTTAAAATAAGGCATAGTATTACAACTAACTTCTCCAACAACTCCACACCTTAATGGGGTAGCAGAAAGACGGAATCGTAAACCGTTGGACATGATACTTTCTATGCTTAGTTACATTGATCTACCCACTTCTCTGTGGGGGCATGCTTTGCTTACAGCTGCGCATATTCTGAACAAATGTCCTTTGAAATGTGTTCTCACTACACCAAATGAAATTTGGTGCAGTAGGAAGTCTACTCTCAAGTACATAAAAATATGGGGTTGCTCCGCATATGTAAAGAAGACAAAGGTAGAGAAACTATAGGATAGATCCTTGAAAAGACATTTTGTCTGTTTTCCCGTGGATTCGATGGGATACCTCTTTTACCTGCAAAATGATCAAAGGATCATCGTGGCCTAGCAAGCTTACTTTCTTCAGGAAGAATTCATTCGAGAAGGTGGTGCGGCTAGACAGATTGTTCTGGAAGAACAAGACGACGTCCCTTCGGAGACACTAGTTCAAGAATCACAAACTGAACCTGATACGACACAACCGTCGTATCGATGATCTAGCAAAGTATCTTAGCCACCTGAGAGATATGGCTATTTGTACAATACACATCATTATTTGTATGCAGTTGCAGAAGGGAGCCATGGAGATGATCCCTATGACTACGATGAACCAACGACGGATATAGATTCCTCAAAGTGGCTTGAAGCAATGAAAGCAGAAATTGATTCGATGTATTTGAATCAAGTTTGGACTCTTATTGATCTACCAAATGGAGCAAGACCAATTGGATGCAAATGGATCTATAAGAGAAAGATTGGTTCAGATGGGAAGGTGGATACCTATAAGGCCAGGCTGGTGGCAAAAGGGTATAGTCAAAAGGAGGGCATTGACTAGGGATGGCAATGGGACCAGGGCTAACGAGTACCCGACCCTAATGGGATGGGTCTGGGTCCAAATAAATGGAACCGGGTCCTAGTACGAGTATCAAAATTCAAGACTCGGCCGGGTCTGGGTTGGGTAATGAGTCCAAGCGATACCCGTCCCGGACCCGGACCCGGACCCGGACCCGGACCGGTCAATATAATAAATATTATTTTAAAATTATATATATATATATATAATTATATCCAGCAAAGTAGCAAACCCTATTTCCTATTTCTCTTTCACAACCACTCCTCACAAGTCACATTTCAAAGTTCAAACGCAGCGGCGCAGCCTTACTCCTCAGCCCACTCATTTTCTTTTACCGCTTCAATCTTCTCAAGAGGTGTATTATGCTTTTGATTATTAGTTACATGTATCTGAATTGAGCTACTTAATCTCATTCTTCTTCTTTGTTTTTGCAATCTTCAGCTACTTAATCTCACGCTGGACTGGGGACGAACGGTTCGCAGTTCTTCATCTACACCGTTAAGACAGAGTGGCTTGACGGCAAGCACGTGGTGTTTGGGCAGGTTGGTGAGGGATACAACATCGTAAAGGCGATTGAGAAGGTCTGATCTGGCGGCGGTAGGTGTTCAAAGCCTGTAGTGGTTGCCGATTGCGGTCAGCTTTAGATCTGTATCTATCTATTGGTGGTGATGGTGGATGTGTCGTTTTACGTTTTGGTATTTTGCATTTCGTGATCTATGTGAGGTGTTTATTTTGAACTTGAATCTGCAACTGTTATTTTTCTGAATAAGAATGGAGTGTTTTGCTACTTAAAAAAAAGTAATGTTTCAATTAACTAATTCTTTAGTTGAGCAATTGTATCTTCAGCAAGTTGTATAGAGTTATCCATCTCTTGCTTGTGTATTTGTTCAGCCTCTGATTTTGCCACAATTACTGATTCTAGCACACAAATCTGTTCCTGCAATTTACCAATTTGGGCATCTCTGTCTTTCAATATAACGAGAAGGCTGGCATTCTCTTGCTTATGTATTTGTTGATTTTCTTCATAATTTATTTTTGAGATTTTCCGCCTCAGATTTCATTTTTTGAAATGTAAAATAAGATTAAAAAAATGTAAAAAAAACAGAATTAGCCGGGTCCAACGGGAAGGACCCGGACCCACCGAGAAATGACAGGGTCCGAGATTGGTCCGGGTTTTAACGGGACGGGTCCTGAGTCCTGCCATACCCGTCCATTCCCATCCCCGTTGCCATCCCTAGCATTGACTAAGAGGAAACCTTTTCGCCAATGGCCATGATCAAATCTATTAGAATTCTACTAGCCATAGTTGCAAACTTGAATTATGAAATTTGAAAATGGATGTGAATACCGCATTTCTAAATGGAAACCTTGAGGAGGACATTTACATGCAACAACCCAGAGGCTTCATATCTGAAGTAGATTCTCATAAAGTTTGCAAACTAAATTGATCCATTTATGGACTGAAGCAAGCCTCTCAAAGCTGGAATCTACAGTTCTATGAAAAAGCACGAAACTATAGTTTTATCAAGAATGAAGATGAACCATGTGTCTACAAAATGGTCAGTGGGAGCAAGTTGACATTCCTGGTGCTATATGTAGATGACATATTACTTATAGGGAATGACATAGGCTTATTGACGTCAGTCAAGACATGGCTCTCAAGCACGTTCTCCATGAAAGGCTTGGGAGAAACTACCTACATTCTGGGAATTCGCCTATATAGAGATAGAGCGAATAAAATGATAGGACTCTCCCAAGTACTCTACCTAGAGAAAGTTCTTAAGAGATATGAGATGCTTAACTCTAAGGGAGGACTTTTGCCCTTGAGACATGGTATTCATCTTTCCAAATCTATAAGTCCTAAAATGGTTAAGGATAGAATGGATATGAGGAATACACTCTATGTGTCGGCAGTAGGAAATCTCATGCATACGATGTTGTGCACGAGACTAGATCTAGCATATGTTGTGAGCACGGTTAGTAGGTTCCAAGCAAACCTGGAGGTGCAACACTGGACAATAGTGAAGTGTATCTTGAAATACTTAAGAAGAACTAAAGATATACTATGGATATAAGGAAATGGAGAATTGAAGGTGGATGGTTACACCGATGCAGATTTTTAATCTAACCCTAATGATCTCAAGTCCAACTCTGAGTGCATATTCATGCTCAATGATGGAGCATTGTCTTGGAAAAGTTCCAAGCAAAGCACAACTGCTGATTCCACAACGAAGACACAATATGTGGCCGCCTTTGAGGCAGCCAAAGAAGCTGTTTAGATGAGAAAGTTTATAGCTGAACTTCAAGTGGTTCCTTACATGGAAATGTCGTTGCCACTATGGTGTAACAACAATGGAGCAATTGCACAAGCAAAAGAACCAAGATCTCATAATAAATCTAAACATGTGGTGAGGAAATATCATATAATACGAGAAATCGTCGGAAGAGGTGACATAGCCGTGCAAAAAATAGCCTCAGCAGACAACGTGACTGACCCACTCACTAAGCCATTATCATAGGCTATGCTAGATAAACATCTTGAGAAGATGGACATCAAATACCATAACGATTGGCATTGAGCGCAAGTGGGATACTGTTAGGTGTATGCCGTCAATGCCAATGAGAAATTAGATTGAGTAGGGCTTTGATAAGTTATTTGTACAAGCTATTTTGTGTTTCTATTTATAGAATAAAGGTTGTGATTTTGTTCATATAAATCTAATGGCATTTGAATGTATTGAAGAATAAGTCCATGAGGTTTGAAGATAGACTTTTCACCTTTTATGGTTGAAAGGAGTCACTGGAAGAGTCAAGTACATAATCTCTTAAAAGAGAGTTCGTGAGTTAAGGAATTTTAATTGGGCATTAAAATTCAACTCGTATTACATCTGCTTTGACAAGTAAGTGCTAGTCGAACACTGATTAGATAGTGGGAGCTCGTGTCACGAATATAGTTAACGGAATTAACATATTTGAACTCGACTCGCATTCATCTGATCACATGAATGTTTACTCTTTGACAGTCAATGATTAGGATTAAGATTGCGATAGTATGTGTAAAACTTAGACCTAAGGAGTTATTTACAATGTGCTTGTAGTATTGGATATGTCATCGGAGTAGTTAGACCCATATCACCTGATAAGTAGGATCGACCTCGAACTATGATTAACATGATGCATTCGACATTGTAAGATAACTGCCAATAAGGGATTCAACTATCTCGACAGTAAACGAGTTTGTGACCTGTACGATCATAAGTAATTGAAATTATAAAGTCTTTGGCCAAAGCATATAAATTAACTAGTGATGGTCACTAAAGGTAGTTTGATAATTTCACATTATTATAATTATCCAGTACAGCATCAAGTTCTATGAGTTTGATGTACCACGACTCTTACCTGATCGGGTCACGTCGGTGAAGAGTTTATATGCATATGGTAGTCGTAATGAAGGTTCGTGATGACATGTTCATCTCGTATTCAATTGGGCTACAATTTGGTTCCACGGTGCTGGTTAGGTAACAACCTTATCATTTGAAATCCTCCCACTGCCAATTGAATCGAGGCTAGAGAGTCGCGCTATGTGAAGAAAATGAATATTTTTTCATGTTAAGGATATTTTGGTAAAATCACGTTTGATGTGATTGGCTAACAAAATGGATGACATGATTTAATTAAAAGATATTTAATTGGATTAAATAAGTTAATTAAATCATGTTAACTCATAAGTTAAATTAATTGAAAATTAATTTATAAGTTGAATTAAATTATTTAGATTAATTTTAATTGGATTAAAGTAATTAATTAATTGTCAATTGGATTGGACTTGGATTTAATTAATTACACATGGGCTAAGATAGAACAAAACCTGGAAGCCCATCTTGAACAGGCCTAGTTGCCGCCCCTCTATAGTATACCTAGGGGTTCTGCTTATTTGGTGTAAGTAGTTAGTTAGTGTCAGAACTTTAAACAAGTCATTATTTAGAATTTGACTTTGAGCCAAAAAGAAACCTAGAGCAATAGGAAAGATAAATTTCCCTCCCTCTTCCTCCAACTTGCCGCCACCGCCATTGTTGCCGGGGAGGAGATCAGAACTTTCTTAGAGAATTTTTTTTCCGCGTGAAAATCTAGAGGCAGAATGCTGGGGCTGCTGCTGATTAATCGAATTTTATTAAGAGGTAATTCGATTATTCTCTTACGTAATTCATTCTTATTGCGTAATAATAATATCATGAACCCCTGGATTCGATTCTCGGTGTGATTCAGATCAAAAAAAAATTATCCGCTAGACTTAATCACAACAAGAACCTGCACGTAGGGAGGCAATCATGACTTTAGAACAATAATAACGTTGTGACTCTCCATTGCTCCATCGTCATATTTACCCAGTTTTATGTGGTTTGATTTATATTTATATATTATGAAATTATAATAATTACATTGTATATTGATAGGGTGTGAATTTACATGTTTTAGAGCCTCATATTTATTGGATTTATATTGGTTTATGCATGATTTATACCACATTTGCGTTTAATTTGTGTGCTTATCGAGTAAAGGTGGAAAATCGCTACAATAGAGGAATAACGCACGTAAATACAGAATTTATACATATTTCGAGTTCGAATTTGAGGATGACTCCTTCAACAAATTTGTTTATCTCTGTGTTAGCTTCACTTGGCAACTTGAATCATCCAAATCGGAGGTCTGTGGAGAGAGTTATGAAGGAAATACAATTGTTGCGCCGAACAGAGAAGTACAAGTACATGTGAACAGAGAAGTCATGCCTAGGCGTGGATAGTCCAAATGTTACTCCTTTTCAGCCTAAATTCCAGCATTATATGAAGGATAAGAATCACTTTTGGCCATAATTCAGCACATGTGTTGAGGGGTTGTCATAAGTGTGTTTCTTGGTAGATTTACTTTATGGGCGCCAAATCAGAAACAACCTCCATGTTGAAACGTAATTTAGGTATACTTAGCGACCGAATTGGACAAAATGTCCTTCTGGAAAGTTGTAGATCTATGTTTTATCTGCACATGGGGACTTGAATCATCCAATTTGGAGATCTGTGGAGAAGTTTATGAAGAAAATACTAAGACTGCGCTGGAAAGCAAGAAAATGGCAGCATGCATGTGTTTTGTTGAAGTTTTCACATGGTTATGCTTGGTGGAATTCTTAAGGGCCGAAAGTTCAGCATTTTTTAGCTGGTTGGAATCTTAAAAGCCAAACTTTAAGCATCACCTTAGGTGGAATTCTCATTGGGGAACTTTAATGGGAATTCTTAATGCATACTTTAGTGGAATTTTGGCTATAAAAGGAGGGGGAACCCATACTCTTCATCATTCACTATCAATTTCAGATTCTTGGAGAAGAGGGGGAGGAAGTGACCGATCCATAGAGAAGAAAAGAGGGGAGAGAGAAGGATTCTTGATTCATCATCATCATTGGAGAAGGAAGATTCAATTGAAGTTCCATCATTATTCACTTTTGAGGGAGTTTTTATAGCTTTTCATTTCAATTATGGCTATGAACATGTGTATTAATTCATTTATGTTTTTCATGTTATCCATTATGAACTAAATTCATAAGACTAGGGCCATGTAAGGCCAAATTGTGATATATGTTTATAATAGATGATTGTTGAGGTTGTTCTTATATTGTTATGTGATGTGAATTTGTGTTTTTGCCTATCTTGCATATACTTGATCACTATATGTTAGAATCTTATGCCTAGGTTAATATTTCGGGAGAAAATTGACTTAGGGTGCAAGAAATTCACATCATGACCCGTAACTAATGAGGAATTGCCCTAGACATAGGTAAAGATTCCCGGGTGAAGTTGTTCGATTCAAATCGAGTGAACTCTAGTACGTTAATGCATGTTTAGTGGTTAGATTTCTGGAT
This sequence comes from Buddleja alternifolia, assembly GCA_019426215.1. Taxonomy (NCBI): domain Eukaryota; kingdom Viridiplantae; phylum Streptophyta; class Magnoliopsida; order Lamiales; family Scrophulariaceae; genus Buddleja; species Buddleja alternifolia. The sequence continues at coordinate 39,484,485 of CM033390.1, read as the reverse complement.
AGGAATATTTGGGAAATCACGATCTAAGCATAGGAGTTTATACGCGAGACATCGGTTATTCTCTACCCTCGGAGTTCTCACCATAACAATATAAGCGTAATCCTTCGACTAGAATCTTTATAAGTATAATCGATCAATTTGAACCTAGCATGTGCCTTAGTCTCCCTTTATACTTTGTGTAAAATCAATTGTGTAATCTTGTTCTTATTGTATGCATTTTACCTATAATTTACTTTAATTATATTTGTTCTTTTTTCGTTAAAATCATAAACTAAAATTCAAGTCTCCGTGGTTCGACAACCCGGACTTTTAGTCCACTTATTACTACACACGACTGGTGCACTTGCTACAATAGCACGTTAGCTTTTAGCGTGTCATATATATTGTTGAGATTATTTTATTATTCCATAAACACAAATCACAAAATTATTTACAATAGGAAATATCTCGATATCCTACCGTGAATGGATCCCCTTTTAATTGGACAATATATGGTATTTACTTTCTCGTGCATCTTGAGTGCATTAATGTGGTTTTTCTTTTCACTCTTTTACGTGGGATGTTGTTTGTGTATTTTGTATTAATTGTTGATTTGTTCTATTTTGGGATTTGTTTGAAGGGATAATTTGACTAAAACACGCATAAGATCAGTGTTGGTCCCAAGTGGCTTACGAAAGGGTCTAGAAGGGGGGGGGGGGGGTTGAATAGACCCTGAAGTCTTTTTCGACTTCAAAAAATTTCGTATTAAAATAATTTTTGGACGCTTGAAAAGATAGAAGCTTGACTTAAGCGTTCACTTAAAATGTTGGCGCTTTGGTGAAGCGTCTGATGAAGACTAGTTTTTAAAGTTAACTCAGACTTCAAGAATTGAATACTTTGACCAAGTAGGTTAAGCGTTCAGTTCTTTTAATCAGTGTTAGCACAGCGGAATGATTTTTGGAGTCTTCTCTTTGAAAGTTTTAGCCTCACACGAGGTTTCTTAGTTGCTTAGCTTTTGATTGTGTTTTACTTAATCAATTTATGCAATGATATGATAGATGAAAGAATTGACTGAAAAGTAAATGACACAATATTTGTAAGGTTCATTGGGTGGTGTAATCCCAACTATGTCCTTCTTCTCCTTTGCACTCGGAGGCAATCCACTAAAATGATTCTCAAAGAATCACACAGAATCTTCTACAAATTAGGGAGAGATGGATGTCGATGACTTGAGCTCCTTGATCACACAGATTTCTGCTCCAAATCACTTCAATCCCCTTGCTTCTTTCACCCAGAAATAATGCAAGTATCCAACTTCGACTTCACACAGATCGCGAGGCTTGGATAGGGGTTTTTCAAAAAGGGTTTGTTTGATTTTGATGAAGTTCAAACAACTGGAATATCTCAGTAGTAGAGTAGCTTCTTCAAAAAGAATGTTTGAGATATTGGGTTGACTGTCTCAGGATTTGATGAAAAGCAGAGAAAATATTTTCTTGAGTATTCTGTCTTTTCTGAGAGTTTAGGGAATGAGACTTCAATGCAACAACAATTTGGCTTGATAATTGTTCTCTCTGTTTGTCTTGTTGTTGAAGTTCTATTTATAGGCATTCTTGGAAAAAATGTCCGTTTGACACATGCAAGGGCGCGTGTCTCTCACTTTCGCGAGTGAACAACTTTTATCCTTTTTCCTGAAAATCTAATGCACAAAAGTTGGGGCTGCAGTCTTTGAAGTGTTGACAGTCCAATAGGGTGGCTTCTCCGTACGTCTGAAAGTGCTTATCACATTTAATGCTCTTATCAGCATTTAATGCAATTTGAATTAAATGCCCGTTGGCATTTAATGCACTGAGAATATTTGCATTAAACTCTTTTTGATCTGACGCTTCAGGAGAATGTTTGTCATTTGATAGACGCTTCATTCATGAACTGAAAGTTCCAAATAATCTGGAGGACTATTTAATGTTTAGACGCTTGGAAAAAGTCTTCAGACTTTATTTAGAAGTATAGACGTTTGAGACTTCAGGCTTAGTTACTTGACACCTCACTCAGAACATGTCAGGCGCTTAGAGTGAACTTCTTCAAACTTCATTCACTATTGATTTTTTGGACGCTTGGAGTCTTCAGATTTCGCAGTCTTGATAAGCTCCCTCAGAAAGTATCAAACGCTTTAATCTAACTGACTTCTTAATCTAAGAATGTCAAAAGTAAAAGGTAAAATAAAGCCTATACATTTCTAATGTTCAAATGCTTATACAATGTATCTATGAAATTTAAGCGTACATAACTTTGGGGTCTAACAAGATTCCTAATTGTCATCATCAAAACATCTAACATGAAATTCCTAACAATCAGGTTTAAATTTGATATAATTTTTCACTCTATAAAATCATAATATTCCGTACATTGGAGGACTCCATTAATACTATCGATAGTCGAAAGAAAAGGAATAGATTAGCAAAAATATGAATAATTAGGATCATTTTTAGGGGTGCAACTCGAACAACATCGGCTCGCAAGCCTGCAAACCAGCTCGATCGAGCTCAATTCGAGCTTAAGCTTCCATCGAGCTCAAACTCAAGCCAAATTTCCTCTACTAGAAGGTCGCAAGCCGGCTTGAGACCTTCTCTATTTTCATATATAAATGTTTATTGATAGAGTAGATGCTCTGAGCGCCAATTATTTAGGCGCCATTTGTGTGTAATAGACTCTATGAGACAATTTTTTCTAATATACAAAATTGACTATATTAAATGGAATTCTTTGTTCTTAAACTGTCTTTACATGATTAGAACGAAAGTCCCTTGAATCACACATGACTATGGGACATCATCGGACATCAGGAAAGACGATGATGGAATATATCTCCAAGGTCGTGATTCTTAAAAGGTTCAAAATTGTTAAAAGGTCTGTTACGATGAGGGATATTGACAAAGACCTGAAAGACTTGCTTGTACACATGGATGCTTAGAGGATGTGCCTTGTTCCATACGCATAGATGATGTGTACGAGGGTTCTCATTTGGATAATGAGTGAACGGAACAACCCCACTGGAAGTTTCTAAAGTGGTGTTCCTGATCGAATGTGGAAATTTCAATAATCACTTAGCTGTAAGAGTAATCCTTATGGACTTGAGGTTCCATAGGTTGCCTTGTACATAGTTGATTATACTTAGACTTATCTCATGGTTCCTTTGAGAGTCGTCATATGGGATATCTTGCATATGATATGATTATGTACGAAGGTGCATGAGAGACCAAGATGGGGTCTATCATTGATTTGGCTAATCAAACATTTTCTATGTTTTACTCAATGAATCGATTCAAGGAAACTTTGGCCAAAGTATGGCAATCCAAAGAGGCATAGTGTTTCCTCGTTTGGATTGCGAGAATCGATATCATGTGTTGAAGGAAACATAGAGATTGGGTCGTAAGAGTTTCGACTAAGCCATTACTCGAGATATCAATCCGAGAAATTTGATGGACGGATCTTACTTACGCGAGGATCGTGGTTATGATAGATTATGTATTTTACTATCATTCATGTCTAGGTCTTCAAGGCCCATTGCTAGACAGTAACCTCGATTTGTAGGTTCCATGATATTATGGTGAATTATTCATGGTTTGATTAAATCAAGAAAGATTTAATCTAGTACTTTCCAAATTCGGAAGGTACACTGGAACTCTTGGAAAATGAACTTACTACTAGACTATGAACGAGCCTGAGGGGTCACACACTAACTCTTGAGTCTTGTGGTTCTTGCTTATAAGATATGGTTAATCAACTTTGGAAGTTGAGGTAAATTGGGAAAGTCTAGTACTTTCTTAATTGGGAATATTAATTAATTGATGAAAGATCAATTAATTGGACTTTTAATTAATCAAGGTGGATTAATTAATTAGTTGATGGACCTAGTAGAGTCCAAGGGTTTATTCAATTAAGGCTTCGCCAAGCCTTAATTAAATGAAATTACATAAATAATTGGTCTAATAATAATTAAGGTTGGACTTTAATTATTATATGATATTTAATTAAATGATTGGGCGATTTAATTAAATAGGAGTCAAGAATGAAATCAAGAGAGATTAAATTCTTGGACACCAAGACTTGATTAGGGTTGTTCAAACAGTTACAACTGAATCAAACCGATTTGAAATTTTTGTTCGATAAAATCCAAAACCGAAACCGATCCGTAAAGGCCCGTTTGATTCGGTTATAACCGAATGTTAACCGAATATTGAACCAAAAAAAATGTTAATTGTTAGGGGAATTCAAATTCTCAAATGCAATCCTAATAGTCATAAGCCGAAATGACCAAATCTAACTTAAATTCCAGCAAACAAAGTTAAATAATCTAATTTTAATTTCTTACATAGGGTTTAAAAAATGGAATGGGGTAAGTGTGTGCGAGAGAGGAAGGAGAATTGGAGGAGCGGTGGGGGCGGCGGCGTGCGGCGATGGCAGGCTTGGCAGTGGTGGAGCATTAGAGAGTGGAGATTGAAGAGTTCTTATTGAGAGAGCTTGAGATGAGAGTGAAAGAATGTGTCTGTGGAGAAGAAAGAAGCAGCCTGCGTGTGATAAGTTTGGTTGGAGTTTTCAATTTTATCCTAAGTTCTTATTTTGGCCCCCATGTTTTATTGAAATCTCACAATATCCTCCTATATAAATATAAAATTATATATAATTTATATGCATTTCGGTTTTCGGTTCAGTTTGGTTAACCGACCAAAAAAACCAAAATCGAGCCGAAACGAGATTTCGAAAATCCAAAACCAAAAACTGTACCAAAAATCTTGGTTCGGTTTCAGTTCGAACTGAAAAGCTCGATTTCGGTCCGGTTAGCTTCGGTTAGTTAATCAAACCGTGAATAGCCCTAGACTTGATGAGGGCGGTATATAAACGAAAAATAGGGAGAAGATTAATTCCTCTCGAAGTCTTGATCTAGGAGTATCAAGAAAATATTTTAAAAGAGACAAAAGGAATTAGTTGACTTGTTGACTAAGTTCCTTGTTTTTAGGAAACTCCTTAATTGAGTTTGTTGGTCCCAAGTGGTTTACGAAAGGGTCTAGAAGGGGGGGGGGTGAATAGACCCTGAAGTCTTTTTCGACTTCAAAAATTTCGTATCACTTTGAAGTATTTGAACGCTCGGGAAGCTTTGAGCGCTGGGTGCGGCGCTTGAGAGATAATGACTTAAGCGCTAGTTTCAGGCGCTTGGAAGAAGTTAACTTAGACTTGGAGATTTCAACGCTTGCCAAAGTAGGGCAGAGTTTAGTCACTAAATCAGGGTTAGCACAGCGGAAATGTTTTTATAGCTTAGCGTTCGTTTTAACCGATCAGTCGCTTATTAGTTTTTAAATGCTTTTTCAAGATATAATATGATAGTATAATATAAGACAATAAAGCAGTAAATGACACAAGATATTTGTAAGGTTCACTGGGTGATGTAATCCCAGCTACGTCCTTCTTCTCCTTTTATCAGGGAGGTTTTCCACTATGATGATTATCGAAGGGTCACACAGAGACTTCTACAAAATAGAGGGAGATTGGATATGATCTCGGAACTCCTTGGTCACACAGATTTCAGCTCCACTAAAGACCTTCTATCCCCTAGCTTCTTTCACTCAGAAATGGTGCAAGTTACGCTTGATCTCAGAGCTCCTTGGTCACACAGATTTCAGCTCCAATAGAGATCTTCTTCCACAAGCTTCTTTTACACAAAAATATTGCTTGTAAATCAACAAGCTTTCTCACTCAGATGGAAGGTGTTGATGGTTTTGGTCACGGGTTTGTTTGTTTTTGGAAAGTTCAAACAACTTGGAGATATCTCAATAGTAGTGTAGGTTCTTCTTAAAAAGAGGTTTGAGATATGGGTGACTGTCTAGGAATGTATTTGAGAAAGCTTAAAGTGTTTCGGCTCTGGAGTGTATAAGCTCTTTCTCAAAAAAATTCAGCAACGTTTTGGACCCTTTTTCTTATTTTAACGTCCAAATGTTTTTCTATATCTGTCTCTCTTTTGTCCCTTTTGCTGAAAAGGTTATTTATAGATTGTTATGAGATTTTGTCCGTTGGACACGGTTGGAATCTCGTTTTCCTAAACATTCCATGAGTTCTGACAATCCTAACTTTGGGTATATTTAATTGGTTAGGCATGGTCTTGGTTTCATAAATCTGACAGTCTCGGTCAAAGATATGGCTTGCCCATAAGTTGTAGTGCTTATATTTTAATAGCACTTATCCGACTTTTGATGCATCTTGTCTTATTTCCGTTTGGGAATAATTTCCGTTGATTCATGCATCTTTGATAACTTGGGTTTGAATCTTCAGGTTACGCTTGGAGAACTAGGCGCTTGAGCCTTTGGAGTTTAGGCTTTTTGAAAGTAGCCTTCTTTGTTAATCAGACGCTTGAGAAAGGTCACAATCTTTGCCCGATTCTTTAGACGCTTGTCCTTTCACTTTATCTTTGATAGACTCACTCAGAATTCTATCATTGACTTAGTGTTAAGTACTTGGTCTAAGGTCCATAACAAATCTTGAGCGCTGAGTTCGTAACCCGGGATAGTCTTTTAGCGTTTGACGGACGCTTGAGACTAATCTTTATCTTTACTGTTTCTTCAGACGCTTGATCTTCAACTTCATCACTTGGTAGACTCACACAGAATTCTTCTAGTGATTTAGTATCACATTCTTAGTCTAGACTCTATAAAGATAAAAATACAAGCCTAGTATAAAAACACGAGCTTTCAGGCGCTTATACATTTGTTCTACGAAAGCTTTTATACTTTACATTTCTTGAGGTCTAACATGGGATCCTAATTGTCATCATCAAAACATCTAACATGAAATTCCTAACAATTTCCCCCTTTTTGATGATGGCAATACTTACTCTTTTATAGTTCAAGAGTTAGACGACCAAAAAATAAAGGTTAGCGTTGGTTAGTAAGTTAGTTAAGGTTAGTTGAGCTTCAACGAGGTGTTTCAGCTGAAAAATGCATTATATATATCATTGAAGGTACAAGCATTTTTACAACTGAAATAAGGAAGAGATGAAAGCAAGAAAAGCAGAAGTACAATCAAGATCGTGACTTGATCTTGTATCTCTTGGTCATTTCTGCGCGGATTGTCTCAGTTATTTGATCTTCTAATGTCATCATCACATCATGATCTTTATTGATTATATACTTGTTTTCATCTACTTGCTTTTGTTTGAAAGCAACGTAATGCTTATCCCATTCATCTCGGTCAATACCCATATACCTTAAGCAGATTCTGAAGGTTCGATTTAGATCCGACATCTTCCTTTCCGCAGCTACTTTTTCTGGATTGGTAGATTCTGGAATGGACGCTCTGGAAAGAGGGATGTCAAACTGCTCAAGCAGTGCTCTGGAAGGTACTGGAAGATCTGGATAGAGCGCTCTTGGAGTTTCTCTTTTACTGGGCGCTCCAGTAAGGGCAAAAGTGGTTACCCAAGATGGATAGGGATCTTGCTCTTTATTTTGTATAGGAGGAGGAGTGGGAGTATGTTGACGCTTGGGCGGCGGAGGAGGATCTTGAGCGCTTGATGTTGAAGTTTTCCTCTTCTCCCCTTTCTTCTTCTCTTCCCCCTTATTGCCATCATCAGTCGGCATAAATTGCTGAGTAAGGAGACTGATTTGAGTAGCAATCTGAGCGACAGAGGCCTCAAGAGTGTTAAGACGCTGATCGAAATGTTCTTTCATGACCAGGAGTTGGGCTTGAGTAGCGTCTGTCAGAGAGGTCTCTAGAGTAGTGAAGCGGTTGATAATGTCTTCTTTCAAGGCCAGGTGACTCGCCTGAGTAGCGTCAGCCATTTGCTGAAATTTCTTAAGGCCTTCAGTCATGGTCGCTTGAGTAGAAGAAACCGCAGGATTAACGGGAAGCTTGAAGCGAGACGTGTGTTTGAGTGATTCCATTGGGACTTGATAAGCAGGGTCAAACACGGTCCCTTGAAGCTCCGGGTCAATAATAGACTTGGTGGAAGCAGTAGAGTCAGAAGCAGATGGACTGTCAACAGGAATAGGCTCTGGAATGTATTTGAGAAAGCTTAAAGTGTTTCGGCTCTGGAGTGTATAAGCTCTTTCTCAAAAAAATTCAGCAACGTTTTGGACCCTTTTTCTTATTTTTACGTCCAGATGTTTTTCTATATCTGTCTCTCTTTTGTCCCTTTTGCTGAAAAGGTTATTTATAGATTGTTATGAGATTTTGTCCGTTGGACACGGTTGGAATCTCGTTTTCCTAAACATTCCATGAGTTCTGACAATCCTAACTTTGGGTATATTTAATTGGTTGGGCATGGTCTTGGTTTCATAAATCTGACAGTCTCGGTCAAAGATATGGCTTGCCCATAAGTTGTAGTGCTTATATTTTAATAGCACTTATCCGACTTTTGATGCATCTTGTCTTATTTCCGTTTGGGAATAATTTCCATTGATTCATGCATCTTTGATAACTTGGGTTTGAATCTTCAGGTTACGCTTGGAGAACTAGGCGCTTGAGCTTTTGGAGTTTAGGCTTTTTGAAAGTAGCCTTCTTTGTTAATCAGACGCTTGAGAAAGGTCACAATCTTTGCCCGATTCTTTAGACGCTTGTCCTTTCACTTTATCTTTGATAGACTCACTCAAAATTCTATCATTGACTTAGTGTTAAGTACTTGGTCTAAGGTCCATAACAAATCTTGAGCGCTGAGTTCGTAACCCGGGATAGTCTTTTAGCGTTTGACGGACGCTTGAGACTAATCTTTATCTTTACTGTTTCTTCAGACGCTTGATCTTCAACTTCATCACTTGGTAGACTCACAAAGAATTCTTCTAGTGATTTAGTATCACATTCTTAGTCTAGACTCTATAAAGATAAAAATACAAGCCTAGTATAAAAACACGAGCTTTCAGGCGCTTATACATTTGTTCTACGAAAGCTTTTATACTTTACATTTCTTGGGGTCTAACATGGGATCCTAATTGTCATCATCAAAACATCTAACATGAAATTCCTAACAATTTCCCCCTTTTTGATGATGGCAATACTTACTCTTTTATAGTTCAAGAGTTAGACGACCAAAAAATAAAGGTTAGCGTTGGTTAGTAAGTTAGTTAAGGTTAGTTGAGCTTCAACGAGGTGTTTCAGCTGAAAAATGCATTATATATATCATTGAAGGTACAAGCATTTTTACAACTGAAATAAGGAAGAGATGAAAGCAAGAAAAGCAGAAGTACAATCAAGATCGTGACTTGATCTTGTATCTCTTGGTCATTTCTGCGCGGATTGTCTCAGTTATTTGATCTTCTAATGTCATCATCACATCATGATCTTTATTGATTATATACTTGTTTTCATCTACTTGATTTTGTTTGAAAGCAACGTAATGCTTATCCCATTCATCTGGGTCAATACCCATATACCTTAAGCAGATTCTGAAGGTTCGATTTAGATCCGACATCTTCCTTTCCGCAGCTACTTTTTCTGGATTGGTAGATTCTGGAATGGACGCTCTGGAAAGAGGGATGTCAAACTGCTCAAGCAGTGCTCTGGAAGGTACTGGAAGATCTGGATAGAGCGCTCTTGGAGTTTCTCTTTTACTGGGCGCTCCAGTAGGGGCAAAAGTGGTTACCCAAGATGGATAGGGATCTTGCTCTTTATTTTGTATAGGAGGAGGAGTGGGAGTATGTTGACGCTTGGGCGGCGGAGGAGGATCTTGAGCGCTTGATGTTGAAGTTTTCCTCTTCTCCCCTTTCTTCTTCTCTTCCCCCTTATTGCCATCATCAGTCGGCATAAATTGCTGAGTAAGGAGACTGATTTGAGTAGCAATCTGAGCGACAGAGGCCTCAAGAGTGTTAAGACGCTGATCGAAATGTTCTTTCATGACCAGGAGTTGGGCTTGAGTAGCGTCTGTCAGAGAGGTCTCTAGAGTAGTGAAGCGGTTGATAATGTCTTCTTTCAAGGCCAGGTGACTCGCCTGAGTAGCGTCAGCCATTTGCTGAAATTTCTTAAGGCCTCCAGTCATGGTCGCTTGAGTAGAAGAAACCGCAGGATTAACGGGAATCTTGAAGCGAGACGTGTGTTTGAGTGATTCCATTGGGACTTGATAAGCAGGGTCAAACACGGTCCCTTGAAGCTCCGGGTCAATAATAGACTTGGTGGAAGCAGTAGAGTCAGAAGCAGATGGACTGTCAACAGGAATAGGCTCTGGAATGTATTTGAGAAAGCTTAAAGTGTTTCGGCTCTGGAGTGTATAAGCTCTTTCTCAAAAAAATTCAGCAACGTTTTGGACCCTTTTTCTTATTTTTACGTCCAGATGTTTTTCTATATCTGTCTCTCTTTTTTCCCTTTTGCTGAAAAGCTTATTTATAGATTGTTATGAGATTTTGTCCGTTGGACACGGTTGGAATCTCCTTTTCCTAAACATTCCATGAGTTCTGACAATCCTAACTTTGGGTATATTTAATTGGTTAGGCATGGTCTTGGTTTCATAAATCTGACAGTCTCGGTCAAAGATATGGCTTGCCCATAAGTTGTAGTGCTTATATTTTAATAGCACTTATCCAATTTTTGATGCATCTTGTCTTATTTCCGTTTGGGAATAATTTCCGTTGATTCATGCATCTTTGATAACTTGGGTTTGAATCTTCAGGTTACGCTTGGAGAACTAGGCGCTTGAGCCTTTGGAGTTTAGGCTTTTTGAAAGTAGCCTTCTTTGTTAATCAGACGCTTGAGAAAGGTCACAATCTTTGCCCGATTCTTTAGACGCTTGTCCTTTCACTTTATCTTTGATAGACTCACTCAGAATTCTATCATTGACTTAGTGTTAAGTACTTGGTCTAAGGTCCATAACAAATCTTGAGCGCTGAGTTCGTAACCCGGGATAGTCTTTTAGCGTTTGACGGACGCTTGAGACTAATCTTTATCTTTAATGTTTCTTCAGACGCTTGATCTTCAACTTCATCACTTGGTAGACTCACACAGAATTCTTCTAGTGATTTAGTATCACATTCTTAGTCTAAACTCTATAAAGATAAAAATACAAGCCTAGTATAAAAACACGAGCTTTCAGGCGCTTATACATTTGTTCTACGAAAGCTTTTATAATTTACATTTCTTGTGGTCTAACATGGGATCCTAATTGTCATCATCAAAACATTTAACATGAAATTCCTAACAGAGTTTGTGTAGAATTAGATGAAAGTCAAATCTTGGAGATTTGATTTCATCTTGTCTTCCAAGTAAACTAAACCTAGGAATCTCTCTATAAATAATTGTGTTAAAAACACACACACACCTCCCTTTTACACATAGTAATTTTCATCCATCACAAGAAATAAAAGTAGAACAAATTTGTCTTCTATTTTTCTCTCCATAGCCTTCCCTAGCCTTATTATTTAAACAAGATTTTGCTCATGTGTTGAGCTTAATCTTTCACATATGATATTCCAACCTTCATATATAAGCCCAGAATAGATCTAGAATAATTATATAGGCTAGCACCATAGATATAATTATTGGGGATTATACGGAGGTGTGGATACATCTTAGAGGCAAGACGTGTGGATCGCTTGTACCAGAAATACAAAAGTAATGAAAAATCAGAGCTCGGGATTTCGAAGTGGGCGACTGTTTTTGTTCGGGATTGATAGATCAGAAACTTGTACGAGGAAAATAGCACGAAAGGTATTTCCCATGGTTTATTCATCTCGTAGTTTTATATTAGTTTGATTAAACTAGCCATAATACTGTTTCGGGATAGGATTTTATAAATTTTTAATATTCCGTTGTGCTAACCTACCACAGGGATTACCCAATGCAACATTTATATTATTAATTATATTAATAATTTAAAAAGTCTATTAAAAATACCTCAAAATATTAGGAAAAAACATTATATCCCCCCTCTCTCTCTCTTTCTCTCTCTCAGCTCAAGCTCGTGAACTCAAGTCGAGCTGGGTTTTAACCAATGAGCTCGAGCTCGAATAGTAAGGCTTGGGCTCGATCTTGAGCCTGGCAAAATCACTACGCTCGGCTCGTTTACACCCCTAATCATTTGGCATTGGTTGATGAATCAAATTCAATAGTAGAGACCGTCGATTAGTCCTACCAACAACTATAATTTTATTAGTCTAGAACTGGCATGTTGTAGGAGAGCCTCAACAGTTTGACATCTCAAAAATCCTAACTGAATATGAGATCCTTCATTGATATTCCTTTCAAAAATGCAATATATTGGTAGGCAATTTACTTTTATGGAAAATAAATTTGACTATACGATGCTAACATTAACTTTTTGGGTGGGTGGGCTAGCTATGTTAGGGAATAAAGATTTGAATGCGACGTCCCAAAAAAAAATTCTTCATATAGGAAGAACAATACTTTCGATTTTTACAAAAAATTGAATATGGTAAATTTCCTATTAAAGTATGTTCAATACTAGTTTAGAGATGTGCAACCTTGGACACGTGATAAGCCCATAAGATTAATATATCTCATATGTTTAATCCTAGAAACTAATTTTTAAAAATTTTCATTGTGCTTTGTCGGACTATTCACACGTTTCCCAACACTTCCATCATTCTTTCCGATCTAAAGTCTAGAGTTTGGGTATAGTCGAAACTTTATTAACTCAGATAGCTATGACTGCATTATGACAATGGTGACCTTTGTCATCTAAGCTAGCATCACCAATCCTTTTTAATGACCTTGATACTCTGGCTAAAGGTTTTCCAAGACTCATTTATATCTTACAACAACATAGAAAATATCTCGATATCCTACCATGAATGGATCCCCCTTTTGATGTCATCTGCTTCGTCGTATTTTTTACAGCCAGACTACACCAAACATTATCCCATCTCGAGATTCTCCTGGAATCTGGAATAAGTCAAAGTGCAGTGGGTTGCACACGTTGTAGCCATGACATCTCATGCCAAAAAGATTATCTCATACTACGTAACCTTAGGATTCCAAATTCAACATGAAATCCTGCGAGGTGCTCAGTCGTGTACCTTCAAGTACAGACTCTTTATGCATTCACTGATCCCCGATCAATTCCCATAGAATAAAGCACTCTCTCTTACAAAAATATCTGTACGAGCAAGTCTTGACGAGACTATGAATTCCCTTTTTCATATGTCTCTATGTCTTGGAACTAGTTTAGGATCACAGTCTTTGAGAACGTTCTACAATTGCCACCTCTGTGCGTGATCTTTCCGATGGCCATGCAATGATCCATGAGACTCTATAAACTATGGCATAGATTTATATATAAAGGTAAATTCTAAATCAAGGAATTTATATATAAAACAAGAATGTATCACAAGTGCTTACAGGTTTGGCAACACCACTAAAGACTAGCCAGACACCTAACACTAACAATTTTCCACTTGTTCTAAAGCCATTGGTCCATGTATCTAAGTCCCATCCTATCTAGCTGTACTTCGAACATCTTCTGCTCCTTGGTTTGGTGAATGAGTCTGCTACGTTATCTACCGAGTCGACTCGTTCCACTAAAACATCGCCTCTATTAATGATCTGTCAAATGAGGTGATATCGCCTCAATATTATGTTAAAGAGAGAGAATATTCTAAACTCATGCCTCGATTTAAACAAATTATTTGTTGCATTTTTTCACCAACATAAGTGGGGTTCTTGCATCTAAAGAGGTAATCAAAACAAATGAAGCAACTTTTTTGGAAAAATGAGACCACATATCCAAAATCTATAAGTATCAATTTATTAATTTCACCCGAGTATATAATCTAGATTTCATATTACTTTTATTGTGTGTGGATACGACTTATGAAAAAAAAAATCTTAGTTAGATTAAATTCAATGGTTCTAGTGTCTATCTCTTTTACATAGTAAAGTGTATATTGTGCGGTTCTCACACACACTCGTGTGAAAGAGATAGATAATACACACTTGGACCATGGATTCGATCGGTCATTGAGTTATCCCGACTTATGAACATATACTGATTTAATAGTTGTGGGATTATCATTGAGACCCAAATCAAATAACCTAATGAACTTTTAATTTTAAGTTGAGGCCACATTAAATTAGAGTTTTGAGATTATGTGCAACCGAAGTAACCAAATATGTTCAACTAGGATCATGTATTAACAATTGTTGATTTCAATTGAGGAAGTTAGGACCCTATTAGATGGGATGCTATTTTTCATTTCTCGTTTTTCTTAGAAATTTCTTAGAAAAAGTAAGAAATTTTATTTTTAGGGTATAGAGATATGATAGTGAAAGTGTGTTTGTATACGTTTTTTTGATAGAAAAAAGTGTAATGATTAGGTGTGGTGTGATATGTTTTTTTGTAAGAAAAGTTATTGTTGGTCCCAAGTGGCATACAAAAGGGTCTAGAAAGGAGGGGGGGGGGGTTGAATAGATCCTGAAGTTTTCTTCAACTTCAAACATTTCGTATTGAATTTTTTTTGGATGCTTAAGGTTATAGACGCTTGGCTAGGGGTGTAAACAAGCTGAGCTTGAGCCGCTCGAGCTCGTGCTCAAGCCTGAATACACGAGCTCGAGCTCGACAGTTAAAAAACAAGCTTGGTTCGAGCTCGCGAGCTTGAGTTTTTTTTTTTGAAAAGATATTAAATATTTATAACATTTAATATTTATTTATTGAATATTATAAATATCTAATATATATAATTAATATTTATAATATACAAATAAATATATATTAAAAAATCGAAAAGCTCGCGAGCCGGCTCGTGAGCTTTTTTCAGAGGGAAAGAGGCTCGAGCTCGAGCTCGTGAAGCTCGGCTCGAGCTCATTCGAGCCGAGCCAGCTAAGCTCGCGAGCCGGCTTGGCTCAAGTTATGCCCCTATGCTTGGCTGAGTGTCTACTTGAAGACAGCTTGTAGAAAGTTAACTTAGGCTCAAGATTTGAATACTTAACTAGATTATAGCAAAGCGTTCAGTTCTCTTATCAGCGTTAGCACATCGAAAATGTTTTAAGTCTTCTTTGAGAAAGGCTTAGCGTCAGAAAGTTTTACTTAGTTGCTTCTAGCTTCAAACAGTTTTACCAATGTGTTTACTTATACGTTTATGCAATGATATGTAATGGAGAAAATAAACGACAAAGTAAAGAACACAAGGTTTGAAAGGTTCATTGGGTCATGTAATCCTATTTACATCCTTCTTCTCCTTTTTCAACTTGGAGGAATTCCACTAAGATGATCTTTAAAGAATCACACAGAAACTTCTACAAAATAGAGGATGGATTTGATAAGAATGACTTGAGCTCCTTGGTCACACATATTTCAGTTCCAAGACACTTTGATCCTCTTGCTTCTTTTACCCAGAAATATTGCAAGTATTCAACTTCTTCTTCACGCAGATTGAGAGGCTGAATAGGGTTTTTGGTCAACAAGTTTGTTTGATTTTTGGAAGTTCAAACAACTTGAATATCTTAGTAATAATGTAGGGTTCTTCTTGAAAAGAGATTTGAGATACTGTTTAACTATCTTAAGGATTTGTGAAAAGCTTGACATGCACCAAGCTTAGTGTCAAACAGACACTTTATCAATAAATAGGACTTTAGCAACAAGCCAAAAAAAAAAAAAAAAAAGCTTACAAGCCAAATCTCTGTTGCAAGAAGTCTCAAACCTTAAACTTTTAGAAAAGCTCGAAAATCCATTTCAAACATTCCTTAGCTTTTCACAAATCCCTCAGACAGTCAAACATTATCTCAAATATCTTTTCAAGAAGAACCGTACATTATTACTGAGATATTCAAGTTGTTTGAACTCTCAAAAATCAAACAAACTTGTTGACCAAAAACCCTATTCAGCCTCTCAATCTGTGTAAAGAAGAAGATGAATACTTGCAATATTTCTAGGTGAAACAAGCAAGCGAATCAAAGTATCTTGGAGCTGAAATCTGTGTGACCAAGGAGCTCAAGCCATTCTTATCCAATCCATCCTCTATTTTGTAGAAGTTTCTGTGTGATTCTTTGAAGATCATCTTAGTGGATTTCCTCCGAGCTAAAAAAGGAGAAGAGGGACGTAGTTTGGATTACATCACAATGATCAAAAACATTTTCTGCATAGATCATCAACGCTCACCTTTCTTGTGCATGATAAGTTGGACGCTCAAATGTAAAAGGTTTTAACATAAGCATCAACATAAGTTTTTACTTAATTTATTAGGCGTTGAACCAATTCTCTTTAGTGCTTGTTAAAACTTTTTATAAACTCATGCATGGTTTTCAAATCTATAGTGACGTGTTGGATAGACTCAAAGATTCATTTTGATTTCTATTCACGCGCTTCAATCACATCAAACTGGAGGGTAATCATTACTTTTCAAAATGACGGTTCAGAGTCAGTACGTGCTTGTACACGTGTTAATGTACTATGAGCACATGCGTTACACTCAGAAAATCCCAAACACTTTTTAAACTTAACCCCGGACATGAAAAATTATATAGGGGAGTTACCAAATGTAACTTAACCTATTTTTTAATAATTTCACATCCGCATTTAATATTAGGGAAGTGCCCTAAAATCCAATTATTTAATGTATTTCTTATGAATAAATAAATTATATATTATAAGTTATGAGTATTATTAAATGTCCTATGAGATAGACATAGTCCATAATTGCATATGAGAATCCAAATGGAAGTGATGTTCCATGAAAGACTTGAATTACGTTTATCATATGTTATGATAAATGGGTTGTAGTCGATGATAAAAATGGGCGTCTTATCTGCTAAAGACTATAATATGCTATATTTGATGATTTGTCTTAATCATGGGAATGGGGATTCCATATATAGTATATTCGTGTAAATCAATGAGATTGAAACACCGAACCGGACCAATCAAATTATTTATTTTGACTACTATCGAAAATATATAATTTGAAATCATAACTCTTAATCCTATGATTGTCGTGGACTAATGCATCTAGTGTGCATTGCTTTGATGTATTCAGAAGTGAGGTCTTCGGTGACCAATATACTTTATACATTGGGCAGTGACATAAAAATATGACTGGAAAGGACATTCATATAGAATCTATAATCTCCATGAGAGATAAGATATATTCCCTATAATGGATTTGCAATGTTCAACTTTTCTAAAACGTTGGCCAAAGTATTTCGAATGAAGTGTCACTGAAATTATATGAAAAATAGTTTTTCATTTGGAAAGTTGATAAGAAGCAAATTGAGCATTATAGGATCAGATGTGAAAAATAAAATGATAGTAGTCTTAATTTTATTTCTTCACGGATATTTCAATAGAAGAGTTAATGAAATATTTCTTTACGAAAGAATGGGAACTCAAAAATAAATTGAAGTTAATTTTAGAGAGCAATAATATTTATTTAGTGGAATTAAATATTGTTAAATGGTTTTAAATGCTATCATGTGACGATAATTTGATTTAATCTACTTGGAGCTAAAACTAATTTTCCCTAAGGTCCCTTCGCAAGCCTCAAATTAAAACTCTTCGAATAAATACTAAAGAATCCATTAGATAGATAAGTTTGAACTTAGATGAAAAATTAATGTGGAAAATATGTTTGGAAAAGATATTTAATTAAATAGTGATTTAATGAATGACACTTGATTAAACAAAAGGAAAAGGAAACCAAAATTTTTTTTTAAAAAAAAGTGCGGCGCGTGATAGTCACTCTCGCGTGCTGGCACCAACAAAAGTTTTGATTTTTCTTCTTTTCTACCCCTTGTTTTTCCATCTCTTGGTTTTGGCATCCCACATAGATTAAATACAAGGTTTTTCATCCCTTTCTCCCTATATAAAGGGGTTTATGGGGAAGTTGAAGAAAATAATTTAGAAAGGGCACCCCACATAGAAACTTTAACAAAGTTTCATCAATGTTGTGCACTATTTAAATGGTGTAACATGTAAGTTCAAAAATAATAACTTGAAAGCAAGTAGTTCTTGTATATTTTAATACGAGAACAAGCTAGCTTTAAGAAAATGAAATTCCTCGTAAGGAGTTTTATTTTAGTAGTATTTATATGGGTGCCCACACTCCCGGGGTTTGTTGAGGGCATTGTGGAGAAGGCTTTGCGGTGAACGAGCTCCGATTTCTTTCAAGAAGAAGGAGTTTTTTCGATTGAGGTGATTTCTATCGGCGAGTTCTAATCTTCGGTGTAAGTTATGTTCTATTGTTTATTTATTATTGCTTTTATAGTGATGCAATTAATCATTTTTAATTAAAGTATTTAATTTAGTAGTCTTTTAATTGCTAACTATAATTAGGCAATAGTAATAATAATAATTATTAATTAATGTATTTAATTAATTACTTTAGGCATAGTTTGTATGATTTATTTTTTTGATGCCATGCATGTGCGCATAAAGCTAGGTCTCTATTTTAATTCCGCTGCATACCAATATGGGTTCAATTTTGAATCAATTTCCCAATAGTTAAAGCTAAAAAAGGCTGAGATTCATCAACTTTACACGTGGCAAAATCGCGTTGACGAGAGAAACCACAATTTCTTATCTTCCATTTAAAAGACAAATTTGCAGAAACTTACTTTCACTTTTTAGAAACTCTCTACAAAATCTCTATCTCTCTCAAAATCAAAACTCTCTTTGAATCTCTCCCACTTTTTCAAAAACTTAACAATGGCACCAAAGAAATCCGTCAATGTTGCTGAGGACTCCATCAAGGTCACTGAGGGCCTTGTTGTTGACTGGAAATATTTGTAGAAACAAGATGAGATTCTGATGAAAGATATGTTAGATTCCGTCAACAAGGCTGACCTGAAAATGTTTCTGACAAGATACACTTATTATTTCTCTGAGGAAGTATCTGAATTTTGGAAGAACGCCATGCTGTCCTTAGATAAAAAACTCAATTTCTTGCTCTTTTAACTATGGGAAGAAAGAGCAACTCTTTTGAACTTTCTAATGATTCCATTGCTAAGAACATCAAGCTACCTAATGAAGGTGAAGCTCTGGAAGCAATCTCCTCTAGTCAGATCAACTCAGTTTGGGCTAGGATTCACAATGATAAAACCATGGACTTTAAGCCAAACTTCGACAAGAAAGACCTATCAAGCAATGCAATAATTAGGTTGTTAACCATTTTGAGAGAGATAATTAAACAACTGCAGATAATAAAGAAATATTTAATTAGGTTATTATGTTGTACACCAAGTAAAATATCAGGACTTTGAATTTTCACTTGGCTTCCACTATATTTTTTGAATCATTGCACTCCCACTGCAATATTTGAAAATCTCGTTGGAAAGATTTCGTAATGAGTGATAGAGTTCTTTAATAAATCCAGTGAGTTGCAACCCTTTAACGATATATGACTCATTAAATTTATTATAGTTGCAATCCTTGCTAGCATCGTCAAACATGCAATTTAATCGTTAGTTTAACTCATAGATCACGTGACCGAAACCCTTTAACGATATATATGTTGTGATCTATCTAAACTTGGGCCCTTCAGCTCATCAATCTAACAATTGAATTCCACCTTGCAACCCTCTGTCGATATAATGGGTGGAATTTGTTTCAATTGATAACATCAAATGCAATTAGAAAATTTAAATAAATGTCGTGATGCATAACCCCCACTTACTGGTAAGAAATCATGCACTTAGACATTAATTTAATTCCTCTATTTGATGGAGAGCTGGGACATCTAATTTTCTTTTATTCTAAATTCAATATTATTTCAATGGGAGAATTGTGCATTTAATTGGGCTCACTTTGCACATTATCCATTTATAACGTGCATACATGGATTATAAATAATAGAAAATGCCTAGCAATTCTATCACACATGCTTTCCATGGTGCGTAAAATATGTGTAGTATGTGTAAAATGTGTGTAGTGTGTAAAAATATATATAGTGTGTGTAAAATGTGTGTAGTGTGTGTGAAAATATGTGTAGTGTGTGTAAAATATGTGTAGTGTTTGTGAAATGTGTGTAGTGTGTGTAAAATGTGTGAAAATATATGTAGTGTGCGTAAAATGTGTGATGTAGGTGTGAAAATGTGTGCCATGTGTGTGAAAAGGTGTGTAGTGTGTGTGAGAATATGTGTAGCGTGTGTGAAAAAATATGTATAGTGTGTGTGAAAATATGTGTAGTGTGTGTTAAAAGTGTAAAAATGTGTGTTAAACTCTAGTTGGGTTCTATTTTGGGTGGACATTGGATCCATTCTGGGTCTCTATTGGGTCCACTCTGAGTCCAAGTTGGGTCCCCTTTGAGTCCAAATTAGGTCCAATTATAATGAAATTATTTTTTTATATAAGACCCAACCAGGACCCAACCTATATTGGACCCACCATGAACCCGATCCTGACCCGACCCACCAATTTGACACCCCTACTCCTTATATATATATATATATGTTCCTAGTTCAATAATACAAATCTCTCACAATTGACTTAACAAAAAAGAAAGAAGAAGAGAAAAAACTCTTTCCCCCCCCCCCACCCTCCAGTAGCCGTCGGCCTCTAGGAAGCCAAATGAGGTGGATTTTTCTTCAAGCTTCTTCCTGCATGATATCTGAAGGCAGGAGTTATACAACTGCTGCTACCCTGTAGATCAAGAATTTGATTCAACAATAAGGTTAGTAATCAGATGAAATTTGATTTCATTTTTTTTATCGTTTTCGTCTTTATTAAAATCATTAAAACCCAAAAGTGATCCGAATCCAGATATGTTTCCGTTTTCGCTATGCATGAACCAGGATTCACAACAGTGGTACCGGAGCCAACTTTATGGCTTTTAATGATTTTTCAATAGGAATATGTTGGAAATTTATGTTTATGATCAAAAATATTATTAGATTATGAATTTTCATGTGTAGATTTAATTTTTTGAAAGTTAATCTTTTGTTAGACAGTTGAGTGATTTATTTTTTGAACATAAATTAGATTTTTTTATTGGATATGAGCTTGAGAAAAATGGGCTAATAAGATTATTTGGGTCGATCTCATTCCCCACTTGTGAGTCTTGTCTCAAAGGTAAAATGACTAGGTCACCCTTTGGCATTTTGTACGGGCTAGTGAAGTCTTTGGTTTAATACATATTGACGTTTGTGGGCTTTTTGGTGAAATGGATCGTGGAGGTTTTCAATACTTTATAACATTTACTGACAACCACTCTAGGTATGGTCTTGTATATTTAATGAAGCATGAGTTTGAATCTATTGAAAGGTTCAAAGAATTCAAGGCTAGTTGAAAACCAAACTGGAAAAGTATCAAAACACTATGATCTGATCGAGGTGGAGAATACATGAGTGCCAAATTTGGTGAGTTCTTAATTGAACATGGAATTGTGTTACAATTAACTCCTCCTACGACTCCACAACTTAATGGGGTAGCCGAACGATGAAATAGAACACTATTGAATATGGTTTGATCGATGCTCAACTACATGGACCTTTCCATATCGTGTGGGGCCATGCATTGATTACAACAGCCCACATCTTGAACAGGTGTCCATCTTAATATGTTCCTAAAACTCCTTTTCAGATATGGAGTGGAAATACGTAAAGTCTTAAACACGTAAGGAAATGGGATGTCCTAGAAGACAAAGATGGAGAAATTTGAAGATAGATCTTTAAAAGATCGATTTGCTGATTTCCCAGAAGATTTCATATGATACCTCTTCTACCTGCATGATGATCAAAGAGTCATTATGGCACTATGTGCATACTTTCTCGAAGATGAGTTCGTTCGAGAAAGTGGTGCAGTAAGGAAGATTGTTCTGGAAGTACAAAAAAAAAATCCCTTTAGAGACCACTGTTGAAGAGACTCAAAATAAACCTATATGAAAAAGACAAAGATTACAGTAGCCCACATCTTGAACAGGTGTCCATTTAGGTATATCCCTAAAACTCCTTATCAGAGATGGAGTGGAAATACGCCAAGTCTTAAACATATAAGGAAATGAGATGTCCCAGAAGACAAAGATGGAGAAATTGGAAGATATATCTTTAAAAGGTCGATTCGTTGGTTTCCCAAAAGATTCCATGGGATACCTCTTCTACCTGCATGATGATCAAAGAGTCATTATAGCACTACATGCATACTTTCTCAAAGATGAATTCGTTCGAGAAGGTGGTGCAGGAAAGAAGATAGTTCTGGAAGAACAAAATGAAATCCCTTTAGAGACCACTATTCAAGAGACTCAAAATAAACCTATGTGTAAAAGACAAATATGGAGAAATTGGAATATAGATCTTTAAAAGGCTGATTCGTTGGTTTCCCAGAAGATTCCATGGGATACCTCTTCTACCTGCATGATGATCAAAGAGTTATTATGGCATTACATGCATACTTTCTCAAAGATGAGTTCGTTTGAGAAGGTGGTGTAGAAAGGAAGATTGATCTGGAAGAACAAAATGAAATCCCTTTAGAGACCATTGTTCAAGAACTCAAAATAAAACCTAACCAATCACAACCGCCATCCCGTAGATCGAGACGTCTTTATGATTTGGCCAAAGAGTTTTAAATTCATTCATTCATGACTGTATAGGATATTTAGTTCATTCACTTATGAGACAATAAATCTCATTTTGCCAATCCGTTAAGACTGCCACTTGCCCATCAAGTTGCACTTCGAGGTCAACCCCACTAACGGGTGAATTGGATCTAACTACTCTAATGACAGACTTGATGTCACAAGTATATCTTAAACTTGATTGCTCAGGTCTAAGGTTCACGCGTACCTATCACAACTTATCAGTTTCATCATTGACTGTTAGTGAGTGAAAACCCATGTGATGAAACCGATGCGAGTCATGTTCGAACACATCAGTCTAACTGAGATGTCTATGACATAAGTTCCCACTACCATTATCATAGTGTTTGACTGACACTTTCTCTATCAAAACTTACATCATATAAGTCTCTATTCTGTATTGATGTCCAGTCAATACTTTCTTCAACTTGCGAACCAAATTTAGATAATAAAGATCAAACTCTTCTAGTGCCAATCTTCCTAACCCATAGGAAGTAGAAGGTTTGCCTTATTATCAAGAACTTTATGTTGTTTATAAAAACCTTACAAACACCTATAAGAAAACAACAAGATAATGACTTATATTACGAAAAGATATTGTTTAGTTACAAATCAATGCCCTATAAATCTATCGTCTTTATGGAATTTCAGGGCATATACACTAACAAGTTTCTGGGTCCAAGGGTTGTGAAAAATCTCATCAATCCTCCCACAGTCAGTGGAGCGGCTAAGCCACTTTCTAAGCGTCAACTTATCATTTGGGGAGATTTGGAAGAAAAGGCTGAGCATCCAGCTAAAGCAGTAGTCGTGAAGCATTCTGCTGAAATAAAGAAGAGGGCTCCAAGAAAGCCCAAGGCTTCTAAAGTTCCATCTCCTATCCAGGATGATGATGAAGAACCTGATGAAGATCTGGAAGACCGCATTCCGCTTATTAAGCGAAGGAAACTGATTTCTATTATAAAGAATATAAATTTTGATGAAGAGACAACCGTTCCTGACGCGCCAGTCAAAGCATCAAAGCCTATTGAGAGGATTAATGTCAAAAAGATCTTCAAAAAGCCCTGAGGCTCAAATAAAGGGCCGTCAGTACCAGAACAGCCTGAGACTATAGAACTAAGTGTTCAGTGTCAAGAAACTGTTACTGTTGAGACAAGTTCTCAGGGTAAGTTTATTTCTTCCCATAGCCTTTTTTTCCCTACATCTGTAGAAGATCATTCTCTTATAGAGGATATATTTTGTGCTACAACTGTTATTTCAGATGTTGTTAAAGCACCTACCGATGTCTATCTGGATGTTGATTTAGAGGATGTGGTGGCAATAACCAAAGATGTTGAAGCAAAGGCACACTTTGAATCTCAGAGTGTTGTTGTGGAAGCTGAGAGACCTACTAGAAAAGGGGTCCAACCACCACAACCCAGACACTTTTTCAAACTGGATCCAGTCAAGACTATTGATCATTCAATCAATTACATACCACCAGTTCCAGAAGACGATTTTATTATCACATATTACAACAAAGGCAGATTTATTATTGCTGAGAATGAAATTGCCAGTCTAGTAGAGCGTGATAATCTGCTCTGTCAGATGATATTCAGCTAAGAGTTTACAGATGTTGAGCATGAATACTACATGGCCATTGCCAACGGCCAAGACATAAATCTTGTTCTTGCCTCCATTGCCATATATGAGAAGAGGAGATCTAAGAATACCTTTCTTACTGATGTCGAGCTTGCATATTACTTAGATATGTTGCATAGCAAGCCATCAGGTCTAGCTCCTAGGAATAAGAGGATTCAATTCAATGAGCGTCTCCCAGTTGAACATCTTAATCCTCCAGAAGAGTTATTAAATGAAGAGGGGTACTCACACTTAAGGTCTTAAATATCGGTTTCGGGGTAGATATCGGTGTAGTAAATTTATGGAAATTTCGATAGAGATTTCGGGGATATTCAAAATTTCGGGTTCAATTTTAAAGAAATCATGGAAATTTATAAAAATATTTGGAAATTTACAATAAAATTTTGGGTAACTTTAATTATCATTCTTATGTATCTTTTACATCAATAATATTCTATATGTAATATATGGATAGTGAATTTGTTAAATAATATCACTAAAAACTGTTGCAAAAAATATGAATAAATATAATTTGATAGTAAGATAATAACCAAATCTCATAGGAACTTCATTAAAATAAAATGTACTAAGATTTAAGTAAAAGCTACTACTCAATACCATATCGAGTTTCTAGGAGGATCGAAATCGCTATCACTAGTATCTGTCCTACCTCTACTTTCATATTGTAAGTGAAAATTATTAATTACATGTTCACAATATTCCGCTCATGACATGAAATGTTGGTAGTACTGTATATAATAATGATGATGATATACTTCTGGTGTTGAATCTTGAAAAACCTCAATGGGTACAACATACTCGACAGGAGTAGTATCATAAACCTGTGGCAAAAGATATGAGTAGGGTTGGTGTGACATTGTATCCACTGAGTATCCACTATGTGTCCAAAGTGGACACATATTATGTGAATTCGATCCATATTATGTGTATAAATATAATTTTCTAATTATATGATACTTAAAAAAAATAAAAAATATAACAAAAAATCGGCCGAGATTTCGGTTTCAGTAAATATTTTGGGAAATATTGGGTTTCGGCCGAAATTTCGATGAATATTTGACAAAAATATTTTCAATTTTGTGGAAATTTCGGGTTTCAGTCGAAATTTCGGGTTTCGGTCGAAATTTTGGAAGATATTCTGCAAAATTGGATCGAAGGTTCGATTTCACTGCGGAACCCCCCGAAATTCGAAATTTCGACCGAAATTTCGGTGTTTCGGTCGAGATTTTAGATCATGCTCGCACTATCTTGAAGCAGTGCATAGTGCTAAAAACCAAAATTCAGAGCACCCTCTCCGTTTGTGGAAGAACAAAAATGTGCATATCAGTGAACGTTTAGCGTCACTGAAGGATTGTGTCCAAGATAAAGCTGGCGACTTCTTCAGTAAAGTGTAGAACGCTGACTATCAGGTGGACCGATACCGTTTTGAAGTAATCCGGGATATTCATCACGAAGGAATCAAGGCCATCTTCAACGCTGGATGGAATTCTGCTTGAATGAAGAGGCATGAACTAAAGCGTATGTGGGCATCCGGTACTCCTTTCAGGATCCGGTGAATGCTCCGCACTTATTTGGCATAGGCATGCATAACAAGAAGTGTCAGTTTGCCAGGTATTGCTTTGCAAAACGTGAGATGCGAGTGGGTCCAATTGAAAATCTGCCAAGCGTCAGATGCTAAATTGAAACTTTTCTGTGACAAGCGTTATAACGCCTTGCAGATACTCCTCTCAACTTCTACAAGCGAGCGTCTACTAGTGGTCAATATCCAGTATCGGATCTCAATACCACTTCGAGTTACAAAGATGAAAATCTAAGGAAGCTGATTAAGCTATTGACTTCAGTGAAGCATTTCGATCGCATCTTCACCAATAATTTGCAAAAAATCAATGGATCTCTGATTAATCCATTCAAGAGTTACTCTCTTTTACCCTCAATCAACCAGGAGTTGAGCTAGCACAACAAATTTGTCATTTCTCTACTTGAGAGAAATCAAGAGATTGCTTAGGCTGCCTACCCATACCTTGAAGAGTACTACAGACTCTTTGTTATAGACGATGATCGGCCTCATCATCCGCCTAATTGTATTATTGCGTTCTCGATTAACTATCGCCCAGACTGCATATTTCTCATTCCTTAGGTGAAGTCTAGGCTGAATCCTGATCATGTTTTAGACATAATAGGTCCAATGTGGGCTAGAGCAGTTGATGCTTCTACCCGCACTTTTTTGGACTGCACTTGTATGCCAAAGCATCGACTCCTGGATTTGTTGAACAGTGCAGAAGATCATTTCTCTAGTCTCCATTGGGTAAATTAAACTTTTAATTTTATGATCTTAGACAGATCGAGTCCGAACCCGCGGAAGAAGCCCTTCCCATGCAAGAAAGAATTCAGGAAGCTCAGGAAACAGCTCAAAGCGTTCCCGTGGATACAGAACCTCAAGCGCCTACTGTGGCCACTATTCCAGAAACATCTGAGGTTGCTCCTATTCCTGAAGCTGGAGCTGAGCATGTGACTAAAGCAGTTAAAGCGTCTATTCCAACAACAAAGCTTTACGCTGACATTGTTGAAGTAGCAAATTTTGCTAAGGTGTTTGGTAATACGCAAAGCCAAATGTTTGACACAGCAAATCTTCTTTCACTTGAATCCTTGAATACCACCTCCAAATTTAAACTCAAGCCTGTTACTCAAACAGCTCTTTCGAGTGGTCAGGATTTTACTCCTTTGCTGAAAGATGAATTAGAAGAAGTGTGCGAACATGATAAAAATAGCGCCAATGCTCTTCACTAGATTCAAGAAGATCTACCAAAGATAGAATCACAGAATTGGGACACTCACATTGTCCATATGTGTGGTGCTGCTCAAGCTATTATTCAAGAAAGTCTCAAAGTGTTTACTGAAGTTTTAGACGCTAACACTGCAGCTATTTTGGAAATGAAAGAGCACTTCACCAAGCGCTGTGATGAACTCACAAGGACTCTTTCTCAGATTGCTAATCAGGTCAGAATCATTGCTGAACATATAATGAAGACTGATGATGGCAATAAGGGGGAAAAAGAGGAAGCAACCTAGTTCAAGACCTACAACATCTTCTCCATCCAAGCGCCATGAACTTGGGCCTGCGCAGAGTCAGAATATTCCTCTTCCTACTCCAAGTGAGATTTTTCCTCCCCCTCCTCCACTCAATATAGAGTCCAGATATTCAGAACTTTATAACTTACGCCTGGATGTCGCGCAATCCACGCTCAGACGTGACGCTGGGAAGGATAAATCGTCGATTGCTTTTGGTGGAGATGACTGCAATTTCTTGTGGAGAAGGTGGTGGAGACGATTGGAGTGGTGTGTGAGCCAATTTTAACAAAGAGTGAGCTATTAAAAGATGGGTTTTTGAGAATTTGAAAATATTGGGCTTTTGGGTTCTCTCTGTGACAGAGTTCAAACGTTTTGAATCTGACGAGTCAACCCTAAAGTCTGAGCTTTTATAAAAAAAAATTGAAATTGGGCTCCATGTTTGAATGTTGAGAATCTGCACATTTGGACATGATAACAGGATTATGTCTGAATGTAAAAGGGCCCACGTTCGAACGTTGAATGCTAAATATTTTAAGAAAAAAAAAACTTTTGTTCAAAAAGGTTCGCCACACTCCCAACCATAAACTGGATGATGTCATAACATGCCTCAGATCTTCTATCTATACAAACACAAAAGACAGAATCAAAAGTCAAAAAACAACAAATAAAGAAAAACAAAACAAAAAAGAAAACGAAGGCAAATGCAAAAATAAAAGATGCTTGGGTTGCCTCCCAAGAAGTGCACATTCAAAGTCAATAGCTTGACTTTTTAGAGTTGATTTAGGGTGATTCACAACGTGGACTGCATGACTCATCCACCTTTTTGTCAATTTCCAAAATGAGCTGAGTTCCAATACCGATTGTGGGTAATGATTTTGCAGTATCAATTAGACAGTTCCCTAACAATCTCTTTTTAAATTCCTTGTGGCTCATTTCTTGAGGATCATCTGAAGTATATTCCTGCAATTTCTCAATACTCAAAGAATTAACTGTATCTAATTGCAAATAATGCAGATAAGCACATATATGACGTTTTTCTTTGAACGCATTAATACTTACTCTTTTTTGCCCCATATTTAGGACTAACTTAACATTTACCTTGTCAATTGTGGCCTTACCATTGAATAGTAAGGTTTCCCTAGGATCATAGGTGCTTTACTGATATCGTCCATCTCACAGGTCACATAATCAACTGGGAAGTGATACTTGTCGATCTTCACTAGCACATTCTCGACAACTCCCTTCAAGTGTTTTAAAGATTCGTCTTCGACTTTGAACGTCACTACTTGGCTTTAGTTCGTCAAATCCCAATTTTTTTAACCATGTGTAAGGAAGGAGATTATTTATGCTTTCCTCATCCAGAATGACACGATCAAATTTTGTTTCTCCTATGGTGCATGGGATAGATAACGTTCCTGAGTCTTTGTACTGTATTGACAGATCCACGGTAGTAATTACCAGGCAAACTTCTTCTAGATAGCTCGTATTCTTTTCTTCCCACGATCGTTTGTTCATTAAAATGTCCCTGGACAGCTTAGAGATACATTGCATCTGTAAAATAGACTCGACAAGGGGTTCATTAACTTTCATCTTCTGTAAATTATCTAAGACTTGATCAAATTTACTCTTTTTAGGCCTAAAGGAAATGGTAAACGAAATTTAGGGGGTGGAGAAAAAGTAGAAAGAGATTTTTCAAAATTAGGGTTGGCTGTTAAGGGCATCCGGTCATAAGGGGTTACTACGTTTTCGAACATTGTGTGACGCACATTCGAATGTCCTTACTGAAACGTTAAGATTTTGTTAACAGTGGCTCATCGATTTTTAATAAATTCATGCATGCTCAAACGTTGAGTGGTGCACGTTCGGACGTCAATTCCTGGACGTGAATTTCTGGACTTCCTGCCTTTTCTTCTTTTCTCTCCTCATGTGTTGCACCAATATACAATTGTCCCTCTGCTTCTTTTTCATCCCTTGTTGATACTACCTCGGGTACTTTGTCATGGATATTACTCGACAAACTCTCAATTTGTAGCCTTGTCTTTCTCAATTCTTGATAGAATTCTGGAAATCCTCATAAGTGTAATCGGGTTTTGCAGCTGGAACAAAACTCTATGTCTGATTTTGTTGTGGGATGACGTCAACCATTATCGGCGCGGTAATTGGCATAGGTGTTGGTGATACATCCCTAGGACACAGTGGAACTACTAACGGTTTCATATCTCGGATAGTGTTTTGTAACCAGATGATTTTTCTTTTAGCAATAAACTATGAAATTTTGCCGCTATTGTTGGAATCCTAAAAAAGAACAATAAAAAATTAAGACTTGCAATTAAATCAAAAATTAAAATAAAAAAATCCTTGGCAACGGCGCTAAAACCTTGATGCACGAAAATCCATTCGTGATTTTAACAACACGAGGACTGATCGTGTGTACTAATAAAGTGGACAATTAAGTCCGGGATGTCGAACCACAGAGATTTGTATTCTAGTTTTATGGAGAATTAATGCAAGTATAACTTAAGATTTTAAAGATATAAAAATAATATAATTAACTAAACATAATTTAACTAAGATGTTAAAAGCAATGATGAGAGAAGCGATTAAGACACATACATCAACACAGTTTTACTTGCTTCATATATGATTGTTATTTTCTTCAAGTTATTAGACTACAATGCTAAGGTGAAAAATTCCTTAAGATTATTATCAATCTGATCCCTCGCTCATGACAACCTACACTAGATTGGGTGTGGCAATCTCTCTTGCATGCATTACAAACTAGAATTTTCCCTGAATAAATCCGATTTTTCCCAAATAAATCCGGCTAACAGCGTCTGAAGTATGTAGCTATTCCTAGCATCAACTAACCTAGAAGATATTATGATTTCTTTTGCACCCTAATTCACTTTCTCCCGAACAGGTAAACTAGGCAATTAATTAAAACCTATGGTAGCTAATCACATGAATGTAATAAAAGCACAAAAATCATTATACATTGCAATCATAGAAGTAACTTGAATCAAACAACTCTCATAAATTATTCAAGATCAATCCGGCCTTTGTATGGTCTTAATCTAAGAATTTAGTTCATGACTATAAAAGAAAAGATACAAAGAACTAGATAAATATTCACGGACAAACAAATCTATCTAAATCTACGAAACTCCTCTTGTAGAAGATG
Source organism: Buddleja alternifolia (assembly GCA_019426215.1). NCBI lineage: Eukaryota > Viridiplantae > Streptophyta > Magnoliopsida > Lamiales > Scrophulariaceae > Buddleja > Buddleja alternifolia. Next base: position 39,454,137 of record CM033390.1, on the reverse strand, counting down.
ATCTCCTTCCTTCTTCTTTCTCTTCAAAACTTATGTAATCCTGATCCAAAAGTATCCAAGACTATGGAAGAATTAAACCCTAACCCTAGAACGTGTATATAGCTCTCCTCTAACATAATACTTGACATCTTTCACTCCACACCTTTCTTTTCCAACTGCATCTAATATTTATAGATATAATTTTGGAAGAGTCCTTTTAGGTTTATAGTTGGAAATTTCCAAAATTGTCTTACCAAAATCCACATCCGTACATAATGTATCCCAGCGTCTGTGCGTAAGTCATTCTCACATTCGTGCATACTTCTTATCCACTTTTGGATATTGCGATCTCCTCACGTTCGTGCGTAACTCCTGCTTGCGTTCGTACGTAAGACTCTGATTTCTTAGTTTTTCATTGAATATGTACTTTATTCCCTTATTTTCCTCAATTGTGATGATTTATACCTAAACTCAAATATCAAACTGATTACACGCATTTGTGCATAAATTTCTCATAATCAAGCCTAATTCTGAATATATGGGATTAAATTATATAAATTTCAACCCTATCAGGTGTCCTTATATGCATTAAAATTTTGAAGTAAAGACTCTACATAGTGAGACCTTGATAGAACAATTCCCTCATCAAACTTAGAGATTTTGATCCCTAGTATAACGCCAGCTCTGCCCATATCTTTCATGTTGAAATGTCTTTTCAACATGCCTTTAGTATTTATGATTATGTCATGATTACTTCCCATAATTAACATGTCCTCTACATAAAGACTCACGATGACATATTTATTTTGTGTGCGTTTTATGTAGACACACTTGTCGTCGTGTTGTCAAACTTTTCATGCCATTGTTTCGGCACTTGTTTAAGTCCATATAACGACTTAACAATTTTACGTACTTTCTTTTCTTGCCCAAGAGCAATGTACCCCTCGGGTTATTCCATATAGACTTCCTCTTCTAACTCTCCATTTAGGAACGCAATTTTAATATCCATTTGATGTATCTCAAAGTTGTGCAGAGCAATAATCGCAATGAGTACTCTTATGGATGTTATTTGCGATATAAGAGAGTAAGTATCAAAATAATCAAGGCCTTCAGTTTGTCTGTATCCTTTTTCTACCAAACAAGCCTTATATTTATCGATACTTCTATCAACCTTATATATACATTTCAGAATCCACTTACAACTTAATGGTTTACTACCTTTTGGGAGACCTACTAACTCCCAGGTGTGATTATGCACAATTAACTAAATTTTGCTATCAATAGCTTCTTTCCAGAGTGGCGCGTCTGGACTTGATAAAGCTTCTTTAATAGTTCTTGATTCGTTTTTGGTCATTAGGTTAGAAATCAGGACTAAACGATTTAGCAACCTTTGTTCTTTTACTACGACGTGGTTCTTCATCTATTTTATTATTATCACTCGTAGATTCATGAGGTCTTTTGGAAGAACTCGTCTCACTTCTTTCCTTACATGGAAAGATGTCCTTGAAAAAGACAATATTTTTTATTCCATGATTGTTCTTTCGTGGATATAGAAAATGCCTGACTTATACACGAGAAACCTATGGGCACTACTGTTAAGTGCATAACCAATAAATATGCGATCAGTAGTTTTAGGCCCTATTTTCACTTGTTTGGGCTTAGTTACTTCTACCTTTGCCAAACACCTCCATACTTTTAAATATCGGTATGAAGATTTGGAACCTTTCCACATCTCGTATGGAGTTTCACTCCTATTTCTATGTGGAATTTTGTTTAGAATATAGTTTTCCGAAAGAATTGCTTCCTCCCATATATTCAGAGGTAAACCCCAGTTGATGAGCAACTCATTCATTATCTCCTTGAGAATATGATTTTTGCGTTCAACAACTCCATTAGATTGAGGTGAATATGGTGTCGTGGTTAGATGAATTATTCCATGATTAGAACAAAAGTCCTCAAACGGTGCACCATATTCTCCACCTCTATCACTAGGGATAAATTTTATCCATTTGTCTAGTTGATTTTCAATTTCAGTCTCATAATGAGTGAAAGCTTCTAATGCTTCGTCATTACTTTTAAGTAAGTCGACAAAGCACTATCTTTTGCAATCATCAATGAATGTAATAAAGTAATTCTTTTCCAACTCTAGTTTGCACAAACTTTAAGTCACTAATATCATTGTGAATAAGTTTTAGAGGTGCGGTGTTCCTTACATCAATTGTATGAAATGATGTTTTGACTAACTTTGCTTCAACACAAATTTTGCATTTATGTTGATCGTTCATTTGAAAAGATGGTAATAAATTCAACTTGGCAAGTCTTTTTATAGTATTAAAATTAACATGTCCTAGTCTAACATGCCACAAATTGGAATACTCCAGCAAGTAAGAAGAATCATTCTTTTAAGGTCACGAATGACCGTCATTACATTCATTTTAAAAAGGCATTTATCAAGATAACATTTTCCTTCAAAATGGCCACTTTTAGTGAATGCTACTCTATTAGATTCAAAAGTTGACTTAAACCCTATCTTAAATAATGCAACTCCCGAGATTAAATTCTTGCAAACATTCGGTGATAGGAAAGCCTAGTGTGGCTTGAGCCCCGAGGGATAATCGATGGACATAGCGGAAGAGAAAAACAATAATTTTTCATAAAATATAATCGATATCCCCTAAACAAGGGCTAGGTTGACATGGAAAGATCGGATTTAACGAAAACTAACAAAGGGGTTTTTTTTGTTCGTTTTCGTGTGTTTACCTCTTTAACGAAATTTCAGCAACTATTCTTTCGGATTACGTCTTCTTCGAATGGATCTCTTTCAAAATATATCCTCGATATATGGTTTGCTCCAGTGCTCCAAATGTCGCGTCTCTACGATGTATCCACACCTTAGTTCGTACCCTTGATAATCTTTGTTAGTGCTAGCAAGGAGAATATCGAACACTTGGCTTATAGAAATTAAAGGGTATGAATTATTTCTCTTAGTTCTCCATACTCAACGCATGAGTTAGAAGAATACTATGAAAGAGGTTGAAGAGTGAATGGAAGAAAGAATAACTCACAAGACAAACTTGTGACTAATGAAATTAATTAATTCCTCTATTAAATTAATATCTATACTATTTATTAAAAAAAGGGGATTTACAGACTCAAATCGACAGTTTCTTACACCATGCTACACCAATTTTTCATGTGCCTCAAATACCCCTTTCTAGACTCTTCTGCAAAATTCTAAACAACAAATACAACACAATAACAGTTGATTCTACTTGACAAAAACCACCATTAAGTGATGGGGGGGGGGGAGTTAAGGAAAAGACCCTCCAACCTATTAATAAGCATTTTCAATCAAAGTTTACTTACATAGCCCCGCAAAAACAAAAAAAAGCGCCCAACAGTGCACATCAATGCACATCACAAAACATTAAAACCCTCAACTAGGACCATATTCATAATTAAAAGAGCTTCTTAGTAAATCCATCTAAACACCTTTTTAAACCATACGGAATCCATATTATCCAACGACCATTGTCAAACATGAGTAATAACCACATTCATCTTCACTTTGCTTTTACTAGCAATAACTTCAACAATCTCAAACTCACAAGTGTCCCCTGATTTGATTTTGTGAGCTCTCGCAAAATTTGGCCATACAGTGGACATAGCCAAAGTACCCGGCCTCGAATCATCCACCCTGTTGAACCATTTCAACTCAACCGAGTACTTTGTAGTACCAACAACTGGGATAATCAACTTTGCCTTCATGAGAGACGACAACTTAAAACTCATTTTGGCTTCAGCAGGTACACTCTGAAAAAATGAAATATACTGGTCAACAATAATGTAGTTAGGTTTGAAAATTGGAACAATAGAGATATCATATAAAAATACATACCACTGGTGCTATTCTCTCATACTTATAATCATATCCCCCTGAGTTCGGAACGGTGACCTTGTATCATTTTCGGGATGGGCCAGCAGATGAGGAAGGTCCACAGTTGTGTGGTGATGGGGTGTAGTCTGGAATGTCCTCATCTCCATCTTCATCTAAGGGTACACATGTGACAAAATTACAGTTCAATGTCATGTTAATGAATGGAGTTTTTGTGATGGCACGTATAAGTGACAACTTGCTATTAATTACCTTTTGGCTTCCTAAAACATGTTTTATACTCACTATTAATTACCAAAACTACTTTCTAGACAACTTACCAAGCATGGTATGGTTGACACCAGATGGTATAACGAACTCTATGTCATAGTCTTTCTCCATTCCAGTTAGATCACAAACAATAACAGACCAAATGAAACGAGCATTGCTACAAATCATAGTCTTTTCAGAAAAAAGAAACAACAACAAATAACCAAATGATAGCTTATGCTCTGCCACAAATCTTGCCCATTTTGGACCACCCAGAAAGTAATCATTGTCTCTCTTCAGAAGGGGAAACTTGTAAGCCCCAATTTGAGTGTGCAGTGTAAACTGTTCATCCCTATTTAGCCTTGCCCTACGTTTCAGACTCGGAGGCAACATCTGGATTGTAACTATCCATAAAAAGTACATTAATAAAACTCACTGTAAGTTAAAGTGTAAAACTAATTACAACCCGAAAACCGGGCTCTATTGCCATTTCTTTGTCCCAAACAGGTTCAATCAGTGGCTTCTAGAAATTAAGGCTAGAGTTGTCTTTACCACGAGCCATAATTTTCCTTTTGGATGCAAATAATAGAACAACCATATTAATAATGGATGCTTTATCAAAATATAAACAGTTAGTAACACACCACAACAACACTGAAAATGGTAAATTCTCAAATATTCACACAGCCTTGCAAATATTCAATACATTCAACGTCAATTCAGTTACAATTTCCAAATGTTGTTCATAACAACCTTCCTAAGACAAATGAAAACAACAATACAAAAAAGGCAAAAATAAAAACCGTAGAAACACCACAACAATACAATAGAAAGGTTTGCACCGGAGTCAAGGCCATGTCTACTAATCGCTTCAACGAATTGGCACTACACACGTCACATTTTGAAACATCTTTAAAGCATGAATGATTGTCCACATTAGGTGACTTAGGATTGACTTGAGAAAAAGAGTTTGAGTTTTCGGATGCATTCACAGACTGGGCACAAGACCGAGGGACAGTAGTCGTGGAGTAAGATGTCAATGAGGATCCATATTGAGTATTGTTTTTTGGGCAAAAGCTTGTTGATTATTTAGATGGCATCCAAATCTGATTCAAAAGGAATGGGGGCCTGAGATGTGGTGCATCATCTTCATGATACTTATCACACCACATGAAGCACTCATCATACTTTTTCCACAAAGGACAACAATAGAAGCACCGGCCTAGATGCTCAGATTGAGGGCCAGCATAAATTATGAGCATGCGCCCTGCTCCACAAAGACATTGCGGAGGCCATTTTTGTTCCACAACCTATTTTAATGTATTTCAATTTTTTAACCATCAGAAAATTCCGTATCATAACTAATTGGACACCATAAGCAATAAGCAAAACAATTTCGACAAACTATGAAAGTACATAAATGTGATTAACCATAATATAAATAAGTAGCATAAAGAAATTGAAATATGCATGACTAAAACACTTATTAAAACCTGTTTTAAAACCAACCTAACCTTAGTACACATGCATAATGAATTTATTAAATTGGAAACAACAACAAATAAACAAATGATGAATTATCGTTAAATTCATCATAACTAATATAACACAAAGAAACACCTATTAAAAACTGTTTTACAACCAACCTAACCTCAGTTTCAAAACCAACCTAACACATTTTAAACCCTGTTTTTACACAAACACAGATTCATACACATTATATTGAACAAAAAATATTCACAACAAGCTTCATAATCACAATATTGATTCTTTTTCACGAAATACATTACCTAACCACAAATCTACACACACAGTTTCATAGCCAAGGTAGATGAACCAAATATTTCATAAAAATTATAACATAGCACATAATATTGAAAAATAAACACACTTCATACACATGAACACAACCTTAAGTTATATTTCTTCATAAGATTGGTCTTTTTCCTACGGGTGAGTAAAATAACATAAAATCGAATTGGAAACTAAAATCAAGCCATAATATTAAATATGCAATGGGTAAGAATCAAACCTAAGTCACGAACATAGAAGAGATTTACGTTGCCGAGTTCGAAGCCCAATTCGCAATATACAAGAGTAAAAAATAACGTGCATAAAAACAAAAATTGTTAATTAAACTTCATCAATCGAGGAAGAATAAGCAAAATAGACTCAAAACATCATCTTAGTGCTTACCTTGCAGTTGGATTTCGGAATGAGAAGTTGAAGAGGTACCATTCCACTCGAATGGCCGGTGTATTTGGGAGTGAAGAAGAGAGACGTTTTCTTTTTTTTCCTCCCAAATAAGGGTTTGGTTCAAAAAACTGAGATAGAGGGCAAGATTACCAATGAAAACAGAGGGGCAAAGTTGGTAAAGGATTAAATATAGAGGGCCAATTATGTCACTTTGCATTTAATGTGTTGTCCAATCAAACCAACCAAACCAGGCAGCCTTTAATATTTTCACCTAATACTTGGTTGATTTTTTGGAACCAAACAAAGGAAAGTCACTCTATTCTTTTAGCCATTCAAGTAGCACACAGTAGCAACTTGTAATCGAGGATTCCAACCAAACAAGCCATATGAGTATAAGCCCTTCACTGACATATCCCGATCGAGTGAGAGTCATGGAATATGTCAAACTCACAGGACTCGATGCTATGCTAAGAATCATAGTAACATGAGATTACAGAACTACCCTCCATGTCAAACAAGAGTTAGTTCATGAGCTCTGGACAGAGACTTTAATCTCATTTACCCATGATCGCATAGGATACTTCTCGTTTACTTTCGAGATAGTGAATTCCATTTTGCTAACCAGTTAAGACTGCTACTTTCCCATCAAGCCGTACTTCGAGGTCGACCCCACCAATGAGTGAATTGCATCTAACTACTATAATGATAGACTTGATGTCACAAGCACATCTTCAACTTGATTACTCAGGTCAAAGGCTCACACATACTATCATAATCAGTAATCCGATCATTGACAATCACTGAGTAAAAAACCCATGTGATCGAACTACTACGAGCCGTGTTCGAATACACTAATCCAATCTAATCAATGTATCCATTACACAAACTCCTACTATCCCATAGTGTTAGAGTGACACTCCTTGTCAGAGCATGTGTCATACGAGTCCACACGAATCTCAATGCCCAATTGAGATTCTCCGACTTGCAAACCATTTAAGTGATCAAGTATAAAACCCTTCCAGTGCCCATTTCCTTAACTACTATAAGGAGTGCGAAGGTTTGCTTTGACTCACAGGGACTAGTTGTTCATTTAAGACTTATAGATGCCATTAAGTATTATATGAACAACTTACTAATGCCTTTATATTATTTATAGGTTGTACAATATAAACTTGTGCCCTATTCTCTAAGTCCTCATTGGCATCGAGGGCACAATCCCAACAATCTCCCACTTAAACTCTATGCCAATCGCTATGGTATCCAATACCCATCTTATAAGATGTTGCTCTAGCACCACCTATGATAGTGGCCCAGTGAGTGGGTCAGCCGTGTTACCGGCTGAGGTTAATTTTCTGCAAGGCTATATGACCTTTTCCAACGATCTATCAAAAGATGTTGTATCTCTCAACATTGTTTCTGGATTTGTGAGACCTCGGTTCCCTAGTGTTGGTCCCAAGTGGCATACGAAAGGGTCTAGAAGGGGGGGGGGTTGAATAGACCCTGAAGTCTTTTTCGACTTCAAAAAGTTTCGTACTAAAAGATTTTTGGACGCTTGAAAAGATAGACGCTTGAAGTGTCTGACGCTTGACTTAAGCGTTCACTTAAAAAATATTGGCGCTTTGGCGAAGCGTCTGATGAAGACTATTTTTTTTGGAAGTTAACTCAGACTTCAAGATTTGAATACTTTGACCAAGTAGGTTAAGCGTTCAGTTCTTTAATCAGTGTTAGCACAGCGAAATGATTTTTGGAGTCTTCTCTTTGAAAGCTTTAACGTCACAAGAGGTTTCTTAGTTGCTTAGCTTTTGATTGTGTTTTACTTAATCAATTTATGCAATGATATGATAGCTAAAAGAAATGACTGAAAAGTAAATGACACAATATTTGTAAGGTTCGTTGGGTGGTGTAATCCTAACTACGTCCTTCTTCTCCTCGAACACTTGGAGGCAATCCACTAAAATGATTCTCAAAGAATCACACAGAATCTTCTACAAATTAGGGAGAGATGGATGTCGATGACTTGAGCTCCTTGATCACACAGATTTCTACTCCAAATCACTTCAATCCCCTTGCTTCTTTCACCCAGAAATATGGCAAGTATCCAACTTCGACTTCACACAGATCGCGAGGCTTGGATAGGATTTTTCTAAAAAGGTTTGTTTGATTTTGATGAAGTTCAAACAATTGGAATATCTCAGTAGTAGTGTAGTTTCTTCAAAAAGAATGTTTGAGATATTGGGTTGACTGTCTCAGGATTTGATGAAAAGTAAAGAGAATATTTTCTTGAGTATTCTGGCTTTTCTGAGAGTTTAAGGAATGAGACTTCAATGCAACAGCAATTTGGCTTGATAATTGTTCTCTGTTTGGCTTGTTGTTGAAGTTCTATTTACAGGCATTCTTGGAAAAAGTGTCCGTTTGACACATGCAAGGGCGCGTGTCTCTCACTTTCGCGAGTGAACAACTTTTGTCTTTTTTTCTGAAAATCTGCTGCACAAAAGTTGGTGATGCAGTCTTTGAATTGTTGACAGTCCAATAGGGTGGCTTCTCCGTACGTCTGAAAGTGCTTATCACATTTAATGCTATTATCAGCATTTAATGCATTTGAATTAAATGCCCGTTGGCATTTAATGCACTGAGAATATTTGCATTAAACTCCTTTCAATCTGACGCTTCAGGAGAATGTTTGTCATTTGATAGACGCTTCATTCATGAGATGAAAGTTCCATTTAATCTGGAGGATTATTTAATGTTTAGACGCTTGGAAAAGTCTTTAGACTTTATTTAGAAGAGTAGACGCTTGAGACTTCAGTCTTCGTTACTTGACACCTCACTCAGAACATGCCAGGCGCTTAGAGTGAACTTCTTCAAACTTCATTCACTATTGATTTCTTGGATGCTTGGAGTCTTCAGATTTCGCAGCCTTGATAAGCTCACTAAGAAAGTATCAAACGCTTAATCTAACCGACTTCTTGATCTAAGAGTGTCAAAAGTAAAAGATAAATAAAGCCTATACACTTCTAATGTTCAAATGCTTACACAAGTATCTATGAAATTTAAGCATACATAACTTTGGGGTCTAACAAGATTCCTAATTGTCATCATCAAAACATCTAACATGAAATTCCTAACACCTAGCATGTGCATAAGCTCCCCTTTGTCACAGTAAAGTGATAGTCCAAGCTGCACGCCAGGGACCTATAGAAGTTCCACCACAAACTTCAGATCCAAGCAGTTTTCTTGACAGGCTCCAAGGCATTTTCTTATTCATTCTCAGTAGTAGAGTACTTCACTAGGACCTCTTTAAAGTTACTACTCCACATTTGAGGTTGAATACAAACCCAAAGTGGAATTATAGTCATCTTGATCAGACTCCAAGTCTGATTAAGTATAACCTTCCACTCTCAGTTCTCCATGGGCATAGAAGACAAGTATATCTTAACTTCTTTTCAAGTACTTCATGATATATTTTATGTCTATCCATTGCTCTTTCTCATAGGCAAGAGCCCTTTCTCAGATCTTCTATCTTAAATTGCTTTAGGGTTTATTCTAAGCAATTGGGAGAGCCCCATCATTCTTTTCGTCCTATCTCCTTAGATGCAAATTATAAGAATACAAGTGGCTTCTCCTAAGTCTTTTCATGGAGAATATGCTCGATGTTTATGTCTTAATCCAAGTCAATGAGCCCACATCATATCCAATAAGTAGAGCACTCTCTACATATAGTACCAGAAATGATACCTCGCTCCCACTGGCCTTTTGCACACACATGGTTCCTCTTCATTTTTGATGATATCATAATTCCAATTATGTCATAAAAGTGAAGATTCCAAATACAAGAGGTCCGCTTAAATCCACAAGTGAATTTATACAGCACATAGACCTTATGAGATTCGGCCTCAGATGTGAAACCCTTAGACTGTTCCATATGGATGTCCTCCTTGAGGAATCCATTTATGAACGAGTCTTCACATCCATGTGCCAAATTTTCATAAGCTTGGTGTGTTACCATCGAAAGTAAGATTCTAGTGGATTTGATTATAGTTGTGGCAAAGGGGCATCTTCATAGTCAATGCCCTTCTTTTGACTACACTCTTTCGCCATCAGCCTGGCCTTGCCATTCAAATCAATCTTTCTCTTGTAGATGCACTAGCCTATGATGAGTAACTAGAGTCTAGGATTGATTCAAAGACATCTAATCCATCTTCACTTTCATAACCTTACACCTTCTCGTAGAGTCCATATCCACTATCAATTTGTCATGCGTAGAGGGATAGTATCCATGGTTTGTCTTTGCTATAGCATACAACTTATGCTTTCCTTGTAGCAGACAACCATCTATCTTAGGCGACTGAGATACTCTACCAGACCAACTCATTAATGGTTGTGTTATAATGGGCTTGGTGAGGGTTTCTTGAATAGTAGTCTCCTAAGGAATTTTGTTTTGTTCTTATAGAACAAACTTTCTACCTACTTCAATTTCTCGTATGATGTTGCCTTCGGGAAAGTAGACTCTAAGGCCATAATGATCCCTTGACCATTATGTAGGTAAAAAGAGTTCTCCCACTAAATCCTTAGGATAACTAACAAAACGTCTTTTTAAGGACTTAGCCTCCAAATTCTTTACCTACATCTTATCTACGTAGGTTGAGAGTTACCATACCATCACGTGTTTAAGATTAGGCTTCCGCTTGCGCCACTGCTAATATGGTGCTTTAGGAATGAATTTGGAGGGACATTTGTTCAAGATATACCTATGAGCAACGCATGACTCACTATGAATTTTGGGCAATTCCATGTAGCTTAGCATAGAATAAGTCATGTCTAACAATGCCTCGTTCTTGCGTACTACTTCCCTATTCAATTGTAGAGTCGCTGGAAGTGTCAGCTGTGAAACTATGCTACGTTCTCATAAGAACGGGTCGAATTAGGCAATCGTATACTTGACATTACAATCCAATTGTAGTGTCCTAATATGATACCATATTTTCAACCATAGACGTCAGTATGAACCAAACTTTACATCTTGAGTGGATCTTTAATATTTTCCCTGTGAAGGGCGATTTGGTCATCCTATCCTTGATATGAGATTCTTAAGTTTGGATAGGGATCCAATCTCAATGGGCTTTTACCCCCTTATTTTTCCTAATTCATGAATCTTATGTTTTTAAGGCATAACCTAATCTTAGGTGCCAAACAATTTCTCTAGTTTGTCTCTGGCATACTACGCTCTTTAGTATATATGTTCACAGTACACTAATTCCGAACTTTTAAATTGTGTTAACAATTATTAGTAAGGATGCATTGTTCCTACATTTATTTCCAAAATGAATGTCAGGTAAGTTATTACCAAACTTAAAGAAAAATCATTTCTTGACCGAGTCAGGAAAGGATAACCTTCTTAGTACCATTTGGAAAAACTAATCAATCATCCAACACTATAAAAAATATCCGGAATATTTAAAAGAACAAAGTTGGATCCTATGTAGATACCCATGACACAATGTATGGTTCCACCATAAATCAACTCTCATTCTTCCAGCTTTTCACTTCTTTCTGATTCTTCAATCACGAGCACTAACTCTAGAATGAAGAATATAAGAAGCTGAGAAAATCGGTTATAGAACATTAGTTTTAAAAACACATAGTTCTATATCTGGTGCGCCTCATATAATAGCTCTACTCGTCGTCCCATACTTAGACTTGAGTAATGTTTTCTTCAAGCATATAGTTCAACTACTCTAAACTGAGGACCATCCTCAATTTTTTCAAGTCATTTGATTTAGTTAGGCCAGTTCGGACAAAATCTCGAGCATTTTAACTAAATGGGTTTCTAACCTAAGAGAAATATAAAATAAAACAGAAATAAACCAGGATATCAATTAAGTGTTTATGTTGTACACAAGTAAAAATTAGGACTTTAATTTTACTTGGCTCCCACTACATTATTCAAAACATTGCACTCCCACTGCAATTTTCAGAAATCTCGATGGATAAATTTCTTAGTGAGTGATTGAGTTCTTTAAATGGTTAAGTGGGTTGCAACCCTTTAACGATATTTGACCCACTAACCTTTTAAAGTGTTGTCTAACACCAGTCTATCCAATAGATGATTCAATCTCTTTTCCCATAATTCATTAAACCGCAACCCTTTAACGATATATAAGCTTGTGAACTATTTATGAGTTCATTCCCACTAACTCCTCATAATCTAACATTTTAATTTTACCTTGCAACCCTTTAACGATATTTGGGGTGAAATATGCTTCGATTAAGGCATTTAATGCACTTAATGAAATTTTAGAATTGAGTCTTAATATATGACCCCCACTCATGGGAAGATGACATATATTATATTCAATTCTTAATCTCATTAAGCTTACTGGAGGGAGAGGACGCCCAGCGCCATTTACTAACTCAGTATTATTTAATTGAGAGAATTTAAGTATTAAATAAAATCTCACAAAGCATATTAACATTTAACCTCCAACATTTTAACATGCATATAAAGCGTAGAAAAAACTTAGCAATTCTACTATCACACATTTTCATGGACTATCTAGATCGGCCCAAACCAATGGGCTAATCAACATGTAAATATTTTAAGCATGCATCATTAACATAAAAAAAGAAATCCTAAGTCCATGAAAAGTGCATCCATCAACATTGCCATAAAGAGGATAGATTTATAGGGCATAAACATTGTAACTAAACTATGGTTTTTCTATTAATATAAGGCGGTTGGTTGTTGTTTTCTTATAGGCATTTATAAGGTGTGAATAAACAACGTAAAGTCCTTGATGACGAGGCGAACCTTCTACCTCCTATGGGATAGGAGGAAAGGCACTAGAATGGTTTGACCCTTGACATCTAAAAGGGTTCGCAAGTCTAAGAAATATTGATTGGGCATCAATAGTGAATAAAGACTTGTATGATATAAGTTTCGACAGAGAAAGTGCCAGTCGTACACTATGGAAATGGTAGTGGGAACTTATATCATAGACGTGTCAGTTGGACTGATATGTTCGAACACGGCTCGCATCAGTTCATCGCATGGGTATTCACTCATTGACAGTCAATGATGAAACTGATAAGTAGTGATAGGTACGTGTGAACTTCTGACCAGAGAAATCGAGTTGAAGATGTACTTGTGACATCAAGTCTGTCATTAGAGTAGTTAGATTCAAATCACCTGTTGGTGGAATCGACCTCGAAGTGCGACTTGATGGGCAAGTAGCATTGTTAACTGATTTGCAATATGGAATTTATTCTCTCATAAGTGAATGAGTAAAATATCCTATGCGATCATGAATAAGTGAGGATGAAAGTCTTTGGCCAAAGCATTTAAATACCTCGACTTATTATGAGCTTAGGCATATGGTCAAGTTATATGAGTTTGACTTTAAACCATGACTCTTACTTGACTGGGATATAAGAATAAAAGGTTTATACACGTACGGTATTCACGGCGTAAAGGTTTGGAATGATCCTATTCATTCGTTCTCAATTGGGTTACGGTGTGAGCCACGAGACTGGCTAGGTGTCACTCACACCCCTTTGGATTCCTCCCAATTGCCTTTTGAGACGAACCTAAAGAGTCGCGCTCAAAGGAAGTGCAAAAGGAAAAACATGGAAAAAAGACTTGAGAGAAATTCACGGCATTGGATGCCATAATTAATTAATTAATTAATGGATAATTTAATTAATTAATTAAATTAATGAGTTAATTAATTTCTTAGAGAAATTGAATTATAAATTAATTAGGAATTGAATTAATTGGATTATCAATTTATTTATTGGATAAATAAATTATCCGATTAATTAATTAGCAGGCAAGACGAAAGCCCGAAGGCTTCCGAGCCCACTAAGGGGCGGCCAAATAGACGCCCAAATAAGGCTCTTGCATGCTAGTGTTATTGTTTCATAATGATATAAATATATCACAAGGTGAAAAATAACACAAGGTAGCTTACATAACTTTCTCTCCAAGAAAAAATTTCCCACCCCTCTCTCTAGCCGTCTTTGACAAGGAAGAAAGGAGGAATTTTGCATTTATGATTCCGGCGTGACAAATTAGAGACATTGGCAAATTCGGCGTTAGAGAAAAGGATCACGTTCAGAAATCAACATACGCGAGAACGGTAATTTTTCTATACACAATTAAACACGAGGATTAGAGATGATTCGAGCTTTGAGAATTAAATTTACTTTCCGCTGCATTTTATTCGTATAATTCCCAACACCCGCAGGTCCAGGTTGGCAGGTCTTCCAGGTTTTCTAGGTCTTCCAGCTCAGGTTGGATTTCTTCTAGAAAGGATCCAGCTCTGGCTTCTTAATGGGTTTTAGTCCATTAAGTCTTGGGCTTGTCAGCTTGGCCCAAAATCCAATTTCCACCTACATCAATATATATATATATATATATATATATTATCTATTCTTAAATAATATAATGATATCTAGTAACGTCGCCATGACTTCCTAGATGTTAACAATAAAAGCAAACTTATCCAAGTTACAATCTTCATGTAAGTCGAATCCCTCCATCTTTTTCCCGTCTAAGGTCTAGGGTTTGGCAACTGTCGAAACCCTAATAACATCAAAAACTATGAATGTGTTGCAAACACTAATGAACCAGTCTTCTAAGCAAGGATCACCATTCCCTCTTCTAAGACTTCGCTCCAGCTGGAGGCTTTTATCGATCATTTAGAGTTACACAACATCATAGGAAATACCAGGCTGTTAGCCCTGGATGGATCCCATATCTAATGCCATATGTTTTGCTATATTACCAAACTATACAGAATATACACCGCCGTACTGTGATGCTCAGAGATTTGGGTCAGTATCAGGTGAATTTGGAGGCAGTTCGGGAGGCTATTACTATAGAGGGATCTGAGTGGGGCACTAGTGGTCGACATCTTCGCCCAGGAGATTTGATGAGCGTGGCATTCTGTTGTTATGAGATGATCCATCACTGTATTCTTCTGATTACGAATAAGTCGGAGATGACGAGAGATAGAGCAGTATTGGTCTATCCTATCCTACAACGAAAGAAGATTAACTTTGTGAACTTGATTCACAAAGCATTGAAAGGTCAAATTGAAAAGTTCGGTAAAGAGGAAGGGAAGAAGAGGAAGAAAAAGGATAAGATGGCAAAGAAGAAGAAAACTCCTTTTATCTTCCCGTCTTTGATTACAACTTTATATCAGATGGCTCAAGTGCCCAAGTTTGAGGACGACGTCTTGGAGGAGTGTGGTATTCCGATTAATTATTCCGAGACTACTATGGCACCCACCAGAGGGAAAAAGGCTAGGACTTCATAGGGGCAGAGCTCGGGTTCAGCAGCAGCATCACCACCAGCACCAACTACTATGGATGAGCTGCGAAGGAACATGACCCATCTACAGACCCGCATGACCACTCTTGAGGACACTTTTCAGATGGGGATGTTGTTGGCCATAGCTAATTTCCAGATGATGAATCAGTATCAGAGGCAGATAGCTATGGAGTTGGATTTGTTTGCCGGGAGACCTGTCTATGCTTGCTTCCCTGTTACGGAGTTCCACCATCTTTGTACTCCTACCACCGATGCTCATATGTTTGATGAGGATGATTTGGATGATGATGATAAAGATGATGATGTTGAGGCTGATGAGTTTTTATTTATGTCTTAGGATTTTATTTTTTTAGTTATTATGTTTTGTTTATGTTGATTTGTGGATGTTTGTTTTGTTATATTATGCTTGTTTTTTTGGGATATTTAATGATTGGTTTGAGTTTTGTTATGATTAGTAGTTTCTCACTTTTAAATTGCTGATGTTGGAACGACATTGGAATTGAGCTTCCAAGTGAACTTACACAGGAAAACACGCATGAGGAATTTAGGTTTGCTTCATCCTAGTCGGTAGTTTTTTTTTCTTTTTATTTTTCTATTTTTACCCTTTAGCTTGTGCAACATTGGGGACAATGTTGGAGTTAAGTTTGGGGGTAGGAAAGTATTAAGAAATGCATGTTTCATGTTTTAGTTCAAGTTTGGGGGAGTGCCAAAATTTTTATGAGATATATGCTTTTATGTTAAGAAAATCAAGTATGAAATTTTTTTTAGTCCTTCTAATTAATGCATTGAGATTGATTAACTTGAAAAAATAGCATGATTTCTGTGACATAATTTGAATTTAATGAAAAATTTATATCTTTGAAATCGCTCGTGGAGACCCTAGACTAGATTTGATTTTCTTAGATGATTCACAGTTCACATAAGTCAAGGGTAGAGGAGTTGAGAGGATAACCATTCAGAGACACTTAAGGAATTTTTTCCGAAAATATTGACTTAGATGTTTTCATAAAGGTTATAAAATGATTAGTTAATTAAGCAGAAAAAAATTGTGCTCCAGAAAAAATTTATCATGTGTCTTAGTGTCTGCATGTGCATTAATTTTCATTCATGTGGGGGATTGTTGGAAATCTAGCTCATTTAAAAGTGTGTTTTGACACATTTTAGATGAAAATTAAAAAATACCAAGTTTCTCAGAAGTATAATATTATGACATATTACGAAACTACGTTCCGAGTAGATATCGATAACATTTTGAATTTCTCAATTTTGATTTCGGATGAATGAGCAATTAGATGTTAAAGATTGGCATTTGAATTGGTTGAAATGTGGATATCCCACATTGGTTCAAGAACCTTGTATAAATGTACTTATATATCACAAGGTTGGAAGTAAGGGTTGGGGCCCTTTGGATCATCCACTTTGGGTATCCAAGTTGTTGGAAAAAGGGAGTATCTATGTTCTTGGGCTTAGGCCTAATTTCTGAACTCCTCACACTCGTGGTCCGGTGGACCGGAAGGGGATCGGGCTCGGGCCTGGGACTTGGAATTGGACTTGGTCTTGGGTGCGGGTCATGGGTTGTGGGTCAGGTCACCCGTATTTATCCTTTTAGATAGAGTTTTATTAAATTATTTATTTAATTTAATTATTACTTCCATATTGATTTTGAACCGTTAGATTTCTTATTTAATCAATCAGCTTGTGATGGTGATTCACAATCTTTCGATCGATGGCCCCATCGAACAGGTATATTACACCGAAGTCCACGTGTGGACCGACTGATAGAGCGGATGCGTTGTGCACCAGTTGCACCGAAACAGTGCCTGCATGGGGTGAAAAAGCGTCTTTTCACCCATTTTGGGGCTGTATCGTAAATCCGAAAAGTTATGTTTTTTCTGCCCCCAACCTTTGGAAGTCTATAAATAGGACCCTCCTATTTTTGGATTTTCACACCAACAAAGTATTAACTTTGTATCTCTCTCGTTTTCTTTTAAATACTAATTTGAGTACATAAGATAATTCTTCATTCATAAATCGAGAGTTCTAGTAGAAACTTGTTCACTAGGTATAGAAATTTGGAGTGGTTCTATTTCTTAGACGATAGTTGTTGTATATTGGGACACAAACGCCGTATCGGGTTACCATCAAGAGCGGGGCGTTATTGTATTTAGGATATGGGGTTACCTGTGGCTCGACTACACCAATTTCCATAACACGTTGCTACATTTTTCACTACAAGTTTGACTCCAAACAATCTCAATTATAAATGAGCCTAAACGGGCAGAGCATGAGTGCTATTTTATTAAATCAGACTCATATTTAATTTTATGCAGATGAAGTCTAACTTTATTGATGAATATGAGCCCGAAGATATTAAAGGCCTTGTGTTCTACTTGCCTGATGTGTGAGTCTTTCTCTCTACTTTATTAATAGTGTTAATTGATTGTAATTGTTATCAGTGGATTGTAAATTGTTACTATTTGATAATCATAACATGTAACATGTAATCGATTAATTAAAAAAAATGCTTGAGCTTAAGTTTACAACTTCAGACATTAAATTCGTAATGGTTGAGTAAACGCTCGACTAATTTACAGCCATAATAACAAAGAGCAACCTGCCCCAAACAAGAACAACAATGTGACGGTTGCAGCAAAACACAATCATTATATAAGGTTTTTGGTATTAACTAGTATAAAGTACGTGCATCGCACGTGGATGCCCTATTCTTCTGAAAATTATTTAACCAAATAGCCGACAATCCCATAACAATAGAGTATTGTAATAATTGAACAATAAATGAAAGTACTGTAGATGCTTTTTCTAAAAAATTGTGTCAAAATTCAATATTCGATTTTATTTGAACTGTATAATTAAAGATATGATATTTTGTTTTAGTATTGAAATACATGACAATATTTTCCTCAATGATAGTATTGCCTATGTTTGGGAATTAAAAAGTAACGACATAAACAACAAAACAAAGAAAAAAGTGTGTATGTTCTACACTAGTGGGATTTCATATGATTATGAATTGGAAAAAGTAATACCAAAAATAAATTGAATCCTTTTAGATACCATCAAAAAGATTCCAAAAGTAGTTGCATTTCATGTGTCTAAATTTGTGGTAGTAGATTTTGGGCCTTTATTTTTTTGCAATAATTGTCTAAAATTGAGTGAATTTGTTAACTGACAAAGTCACTATATAAGCTAAAATCAACATCTCATCCAAGGCTTGTGAGTATAGTGGTATCAGTTTCTACTTTCATGTGGAAGGTCCTGGGTTCAGTTCTAAGCTGTCATAAGTTGTGATTTTTATCTTCTTATTTGGAGTTTTAGAGAGTCTGTTGGTCCATGATTAAAAACTATCGTCTCGTCTAAATTTTTTTTAAAATAATAATTACAACTCGTTTGACCAAAAAAATGATCAATTCAAGCACAATAGGAAATCAAAGTTGGTCTTGGATGAATTTCCTACAATTTAATCTATCCTTCATAAGTTACAATCAATCCAACAAAAATCAATTGAGACGCATTATAAATAAGACTATATCTCACAAAATATATACCGATTCTCATTATAAAGTTCATTTTTAAGATTTTTCTTCTTTTCTTTATAATTTTTTTTTGAAATAATTTTAGTTTTTTTTCCCTTTCTTTTAAAAATGTAAAGTTCGTTTTTTTAAATAGTTTTTATTGATAAAAAATTCTTTTATTCGATTTCAAAAATTTGTTCAAATATATAATTTAAACTTTTTCTAAGTTATTTGATACTTTTAATCGTTTTTGTATTTTTGAACAACGATTAATGAATTTTACTACAGTTTTCACATTTATTTAGATTTATTGTATACTTTAAATATTATACTATTCTATTTTTGTCAATATAATGCAATTTTATTCAAGTTTAAAAACTTATTCTAAAGTATATAGTTCTTCATTTGAGATAATGTGCCTTTTAATGTTTTCTTATAATAATTTAAACATTTCTTTAACATTTTTGTATAATTGAAATATTAAATTATTTTATTTTTGCAAATAAATTTTTTTTATTCAAATTTATAGATTAGTTTAAAATATATAATTTTTTAACATTTTCTAAAGTTTTAGACATTTATGTTCCACTTTTTAGATAATTATATATTTTTATAGAAATTTTAATATTAATTTATTATTCTTTTATATTTTGTAGATATTGTTTGATATTTTTATGATAATTTTAATATTTATTAATAGATTAAATTATTCTATCATATTTACCCCATATTAAATCATTTAATTACTTCATTCCCCATCCTCTAATCAGGTATTTTCATCAGGAATTAACAGAGCCCTAACGAACATTAACAATATGAGCTAAATGTTAGACGAATGCGGTACTCAGGCTTGTGCAAGTTATTCCCAAAAACACAATAGTAAATCCATAATTTAAGTATTTATCAGAGGGTGTAGATGTAATTTACTCTAATATTAAGTAGGATGGTGGTGTTAAGGGTCCTGTATATATATTCCTCACTTAAAATAGAGGGTAATATAATCAGATTAAACAATAAAAACATACTTTTATTATAATAAGAAATAAACTTTTTGGGACAAATAATAGTGAAATTCACATGAAATGGTTGATTCCCACGGAAGCCTTTTCAAATATTGAGTACTTATGCCATGTTTCACACACATATAAATTGTTATTAAAGTATATTCCGAACAATTGAGAATATGTTAGAAACACTCCTCATAGAACCAGTATTAGAAGCTCTGTTTTTTAGGTAACTTCTATGTTCTGAAAATGGCTCCAAAAAGCTATTTTAGGAATCGATAACTCTTTCTATTCATGAAAAAAACATAAGAAAGAAAATGTTCACGATTATACCCCCTTCATTCATCAATACAACATTCATCATAGACCAATTTAAGTAATTAGTGTTCTTCCAGATACTGCTGAACATTCCAAACGTTGCAAAATTTAAAAATTATACATAGCTATATATTTTTTGGTAGTTGATAGGAGGACTATGTGGTTGGGTCGATGTAAAGAGGTGAATGAGACATAGTTGGAATTCCAAGGAGCACAAGGATGAAAAAGTAAAAAGAGTAAGGAAAATAAGAATAAAAGGTAATTTTCTTAGCCTTGGCATTCCTCCTTTCTGTGGGAGAAGCATAAGAAGAAGTGGTGTCTGCAGAGGTTAAATAGCCATCATTTGGATAACTCACTTTTATAGAGCCAAAAAGGTATTTGTTATCAGGAGGATTGACGCATAACTTCTACAAGTCAATATCTAAATTTGAAAGGAAAAAATCTGCAATTCTTTGCGAAACAACAATAACATATATATATATATATATATATATATAGAGAGAGAGAGAGAGAGAGAGACTCTTATCCGATGAATTGATCAATAGATTAGTAGCTGAATAGGCAACTACTAAAGGTTAGATTTTAGCTATAAACTTTAGCAGTTAGAATGACAATGGAGGGATGGAGATTCATAGACGACAGACATAATGTTTGTTCATATATTTCATTGTGCCTTCTATTTGCTAAGAATTTATAGTCACATAACTGAATGTTACAAGTTGAAGTGTTATACATAAGATGGAAGTCAAAAGACCAACATTGTTGATACATGTTTTGTAATAATAAAGAGTTAAATGTAAGTTGAAAGGTGAAAGGAGAAAAGTTTCAGCACATAGTGGAAAGTTGAAACGTGGGAAAGTTGAAATCATATTCATTAATTATAAATTTATAATTCTAATTTTAATTGTAATTAGCAATAAGGGTAGAAAAGACAATTCACAATTGGAAGAAACACTTAAATTTTCCACACTTTTAGTATAGCATAAATATAGATTCATTAATTAATTTTGTAGTTGAGGGTAGGAGTGTAAAATCACAATTGGAACAAACAATAAGATATCCACACTTTTAGTATACATTTTTAGTATAGTATAGTGTGTATATATATATATACACGTATAGATAGATAGATAGATAAGTTTTTGGTACAAGAATAAGTTACAAATTGGCATTGCACTTCATTCAATACATGCAAGTAGTCTGCCACCCACAGAATTCGACTCAAGAAGTTGCAGACTTTGCAAAGAATGTGGCTCGGTTACTAAACTCCATCACGCAACTATTGATTTATATTGCGGAGTAAATATTTTTTATTCTTCATTTATTACGTCGTTCGACTAAAAATGGTTTGAATGTCATCAAAACTGCGATTGCCTCGATTACATTTAGGACGAAGAAGACCATTTCGTCACCTGCATTGAAACAGCCAATATGAGTTTTTGCTTTGAACAAATTAGAGAGCGTCAACAAGGGTTAATCAAAGTAGATGCTTACTGCTTTTATGAAAACGTATTTTATACGTGTAATAGCTGATGCAGAGATAAACAGAATATCATAGCCTCGAAATGAAAATGTAATTATCAACAGACAGTAGATGCTGCAGATAACGATTTTGTTTTGTTTTTGTCACTTTTTCTCATCCTGAACCGCATACATTCTAAGTTTCAAAAATGAATTTCGATAATATCCAGAATTACGAGTGGAGAAAACAAGTTAGGAAGCATATAAGCATCAACATTCTCTTCTTTATTCGATGGTGTTCTATTCCCGACAATTCTTTTAATCTTTCTGATCATGTGAAACAATTTAAGAAAAAATAAATAAATACTTTATTTAGCTAACCCGAGTCCATTTACACTAAAGCCCATAATCAGAGATCGGTATAGATAGAAACCGCTATATTAATGGTTCTGCATGTACCACCTAGGAAACAACCCTTCATTTTCACCTCTGAGCCTTAAAATGAAGACAAAATCAAGATATTAAGATTGAGATACTCGTTGGAAGGAAAAAGTGATCTTTCTTTTGGCAACCCATATCAAGTTTCTGGTTCTTTATAGTTCTCGATGCTTATACTACATTCTGGCGTCAGTTCTTCATAAGAAACTAAAGGTGTCATTGATGGTTGAGGAGGTAGTGTTTATCTAAGAAAAACCACGGAGATTTGTTTGGTATATAGAAGTTGTCGAATGAATCATTTACCAATGTTGAACCTTCTATAAATCACATTAAGCTTAACACAAAAATTAATTGACCTTAAATCAGAAAACAGAAAGAAAGATGAGCAAGTGTTGATCCCTAATAAGCATGAGTAGGATATATTATAGGTTGTATTACAGGCACCTAGATATCGTAATCACTTGCAAGACAACTTAGTGAAATGTACCTGGAAGGAAACTGGCATACTGGCGCTTTTGTCCCCAAGAAAATCTGCATGAATAGATATAATAAACAAGGCTACTTAGCAGGACAATTAAACGGCACAGTTTGAAGGTCTTGTATAAAGTACAAACAACAAAACCTTCCAGAAGTGAAAATTGTCGTGAGAGACATAATTATACACTATAGCTTAATGCTGAGGACGCCATAAATTATATGGTTTCATTGCATTGACTAAGTTTCCTTGCCATGAGAATATATGAATACACCTTGCAGTTGCACAATATGCTTAGCATATATATATATAGTTCGAACCATGACAAAAGACTATATGTTCGTGTTGTATTTCATCACAATTTAATCAAATCATCAATCAGTCCCCATTTCTATTCATAATCTAAATCATATCAAAAATCATGATTTCCAATATCAAATTTGATTTCCAACCGTTCGAGAGGTTTATGTTCGATATGAAGAAATTTTGCAAGAATATGGAAGCAATCCTGTTCTTAGGGCTCTAACAGTAATTAACTATCACTGGAAAAAGAAAAATGGTTTGCGACAATGCTGTCTAGAAAAATTGAAAGATTAAACCCGATAGAAACTCACAGTGCTCCTCCGCCCGCAGGTCCAGCGGCTTTGAAAAGTGACATTAAAGTCATAGCTAAACCATTAGCAGCTCCTCTTTGGTCTTGGTCCTGTACACATTTGGTTGGAAGAAATCTAATTAATGTGGCATGTTAAAAATGGATGCATTATCATGTAAAACTAGACAAAAATAAAATAGGATTCTAGAGGAAAATTGGTAATAGAAGAATTACCACAGCTCTATTTTGCAATATGAACAACCCCGTTACGATCGAGATCTGAGGAAAATCCAATTAGTCAGTAATTTACGAAATTTGAAGTATTATAAAAGAATCACTCAATACAGATTGCAAAGCCAGTAGATAATCGAGTTTAGTAGAGAAAGCAGAATCAGAATTTTCTTTTCTCTTAGCCTATCTTATCAACAAAATCGATTACTCTTCTATCAAGTGGCAATCTCAATAAATGAAAATGTTAAACCTACTCCACAGAAAATATATCTTAAAGAAAGTAACAGTAACTTTAATTGCACTAGCACCTACATTTAGAGGTTTACAACGAAGTATCAAATTAAGAAAGAAAAGGAAACTGTATACAAGAGAATATGAAGATAATGAAATATTGTAGAGTCTAGCTACAACTTTAGCTGCAGGGAATTTACATTATGTGAAGTTTTATTAGAGCTTTATCTTAACCACGACAAAAGAACCAGTATGAACTCTATGTTCACGTACTTATTAAAAAAAAAAAAAAAAACTCTATGTTCATGTTCATCTAGAGAGAATCAATTAAAAGACAATGTCCATAAATCAATAGCAACTAAATTATCTGACTTTGATATAAATGTAATCACTTACAGATAGAACATTTTTCAATAGAGATGCACAATTTAACACTATGGACAGCGTGATCCCAGACAGCATGGCTATGTAGTGATAGCTTGTCAATAGAGGAATAGTCAAAACCTGCATCAGTAGATAACTTCTCAATAAATATACTATCCACACCATATACATATATAATATTAACAAGTTTCAAGTGCTTACTCCTAAAATTCGACTAATCATGATGGGACCCATGATTTTCTCCATAATTGGATATAACAAAGATTGAAATACTAATAGGCCAATCCCTGAAAATATGAGCAAACCACATACATATAAATTTGTGCAATATACGAAACAGGTAGATTAGGAAAAAAACACAGAAATTAGAACATTTGCCATCTTATTTTGGATCTACTAAGTTACATTGCAAGAGTAGGTGGAAAGAACACGAAAACATGAAGGATGAGAATAAAATTAGAGATTAGTGTATCAATAGTCTTATAGGTAAGAAGCAACATGGATGAAAAACTTTTGGGTGCACGAATACCTCTTGCTAATATTTCATCAAACTATTAATCCACCAAGCAAGTAATATTGCTCTATTTATAAAAATTATAAAAAAACAAACATTAACAACTCAAAAACACCAAAATATATAAATAGAATGCATCACTATGTGAAAAGAGCAAAAAAAAGAAAAGAACTTGTCGTCCGAGTAAACTCCAAGTTGGATATTTAGCAAACCAATGGAGCCACATTTTGACAAAATGTTCGGCACATGTACTGTGCTAATGAAAGAACGAATAATGGAAATGAAGGGTAAATTGTAAAGACCACAAACCTGAGATTGAAAGAACTGTTCCAACATCCTGAGTTGTATAACTTAATCCTCCAAGTCTTCGGGGGCTCTCGGCCCATAATGAAAATATCTGTTGAATCAAGAGGTTCAAATTCGTTTTGAACGTAAGCAAACAAGGCCAATTGAAAAGCTCAAATATTGTATGAACATTCTTTCATATTCCTGACGCTACCATCAAAACTTCAGTTCTAACTTAGCAAACCACGTGAGAGCACATTGGATTTAGATATACATGCATTCTTCTTATCTTGATGACATCAGTTCTGCAATCATGATGCTTTCTGAATAAATTTCTACTTCTATTTACCACAGTTTGCCCTCTATATGCCCAAAAACATGCTCTAGTATGTCCAAGTGGAAAGTATGAAAATATCATGAAAAATTTACCTCTGTGTACGCCATATCATGGAGGGAGAAAACGCAATATACAATGATGGACGACATTAGGGGCCAATTCCTGAAAAGGCTTTCTTTAGGAGTAGTTTCACGTCCTTCCTCTTTAGAAATAGCAGTTTCTAAAGCATCATACGAAATTTGAGATGATATCTTCTCCGAGTTGTGTGTATGCAAGGTTTCCTGCATTTCTTTAACACTTAGAACAAATTACCGCAGAACAATTCAGACGTCCTTGAGAAACATAATTGTGAAGAAATGTTACATATATATATATAAACCAAGGAAGATAATTGATTTTTTATGCAACCATATAAATGTAATCTCAAGTTTTCAAGGTTCTTGTCATCTACTTAGAGTGAGTTTGGATCGCTTGTACAAAATTGATTTTATTAAAAAATGATTTTAATATTAATTGATTACTATAGTAATTCACATTTTATAATAACTGACTTGACATAATTGATTTCAAACAAATTGCAGTTGACCAAAGCTGCAACTCTTATCTCTTACAAACCGTGAATTATTCCATTTCAACAACCTAAGTGCCTCATCACTGATCAAAAGTGATCTTGGTGTATTATATGCACAATATACTTTCACAAGATACGGGATATACTTTCAGTTTTATTTCTCCAAAAAAATCAAGCGTGTTCTTGTCGGGACAAAGTGTACTGTGTAGATTTAAATCAGAACTAACAAGAACAATGTTGAGGAAATGAATGACATATGATATGAGGAAAAAAAGAATGTGAAGTATAAAAGACATACCGGGATCCAAAAGCACGCAATAGTCACAACGGCTGCAAACAGTGAGATTATCATACAGGGCAGGAAGTACGGGAATCTGCGAAGAGGGTTGTTATAAATCACAGTAAAAGAGTTTGAAGATAATTATGCAAATTAAAAAGGTAGGAGTCGTAGAAGTACCTTCCAAAAAAAGAATCTGATGCAAATATTCCAGGAAATTTCTCTGCAGGCTTGCTTGGTTCAAACATTGTACATGAGAAAAGCAATAAAAAATTATAAATAGAATGAAGAAGAAGATTATATACTTGTAACTCTACTCCAAATTCAAAACACAGTTAATAAATTTGAGATGGTATCTAGTCTTTTATTGTCCCCATGTTACTTGTAATGCTTAAAATGGAAATTCATTTCCATCTCCAAGATAAATATATGTTTCACAGTTTTCGCAAACAAGCAAGGAATTCAACTAACTAAACACAAGTTTTTAATAGCAATTAAGCCTGGCACACAATTTTTACTGAGTCAAGATAACTTTTTTGTTGGAAATTATATTTTTTGGTGGGATTTTAACCTTCAATTACAGTTTTGCTTACATATATACATTAATAGATGTCATATACTATCAGAATATGTGATAGATTTATGACCAGCGTCAATACCATACGAAATGATTTTTCGCTTCATAGATACTCAATATAAACAAAAGAAAATGAAATATGCATGATAATATCATTTTCTGAATAGATTATGATAATAAACAAGAGAATTCTAGTTGCTTATTGGCTAATCAATTTTCTGAACAGAATATAACAAGATCTTGCTGACAATGTATAACAATAAGCTGTGTGAAAGAAGCTTAAACATTATTCCGGGACCTTTTTTAATATATGAATCTTAATAAATCTCGACACCTTGCCTTGTCATATCATTTCACAATTGCAAGATGGCTAGGGAACAGACAAAATAATATCTCTCCCTCAGTAATTCAGCCATGAATAGAGAAATGAAATATGAAATTTACATATATAAGTACCTGAGCAAGGTAGCCTCCTAAAGCTGGTCCAATAATTAATCCTGTACCCCATGCTGTACTAACCTAAAATAATGTAAGGTGAAATCTCAGAAATTGCTATATGAATGATTCCCACAAAAATAAGACATCCCGAATGACAATTCTAAGTCAATATTTTTACAAAATGAATTGGAGGCTGTTTATGCAGAGGGATTCATTGCAAATGGAACTTCGTAGATTGGCTGCGATACACACAGAGAAATAGTGCAAAATTTGCATCGGTAAGACCTTAACATGGCTTGCTATTGCTTTCTTGCTCATTGTCTTAATGATGGCTATTGAGATTAGTTAATTTGATTTTACACATACTAAATTAGATTAGCATGCATATTTCACTAGTATTTTCTAAGTGTTTTTTGTTTTTAGCATAGCATCTGTTATTTTATCCAGTATGATATCATTTTTTGTCAGTTACCAAAACAGAGCATACACAATACAGCTATAGAATACATTATTAAATAACTGCTTACCGCTGACAATCCTAAAGATTGGTGCTCTTCACGAACTGTTTCACATGCATATGCCTGGTTATGGAGTAAGTCCAAATAAAAATCTCAGGATTTAATAAGAAGATAAAAAAGGAATTAAAAGGTAAATTTGTTGCCACTGCTATGATAGAATACCTTTATTGGTCCAAGTAAACCATTCAAACTTCCAAGAAGAAACCTTGTCGTGATAGCCATCCAAAAGTTTGTACTAAGTCCAAAGAGAGTGTTGAAAACAACACTGTAAATGAATAACCATCGAATTTATTAGGACATCCAAGGTTATACATAAGAACATAAGACAAACAATTAAGATAACTCACACTGTGGCGGAGCCTATAATAATCACAGGTTTTCGACCATATCTATCAGCAATAACTCCCCAAAAGACAGACGTCAAAGCTCTTCCAAACATATACGAGGACCCTTCAACAATTGACATTTATCAGGACTTGAGAGTATAACGAGAAATTCATCACGAAAACTAGTCAACAGCAACAAAAGAATGTGAGGCCTACCTATAAAACCGACATAATAACCAATATCTTCTTCCCTTTTTGCAATGTGGAAATCCCTTATCTGCAACAAACACAGTGTTATGATACACAGAGAAAAGGAATCGTAAGGTTAGAATTAATCATGTGACTTTGCTTGCAGATAACCAGAAATTTTGAGTACCAAAAATGAATAAATCCGGATACAAAAGGCAATTATGTACTTCACAAAAAGGCAAGTGTTTCAAGTTTTTCATTTCTCCAATTTTTATGGTGCAAAAAGGACTATGTAATGAATGATGTTTCACCAAAATTTGCCACTTCAGAGGAGAAGCTTGTACGTACATCAATATAATATTCACCCATGGAAATCCAATTTTAATGTTCTTATTCATGTTCAGTAAACCTCATCTTCACTAGAGATCAACAAAGCAAATTGAGATTTCTTCTTCTTTTTTTTTTTTTTTTTTAAGAGGTGCAATGCAATATATATAGTGTTTGATCATTCATCAAACTGCATAAAACAGATAAGCTGATTATAACAATTTACTCCAATTAATTGTATATATGCAGTCAAACTGAATATTTTTTTAATAGAGAGAGAGAGAGATTAAAATAGTACTTACCATGAAATAAAGGAATGGGAAGAGAGATGATATTGTGAGAGCTGTAGAAGAAGAGAACAAAAGCTTTAAGAAATATAAATCAATAATAAGCAAAACAAATTATAAAATCATTACAAAACATTTCACACAACAAGCAAATGTTAAAAAAGCAGTCATCAATATTTATGTAATATATGCATGTTTACACAATCAAACCCAGAAAACCAAATACCAAAAACCTTTCAAATATATAGATAATATATATGTATGTATGTATGTGTGTATATATATATATATCCCACACAAATTAAACCCCTCACATTTCCAAAAAAAAAAAACTGATTACCGGTGGAGAGCACAATAACCCATATAATAAGAACTTGCTTGACGGGCAGGCCGCGTTGTGCTTGTTTGTACTGATCAACCTTACACCCCGGGCAGCCCTCAAAATAATAATAATCCTCCTCCTCCTTGTGCTGCTGCAGCAAACTCTCCGTATACTCCTGCCCCTGGTCAGCCATTTTTTCTTGTTCCTTATTTCAGTGCTCTAAATTTAGACTTGAGTTTATTTATATATTCCCAGCTGTTAAAATAAATGCATGAGAAATTATTGTTGCTTGTCGTGGTATGTACCAACCAACCACATAATTGTGTTCAATCTCCTATTGCTTTAATATAAATTATATGCATTTATTGTACAAACAATATATTCAACTTCATTTTGCAATATATAGAAGATCATATGTGGGTAACAACGAGACATGACAAGCCTTGATTAATTAATTTGGGAGTTGATAAAGGCACTCTACATTCTGTTAGATGCACTCCATTTTTATTTAAATTTCACTGCATCAACAAAAATGCCCTTTAGTCTATTAAAATAATTCTTATCATTTTCTTCAACAAACTAATTTTATATCACTTTGCTAACTAAATGTAGAATAAGTATTCAAAATTTTATAATTCATAATTTTAAATTTTAAAAGTAAATGATAACTACCGCAAATAATAAGTATAAAAAAAAGTTTGTAGATATGACTAAAACTTTTACTTATTTATTTAGAACCAAATTAAGATAAAGAATTTTTTATCTTGGATAAAATTGACAAATATTTTTTCATTAAATTTTACAAAAAATAAAGTTAGCTATACTAGGTGGACATATTGAGTTCACCCATATTAATTCAGTGTGATATGATCTGACGATTATTTTTACTGTTTTTGGTAGTTTTTAAGCATTTGATGTTATATTAATTTTAAATATTTAAAAAAAATTGCTATTTACTATGGAGCAGATGAGCATCACATATCATTTACGAGTTCGATAAAATTATATCGGTGTTTGATATCCATTGCAAGATGATTAGACTTATTGCACTGATGAAAAATAGGTTTTTTTTTATTGCAAAAAGATGCTTGAGAAAAAAACGCAATTTTATTTGATATTATTTTCACAAAAAAGAATTAGAATATATTCTTCTAGAAGGGATTATTAAGTTCACCTTTTAATATTAATAAGAATACTATATGATACATTGAGGAGTATTATAGTCAACTTAATTAATTTAAAAAGGATATGGAGTGCCTTTAACAAAATGTGGAGTGTCTTTAATATATAACTCCCATTAATTTTTATAGGGTTAATCACATTTATTGCTCCATAAGTATGTATGCATTTGGTCTCCCATTCTATAAAAATCTCAAGTTGCATTCCATAATTCGTAAAAAAATCTCACATTTTGTCCAATGACCAATTTCCGTAAAAAAAACTAACAGTTTCGTTAGTCAAAAGTAAAAACGAAATTTTTCTTAAAGAAAAAAAGAGAAACTTAGAAAATAAATCTGAAAATTTTTGGGAAGTTTTCAAAAATTATTTAATAAATGTGAAAAAAAATTATATCTAAAAAGTTTAATGTGTGATTTTTTATTATTTTTTTGCCTCCAACTAACGGAATTGTATACATTATATTTAATTTTTACTAGTCGGCGTAGCACACTCGATGCATGTGAAAATGAAAGATTGATACTAAAAACCAATTGATATGAAATAAAATGATTTGATATTAAATTTTTTGAATAAGGATTAAATAAATAAAATATGGAAGGAGAGATAATAAAAACACAAAATCAAGAGAAAAATAAAAGACCGTGTATGGATGAGAGAGAATGTGAGCGAAATAAGGAAGAAAGTTAGACAATGGATAAAAGAAATAAGAAAGAAAAAGTGAATATTGAAGATATAATATAAAGTAAAAACTATTTGGGCACTTGTCAAATTTTTAATTTAAGAGGAAGGGGGATAATTTACATATCTAGCTCAACAAACCGTGTTGATAGTTATGAGCCACAACGTATGGCAACCTGAATTTGAACCCAGGACCTCTCACTTAAAGTGGGAGGTGAACACTTGTCAAATTTTTAGAGTGAAAATGACTTCATCAAAATTTGACAGCCCAAGTTAGCTTCTCTAAGCTCCTCGTGCTTTATATAGAAGTATAGATAATTCTAAGAATTTTATATGGATTGATATTCATTACCTAACTTGTAAGTTATAAATGAGGTCGAGGATTTGTCTTTGAAAAAATAAGTTCAACTTATTTTGATTGAAAAATAAACCTACCATATAATTGTATTTAGATGCGAAAAAGCGCCGCCGAAGCAGCACAAGCAGGCTTTTGTAACATGCAGTATTCAATTCTAATTTAAGAATATTTAGTGATATTTATGACAAATATTTTTGATAATTTTATATGTCAAAAGAACCTTAGGAAAAAATGTCACAAGACCATTCAATTCATCCTACTAATTGGAATATCAAAATAAATAAATAAATTCAGTCGTACGTCCGGAGGAGCCCTCAAAATAATATTCCACTCATCTTGCATCCTTTTGATTAATTTGTTAATTATACTTATGTATCGAAAATTAAGGTATGTTGTTTAATTCTTGTGTTTCCTCTTCGAAAAAGTGGCAGATCGGCAATTGTATAACTTTGAAATGTTGAAACTTCATCAGTTGACACTAGCTTTACTTTCTAAAAAAAACCTAGCCCCTCTCACTCTCTCCCTCCCTCTCTAAATTCTAATTTTCTTTTTTTTTCTATTTTTCTCCATCGGCGATAACTTGGTGAAACATTTGTCTACTTCACCACTGTTACCACTACCATCGTCGGCGGGTTGGGTTGTAGCACCCTTCTACAAATTGTACATCACATCTTCAAATCTAACTAGACGGATATGGATCTAACGAGACAAAGACAGATCTGACGAGATGAAGACGGGTAATACATAAATTTTTATATAACGTTTTAGATTTTTTGTTTAATATTTTATTTTTTCTCTCGTATGAGAGTTGACTTTTTCTCTCGAATGAGAGTTTTGTCTCTCCTTGAATAGGAGTTCTAGAAGAATTTTCTTGTGTTCGTTTGTGAGTTTTTAAGATTTGTTATCTTCAAAAAACTTGATAGTTGGTGTTTCAGATGTTCTTACTACATCGTTTGAGTCGATATGAATTGTATTGTTCCAGACGTTGTAAACTTTCGATTGAAAGATATATAAAACCGATTTTTCTTAAAAAAAAAAAAAATCATCAGTTAAGGAATTTGAATGAGCGGAAGTTAGTGATTCGCAGTTGAGATATTTGAATACAAATGGCTTATTTACTAATTTAGGCTACTTACGAAATATAATTAGATTTATGGTCAGTTCTTAAGAAAAACAAGGTTATTTTAGAACACACACAATTGGCATACCAAGTTAGTTACTTTAAGATTTGGTTAGGTTGGGGTTTATAGAGATGAAATATCTATTATCAGTTATCACTCTTAATTTTTAGTATCAATAAGGCCGACCCATGATACACAGTAGGCCCAGTTTGTTATCACACCTATTTTAGGATAGTGTAGGGGCATTATCACGTGATTATATTCAAACTTCTTTAAACATGGTAATTGCTAGTTTACCCCTGTAATAAAAAAGATCTAAAATACACAACATAATTTCTAGCCCAGCACAGTTCTTCACGTCATAGCCTAGCTCCAACTTTGGTATTAAGCTATGTTCATGCAAAGTAAAATATATTTTATATAATTCATAAATTTTATTAAGATACCCGAGATAATTTTATTCTCCCACTTGATAAATAGTATAGATACTCATGTCACCCATTTTTCTTTCCTTCTTTCAGTGTCTAAAAACTAGATCCTTATTAAAAATAAAAATTCAAACTAGATCCTAGTTGTTTCAAGATATATAAATAAATGCATGAGAAATATAACTGACATAAATTGAAGATCTTATTTATTTAATTTACTAGAAAATTAGATGATAATTTGCATACCTACAGGCTACAAGTTACAACTGTGGTTTTTCACTCTCAATAATAATAATGATAGCAAATGAGTGTACATCTTTTCAAAAAAAAGCTTGAGCAGTAAATGCGAGTGGAAACCCCACCCCCGTTTCTCTCTCCGTGAGGGTGGAACCTCCTTAGCATGGTTCAAAGTCGCGATATCGATAATAATATTGGGAGGTGCTGTTCTATATCGGTCGCGGCGTATCGGGATATTATCGGGCGATAAGATACAAAAATATTATAAAATGCTCCAAAAATTCTAAAAAAATTAGTAAAATTAGAGAAAAATGTAAAAAACACATATTACTACTTTTACATACATATTAAAAGTATTTACTACATCAATCATCAATCAAACTAAATATATCATTCTAGTCGCTCAAGAAATTAATTCATAAAAGTAAGACATGAATGCACTTAGCTTCTTATAAAGTTTTACATTTTTATTTTTTTTTGGTTTCATATAAAGTTTTACATTTTTATTTTTTTTTTGGTTTCATATAAAGTCTTACATATGAAATAGTAAGCTTCTAGGAAAAAAGAGCAGAAACAATACATATCAACATTAAAAACAATAAGCAAAAAATCACAAAAGAATAATAATAATTGTTTACACCATAAAACAATTTGGGCTTCCAGATTATTTTAAGCCCAAAGAGACCCAAATATTAGAATATCGAATAGGAGAAAAATTCGAAACACAAATAGATAAGACAAGACCCATTAAATCCACAAAATGGCAAAAACGCGGGCTGAATTGACAAAAGCCCAAGAATCGAATTTGAAGAAATAAAATGAAGTCCAAATAGCCAATAATCTGCAAAGACGCACTAATTTGAAAAGATTTGAAAGAGTAGTTGAGGACAGTTGAAGGCGGTTCCCGAGGAAAAGGAACATAAGTTCCTCAAAGATCAAGATATATACGAGCCGCGGAGAGAAGAAGAGAAGGCATCGAAAAAATCACAAGCTTCTACATTTTTATTCTCTTAGAATTATAGTCTTAGGAGTAGTTTATAGCGTAATGTAGGAGTAGCTTGTATCCGCAGTTTATTTGTAATCCTCGATCGAAGAACTCTCATGGAGGTATAAATTACCCTTTTTTCAGATTTAAATATTTGATAGGTTAATTTTATCTTGACTTGAGTATTTCGATTTACCCTTTTTCATACTCGAAATCGATAATTAAGAGTTAATTAAAGACAACGATTGGGGATCAATATGGAGGTATAATATTTATCGTTTTATCAAATTTGAGTATTTGGTAGATAAATTTATATCTGGACTTGTATCTTCCTTTCCTATCTGTTTTCATTAATTGTTGTCCGAACAACGATGTTAAACAATACGTCGAAGTGTTAAAGTCTGAACCACCGTCTAGCGTATCTAGTTCGAACGCGGGGGTTGTTAGATAATTCTAAGTGGAGAATTATCACGGGGCTTGAGTTAACCGAATTAGCTCTTCCTTATTTAAATTGTTTTCATCCAGAAATAAGTTTTTGGCGACCACAGTGGGAGTTAGTCGAATTTGACTTCCGAAAACCTGTTATAAGATGTCAGAAGATTCTTCTAGAGAAGAGCCGAATGAAGATCTTGAAACACAACCTGTGTCTCGGCACAGGATTACAGCAGACAAAATGTATGAGCACTTTGTTAAAGTCATGAAACAGACTTTAATGGGGGCTCGAGATGATCAATGAAGAGAATTCAATGATCAGTACCGAGCACTGGCTCAAGAATCTGCCCGAATATTTACCGGAATAGGGCAAGACATTGTTGTAAATGCCCAAGAAGGATTAGCTCGAGAGGTTACTCGAGTTGTAACCGAATTAGGATAGATATTTAACCAGATCCGCGACATCTTCTCGAGGATGGTGAATACCCAGGTGGTTAATGTGTTGGAACCACTAATCGAAAAACATAATGTCCTAATAGAAAAGTATCACAATTGATAGCAGTAGAGCCAATAGTTCGAACAAGACACGTGAACCTGAATGAAATTCTTTTAGGATATCCTCGCGCTCAAAATGTTCAATTTGAAATGTTACTCAAATTCGAAATGTTACTCAATTCGAATTGAACCTAGGAGCTCGAAATGCTCAATTTGAGGTTATATCCTTGCGCTCAAAATATTCAATTCGAAATGTTACTCAAATTCGAAATGTTACTCAATTCGAATTGAACTAGGAGCTCGAAATGCTCAATTCGAGGTTATATCCTCGTGCTCAAAATGTTACTCAATTCGAAATATTACTCAATTCGAATTGAACCTAGGAGCTCGAAATGTTCAATTTGAGGTTGGCCAAACTTCGAATCCTATACCCCTCGAAGAACAGAATTGTATGAACCAACCAAATCGTGGGGGGCAACCGGGAATGAACCAAACGAATACTAACCAATCTCCACAGTCCCCAGAAGATCAGGGTTTCGCCAGTAGAGGGCTTGAATGCAGAAGATTCAAACGTGGCCCAATACCAAGGTGGTCGAGTGATTGACCCCGACGGTCAGAAGCCCATGGAGAAACCACATGGGCGAAGCCAAGAGATGCTACCTTCGTATCTCGATAAAGTACTTCGAAATCCTTGATTATCAAAGAAGATAACTGAGAGATGCTCGAAGATGAAGGTTTTGAGAAGGGGAAGTGATGTAAAACAAGAAACCGATGCATCCACGGGTTCAATGATTTCTTCAACTCGAATACCCTGAATTGAAGACTCGAAAAGGGGCCGAGTTTCGATTTCGAGGGTTTTCACCGTTTCGATCTCAAGAGATTTTGACTCAGTTAAAGATACATCGAGAGTTGCAGCTTCATTCGAAGGACCTACTAAAAATAAGAAGGAATACAACATTTTTTATGGACATGTTTAAAAAATCGAAAGAAAGACGAAACAATTATAAGAGGGGTGCCACGAGTACACCAAAACATCCGTCATCACCTGCTCGAAAAGAAGGATGGGGTAACACGCCATTCGAACAAGCCCCCATTCGAAGATACAACTTTCTCGAAAGGAAGGATGGTGTAGCACGCCATTCGAACAAGCCCCCATTCGAAGATACG
Organism: Buddleja alternifolia; assembly: GCA_019426215.1. Classification (NCBI taxonomy): domain Eukaryota; kingdom Viridiplantae; phylum Streptophyta; class Magnoliopsida; order Lamiales; family Scrophulariaceae; genus Buddleja; species Buddleja alternifolia. The sequence goes on along the minus strand of CM033390.1, from coordinate 39,417,772 downwards.
ACTTGCTCGAAAGGAAGGATGGTGTAGCACGCCATTCAAACAAGCCCCATAATTCGATTCCCTTCCCATTTTTGATGAAATTGGCGCAATCCAAGATATGTGCTCGAGTAACTAAATAGAACAGGTCGTGAAGGGCAAGAATTCGGAGATTTTCCATTAATCGAATCTTAATCGAAGGGGTAACTCGAGAAAACGAAAGAAAGAATTTCTCTGCGATTTTCTCAGCGGTCTCTGGTTGCTCGAATGGCGAATCAAAGAAGATAACTGAGAGATGCTCGAAGATGAAGGTTTCGAGAAGGGGAGGTGGTGTAGAACAAGAAGCCGATGCATTTTTGGAAAAGTTTGAAGGAAGAAAAGTGAAAAATAAGCAAAAAATTGACGATGAGACTTCAAACCGTCGTAACTTTTGATCTGCTTGGAGTTACGTGGCCCACAATATACCAAATCGAAGCTCTTTTCTAGAGGAATCCAATTGAATGGCTAGGGCCATTTTATGGCTAAAAGATCGACCCCAAATTCCATAGTTTAGGCCTTCGTTCGAAGTCGAATCAGGCGAGGAAGATGACGGTTTCGAGAAGGGGGAAGAATTCGAAAAGTATAACCAGAGGGACTGTTCTTCGAGAAAGTGAAGGACAAAAAATCAAGAAGTCGATACAGAGGAGAGAGAGAGAAGTTGTCTTTAACCAAAAGACGTGTCTTTTAATACACATGAACTCGAAACGTTCATGTATATTAGGGGGGCATTTGTTTACACCATAAAACAATTTGGGCTTTCAGATTATTTTAAGCCCAAAGAGACCCAAATACTGGAATATCGAATAGGAGAAAAATTCGAAACACAAATAGATAAGACAAGGCCCATTAAATCCAGAAAATGGCAAAACGCGGGCTGAATTGACAAAAGCCCAAGAATCGAATTTGAAGAAATAAAATGAAGTCCAAATAGCCAATAATCTGCAAAGACGCGCTAATTTGAAAAGATTTGAAAGAGTAGTTGAGGACAGTTGAAGGCGGTTCCCGAGGAAAAGGAACGTAGGTTCCTCAAAGATCAAGATATATACGAGCCGCGGAGAGAAAAAGAGAAGGCATCGAAAAAATCACAAGCTTCTACATTTTCATTCTCTTAGAATTAGCTCTAGTCTTAGGAGTAGTTTATAGTGTAATGTAGGAGTAACTTGTATCCGCAGTTTATTTGTAATCCTCGATCGAAGAACTCTCATGGAGGTATAAATTACCCTTTTTTCAGATTTAAGTATTTGATAGGTTAATTTTATCTTGACTTGAGTATTTCGATTTACGTTTTTCATACTCGAAATCGATAATTAAGAGTTAATTAAAGACAGCAATTGGGGATCAATATGGAGGTATAATATTTATCGTTTTATCAAATTTGAGTATTTGGTAGATAAATTTATATCTGGACTAGTATCTTCCTTTCCTATCTGTTTTCATTAATTGTTGTCCGAACAACGATGTTAAACAATACGTCAAAGTGTTAAAGTCTGAACCACCGTCTAGCGTATCTAGTTCGAACGCGGGGGGTTGTTAGATAATTCTAAGTGAAAAATTATCACGGGGCTTGAGTTAACCGAATTAGCTCTTCCTTATTCAAATTGTTTTCATCCAAAAACAAGTTTTTGGCGACCACAGTGGGAGTTAGTCGAATTTGACTTCCGAAAACCAATACCAAATGAGAAAGGTAAACCAAACACTGATGTAATTTGAAATTCTTTGATTATATTTGGTTCAACCCCAAATCATCGAGCTAAACAAAAGGGAAATAGATCTCATTAGCACAAGAATCAAAAAGTTGTAAAATTGTGAAAGTAAATCAGTCTAGAAAGTAAATTTTATTAGCTTTTGTAACCAGGGAAAAAAATGGAAAACATAAATCACTAATATTAGAAACAAGTAGAATGTCGATAATTAATTACGCACTTTCATAGAGCCAAAAAGTTGGGAGGATCGAAAGGATCAGCAATAGCAAATTAATAGCCTTTTATGTGATGATTCCATTCATGATCGTAAATTGGTAGGCAATAGCTGAATAGGCAGCTACAACGAAAGGTTAGTTATTACCTATTAACTTTAGCAGCTATAATTAGAATGATTATTTCAAACACAATTAAACATACTTAAATTAGTAGTTAAAGATCCATCTGGAAAAAAAATTGCAAATGGGAAATGGAAAACTCATGATCGGGACATAAAACTAGGAGTGGTCTTTTGAATTTCAACCAAAAATTGAGGCTATGTTTGGTTATGTTTTGGGATGGTATTTTGGTGAAAATTTTATGGGGACACGTGCAATTTTGATGAAATTATGTTTGGTTATGTTTTGGGAGTTGTTTTTTGAGTGATTTTTTGGTGAGATAGTGTTTGGTTTTGTTTTCAGAGGGAACATAAATTACTGTCACTGTCAAATCATGTAAGTTTTTGTATGTCAATAATTAAAAGTTATAATATAATATTGAGATTGTAATAATTATTATATAGATAAATATATATGTATATATGTAAAAATATATATGTATATATGTAGGTAATAGTAGTATATATAATATTGAGATTGTAATAATTATTATAGAGATAATATATATGTATATATGTAAGTAATAGTAGTGTATATATATATATATATTTAATTATAAAATTATATTTAATTTACGAAAATTAAAAAAAAAAATTGAAAACGACATTTCAAATGTCGTCTTCAATTTTTTCATTTTTATTTATGATATGTTGTCTTCTAATTATATAAATATATATATATATATATAGAAAAAATTATATTTAATTACAAAATTATATTTAATTTACGAAAATTATAAAAAAAAAGAAAATTGAAGACGACATTTGAAATGTCGTCTTCACTGTTCATTTTTATTTTTATTTTAATTATGAAGAAGACATTTTATATGTCGACTTCTAATTATATATATAAAAAATAATATATATAGAAAAAATTATATTTAATTTACGAAAATTATAAAAAAAATAGAAAATTGAAGACAACATTTGAAATGTCGTCTTCAATTTTTATTTTTTTTATTTATGAACAGTGAATACGACATGGCACATGTCGTCTTCACTGTTCATTTTTATTTTTATTTGAATTATGAAGAAGACATTTTATATGTCGTCTTCTAATTATATATTTAAAAAATAATATATATATAGAAAAAATTATATTTAATTACAAAACAATTTTCTTTTTTTTTATTCATGCACAGTGATATGTCGTCTTCTATTTATGTTATAAAAATATATATATATATATATATGTATATAGTGTGTGTGTGTGAGAGAGAGAGAGAGAAAGTGAGAGAGTGAGAGAAAGTGAGGAGAGACAATGTGTCAGATAGAGTGAGAGAGTGAGAGAAAAAGAGGAGAGAGAGAGTGTGTCAGAGAAACAGGGAGCACAATCATTATTATTTTTTTTGGACTAAAAATTGACAACTTTCCTGGTGAAAAATTGTGCGATCCAAACATAATTTGGCAAAAAATTCGGACAAAAATGGGCTTGAAAACATAACCAAACATAGCCTGAGTCTTTTGAAATTCAGCAGTTGAGAAGACCTCAAAAGCCTAGATTTAATAAGTTATTTTTACATTATTTATTAGGGGCTATATAGTCATTTTATAATTGGAAGAAACACATCTAAGATCTACACTTTTAGTATAGAATAGAATAGAATAAATATAGATATAGATGTAGAATAGATATAGATCAGATGTAAAGAAACACATCCAAGATCCACACTTTTGATATAATATAAATATAGATAGATTTGAGTTGAATCCAGGCTTACATGTTACATAGCACACGTACACGGTTATATTTATATTGTTATATTTTTTTGGGAAAATTACTCAAAACCCCCTAAAATAATTTTTCATTTCCAAAAAGTCCATGAAAATATTTTTCAATCTTAAAAACCTACTCTACAAACTTTTCATTCCGAAAACCCCAAAAGTCAGGATTGACAACTTTTTGGACTAAACTACCCTTTCATTTATTAAGTTAATAATTGATCAATTATTTTTTCTTAATGTATTGTTTTGTTTTGATTCTTTCAAATTGATGAATCATAAAATACGGATTTTCTTTTGTAATATTAATTTTTTAAAAATATTTGTATATAATTTATTTTTGATTTTAATATGGTAATTATCTACAAATATATGTTTTAAATTTTTTAAAAAGATTAAAAAATCTGAAAATTTAGAATTAAAATCATAATTAGTATCAATTATCAATACAAAATTTTTAAATAAATAAATTTTGTTGCATAACAACAATAGATTAATTTTTAATCTAGAAGGCTAAGGGCAATTAAGTCCATAAATTTGTTAACCCTAAATATTGGGTTTTTTGGAATGAAAAGTTGATGGAATGGGTTTTTTGGATTGACAAATATTATCATGGGTTTTTTGGATATAAAAGTTTATTTTAAGGGTTTTTTTAGTAATTTTCCCTATTTTTTTTCACCAAACGACTTCAACTTCCTTAGTTCATGCACCTTAAGTCAATAAGTAGTAATTTATTTGATGTATGATTTAAAAGTGTAAGGCTCTGTTTGGAACTGTTTTTATTCATTTTCAAGCGTCATTTACTAAAATATTGGGGGAATGAGTTTTTTGATTTTTATGTAAGAAAAGTGAAAAAAATAGGTGTGTTTGTTTGTGTTTTATAAAATGGTTGAAATAGTGATTGTGATGCGTGAAAAGTAATGATTAGATGAATAGTGTTGGATTTAAAAATTTAAAGGAAAGGAGAGAGAAGAGTTTAAAAATTAAAAGAAGATGAGAGAGAAAAGTGATAAAAAGAAATTGTGAGATGAGTGATATGAAATGTAATTTCAAAGAAATGATTGAAATTTATTAGGTAAGTAAAAACGAGAATGAAAATGAGAATATTTTCAGTTAAAAATAATGTAAAGTGTGTGTTTTTATTTTCAGATAAAAATGAAAAACGAAAAAGTAAATTGAAAATACAACCAAACAGGCCCTAAGTCTTTTTGCGTATAGGAATAGGACATGTTTAACTTGTATCTAATATATATGCACATACAGTTTACTTGAATCGTTCAATAAGGACTTCCATGCTGCTTCTTGTCACGTGTTCCATCAAATTAAAAAAAATAAGTGAAGAAAATATGAAAATGAAATAGTATTTATTGTATGAAAAGGACCTTGCCTCACAGGTCACAATATATACACACATATATAGATAGACAGAGAGATAGTACGTAAGTGGGTTTTTTTGCATGTAAAGATGTAATTAAGGGATTCAGCAACTTTTTTTGGTAAAAATGAAAGTTATATGCATGCAATGTTACGTTCAATAAATAAGAAAAAGTACATCTTTATTCGTTAATATTTGTAATGATATGTCAGAATGTTTGACATTACCTTATCAAAAAAAAAAGAATGTTTGACATTAGATTTACAACATCAAAACCAATTTGAAGTCTAATTCCGTTGGAAATTAAATGATTAAAGAGACGTGATTGAATGGGATTGGGACGTCCAACCAAAATGATTACTATCAACTAATAAGTAGGGGACAAAAATTGGACAGACGAAAAATGATGGAAACTAAGATCAGTACAGATTGGCTGCTTACACTTTGTTCTTTATTGACCACTGCTCGTACTATTTATTCTACTCCTATATTATATTATATTATATTATACTATATTTGATGAATATATTTTGGGCAATTGAACGTTTAATAAATGCATGATAAATTTATTTTATGATCCATAATTACCTATTTTTTGAAAATTAAAAAATAAAATTTAGTTATACATTCAATCACTCAATATATTTTCATCAGATATATAAAATAGACTTTAGTTCTATTTGGATTGGGGTTAAATTGATGATATCTGGCTTAGTTGGTCAAAATTAATGTCACATAATCAAGAGATTATGAGTTTAAATTTCACTGGTGTATGTGAGTTGTTTTTTCCGTCTATATAGTTGATTTTTAATTGTTGTGGTTTATAGTAAAATTTGTTAATAATGCCTTACTTATATTAGATATTATTTTGTAATAAACGTAAAACGAAGATGTATATGTCTGATTTAAAAAAAAGAAGAAGAAGTACTTGGGTTTGCAAATCTTCTTTCTCCACCAAAAGACGACAAACAAGAATTAGAAGATTACAAGCACTTGTGACTCAAGCTGAAATCCAAGACCAGCTCTTAGAAAAGCATGACAAAAAAGAATCTTGATCCTGTTAATTATTATTATATATTAAATTACAAGTTATGGTCATCCAATCCAAGAACAACTACTACTACAGCCAACCATCGGTCACAATCATCTAGGCACGAAATAGTTTATTGTTAGAACTTAGAAGTTTTTGCTGTTTTTTTTTTTTTTTTGAAAATTGTTGCTTAATGTATTAATCTTTGTAATCTTTATTGTTATAAGTACTTGTAAGAAAAATTGGAAAATTTCTAATTTGCTCCCAATTTGGTCACACCCAAATATATTTCACAAAATGAGTGTCTGAGCTAAAATTTCCCAAAAAACAGAGGTTGTTAATGCCCAGACCGTCTGATATATTTTTTAGGGGAAAAAAAAGTGAATAATATATTTTCTATCTTGAGTTGAAATATAAATGCCCAAACACAGTTTCATGAACACAGTTGCTAAAAGTAGCAAGCAAGTAATGACATTACACAAATAAAAGATTAACACATACTTTTTTAGCCAAGCATAAATAAAATTGACTACTCACTTAATAAAATCCAAATATATATATGATTAATAAAACCCAAGCTTTAGCCCAAACAAATAACTAAGTGTGTGTGTATATATATATATATACAAATAATTATTAGCAAAGCCACAAAGTAAATGGGCTCTGAGCCCAATTGAAACAATCCAACAAGTGTGTTGTGTGCATCTTCCTTTTGCTTGGGAAATAAGAGGCAAATATCTAAATGCAAATTATGAACACATAAATATAAAAATTGAACCAGATCTACACGCTAAAAAATCCATGGACCCCAACAAATGTCTCTTCATGAGCATGCATATAAACAACCCTAGATGCAAACACTCATCAATTGTTGGAAGAGAGAAAAGATGAAATTAAGTTATTTTTGCTCCGATATCTTTTATGGTTTTATATCTGTAAAATCTCATCAACCAATTCAAAATTTGATATTGAATTGTAGTCTGGCGGGCTTTGAATTTTATAAAGAAAGAAGCATTAACTATGATTGGGTTAGTTGTTTCTAAAAAATTGAAAAACTAAATAGAATGGCTCTAGACATGTGATAGCCCGACATTTGACGGGACCAACAGTATCCGTCTAGCATGACAGATCACCCTATAAAAATTGTTTTGGACAATAAGCCGTTTTTGGTGAAACTATATTTATTTTATGAAATAGGTGTAATACAACATGTAATTGACATAGTGACATCTTAATATTTTTTGTGTGACTTAAGGACAATCCCATGGTTTATAACTCCGATGTAGAATAGTGTTTTTTCTTATTAAATTTTAGGAAAAAAATACTAAAAACCTCTCCAAATTAATTTTCACATCCAAACAATCCATGATAATAATTTTCAATTCAACAAACCCAATCCACCAACTTCTCATTAAAAAATTCAACATTTAGAGTTAATAAATTAATGTACTTAATTACCCTCAACCTTTTATTACACATTAATCAATTATACTTTTATATTGAAAATTAATTAATTTATGATTTTTATATTAATAGTAGATATTACTTATGATTTTAATTTTTTTAGATTTTTTGATCTTCTTTAAAAAGGGTATTTTTAGATAAATATCATATTTAATTTAAAAAAGACAATATAACAAAATATTTAATCTCAAAAAAAAATTGTATTATATACAATTTATCAATTTAAAGCAAAAAGGTTTCGATTCAAAATATCAATAACTCAATTCTTAACTTAAGAAGCGAAGGGTAATTTTAATCCAAAAAGTTATTAATCATAACTTTTGGGTTTTCTCGAATGATAAGTTTGTACAATAAGTTCTTAAGATTGAAAAATATTTTAATTAATTTTTTGGATATAAAAGTTTATTTTAGGGGGATTTTAGTAATTTTTTCCTAATTTTATTTTCTCATTTTTTTTCCTGAATTTTTCCTGAATTTTTCTTTACTTTTCTCACTATTTATTTAAAGTTAATTAATTTTTATTTAAAAAATTTCTTGCCAAACTTATTTTGTTTTACACGGAGTGTAGGTCAACGACTAGTTTAAGAGAAAAAAAATACAAAAAATATAGTTAAAAAGAAAAAAGAAAGAAGAAAAAGAGAAAGTTCAAAATATGGAACCGCTCCTTCAGATTTACGAGAACAGGTTTCAAATATATATATATATATATATATATATGTATATATGTATACTTTGAAATTCTTAAAAGCGAAGATGGGTTTTAATGCATGGTCTTAGAACTTTGGGGGTTAAATTACAGTTGCTTCTAAAGTTAGGTAAATATATATGGGAGAAATGCAGACACCCCTCTTACTTATGAGGGTAAGTGCACTTTGCCCCCCAACCTATTAAAATGTGCACCCGACATCCTCACCTTTGATAAGTGATCTGCACCAAAAATGTCTAAAAGCATTACGATAATTATCATGCCCCCGTCTCGGACTGAGGCTCCAACCGTGGATCAAGTTCGCGCTTAATATGCTGGTCAAGCCCAAAGGGCTGGCGGCCCATTGGGAATTAGGGTCTGCTAAGTTTTTAAGGCCTTAAAGCTAATTAAACTATTTTAATTAGCTAAAGGCTAAATAAAAGATATATTGCTAAGCCTGATGGACTGCTGCTAAAGTTGAGCCCACAACCCATAGCCTACTACCAGCTCCATATAAATATCTTAGAAGAGCTGGGAGGGGAGGATTATCTACTCTCTCTAGAAAAATACATTGCATAAGTCTGAGAGTAATTTCAATAAAGAACTACGAACTGACTTGATCCCCATTCATCGGGTACGTAGGTAGCCCATTTAAAGTGAGTGCAGTCTATATATTCATCAAACCCCAACCTAGTTTGTCGTGAGTTGGATCAGATTCTCCACCCCACGTGGTCAATCACGTGATATTCATTGACTGACTAATTTTACCATCATCATTTTGGCACCGTCTGTGGGAACAACGGTTCAACCACTGAGTATGCAGACTGGATATCAAACACGTACCAAGAGTGAAAAGATGACTAGCAGCGTTATGCTCGGGGAAACCCCACTCCGTCAGGAAAAGTACTCGGCATTCAACGTGCTGGAGGTCCAGGTTTGCTACCCCTTAATATTAAGCAGCTGACGCTAGCTGTGATACCACCCCCTACCACAGGGGTGTTCGAGATCATTCAGAAGGCGTCACCCGTGGTCATCATCGACGCAGTTAAACCAGACATTCACGTAGAGCCAGAGACACAAAGCATTAAGTTTGGGGCCTGAGATTTGGAGAGCCGAGTCCCCTCCTAAGACGAAGCTTTGGTGATTTCGGCCACCATCGCCAATTTTTGGGTCAGCATAATTCTCATAGACAGTGGGAGTTCTGCATACATTATTTTCTTTGACACCTTCGCTCGGCTATCGATCGATGGAGCCAAGGTCCAAAAGGTGAATACCCCTCTCACCTGCTTCACGGGCGAAAAGGTATAAGCTCATGGAGAGGTGACCCTACCCTTATCTATGGGTACATCCCCTAAGCGTGCAACCAAGGAGGTGAAATTCCTGGTAGTCAAAGCCCCTTCCACATATAATGTTATATTGGGGAGGCCGAGCTTAAATCTTTTTCGAGATATTATATCCACCTTCCACCTAAAAGTTAAGTTCCCAACCCCTATGGGAACAGAAGAAGCAGTAGGTGACAGGCGGTTGGCTAGAGAATATTACGCCAGTACCGTCACCAAGCTAAAGAGGAAGCGAAGAGACTCGGAGCCCGACGCTGGGCACGAGCTAATAGAGGTTGATATGATAGCCCAAGTAGAGGAGAAGCGGAGTAAGACCCAAGTGACGAAGGTGACACTCGGGGAGAGGCAGTTAAGAGTTTGAAGATAGTAGAGTTGGTACCGGGAAATCCCAAGAAAACCACCAAGGTCGGAGCAACTTTGGGGTCTACGCTCGAGAGTGACTTGGTGCATTTTCTCCAAGATAACACAGATGTGTTTTTCTGGGGCACGGGAGATATGGAAGGCATTGACCCTGAGGTCATGACCCACCTCTTGAACGTCTACCCCGATGCTCGTCCTGTCAAATAGTGCAACCGAACCATGGGGAGAGAAAGAAGTATAGCCACCAAGGAAGAAATAGAGAACTTGTTGGCTGCAAAATACATAAGGATCGTGCACTACCCCAAATGGCTAGCTAACGTGATATTAGTGATAAAGCCAAATGGAAAGTGGAGGATGTGCATAGACTTCACTAATTTATATAATGCGTGCTCGAAAGACTCCTACCCTCTTCCCCGAATTGATGATTTGATAGATTCCACCGCAGGGTGTGAACTCTTGACATTTCTGGATGCAAGTCAAGGGTATAATCAAATTCCCTTGTCACCTGAGGATCAAGAGAAAACTAGCTTCATCACTGACCAAAGGACCTTCTGTTATAACGTGATGCCCTTCGGTCTAAAAAATGCCGGCGCCACATATTAGAGGTAGGTCAATAAGATGTTCGAAACACAGCTTGGTACGAATATGGAAGCATACATTGATGATATGCTAGTCAAAAGCAAGAGGGAAATAGACCATGTACATGATCTGCGGAGTGCTTCGAAGTACTCAGGCGCTATAAATTAAAACTCAACCCCTCCAAGTATACTTTCGGGGTACGTGGAGGAAATTTTCTAGGGTTCATGGTGAGTAAACGTGGAATAGAAGCAAACCCCGAGAAAATCAGAGCTATCTTGGATTTGACTCTTCCCAGATCCAAAAAGGAGGTGCAAGAACTAATGGGGCAGGCTGCAACCCTTAATAAATTCATTTCGTGGTCGGCCGACAAAGGGTTGCCTTTCTTCGAGGCAAAAGAAAGACCAAGGGTTTCGAGTGGGACACCTCATGTCAAGTGGCTTGAGAAGCTACAAGAGTATTTAGTTTCCCCGCCACTGCTCACCAAGCCCCTCGACGGAGAAACATTTTTTCTGTACCTAGCAGTCACCCATGAAGCTGTTAGTGCTGTATTAGTTTGACATGACCTGGGGATCACAAAATCATATATTACATTAGCCGCCTATCCAAGGAGCCAATCCTATCAACAAAACCTGCAGCGTCACCTCTCTTTGATGGCCCTTGCCTTGGTAGTAGATGCTAGGAAGCTGAGACCTTATTTTCAGTCACACCCCATAGTGGTGCTCACCAACCATCCTTTGAAATACTGACGAGCCCCGACATATCAAGAAGAATGGTGAAATGGGCAGTGGAGCTTAGTGAGCACTACATCGAATATCAGAGGAGGCCAGCCATCAAGGCACAAATGTTAGCTGACTTCGTGGCCGAGATAATGGAAGACGAGGCCAGCTGCTCCCTTCTAGCATAGATGTTGTTTGCAGATGGTTGTTCCACCCACTCAGGCAGTGGGGCGGGAGTTATCATTGAAAGTTCACAAGGAGATCGTTTTGAGTATGCCTTAAGATTCGAATTTGATGCTTCGAATAATGAAGCCGAGTATGAAGCACTGTTAGTAGGGGCAAACTAACCCTCGCCGCTAGAGCAAAGAAATTGATAGCCTATAGTGATTCACAACTGGTGGTCAATCAAGTAAATGGAACTTACGAGGCTAAGGGGGAGAAAATGACTCAATTTCTCGCCTCGCCCAAAAAATGAAAGATCATTTTGAAGACGAAGTTGCTGACCAGCTAGCCAAGCTGGCAAGTTCGATAGCGTCCATCAAAAATAGAAGAATTACCGTCATCATCTCCAGCAAACCAGAGGTGGAAAGAGGGGGCCTAGATGTGTTATGTGGGGAAGTCTAAGAACCTAGCTGGAAGAATGAAATAATTGACTATCTAGTGGCAGGTAGCCTGCCTGACGACCCAAGGAGCACCAGTAGAGTCAGGATAAGGGCATCAAGATTTGTCATGATTGATGGCGAGCTGTATAAGCGAGACTTTTCACAACCCTACTTGAAATGTCTAACCCCCGCCAGGGAAAATTACGTTTTGCGTGAAGTACATGAGGGGTGTTGCGATAATCACCTGGGGGAAAAGCCCTAACAGCTAAAATATTGCGACAAGGGTATTTCTGGCCGACTATGCTCAAAGATGCTCAAGATTTGGTGCAAAAAATGTAGGAGTTGTTAGGAGCACTCCAATATAAGTCACCTCCCGCGAGCCGATATACGCCCACTAGAGAGTGCATGCTCCTTGGACATGTAGGGGGCTAGACATAGTTGGACCTTTTCCCTTAGCCCCGGGCAAAGGAAGTTCCTGTTGGTCGCGGTAGATTATTTCACTAAGTGGGTGGAAGCCAAGCCATTGGCCAAGATATCCGAGAAGGAGGTGATGAAGTTCTTGTGGACGCGCCTTGGACTTCCAAGATCCTTAGTCTCAAACAATGGCACCCAGTTTCAAGGAGTAAAGTTAAAAGAGTGGTGTCAAGAGTTGAACATAAAGTAGTGTTAGAGTATATGCCCTCGAATGCCATAAAGAGGATAGATTTATAGGGCATAAACATTGTAACTAAACTATGGTTTTTCTATTAATATAAGGCAGTTGATTGTTGTTTTCTTATAGGCATTTATAAGGTGTGAATAAACAACGTAAAGTCCTTGATGACAAGGCGAACCTTCTACCTCCTATGGGATAGGAGGAAAGGCACTAGAATGGTTTGACCCTTAACATCTAAAAGGGTTCGCAAGTCTAAGAAATATTGATTGGGCATCAATAGTGAATAAAGACTTGTATGATGTAAGTTTCGACAGAGAAAGTGTCAGTCATACACTATGAAAATGGTAGTGGGAACTTATATCATAGACGTGTCAGTTGGACTGATATGTTTGAACACGGCTCGCATCAGTTCATCACATGGGTATTCACTCATTGACAGTCAATGATGAAACTTATAAGTAGTGATAGGTACGTGTGAACCTCTGACCTGAGAAATCGAGTTGAAGATGTACTTGTGACATCAAGTCTGTCATTAGAGTAGTTAGATTCAAATCACCTGTTAGTAGAATCGACCTCGAAGTGCGACTTGATGGGCAAGTAGCATTGTTAACTGATTTGCAATATGGAATTTATTCTCTCATAAATGAATGAGTAAAATATCCTATGCGATCATGAATAAGTGAGGATGAAAGTCTTTGGCCAAAGCATTTAAATACCTCGACTTATTATGAGCTTAGGCATATGGTCAAGTTATATGAGTTTGACTTTAAACCATGACTCTTACTTGACTAGGATATAAGAATAAAAGGTTTATACACGTACGATATTCACGGCGTAAAGGTTTGGAATGATCCTATTCATTCATTCTCAATTGGGTTACGGTGTGAGCCATGAGACTGGCTAGGTGTCACTCACACCCCTTTGGATTCCTCCCAATTGCCTTTTGAGACGAACCTAAAGAGTCGCGCTTAAAGGAAGTGCAAAAGGAAAAATATGGGAAAAAGACTTGAGAGAAATTCACGGCATTGGATGCCGTAATTAATTAATTAATTATTGGATAATTTAATTTATTAATTAAATTAATGAGTTAATTAATTTCTTGGAGAAATTGAATTATAAATTAATTAGGAATTGAATTAATTGGATTATCAATTTATTTATTGGATAAATAAATTATCCGATTAATTAATTAGCAAGCAAGACGAAAGCCCGAAGGCTTCCGAGCCCACTAAGGGGCGTCCATTTAGGCTCTTGCATGCTAGTGTTATTGTTTCATAATGATATAAATATATCACAAGGTGAAAAATAACACAAGGCAACTTACATAACTTTCTCTCCAAGAAAAAGTCTCCCACCTCTCTCTCTCTCTAGCCGTCTTTGACAAGGAAGAAAGGAGGAGTTTTTCGTTTTTGATTCCGGTGTGACGAATTAGAGACGTTGGCAAATTCGGCGTTAGAGAAAAGGATCACGTTCAGAAATCAACATACGCGAGAACGGTAATTTTTCTATACATAATTAAACACGAGGATTAGAGATGATTCGGGCTTTGGGAATTAAATTTACTTTCCGCTGCATTTTATTCGTATAATTTCCAACAGTGGTATTAGAGCCAATCTCTGAATTCTGTGTTTAATTGCTTATGTGATTGACTGTTTTTTCTCGTTTTTGAGGCATGCTTTGAACGTGTTTTTCATATGAAAATATTCTGAATATCGCTGCAGTTTATTCATGAAAGTTGTAGTTTAATGAGTTTCAAATCTGGGCATATAATGTTTATGAGAATCGGAGAAGTATAACCCCAAGACGAGCGCGATGCAAAAAGCGTGCGCAGTCTGCGCGCTGGGCGCGCAGACAGCGCAATAGGAAGCCTTTTCGACCTCCCGTTGTGCACACAACATGCGCACTGCGCACACTGGGTGGGCCCCCAATGCCGTGCCGTTTCACGGCGCCGGTCGGAGGGGCTGACCGGACGCCCAAGCACGATTAAACCGTGCGCTAAGCGCACGGCATACACCGTGCCATGCGCCCAGCGCACGGACCTGTTTCGGGGCCCGGGTTTTCGTGACTCGGGCCCTAATGGGTCGGGTTATATTTTCCTAAGGTCCAAATTTTAATTGAATAGGTGTTTGGGCTATTTTTAGTTATCCGGGTGGGTCAAAAGGATGATGACCCGAATTTAATTAAAAAGGGACCCAAATTGTTTTGATTAAAATTGTGGATAATTCAATAAATTAGTTATTGGGCCTAATTAATTAATTTTGAATATGCCAATGGTTGGTAATTCAATTTTGATAAAATTAAGCCCAATATAGTTTTTATTGATCTTTATTTGAATGAAATAATTAATTAATAAACTCTTGGAGAATTTTATTTATTAAGTTATTTATTTAAATAAAGAATTCTCATAAATAGGATTATTTTCATATGAATCAATAAAATTTGAAGTTTTATTGTGGAAATTAATTAAGTTGGACAAATTAATTTTTATTAATCACCAACTTAAGTGCTTTATTTATCGCGAGCATGTATTATGTGATGGTGACATATGTCTATGGGCTTAGATTGCTTCTTTTGATTATGTATTTCTTTTGATGGGTTGTAAGGGCCGGTTTGAGTCCATTTTATTTTATTTCTAGATTTATGTATAGGTTTTAAATTACCTCTTGTAATAAATAGAAATAGAATAGGCCTTTCAAGATGGAGATCATGCAAAAGAAGAAGAGCTTGGAGCCCACGAAGATTAGCTAGGCTTTTCTTTTTCAATTTTATGATGGTCCATTGGCTTGGGCCCTCTAGATAAAAGCCCATAGACTTGTGTGTTGTATTATTGCTTTCGATGCATGTTCATTAGTTGTATGAAGCATGTGTGTTATCAATATGCGTTATATAAATTAGTAAATGTGCAAAGTGAGACGAAATAAATGTTTTGAACATGAATTCTCCCAAACAAAAATAATACTAAGTTAGTAAGGGGTGCTAGGCATCCTTTCCCTCCACTAAACTTAATAAGATCAAGGATTAAATCCATATGTGGCATTTTCCTAGTAAGTGGGGGTCATATATTAAGATTTAATTCTAGAATTTTATTAAGTGCATTGGATGCCTTAATCGAGACATATTTCATCCCAAATATCGTTAAAGGGTTGCGATATTTGTGGATTATGGGATAAATATGATTGAACCGTCTATTTGATAGTTTGATGTTTGACATTACTTTAATTAAGTAATGGACCAAATATCGTTAAAGGGTTGCCATCCATTATATTAATTAAAGAACTCAATCCCCACCACGAAGTTTTCATCAACGATCGCTTCCGTCATTTCGCAGTGGGAATGTGGAATTTCAAAAAAATGTAGTGGGAGCCAAGTTATAAGTCGAAGTCCTTGATTTTAAACTTGGTCTTAGTTTAGTCCAATATTCTAATTAAGTCTAGTTTATTTTTTGCAGTTATTTGTTTTATCTCTCTCGTTTTTCAAAAATGACTATCAACCCACTTTCCGTATTACTCGAAAAGAATATCCTTACCTGACCCAACTACGTGGATTGGCTAAGGAATTTGAGAATAGTTCTCAATATGGAGTCTCTAGGATCCGTGTTGGACACTGATATCCCTGCTCCACCTGCCAGAACACGTGCCAATGAAGAAGAAGTCCAAGTTCATGAAAAATGGGTAAAGGACGACGTCCGAGTGCGTGGGTACATTCTTGGCTCTATGATGAATGAGCTACAGAGGTCCCACGACAAGATGACCACAGCGAGGGCTATCTTGGCGCACTTGGTCGAGCTCTATGGTGAGCACAGTAGGACTGCTAGATATGAAATATCTAAAGAGCTCTTCGGAGCCAAAATGAGAGAAGAGGAGAAGGTTAGGGATCATGTCCTCAAAATGATATCAAGGATCGAGAGATTGGAAGCTCTCGATTTTACAATGAACCCGCAACTTCAGACCGATCTTATCTTGCAGTCCCTTCCTGACTCTTTTTCCCAATTCGTCATGAACTTCAATTGCAATGAGATTAAATGCAACTTAGCTGGGCTAATGAACAAACTAAACACTGCACAATCTCAATTGAAGCCCAAGGGAAAAGAGACTGCTTTGGTTATCACTTCTGGGCCCAAATGGGCGAAAAATAAGAAGAGAAAAACCAAGAAGCAGACTGGCGAGCTTGGAGCTTAGGGTGGTGTCGATAAAGAAAAAGGAAAAGCTCTTGTGATTCGCAAGCGAAAGGGGCCACAAAAGATAGACAGATGCCTACACTGCGGTGAGCTGGCCACTGGAGAAGGAACTGTCCGAATATGGGGCCTGGCGCACAAGGTATGGAACTTTATGTTCATGAAACTTATTGTTCTATGACCGTCTTCTCTACATCTTGGATTCCTGACTCTGGAGCTAGTGCTCACATATGTTGTATGAATCATGATCTGATGCGAGGAAGGAAGCTGGACAACGATGAGGTGAAGATCAGAGTAGGCAGCGGGCAAAGCGTCGCGGCTACTGCAATAGGATCTACCTTGTTGTTTTTAAATTCTGGACATGTACTATTACTGGATAATGTTTTGGTTTTGCCTAATGGGCTTAAAAACATTGTTTCTATTCCCGTTTTAGTTAAGAATGGTTACACTTTTCGTTTTATTGATGAACGATGCAACATTTATTATGGTAATAAATTTGTAGGCTTTGCTTCTTTGATAAATGGATTGTATTACCTTAGTGTCCAGAATGAGTATGCAGTGAATACTATACAAAGGAAACGTAGTAGGCTTGAAATAAACCAACGATTGATATGGCACCTTCGACTTGGCCATGCTGGCGAACAAAAGATTCGCAAAATGGAAAAAGATGGGCTAATTGGCCCACTGGGATTGGATCCCTATCGTACTTGTGAATCTTGTCTCAAAGGCAAGATGGCTAGATCGCCCTTCACAGGGAGCTTTGAAATGGCCTCGTGCATATTGACGTTTGTGGTCCATTTGGAGAAATGGCTAGAGGAGGTCTCCTTTACTTTATCACCTTCACTGACGACCATTCTCGATATGGTCTAGTGTACCTGATGAAGCATAAGTCTGAATCCATTAACAAGTTCAAGGAATTCAAGGCTTTAGTGGAAAATCAAACAAGTCAACATATAAAAACTCTTCGATCTGATCGAGGAGGAGAATATATGAGCGACGAGTTTGACTTATACCTCATAGAGAATGGTATAGTATTGCAACTCACACCTCCAGCGACTCCACAGTTTAATGGAGTAGCAGAGCGAAGGAATCGAACCTTGTTGGACATGGTTCGCTCCATGCTTAACTACACTGATTTACCCATTTCACTGTGGGGTCACGCGCTGCTTACAGCTGCACACATTTTAAATAGATGTCCGTCCAAGTCCGTTCCTCTGACTCCCTATGAAATGTGGAGAAATAGGAAACCAATTTTTAACCACATAAAGATTTGGGGATGTCCGGCTTATGTAAAAAAGAATAAAGTGGACAAGTTGGAGGCTAGGTCCTTAAAGGGACGTTTCATTGGATATCCTGAAGATTCTATGGGATACCTCTTTTACTTGCACAATGATCAAAGGATCATTGTAGCCTTACAAGCCCACTTTCTTGAAGATGAGTTCATTCAAGAAGGAGGAGCGGGTAGAAAGATTGTTCTAGAAGAACAAAATGAAACCCCACTGGATACATCTACACAGGGAGTGAGAACCGAACCTTCTGTAACACAACCACAACCACGACGATCGAATAGAGTATCTCAACCGCCTGAGAGGTACGGATATCTAATGCAGAGGGAGTTGGATCTCCATTCTGTGTTAGAGGAGGATCATGGAGATGATCCCTCCACTTTTGATCAAGCGATGGTGGATGTGGATGCTGCTAGATGGCGTGAAGCTATGCAAACTGAGATCAATTCGATTCATGCAAACCAAGTCCGAAAACTTGTAGACCAACCTGAAGGGGTAAAACCAATTGGGTGTAAATGGATCTACAAGAGAAAGATTGGTGTTGATGGCAAAGTAGACACCTACAAAGCCAGGCTAGTGGCGAAAAGGTATAGTCAAAAGGAATGAATTGACTACCAAGAAACCTTCTCGCCAGTGGCTATGATCAAATCAATCAGGATTCTACTTGCAATAGCAGCACACCTAGATTATGAAATATGGCAAATGGATGTCAAAACTGCTTTCCTAAATGGATTCCTAGAAGAGGATATCTATATGGAACAGCCTAAAGGTTTTAAATCCGAGGAGCATATTCATAAGGTGTGTAAACTTGAGAGATCCATTTATGGACTCAAACAAGCGCCTCGTAGCTGGAATCTACATTTTGATGAGGTTGTCAAAGGATTTGACTTCATCAAAAACGAAGACGAGCCCTGTGTTTACAAGAAGTCAGTGGGAGCAAGTTGACATTCCTAGTGTTATATGTAGATGACATATTACTCATTGGGAATGACATAGGAATGCTCACCACAACCAAGAAGTGGCTTTCGAGTACATTCTCCATGAAAGACTTGGGAGAAGCGACCTATATTCTAGGGATTCAGATCTATAGAGACCGAACCAAAAGAATGATAGGACTTTCTGAAGCCCTTTACTTAGAAAAGGTCCTAAAATGGTATAGGATGGAAGATTCTAAGAAAGGGTTCCTACCAATGAGACATGGGATACATCTTTCGAAATCTATGTGTCCTCAAAGTGAGAAAGATAGAAAAGAAATGAACATTATACCCTATGCGTCTGCTGTGGGCAGCTTGATGTACGCGATGCTCTGTACTAGACCCGACATTGCTTATGTGTGAGCGTTGTTAGTCGATTTCAAGCAAACCCTGGTAAGGAACATTGGATAGCTGTGAAGAATGTCCTAAAGTATCTGAAAAGAACTAAGGATATGATTCTCACCTATGGAAGTGGTGACCTGAGGGTGGACGGGTGCACTGATTCGGATTTCCAATCTAATGTTGATGACCGGAAATCCACCTCGGGATTTGTATTTACTCTAAATGGTGGAGCGGTGACTTGGAAAAGTTCCAAGCAAAGCACAACCGCAGACTCCACCACAGAGGCTGAATACATAGCTGCCTCGGAGGCAGCTAAAGAAGCTGTTTGGATTAGGAAGTTCGTTAAGGAACTTCAAGTGGTTCCTAGCATAAAGCTCTCGTTGCCACTTTATTGTGACAACACCGGAGCTATAGCGCAAGCGAAAGAACCTAGGTCTCACAATAAATCCAAACACATAGAGAGGAGATATCACATCATAAGAGAGATCGTTGCACGAGGTGAAATAGCTGTTCAGAAAATAGCTTCAGCCGACAATGTCGCTGACCCATTGACCAAGCCATTGGCACAGGCGGTGCTGGAAAAACATCTCGAAAAGATGGGTACACAAATGGCATTGAGTGCAAGTGGGAGATGTTAGAGTATATTCCCTCGAATACCATAAAGAGGATAGACTTATAGGGCATAAACATTGTAACTAAACTATGGTTTTTCTATTAATATAAGGCAGTTGATTGTTGTTTTCTTATAGGCATTTATAAGGTGTGAATAAACAACGCAAAGTCCTTGATGACAAGGCGAACCTTCTACCTCCTATGGAATAGGAGGAAAGGCACTAGAATGGTTTGACCCTTGACATCTAAAAGGGTTCGCAAGTCTAAGCAATATTGATTGGGCATCAATAGTGAATAAAGACTTGTATGATGTAAGTTTCGACAGAGAAAGTGTCAGTCGTACACTATGAAAATGGTAGTGGGAACTTATATCATAGACGTGTCAGTTGGACTGATATGTTTGAACACGGCTCGCATCAGTTCATCACATGGGTATTCACTCATTGACAGTCAATGATGAAACTGATAAGTAGTGATAGGTATGTGTGAACCTCTGACCTGAGAAATCGAGTTGAAGATGTACTTGTGACATCAAGTCTGTCATTAGAGTAGTTAGATTCAAATCACTTGTTAGTGGAATCGACCTCGAAGTGCGACTTGATGGGCAAGTACCATTGTTAACTGATTTGCAATATGGAATTTATTCTCTCATAAGTGAATGAGTAAAATATCCTATGCGATCATGAATAAGTGAGGATGAAAGTCTTTGGCCAAAGCATTTAAATACCTCGACTTATTATGAGCTTAGGCATATGGTCAAGTTATATGAGTTTGACTTTAAACCATGACTCTTACTTGACTGGGATATAAGAATAAAAGGTTTATACACGTACGGTATTCACGGCGTAAAGGTTTGGAATGATCCTATTCATTCGTTCTCAATTGGGTTATGGTGTGAGCCACGAGACTGGCTAGGTGTCACTCACACTCCTTTGGATTCCTCCCAATTGCCTTTTGAGACGAACCTAAAGAGTCGCGCTTAAAGGAAGTGCAAAAGGCAAAACATGGGAAAAAGACTTGAGAGAAATTCACGGTATTGGATGCCTTAATTAATTAATTAATTATTAGATAACTTAATTAATTAATTAAATTAATGAGTTAATTAATTTCTTGGAGAAATTGAATTATAAATTAATTAGGAATTGAATTAATTGGATTATCAATTTATTTATTGGATAAATAAATTATCCGATTAATTAATTAGCAAGCAAGACTAAAGCCCGAAGGCTTTCGAGCCCACTAAGGGGCGGCCAAATGGACGCCCAAATAGGGCTCTTGCATGCTAGTGTTATTGTTTCATAATGATATAACTATATCACAAGGTGAAAAATAACACAAGGCAACTTACATAACTTTCTCTCCAAGAAAAATTCTCCCACCTCTCTCTCTCTCTAGCCGTCTTTGACAAGGAAGAAAGGAGGAGTTTTTCGTTTTTGATTCCGGCGTGATGAATTAGAGACGTTGGCAAATTCGGCGTTAGAGAAAATAATCACGTTCATAAATCAACATACGCGAGAACGATAATTTTTCTATACACAATTAAACACGAGGATTAGAGATGATTCGGGCTTTGAGAATTAAATTTACTTTCCGCTGCGTTTTATTCGTATAATTCCCAACAAGTAGTACTTTACTTCTGTTAGCAACCCCCAAGCTAACGGACAGACTGAAGTCACCAACCGCACTATACTGCGACACTTAAAAACTAAGCTCGGAGAATCAAAAAGCAATTGGGCGGATGAAATTCTAGAAGTGCTATGGTCGTACCGCACTATGCCTGAGTTAGTACTGGGGAGACCCCCTTTAACTTAGTATATGTAGTTGAGGCCACAACCCTGGTAGAGATTGGAGAAAGGAGCTTCAGAGTAAGCCAATATAGGGTTGCGTAAAATGAGCAACGCCAAAGAGAAAACTTAGACTTTATAGTTGAAGTAAGGGATAACGCCTCCGAGAGGATGGCTAAGTACAAGGCGAGTATGGCTAAGTACAAGGCGAGGATGGCACGAACTTACAACCGCCGGGTGCGCCCCTGGGGTTTTCTGGTGGGGGACCTAGTGCTAAGGAAGAGGGAGGCCACAGGCCCCGTCGGAAAGCTGTAGGCCAAATGGAAAGGCCCCTACTAAGTAAGTGAGATAATTAACCCCAGTACATACAAATTGATGACCGCTTGGGGCAAAGAGGTACCACGTACTTGGAATGTATCCAACCTCAAAAGGTATTTTACTTAGTTATTTCAGCTAAAAGATATATTATCTCGCTGTAACTTTTAATATATTTTGACGATGGCCAAAGGCCAAACCTATGTTTGAGTGCTAGTAGCACTCCCTGTTTTTAATATTAATTATTTATACACTTTGCCAACATAGTTGGGTATGGAACATATCTAAATGACCCCTTAGAGCTAGAAAAGTCTCCAATAGAGGCATTATCATATTACTCGCAACCCCAGTAGAGGTCAATTGGGTGGAACAACAAGAATCCCCCGAGCTACCAAGGACTCGAACGAAGATAGTCCACCCAATAATCCTTTCAATAATACCGAGAGAGGTTGAGGATCTAAAAAATGATTTCCCCCCTCCCAATAAGGTTTTGGACCGAGATTATACAAAAATAAACACCTAGGAGGATAAGCACACCTCCGCTTAAAAAAAACGTGGTTACTAATCACGAACTATGCCACTTATTCAAAAGACAAAAATAACTAACCCCTTATAAGCTTCCAACAAGCTTTGAGAGGCATCTAGTTTTTTCACAACAAAAGCAAAAACTAAAAAGTGGAGGGGTATATATATGTGAAAGCTAAATCCACCCACCAAGTCAAATCATGAGAGTAGGAAAAAAGCTAAAATCCACCCACCAAAATCATGGGGGTAGGAAAAGAGCTAAATCCACCCACCAAGTCAAATCACGGGGGTAGGAAAAAATGAGTAAGACTTGAGCTGTGATATGACGAAAGCAATAAACAAGCAAAAAATAGTAGTATTACAAAGCACCAATAGTTCTGAAATAGTCTTACAGAAATTGAATAAATAAGAATCATAAAGGCTAAATAACAAGCTGCAGTGGAGCTATGTCCTGGTGACTAGCTATCGTGAGGAGGGTTATCACCGCGTCCCCCAACACGAGGCACATCTTCCTCGTCGCTGTCATCAGTGATTGCCTCATACATCCATGAAAAATTGTCATGGGGATAGCGACCACTCTCTCGAAGAGCTTGAAGACACTGTTGGTCCATTTTCCTCATGAAACCAAGGGCAATATCATACGCTTTCTTGTTACACTCACTAAGAAACTCGGTGCAAGACTGAAACTCATTCACCGCCGAATCCTCGGCGTCTTCCAGAGTTTTCTTACCTACACTTAAGCTAAGGAAGCTCTGGGTACAAGAGGACTCCTTCCTGAGGTCTTCATTGGAGGCCTCATACTTTGCCTCTCAGCCTTTCCCTGTCGCCTCAACCTTAGAGGATTTTGAAAGAAGTTTCTTGTTCTTCTTCAAACAATCTTTTAATTTCCCCTCAAAATGCTCACACCAAAGGTGAGGGTGATGGGACATTTGGATCAGCTGAAAAATCAAAGGCAAGAACATCTTGTATAAGTGAACGCTTATAGAAATAACCAACGTCGAAACTAAAATAAAATAAGACTCTCCCGGCCTTCACCGGTGGAGATTTACTCGTCAACTTGATTTGCCGGAAGCATAGACAGATGTTGTGAATCATAGTTATTCACAATATGCCTCACCGTCGACCACGGGGAAATCGAGTCACCCGTGTCCCAAAAGGACTGAATTGCGGGGTCTCGGTTCACCCCATAAGTGAATAACCCCTAACCGCGACCCGGGGTACCGAAACTCACGGGAGAGATATCCCGGCTGCGCTTAGGGAGAGGAGGGGCTCTAATGTAAGTAAGCTCAGAAAAGCGACCTTGTGCACCAGCTACGCCCCCCTCATCCAACAGTGATTTTCCCTTTGGATTAGATGAGGAAGCTCCGACAGGGGCACCAAGGGGCCCCTTAGTAGCCCAACCGGCCATCACAGAATCAAAGTCTAGAGTGGTGGGTACCTCGGTAGGTAGGGGAAGATCAAAGACCTCTAGACTATGTCCTTGCACTTTTGAAGAGGGCATGTGTTGCACAAAAATCCAATTGGGTATTTAACAGCAAGAGGACTGATCGTGTGTAGTAATAGAGTGGATAATTAAGTCTGGAATGTCGAACCCACAGAGATTTGTGTTATAGCAAAAACAGTAAATTAACTCAAGTATTTGTAAACTTAAAGAGAAATAAATCATAAACTATCAAAAACAATAATTAAAGGTGTGTGAAAGCCAATGAATAAAAACAATTAATGCACATGCGTCAACACAAATTAATCAATTCTCGTTATATCAGTATTATCATATTTCAGATAAATATTGCTAAGGTGGAAAATACCTTAATATTATTATCACGTGGATCCTCGCTCATGATAACATATACTAGATTGGTTGTAGCAATCTCCATTGCATGCATCAAACATTAGAATTTCCCCCAAATTTATTTAGATTTATCCCTCCAAATAAACTTGGCTAACAACATCCGGCGAATGTAGCTATCCCTAGCATCAACTGACTTAGAAGATGTTATTAATCCCTTTTGCACCTTAATTTACTTTCTCCCGAACAGATAAATTAAGCATTAGATCTTATATATGTTGGCCAGACACACTACGCATTGAGAATAAGATTATAACACAAAGCAATATAAATCATTCATACGAGAAATATTTTTATAACTCAAAAAGCATAATTCGGCTTAAGCATGGCCTTAGTCTACAAATTTAGCTACTCATAATGATATGAAAAACAACTAAAGAATTCATGAAAGTAATAAATAAATAATAACAAAAACTTCCTATGATTGCGTAGAAAATCTTCTTCTTTCTTCAAGCTTCCTCTACTTTTATGGAGAATTACGAAGGATCAAACCCTAGTCTAACTCTCTCTCTCAGTCTATGTGAAGAGGGAATATTGTTGGAGAAGAACCCTAAAAAATGCTGCTCTTAACCCTACTGCATCACTTTGGATTTATAGGCGTGGTTTTGGAAGAGTACGTGTAAGTGTAAATTTTGGAAATTTCCAAAATAGTTCTGCCGACACACACGTTCGAACGTTAAGCTTCCTGGCGTTTGTGCGTGTCTTCTCTCAATGTTCGGGCGAACACCTCTTTACGTTTGAACGTCCTGATGTTCCACGTTCAAACGTTAGCTCCTCCACTTTCTGCTCTGAAATTCCATCTTTCTGCTACTTTCATCCTTTTGTCTCCAATGCTATGATTTATACCTGGATACTCAAAATAAACACATTACACGCATATGTGGTATAGTATCATAATAAATTCTATGAAAATCATACAACTAAAGGACTATAAAACACATAATTCTCGACTCTATCAGCATGTAGGCACGGCTTGTTTGCCCAGCTGCCCACCCCTAGGGGCGACCGTAGGGGCTGGTGTCCCAGAGCGCCCCCTAGCGCCTGCAACAAATTCATTGAAAAGTAAGTTAGTGACACTAAAACATTCACTACTTGCAAAAATAAACACTTGAATTGATAATAAGGTGATATCAAGTACCTCCGTGGTATATTTTGCGGATGTCATATCGGGAATCAAACAACCCTGCCGCCGTAAACTCCAACCTCAACCGGTGCTGGGAAGGTGAAATCTTGTGAGGGTCAATCTTATCCTACCACAAAACGGGGGTGAGAACGGGCAGGCTCAGAATAGGAAAGTAAAAGAACTTGGCCTTCCATTTGCCGTTGGAGCTGATTTTCCCTTCCAAAAATCTATAAGGTGAGAAGGGGTAGAAGTGAACGAATGGCCCCCCTGAGCTGATTCGGGATTCAAAAAGAGCCTAAAAAGCATCAAGGCTCACGTCGAGCTGAAAATCCCGAAACCAGCAGATGAAGCCTTTGAACTGTGCAAAACTGTTGGGTGATAACTGACTGATGCACACTCGATAGTGGCTCAATATCATCCTAAGCAAGGGTTGCACGATAGAGAAAATCCCATTCTAAAGTACTCCAAATAAAGGGTCATGTAGCCCCACAGAGGGTTACCTATCCTGTCATTCGGCTTGGGCTTCAATGCCCTAAGTTCCGGCGGAGCGTGCTCAAAGAGTAACTTTAATTTCTTGTTAGTGACTGTGGATTGACAAGTGAAGAGATCCATCATGCGATCCCGGGTTGACCTCCCACCTTGAGAGTCGTTGTCCTATTCGATCCGGGATCGCACGATGGATCTTCGAGCGATCCCACCACCAAACTTAAAAATTAACATTGTCCCCAATATTAAAACAAGAAAGTACGAAGAGAGTGAAGATATTGCCCTGATTCGAGAATTTGAAATTGAACATTGTGTGTAGGGCATCTGAAATATCCTAGGTGATGCATGGTCACCCCCAAACTTATTTGCAACCTACACAAAAATAAAAACACCATGAAAAGAACAAGGGAGATGAACCGACTCAACCACAAAAGAAAAAAAGAGACAGACACGACAAAAATAAAAACTCAACTAGCAGAAACAAAAAGCAAGAAAAATGATAAAAAGGTTGGGTTGTTTCCCAAGAAGCGCCTGTTTAAAGTCATTAGCTCGACTCCTTTCCACTGCTCATGGTGGATCATAAGAAGCAATGCCAACTTCGTATGGACAAGCCTTTTTGTGTTTTTTCCAGTTGCGTAAAGGCTTCTCATGTCCCATCACAGTCACAAATCCTGAAAAACTAAGATATGAGCTCAGATTCACTTTTATTAAAATGCAATAAAATTGCAAAAAACTAAAAGTGAATACTAAAGATGTGAAAATTCCCATTGATGGTTTCAGTAAGTATGTGGCTAGCCCTAACTCTCGAGCCTTGGTTCTGACAACATTAGTGGTGATATATCCCAGTGACTTTTATATCTTCTGATCTCCTCATTCTTGACCGTAGTATCACATGGGTTCGCCATATATGCCTCGAATGGATCAATAAAGTTTTAAACCATGGCTCCGACCTCCTCTACTCTATCTCTTTGATTATTGATACATTTTTTTAAGAATTTAAGAGATATGGTGGTAGGAAGTGTTGAGTTCTTGAAGATTGCTAACGTCCTTTGATGGTCTTGTGAAGGAGTGGATTTGGGAGTCTCTATGTTAAATGGCGGGTCCTCTAGTGTTGTTGCTTTTGGAGCCTCATCATTCCCTTCTATGCTAATTTGTGTGGTGTTTGATGACCTTTCTGCCAATAAGTTGGAGATTTGGTTCAGTTTGCTTGGGTGTTCATGATGCATGTTTTCAATATTTTGACTCCGCTCATCATTTGACTTCATCCATTGGATCACCAGCTCTTCAAAACTGGGGATCATATCCTATTGCTGATCATCCCCTTGGCTTTGAAAGTGAATCGATTGAAATTCTTCTTGCATCATAAAGGTGGATTATCATACTGCAGATATGTTGGCGAAGGTCTCATGGCATAATAACTCAATGGCAAGTCCTGCTAATTTCTCCATCTTTGTTGGCAGTATTCACTCTGATGAACACTTCCACAATCTTGAACATGAATTTCATAAGTTCCTGCACTCCATCCTCGTTGTGACCAATTAAAGTTATAATAATTCATCTCATCAAGAATAAAAAAAATAAAAAAAACTTACTTAAACTTAAAATAGATAAGAGAATCTCAATATTAAATAAAACAATTGTCCCCAACAACGGCGCTAAAAACTTGACACGCAAAAACCTAGCAAGTGCACTAGATTGTGTAAGTAATATAGTGGAATTTTAAGTCCGAATTATCGTACCCAAGGGATAAACGTATTTAATTATTGAAACTACTACATTACCTAATTCTAAGTTAAATAAAATATCTAACGTGTGATTGTTTAATTTAAACTAAAGCAAAATAATTATGTAAAGCACGTAGAGATTGAAAAATCAGAAGGAGAGAGATAACTAAGACATGTGATCCAACTAAACTACTCCTTATCGATTATGAAGCGTGTTATTCAATTATTAACCTAAATTATACACTACCCAATCCCTTGGTATAGTGCGTCTATATTTACTAAAGATCCTCTATATCCCTATATGAGAATTCAATTAATAAACATGCATTAACAAGATTTATGAAATTCCCCGTTACCGAAAGGCTACACGAATGAATCGAATCTATCCCTAGTCAATTCTAAGACGTGATGTTCAATTGATCAAACATCCTTAACCTATATCCTCTCCGAATCTAAGCTAAGCAATTCATCAAACAAGTGGTGATCAAGCACTCATAAGCATTAAACACAACAAATTTAACACATAGCATGCCATGAATAATAAAAAACACAAATTTTGTAAATGATCATTCATAGTTTGGCCTTCACACGACCTTAGTCAAACGAATTAGTTCATGATCGAAAAGAAAGAGAAATCATAATCTTTAAAGACATGTTCAATAAAATAATCTCAAAAGAAAGTGAAAAACTCCCTATTACAATCTTGATTTTCTCATTGTTGCTTGAATTCTCCATTTTCTAGACAAATTTGAAGTCTTCAAGATTTTTCCTTGATTCCTATGGTTTTCTCTTGCTTCCATAGATTTTTCTCTCAATCCGTGTGTTGTAAAAAGTGTGGAATTCTCCAAAACTGACCTAAATCGCGTCTTTATAGGTCGATGTCGCAAATGGGATGTTGCGCCATCAGAGTCGGGATGCTAAGGCATCCCAGTTCAAGTCGGATAACCGTTATACACAGTGATGCTGCAGCATCCTTGATGTAATGTTGTGGTATCACTATTTTATTGACGCTTTTATTGATTTTTCTCCCATCTTTTGGATCCAATGACGCTCTATACCTGGTACACGCAAATAAAACAAATCAAGATATAATATGGGATAAAATTCACTAGAAAACGAGTTGAATCCAAGAAAAGAGGTGCTCGAGAAGGCGTAAAATACGAGCTTATCATGCCTTCGGCTCGGACCGGGGCTCCACCCGTGGATCAAGTTCGCGGTTAATATGCTGGTCAAGCCCAAAAGGCCGACGGCCCATTGGGAATTAGGGCCCGCTAAGTTGTTAAGGCCCTAAAGCTAATTAGACTATTTTAATTAGCTAAAGGCTAAATAAAAGATATATTGCTGAGCTTGATGGGCTGCTACTAAAGTTGAGACCACGGCCTATAGCCCACTACCAGCTCCATAAAAATATCTTAGAAGAGCTAGGAGGGAGGATTATCTACTCTCTCTAGAACAATACACTGGCTAAGTCTGAGAGTAATTCCAATAAAGAACTACAAACTGACTTGATCCCAATTCATCGGGTACGTAGGCAGCTCACTTAAAGTGGGTGCAGTCTATACATTTATCAATCCTCAACCTAATTTGTCGTGATTTGGATTGGATTCTTCACCCCACGTGGTCAATCACGTGATATTCATTGGCTGACGAATTTTATCATCATCAATAAGTGTTCCACTTTACCCCCTTTTTCCTATCTATGGTGGAATCTAGTGGAATATTCCGCGAATATTTTGTCTGATATTATTTGATACTTTGGGATATGTGCACTTTACCCTCTGACCTTTAAAATTGTGCATTTAACCATCTCTTGCATACGTTACCATCAAATTCTTATTTTGGTTGGAAAAAATGGAATATTTTTCATCAAAATACTGTTATGTATGAAACTTGATATATAAATTGACATTTCAATAATTTAAGTTATTTTATAATTAAAAATTATTTCTATAATTAGATTTTTCTTTTAAGTTCATGTAGGTTAGATAATTAAAATATTTTTATTATTACCCTTGAATCATATTATTGTATAGTGAATAATGTGGGTTGCTTGAGCTACATTAGATGCCATATGTCAAAATATTGGTGAATCATTCTAATTTATTCAATGAAAATAAGAATTTAATAGTAATGTGTTTGATAGGGGGTTAAGTGCATATTTTTTAAAGCCCAGGGGGCAAAGTGCACATACGTCAATGTATCTTCTAATCTCCAACGGAATATTCCTTTACATTCCGTCAGATCCGGTCAACACAGGGTTAAATATAATATTCATCCAAGGTAAGGGTGTCGAGTGCACATATTAATAGGTTGGGGGCAAATGCATGTTAGGAAATTTCTGTTAGAATTATGCCATCAGATGCCACAGAGGATAGAATGATAGGACATCTTCCTTGTAATGCACTTATTTGTTATTCATAATAAAAGGCGTTATTTAAATTTTATTTGCATCTATAATTAGTGTAAAACGCTTTTTCCATGTTTTCAGTGCAATCCCTCTACTTCCTATGAGATAGGAAGATTAACACTAGAGAGATTGATCTTGATTACTTAAACTCGTTCGTAAGTAATATGAAGTCTTTAATGGACAAATAAAGATTTAGAACACGTGTACAATCTTAGCTCTGGCATGGTAGTGCCAGTCGAACACCATGTGATGGTGGGAGCTTAAGACTGTAGGCACATCAGTGGAACTGATATGCTTGAATGCGACTCGCATCGGTTCTGCCACATAGGTTTTCACTCTGTGACTGTCAATGACAGAACTGATTATGCATAATAGGTATAAGTGAATCTTTGACCTGAAGTATCAGGCTGAAGATGCATTTATGACATCAAATCTTTCACTAGAGTAGTTGAACCCAATTTACCCGTTGGTGGGGTCGACCCCGTAATGTGGCTTGATGGGCAAGTGGTAGTCTTAGCTGATAACTAATATGAGATTTGTTCTCTCATAAGTGAATGGGAAAGTATCCTTTGTGATTATAAATAAATAGAGATCAAAGTCTTTGGTCAAAACATAAGAGACGATTGTGCGAGTCATTAAATCGATCTCAATGATCTTTTATTATTATAATTAATACATATGGTCAAGTCCAGTGAGTTTGACATAACCATGACTCTCACTTGACTGGGGCCCATGAACAAAGAATTTATACTTATACGGTATTTATGATTGGAAGGTTGTGGAATGATCCAATCATTCGTTTTCGTTTGGGCTACGAAGTGGGCATGTGTCTGGCTAGGTGTTACCCACTTCCTTTGGATTCCTGTCATTGCCAAACAAAACGAACCTAAAAAGTCGCACTAAAGGATTGATAAAGAAAAATACAAGGATTTTCTATTTTATTCTGGGAGATTTAATTTATTTGATAAATTAAATAATGAATTAAATGATAATTAATTAAAATAAAAGGAAATCCCGAGCCTAGATTGGGCGTCCATTTGGACACCTACTAGGGTAAGTTGGGCGCCCACCTGGATGCTCAACGAGGACTCCTTTTGTTTGTCTAGGTCAATAAGTCAAGTGATTATAAAAGGACTCATTGACCTAAACAAGACATATGAAATAATAACTCTCCTAGAAAAGAAGAAGAAAAACTCCTCCCTCTCTCTATACACACTAGTCGTTGGCCTCCATAGAGAAAAAGTGGGATTTTTCGTCTAATCAATTCGCGTGATAATTTAGAGGCAACGTATGCTCGTTGTTCGATCAAGAATTCAAGAAAAGATCAAGGATTCATGAAGATTGGATTGCATGTGTTCTTGAAGTCTTCAACCCTACATAGTTCAAATTTTTGAAGGAGGAATTGAGTCTCCAACCACTTCGCTTCAATGGGTAAGTAATTATTCATTTTCGCGATTAATTGATTCGATTATGCAAACAGAGAATTCACTTTAGGTTTAAAATTTAAAACTTCAGCTGCATATATTTGATTTTTCGAAGAACCCAATAGTGGTATCAGAGCTAATATCTGATTTGCATATTTGATCATGTTTTATGTGATTTTTGATATGCATATTATATGTTTTTGGAGCATGCGATTATATGTTCTTAAATCTGCGTTTTTTTATGATCTATACCTTAGATTTTGACTTTTTTGTTTATTATAAATCTGGGTATTTTTATGATAAGAAAAAATCAAAAATCGAGGAAAACGGGGCCCGAGGGCCCCGCGGCAGCAGCGCTGTGCATGCGCCCGCCTGGCGCCGTGTGGTCAGACCACCCTGCCACACGGCTTGTTGGAACACACGACCCGCTGAATCGTGTCTTGGATCCGGGTCTGAAAATGAGTTGTGGGTTTGGGTCGAAATTGATATTTGGGTTTTGGGTAAGTTTAAATATCTGATTGGGTCAAAAGAATGATGACTCGAAATAATTTAAATTAAGCCCAATTGAAAAATTACTCAATTTTAATTTATTAATTAGTTTGGGCTTAATTTAATTAAATCCAGATGGGCCAATGGTTGATGATTTGGATTTAAATTAAAACTAGCCCAACAAAAATTAATAACACGTGCACATTTTTTTAATTAATTAATTTTGGACCCAATTAAATTAAATCCTAGTGGACCAAAAGGATGGTGACTTGAGTTTGATGAAATCGAGCCCGATAAGATTAATTCGAATACAAATATTTAATTAGAATAATTAATTATTTTTCTTGGAGACTAATAATTAATTTATGGATTAAATATTATTAATTTTTCCTCAAACTTGGAAATTACTTAGATATTTGAGTAAGGAATATAAATTATTTTTCTTGGATGAATAATAATTAATTCTTTAATCAAATAAAAAATTTTCCATTTAATGACGGCTTTAAATCATAGTAAAATAAGATTCCATATTTTATGTATTCATTTTAGTAGGACTAATATTATTTTAATTAAAGGTTGATCTACTTAATTTATAATTTTGCATATTTAAGTCATCTAGTAGGACTAGAATGATTTTAATTGAAATAAAGAATATATATAAATTGGGAATTTTATAATAGTTGGACTAAAATTTTAAATAATCAACATAAGTATTTTAATATTGCGAGTATGTATTAAATATTGCGAGCATGTATTAAATGATGCGAGCATGTATTATGTGATGCGAGCATCGATCATGGCCTTAGGTTTTATTCGATTTACCTTTTCTTTTTGTGGGTTGTAAAGCCGAATTTGAGGCTATTTATTGATTTCTTAGAAATAATGTATAGGTTGTTTTAAAGAATTGTAATAGAATAGTTCAAAATTGGTGGAGACAAGAAGCCCATGAAGATTAGATAGTTTTTCATTTTTACTTTTTTGTGATGGCCCATTGGCTCGGGGCCTCTAGTAAAAGTCCATGATCGAATGTGATGGATTTATTTATTTATTTAATTCCATGAATGTTTATATTGATAAGCATGATTATTAGAAGTATATTATGCATGTTCAATATATGATAATTGCGCTATATAAATTGATTAATGTGTGAGAACAAACATTTGACAACTTAAATTCTCCAAAATAAATAATACCGAGTTAGTAAAGGACGTGTGACATCCTCGTCCTCCACTAAACTTATTAAAATTAAAATTACTACAAATGTGTAATGCTTCCCAATTATGGGGGTTGTGCATTTGGAAATAATTTGAAATTTTATTAAGTGCATGAAATGCCTTAATCGAAGCATATTTCACCCCAAAAACCGGTTATGTTGCAAGGTGAAATTCAGATGTTAGATTAAAGGAGTTAGTGGGAATGAACTCGGGTAGTTCACGAGCTTAGAATTCGGTTAAGTTGCCGCTTGGTGAACTATGGGGATAGGTATTGAAATATTTATTGGATAAATTGATGTTAGACATTACTTCAAATAATTAATGGGCCAGAAATCAGTTATGTTGCAACCCATCTAATTAATTGAGGACCTCAATACCCGCTATGGAATCGATGCCAATGATGATTCCCGATTTTCACATGGGAGTGTGGGATTCGAAAAATGCTGTGGGAGCCAAGATAAATTTTTAAGTCCTTAATTTTTCTTGGTTAAGTCAAATACAAGTAATCCAATTAATCTGGTTTATTTCTTCAGTTATTTTCTCGTTTATCTCTCTCAAATATGACAAACCCACTTTCAATTCTACTCGAAAAAAATACCCTTACTAGACCTAATTATGTGGACTGGCTTAGAAATTTGAGGATTGTCCTCAATATGGAATCTCTAGCATACGTCTTGGAGGTTGATATCCCAATGAACACGTGTTAGTGAGGAAGAGGTCCAAGACCATAAAAAATGGGTCAAGGACGACATCGGGGTGAGAGGATACATGCTGGGATCTATGACCAATGAACTTTAAAGGTCGCATGATAAGATGCCCACTGCAAAAGCTATCCTAGCTCACTTGGTAGAGCTCTATGGTGAGCATAGTCGAACTGCACAATATTAGATATCAAAAGAGCTCTTCGGAGCGAAGATGAAAGAAAGTGAGATAATGATATCAAGGGTTGAGAAATTAGAAGCTCTCGACTTCACCATGAACACCACCCTTCAAACTGACTTAATCTTGCTGTCTCTTCCTGATTCCTTCTCCCAATTTGTGGTTAACTTTAACTGCAATGAGATAGAGTGCAATCTAGCAGGGCTAATGAACAAGTTCGTTACTACACAATCTCAAATGAAACCAAAGGGAAAGGAAACTGCCTTGGTCTTCTCTTCTGGACCCAAAAAGTCTAAGTCTAAGAAGAAGAAGAACACGAAGCAGACTGGCGAGCTAGGAGTAAAAACGGGTGTTCAAAAGCATAAGAGAAAGCCTCAAGGGTTTTATAAGAGCAAAAGGCCTAAGAAGACAGACAAATTTCTCGAGTGCGGTGAGCTTGGCCACTGGAAGAGGAACTCTCCTAAATTAGGCAAAGGCGCAAAAGGTATGGAACTCTTCATTTTTGAAACTAATTGTTCTATGACCGTTTTTTTACTTCATGAATTCTAGACTCAGGGGCAAGTGCCTATGTATGTTGTTTGGATTAGAATCTGCAGAGAAGTAGAAAACTGGGCCGAGAAGAAGTGATGATCAAAATAGGCAGTGGGGAAAGCATCGCGGCTACTAGGATTGGATTTACTTCTTTGATTTTGAATTCTGGACATTTATTGTTTTTTAAATAATGTTTTAGTTTTGCCCAAGGGGCTTAAGAACATTGTTTCCATTCCTACATTAGGTAAGATTGGTTATACATTCCATTTTTCTAAATTGAATTGCGACATTTATTATGGAAATAAAATAGTTGGCAATGCATCTTTAGTTAATGGTTTTTATTATTTAAATGTCCTTAATTCATTTGATGTGAATGTTGTAAGTTATAAACGTGGTAGGCAAGAAGCTAACTTGAGACTCAAGTGGCATCTTAGACTAGTCCATGCTGGAGAGCACAAGATGCACAAAATGGAAAAAGATGGGCTTTTAAGCTCACTAGGGTCGGATCCCTATCCAACATGTGAATTATGTCTCTTAGGCAAGATGGCTAGATCTCCCTTCACTGGGACTTTTGAAAGAGCTACTCAAGTCTTAGAATTAGTGCATACCGATGTTTGCGGTCCCTTTGGAGAAATGGCTCGTGGAGGTTTCTACTACTTCATCACTTTCATAGACGATCATTCAAGATATGGTCTAGTGTATCTGATGAAACAAAAGTCTGAATCCTTTAAAAGGTTTAAAGAATTCAAAACTTTAGTAGAAAATCAAACTGGGCAAAATATAAAAACTCTACGATCAGATCGTGGAGGAGAATATATGAACGCCGAGTTTGATGAGTTCCTTAGAGAACAAGGAATAATGTTACAACTAACACCACCAGCGACTCCTCAACTACATGGAGTAGCTGTGCGTAGGAACCAAACACTGTTGGACATGGTTCGTTTCATGCTTAGTTACACTGATTTACCCATTTCGTTGTGGGGACATACGCTCCTTACCGCTACTTATATATTGAACAGATGTCCCTCCAAATCCGTTCCTAAAACTCCACATGAGATGTTGAATAATAAGAAACCAAGTCTTAACCACATGCAGATTTAGGGACGTCCTGCTTATGTCAAAAAGACTAAAGTGGAGAAATTGGAGACAAGATCCCTCATGGGACGTTTCATTGGTTATCTTGAAGATGCCATGAGATTCTTGTTTTACCTACATGATGATCAAAGAATCATTGTGGCCCTACAAGCCCACTTCCTTGAAGATGAATTCATCTTGGAGGGGGCAAAGGTAGAAAGATTGTTCTAGAAGAATAAGATGAAACTCCCCCTG
This sequence comes from Buddleja alternifolia, assembly GCA_019426215.1. NCBI lineage: Eukaryota > Viridiplantae > Streptophyta > Magnoliopsida > Lamiales > Scrophulariaceae > Buddleja > Buddleja alternifolia. The sequence continues at coordinate 39,381,686 of CM033390.1, read as the reverse complement.
AGACATCTATCCAAGAACCAAGGCCTGAACCAATAGTAGCACAACCACCACGTAGATCTGGTAGAATACCACATGAACCTGAGAGCTATGAGTATCTACTGTAGGGGGAGCCAGAGCTTCAAACTGTAGTACAAGAAAGTCATGAAGATGATCCTTGTACCTATGATCAAGTGATGGTGGATGTCGACGCTGCAAGATGGCGAGAAGCAATGGAAATAGAGATTGACTCTATGCAATCGAACCAAGTCTGGACTTGGTAGATCGTCCTGAAGGTATCAAACATATAGGATGCAAATGGATCTACAAAAGAAAGATAGGAGCGATGGCAAGGTTGACACCTTTAAAGCCAGGCTCGTAGAAAAATGCTATAGTCAAAGAGAAGGAATTGACTATCAAGTGACCTTTTCATCCTTGGCCATGATAAAGTCCATCCAAATACTATTATCCATAGCTGCATACTTAGATTATGAGATATGGCAGATGGATGTCAAAACGGCTTTTTAAAATGGATTCCTAGAAGAGGACATCTATATGGAACAACCAAAAGGTTTTGTATCCGAGACTGATATCCATAAAGTATGTAAACTTGAGAGGTCCATATACGGTCTCAAGCAAGCATCTAGAAGCTGGAATCTTCGTTTTGATGAAGTAGTAAAGGGATATGGATTCATCAAGAGCGAAGATGAACCCTGTGTCTACAAGAAGCCTAGTGGGAGCAAGATCTAGTTCTTAGTACTATATGTGGATGACATTCTACTTATAGAAAATGACGTGGGAATGCTCACCACTGTCAAGAAATGGCTTTCGAGTACGTTTTCCATGAAAGATTTAGGAGAAGCGACGTAGATTCTGGGAATTTGTATCTATAGAGATAGAACGAACAAAATGATAGGTCTCTCCCAAGCTCTTTACTCAGAAAAGGTCCTAAAGAGATTTAGGATGGACAATTCTAAGAAAGGGTTTCTTCCCATGAGGCAAGGTGTACACTTGTCTAAATCTATGTGTCCTCAAAATAAGGAAGATAGAAAAGAGATGGGTAATGTACCCTATGCTTCTACAGTTGGTAGTCTGATGTATGCAATGTTGTATAAAAGACCTGACATTGCCTATGCTGTAAGCGTGGTGAGTCGATTTCAGGCAAACCCGGGAAAGGAACATTGGATAGCTATGAAGAATATCCTTCCGTATCTCAAAAGAACTATGGATATGATTCTCATCTATGGAGGTGGAGATCTGAAGATGGAAGGTTACACTGATTCAGACTTTCAGTCTGATGTCGATGACCGAAAATCCACTTCAGGGTTTGTTTTCACACTTAATGGTGGGGCGTTGTCTTGGAAAAGTTCCAAGCAAAGCACAACCGCTGATTCCACCACTGAAGCAGAATATGTGGCAGCCTCAGAGGTAGCCAAAGAAGTTGTTTGGATGAGAAAGTTTCTAGGAGAACTTGAAGTGGTTCCTAGTGCAGAGCTCCCGTTGCCACTTTATTGTGATAACAATGGAGCAATAGCGCAAGCCAAGGAACCAAGGTCTCATAACAAGTCTAAACACATTGAGAGAAGATTTCACATCATCAAGGAGATCGTTGGCAGAGGAGAGATAGCAGTGCAGAAAATAGCCTCAGCTGACAATGTAGCTGACTCGTTCACCAAATCACTACCTCAGGCTATTCTGGATTGACACCTGGAAAGGATGGGCATAAGATACCACAATGAGTGGCATTGAGTGCAAGTGGGAGATTGTTAAGATTATTTCATTAGATACCATAGAGGATAGAATGATAGGGCATCTTTCTTGTAATGAACTTATTTGTTATTCATAATGAAAGTCGTTATTTAGTTTTTACTTAAATCTTATCTGCATCTATAAGTAATGTAAAACATTTTGCCCATGTTTTCAGTGCAATCCCTCTACTTCCTATGAGATAGGAAGATTGGCACTGGAGAGATTGATCTTGATTACTTAAACTCATTTGCAAGTAATTTGAAGTCTTTAATGGACAAATAAAGACTTAGAACACTTGTACAATCTTAGCTCTGACATGGGAGTGTTAGTCAAACACCATGTGATGGTGGGAGCTTAAGACTGTACGCACATCAGTGAAACTGATATGCTCGAACACGATTCGCATCGGTTCTGTCGCATGAATTTTCACTCTGTGACTGTCAATGACAGAACTGATTATGCGTAATAGGTATAAGTAAACCTTTGACCTGAAGTATCAAGTTGAAGATGCACTTGTGACGTCAAGTCTTTCACTAGAGTAGTTAGACCCAATTCACCCGTTGGTGGGGTCGACCTTGAAATGCATCTTAATGGGCAAGTGATAGTCTTAGCTGATAATTAATTTGGGATTTGTTCTCTCATAAGTGAATGAGAAAGTATGCAATGTGATTATAGATAAATAGAGATCAAAGTCTTTGACCAAAGCATAAGAGACGATTGTGCGACGCACTAAATCGATCTCAATGATCTCGTATTATTATAATTAATACATATGGTCAAGTCCAATGAGTTTGACATAACCATGACCTTGACTGGGGCACGTGAACAAAGGGTTTATACTTATACGATATTTATGATTGGAAGGTTGTGGAATGATCCAACCATTCGTGTTGGTTTGAGCTACGAAGTGGGCCATGTGACTGGCTAAGTGTTACCCACTTCCTTTGGATTCCTCTCATTGTCAAACAAAACGAACCTAGAGAGTCGCGCTAAAGGATTGATAAAGAAAAATAAAAGGATTTTCTATTTTATTCTGGGAGATTTAATTTATTTGATAAATTAAAAATTAATTAAATAGATAATTAATTAAAACAAAAGGAAATCCCGAGCCTAGATGGGGCGTCATTTGGACGCCTACTAGGATAAGTTGGGCGTCCACTTGGATGCCCAACGATGACTCCTTTTGTTTGTTTTGGTCAATAATTCAAGTGGTTATAAATGGACTTCTTGACCTAAACAAAACATATAAAATAATCTCCTAGAAAAGAAAAAGACAAACTCCTCCCTCTCTCTATACACACTAGCCATCGGCCTCCATAGAGAAAAAGTGGGATGATTTGTCTAACCAATCCGCGTGATAATTTAGAAGTAACGTACGTTCGTTGTTCGGATCAAGAATTCAAGAAAGATCAAGAATTCGTGAAGATTGGATTGCACGTGTTCTTGAAGTTTTCAAGCCTACATAGTTTGAATTTTTGAAGGAGTAATTGAGTCTCCAACCACTTCGCTTGAACGGGTAAGTAATTATTCATTTTCGCGATTAATTGATTCGATTATGCAAACAGAGAATTCACTTTGGGTTGAAAATTTAAAACTTCCGCTGCGTATATTTGATTTTTCGCGAAATCTAAGAATTTGTTGCTAGATTTTTTAGTGAAAAGACCGGTTTGGGATGTGATAAATTCGGTAACAAATCAAAAGGGTCTAAAGTTACAGCATCTAACAAAGGTAAAGGTAAAGCGCCTGTAGGTATATCCTTTGCTGAGAGCAGTTCAAATAGGAAACCACTATATGAAAATAAGGACTTTGTTGAGAGGCAAATAAGTGGTACAAAGCCTGCTTAGGTCAAAAAGAGAAGACAAAGATAGATGATTCCTACGAAAAGAATCCTCTTAAAATTCAAAAGATAAAGGAAAGATTCTATCCCAAGGAATAATATACCAAGCATCAAGCGCCCAAAGCATACCCTAGACAAGCGCCAAAGAAACACCAGCGTCAATATCCTCAAAAATCAAGATCATATTATCAATACTGATTATGATTATAACTATAATCAAAGATATTATTATACATCTTACAAGCACATACATCAAAATATGAAACCTAAAAAGGTTGATCCTCCTCTAATGAAGATCAGACAAATATGGGTTCCAAAAGTTCTAATTCAGACTAACATTGCTAATGTAAATGGACCCAATCTTCAATAGGTACCTAAAAAAAACTAGAACTGCCCTTTGAATGCAGGTACCTAAGACCAGCACCCATACATCTATTTGGTACATTGATAGTGGGTCTTCAAGGCACATGACAAGCTCAAAAGATCTTCTAACTAACTACAAAAGTACTAATGGTCCAAATGTCATATTCAGTGACAATTTCAAAGATAAAACTAAAGGTATGGGTGCTATGCGCAGGGGAAACATCATGATAACTGATGTATATTATGTTGAGGGTCTTAAGCATAATTTATTGAGCATTAACCAATTTTGTGTCAAAGGTTTTGAAGTAAAATTTTCAAGTGACTATTGTTATATCAACGACGCTAAGACTGGATCTACTAAATTGAAAGGAACCAGAACAAATAATGTTTATTTAGTAGATTGGAGTTCAAATTTAAGTAACAACCCAACATGCTTTGTGGCTAAGAGTCAATCAAAAATGAGTTGGTCATGGCATAGAAAAATGAACCACCTCAACTCTAAAGCAATTTCCCAACTCGTAATGCTTAATTTAGTAGAGGGATTACCTAAAGGCTTGTTCCAAAAAGACCGTTTATGTGATGCATGCCAAATGGGTAAATAAGTTAAATCATCTTTTAAGAAGAATCCAAGTCTATATATCTCTAGAATTCTTGAATTACTACATATGGACTTGTTCAGACCTATACAAGTACTGAGCGTTAGTGGCAAGAAATATACTCTAGTAATAGTTGATGACTTCTCACAATATAGATGGGTAGAATTCTGAGCGTCCAAAGATGAAACTAGTGGCAATCTCACAATGCTAATCTGTCAAATACAAACTTCTAAAGATATAAAAGTGACAAGGATTAGAAGTGATAGAGGAACTGAATTTGCTAACCATATTATTGAGAAGCTTTGTACAGATAATGGAATACTCCATGAGTATTCAGCGCCTAAAATTCCTCAATAAAATGGAGTTGTTGAGCTTCGGAACAGAACCTTGCAAGAGGCTGCAAGGACAATGTTAGCTGAGTCCAAGATGCCTCAAAGGTATTGGGCCGAAGCAGTTAACACCGCTTGCTACACTCAGAATCGGTGTATTATCAACAAGAAACATGGAAAGACTCCATATGATTTATGGAAGGAACGTAAGCCTAACGCTTCTTACTTTCATATATTTGGTTCAAAATGTTTCATTCATAACAATGGTTCTTACATCCTAAAGACATTCGATAGTAAAGCAGATGCGGAAATCTTTCTAAGCTATGCCAAAAATGGAAAGAATTTTCACATATTAAGTAGGAGAACATCTAAGGTTCAAGAATCTACGCATGTTAAGTTTGATGATGCTAATCAAGAGCCGAGTAAGGTTATTGTTGAAAATATAGGAGTTGATAACATCTTACACCAAGCGTCAACAGTGGATCTTAATGATGATGTTGATGATAGTGATGGTGATGAAGAAGTGTTTGTGCCCTTTCCTAAGATCCCTTCTCGTGAGGTTAATGAACCTAATGTGATAATTGCTAATGAACATGAAGAGAATGTTTATCAAGAGCAAGTTGGAACTATTGAAGCACCTGTGCAAGATATTGATGAAGGTCAAGCGTTGAATAATCGAGAGCCTTATCAAGATCTTGATCCTTTCAAACCAGATATCAAATGCCTTCACAACCATCCACCAAGTCTCATAATTGGAGATATTGGCAATCCAGTAAGAACAAGAGCAGCCACATTTAATGAGGCAATGTTTGGAAGTTTCTTATCTCAAATGGAACCAAAGAAAGTGGATGAAGTGCTCAGTGATTCTAGTTGGATTGAAGCTATGAAAGAAGAGCTCAACCAATTTGAGCGCAGTAAGGTTTAGAAACTAGTACCAAGGCCAACTCACCAGGGAGTTATTGGAACTAGATGGGTGTTCGGAAACAAAATGGATGAGAATGGTGTTGCTATAAGGAATAAAGACAGACTTGTCGCTCAAGGACATTGCCAAGAAGAGAGTATTGATTTTGATAAGACATATGCTCCTGTATCCTGTCTTAAATTAATTCGCATGTTTCTAGCTTATGCAGCGTTCAACAAGTTCAGAGTATATCAAATGGACGTGAAGAGTGCATTCTTGAATGGTAAACTCCAAGAAGAGGTATATGTGGAGTAACCTCCAGGGTTCATCAACAGCCAAGGCAAGGGTACGGTTTACAAATTAGATAAGGCACTATATGGTCCTAAACAAGCGCTCAGAGCCTGATATGACACTCTCTCTATTTTTCTTATTAGTAAAGGCTTTTCAAAAGGCAACGTTGATAAAATGTTATTTAAAATTACCAATAACGAAGATATTCTCTTACTCCAAATTTATGTTGGTGATATTATATTTGGTTCTACAAATGAGCGTCCGTGTGAGAAATTTTCAAAAATGATGCATGATCAATTTTAAATGAGTATGATAGGTGAATTGATTTTCTTCTTAGGATCACAAGTTAAACAACTATCAAATGTTATTTTTATTAACCAAGCTAAATATGCACGAGACATGATTAAGAAATTTGGTATGAAAAATGCATCATCTTCAAAAATTCCAATGAGCCAAACATTCGAGCTAGATAAAGATGAAGATGGACATAAAGTAGACATAACTAATTATAGAGGTATAATTGGATCTCTTCTTCATCTTACTACTAGTAGACCCGATATAATGTTTTTGGTATGCATGAGTGCACGATTTTAAGCTGATCCTAAAGAGTCATATTTAATTGCTGCCAAGAGAATCCTTAAGTATCTTAAAGGCACACAACATGTGGGCTTATGGTACCCAATGGACTCTCCTTTTGAACTAATTGGTTATTCAGATGCAGATTTTGCAGGATTTAAAATTGATAGAAAAAGTACAAGTGGTACATGTCAATTTCTTGGTGATAGGTTAGTTTCATGGCATATTAAGAAACAACAATCCATAGCTACTTCTACTGAAACTGAGTATGCAGCCGCTGGTAGTTGTTGTGCACAAATTCTTTGGATGATGCAACAACTTAGAGATTATAGTGTAATCCTAGGTCCTGCCCTTATCCACTGTGATAACCAAAGCGCCTTAGCCATGACTCAAAACCCTGTTCTTCATTCCAGAACCAAATATATTGACAATAGATACCACTTCTTGCGTGACCATGTTCAAAAGAAAGATATTTCCATGCACTTCATTAGAACTGACAAGCAACTGGCAGAAATCTTTACCAAAGCACTTAATGAACAACGTTTTCTCACTTATAGAAGTGAATTAGGAATGATTGACCGTAAATCCTCAGGTCTAAGGCTCACGCATACTATCATAATCAGTAATTCAATCATTGACAGTCAATGAGTAAAAACCCATGTGATCAGATTACTACGAGCCGTATTCAAATACATTAATCCCATCAATGTATCTATGACACAACCACTATCCCATAGTGTTTGACTGGCTCCCTGTCAGAGCATGTGTCATACAAGTCCAGATGAATCTCAATGCTCAACTGTTCAGTGATCAAGTACCAAACTCTTCCAGTGCCTTTCCCCTTAACTAATATAAGGAGTGGAAGGTTTGCCTTGACATACATGGACTTGTTGTTCATTTAAGACTTATAGATGCCATTAAGACTTATATGATGAACATACTAAATGCCTTTCTATTAATAAAGGGTTGTACAATATAAACTTGTGCCTCACATTCTAACTCCTCATTGGCATCGAGGTCACTTTCCAAACAGCTAGAACATGTAGTGTTACTTGATTGCGACATATTCGCCAAACAATATGATAGTCTAACTATTCACTACCGCATAAATAAGTGAAAACAAAAACAAAAACAAAATTATAATACACACAAACAAAACTGAATAAACTGAAACTAATACGAACATAAAAAAAACAACCTGAAGTGGGCTAAAACAAATGTCGGCAGTGGGCGAAATGCGATAGATAGTAGTTTTTGCTAGAATCTGGACATTGAAAAAATATAATTAAAAAGAGATACCAAGAATTCGATTGTTCCAAAAACTGAGGCACCCAAAAAACAACTATACATTAAAGCAAATAAGAAATTATTATTCTTAGCATAGAACTTGTACTCTTTTAGGGGGGGGGGGGGGGGGAAGCAGTACAGGACCTGATTATAACAAACTTCATGTTTTACCAATTGATAAATTTACAGTAATAATACTATCATATGTCATAGACTAAATTCAAACAAAAAGTGCCCGCAAATTCAAAACTCCCTCATCGAATCGTCGAGATAATTATAGCCAAGCATTCAATAATGTATTATATTCAGAAACCAAGGTTTCAAGTTTCCTTTCTCTTCTACCGAGAAGTCTGAAAGTTTTTTTGGTTTTAAAGAACCAAAAATGGTGGGCAAATTTGAATTTACAAGATTTCCTGACAAATTACTATTGTTACCTAGGTTCCAAACAAAATTTCTCGAAAATAAAGAGTTTGGTTTCTTCACCTCGAAAAGTGGCATTAATCGAAAATCAAAATCAGATATTCCAATCTCGAAAGTGTTACGGAACAATCTACTAAGATCTACCCCAAGTCTTTCAAAAGATCTTTTTACCTATAAATAGCTATCTAACTAAATAAATTCTAGAAACAAATTTAGATTTGCAATATATTCACATCTTCTCAAAAAAATCAATTCAAAAATTGACCTTTCAAATGATGATCGTAATGACATTATGTTCTTTTCGGTTGTCTGAAGTGTTCCCAAATAACCTTCTTAACTTTTAATTGAAAATTTCTTCTTTGTGAGCACGACTTCAATGTTACAGTACAATCTATTTATCTTTTTAATCCCCTCCCTCTTTTCCAACATATTTTAGCTTATTTCTTTAGTTCAACCAATTTAAAATATTGTGGAACGTTCGTGAGGGACTTACTTATGTAGGCCCACATATTTTCTATAATAAAGGAGACAACTAATGATTCTAAAGATCAATGAACACACAAGACGCGTTCATATCTGTCGGTGGATAAAATGAGCTGAAATTGGGGTGACCTTTTTTGAAGATTGTCTGATTTATGTTCAGGTAATGCACTTCAGCTTAGACTTTCACCCAAGTTTTATCCTACTGATAAACTACAATTTCACTATTTCAAATACTATTACAACCCATTGTATAAGAATTAGACAAAAGTTTTACTGTTCAGTTAACAATATCTTTTAAGTGGCTTCTTGCTAATTTGAAAACCAGAAATGGGAATAAAAGGATATTTTTCAAATACTTTGAATTTCATTTAAATTTGCAGGACACCTGATATATTACATGTGTTGGTTAAAATGAATAATTTGATTGTGATAAAATGGATATGCAAAATCTGAATCGAGGCGAGAGTTGAACTCTCTATCCTTAACACAATATTGCCCCGCTATAGCCCTGCTATTGGTGGTACGGGTTCCTGCAATTTGTGTCCCAAGATACAACGATTTTTCTCGGGATTGAACCACTTCAAAACCGAGACCCACGAACGAAATCATGTTTCGAACTCTCAATAATAACATAATTCAACTCTTGATTTCATTATTCCCGGAATAACAAAACTCAGAGAATGAATATGAATGAAGAGGAATTGTTATTCGCTCTTAAGAAAATGAATACCCAAGGGGGTTTTATATAGGGATAAAGAGGGGCATAAGAGTCATTAAACTCACTTTAATGACTCACATGTGATATGATCAATGACTCACATGTGATGTGATCAATGACTCATATAAATCATTAATGACTCACATGTAATGACCAAACAGATTTTGACTGTCATAAAAACGAACAATCACATGTGTGTTAAAATACAGCTCATACGATCGTGGCCATCGATCGTAATGGGTAGTATCTTTAATTCCTCCTCGTTTTACACGGTTGGATCAGAAGAAATTCACGGTAAACCCACAGATTTCAAACCACAACTTCAACATTTAATTTCTCATTCGTCCAAACTCGGATTAGAGAAATTCGAAATGCACACGTGTTATTCGAATTTGTTACCGTAAGTACGTCACTCGTACTTTATTTGCATCTGATTTCCAACAACATGCAAATTATAAGGCAAAATAGTGAAAAGATTTATCTAAATTCTCGACACCGACAGTAATTCCTAACAATCTCGAAAGTTTATCAAATGTAAGTCATAACAAGGCGCGCAGAACATACCTTAACAATCTCGAAAGTTTGAGCTCCCCCAAAAAATAACAACATCGAAAAGTTTTTCCCTAAATCTTCCTAACCAAAGTAGTAGCAAGAATTCCTACCCCACCATTAAAAATCCCAAGTCAGAAACACATGCAAATGTAAAATTAAATTAAATCAACGTAAATCGAAAAGTAGGAAATACCAAATAGTTGCAAGAAAGCCACAGTTATATACAAAAGCCAGAAGATGGATAAACCCAAAAAGGATAATCTCAGAATTATTATCACGGCCTCTGGGGGTACATCCATATATCGTGCTTGTCGGAGAGACTTCCACGTCGATGGACGGCAGAAAGGAAAAGAAGAGGCCGTCTAAAGAGATAATTTCTGGGCTGCCCATCATTGAAAAAAATATGAGAAACGTCGTCGTTTGGAAGTGCGAAGAAAAGATAATAATAATAAAAAGCCGGAATCCCGTGGATCTGGAATAGGCAGCAGCGGGTGCAGCTGGGCGATGAAGACCCGCCTGTTGTCGCCTTTATATTTAAGTACACACACACATATATATATATATATATATATATATATATATTAGGGTATGGATCAAATACATCCCATTACATTTGGTAAAATATAAGATCCAATCTACACCATTGATACCGTTTCATCCCAAGGTCCGGATTAACTCCATTTTTCAGATTGTATCATTTTTTTTAATGATGACAAGGGCATTTTAGTCAATGAACGTAACAAACTCATGCAAATATCATACAAGATCAAAATCAAATCCCACTTATTACGCGATAACAGATTCTTTTCTCCAATTCATTTTTTCTTTCCAATTACAATTCGATCAGTACACAGAACTTAATAATTTGATGCACAGAACGTAAAATATTTACAGTATTCATCATCAAACTCAATTAATCATCAAGCTCGATTCATCATCATCGTCAATTCATCACCATCATCAATTCTGCGTTTTTTCCTCCATTATCAATAGGTTTTGATTACGTTTTCATGACTGAGATGGATGCACGTATGCATAATCATCTTCATATCGATTTATGTTATCATTTTCAAAATCGCGTGAGTTACTGAAATATGCATGTTTATGGTATACAACAATTTATACATCAATATACAGTAAATAGAATTGTGATATACAACAACTTATACATCAATATACAGTTGGATGAGTTGCCTTTGCAAGTAGTGAATTGTATATATTAGACAGTAGATTATTCATCATTATACAGTAACTATAATGGTGATATACAGCAACTTATATTACATTATACAATACACATAATGGGGATATACGGTGTGAGGATTAACTGCCTGCCAAACAGTCAGTTGAATACATTATACAGCAGCTTATATTACATTATACAGTACATATAATGGGGATATACAGTGTGGAACTAACTGCCTTCCAAAAAGTCAATTGAATACATTATACAGTAACTTATACATTAATACACAGTAAATATAATGACGATATACAGTGTGGGTTGACACATCATACTTCTAAATTATCAACAGGCTCTCCAAGCACGTTTAAGATACACTAACTAATTAAACAGTATACAATATCATTGTATACAGAGCATATATCGATTTTATACAGTTGGTTCTTAAATATTATACAGTAAGATGTCTCATTAATTATTGCATGTTATATGTTAACACACTGTATCATTTAATTACACATACTGTATAACAAGGTTGTATGTAGTGTATAGAGATATAGAATGTGCTCTTTAACATGTTTCAATAATGTTTTGACATGTTTTCAATATTTACTGTATGTTATATATTAACATACTGTATATCACAGTTATATTTACTGTATAATGCTATATAAGTGACTGAATGTTGTTTGTTTACATACTATATAATAGTACCACACACAATGCATGTTTTGCTGTCTTATAATGTATATTCTTAATAGGATCAGCAGTGGTTAGCAATAATGATGTCGAGATCCTAGATGTCGAATCTTCTTTGTCATCTAATTCGATCACATCAACGGGTGGTTCCAAATATTGGGTTCCAGTGTGTGCTCCTAACCTTGCATTGGTAAGGAATTTGAAAGCTTGAAGATTGCATTTGAGTTTTACAAACACTATGCTCATTTATGTGGTTTTGATGTCCGTAAGTGTTCACAAAAAAACACATAAGGATGGTACAGTCGTATCAAAACACTATGTATGCAGTCGTTCCGGTATTTACAAAAACTGCGATGATATCAGTAGGAAGAAGAAGTTTATGATTGGTCGATGTGATTGTAACTCTAGGATTTTTTTGAGGTTTAGTGCTTTAGAGGGATATGTTATAAAGAATTTTGTTGAGCGGAACGAGTTGGCAACCGACGAGGAGAAACAGTTTCTGAAAGTCAATTGAAATAATGATCCGTCACAGATTATGTTTTGCTTAAATGTATCAAAGGTGAATGTTGGTTCCGTTAGATCGCATTAATTTCTAAAGGAAATTGCAGGTGGTTTTAATTGGGTCGACTTCTACAGATTTTAAAAATGTAAAAAGAGGTGTGAAGCAATACGTCGGTGAGAATGATGGAGAGATGATTGTTAGGAAATTTATGAATATGAAGAAAGTTTGTGAATAATTTTTCTTTGATTATGACACAGATGCTGACGGCTGTATGAGTAAGTTGTTTTGGGCTGATCCTATAGCAATACGGAATTTTGAACTATTTGGTGATGTATGCTCGATCGACACAACATTTCGATCCAACAAGTAAGCACATTTATTTGATAATAAGATATGCTAATGTACATTTCAATAGTTAATGCATATGTTCTGTATAACACCTTGTTTAGTCACTGTATAATGTATATACAGTGACTGTATAATGCTAATGTACATTTTTCAATAGTTAATGCATATGTGTATAACACCTTATTAGTCACTGTACAATGTATATACTGTGACTGTACAATGCTAATGTACATTTTCAATAGGTAACGCATATGTACTGTATAACACCTTGTTAGTCACTGTATAATGATTCATACAGTAACTATATAATGCCTTATTATTTACTGTATAATTCATTTATAGGTACTATTTTTGTGATGAAAATCCCTACATATTGTTTTACACTACATTTCAGGTATCAAATGAATTTTGTTCCTTTTACTGGTGTAGGTAACCACAAGAAAATAGTCACCTTTGGTGATTCTCTAATCGCAAAAGAAGACATTGAGTCGTACACGTGGGTTTTTGAAGCTTTTACCCGTGCAATGAGACGGGAACCAAACTATATTGTATCTGATCAATGTCTTCCCATGAAGTAGGCTATTCCTAGTGTTTTTAAAAATGTTAGGAATCGTCTGTGCGCTTGGCATATAATGAAGAAGTTTCCTACCAAGGTTGGTGTTTTACTGTATAAATATGTTGTAGGTATTGTATAGTGTATATAGAATGTGCTCTTTAACATGTTTCAATCCATAATGTGTGTTACATGTTATCTTGATGTATAATAGTATTACACCAACTGTATAATGATATTGTATCTAGTGTACAGTGTTGTTTAACATGTTTTCAATCCATACTGTACATTAGTTTTCACCAACTGTATAATGATATTGTATGCAGTGTATAGTGCCCTTTAACATACTGTATAACATGTTTTCAATTTGAGTTTTATTTTTCCAGATTTCACCACACAGGTAAATATCCTAAAGTAGTGAGACAGGTTAATAATGTTGTGTATAACGACGACATCACTCCACTTGAGTTTGAAGAGGGATGGAATGATCTTATTTCAAAGTATAGACTAAGTCATATTGACTGGCTTTCTGAAATTTAAGAGAACAGACATTCATGGGTATCCGCATATTATCAAGATGTTTCTAGGGGGGGGGGGGTTAGTGAGGATTACTTTGATTTCAGAGTCTATTAATTCCTTCTTTAACCAATTTTATGTAAAGAGTGACACAATCATTGAGTTCTATAGTAAATTTGAAAGTTCTATGGACAGACAAAGGAATACGAATGCAAGATTAAATCACGAGTCTTTGGTCTCTAAGCCATTAACTGACACCCCTATGCGGATAGAGGAGGATGCTTCAGAGGTATACATGCACGCTATTTTCTATATGTACAAGTGGAGATCAAAAATTTTGTGTATCAAGTGCTACTTCAAAGTCTAAATGTTGTTGATGGTGTGAAATTATTTATCGTGTTAGATTCCGACAACAAATCAAAGTTATATGAGGTATCTGCTTTTTTTATACTGTATGTTACTGTTATATATGTTGTATATGCACCTTACAGTTACTGTATGTTACAGTTGTGTTCACTGTATATATGTTGCAGGTGAAACATGTTGTATCGAACAATCAGGTTGATTGTTCTTGCAGATTGTTTTTGAGGCGGGATATTTTGTGTAGACACATTTTCTTTACATTCAACCATGTCCGAATACGCAAATTGCCTGCCAATTATGTTCTAAAGAGGTGGAGGAAAAATGCAGAAATTATGGCTTCCGATATAATCAACAACCACATCACACAATATCATGCGATGATTGAGAAGACTACAAATGATGTGAGTCAAATTTGAATTGACTTTCAATCATGTTTAAATCTTGTAGGTTTTAACAAAGAAAAACTCGACTACATAAAAAATCAATTGGTAGATATAAAGTCTCATTTGAGTGTCGGTGCGGACGACAACACTAAGAATAACAAGAACGTTGTTATAGAGACACTAGTGGGACCCCAACTTGAGAACGAGCTCGGGATCAGAATTCCTCAACTGAGCCGAACTAAAGGATGCGGTAAAATAATTAAGAGCAGTGTGGAGATATCCAAGCATGTTCCCAAGAGGAGAAAATGTGCTGCATGTGGAAAAGTTGATGGGCATAATGCGAGAACTTGTCCCTTAAAGGAAAAATAGATTTGTTTTACTTTATTTTTTGTTAATGTAGAATGAAGTGTTGTTCACTGTATAATGTAGTGTTATACAGTACTGAAGTGCTATTCAATATATAATGAAGTGGGCCACCGTTTACCTTCATTAGGATTTTGTATGTCTTTTATATTGGTTACTGTATAATGAAGTGATATTTCACTGTATGCTGAAACATTATTAACTGTATAATGAAGTGTTATTCAATGTATAAGAAAATGTCATATTCTCTACTGTACAATTGAGTGTTTTGTATTATACAATTTAATGCTCTTCTGCATAATGATGTGTTATTCACTGTATAATGTAGTGTTATTTTTATACTGTATAATGAATCTGTTATATTTTCTACTGCATACATTTATACTATATAATGAAGTGTTATTCAATGTATAATGAAGTGTTAGTTGCTGTATAACATTGCTTTATGTATTGTATATGAGTCCACATTTCACAGTGTAACTTATGTATAAACACTTAATTACACACTCAATGTACAGTACAATATCATGTTCTGTGCAGTGAACAACTTGTATAGACTTAAATGATCCAAATAAAAGTTACATTGTAAAAAAAACTCATAAATTTAAAAACCAACATTGAAATTTAAAGAATCAAACAATAAACTGTATAATGAAGTGCTATCTTTCATTCTAATATATCCATTATATTGCTTACATTCTATTAATATCAATTCTATTTTTGTATCCATTACATGTTGCTTTTATTTACCCCTTCTATCCTTTTTCTTTTAGGCTTGAGCCTGTTCCACTTCCTTTGACTGTCATTCAGCTCGGAAGTCAGGATCTTTTCCAGATAAAGGCCTCTCAATCTTTTGAGTTTTGTAATTTGTGTTGCCTGCATTGTATAAATATTAAAGTTAGATAGATAGGAAAAAAAGAGTTTCACATAATTTCATACATATAAATAAAAAAGTGTAAAACATTACGGATCCCAATTCTTCACTCCTCCACTACTTCTTTGTTTCTGAGTGTACGCCATGGCATTGGAAGCCCTACAATTTCTACGGTTGAGAACGCATTTCCAGTTGGATAGTTCTTATCCTTCAGGAACTTGACAAACATGGATCTCTGATTGAAACGAAAAACGTAAAATGTAAGATATAGTGTATAAATATATAAGTATACAGTACATTACTATATCATTACACAGTAGAGTACTACATCATTGTATAGTCCATTACTATATCAGTATACAGTCAACAACTATATCACTATACAGTACATTACTATATGATTGTACAGTCCAATATTATATCATTATACAGTACATTAATATATCATTATACAGTCACTGACTACATCATTATACAGTGTTTTACTATATCATTATACGGTACATCATTGTATAATATACAGTAAAAGTCAAGCTATACAGTGTGTGATAATGTAACTTTAACAATAATATTTGACAGCAAATACAAGATTAGTGTTTAAAGGTTAGTTACCAAAGTGAATGACACAGATTGATATTTGTCTTTGAGTGCCACATCTGTCGCGCTGTTGTCAAGGATCTCAATTGCTTGATGCTTCAAATTAAAGGATATCATGTAGTAGTGTCCAGATTGAAGAACAGGAAAGAAAGCCTAAATAGTGATGGATGAAAGTGATGTTAATAAAATTACATAAAATATGATAATTAGAACAAACAAACGGGTTTAACTTACCAATGCCACGTCAGTTATGTTGATTTTTGGAAACATGTTCATACTATTCTGTATGTTCTCCAGGAAGGTTGTCAGCAGTGTTTCATTACTCTTGTTTCCTTGGTTTGATGTGAAGAAAATTTGTAATCCATTTTTTTAAAAAAAATTAGTTAGCGTGCAGAACATTATACTCTATGTATTAACAAAGTATAAGCAATATTTTTTACCGTGGCGGCCAGTGTAAAATAAAATCTAAGTGGTGATGTTGGGGCTCTTGTCATCTCGGCATTGTTCAACATATATGACCAAGTATCAATCACACCAGCTAAAAGCTCATTGCATTGAGCCAAGGACTTTACATCCCAAATACTGCACATTACATTACCACTTTGGAAAACAATAGCCCTGAAAACCATTATACAGTATGTAATGAATAATTATACAGAAGCTTAATGTACATTATGCAGTATGCAATGAATCACTATACAGTGTACACTATACAATTTGCAATGAAACATTATACAGTATGCAATGATACATTATACAGTATGAAAGGATACAGTATACAATATGCAATGATATATTATACAGTAATTATACAGTATGCAGTGATACATTATACAGTGTACATGAAGTTATTATACAGTATACATATAGCATACACAGGAAACTCAATAAAACAAATTTATTAAAAATGATATGTACTCACATATTGTCCTCATCAACCTACTTCATCCAATCCCAGAGTCTTTTTTCACTTGGGCTCTGTTTTGAGTTTATTTGTACAACCCGTTGAATGTAAGGAGAACATATATCTAGCCCTGGTTTTAATTGTCTCCTTTTTTCAGCAACCAATTCCAATGCAGCCGTTTCCTTCCACTTATCAGCCTTTATTGTCACATCTGAAGCTGATGGAGGCACTTGGTCAGTGATATTAGAGGCGTCATCAGTGTATTGTCTTGCAATTGACACTACTACAGCCATTACAGTGCCCTCTGGTTCAGCCTGCTGTGTTTTCTCTGGTGTTTGTTGTGACAACAGGTTAAAATTTGGCATTAGGAGGCTTTCTCTGCTTGTTGCCTTTTCTCTGGTGTTAGGTGTGGCAACAAGTTGAAAGTTGGTTGTGAATGCACTGGTGTACTTATTGTTTTTTCGGGTGTAACTTTTTCGGTTTGGAGAGGCTGATCAGTTTGTACTGCATGTTGTTCATGTGAGGAGGGTGTTCCCTGTTGCTCTGTAGTCATCTCTTTTGTAAGAACAATGAATGTTTCTTCTTCAGTCCCTGGATGTCTTCTATACGGTTTTGCCACAGTATCGAACACCATTTTTTCAATTTCTTTCAACCGTGGATTTGTTGGAACCATGGAATCACATGATTGCATGTATCCATTGTACTTGATAAGATCATCCATCAAGTTGCATACAGCCCTTTCCAAATTGTTCATCATCCCCTGCGTATATTTTAAAAATAATGAGTAATATTGTAGAAAAATTATTGCAACCATTACTGTATAATACTATTGATTACTGTATGTGTTATTTATAGTCACTGTATAACACTTTATTAGTTAATGTTTATTGTTTTACAATGACTGTATACTAAATTATTAGTTATTGTATGTTGGCAGTATAAGTTACTGTATTATGTTTGTATAGTTTTTGTAAAGTTCATAAAGGTCATATATTAGTTAATGTATAACACTTTATTACTTACTGTATACTACTATATTAGATACTGTATATTGTTTTGTTATATACTATATGTTAGTGATTTCAAACCATTATACAGTAGCTTACAAACCATTATACAGTAGATAACATACAATTCTATAATATGTGATTATACATCATACAGTTAAAATACACTATCTAATTAAACAATATATAGTATCTATTACATAAATATGCATACCTCTTCAATCATATTCCATTCCTTGATGGATTCCTGTGTTTCTGTTGGAGCTACTACTGAGGAAGGGGGTTGGTTTTGAGCTTCAAGCTGTTGAACAACATTTTCCCCTTTTTCAGCCTTCAATAGCCACTGTCCCTTTGATATCACCCCCTTCCCAAAAAATCCTTGTTGAATCTCTACGGTACTCTTTTCCTATAGTGCAGCATCTGTCCAATTAAGCCAAGTTGGGATTGATCTTTGGACTGTCACTTGGCCCTTGTAGTTGACTCTGTCAACATATAATATCTGCATTTGGAGGGGGAAAAAACTAGATTGTACTGTATGGTAATGTGTTTTATTATTGTACAATAAGGTAAATAAACAAAAGGGATAATAGCAGACACCCCCCTCAGTTATGGGGTGATGTGCACTTTGCCCCCCAACTTATTGAAATATGTGATTTACCCCTTCACTTATCAAAAATGTGCACTTCACTCCTTCGGGCAGCTCGGGCAGATTCAGGCACTTCACTTATCATAAAAATTGGACTTTTGCCCCCTGACTTATGTGTTTTTGTAGCACTTTGCCCCTGACTTATGTTTTTTTGTAGCACTTTGCCCCCTGACTTATGTGTTTAGTAGCACTTTGCCCCTGCCCAAACTGCCCGAGGGAGTGAAGTGCACATTTTTTAGAAGTGAGGGGGTAAATCGCACATTTCAATAAGTTGGGGGGCAAAGTGCACATCACCCCATAACTGAGGGGGGTGTCTGCTATTATCCCTAAACAAAATGTATGTTAAATATAAAAATACAGTGTGTGATTTCAAACCATTATACAATAGTTTATAACCATTACAAACCATGATACAGTAACTTATAAACCATTATACAGTAGCTTATAACACATTATACATTTTCTTATAAACCATTATACAATAGATAATATATCATTATACAGTGTGTGTGTGTGTGTGTGTGTTTATACATCACACAGTTAAAATACAGTAACTAATTAAACAATATACAACATCTATTACCAAATAGGCATACCAAATCAACAAAAACATGCTGTAGGAACATAATCAACATCAGAAGAGGTCATGTACACTTATAATCAGAAACAGAAGAGGTCCCGTATACATGCGAGATGTTGGATCTGCTTCCCATGCATCTTTTGTGTCTCACAAACTATCCATAACAAGTTTGGGCCAGCTGTAACTAGACAACTCATCAAGAGATCCTTTGAAATTCAGCATCTTCTTGTTGACAAATGTTGTACTAGGAGACTCTATCAAGCAATTGTACAGAATCGTCATAAAATTCAGCTTGAATTGCTCTGTGGGTTGATTCTCAGATCTCAATTCTTTCAGCACCATCTGAGCTGAAACTTTAAATTTTTTGGACTTATCAAGACAAAATTGGTCGGTCCATGTGTCCGCCCTCTCTAGATTTTTACCCGTTAGGTCTATATGTCTCTCACCGTGCGGAAAACCTAAAACCTCTGCCACATCTTCTTCTTTAATAGTGATCTTTCCACCGGGCAGAGTTATTCTGAAGTTTCCGGGATTTAAAGCTTTTACAACTTTAAACCCGAGTTTGTGCGGCAACTCCTTTTATTTTGAAATCCAAAAAGGATCCGAACCCAAATTGTTTCACCCACTCCTTTTGTGGTTGTATCAGTGTTGAAACAGCCTCCACCAACACCTTCATGGACACTTTTGTTTGTGTATAATCAACCACCTTCTTTTTTCCCTTGGTTGATGTTTGGTTACAGACTATTTTTTCGACGGTGTTTTTGCAGGCTGTTGTTTCGCACGTCTTTTCTTAGAAGTGGTTTGTTGTTCGGATTCTGTCTCTTCATCGTCAACAGATAATTCTTCATCTGATTCTACATAATCATCAGAATTAATTTGTTCAATATTAAAAGACTCTTCAGTTTGTCCATGCACAATCTGTAAACCATCAGCTGAAACAAGTGTTGATGCCTCTTCTTCAGCAACTGCATTATACAATAGATAATTACCATATTCAGTGTGGATTAACACATTATACAGTAACAACTAAGATATTATACACTAAATATAATCTTATTATACACTAACTAATTGTATTATACATTGTGGGTTAACACATCATAGAGTAGTAATAAAAGAATATTTCATTATTACTTAAGTTTATATACAACAAATATTTGTGTATAATACACTAAAAACTCAGCATACAGTAGCTTGTAAATCACAAATACATATAATCATCGTTAATTCCTTATTTGAATCCACTATACAGAAGTTAATAAAACAAAATACAGTACATGAGTGGTGATATACAATGTGATATTAGTGAGATCACAATTAATGATTTTAAACCATCATACAGTAGCTTATAAGCCACTATAAAGTAGCTTATAAACCATTATATAGTAAATACAACGGTGATATACAGTGTGTGATTAGTGACATACAATGAGTGATGTCAAACCATTACACAATATTTTATAAACAACTATACAGTATGTTATAACACATTATACAATATCTTATAACTCATTATACAGTGTGTGTTTATACATCATACAGTTACAATCTTATAAACCATTATACAGTATCTTATAACGCAGTATACAGTATCATATAACCCATTATACAGTGAATACAATAGCAAATAAACATTATACAATAGCTAATAAACAAATATACAGTAAATACAATGATGATATATAATGTGTGATGAGGGACATACAATTAGTGATTTCAAATCATTATATAGTATCTTATAAACCAATATACAGTATGTTATAACACATTATACAGTATCTTATAACCAATTATACAGTGTGTGTATACACATACAGTTACAATCTTATAAACCATTATACAGTATCTTATAACCCAGTTTACAGTATCATATAACCCATTATACAGTGTGTGTTTATACATCATACAACATTTATTGCGCAAAAATGCATACCAAATCAACAAAAACACATTATTGGGCCCCAATCAACAGGTAATCGACACAGCAAATCAACAAAAATACTTTTTGTAACACAAAAAACATGTCATTATCCATTATATGTTCGAACAACAACAGAAAATCGAATGTATAATGGGTTACCTGTGATTCTGAGAGCATTTTTCGACCTCATATTTGCTAAAAAAAAATCAAATGTATTGCTTCTGTAATTTAGTTTTTTTGTGTTGAGAATCGACTGATTTGGAATGCGGTTTTTGGTGATAATCGAAGGAATTATAGGTTTAATATGCTTCTGTAATTTGATTGAGTTAATTTTGGCAACAAGTTTAGAGATTGTAGGGGAGACTTTGTGCGTTTGAATTTGAGAGACTTTAGGGAGATTATGTGTTGTTTCATTTATATGTAGATTTGTATATTTTAGTCATTTGAATATTATACCCTTGATCCAATTGGAATCAATTTTCCCGCTTGTTTTTTGCTTTCTTTTTGAACTGTTGATTTCATGGATCTAATGGTGTAGATTGGGTCTTATATCTTATCTAATATATATAGGATCAAGATCCAATACATTCCCTATATTAGATAAGATATAAGACCCAATATACACCATTGGATCCATTAAATCAAAAAGTCCAAAATAACACCAGAAGCAGGCGAGAAACCCTAATTGTAATTGGTTGAGGGGTATAATAGTAAAATACACACCATTATACAGCAAGCACGCCCCTAAATTAACTCCACAATCTCCCTAAAATCTCTCACATTTAAAGCCACGCATAATCAAATGTAAATCACGATTTGAATCCGTATTAAAGCCAT
The DNA here is from genome assembly GCA_019426215.1 of Buddleja alternifolia. Taxonomy (NCBI): domain Eukaryota; kingdom Viridiplantae; phylum Streptophyta; class Magnoliopsida; order Lamiales; family Scrophulariaceae; genus Buddleja; species Buddleja alternifolia. The sequence continues at coordinate 39,359,332 of CM033390.1, read as the reverse complement.
ATCTTTCCAAATCTAACTGCATATTCGGATTTTGCACACCAAGAACCCTAAAATCTCACCCAATCCGAATTTCTTTCAGTAGAAAATGAGGTCGAAAAACCCATCAAGAGTCACAGGTATCAATGAAACAGTCCTTTTTTCAGTTGTATTTTGTTGATTTTGTTGTTAAAAAATACGTTTTTGTTTAATTTTCTGTAACTATACACTGTTTATTGGGGACAAACAATGTGTTTTTATTGATTTTGTATGCATATTTGTGTAAAACATGTTGTTTATTTTTAAATTAGTGAGTGTAATGCTACTTTATTATGTGTGTGCACACATTGTATATTGCCTTACACGTTACTGTATAATGTCTTAGAATATACTGTATAATGGTTTATTATATTGTAATTGTATGATGTATAAACACACACTGTATATTGAGTTATATGATATTGTATAATGTGTTATAATATACTGTATAATGGTTTGAAATCACTGATTGTTTTGTCAATAATCACACTGTATATCATCATTGTATTTCCTGCATATTTGTGTATGAACTATTGTACAATGGAATAATTATCTATTGTGGAATGTTTAACTGTATAATAGGTTATATGGTAATGTATATTGGTTTATATGATATTATATTCCGAGTTGTCAGATACTGAATAATGGTTTATAAGATTATGACTGTATGGTGTATAACACATACTGTATAAATGGAATGTATGATACTGTATATTGGTTTATAAGATACTATATATCATATTATTTTTACTGTATAATGAAATGTTCTTTTATGAATATTGTATGATGCATTAACACATAATGTATAATACATTAATTAATGTATAATAAGTTTATATTTGGTGTATAATATCTCGATTGTTACTGCATAATGTGTTAATCAATACTAAAATATGTATAATACAGTTTCTGGAGAAGAATCATCCGAGTCTGCTTCGGAAGATAGGTATCAGATTGTGCCTATAGACGCTATGGAGCCTCTAAATGTCGTTGAACGTAATTCGGATGACGAATACATAGAATCAGACGAAGATATAGAATCAGAACCACAATGCACAACTAGGAAGAAAAGTGCGAAACAACCTACTGTGAAAACACAGTCGAAAAGAACAAAAATAGATACTGTACAAAAACATCAACCAACGGGCAAGAACGAGTTAGTTGATTATACACAAATACGAGTTTCTATGAAGGTGTTGTGGATGCTGTTTCAACCCTGACAGAACCGCAATGGCAATGGGTTAAACAGTCTGGTTTCTGAACGTTTTTATAATTCAAAATAAAGGAGCTGCCTCACAAGCTCGATTTTAAAATTGTAAAGTCTTTAAATCTAGGAAACTTTAGATTATCTCTGCGCGGAGGCAAGATTAATATTAAAGAAGAAGATGTGGTGGAGGTTCTAGGTTTTTCGCACAGTGAGCAGCATATAGACCTAACGGTCAAGAATCAAGATAGGGTGGACCTATGGACAGTCCAATTTGGGCTTGATAAGTCCAAAAAAATTAAAGTTACAGCTCAGATGATATTGACTGAACTGAGGTCTGAGCATAACGCAACAGAACAATTCAAGCTGAATTTCATGATGATTCTCTACAATTGCTTGATAGAATCGCCTAGTACAGCATTTGTCAACAAGAAGATGCTGGATTTCATAGGTGATCTTGATGAGTTGGCAAGTTACAACTGGCCCAGGCTTGTTATGGACATTTTGGCCTACACGAAAAAATCATGGGAAGCGGATCCAGCGTCTCGTATGTGTACGGGTCCTCTTCTTTTTCTGATTGTAAGTGTACATTACCTATTCTAATTTTATTTGTGTTCAAAAAATGTGGTTTTGTTAATTAAGTATGCCTAATCGGTAATAGATGTTGTATATTTTTTAATTTGTTACTGTATTTTAACTGTGTAATGTATACACCCACACTGTATACTGTATTTTATTGTATATCATCTATTGTATAATTGTTTATAATATACTGTATAATGTGTTGTAATACACTGTATAATAATTAATAAGTTACTGTCTAATGTGTTGTAATCTACTGTATACTAATTATTTTATAACTTTTTTTATTTTCTATTAATGCAGATATTATATGCTGACAGAGTGAACTACAAGGGCCATGTGACAGTCCAACGATCAATCCCAACATGGCTTACTTGGACCGGCGCCGCTCTACAGGAAAAGAGTATCGTAGAACTTCAACAAGGACTTTTCGGGATGGGGGTAATATCAAAGGCACAATGGATGTTGAAGAATGACAAAGGTAAACATGTTGTTCAACACATCAAAGATCCAAAACAACCCCCTTCCTCGCTGGAAACTCAGTCACAACAAGTGGAGTCAATCAAGGTTGAAGAGGTATGCATATTTTTGTAAGATAGATACTGTATATTGTTTAATTAATTGCTCTATTTTAACTGTATGATGTGTAGCCACATAATGTATACTTGAATTTTATATATTGTATATTTGTTTGTTATCTACTATATAATGTTTTGTAAGCCATTGTTTAATGGTTTGAAATCATTAACATACAGTTACACATAAAACAGTGTACAGTAACTAATATTTTATTATACAGTATGTATTAAATAATTATACATTAACTAATATATGACCTTTGTGAGGTTTACATTAACTATACGGCCATTGTACAGTAACTTATTCTAACAATATACAGTGGCTCATAATTTAGTATACAGTCATGATAAACAACATACATTAACTACTAAAATGTTATACAGTGGCTATAAATAACCTATACAGTAATCAATAATATTGTACATTAATTGTTTTTAAAATATATACAGGGGATGCTGCCCAATTTGGAACGGGCTGCATTGAACCTGATGAACACTATTATCAGGTACAATGGATACATGCAGTCGTGTGATTCCCTACTCCCATCAAATCCACGATTGAAAGAAATTGAACAAATGGTGTTCACTACTATTGGAAAACTGTATAGAAGACAACCGGTGATGGAAGACGAAACACTGGTTGTTCCTCACAACGTGGAGCCTACCGAGCAACAAGAAAAACCTCTATCCCTTGAACAACGTGCAGTGGAGGCTGATCAGCCTATCCAACCCGAATAAGTCATACCCGAAACAACGATGAGTACGCCAATGCAGTCACGACCAACTTTTGACTTGTTGTCACAACTAACACCACTGAAAGTACAATAAGTAGAAGAAGTTACAAAACGGGAACCAATGATCCTCTCAATTCCAAGTTTTAACTTGTTGTCACAGCAAACACCATTGGATAAAATGCAACGAGCTAAACCAGGTGATAGTGTAATGGTTGGGGCTGTGTCAATTGCTAGACGATACACTCATTATGCCTCCAATGTCACAGAACAAGAGCCTCCATCGTCTTCAAGTGTGACTATTAAACCGGCTGCCGTGGAGATCATTACTGAACAAAGGAGACCGTTAAAATCAGCGCCAGACACCTGTTCCCCGTACATTCAACGGGTTGTGCAAATAAGCTCAAAGAAGGGCGCAAATGAAAAAAGACTCTGGGATTGGATGAAGCATGTTGATGAAGACAACATGTGAGTACATATCATTTTTAAATACATTTTTTTTATTGAGTTTCCTGTTAATGCTATATGTATACTGTATAATATATCATTACAAACTGTGTAATATGTACTGTATATTGTGTCATTACATACTATATAATGCACATTAACCTTTTGTATACTAACTCATTACAAACTGTATACTGGTTTTTCAGGACTATTGTTTTCCAGAGTGGTGATATAATGTGCACTATTTGGGATGTAAAGTCCTTGGATCAACGCACTAAACTTTTATCTGGTGTGATTGATACTTGATCAGTCCTGTTGAACAACGCCGAGGTGACAAGATCACCAACATCGCCGCTCAGATTTAATTTTCACCTGGATGACATGGTAAAATATATTTCTTATCTTTTGTTAATACATACATTATGATGTTCTACACGCTTACTATTTTTTTAAAAAAATTGATAACAGATTTTTTTCACGTCAAAAAAAGGAGACAAAAGTACTGATGCGCTGCTGCAAAAATTCAAGGATAACATTAAACATCGTATGAGCATGTTTCCAAGAGTCAACATAACCGATGTTACGTTGGTAAGTTAAAACCGTTCATTTGTTATAATCATCGTATTTTATGTAACTTTATTAACACCACTTTCATCCATCAATATATAGGCCGTCTGTCCAATTCTTCACGCTGGACACTATTATGTGATAAGCTTTAATTTGAAGCAACCAGCTGTTGAGATCCTTGACAAGAGCGCGATGGATGTGTCGATCGAAGACAAATATCAACATGTGCCATTCACTTTGGTACCTATCCTTCAAACACTAATATTTTTTTTGTCAAATATCATTGTTAAATATACATTATAACACAATGTATAGCCTCAATAACTTTAAATTATACAGTAATGCACCGTATAATTATATAGTAAAACACTGTATAATGATGTAGTCAGTGACTGTGTACTGATATATTAACATACTATATAATGGTATAATATTGGACTGCATAATCATTTATTCTTCACTGTATAATGAAAATAATACTCTACTGTATAATGATATATCAATATACTATATATTAATATATTTATACACTGTATCTTACATTTTTAGTTTGTTGTTTCAAACAGAAAGACATGTTTGTCAAGTTTCTGATGGATATCAACCATCCAGCTGGAAGTGCGTTGTCAACGGTAAAAATTGTAAGGCTTCCAATGTTGTGGCGTACACATAGAAACAAATCAGATTGTGGTTTTTTTGTAATGCGTCACATGGAGGTAAGTCTCCATGTGACGCATTACAAAAAATCCACAAATCAGATTGTGCTTTTTTCTGGACCCAATCAACATGATTGTTCGATACAACATGTTTCACCTACAAAACATAAAAGAATAGTAAACAAAACTGTATCATACAGACTCTATAATGTGCATATACAATATGTATAACATTGTCATACAGTATGAAAAGAAGGAGATACGTCGTATATCTTTGATTCGTTGTCGGGGTTGCATACGACAAACAATTTCACACCATAAACAACGTTTAGACTTTCAAGTACTACTTGATACGCAGAATCTTTGATCTCCACTTGAACATCGTAGAAAACAGCGCGGGTGTATACCTCTGAAGCATGCTCCTCTATCCGCATTGGGGTGTCGGTTGATGGCTTAGAGACCAAAGACTCGTGATTTAATCTTGCATTATTATTCGCTTTGTCTGTCCGTAGCACTTTCAAATCTACTATAAAACTCAATGATTGTATCACCCTTCACATAAAACTGGTTAAAGAATTAGTTAACAGACTCTGAAATCGGAGTAGTCCTCAATATCCCACCCATCGAAACATCTCGATAGTATGCGGATACCCATGAATGTTTGTTCTCGTAAATTTCAGGAAGCCAATCAATATGGCTTAGTCCGTACTTTGAAATGAGAGCATTTCATCCCTCTTCAAACTCAATTGGAGTGATGTCGTCGTTATACACAAAATTATTAGCCTTTCTCACCACTTCAACATATTTACCTGTATATGGTGAAATCTGTAAATGTAAAACTCAAATTAATAACATGTTATACAGTATGTTAACTAGTATTATACATTATAAACAAATATCATCATAAAGTTGATGAAAACATAATATACATCGAAAATAGCAAGTTCTATATACAATATACACTGTCTACAGCTTAATTATACGGTATGACACAAACCTTGGTAGGAAACTTCTTCATAATATGCCACGCGCACAAACGATGCTTAGCAGTTTTAAACACACTAGAAATAGCCTGCTTCATGGCCGGACATTGATCAGATACAATATAGTTTGGTTCCCGTCCCATCGCACGGGCAAAAGCTTTAAACACCCACGTGTACGACTCAATGTCTTCTTTTGCGATTGGAGAAGCACCAAATGTGACTATTTTCTTGTGGTTATCTATACCGGTAAAAGATACAAACTTCATTTGATACCTGAAAATGTAGTATAAAACAATATGTAAAAAAAATACAAAAAAACAGTAACTAATAAGGTATTATACAATAACTGTATATACATTATACAGTGACTAACAAGGAGTTATACATTACATATACACTGCCTATAATAAAAACTGTACCTTATCATTATACAGTCAATGTATCTACATTATACAGCAACTTATAATGTGTTATGCAGTGCATATTCATGAACTATTGAAAAGAATGTACATTATCATATCTTATTATGAAGTAAATGTGCTTACTTGTTGGATCGAAATGTTGCATCGACCAAGCAAACATCACCAAAAAGTTCGAAATTCCGTATTGCAATAGGATCGGCCCAAAACAGCCTACTCATACACCCGTCGGCATCTGTGTCATAATCAAATAAGAAACCTTCACACGGTTTTTTCACATTCATAAATTTCCTAACAATCATCTCCCTGTCATTCTCACCGACATATTGCTTTACATCTCTTTTTAGCATTTTTAAAATCTGTAGACGTCGACCCAACATTATTAAACCCACCCGCAATTTCCTTTAGAAATGAATGTGATCTAACCGCACCAACGTTCACCTTTGATGCATTTAGGCAGAACATTATCTGTGACGAATCAATATTCCGATTAATTTTCAGAAACTATTTACCTTCATCTATTGCAAGTTCGTGATTGTGTCGCTCAACAAAATTCTTTATAACATATCCCTCTAGAGCACTAAACCTCATCACAATCTTAGCGTTACAATCACATCGACCAATCATAAACTTCTTCTTCCTACCGACATCATCGGAGTTTTTGTAAATACCGGAACGACTGCATACATAGTGTTTCGATAAGACCGTACCATCCTTATGTGTTTTTTGTGAGCACTTATGGACATCAAAACCACCTAAACGAGCATAGTTTTTGTAAAATTCAAATGCCATTTTCAAGCTTTCAAATGCCTTACCAATGCAAGGTATAACCTCTAGGGCACACACTGGAACCCAGTATTTGGAATCTTCAGGTGATGTGATCGAATTGGATGACAATGAAGATCCGACACATTGATTCTCAACATCATTATTGCTAACCACTACTGATCCTGTTAAGAATATACAGTATAACACATCATAACATGCATTATGTGTATTACTATTATACACTGTGTAAACAAATAATATTCAGTAACTTATATAATATTATACAGTAAATATACATGTGATATACAGTATGTTAATATGTAACAAACAGTATGTGTTAACTTATGGCATAGAATAATTAACGAGAGTTCTTACTGTATAATATTGAATAACCCGCTATATAAAATCAATAAATGTTCTGAACATTGTTTAATTAGTCAATAAATGTTTTGAACACTGTTTAATTAGTTAATGTATCATAAAAGTATAATGTGTTAACATGCACTGTATATCACTATTGTACGAACTGTATACCTGTGTACATTCTACTGTATATAGTATTCAACTGACTGTGAGGATTGCATTTAATTCCACACTGTATAACCCCATTATATGAACTGTATAATGTAATATAATATACTGTATAATATATACACAAAAACTGGCTGCATGATCAATTAAACCAACTGTAATTTCAGGTATACACTGTTGTATATCACACTTATATATACTATATATTGACGTCTAAGCCGATGTACATCATAAACATACATTTTCCGTAAAACTCAAAAGATATAATGATAATTACACATACCTGTGTCGATCTCATCCATGAAAACGTAATAAAAAACTATGCTAATGTCTTAAAAAAACGCCCGATTGATGACGTTAATAAATTGACAATGAATATGATGTTGAATTGTCGATGATTCCGAGCTGAAATTGCCGATGATGAATTGATGATATATGAATTGAATATGAATTTAAGGATTTCTGTATCAATCGTAACTTTATGGGGGCTGAAATTGGAAGGAATAATTAAAAAGGAAAGAGGAATCTGTTATTGCGTATAATAAGGGATTTGATTTTGATCCTGCATGTTATTTGTATGAGTTTGTTAGACCTATTAACCAAAATACCCCAATCATTGTTAAATTAAAGATTAAAACCGAAATAATGGCTTTAATTATGGACCTTGGGATCAAATGGTTTAAATGGTTTAAATTGATTGTTATATCTTACCTAATGTATGTGGATGTATATCTTACCTAATATATATATATATATAGGATATGGATCAAATACATCCCAATTCATTAGGTAAGATATAAGACCCAATCTACACCCTTGATACCATTTGATCCAAAGGTCCAGATTTAACTCCAATTTTCAGATTTTATAATTGTTTTTATTGCTGTCAGGGGCATTTTAGGCATTAAATGATAACAACCATATGCAATTTTCATGCAGTATCAAATCAAATCCCCCATATTACGCGCCATAACATAATTCAATATTTTCTTTCCATTTTCAGCTCGATCAGATCACAAATTATTCATTTTGATCACAGTATTCATCATCAAATTCAATAAACCAGCAAAGATCGTTTCATCACAATCCATTTTGTCCATCAATTTTCAATTCGATCATATCAAAGCTCGTTTCATGGCAATCCATTTCGTTCGGTTCACGATTGATTCTAATCAATAAATTATAATCGTCAATTCATAATAATCGTCAGTTCATCGTTCATCAATTATCGTCATCGCCAGTTCCGTGCTTATCAACATCGTCAGTTTTCGCGTTTATGGCTGAGATCATTTTAGGTATTTTTAATCATCATCATATCGTTTTATGCGAAAAAATTGCGAAAGTTTGTGATATTTTTGCAATTTTGTGATATATATCATATTATACACCATCGTTGATGATGTTTGATTATTATACTCAATCGTCAGTTTCGCGTTTATGGACAATTAATTTTGATATACATCATCGTATACATTAATATACAGTTCTTGTAATGATGGTATACATTATAATTTTATTCAGAACTTATATTTATTGTATACATTTCAAGCAGTAAATTGAATACATTATACATCATCTTATATGACATTATACACTATATTATACACTACCATACATTATATATAGTGATGTTATACAGTATATTATGAACACATCGTATGTTTATGATAGGCTAAATAATCAAACATCATCACAGTTTTTGATGTTTGATTATTATTAACAGGATCAGTAGTGTATAGCAATAATGATGTTGAGAATCAATGTGTCGGATCTTCTTCGTCGTCTAATTCTATATCATCTCCGGGCGGTTCAAAATATTGGGAACCAGTGTGTGCTACTGAGTTTAAACCTTGCATTGGTAAGGCATTTGAAAGCTTGAAGTTTGCATTTGAGTTTTACAAAAGCTATGCTCGGTTATGTGGTTTTGATGTACGCAAGTGTTCCCAAAAAACTCATAAGGATGGTACGATCATATCTAAATATTATGTATGTAGTCGGTCCGGTGTTTACAAAAACTGTGATGATGTTGGTAGGAAGAAGAAGTGTATGATTGGTCGATGTGATTGTAACGCCAAGATTGTAGTGAGGTTTAGTGCTTCCCAGGGATATGTTATAAAGAAATTTGTTGAGCGGCACAATCACGAGTTGGCGACCGACGAGGGGAAACAGTTTCTGAAAGTTAATCGGAACATTGATCCGTCCCAGATTATGTTTTGCTTAAACGCATCAAAGGTGAATGTTGGCGCCGTCAAATCACATTCATTCTTGAAGGAGATTGCAGGTGGATTTAATAATGTTGGGTCGACTTCTACAGATTTCAAAAGCGCAAAAAGGGATGTGAAGCAATACGTCGGTGAGAACGATGGGGAGATGATTGTTAGGAAATTTATGAATTTGAAAAAACCGTGTGAAGGATTTTTTTTTTTGATTATGCCACAGATGATGACGGTTGTATGAGTAAGTTGTTTTGGGCTGATCCGATCGCAGTAAGGAATTTTGAACTGTTTGGTGATGTTTGCTCGGTCGATGCAATATTTCGATCCAATAAGTAAGCACTATTGTTTGAATGCATAATACATATTTTTTTAATATGTAATGAATATATGGTGTATAACACATTATCAGTTAATGTATATTATTCATTCAATAAATGTATAATGAATCATTAGTTAATGTATATTTGATTACCCTAATAATAAATGTATAATGATTCATTAATTGTCGGTGTAATTCCTTTTCAGGTATCAAATGAAATTTGTTCCTTTTTCTGGTTTAGATAACCACAAGAGAATAGTCACCTTTGGTGCTTCTCTAATCGCAAAAGAAGACATTGAGTCGTATACGTGGGTTTTTGAAGCTTTTACACGTGCAATGGGACGGGAACCAATCTATATTGTATCTGATCAATGTCCTGCTATGAAACAGGCTATTCCTAGTGTTTTTAAAAAGGCTAGGCATCGTCTTTGCGCGTGGCATATCATGAAGAAGTTCCCAACCAAGGTTTGTGTCTTTACTGCTTTTTTGAATCCATATTATATTAATGTGTTACAATAGCATTTGACATAATGTAGTATGATATTGTATTTAGTGTACGGTGCATTTTAATAAGATTTAATTTTATAATGTATAATGTGTTTGTACTAGATTGTATAATGATACTTTTATGTAGTGTATAGTACAATATATTATGCTGTATAATATGTTTTGCATTTGATTGTTTTTTGTTCAGATTTCACCACATACAGGTAAATATGCTGAAGTAGTGAGAAAGGTGAATAATTTTGTGTATAATGACGACATCACGCCACGTGAGTTTGAAGATGGTTGGAATGCTCTTATTTCAAAGTATGGGCTAAGTCATATTGAATGGCTTTCTGAAATTTACGACAACAGACATTCGTGGGTATCCGCATATTATCGAGATGTTTCGATGGGTGGGTTATTGAGGACTACATCGATTTCAGAGTCGGTTAATTCATTCTTTAATCAATTCTATGTAAAGGGTGACACAATCATTGAGTTCTATAGTAGATTTGAAAGTGCTATGGACAGGCAAAGGAATACGAATGCAAGATTAAATCACGAGTCTTTGGTCTCTAAACCATCAACCGAAACCCCTCTTCCGATAGAGGAGGATGCTTCGGAGGTATATACACGTGCTGTTTTCTATGATGTACAAATGGAGATCAAAAAGTCTTCATATCAAGTGATACTGCAAAGTCTAAATGTTGTTGATGGTGTGAAATCATTTGTCGTATTTGATTCCGACAATGAATCAAAGTTATATGAGGTATATCATTTTTTTTATAGTGTATGTTATTATTATATATGTTGTATATTATTAAACAGGTAATGTATGTTACAGTTTGTTCTTTGTATTTATGTTATAGGTGAAACATTTTGCATCGAACAATTAGGTTGATTGTTCTTGCCGATTGTTTTTGAGGTGGGGTATTTTGTGCAGACACATTTTCTTTGCATTCAACCAAAGCCGAATACTCAAATTGCCCGGCGAGTATGTTCTGAATAGATGGAGAAAAAATGCAGAAATTATGGCTTCCGATATAATTAATAACCAAGTCAGACATTATCGTGCGATGATTGAGAAGAACGCAAATGATGTGAGTCAAATTTGGATTGACTTTCAATCATGTTTAAATCTTGCAGGTTTTAACAAAGAAAAACTCGACTACATAAAAAATCAATTGGTGGATATGAAGTCTCATTTGAGTGTCGGTGCGGACGATAACAGTAAGAATAACAAGAATGCTGTTATCGAGACACTAGTGGGACCCCAAATTGAGAACGAGCTCGGGATCAGAAATCCTCAAATGAGCCGATCTAAAGGGTGCGGTAAAAGAATTAAGAGCAGTGCCGAGATATCAAAGCATGTTCCTAAGAGGAGAAAATGCGCTGCATGCGGAAAAGTTGATGGGCATAATGCAAGAACATGTCCATCAAAAGAAAAATAGAAGTGTTTTCTTTTTTTACAATTAGTACTGTACAATGAAGTAGTATTCAATGTATAACATATCATTATACAGTGTATAATGATGTGTTAATCAATGTATAATGATTCAAAGGATCTCTGTGTATACTGAAACATTTATTGAAAGTGAATGAAGTGTATGTTAAAAAATGTCATAATGTATGTTGTATACTTTAATTGAGTTTTTTTATTATGTACAGTGAATATATTGGGGCTGTTAGAATGTATACTTATGTGCTTTATATAACATTAACACTTAAACTCAATGACCAGAACAATATAAACAGGTTACGAGCAATGAACAAACTTTTTATATATTTAAACTGCTCAACTAAAACTAATAACGTGATGTACAAAAACTAATAAATTGTACAAAAACTAATAACATGTACATCTAACAAAAAATGTTGTAAACGTATCACGTTGTTTATATCTATCGCTTCTTCCCCTTTTTCATATGGGCTTGTTCACGTTCAAAATCCCTTGATCGTTTGATAATGTCGTCCTTGAGTGTGTTCAAATCACAAGTAAGGATTTTCTCCAGATAAAGTGCTCTCAATCTAGTGAGTTTTGCAACTTGTGCTTTCTGCATTATATAAATATTAAAGTTAGATAGATAGGAAAATAAAGATTTTCAGAAACTTTCATTTCGTAGAATAAAAAAGTGTAAATCATTACGCTTTCTGCACCCAATTCTGGATCCCAATTCTTTAATCCCCCATCGAAGTAAGTTTCCATGTGATGCATTACAAAAACACCACAGTCCGAGCTGTTTCTGTGTGTACGCCATGGCATTGGAAGCCTTTCCATTTCTACCGTTGACAATGCTTGTGCAGCTGGATGGTTCATATCATTCAGGAATTTGGTAAACATGGCCCTCTGTTTTGAAACAAACAAACAAAAAAACTTTGAGGCACAGTGTATAAATATATTAATATCATTATACAGTATATTATTGAACCAATATACAGTGTATAATTAATAATTATACACTGTATGCTGGTCCATTATACAGCAGTATAATATCATTTAACAGTGTATTATCATGTCATTATTAAGTGGGTTAGTATACAATTTTTATGGTGCACCAGTGTATAATGTAAAGTTAATTGTGTGATGATGAAGATTTAACACATATATATTGACATAAAAAAAATAAACATTAGTGTTTAAAGGATTGTTACCAAAGTGAATGGCACATGTTGGTATTTGTTTTCGAACGACACATCTGTTTTGCTATTGTCAAGGATCTCAATAGCTGGCTGCTTCAAATTAAAGCACATCACGTAGTAGTGTCCAGCGTGAAGAATAGGAAAGACAACCTATATATCGATGGGATGAAAGTGGTGTTAATGAAACTCCATAAAATTCGATAATTTTATGAATGTAACGGTTTTAGCTTACCAACGTAACATTGGTTATGTTCACACTTGGAAACATGTCCAGACGATTTTCGATGTTTTCCACGAATCTTTGATGCAGTGCATCATCATGTTTGGCGCCTTTGTTTGACGTGAAGAAAACCTGTTATCAAATTTTTTAAAAAAATTAGTTAGCGAGCAGAACATTATATCGTATGCATTAACAAAAAGTAAAGAAGTATATTCTACCGTGTCGGACACGTGGAAAAAAAATCTAAGCGGTGATGTTGGTGCTCTTGTTGACTCGCCATTGTCCAACAGGTATGACCAGAGGTCGATGACTCCAGATAAAAGCTCTGTCCGTTGAGACAATGTCTTTACATCCCAAATATAGCCAATTACATCACCACTTGTGAAAACAACAGATCTGTAAAACCATTATATAGTGTAATAAGTTATTGTTCATTATACAGTATGTATAATGATGTAATATCACGTTAATCAATATTACCATTATACATGTACTCACATGTCGTCATCATTAACTTGATTCACCCAATCCCACAGCCTTTTTTCATTTGCGCCCTGTTTTGAGATTATATTCACAATCCGTTGAACATATGGAGAACACAGGTCTGGAGCTGGTTTGAATCGTCTCTTTGTTTCTCCAATGATCTCAACAGCGGGGGCAATGGTAACGTCACCAGTGTATTGTCTAGCAATTGACAACACAGCCCCCTCTGGATCATCCTGACGCGGTTTCTTCGGTGTTTGTGTCAACAAGTTGAAGGTTGGTTGTGAATGTACTGGTGGACTTACTCTCTTAAACGGCGTATATTGTTCGGGTTGGAGATGCGGATCAGCGGGGGCGGCTGCATGTTGTTCAGGTGAGGAAGGGGCCTCTGGTTGATATGTTCTTGTCTCTGGTTCCCCCTCTGGATCCTCATGACGCGGTTTTGCCGGTGTTTGTGTCAACAATTTGAAGGTTGGCTGTGAATGTACTGGTGGACTTATTCTTTTAACCGGCGTAGATTGTTCGGGTTGGAGAGGCGGATCAGCTTGGGCGGATGCATGTTGTTCAGGTGAGGAAGGGGCCTCTGGTTGATATGTATTTGTCGCTGGTTTTGTTCTATACAGTTTTTCAACATGATCTAACACCCTTTTTTCAATTACCTTCAACCGTGGATTCGATGGAACAATGGAGTCACATGATTCGATGTATCCATTGTACTTAATAAGTTTATCCACCAGGTCCAATGCAGCCCTTTCCAAATTGAAAATCATCCCCTGCGTATACAGTAGTTTACAAACCATTATACACTACATTTAAGTACAATTATACAACATGTGATTGTACAGTATATAGTTATAATAATTTTACTAATTACATAAATATGCACACCTCTTCAAATGTATTCCAGTCCTTGATGGATGCATCTGATTCTGTGGGAGCTTCTAAAGAGGTAGTGGGTTGTTTTGGAGCTTCAATATGTTGTGCAACATGCTTCCCTTTGTCAGCCTTCATTTCCCACTGCCCTTTTGATATGACCCCCTGCCCAAAAACTCCCTGCTGAATCTCTATGTTACTCTTTTCGCGTAGCGCAGAGTCTGTCCAAGTGAGCCAAGTGGGGATTGATCTTGGTACTGTCATATGCCCCTTGTAGTTGACTCTGTCAGCATACAATATCTGAATTTGGAGGAAAAGAAAAAAGTTGAGATCATACAATTATACAGTAACACATAAGCCATTATTCAGTATATGATAAACCATTATACACTAAATAATGTACCATTATACAGTACTAGTTCATATAACACATTATAACACGACAGGGTATGAGTTATACACTGTAAAATATACACATTATACACATTACACACATTATAACACATTATAGTGTATGAGTTATACACTGTAAAATATAGTGTTAGTTCATATAGCACATTATAACACATTATAGTGTATGAGTTATACACTGTAAAATATAGTGTTAGTTCATATAGCACATTATAACACATTATAGTGTATGAGTTATACACTGTAACATATAGTGTTAAGTTCATTTAACACATTATATACATTATACACTAAATCAGCAAAAACACATTATTGGAACACAATCAACATCAGAAGAGGCACTGTAAACTTACAATCAGAAACAGAAGAGGTCCAGTGTACATGCGTTTCGCCGGATCTTCTTCCCAAACGTGTTTCGTGTCTCCCAAACTATTCAGGACTAGTCCGGGCCAATTGTATCTTGACAACTCATCAAGAGACCCCTTGAAATTTAGTATCTTCTTGTTGACGAATGGTGTACCAGGGGTCTCTATCAAGCAATTATACATAATCATCATAAAATTCAGCTTGAATTGATCTGTGAGTTGTTTATCAGATTGAATTGCCTTCACGACCATTGATGCTGAAACTTTAAACTTTTTGGACTTATCAAGTCCAAATTGGTCAGTGAATGCGTCCGCTCTCTTTGGATTTTTTACAGTGAGGTCTATAGGCCGATTCCTGTGTGGAAATCCCAAAACCTCGGCCACATCATACTCTGTAATATTTATTTTTCCTCCGGGCAGATTAAGCCTGAAATTCGTTGGATTTAAAGATTTTACAACTTTATATCCAAGCCTGTGAGGCAGCTCTGTAATGTTGAAATCCAAAAAGGATCCGAACCCGGATTGTCTCACCCATTCCCGTTGTGGTTCGGTCAATTTTGAAAGAGCATCCACCAAGACCTTCAACGATACTCTTATTCGTGTATATTCAACCACCTTCTTTTTCCCCTGTGGTGGATGTTTGGATATGGTCTGAGTTTTCTGTTTTTTAGATTTTGTTTTTACAGAGAGGCGGTGTGTCGCACGTCTTTTCCGAGCAGCAGGTTGTTGTTCTGATTTGGTCTCTTCGTCTTGATCAGACGATTCTTCTGCTGATTGTACGTATTCATCATCAGTAATAGGTTGTTCAACACTAAGAGGCTCAACAACATCGGCAGGCACAAGTTGCAACCTATCAATTGAATCGGTAGAGGATGAATCTCCTTCAGCAACTGCATTAAAGAGTAGACAAAGACATTATACACAATACAATTAATATGATGTATAATATTATACACAGTGTTATTCACTATTATACATTACAATGCAAACCATTATACACCCAAATATACAGTATGTGGATACACAATAGAATTAATATGATGTATAATATTATACACAGTGTTATTCATTATTATACACTACAATGCAAACCATTATACACCCAAATATATAGTATGTGGATACACAATAGAATTAATATGATGTATAATATTATACACAGTGTTATTCATTATTATACACTACAATGCAAACCATTATACATCTACGTTTTATAACCCAACCATAATATTGTCACCCATAGGTACATAAGCCATCAAAACAAACAAAACCAGCGTATAGATACATTGCGTGTTCCCAATATAGTTGTAATACACAGAGTATACATACAGAAGCCATCAAAATCCACAAAATACGTAATATTGTCACCCATAGGTCGAACAAGAAATGAAAAATGTGTGTATAATCGATACCTGTTCTTCTGGATGGATTTTTCGTCCTCATTTTTTGATGAAAATGAAATCGGTTTGCGAGAGTATCAAAACTAGGGTTCCCAGCTATAGAAAATGAGAGTTTAATGTTCACAGGTTTAAAAATGGGAGAGATTTCAATGAAATCGGGTATGTTTATTAGGTTTAAAATTGGGAGAAATATCAGGGGAGACGGGGGAGAGAATTTAGGAGAGGATCGATGTATAATGGGTGTAAATTACCAGAATACCCCTCAGACAGCTTCATTTTTGGGTTTCCCGCGTGTACAGTGAATAATCTGGACGATTGGATCCAATAATATAGATTGAGTCTTATATCTTATCTAATATATATATTCACCCCCTTAAAATCAAACCCCATCAGCAATTGAGAGGGAAAAGTGACGGGCACCGGTGATTCGAACTATTCAGAACTTTTCTTCGTTTCCAGTGTATTTCTACTCTAGAATTTCGATTTCATTTTCCCTCTTTTCTAGGGTTATATTCTATTCTATTTTCACTATCTCGTCACATAATTTCTCCACAAAAATATATTCCAGTACCATTCAATCCCTTGACATGTCCGCATCCACCGCTTCCATTACGGCGAATCAAGGGCTCACCACTCGCCGCCGAGCCGTCAAGAGGAATCTACCGACCGACGGTTCAGATTTCGCGGGTGACGCCAAACTGAAAACTGGTGACGACACAGCCGCCGCAATTTTGCGGGATGCAAGGAAAACCCCATCCCAAAGCCAGTCTAAAAAGTCTGGGCCCTCCCGAAAGCCAACTAAGCCCATCTGGCTTACTGTGATCACTATTCTCACTAAGAATTTACCATTACTGTTGGTTTTATTGGGCTTTCTGCAGATGATACGGTTGTTGGTGTTGAATTCGGGCCGCAATGTTGAGGATTTTTCAGTTATTTCTGGGGATTTTGAAGGGAAGTTTTTCGAGGTGGAGAAGTTTGTTAAGACAACTATGAAAGCAATGCAGGTTCAGGTGAATGCAATTGATCGAAAACTTGAGGATGGACTTAGTTCGGCGAGGAAGGAGTTTGATGAGAAGATGGAGAAAAAGGGGGACGAGATGGATTTGAAGTTGAAGGCATTTGATGTAAGGAGTGATGTTTTTAAGAAGTTTATGGATGAGTTCCGAACGAAGGATTTGCTGTCAAAGGAAGAGTTTGGTGAGTTTTTTGAGGAGTTCAAGAAGAAGGCCAGGAAAAATGGTGTTAGTGATGGTGTTGACATTACCTTGGATGAGATAAAAGATTACGCGAGGGCGATCGTGGAGAAGGAAATTGAGAGGCACGCCGCTGATGGGTTGGGGATGGCGGATTTTGCATTGGCATCAGGAGGTGGGAGGGTGCTGAGCCATTCAGAGCCATATGGTGTCGGGAAAATGGGTGGGAGTGTCAATTGGTTGACGAACTGTAATAGGGTTAGCGCCAAAGCAGAGAAGATTATTAGGCCAAGCTTCGGGGAGCCTGGTCAATGTTTTCCACTTAAAGGAGCGAGTGGGTTTCTCGAGATCAGGCTTAGGACTGCCATAATACCAGTTGCCGTGACTCTCGAACATGTTGCCAAGGCAATCATTTGACTTAAAAATCCTAATGCTGTGTTCTCTACGAGTTTATTTTTTGTAGATTCCTTTTGTTCATTGGGTTAGAAATTGATTTTCTCAAACTCACTACATTAGACTTGTGGGCTTTGGACAAAAGGGCGGTAATTGCAGTAAATATGTAGGTAGACAACTTCAATTGAGTTACCGATTACCCTTTCACCTGTTTACTTTAAATGAATCTGATTGAGTTTCTAAATTCGGTTCGGGCGGGCAACACAACTTGTTACCCATTTTTCTGCGGATGCTTGAATTATGAATTTTGTGTTCCACTTTGAGAGGGGTAGGGCGTCCATAAGAAATGTTTCTTACATTCATGAACTGTTTGCGGCTGCTAAGTCCATTTTTAGCAACTAGTTATCCTACGAAGTAGTAAACAGAGAAAAAGAATATCTTCTATTTCTCCCTACTATCTTGTATAGGCATCAACTAACTACAATTCCCAAGTGCCTGGGAAATGAGGAGATGTCTGCTGATACTTTGGAAGAGTAGAAATGGAACAAATAATACTTCTTAGGAATATAAGACGCATTTCATAATGGTTGGCTTAATTGTTTTTAGATATTTTCTACGTGCTCAACTGTTTTCTGGTTGTTCTGTTGAGTTTATACTGCAATTAGCCTTTTTCGCCGCCCCGCCCTGACCAAAAGTGGTGTTAACTTGAAGAGCTAGTTAGAAATTTCAATTTCTTGCCCACTTATATTTGCCACTTCAATAGCTTTATTCATCCAATATCCATTATGTTTACTCATGGTATATGTGTGTCAGAATTCAGCTTGATAAAAGCCCATATGAATGTATAAATGCTCCTTTTTGCTTTTATTTATGTATGAAGTGTTTTCTGTTGTGCAGAAAGTTTACTACAACTAACAATTCTTTTTTATCTGTTTTACCATGAATAGAGTGTGGCTTATGATAGGTCGAGTGCTCCCAAGCATTGCAGGGTATCTGGATGGATGCAAAGACAAGGCTCGACTGATACGGAAGTTGGTACAAGGAAGATGTTTGTTCTGTCTGAATTCACCTATGACCTTGAAAAGAGCAATGCTCAAACTTTTAAAGTTGATTCAGCAGTTTCTGGTCCTGTCGACGCTATCAGGTTTGATTTTACATCAAATCATGGGAGTGCTTCTCATACATGTATTTATCGACTCAGAGTACATGGTCATGAACTGAGGAGCCCTGCCCCAACGCAGTCTTGATTGGTGCAGCCATGGCACTTTTTCTTTATTTATTTTTTATTTTGCTTCCCGGTTTTTGTTTGCTGGTTGGGATATTCCCTGTGCAACCGGAGGTGGCAAATTGGGTGCCAACCCATGGTTCCAACCCAACCCAACTACTTTTGGGGTGGGTTGGTTCCTTATATTTTTTTTTAGGGTTGGGTTGGATCGGTTCCTATTAGGTTAGGGCTGTCTTGGTTCCACATCGGGCCCAACCTGGTTCTATGCCGGGCCATATTGGTTCCAAGTTGGGTTCAATGTTTTCTACAATGTCTTGTTCTCGTTTTATTAGCTTTTGTCCAAAATTGATCTTGCAAAGTGATTTGTGTCACCTCGCACCAGCCATATTGAATTAAATTAAATATGTAAATGATTGAAGACAAAGGTTTAAAAGCCAAATCTCAATTTAATTCTATATTTTTAAATTAAAGACAAGAAATTTTTTACAGTGCTTATGTTCTTTAATTCCTATTTCTTTGTACTTTCTTTTTTATCTATATTCATTTGCAATTAGAGAAATGATCAAGCATTGGGATACATTATACGCTTTAGCTGCTTTGGTAACATTTAAGTAAATAATTAGCCATATATATAATGACATTAGAGCTCATAATGTTATAATTATAAATTTTGATTTTTATTCTATTGTCATTTAAGCTCGACTTAACGTATTATGAAATTTATGATAGATTAAGTACTTTTGTACCTCAAATCTCACCGTAAATCAATGTGAGTTAATTTTTTAAATATTTATATATAACTTCAAGAACAATTGAACCCTTTCTATTATTTTATTAAGAAGATTAAAAATCCAATTTTAATAGGTGTACCAGGTTATATAAACTTACGGATGCCAATTATTAACAGTAACTAAAATGTACTTATTCAAAAGAAAACATAAATAAAATGCACATATATATATAAAAAAGCAATAACTAAGATGGATCCAGTTCTTCATGCCCGCGTCAGTCCTTTTGTGAATAACTTTTCTTCAGTTCAGAAAATCTGAGGGTATGTTTGGTTATGTTTCCAACTCATGTTTGGTCCAAAATCCCCACTAAACAATGTTTGGCTCACACAATATTTGGTCAAAAATATACTACTTTTTTGGTCAAAAAAAAAACATAATAATTATTTTTCATCTTTCTACACCTACTTTGTCCCTACACTCCTTTCTATGTGCTCTCTCTCTTCTCTCTCCTCTTTATCAGACAAAAACTTCATGATTTGACTGCTACAGTAACTTTTGTTCCCTCTGGAAACAAAATCAAACATTATCTCACCAAAAAAACACACCCAAAAACCAACTCCCAAAATAAAACCAAACACAATCTCATCAAACACGCACGTGTCTCCATAAATTTTTCACCAATAATTCTCACCAAAATACCATCCCAAAACATAACCAAACATAGCCTGAGTGTTTTTATGGGTTCATTCAACCCAACCTAGATTCTTATTGGGTCTATCTTGGTTCTAGGGATCAAGTGAAACCAACCCAACCCATCCCAAACCAAACCAAATCCATATTGAACCATGCATTTAAACCCCATATTAGATCCGATCCATCTTACAACCGATCCAATTGGAACCTATCCAAACCCGACCCAACCCGCCCATTTGACACCTCTGCCTGTGTTTATGTACCCTTGTTGTGACAGTGTAATTTGAATGTATCATCTCTGCCTTATGAATCTTGTTTGTACTGTCAGAGGGGTTTGTATTGAGATTGCACTATTTTGGAGCACATTTAATTCTAGAGAGGGCTGTTGATTTTATTGATAATATTTGTTGTTTGATTATGTACTTGCCCCTTTTTCTACGTGCTTACGGGGCTAGATTGATTTTGATTTTGATTTGACCATGTTGATGCTAATTATAGAGTGAGTTATCCTTAGGAAGAAGCATATGTGGATCTCACTGGTGTCATTGGAGTATGCATGTAGGTGAACTTCCAAAGAATAAGTGGATTGGTTCTTTGTAAGCAGAATAAGTATTAGATATAGGTAGGACTGTCATCCTGCCATGTAGCCTTCTTGTTCATAATTTGTTACCATATCGAATCGGCTGTGACATCTATACAAACACATGTGACGTTAAATTTTAGTCGCTTCTTTGTCGTGTAAATAATACTATTTCATACACGAAAGGTAAAGAAGCTCAATACAGAATAACAACTCCAGCCAACATCTTTTAAGCTGTTCATTGTAACGTCAGTTCATCTATTTCTATAGGTTCATCAGATACCGTCTTCCGATTGTCATCTTGCGTCACAACTATAGCTCATGGTGTTAAAAGAATGTTGTGATAGAAAACAATTTATGAGAACTGGTAAAGTCAATTGTGATAGGAGATGGTTTAAAACTAAAGACACTATACAGTCTCAAGATTCAAGCTACAATATACACAGAGCCAGAACCCTTCGTCTTGGGGCTGAGATATACATCTTAACTCACGTGAAGGACAATTCAGAAATTTGACGGGGCAGAAACATTTTGAATTTAATTCCATTTTACATATGAAATTTATTATTACTATCTCCATTGGGGCAGAGGGTCCACCTCTTGATACCGTTGTCATTCTGATGTAGGTTGAGTATCATCTAATAGAGTTGTTTCAGTTCCCTGAAGCGCGTAAAATCTGTACATCGATAGTGTTGCTTAATCTCTCGGTCTGAAATGTAAATTTGCAGCAATCTTTGTACCCCACATTGTTCTCTTTCAGGAATATGGACAATCCTCTACCAATATGTGACCGCCCATCCTTTAGCGTGTAGGCGCTTACAGCCCATTCCTTCCCATTCTCAGTTCGCAATACCATTTCTGGCTCTAAATGGATATTATGTTCACTCATCAATGTTCTTGGTATCCTCTGCAACAATTTCAAACCAAAAATTATCATAAGAGTTAGAGACTAAGGATCCACTGTCTCAGCAGCTCAATATGAATTCTCCATTTATTACTTCTTTACTTCAACTTTGAGTATGAAGATTTTTGCATCCAGAAATAGAATAAGCAATTGTAATGTAAATTACGGAATCAATCTCTTAGTTTGTGTTTCTCCATATGGCAGACAATGTTAAAGTATATCTTTCAAGCTAATCACCAATTCCAAGACCAAGCCAAATCGCCAGATGATAGATCGAATTACTCACCAAATTATACAGTCTTGCTCTAATGGGAGGTGAAACGAAGTATGGGCGTTCGGGAAGGACAGGGTCAGCACAGTTCTCTGGTGGTTCAGAATCAGCATTCTGTACTTCTTTCACACCTGTAATTATATTTAAAACTCAAAAGATTTGAGACCAAAAACTACTAGGAAAAGAGTAAAAATATTAGTTAATAGCTGACCTCTTGAAACTTCACTTCTTTCATTAGCGCTCAATGAATGATCATCTTCATCTACACGAGCCCGTTTATGCTTTGCTTCAATCTCATTTTCAGTATTTTCTTCAATTTTTACACGTGTGTCGATCTTATCTGCAGCAATACTTTTTCTCTTGCATCCGTTTGTGTCGAATATTTTCACAACAAACGAATAACATCCGTCATAACTGAAAAGCAAGAACTCCCCAACCTTGAAGCCATTATCATCGACAAACTTTTCCCATCCATTCTTAAGGAAAACTCCATCTCGGGTTTTTTCCACATCTATGTGCCAAATTTTACCACCTATACCTTTCAAAATGACCTTTTCTTGTATCGTTCTGCTGAAGTCTTTGATAAAATCTGGTGGTATCTTCTGTAAGCATAAAAGAATGCATTATTTGCATATTCAGATAATTCAACAAAATATATATGAGCATAAAAGACTATAACATATAGACGAAAAGAAACAGAAAAAGATGCATCTATCATTTCTTTAGGCCTTAACACATTACACAGAGAGCAAAACACATTGTACTGAATTCAAGAGATGCGGATAGGGGGATGAAAAACAGGACGAGTTAACTAGATAAACCAATTTGTCAAGCAATTCGGACTCTCGTTCCTAGCGATCGTGTATGAACTTGTATCCCTTTCCTATTAAATTTAAGTAACTAACTGCTTGTTAATGGCAGCATCCAATTCAATGAGATACAACATGTTAGCAATCTTCCAACTAAACACACAAAACGAGGATTCTAATGTACAATTTTAAATAAATAGACGACATGAAAATTATACAATAAACTGGAATCACAAAAACAGTTTAAGAGTGCCTCTCATTTACAAATTGGGAAACCAATGAGAATCATAGTTTGAATTCCATCAATTACTGACGAGTAGCATTCACTCCTGAAACCAATTAATTAATAAGAAAAGAAGGTTTTTATCATCTAAGCCAGGAAGGAAGCATGGATATATATGCAAGACAAATTAACATTCACTGAAACTCATTAACGAAGTATATTTTTTGCAATCTGTAGATCCAACGCACGCCAAGGAACATAAATCGAAAAACCACACAGAAATTTACGATTTTGTCCTTTTTTAGGTACACAATACAATATACGATTACATATAACCATTCTCCCATACAAGCAAAACGTGTATATATATATATATACACACACACACACACATATCTTCTTTAATTGGAAAAGGAAAGGCGACGCAAATAGTATATATACTATAATTATACATAATCCATATATATATGGGTTGTGTATAATCATAGTTATGGTGGTGTAGGGTACGTACAAGTAATTGAGAATTAAGGTGAGGGATAAAGACTTTGAAGAACTCAGCATTGCCATCACAAGCAGGTTTTCTAGAACGTCCTCCTCCACGTTTCACCATTTTTCTTCTTCTTTCTTCTGCGTTCCTTGGTTTTTACTTTCGGTAAAAAGAGTAAGAAGAAGAAGACATAATAATTATAATAATAATATATATAAAGTAAAGTAATGAATGTACTGTTGTTGTGGAGTAATTTGTATCGCGGAAGGAAACTGTATCTATTTCTATCTCTATATATCTCTAATTATTATAGAGGCAGAGCTGCTCTCTTTTCAAGTATTTCCCAAAATTATGTATGTGAGCGTTTATTGAATTCAGCTAACCTTTTCACACCCAATTGTCACATCATGCATTCATTCATCCATTCATTCATTCCAAGTTTATATGTTAGTTGAGTTTACATATCATTGCTCCCGCTCCCACTCAATTTACACGTCACCCTACCAACAATGCGCGCTAAATAGTAGTGTACCTAAATTCTATTTTTTAAATAGGATAAATTATAGCAGTTCAAATTTTTCGTAACCCTCCCTGTAATACATACGTGCTATGGAACTCAGAGTCATATTCCACTTTATTTAGAAATAACAAGCAAACTATTGTACTGATAAATACTCTAGATACCCAAGAGAGTTGACTGAGGTGGTACATGCCCCAGTTCCCTTAACTAGAGGTCTCGGGTTCGAGCCATGGTATGAAATTTTTTTTTCTTGGGAGAGTTAGCCCCAAACTTCCTGTGGATGTTCCCACCTCGAGCAACAGTAGTCTGGCCCAAAGGGTTAGGACAACTGTGGAAATAATAAAAAAAAAAAGATAAAGACTCTAGATTTAGTTCCAGGAAAGCGTCACAACGGTCGCTCTTAAAACCCAATCTCCTCAACATAATTAACTAAACGTATTTAATAGCACAATCACTACAACTTTAACTAACAATGGCTACTTGAAGAATAAATAGCACTAAATAAAGACACCAAATATAACGAGTTTCGACTAATTTTGCCTATGTCCTCGGACCCCACCAAAATATTTCACTAAAGAAAAGGACCAAAGTAAAAATCTTACAAAGTTAAGAGAAAGATAAAAGAAATTGCTAAAAAACTTAGACAATTTGGGATGTCTCAAAAGTCTAAAGGGTGTTTCCCTTTTATAGGCTAAGAGACCCACCACTTGCATTTAATCTATGGGGGACATGAGCCACACTTTCAACAAATCTCCACCTTCAAAATCGTCAATCTCCTCATCAACAGGGTCAACAAATTCAATCTTCAAATTTTGATAATGTTGGTCAAGTCCAAGCAAAATTTGAATTTGATTGCAATCACAACTTTTGTCAACATATCTTCAGTATTCTCAGTGGTATGGATCTTCTCGATTCTAACTCCACCATTTTCGAGTATCTCTCGAATGGAGTGATACTGAAAATCAATGTACTTCGTCCTTGCATGATAAACTTGGTTCTTTGCTAAATGGATGACACTTTGACTATCATAATGTATTTTGACATACTTTTGTCCAATCCGTAGTTCATCAAGCAACACTTGAAGCCAAATTGATTCCTTTACAGCCTCTGAAATTGTCATATACTATGCTTTTGTAGTAGACAAAGCAACCGCTGACTGTAAGGTAGACTTCCAACAAATTGGTGGTTTAGCAAGAGTAAATACGTAGTCTGTAGTTGATCTACGCTTTTCTAAATCACTAGCATAGTCTGAATCGCAATATCCGACTACATACTAACTATCTTTCTACTCGAATATCAATCCAACATTAGTTGTATCATGGATGTATCGCAAAATCTATCTCACAGCTTGCCAATGTTCCTTTCCAGGATCATGCATATACCTGCTCACAACCCCCACTACTTGAAAAATATCAGGCCTCGTACACACCATAGCATACATCAAGCTACCAATAGCATCTGAAAATGGTACTTTTGACATGTATTCCCGTTCTGCATCAGACTTCGGTGACAAAGCGACGCTTAGCCTAAAATGAGGAGCAAGCGGAGTACTAACAGGACTTTTCATCAATGCCAAAACGCCTCAAACATCCTACTCAAATATTGTTCTTGAGTCAAACAAACCTTCCACCATGTTTCTATCTCTGATTATCTCCAATCGCACCCACCAATTATAAAAAATTAAAAATATCAAATATATTATCATATGTCTAGTGTAAGAAAATCTAGTTCTAAATTTAACTATTTGAATTCTCAGCGCGCCGCCCCATCTTTCTTATTTTTGTTTTCCTTGTGATTTTTTCTTCTACATCCACTAGCTTAAAATTACCAATGTTCTTTGTCATTTGTCATGTCATATAACTTTATATGAATCTATTTTTCATCTTAATTTCAAATTTTCATTAATTAATCTACCAGTTAAGGCGGCTAACCCTCGCATCGTCACTTTTACCATATATCACAAAACTACAAACATTTTTCTTGAGAGCAATGGTGTTTTCATCAAGTTTCTAGTTTGGACACGTTTCGGATACGTTCCAGACACGGTGTCTATATTTTTCTTTTCTTTTATATTTTTGGATACGCCATGTGGTGTGTCCGATACGTATCTGAGGAGTATCCCTCGAGTATCGTATCCACCAAGTATCTGACACTGCATCATTTTATTTTTAGAAATATCCGTGCATCATAGGTGAGAACATGCCATAGCGGTTAATTCTTTTGAGAAACCATCAAGATTGTGCATCGGATGCTCACAAATTCTTTTCACCTCCTGTAGCGATTTTTGATAAATGGGAGAGGGTTATTGTGATAATTCTACTTAGAAAAACACACCAAAGCCGTTTTTCTAAGACTCTCGCACTTTATAAAAGAGTATAGATATATATTACTTGATTTGATGTCAAATTTCATCAATTTGTTTTACCATTCAACCAACAAAATTCATCCACCTTTTTTCTCTAAAATTTGTCAGTCGATTCTTGACTCATTTTTTTCCACTTAGCGTTTTCTTTAGGTTTTTAAACACAATTTTTTCACTTAATTTTTTGGTTTCAATTTCTTGCCAGTTGCTTCTTTTTTTCACTCGATTTCTCACACAACTTTTTCACGCATTCTTTTGCACTTGATTTTCAATTCGATATTAATGCAAAAATATTATATATATATATATATAGTAAAAAATACATGATATTCCTTACTAATATTTTTTGTGATTAAATATTTATTACAAAGTAGAAGATTATATATGTAGCATTTCTCAGGTGATATACTTATTTTATTCATTAATTTTGGGCTGAAGTTGTGGCTAGCCAATTAAAAGAATGCATTGCTCTAGATATTTGTGCACACAGAATGATTACTGGTAGCTAAATATTTTGTATTAATATCATGTTTGGGTGAGAGGTACTTACTCGATATTGTACTAAGTATGTATTGCTCTAGATATTTGTACACACAGAATGCATTGCTGGTAGCTAAATATTTTGTATTAATATGATGTTTAGGTGAAAGGTACTTACTCGATACCATATCTAAATATGTATTTAATTTTCTGGGGTAAGAGGTATTTATGAGTTAATGTGTGTATTTTAATTTCCTTATTAATAGTAGATCTTTATAGTGTTTTGCATTGTTTTTGTACGAATTGCCAGGAAGAATTTTTTCAAAGCACTGCCTAGGCAGCCGCATCACATCTGTTTACACCTAAAATGAATGGGCTCACTAAAATAAAAGATCCGAATGATCCATACCTCAATTCAAAATTGGGCTTGAGATAAAGGAGCCCAAATAACCTTTATCAGTAGAATAATTCAAAATTGGGCTCAAATTGAAGGGCCCAAACAACCTTATTAATAAAATACGAAGAAATGGGCTTAAGGCGAGAAGGCCCATATAACCCATACGATGACTAATTAAAATCGGGAACGGGCCTAAAGCAATTCAGATTGATTTTATATTGAATAGGCCCAAATTTAATATGCCACAGTTAGAAGCCCGCCAAAAGAGGCCCAAGAGAGAAGGAAGTTACCCAGTTCATAGGCGCGCTAATCCAATAAGTTTGAAAACGCGGTTGAAGGGAGTTACTAACCGCAAAGGAAGTGGGTACGTGATAAAGGGCAAGGTAGGGAAGAAAGTAAAGGACAACACAAGAAGAAGACTCTATGCATCTTTTTATCTTTTTCTAGGAGTAGGCGTAATCTTAGCAGTAGCATAGTGTAATTAGTGCAGTAGTTTAAATTCAAGATATTAAGAAGTGCTACCAGCCATATCTCTTGCTGGAACAGCTTTGTTGTATGTGATCGGAGATCAATATGGAGGTATAATATTTATCATTTTTTTCAGATTTAAGTATCTGGTAGATAAAGTTATATCTAGACTTGTGTCTTTTGTTCCTTTTTATTTGTGTTAATTGCGGTCCGAACAACAGTTTTAACAACACATCGAAGTGTTAAATTCTGAACCACAGTCTAGCGTATCGAATTCGAACGCGGGGGTTGCTAGATAATTCTAAGTGGAGAATTATCATGAGGCTTGAGTTGATCAAATTAGCTCTTCCTTATTCAATTTGTTTTTATCCAGAAATAAATTTTTGTCGACCACAGTGGGAGTTGCTTTTTTGACTCCCGATAAAAGTATAAAATGTCTGAGGAATCTACTCGAGAAGAACTCGGTGAGGATCTGGAGACCCAACCCATCTTGAAACATAAGGTTAGGGCCGATAAGATGTACGAACAGTTTGTTCGGGTTATGAAGCAAACTCTGATAAATGCTCGAGAAGATCACCGAAAGGAATTCAATGATCACTACCGAGCATTGGCCCAGGAGTCTGCTAGCATATTTACAACAATAGTACAAGATATTGCTGTAAGCGCTCAAGAAGGACTTGCTCGAGAGGTCACTCGAGTGATAACAGAATTAGGAGAAATCTTTAATCAAACTTATGACGCATTCTCTGGCATGATAAATGCTCGGGTGGTGACGACACTCGAGCCCCTAATCAACCGACATAATATTTTAATCGAAAAGGTATCACAGTTGGTAGAACCAAGAATTCAGAGTAGATACATTAATCCAAACGACATTCCTCTGGGGTATCCTTGAGAAAACGGGCCTTGAAATGGTCAATTCGAAATTGGTCAGACTTCGGGACCTTCACCTTTCGAGGGCAATAATAACGTTAATCTTAATCCTCACAATGTAAGTGCGAATCATAACCAAACACCATATACTAATACGTATAATGCTAGCTCGAATGCAAATAATACTCAAAATACAATACCTAATGGCCCCGTACCACTGAACGGAATGGGACAAAACATAGTGGGATATCCGCCAAATATGAATTATGGAAACCTAGAGACCGGGTTTAACTTAGCCCAGGGATATTTTGCTGCGGGAAAAAACCAGTATCAAGAGCTAAGCTTTCCTGGGGTGTCTAATAAACCCGTGAATGCAGGGAATCAGAATTTCCCTGGATGTCAAAATAATCCGAATTTTAATTACATTCCAAATAACTTCCAAGTGCCATTTGCTGGGGGGCAAGTTGGTCACAATGGCTATATGGGGGGTAATTTAGGGCAACTAGTCCAAAGAATGTACGGTCCCGATTTTCGGAGGAACCAAAGGTTAATTCCAAGGAATCCATATCCTGAATGGGTAGATAGGAACTTCCCTTTTCCTAGGACGTATAAAGTCCCGAACTTTACATTGTTTTTCAGAGATGACAGTGTATCAACTCTATAGCACTTATCTCGATTCACCTGCCAGTGTCGAGAAGCGGCAGATCAAGATTATCTTAAGCTGAGGTTATTCCCTAGTTCCCTAACATGTTCAGCCTTTAATTGGTACATTAACTTATCTCTAAACTCAATTCATACTTGGGAGGAGATGCAGTTCCAATTTTAGAACCACTTCGCTCGAACGGATCCAGGGATATCCATGAGCGATTTGGCCAAGGTCAAGCAAAACATAGGAGAATCTATAGAAGAATTCATATCAAGATTCAAAAAGGCTCGAGTTAAGTGCCATTTGAATTTACCTGAGTCTGAAGTTGTGCAGTTAGCACAACAAAATATGTCCTTCGATTTTAGAATAAAATTCGATGGAATGATTTTCCCAGATTTTCGGAGTCTGGCAGAGAGTGCAACTAGATATGAGAATATGTTAAAATAAGAAAGCTTAAGAAAACACCAAGGGCTTAACACATTCGAAATATCAACACCTTGGGTATTCGAGGATGCCTAAGAAGTAGACTTTGCAGAATTCGTAAAAGGGTCCCCGTTCCAATGTGGAGCACTCGAACAAAGAGAGTGTGAAGCAATGGGTTCTTTACAGTCAAAGAAAGATAAGAAATACACTTTCGATGTAGCAAAGACAGAGGAAATATTCGACTGGCTACTAGCCAATAAGAAACTAAGGATTAAAGAAAAACATCGATTTCCAACTAAGGCAGGAGCCAAAGGAAAATCTTATTGTAAATGGCATAATGCCTTTACACACGAAACGAGAGAATGTATCATGTTCCGAAACTTAATACAATTAAAATTGGACTCGAACGAAATAACCTTCCACGAAAATCAGAAAACGAGTATAGATGAAGATTCATTCCCTGTGTTAAATTTCAAAATTAATACTTTGGAAATTAATTTACCTGAATGTTCTAACATTTTGTTGGAATCTGCAAATGAACAGGTCCCAAAGGAAGCTAAACTGGCGAATAGGCTTTTTAACAGACTAAAAGACGAAGGAGGCTTGACCTTCCCGAAAATCAACGATGATGGGCTTGAGGGCATGTGCAGATGGCACATGAACATGATGCATACCACTGACCAGTGCCAAATCTTCAGGCATTTTGTTGCCAAGCAATTTGAAAGGGGCAAAATAGTTTTGTCTGGAGTGGACAAACGAATCTTGGAATTCGGTCAAGATGGAAGGCCTAAGGAGAAGGAGCATCAAATCGAATCAGCTCCTCTGGTCCAAAAGATGGAAGAGAAATCATATAAGGAGGCACTCGAGACCCCCAAGTGTGAAATCATATATCAGACCCCTGCGAGAGTGGTGAACAATCTTACCCAGATGCAGAAGGTACTCTGCAGTCAATGTGCCGATACCCTGCACTACTAGTTGGTAAGGTTGCAGGTGATCCCGAATGATCCCGATTGGATCCCAGCCTACCAAAGGGAATGGAACAAGAGGCAGAGATATGAGAACAACAACTACAGCTATCAGCTTTATAATCAGCACTTCCGAGAAAGAGGAGGCAGAGGTTATAGTAAGCCTTCACCAGTAGGCAGAGGTTCACCATTTAGTCATCTGGGCGGACCCAACGAGCAGGTCGAGAAAAGAAAAAATAACCACCAGAAGGCTATTAAACAACAAGTAGCTTACTCTCGAGCTATTGTGGCTTTAGAAATGCAGCAGGAGGCTGTTATCGCGAACCTTCGAATCGAAGAAGGGGCATTAAACAAGGGGCTGCTGAAAGCCAAGGTAACCGAGGAAGATGAGTACGAGAAAGATGTTGACCAGTTAAGTGATCAATTCAAGGATACTGGCTTGAAAGGGAAGAGTGTAAGATTTGAAGAGGATGAAAACCTGGAGGATTTCGAGTCAGGCGACGACTTGGATATCCTGTTAGGAGATTCTAATTATGAGGAATCGGCAAACGAAACCGATTTGAAAGAAAATGAGGCATCCTTGAAAAGAGCCTTGCAATTCGAAGAAGACAAAGATGTGAATATGGTAACTATTTTGCCAGCAACATTCGCTGCGAAAGAAGATGTAATGGACGAAGAGGAGAAATCTCTTGAGATGATGACCATCTTTGAGTCAGGTAATATTTCCAAGTCAGAAATTCCTAACTGTAAGTTGTTTGAGATGAAGATAGATAATCAAAACTTAGTTGATCTTCTATTCTCGAAAGAGAAGATCGATAATAACCATATGAGACCTTTATTTGCAAGGGCCGAAATCGAAGGCCTTAGAATTAGCAAAGTTCTAGTTGACAATGGTGCTACTGTTAACATTATGCCCGAAAAAACGTTAATAAGATTAGGAAAAACAATGAAAGACCTAGTCGCTATTGATGTGTCAGTATATGGTTTTTCTGGGCAAGCTACTCGAGTAGCTGGGGTCCTACCCTGCCGGATAAAGGTTGGGACTTAGAGTTCATACTCTGCATTTTTCGTGGTCAACACGAATGCACCATCGTTTAATGCTTTATTGGGGAGAGATTGGATACATCAAAATTATTGTATTCCTTCGACCCTGCATCAGGTGTTAGTTTGCTGGAATGGACATAAATTCAAAATTATCAAAGCCGAAAAAGATTCTTATTTCATTGATACTCATATTGTCCATACTAGGTACCTGGCTAGAGTAGCCAAAATAAAAGATAACCGAGGAGTAGAGTTACCAGCCATCGAAACGGAAGGAGCAAGAGATGAAGAGAAAGTCATCATAACTCGAGACGATGAGGGACAGTCTACAACCGAAGTAGATAATAGTTTAGACCAAGTCGATATAGGGACTTTGTAATCTTCTTTTATTTAGTTTTAGATGTGCAAAGTTAATTATGGTGATGTATTCGAATGCTTGTTTAAGAAATTACTAATCAAAAACGTTATTTCAAGTTTATCTACGTACAATCATGTCTTAGTCGAAGAATGTAATACAAGTGTTAACAGTAGTGTGATTGAATGTTTCAAAATCGAAGGAAACTGTGCAGCTGATATGTTCGAACAAGGGGTTGTGGAACCTGATGAGGATATCAGGAAAGATATCCAAGACCCTCTAGAAGAAATCAATTTTGGAACGACAGAGGATTCAAAAATGACTTATATAAGTTTGAAATTAGATTAATTCGAAAAAGAAAAACTGATCGGGATCTTGCATCAATTTAAAGATTGATTTGCATGGGCACATCACGAGATTCCTGGAATAGATATGAATATCACTCGACATGAGTTTCCGATCAAACCTGGCTTTAAGCCGGTAATACAGGCACCTCGTTGATTGTCTCTAGATTTGATGGGCGCAATTAAAGATGAGATTGGAAAGTTGGTTGAAGCAAATTTCATAAGTCCAACTCGATACGTCGAATGGTTGGAAAATATAGTCCTAGTAATCAAGAAGAATGGGAAATTAAGGATCTGTATTGACTTTCGAGATCTGAATAGAGCCACACCTAAAGATGAATACCCGATGCCCATGGCTGATGTCTTGATCGACGCAGCTGCAAGACACAAAGTGATGTCCTTTATGGATGGCTACTCTGGATATTATCAACTAAAAATATCCGAAGTAGACAGGAACAAAACAGCATTTCCATGCCCAGGTTCCATAGGAACCTTCGAATGGAATGCTATGCCATTTGGATTAAAAAATGTCGGGGCCACATACCAAAGGACCATGAATTATATGTTTCATGATCTGATTGGTAAATCCCTCGAAATATATATAGATGATATAGTGGTCAAACCTCAAACCTATCGAGACCATTTGAAATCATTGACTGGGGCCTTCGAACGAATGAGACATTTCAAGTTGAAAATGAATCCATTGAAATGTGCTTTCGGTGTAGAAGTTGGAAACTTTCTAGGACTCCTAATTCATAATCGAGGCATAGAGGTTGATCGAAACAAAGCTAAAGCTATCTTGGAAGCTAAACCCCCAAGAAATAAGAAAGAGCTGCAACGTTTTCTAGAGCAGGTCAATTTCTTGCGAAGATTTATAGCTAATTTATTCGAAAAAACAGAAGCATTCTCGCCTATCTTACGTTTGAAAGACGAGGATGAATTCGTTTGGGGAAATAAACAGCAAGAGGCTTTCGAAGCCATAAAAAGCTATTTAACTCAACCACCAGTTTTAATCCCTCCCCGAAAAGGAAAAAAGTTGAGGTTGTACATATCTGCGGCTGATCATTCAGTTGGTTGCCTTATGGTACAAGAAAATGATAGAGGCTACGAACAGTCTATTTTCTATTTAAGTAAACTGTTAAATGATACCGAGAAAAGATATACCTCAATTGAAAAATGGTGCTTAAGTCTATACTTTGCATCAGTCAAATTGAGACACTATTTCATGTCTTATTTGATCAAAGTGGTTTCACCAACGGATGTGATTAAGTTCATGATCAATCATCCCTTGATGAGGGGGCGATTGAGCAAATGGAGTCTCAGTTTGCTCCAGTTTGAGATTTGTGCTATATGCCTCAAAAGGCTGTGAAAGGTCAAAGGATAGCCGATTTCTTGGCTGATCACCCTTCGATGAAAGATGAAGTGCTTGAAAATCTTGAGATTAATTTCATTGACAAGGTCCCTTGGATTTTATATTTTGATGGGTCATATACTCGAGATAGCGCTGGAATAGGGATATATATCATATCTCCATCAAAATTGATTACCAAAATGTGTGCAAGAATAGAGATAAAGCCCTCATATTGGGGTTAGAAATATTACTCTATATGGGTGCAGGAAATATCGAGATAAAGAGAGATTCTCAATTGATCGTAAATCAAGTAAAGGGAGTCTTTAAATGTGTTAGCCCAGTATCAATAGCCTCGTATGATCGAGTACATCAATTGTTAAGATATTTCGAGTCAGTAGAGATTACATATGTGCCAAGGGAAAAGAATCAAATTTCGAATGATTTAGCCCACATGGAGTCAAGTTATAGGATCGATCCTGACTTACTCGAGTCAACAATTCAACTCGGGATGAGAATTTTGCTACCCTTCGAACAAAGGGTGTTGCAGATTAACAAAATTGATATATTCAAAGAAAAAGAAGATTGGCGTCTCTAGATTATTGAATACTTGAAGAATTTAGCCAAAGGAGGATTCACGAATAGGTTAAAACTAATGGCCCACCATTATTTTTATGATGGGCAGGAATTGTATCGAAAAGATCCTCAAGGGGTTTTATTAAAGTGTCTCGATCTAGAGGACGCTTTGGTTATCATGGTAGAAACCCACAAAGGGATTTGTGGGGTGCATCAGGCTGGCCAAAAGATGAGATGGTTGATACATCGATACGGCTTTCACTGGCCCACTGTCCTCCGAGATTGCATAAATTTTGCAAAAGGTTGCAAACAGTGTCAAAAGTATGGCAAAATATTAAGGCAGCCCACAGTTGAACTTAACTCGATTATAAAGCCGTGGCCATTTCGAGGATGGGCTATAGATATCATAGGTGAGATAAAACCAGCTTCAACGAAGAGGCACAATTATGTTTTAGTAGCCACAGACTACTTTACAAAGTGGGTTGAAGCCAAGGCTTTCAAAAATATCGATTCGAAACAAGTGGTCAACTTTATCAAGGAACACATTATAACTCGGTTTGGAATACCTGAGTCTTTAACTTCTGAACAGGCTAGCGTTTTTAACAGCATGGAAATGCTCGAATTTCTGAATCAATTTAAGATATATTTTTTGAATTCAACCCCTTATTACGCTCAAGCAAAGGGACAGACTGAATCTTCAAATAAATTGATTAAAGGATGTATCTCGAAAATGATACAAAACAATCCTAAGGTTTGGCACGAATTGCTTATTGATACTTTATGGGCTTTAAGAACTATTAGAAAAGAAAAACCTAGGGGTTACACCCTTTCAATTGGTATAGCCAAGGCTTTCGAGAATATCGATTCGAAACAAGTGGTCAACTTTATCAAGGAACACATTATAACTCGGTTTGGAATACCTGAGTCTTTAACTTCTGACCAGGCTAGGGTTTTCAACAGCATGGAAATGCTCGAATTTCTGAATCAACTTAAGATAAAGTTGTTGAATTCAATCCCTTATTACGCTCAAGAAAACGGACAGGCTGAATCTTCAAATAAATTGATTAAAGGATGTATCTCGAAAATGATACAAAACAATCCTAAAGTTTGGCACGAATTGCTTATTGATACTTTATGGGCATTAAGAACTATTAGAAAAGAAAAGCCTAGGGGTTACACCTTTTCAATTGGTATAGCCAAGGCTTTCGAGAATATCGATTCGAAACAAGTGGTCAACTTTATCAAGGAACACATTATAACTCGGTTTGGAATACCTGAGTCTTTAACTTCTGACCAGGCTAGGGTTTTCAACAGCATGGAAATGCTCGAATTTCTGAATCAATTTAAGATAAATTTGTTGAATTCAACCCCTTATTACGCTCAACAGAACGGACAGGCTGAATCTTCAAATAAATTGATTAAAGGATGTATCTCGAAAATGATACAAAACAATTCTAAAGTTTGTCACGAATTTCTTATTGATACTTTATGGGCATTAAGAACTATTACAAAAGAAAAGCCTAGGGGTTACACCTTTTCAATTGGTATACGATCATGAAGCGGTTATCCCAATGGAAATAAACATTAAGTCAAAAAGAATTTTAGAGCAATCGAAACTCACACAAAAGGAGTATGTTGAGAAAATGACCATCGAAAAACTAGATCACGAAATGATTCAAATAATGGCATTACAGCAAATCAAACTCCAGAAGAGGAGTGTAGAGAAAAAGTGATATAAAAAGGTAAAAACAAGATCCTTCGAAGTGGGGGACTTAGTCTGGATAACGATATTACCAGAAGGTTCAAAAAATCATTTTTATGGAAAATGGTCGCCTAAGTGGGAAGGGCCTTTTCTGATCTCGAGCAAATTATCAGGAAACTCATTTATACTCCAGTATTTAAATGGAAAAGAATATGGAAGGAGTTTAAATGCAAAATATTTTAAAAAATATACACCAAGTATATGGCAAGAAAATGCGGATGTTATATTCAAAAGATTACCAGAAACTGGAAATTTGTTCATAAATAATAATTAGAGTACAAAAATCTATTCGAAAGAGTGCTACTCTACGAACCTATTCTAGAAAACGTAAAGAGTCTATCAAAACATTAATAGCCAATATGAAAGCATCCTTCTCGAGTAATGCCGGTTTCACCACTGTTTCGAATTCGTGGGTGAGGAGAGCAATCCGATTATTAACCACAGTCAATTCTTCATTAGTCTTGTTGGCCAAATCTAAAAGATGGTCCCTCTCAGCTTGGAGACCGGCAATTCTGGTATCTAACTCCGCAACTTGGACCAGATAACCTGCTCGAGTATCTTCCAAAGTCGGAACTCGGCCTTGAAGTTGACCCAATTGCTGGGACCCTTAGGGTGAATCTCTTCCTCGAAAGGGGTAATGCCCTGCTCGATCAAACCTTGGATAGCCGTTAGGCGGCTCTCGAACATCTGCCTCGCCGCGACAAACATAGGGCGACACTGGAAAGCAATCCTCGACGTCGCACCATCCAGGAGTGCTCGAAGCCTCCCAAGCCCTTCTTGGTTAGTCAGGTTAAGCTTGATCACACTAAGGGCTTCGTTTAAATCAGCCCTCAAGAAGGGCATAAGCTTAACATTCCCTGAGAATAATAATCGAAATAATTGAAGGGAAATGAAGAATCATGCAAACTATATATAGTGACATGGAAAAAATACTTACCTTCGATTGAAGGCACCGCCGCATTCAAAGTAGATGGGGTATCCCAGATCTCAAGAGACTGAGCCACAATTTGATCTTCTAGAATTTCCTCCGGGGTAATTTCAACAACTAAAGAAATAAAAAGTTAATGTAATCATAAGAAACGCTTCGAGAAAATACTAACATAGTTACAACTTACCTTCGAATGGTGTAGCTTCAGAAGTTTGTTCAACCGGTTGTGAAGAATCCAACTCAAGCGCTTCCTCAGCAATGGTTTTTTCTGCTGCCACAAGGTCAGGCATCTCGACCGAGGTCTTTTCACTCAAAGAATATTCAAAACAAAGTATTTGTAAAAATCCAGGTTAAGAAACTACTGTATCAACAAAAATAATAAAATAGTAGTAAAATTATTGCTAAAATACATACCCGAGGAGTGGTCCTCGAGGACTTGAGTACGTTTTTCTGACTGAGATTGGATATCATGTGAAGGCGCTTCGAATGGAGCCTCTGCCAGTAAGGGCATATCCAAATTAGCTTCATCTTCTATCTCGATTACTGGAGGTTCAGTGCGTGTGGTTTCTTGGGGAGGAATCACTTCAGAAAGAGTTTCACTCGAAGGGCCTGTATGCAAACGCCGTTTAGTGTAAACGAAGAAAGATACAGAGGAATCAGATATTGATAAAGGAAAAATACTTACCAGCCTCGAAAGACCCATGTAACCTACGCCTTTGGAACACGATGGGCGCATCTTCATCTTCGTCTTCATCCTTGGCAGCAGTTTGAAGAGTTCGGGAGGAAGGCTCTCGAATGGTAATGCCCCCAGTTCTACGTTTTTGAGTTATAGGTGGAGATGTAGCAGTGACTTGGGCCTTCGCTTTATCTGCCCTAGAGGAGCGGGTAGGTGGAATAGCCTTGAGAGGGAGCACCGTTAAAGCCTCATATTCTCGAAGGGCTTTGTAAAGCCTCTCATGAGATTGGACCAAGGGGTTATCCCTTTCGAATCTCCACCCCGATGTGAATGAAAAAGGGATAACATATGCATCCTCCTGTTTATGCAAGCCGAAATCAAAAGACCAAGGTATTTAAAGTACAAAAATAGAAGTAGGAAAAGAAGATCTTTAGATACCCATACCTCAAAGGACAACATTGTTGATAATGCAGTCATTTGGATAGATCCCGAATAGAGTCTTGTGGCATCCATGAACAACTTTCGAATGATTTTCCTCAAGAAGTTGCGCTGTAAGACTCGATTCTAGATCCTACAGAAGGCCGGGATGGGAGAAATGACAACCTGGCTGGAAGGCTTCCCTTGAATGGATGCCTCAGCTAATTCCCTTTTTGTCTCGGGTATATTGTATGACCTGCCTATCCACGAGCGATTCAAAGTGCCCAGAAAAGGCAGAGCGAAGCTTTGGTTAATGCCAAATTGTCTCGAACACAACTGCAAAAAAGGGAATATGTAAATAAACAAGAATATTCACTCGAATTCACTCAAAGTATAGAACATGAAAGAGTATTAAAGAAATACCTGAGGGTTGTAAACCTCAACTCCAGGATTGTTATCCGACCTCAACTCTGGGATTGTTATCCACATACAAGAGATCTTGAGAGGATAGGATAGTTCTCCAATAATGACGATCATCATCAGTCTGCCTCAGGGAGTTAATTTCTAGCAGCCAAGATGGCAGGGCTGCATGCGACCAGTGATTCGGGGCCTGATCATGTCTGGTTTCGAAGAAAGGGCACCAGGTTGAAATGTGCAAGGGGTTGTACACCGCACTTAGCACTAGCAGATAAGAGGCTTTCTTGAGTGGAATCAAGAGGTTTACAGCAGCCTCCCTATAACACGCCTAATTCGAAATGGGCTGAACAATATTTGAGGACTGGGAATCCTCTTCGATTGAGAGAGTCCTGATATTTCGCAACTCCGGATAGTATAAGAACGCCCAGCAGGTTAATAACCATAACAGACATGCGACCTTCCTGACCTTTGAAGGCTCTTCGTAGATATGAAACATCATTCTATAGAATTGGGCCAAGATGAAAAGACCCAACTCTACAGGATCCAAAGTGATAGCAATATTAGCAGCAAGGGGAAAAAATGTCTTATTCACTGCGCAACCTGCGTTCATGAATAGGCGGCAGAAGACATAATTTAAGAACAGTACCTCTTCGAAATCAGGTACCTCATCGTCCGTATTGGTAAAGTGTTTGACTAAACCCGAATATGAAATGTTGGCACCCCCACTCTTGCCATGGTGTTTAAACCATACATTGGAGGCCTTGAGGAGTGCTTGAGCGCCCGGTTCCGCTTCACCAGTACGTAATATGACCCCGTGGAGGGATGTTCCAGTAATCAGTGCCACATCTTTGAGAGTGATCATTTGGAATCCCTGAGGCAAAACAAAATAATTATACGACGGATGCCACAAGAGAGAAAGGGCATCCGTCATCACTTGTTCGAAGGGTAGAGCTTGGTAGCAGGCTATTTGAATTAACCCTATTATTCGATTACACTCCCATTTCGCGTGAAATCGCCAGAGGCGATTGAACCATGGAAAGGAATCAGTATTGCCAATCCATCTAATAGTGGGTTTTGTCGAGTTGATCCAAGCGAATTTACGGGACCCCTTAAGACAAATAGGGGCATTGTCACTCTCGAGAGCTGGCCATGTCCCGAGCAGGTTGGGGACAGGAGGGGCATCAGCTTCGAAGGCAGATGACTCGAAGCGAGGACCCAAAGCCAGATGGCTAAGGGTTTGGCCGTGACGGTCAGAGGCCCATCGAGGAACGATGTGCATCGTACTGATAGAGGAGACCTTAGCATCAGAGTAATGGGCTTCGAATACCCTAATCTCCTCGTATGAGTCTGATGCTTCCTCACATTCTAAAATGGATGCTCGAGGAACTAGAGAGGTCAGGTTATGTACTGAGTTATGGTCCGGAAAAGCCATTTCTGCGAAAAATGGTAAGAAACACGCGAACAAGAAATAGAATAGAAATGACGATTTGTCTACGTTAGTCCGCTCAAGAAGGAAGAAAAGGGGAGATTTTGAATTCTTGTATATCCCGAGAATGAAATACAGGGATTTATAGGTTTTTTTATCACTGTTCAATGGAATGACACACCCAAATTTATTAGAAGTCTGTTACAAAAAAGCATGACTTTTGATGACTTGGAATCCGAATGGTCGTCTATTACTAAAAAAAGTCACCAAATTTATTAAAAGTCTGTTATAAAAGGCATGATTTCTGATGACCTGGAATTCGAATGGTCATCTGTTATTAAAAAGAATGAACGTGTCTTTTAATACACGTGAATCTGAATTATTCACATGTATTAGGGGGCATTTGTTTACATCTAAAATGACATGAGCACACTAAAATAAAAGACCCGAATGATCCATACCACAATTCGAAATTGGGTTTGAGATGAAGGAGCCCAAATAACCTTTATCAGTAGAATAATTTGAAACTGGACTCAAATTGAAGGGCCCAAACAGCCTTATTAATAGAATACGAAGAAATGGGCTTAAGGCGAGAAGGCCCAAATAACCCATACGATGACTAATTAAAATCAGGAACGGGCCTAAAACAATTTAGACTGATTTTATTTTGAATAGGCCCAAACTCAATATGCCACAGTTAGAAGCCCGCCAAAAGATGCCCAAGAGAGAAGGAAGTTACCCAGTTCATAGACGAGCCAATCCAATAAGTTTGAAAACGCGGTTGAAGGGAGTTACTAACCGCAAAGGAAGTGAGTACGTGATAAAGGGCAAGGCAGGGAAGAAAGTAAAGGACAACACAAGAAGAAGACTCTACGCATCTTTTTATCTTTTTCTAGGAGTAGCGTAATCTTAGCAGTAGCATAGTGTAATTAGTGCAGTAGTTTAAATTCAAGATATTAAGAAGTGCTACCAGCCATATCTCTTGCTGGAACAGCTTTGTTGTATGCGATCGGAGATCAATATGGAGGTATAATATTTATCATTTTTATCAGAATTAAGTATTTGGTAGATAAAGTTATATCTGGACTTGTGTCTTTCGTTCCTTTTTATTTGTGTTAATTGCAGTCCGAACAACAATTTGAACAACACATCGAAGTGTTAAAGTCGGAACCACCGTCTAGCGTATCGAATTCGAACGCGGGGGTTGCTAGATAATTCTAAGTGGAGAATTATCACGAGGCTTGAGTTGATCAAATTAGCTCTTCCTTATTCAATTTGTTTTTATCCAGAAACAACATCATGCATCTATCATCGAGCCAAATGTGTAAAATATGACCGTTGTGGAAGAGTTGAAGAAGAAATGGTTGTTGTCGAACACATGATTCTTTTAGGGCGAATTACTTTGTCCTCTTATTTCACATGTTGCAACTAGAGGCATCCGTGAAACGAGTGCCAGCAATTGCACAAAGCCTCAACTCTTTGGGCTGACTTCTTTCTTGTTAGTGAACAACATCTCAGTTCCTCCTAATGACATCTTCAAATTTTCTATCCAAAAACATAATACAATCCACCTGCTTTTAGTGTGAAGTTTTGAGTGGCAACACCCAAAAAATGCTATCGTTTTGTTTTTGTATATTAACCATGTAATAAATTTACTGTTCATGCCTTTTATTTTGACAATAAGAATGTTTAAAATTTAATTATTATTTTTTATAGATTTTCTTTCTTCGCAACCGTTATTTACGGAGTTGATAAAGGTACTCCACATCCTTTTTTAATTAACTAAATTGACTATAATGCCCATCAATATATCATAAGGAATTCTTATTAATATTAAAATGTGAAATGAATAATCCTAAACTTGAAGAATTTTTTTTAATTTTTGTCGAAAAAAATAACAAATAAAATTGCGCTTTTTCTCAAGCATCTTTTTAGAAATAAAATTTTTTTGCTTTTCATGAGTGCAATAAGACTAATTACCATGCCATGGATATTCAACCCCGATATGATTTTATCAAACTCGTCGAATGCTATGTGTTGCTCATTTGCTCCATAGTAAATATAAAAAAAATAAATAAATTGAATATTAGAAATTAATATAACATCAAAGGACTAAAAACTATCAAAAAAGTAAAAATAATCATCAGATCATAGTACACTGAGTTAGTATTGGTGAACTCAACATGTTCACCTCGAATAATAGCTAATTTTATTTTTTGTTAAATTTATTGAAAAAATAATTGTCAATTTTATCCATAATAAAATAAAATTTATCCTATTGGTTCTATGATAAGCTCGTATTTTACGCCTTTTCGGGCGCCTCTTTTATTGGATTTGGCTCGTTCTCTAGTAAATTCTATCCCACATTATACCTTGATTTGTTTTATTTATGTGTATTAGGTGTAGAGCATCATTGGATCCAAAAGATGAAGAAAAAAGTCAAGAAAAAATCGACAAACCTGTGATGCCGCAGCATCATAAATCGATGCCGCAACATCACAGTGTAAAACGGCTGCGCGAGAGAAATTTTGATGCTGCAGCATCCCGACTTCGATGCCGCAGCATCCCGTCCGCGTACAGTAACCTATAAATAGGGTGTTAAGTCAGTTTTTGAGAGAACACACTTTTTACAACACAAGAATTGGGAGAAAACCCTAGGGAAGCAAGAGAAAAGCTTGAAGACTCCGAATTTGTCTACGAAAATGGAGAATTCAAGCAACAACGAGAAAATCAAGATTGTAATAGGGAGTTTTTCACTTTCTTTTGAGATTAGTTCATTGAACATGTCTTTTGAAGATTGTTATCTCTCTTTCTTTTCTATCATGAACTAAATTCGTTTGACTAAGGCCGTGTGAAGGAAAACTATGAATTATCATTTATAAATTTATGTTTTTGATTATTGCTTGGCATGCTATGTGTTAAATTTGTTGTATTTAATGCTTGTGAGTGCTTGATCACCACTTGTTTGATAAATTGCTTAG
Organism: Buddleja alternifolia; assembly: GCA_019426215.1. NCBI lineage: Eukaryota > Viridiplantae > Streptophyta > Magnoliopsida > Lamiales > Scrophulariaceae > Buddleja > Buddleja alternifolia. Next base: position 39,315,527 of record CM033390.1, on the reverse strand, counting down.
CTTAGATTCCGAGAGGATATAGGTTAAGGATGCTTGAGCAATTGAATATCACGTCTTAGAATTGACTAGGGATAGATTCGATTCATTCGTGTAGTCTTCTGGTAACGAGGAATCTCATAAATCTTGTTAATGCATGTTTATTAATTGAATTCTCATATAGGGATATAGGGAATCATTAATTAACATAGACGCACTATACCAAGAGATTGGGTAGTGTATAATTTTGGAGTTTCCGCCATAGCATGATAAGTAATAATTGAATAACACACTTCATAATCGATAAGGAGTAGTTTGGCCGGATCACGTGTCTTAGTTATCTCTCTTCCTCTGAATTTTCAATCTCTACGTGTTTTACATAATTAATTTTCTTTATTTTATTTAAACAATCACACCTTAAATATTTGATTTAACTTGGAATTAGGTAATACAGCAGTTTCAATACTTAAATACGTTGTTCCTTGGGTACGATAATCCGGACTTAAATATCCACTATATTACTTGCACGATCTAGTGCACTTGCCACTACTACAGAAAAGGCCTGTTACAGCGGTTTTTTTCCCACTATTACAGCGGTTTTAACCGCTGTAATACGTATCGCTGTAATTGGTAAGTTCCCTATTACAGCGGTTTAAACCGCTGTAAAATACGACCTATTACAGCGGTTCAATAACAAACCGATGTAACAAACCAAAAAAATAAATAATATAATTAAAAAAATTCAACTATTACAGCGGTTCGGAAAGGAACCGCTGTAAAAAACCAACCTATTACAGCGGTTCGTTTACGAACCGCTGTAACAGGTCACCATTTTTTTTAATTAAATTTTTTTTTTAATTCTGTTACAGCGGTTCGTTACTGAACCGCTGTAACAGTTGAGCTTTTTTTTTATTATAATTTCAGCTAGCTCTATCCTTCCCAAAAGCTCAAAATTCAAATCACATAAAACAAACCAATTGCTCAACAGAAACAACAAATTAAAATCCTAAATTAATTTCATTCACGAAATAATAAATGAGGATGCCACTGCTTTCACCGTGTCTTGTCCATCGTGTGTAGCTTTTATCAATTTCATTACACACCAAATGATCTTCCAAGTCACGTGGACTAATTCTCTTTCCAAAACAACAACGTAAACACGGACAACTAATCCTAGTCGGATCCGATGCATGCTCAACCGCAAAGTCTATGAATTCTTTCACCCCTTTCCCATATTGCTCCGACATACGATCCGCTACAATCCAACTTCGATCCATCTAAATTCTCAATTAATTAAATTAAATAATTTTAATATCAGTTGATAGTTAAATTAATTAAATAAATTTATTTTTAATTTATTCTATAAAAAATTCGGCAGAGTAATGACGCAAATATTTCTACCAAGTTCTCGACTTAATCTTCCCAATGGGTTGTAACCAACAAAAGTCGAATCTTACGATCCGCTAAAATCTCAACAGGGTAACGACGCAAAAAATACTACCAATTTCAACCACAACAAACCCAACATTCTAATCTTTCACCCACAACGAACACAAAATGATACAAAAATATTGATCACCAGTTGGATCACATAAAACATAAAATTTCTAGCTAGCAACTACAAATATTGATCACCAGTTGGATCACATAGATCACATAAAAAACTACAAATAAAGCATCATATTATAAATATTGATCACCAATTGGATCCAAATAAATCACATAAAACTACAAATAAATTAAAGCATCACGATATAATTATTTTCACAAAAATATGTAAATCTCAAGTATAAATGTTCGTTGTGACATGACGTGATGCACAAATACCATGAATGCATTAAACAATGTCAACAAAACAATACAACAACAATCCAATCATATATAATACCAACATATCATAACATAAATCAAAAATCCAAAAATCAATAAACCCTAATTAAAATACCATATATATCACAAAAACCCACATTATATAATTAACAAAAACATAAATTAAATCCACATTATATACATCACAAAATCCTAATTAACAAATATATATAACAATAATTCACAAAATCCTAATTAACATTAGATAACAATACTTAACAAATTAACATATAACCCACATTATATACATCACAAAATCCTTATTAACACAACATAAATATATAACAAACAACAAATTAACACATAACCAATATTATATAAATTAAATCACAAAACCCCAACACCTATATACAAACATTAACCTAAAATATATACATAATATATATAACATAACATATATATATATATACCTATAAAGAGAGGGAGGAGGAGTGATTGGTGGGTAGGGAGGCGGCGGCGCGGCGGAGGCGGAGGCGGCAGCGCGACGGAGGCGAGGCGGCGGCGGCGGAGGAGGCGGCCGAAGAGGAGCGGCGGTTTGGGGTGGTGGCTAGGGGACGGGGGTGGGGTTATCTTGAGAGTGAGAGAGAGTATAGAGAGAGAGTAGAGTATAGAGAGAGAGACCGAGAAGAGAGATCGAGAATGAGAGAGAAAATCAAGAGGGGCGATGGCGGCGGCGGTTGCGGATTGTGGTGGTGGCGGACCGGCGGCGACTCGGGGGGGTGGGGGTGGGCCGGGGGCGGAGAGTGAGAGAGAGAGTAGAGTAGAGAGTGAGAGAGTAGAGTAGAGGAGAGAGAGAGAGAGTAGAGAGAAATGAGGGTGGAGTCGGTTTTGGGGGGCAAAATGGGGGGGAGGAATTTTTTTTTTTTTTTTTAATTAACAATTAAAGCGGTTCATTCCTGAACCGGTATAACTGATAATCAGTTATAGCGGTTCAGGAATGAACCGCTTTAACTGATTATCAGTTAAAGCGGTTCTGTATTGAACCGCTGTTAAAAAAACTTTTTTTTTTTCCGGTTCGACTTATAATAGCGGTTTTTTACCGAACCGCTGTAATAGGTTTAGTCCTATTACAGCGGTTTTATAAAAAACCGCTGTAATAGGTTCCGACTTAGTTTCATTTATAACGGTTCACTCATAAACCGCTGTAATAAGTCTCTCCGTTCAGCGGTTTTCAAAAAACCGCTGTAAAATGTGCGCTGTAACAGGCCATTTCTGTACTAGTGTGCTAGGTTTTTGCGTGTCATTCTAAATAAATAAGTAAAAGTTTTAGTCATATCTACGAACTTTTTTTACTTATTCTTTACGGTAGTTATCCGTCACTTTTAAATGTCAAAATTATAAACTATCAAATTTCGCATATTTGTTGTACATTTAGTTAGAAAAATGATATAAAACTAGTTTGTCAAAAAAATGATAAGAATTACTTGAATGGACTAAAGGGCATTTTTGTCTATGTAGTAAAATTTAAATAAAAATGGAATGCCTTTATCAATTCTCTTCATTTAAATGTATTTTTTAAGAAATGACCATATATAAATGTATATAATAAAATTTAAAGCATATTAGGCAATATATGAGTATCTAGTATTTCATAATAGTTAGATCAAATAAATATCACAAGAATTGCATTTTATCATTATAACAATTAGTTATGGTGGCACACTCTATGCGTGTGCCAAAACAATAGTTTATAAAAATTCTTGAGTAACTTGATTAATACAAAATAAAATTAATCTGATATTTATTTTTTTAAATTAAGCATGAATAAAATGTGAAAAGAGATATATAAAGAGAGAGAAATGAGGAAAAAAGAAGAAAGCATGTGAGATGAGAGAGAATATGAGAGAATTATATTAGGAGAGAGCCCTGGGTTGGTTACTATATGTCCCTCTCAATTTATCTAATAATATGGACTGGGAGTGTTGCTCCCGGTCTATTTTTCATCACATAAACACTTGAGGTGCGGTGATTTACACAGGGTTAGGTGGGTATGAAAACCACCGCACTCATTGTGAATGTGTGGTATAAAATGGACCGAGAGCAACACTCTCAGTCCACCTTAGAATTTTCCACAATTTATCCTTTGTCTTTTGCATTGTCACCGCTTAACATGTGGGACTAATTGAGTAAATAGCCCCCAAATGGTATTCTTTTAAGAAAATAGCCCTCTACCTTTACATTTTAAGAAAATAACCCAGCTACTATTTTTGACCAAATCAAATAGCCCATAAACTTTTTGATTGTTTTCATTTTAGTCCTTTTATTTTCATTAGTAAATATTTATACCCATGAAAGCAATTATACATATTTTAAAGAAAAGGGAATCCCGACCCGCTTTTATCAATTTGCATAAATCATTGATTATTTACGTAATTTGCTCACATGCCAATTCCATCTCATATATTAAACGCTTTTATCGATTGTCTTAATATCTTAGAAAACTTAGACTATAATAACCCGAAATTAATACTAGAACTACGAAACCAATTAATAATTAGGAGAGATAATTGGGTTAATACTTATCTTAATTTACCACCTAGATCACGAGATCACCAACACTATATTAAATTCCTTTTAATCTTGAATATATTAATAGCAGCCTTTTATTAAAATAGATCCTTCTAACTTTAAAAGATTAGAATATTTAGATCTTGAATATAGCCTATCCGATAGATCAATAATCTCTTTAGATAAATATAAATTTATTTGTAGATTTGATTCAAGTTTTAAGCATAATTTACATTCAGAAAATAAACACTTAAATAGTTTAACGGATTTACTTTTATCTCTAGCGTTTAACCTAGAATTAGAAAACACAAATTTTTATAAAACCTTAGAATCATTAAAATGAGCCATTTTAATAAATAGAGAAATAAGAAAAAGAGGTGAAAATAATAACTTAGATTATATTAAACAACAGTCTGAGGAAACTTTAAAAATAGTTAAAAAAATATAATAAGCTTTTCCCTACTGAAGACAAGATAATAGAATTAAAATATAGTTTGGAAAGCAATAAATTAAAACAAATAGAAGTCGAAACTAAGAAAACTTTAAGCCAAGTAATAGAGAAAATAAATATATTTGATGCCCAAATTTTAGAGACTAATAAAACTTTGAAAAATGTAGAGCGAATAGTTAGTGGATGAACAATCTATACAATAGATTAGAATATAAGAAGGCAATTGAATTAGCAAATACTTATTTAAGTACAGAATCATGATTTACTAACTATCAAGGAATAGTAATTCAGATAAATTATATCTAAACTTTGGAATATTCAATTCGCTTTAATTTTACAAATATTTGAACGGCTAGACAAATTAGAAAATAAAATAGAAAAGTTAAGCACTAAGATAGACACAGTTTCTCAAGAAATTAAAGGAGATTTACAAGATAGTTTAGAAGAAAAATTAGCAAATCTACCACTAGACAAGTCTGAAAAAACTAAAAAAGAACCTAAAAAATATATATATTGGTACATATGTTGAGATCATTTAGTGGTACTAGTAGAACTATAAGTGAATCAAGTGGCAAAGAAAAAGAAAAGGGACAATAAGTAATTCTTTTACTAAAAGAATGTTCAAGGGATCAGGAAGCCAAAGCTCAGCTAGAGAAGTAGAATTAGAAGAAATAATAGATGTAGAAGAAAATCTTAATTTATAAAACAATAAAGGAATAGATAAGTTAAAAACTAAGACATTATATAAAGTAGAAAAAATGGATTTTCACGCACATTTAATCAAAAATTTTAGAGAAAAAGAAGTAAAAGTTACAACAAATATTGAAAACATAAGCTTAGTCGGTCAAGAATGTATAAAGAAACTAAAGGAGTTAAAACAAAAGTATATACATTTAGGATTAATTATTGTAGGAATAAAAGGATTAACTAGAAAAGGAACCCGTTGAAAGGTTTTAGTTTTATTAGTAGATAAAAGTTGGTCTGATGCTAAGAAAGCGGTATTCGTTAGTATGGAAATAGATATGAATAATAATGTAGGAATATTTTATGTAGCTCCAAATATGATGAAAAGTATTAAAGATATTAGTAAAATCACTATAGGACTACAAACTAGAGGATATGAAACATATGGTGGTAATAATTTGGTAGTTTCTATATCCATTTTAGGAAGAGTAACTAATAATAGTTTCCCTCAATATAAAATTAATATAGATGGAATAATAGATGGATTAGCCTTAGTAGGAGTAAAAATGATTAAACTTTTAAATATAAATAATAGCGATATAAATGGAGAAGAATGAGAATTAACCAAACACTTAAAAGAAGAAAATGACACGATTAAGATTCCAGGAGAAAGTGTAATGTATACAAATAGTAGAGGCCAAACTTCTATTAGATTTCTTAATTATCAAAAACAAGCTCCTAAAGAAAATTTAGAAAATCTAGAAGAAGAAACTGATAATGAAACAGAAACAAGCTATATGAAAATTATGGAAGAAGAAGAAGTTAGAATAACTAGTAGATTTGCAAATTGGGAAATAGAATCTGACATAGAAAGCGAAGAAGAAGAAGAGGAAGAAAATATAGAAAAAATAGATAGAAAGTTAGCTTAAAAATGATTATAGACCAAAAAATATGGAAAAAATATTAACAAAGAATTTCGAGATAAATATTTTAAGAGAATTAGTAGATGAAATATATTTTGAAGCAGTGAATTTAGATATAAATTTAGAATCGGCCGAAGAAGAATTTAAACAACATTATAATATTGATTTAGTAGATGATATATGCTTAGGAAAGGTAGAATTTGAAAAATTCTTTAAAAATAAAGAAAAGAATAGTAACGAAATAACCTTTATGGCAGATAGTCAAGCAAGTACGAGTAGTAATATAGGAAAAAGAAGTAGAGTAGAACCAGATTATAATGAAATTCCAGCTAGAAATGTAGAAATGAGTGGTAGACCAAATTGAAAAAACCCAACATATGAGTATGGATCAACCTAGCCAAATAAATGTGTAGGATTAAGGCAACCCATAGGAAAAACCATGAGTGGAACCATGTTAGTAATTGAATTAAGAAGTCCACAAATGTGGCCAGAGGAAGTAAATATATGGGAACAATGTGTAGTAAGGCATTGGGAAATAAATAAAAAAGTAGATATGAATATGTTTAATTTCTTAGAAACATGTTTAGGACCTACAGCGTTATCTATTTGGCAAAGTAAAAAGAAAAATGATCCAGCCAAAATTAATGAAATAAAAGTCTTAGGAAATAATCCTTACAATTTTACTAGTTTTATTAGAACTTTAATAATAGGGATAGATCCAGGAAGAGAAAGCACATTCATACAAGATACTGCACTTAGAAACCTAGAGCAACTTACTATAACCGATATGAAATACATTATACCTTTTAGTCAAGATTTGACAAGATTAATAGCAGAAGCCAATAAAGCCTTTGACGAAGAATTATGTAATAGGTATTTTACAAAATTACGACAAGATTTAGGAAAAAGAATACATGAAGAATGGTTAAGGAATAATGGCAATATTACAGGGTTAGGTATAGGACCTAGAGTACAATATACTTTCTTTAAGCTTCAAGAATGGTGTAAAGAAGAATTCATTAGAGAACAAATTAGAAAACAATCTTATGAGTTTTGTAGAAAAGCTATACACACTCCACAACAATATGGACAAAGAAATTACTTTAAGCCAAAATGAAAAATAGTAAGGAAATCCAAAAAACCAAAATCCAGTTTTAGAAAATATAAACATGGAAGGAAAGCCCATAATTATGTTAGAAAGCCATCAAATAGGAAATGCACTTGTTATATTTGTAGAGATCCTAAACATCTAGCTAACAGATGTCGAAAAAGATAATTTAATATGGAAAGAACAGTTATAGCGGAACAACTAGATGAAGATGTAGTAAGTATAGATGGTAATGAAAGTGATAATGAAAGTATATATAGTATAGTAAGTGAAGAAGGGCTAGAAATTCCAAATATAATAGAATACACTTATATGAATAATTCATGTGATCATAAATATATAAATAGAAAAGGAACTATGAGTATAGCCTGTAGTATTTGTAGATTATATCCTGATATGCATTTAAGATATCAGTGCAATATATGTTTTGACAAAATTTGTTTTATTTGTGCTAAAGACGTCTATAATATAGAAACAGATGTATCGCCTAAACCGAGTAAAAAACTAGAAACGATAGAAGTTCTAAGTCGTAAAATAGAAAACTTAGACTTAAGAATACAATTAATAGAATTAAAATTAAAAGGTAATGAAAACATAAATAGTAATCAAGCTAAAGGAAAAGGTGTAGTTATAGAAGAACTTGATGAACTTAACCAACAATTAGAAGAAACACATCTACAAAATACAGCTTATGAACCACCAATACAAATACCCTGTTCTAGTAGCTTAGTACTTTTAGATTGTCGAATTTGGTGTAATCAAGAAATATATATTGAAACAAAAGCTATTTTAGATACGGGAAGTACAAAAAGCATGATTAGTTCTAGTCTTATACCAAAAAACTTTGAAAAACAATTAAGTTATAATGTTGATAGTAGGAAGACAAAAAATAGAATAATTAAAATAACAAAAGAATTGATTAATGTAGGAATATAGTTTAAGGATTTTTCTGGAAATTATAGTAGCAGGTATACTTTAAGACATGTACTTATTGCCCCAGACCATATAACAAGTCAAGAATTCCTTTTAGGACTAAATTTGATCCGTGCAATAAATGGTAGCTTATTAATAGGAAAAAATTATATCACTATTAGCAAACATAATTATACATTTCTGATGTGCACCGATTTTGCTAAAGGCATAATAGTCGTTAGCCCGCCTATGAATTTAGACTCGGTTATCACTCCGGTTTAGCTAGTATAAATCGTATGGACGAGCCCACTGGGCCCAAGGTCTATTATGAAATGAGCCAATTTTGTCAAAAGGGGCAATAATAACAATTGGGTTAATAAATATGAAATACATATTTATTAGTTTAATATATATTCTATTGGGCTAAAAATAAGGATTTAGCCCATGGCCCATAACCAACTATATAAATACCCCAAGAGGGTATCTAAAGATTATGATATGCTCTCCCCACCAAAAAGTATGCTAGAGAGAAAGCAGCTTGCCATTATAGAAAATAATCCCACCGTTGAACTACAAAAAGACTTGACCCACTGAAGTGGGTATGTAGGTAGCTTGCCTATAGCGAGTGCAGTCTAAACATTAACAACCTTAGTGCCTACTTTTTCGTGTATTAGGTCGGATTCCCTCCCCACGTGGTAATCACGTGACATAAACTCATTGACAAATTTTACCATCATCAGTTTGGCGTCGTCTGTGGGAATAGTGCTCCAGCCACTGAGTATGCAAACTAGGTCACAGGCATGTACTACCGGTGATAGGATGACTAGCCACCATCAGCCAGCAGCTGTCGATGAACTCCCGAACCCAACGCTTGAAGATCAGCCCAATGCTGAGGGTGGTGCTCAAGACCCCGCTACCTGGCAAGCTGAAGGTGGAAGTCCAGACATACCACCCCCGATGAACGAGCAGAACGCACCTCCTGTGACGCCATCAGTGATTCCACCCCCTGCCACTAGGGTGTTCGAGATCACTCAGAAGGCACTACTTGCTCTTGTTGAGGATGCATCAGTGAGGGTAGCCATTTGTGTAGTCCAGCAATATGCCCTTGCACACCCGTCACAAGCAACACCTGTTCCATCGAATACCAGGGAGCAAGACCCCCACGAGAGGAGCCATCAGAAGGCACCCCAACCTAAAGAGAAGGGGTTGTAAGATCCGCCCCCTCCATCTACACGCAGGCGTCAAGAGCCTCGGAGAAGAATAACCCTCACCGAGTGGTGCCAAGCCAATCCCCCCACTGAGGTCAAGAGTCCTTGACCCCCGTCGGGATTGAATCAAGGCGATCCAACTCACCGGTGAATGGGGAAACACGAGAAAGGGAAACAACCAGTGATAAACTTGATCTCACTAGAGAAAGATCACTTAGGGGGCAAGACTCAACCAGTCAATACTTGGACAACCTATTCACAGTCAGCCACCCTCAAGAGGGGTGAGAATCACTTAAAGTCACCCCAAGGAAGATCAACACACCCCAAGTACCCTGCGCCCGTCACTAAGGGAGGACGCACCTGCGAATGTCAAGTGATACTAGCAAAGACCAAGGGCAAAAAACCAAGGGCGGTGAAGGGAGCGTCGGGGCTGGGGCCTAAGCACGAAATAACAACCACTTGAGGATAGCCCCAAGTTGACTAGGGAGGCATTAGCAGGTAACAAAAAACTTTAAACATTATCGTACTTTTTATATTCCTCGTTGAGTTGGGGTGCTCACCAGCACAACTTATCTTTACTTAAGTTTTGAGGTTTCCATGTGCACCCCCTCACCTTTTTTGCACTAATGTTGAATACTTTAAATTTACGCTATATGCTTGTTAAGTGTCTTAAGGCACCTTTCCCTTTGCAGTGTTGTGGAAGTTAAATTTATCTGATAGCATTACTAACACATCATCTATGAATGAGTGTGTCACCAACCAATGGGTGATTCAGAAACACCTAAAACAATATACCCCTTGGAACCATTGTTTCAGACCGAGACTACTTCATAAAACTCAAAGCCCCCTTTTCGAGGCTAACATAGGTGGAGCAACAAATGTCCCCCGAACCCTTGAGAGCTCGATCGAGACTAGCCCACCTTGTGATCCCTCCAGCATTACCGAAAGGGTATGAGGTTCTAAAAACAACCCCTCCTCCGACATGGAATCTGGACCGAGATCACACCAATATAACAAAGGTGAAAATTCACCTCATACAATCTAAGGTGAAAACTCACTTCATACAATCTAAGGTGAAAACTTATTCATACAAATATGACAAAGGTGAAAGTTCACCTCACATAAATATAACTAAGGTAGTACAATAAAACTAAGGAGAGATTTTACCTCCTACCAACGTGACAAAGGTCATAGTTCACCAGCGGTGAAAAACCACCAACGGTGAAAAAACCACCAGCGGTGAAAAAACCACCAGTGGCGAAGAAAAACCACCAGTGGTAAAAAAAACCACTAGCGGTGCGTTGGAATAGCAAAGTACCAAAGCTAAAACTCATGAAGCTGCAAGGTACTAAGGCAAGAGTAGAATAAATAATCTATCACTTAGAAAAGTACGCCCACGACGTGCTAACATAGCTAAGAGGCAGAAAGAGATAGCCAATATTAATGAAAATCCCAAAAGGCAACATGCCAAGGAGATAGTAAAATATTCGACAGGCCTCAAGTGAAATATATCAATATGGCCCCTTGGAGCCAAAAACGCCTCCAATAGATGCATTAACAAATTATCCTTGACCCCGTGAGAGGTCAATATGGGTGGAACGACAAAAATACCCGAGCTACCAAAGACTCGAACGAGGATAGTCCACCCGATAATCCTTCCAGCAATACCAAGAGAGGTTAAGGCTCCACAAAGGATCCCCTCTCCTACTAAGGTTTTGGACTGAGATTATATAGTTAAAAATAAGTGATGACTAATGTCACACTAAGAATAAAAACACGAGAGGAAACCCAATCCTCCACATAAAAACGTGGTCACTAGTGTCACAAACCACGCCACTTGCTCAAAATAAAGGGTGAAATCAGGCTCTAAGTTAGCCCCTCATTAGCAAAAAAGTTGTCTTACCACTCCAAGCATTTCTCAATGAAAAGTGCTAAGGAATGGGGTCAGGCGGCAACCTTATGAGGCGCTAAGTGTCCACCCACCAAAATAATCCACCTACTAAGTCAAATAATGGGGTTTGGAAAAAAAATAAGGCTTACTCAAAGCTTATGAAGGGCTAATGAGTATCTCACAAATGCGCTAAGTGTCCACCCATCAAAATAATCCACCTACCAAATCAAATCATGAGGTAAGAAAAAAAATAAGGCTTACTTAAAGCCTATGAAGGGCTAATGAGTAGCACACAAATGCGCTATATGCTAAGTCAACAACAAAAATGCTGCTAATGTGCGACTAGCTCTTAGTCATACAAGCAAAAATGATCATGAGACAAAGTACATGGTTATATACAAAAGGTATGTAAGAAAGGAACAAGTTATCTTCATTAAAAACCCCTGAGACAATAAGCCCTGGAGCAGCACCCTGAAAGAGGGCGCCCTGTGGCAACATGATTTGCTTCCACCGCAAGGCAACCTCTCCGGGGGTCGTCACACGTCGTCCCTTGATGTATAGGGCTAACTCCCACCTTAATTCAACCCCCATGAGTAGATGTTTATCTACCTGGAGGGGTACAAATCTCAATATAAGTTACCCCTAAGTTGGTGGGATTAAACAAGCTAGCAAAATGCTGGTGCTTTCAAAACGCTAGTGAACAACTAGCTAACAAAATGCTAGTGTCTTTTAAGTAAAATACTACCAAGTAATGATCAAGTATAACAAAATGCCAGAGAGGCTAGGACTCTTGGCAATCATAAAACCCTACTAAAGGCGCATAAAAATGACTAAGTACCCATCTACCGCTCATGAAGCCATGGGATGCAAAGCACCCCACTAGCGCTCATGAAGCGAAGGAGTCCATAACACCCCGCAAGTGCTCATGAAGCCACGAGGCACAATAATTCAATTAAGTAATTGACCTAGTGCTCATAAAGCTATGGTGTATACCCCGCTAGAGCTCGTGAAGCCACGAAGAAAGAAGTAAAGACTTACTCGAAACCTAAAAAAGGCTCATTGGGTAAAGTCACGAGCTAATATGTCATGTGCAATAGAATAAAGCGCAATAAAATGGCGAAAGCTAAAATAGCCCATAAGTCAATCAAACCAGCTCAAGTCTTGCTAAGCAAAAAAGCTTGAGAAAGAGTCCCAAAGCAACATGCTTTGAGGCAAGCACCCGACTGCGAGGCAATACCTCACGGCGCAACATCCTCGAGGTAAGGCCTCGCGACACAATGACCGCGAAGCACACCAGCCACGAGGCACACCCGACCGTGAGGCCAGGCCTCGGTGCATGGGGGGCAGCCACAAATGACCCCCTCGCCCACCTCCGTGGGCTCATTATCGCCCCCCTCTTGAAGTCATATGGTGTCTTAGGAATGGATTTGAAAGGACATCTATTCAAGATATGAACAGTTGTAAGGAGTGCATGTCCCCACAAAGAGATGGGTAAGTCAGTGTAGCTGAGCATAGATCGAACCATATCCAATAGTGTTCGATTCCTACGTTCTGCTACCCCATTCAACTGTGGAATTGCGGGTGGTGTGAGTTGCAATATTATCCCATATTCCTTTAGGAACTCATCAAACTCGTCACTCATATATTCACCTCCACGATCCGATCGTAGTGCTTTTATATGATGACAAGTTTGTTTTTCCACTAGGGCCTTGAATTCTTTGAACTTATCAAATGATTCAGACTTATACTTCATTAAATACACTAGACCATACCTTGAATAGTCATCAGTGAAAGTAATGAAATAGTGGAAATCTCCACGAGCCATTTTTCCAAATGGTCCACAAACGTCGGTGTGCACAAGTCCTAATACTTTTTTTTTTTTGGTATATACCAAGGGTTTTCCCCAGCCGGACGCCGGAGACTATTCCCTTCGAGGCATAGAGATCACCAAAGTGGGTTTTGCCTCTCCCAACAAAGCCTTTTCCATACACACCGCTAGGAATCGAACCCTGGACAAATGCTTAAGGAACCCAGCTATCTACCAACTATGCTGGACCTTGTTGGTTAAGTCCTAATACTTCAGTGGCTTTTTCAAAATTCCCAGTGAAGGGTGATCTAGTCATTTTGCCTTTGAGGTAAGATTCACAAGTCGGATAGGGATCCTAACCCAATGGGTCGATTAACCCATCTTTCTCCAACTTGTGTATCTTTTTCTCGCCGACATGACCTAGTCTTAGATGACACTTTAAGCTTAGGTTAGTACTTTGCCTACCACGCTTCTTTGAGATAACATTAGCAACACTCATTTTGCATGTTTAAATAAAAGAGGCCATTGACTAAAGTAGCAGTGCCAACAATATTATTATGAAATAAAATGTTGCAAGTACTGTCAATGAAATTAAAAACATAATCGTTGCTAACCAAAATACGAAGCTTGCGACACTCTGCTCACTGCCAACACTGATCAGCACCTCCCAATGCTCCAGCTTCCTACTTCGCTGCAGATCCTGATTCATTACACAAACGTGAACACTAGCTCTAGAATCAAGTATGCACGAAGTGGAAAATACAGTCATAGAACAATTAGTTTCTAAAACAAAAAGTTCCATAGCTGGTGCACCTTTGCTAAAGTTTGGACACTCCCTCCTCTAGTGGCTTAGCTCACCGCAGTGAAGACACCTATCCGTTTTCTTTGGTCCTTTGTTGTTCATTACTTTATGAGCTTTACCTTTTCCTTTGTCAATCTTAACTTGTAGACCCGGTGTGCTATTGGCTTTCTTAGTCTTCTTCTTCTTGTTTTAGGCATAGAAGTGATGACCAAGGCAGCCTCTTTCCCCTTTGGCTTCATTTGAGATTGAGCAGTATTCAGCTTGTTCATCAACCCAGCCAAATTGCACTCTATCTCATTGAAGTTGAAGTTCATTACGAATTGGGAAAAGGAGCCTGGAAGTGATTGCAAGATGAGATCGGTATGTAGTTGTGGGTCCATGTTAAAGTCGAGGGCCTCTAACCTCTCTATTTTCGAAATCAGTTTTAAAACATGATCCCCAACCTTTTTTCCTTCCTTCATCTTGGCTCCAAAGAGCTCTTTCGATATCTCATATCGAGCAGTGCGACTGTGCTCATCATAGAGCTCTACCAAGTGTGCCAAAGTAGCCCTCGCCGAGACCATTTTGTCATAGGACCTCTGCAACTCATTTGTGATTGAGCCCAGCATGTACCAACGAACTCGGACGTCGTCTTTGACCCATTTTTCATGAGTCGCAACTTCCTCCTCATTAGCACGTGTCCTTATGGGTGCGGCTGGGATATCAGCATCCAATACATACCCCAGTGATTCCATATTAAAGACTATCCTCAAGTTTCGGAGCCAGTCCACATAGTTAGGACCAGTCAAAGTATTCTTTTCAAGTAGCACAGATAGAGGGTTGATAGTCATTTTGAGAGAGATAATATGAAATAGCTGCATAAAAAGTAAAAAGATTTATTAGATTCTAATGTAATTGTTGTTCCAAGTTAAAATTAAGGACTTTTAAAATAAACTTGACTCCCACTACATTTTTTCAAAAATCCACACTCCCATTGTGGAATTCGGAAATCATTGTTGGAAGGCTTCGTAGTGGTGATTGAGTTCTTTAACTAGATTAATAGGTTGCAACCTTTTGCTGGTATTTGGCCAAATTAATCTATTAAAATGATGTCCAACATCAACCCATCAAATGGATGATTCAATCCCTTTGTCCATTATTCATCAATTCTCAACCTTTTAACGATCATATTGATTTATGAATAATCTAAGTTCAACCCACTGACTATCTATTAGTCTAACAATTGAATTTCACCTTGCAACCTTTTGCTGGTATTTGGAGTGAAATTTGTTTTCGACCAATGGCGTTTCATGCACTTAGGAAAAATATAAAATATATTTCAATATGTAATTCTCCCATTGCTTAGGGATGATATTATATATTAAATATCATTTTAATTTTTCCTAAGTTCAGTGGAGGATAGGATACCTAGTACCCTTTACTAACTTAATATTTTTCAAGTGGGAGAATTTGAATTATTTATTAGGTCTCACTTTGCACATTAACCCATTTTATATCATGCATATAAACATGGATTAAAATAAATAATTAGCAGTCCTAGAAAGCTAATGACACGCTAAAAGCTAACGTGCTATGATAGCAAGTGCACTAGACGTGTGTAGTAATAAGTGGACAAAAAGTCCGGGTTGTCGAACCACAAGGACTTGAATTCTAGTTCATGATTTTCGATAAAAGATAAGACAATTAAAGTAAAGTGCAAGAAAAAGATTAAACAAACGAAGAACCAAAGAGAAACGTACTATAGATTTAATCTCACGTATGATAAAATGACTAAGACACATGCTACAACCGAATCTACTCGTCAATATATATGAGCTACTCTTCGAATTATTAGACTCCTATTGCTTTGGTGGAAACTCCTAAATTAACTATTACCCGATGTCTCGGCACATAATAATCCTATGATTAATTGACGGTTCTCTAAATATGTCTATCCGAGAATCTAATCAAAAATCACGCATTAACGTTCTAGAGCTTCCCCGAACGAATCCGGCTAACAACACCCGGGAATCTTTACCTATTTCTAGGGCAATCCCTCATTTGTTTCGGATGATGTGTTAATTCTCTTGCACCCTAATCTATTTTCTCTCGAACAACTAGATTAGGCAAGATAGCAAGCATATGGTGATCAAACACATGATTGGAATAAAAGCATAGAATTAACACACAAAGCAATAGGAGAATTAATACAAAGAGCAACTTCACATATATTGATTCATAAATTTGGCCTTCACATGGCCTTAGTTCTACAATATTAGCCTCTCATCAAAGCCTTAAGAAAATCTAATACAAACATATACATACTCATGGAAATAAACATGTAAATGCAAATAATTAAAACTGCCTCAATTGATTGATGATGGATCTTTGCTCTCTTGATCTTCAATCCTTAGCTCCTCTCTCTTTGTTCCCCTCCAAAAGTGATGAAGAAAATGGTGATGAATGATGATGAGTGAAAAGTGATGGATAAAATGCCTCTCTCTCCCTCCTCCTTAAGATGTCTCGGTCAATTGCTCCCTAAAATCCTTAAGAAGACCACCACAAATCAGCTCCTCATGTGTATGTCCCCCCTAGTGTCCCCTCCACTACTCTTAAAGTGAGTAGTATATAATTCCCTAAAGTAGATCTAGTAAGAAACATACTTATGACATCCCTCCCATACATGTGATGACCTCTTGGCTTTAAATGTTCCATTCCCCCATCAAATGATGATCTTTTGGCTGAAAGGAATCAAATCTCGGATGTGGCCACGCCTAGGCGCGGGAATTATGGCGCTCGGGCGCCCAAATCAGAATGTTGGGAGTATTTGCCTCTGTCTGGCGCAGTAATTGTATTTCCTTCATAACTCTCTCCACAAAACTCCGATTTGGATGATTCAAGTCCTCATTTGAAGCTAACACATAGTTCTACAACTTTGTAGAAGGAAACTTCATCCAATTCAGTCTCTAAAAATAAGAAAATATCGCTCGAACGTGGAAACTGGTGCAGATACGGCGCCCAGGCGTGGACAGAACGGCGCCTAGGCGCGGAAAGCAGAATGTTGACGTTATTTGCATCTTTTCCGGCGCCTAGGCGTGGTAATACTGGCGCCTGGGCGTGGACAACAGAAGCAAATTGGCCTGAACTTGTTTTATACGTCGTTTTTCATCCCGTTCTTCGATTGTATCCATTTAAGACCTGAAATCACTTAATGCAAGAATTAAACGCACATGTAGCAAGAATTAAGCGATAAATGAACCTAAAACATAAACGCAAAGGGGCTTAAAAACACGTAAAAATGCCTCTTATCAGCTAACAACACATGATTCATGTACTATATTTCCTAGATTGAAACAAGCCAATGTTTCAATCATAAAATAAAAAGAAACTATACTAAAGCTTCCAAAGCTCCTTCTTCAATCTCCTTGGCTCGACTTGAATTTCTCCTTTGGGCCTATTCTATTTCTAACTATTACATTTCAATATTTTTCACCTATACAAAATTTATCTAGAAACAAAATAAAACTAGGCTCTTTTACAATCCATCAAAAAGAAAAACAATTTATAAAACGAGCCTAAGTCCATG
This sequence comes from Buddleja alternifolia, assembly GCA_019426215.1. NCBI lineage: Eukaryota > Viridiplantae > Streptophyta > Magnoliopsida > Lamiales > Scrophulariaceae > Buddleja > Buddleja alternifolia. Next base: position 39,297,823 of record CM033390.1, on the reverse strand, counting down.
AATCATGTCTCCCATCACATAACATGTCAAACATGATATCATCCACATAACACACGAAAAACATATATGCTAATTTCTAATTAAATTCTAAATTTAATTATTATTTTTCATATTCTTGAGAAAACTAATTTATTTAAGTCTATTTTAAAATTCAATTTTAGTGAACTCCAATTAATTTTCTAATAAAATCCAATTTTAATAAAAAAAATTAAATTCTAAGTTCATTAAATTAATTTCACAATCGAAGAAATCCAATTTAATTCAAAGTCTAACTTTAATTAACATTAGATTAGATGGAAATAAAATTAACCTTATTAAATAATTAATATTATTTATTTTGCATTAAAATCTAATTTTAACCAAAACTAAATAACAAATATTATTTAATAAATGACCCGGGTCGACCCATCTGTGACCCGGCTCGGGTTGCAAAGCCTGCGTGCGAAAAAACACACGGGTTGGGCTCGCCATGCGAGCCCATTGGGGCCTGCGCGCGCACTGCGCGCTGCCGCCGGTGCCGGGTTGACACCGCAATTTGCAATTTTTAATTCCATCACATCAAAATTACATAAAATCTAATTTTCATTAATTTCTAACGAACGAAAATAAATAAATATCTCAAGAACACGAATAATGCGTGATAGTCCCAAGTGGCATACGAAAGGGTCTAGAGGGGGGGGGGTTGAATAGACCCTTAAGTCTTTTTCGACTTAAAAAAATTTCATATAACTTTTTAAAGATTGAAATGCTTAGAGAGCTGAGTGGTAGGTTAGGCGCTACAAAAGATAACTTAGACTTAGTGATTTTAGCAATTAACCAAAGTAGGGTAAAGCTTAGATCGCTTAATTATGGTTAGCACATCAGAAATGATTTTAAAGCTTTAGCGTTCGTTTTGGTCAAATAGTCGCTTAATCGTTTTACTTGTTTTTTTTTCCAGAATAAATGATAGACTATAAAGTAAGACAATAAAGCAGTAAATAACGCAATAATTGTAAGGTTCACTAGGTGATGTAATCCCAACTACGTCCTTCTTCTCCTTGAACACTTGGAGGAATTCCACTAAATTGATTATCGAAGGATCACACAGAGGCTTCTACAAAATAGAGGAGGAGATGATGATCCTGGGCTCCTTGATCACACAGACTTCAGCACCAACGAAGATCTTCACCAACAAGCTTCTCTCACTCAAAAATACTGCTTGTAGAGTCAACAACTTCTTCACACAGACAAAGGATGTTGAGGATTTTGGTCACGAGTTTGTTTGATTTTATAAAGTTCAAACAACTTATGATATCTCAATAATAGTGTATGGTTCTTCTTTGAAGATGTTTGAGATATCTATGACTATCTGGAATGTATGTAAAAAGCTTGGAAGGATTTTTAGCTATGGAGTTTCTAAGCTTTTCGTGAGAAAGTATTCTAGCGAAGTTTTGACCTTCTTGTGTATGTACGTGTATATTTGGGGTTTGCTGAAAGGTACTATTTATAGGGTTTCTTGGTATTTGTCCGTTGGACACATGTGAGTATGTGTACCTCATGTAGCGCGTTAAATAGTCCCATTCTGACATTCCTGAAATTCTACCGGTTCCAATTGGACAAGAGCAGGTTTGATCTCTGAAATCTGACAGTCTAGTCAAAAGGTGGCTTGTCCACAAGTCATAATAGCTTATCACATTTAATGAACTTATCAGACATTTAATGCATTTGAATTTATTTCCCGTTGGAAATAATGTCTGTTGATGATTGCATTGAAGTCTTTCATGACTTGAGAATTTATTTTAGGTGAATCTAATCCTTGATCGCTTGATTCATAAATCCTGAAACAGTCCTTTAGCGTTTGACAGACACTAAGAACAAATCTTCATTTTCACTTGACTTCAGACGCTAATCTTCAACTTCATCTCTAATAGACTCACCTAGAATTTTACTAGCGCCTTGGTATCCAATACTTAGTCTAAAATCTACAAAGATAAAAATTACAAGCCTACAAAAATTACAAACTTTTAAACACTTATACAAACGTTTTTGGGGTCTAACATAAAATCCTAACTTGTCATCATCAAAACATGTAACATGAAGTTTCCTAACAATTTTCCCCTTTTTGATGATGTCAAGACCTTAACTCTTATAACTTTTTTATAGATTAAGAGTTTAAAGAAAAGCCCAAAGTAATCAAGTTAGCGTTTATAAAGTTAGTTAAGTTAGCTAATGTTAGATTAGCTTCAACAAGATGTTTCAACGATAAATCATTCATTCATTTATATATAGATTTTAAAGCATACATGATTTATACTGAAAAATAAATAGCGACATCATACACAAAGAAATAAAATATACAACAATATAATCATTTTCTTTGTCGCTTCTTCGTAACCTCTTCTTGATAGATGTCATTGGCTAGATCTAGCAAGACTCGATCAATATCTATCATTATTATGTGATGACTTCATCATAGTCATCGCTTCGATTCTTAGCTCTACGATTCAGTTCAAGTAACCTTTCCACCCAATCCCTTGCAGGGATACCTAGCGTCCTGATTAGATCATGGTAAATATCACGGATTCGGTCATTGGAAGGTTTCCAATCAAGAGGTCTTCTCAGCGGTGCCACGTATGGATTAAAACCCATACCCTCTAAAAATTCTACATCTAAGTCCAGAAGCCTGTGCCTGCCTTGGCAGTATCTTGGCTTTCACTTCTTAGTGAGCATCTTCTTTATGATTACTATTTCTTCAAACGTGGAGCGCCAATGCTTATTGTCTGTTTTAGAAATTGGCTCCTTCAAGGAATTTTCTTTGGCTTGGGACAACGGATGCTTTTCTTTCTCATCTTCCCCCTTCTTGTCATCAAAGGAGGATTTGAGATCAGCGATATCTCAGCGCAATAGCCTTACTTCTTCAACAAGTAGAGAAACTTGTTCAGTGATACTTTGAGCAACTGAGTTGGAAATATTATGTCGCTCAGTATCTGTAGAAGCGTTCTGGGCTAAATGACTATTGAACTCTTCAGACAATCCAGAAATAAGAGGCACCATATTATCAAGAACTTTGTTAGCACACTGAGTCGCTTGAGTCCTCAGATTAGTGACTCCCTGGCTTTTCATGACTCGAATGATTTCTTGAGATGATTCAGCGAAACGAGAGCATGAACCCTGAATATCAAGAAGAGAGTTCATTACTACATGCCTAAACTCCTTAGCTTGAGGATCGATGTCTTAATCTGAGTCCGAAGAAGTAGACAAACGCTCAGGGGATGAACGTGAGATTGTAGCCTTACCTTTAGATTTATCTCTTATCAAAGGCTCTTCTGGTTTTTCTTCAGCAATCTCGTCCTGAACCTCTTAAATCGCTTGCTCAACAGATGTAGTTGCAGCATCAATCTCTACAACTTGAGCAAAAATTAGAACCTCAACTGCTGGAGCGCTCGGAGCAACATCTTGCATATTAGCGTCTGTGGTTTGAGCGACTTCCACAGCAGGAGCTTGTTCCACTTCCATCTCAACGATCTCCATCTGAGGAGAAGGTTTCTCAGTAGTAATGACCTAGCGTGGGCCAATCGCTTCCATTACATGCCTTGGACTTAGGATATTAGTCTGCGGAATGTAGAATATAGCGTCTTTGCGCTCTTCAGTGCTAAGTGCAAATTGCACATCTTATGGCAGATCAACTCCGGAAATGTAAGAATTGAAAAAGTCCAAAATAAATGGCATCAGTGCTTGTGCAGCGTCTTGGTTTGCTGGCCTGATTAGCGAAATCATCTTGGCCACTTGAATGTTCTGCTCACACATTAAGACAGGGTGAAGATTATAGCCTCTAAAGTTATTTAGGCTGAAATATTCATTGAAGGTAATGTCCAGCGATTGTGCATTTTGTACAATCACTCTCCTGTCTCTGTAAAATTCTACAAACTCAACATGGCCATTGTCCAATCTCATATGAGCTTCACTGTGCCTTGAAAAATTGGTTGCTTACTGGTAGAGGCATCTTTATTAGATCGAGAAAGATACGTTGTACAAAATCTTGAGTCAGATGATAAACATAACATCCTCCCTGAGCGACTAAGGCTAGATGCTGGCGAATATAACGTTCTATCGACTATCTGCAATAAGGCAAATCGCTATTATTCCCCACCAGATTCCGGCGCTGCTCGAGTAGAAACACAGCAAAACCTTTGTGTCTGTATTCTACTCCAAATTAAAAAAGGAATGGATATTTCACCAGCTCTTCTAGCGTGTAGAAATGTAACACAAATTCTTCAGCCCATCTTTCAGTATCCATCATCCACCACCTGCCAAGCTTTATAGCCTTTTTCTTATCTGATCTAGCGGCAAGATACGTCTCAAATCGTTCCACTTCTTCATCAAAGTCGTCTGCCCATAATCTAGCCAGATACTCGCGGGCTTTGTCTTCTATCCAAGAATTGATAGGATTAGGACGCTCAGTTACGACTGGTCCTTTTCCTTTCCACAATTTAAGAGGCTTTGGGGACAGAGCGTTCTGAGGAGAACGAACAACCTTAGGCAGAGCAGAGTATCCAATTCTGTTAAGAATTTCTTCGTCAGGTTTCTTCAACTAATCACCGATGTGAGGATTTTTTATGACAATTTATTCGGGCGAAGAGGATAAAAGGATTCTGCAGAGCGACCTGTGAAGTTAAATCACTCTCAGTTAAAGTCTGTCATGTTGAGCACTGGTCGTCGAATGTATTCTAGTCGTGATTGCAGACGCTGAAGCGAGTGAAGACCAAGATCAGCGAATCTCTCGAAGAAACCAAACTTGTCAGTGTTAGAGATAGCAGGGTTGTGGAGAGTATCCTGGAAACCAATCTCCATTTCAACCAATTGCCTGGTGTCACTTTCTCTAGCGACTTAGTAGAATTCAACATCTGCATTATGTCCGCGGGGAAAGAAATTGATGACACGAGGAGGAGGTCCGGTTGGAGTGGGAACAATAGTGATCGCTTCAGTTCGGATTGGGGCCACTTCTATCGACCGCTCAGCTTGAACAGTCGCTTCATGAGCTGGCGAGATTTCAACGTCAGGAAGGACTTGATCAATTTCCTTAGCAATATCTACAACTATTGTCATATCCACATCCAATTTCACATTGACCTCGGGAGGTGGAGGTGCATTAAATCTGGAGCATTTTGAGCTGACACATGCAAGCATTTGAGAAAATAAACAAAATTTCTACAAAGTAGAAATAGACGATAAAAAGACTAAAATGCTTACCCTGAGGACTCTCTTCGACTGTTTCAGTCGCTTGATCTATAGGAACTTCAGTTTCTTCAAGATTGAGGAATGAAGTAAAGGGATCAGCACGAATAGGAATATTGAATCCTTCTAATAAATTCAGTGTATACTGGATTTTATATTCGTTAAAGGCTGAAAAACAATTTATCCTAGTGTTAAAAAGAAAAACATAGGAAAGGATAAAATACATTGTCTAAGACAAGTACTTACCCTTATAATCACCAAGCTCTGTTGAGAGAGCACCAGTAGAGGGCTCCGCGATTGGTACATAGGGAGAAGGAGGAGAAACACCAGACGATTCTCCAAGCGCTGGTTCTTCAAGTGCTGGCTCGGATGGAACGCTAGTGGATCCTCTAGGTGTGGAATGCTTCTTTTTGGTCTCCTTCTTCTTCTGCTTCTTGGCTGGCTCAGCGACTTTCATAGAGATTTTCCATTTCGGTCGCTTAACCACCACTTTCTCTTCCGATGACGATGATGATGAAGACGATGACGCTTGCTCCTCATCATCACTCCGAACAACTCCTTCAGCAAGAAGTCGCTCAAGTTCCTCCTTTGGAACAGATGCACCACCCCGTCGCTTGGGTTTCAGCAATTCACCGATCATTTTTTTACCATAAAATTTAAGTGCTGGGACCTTCTTACCAGCAGTGTTGACGAAACCGCTATCAATTAACAACAGACTTAAAAAAATCCCATAAGGCTTGGGATTCACAGATTTTGCCATCGCTGCCTTAAAGCGATTAAAGACATACTGAGACCAGTTTATCTTCAACTTGGTCAAAATGGCAGTCATCATCTTGTATTGTATGTTCAAGATCTTATCAAAGCTTCCTTTCCGGCATTCGATCATTTTGGAGCAAATGCCAGCCAAAATGACATATTCGCCCTTCATGTCATTTTTCTTGAAATTCAATTTGTATGCAGCTTCCACGTCATCCTTTTTGACCATTTCCCAGATCCTGGTGGCGTCTCCAAGAGTTACTTCTTCAACTTCTCCACCATCATTAGGCAGTTGCAGTAGGGAAGATAAAAGTTGAGGGGTGAGAACGAAGGTTTCTTTGGTAAAAGGAAAGGCGCAAGAGATAGAATTCCCATCGTCTGAAATCACATCATTTTGAAAGAAGAACAGGGTTTCTTCATCGTGAAGATTGGAATGGAAGTCAACATGTGCCTTAGACCTGATTCTTCGATGAGAGGAAGAATGGTCCTCAAAGGAAAATTTTGGTTTTCGAAGAGATACTCCCAATTTACCAGGAATCCGGCATTGACTGTCACTGGTTTCTCAGTTTTGGACTTAGCCGATTTTTCGGTGGTAGTTTTCGAAGATTTTGGTGGCGCCATTGATGAAGGATTGAAGCTTTTTGAGAGAGTTAGAAGAAATCTTTTTTCCTTGAGAGAGTTTTTACAGTAAAGGGAATTTGAAAGTGATAAAGCTTTTCTGTAAAATTATGGAGGGTTTAAATAAAGGGCAAAAAAAAAAAAAACTCCTCAATAGCCTAGATAAATGCTACGTGTCAAGTAATTAACTTGGGAAAGAAAACATTAAATCTGAGCCGTTTAATCATAAAGGCGGGTGTAAAAAAGCGCGATAAAATAGGTTAACTGCTGTGAAATATAAAATTTTGGAGTCTGCAGTTACTTTTCAAAAACGTTTGAAATTTTGAAAATGTTCAACATGAGTTGCACGCGCCTGATGGTACACTGACACGTACCCAGACCCATGCTTGTACTGAACCGCCTATTTATATAGGAATCATTAACCGTCAGTTTGATTTGATAGGAGTGTGTGGGCAGTTGTCAAATCTTATCTTTTGGACTTATCCACATGCTACTTTTTAGCGAAGAAAACAATGCATGAGTTTCAAAAAAAGTTACGTAGCGTTTAAGTGGGAATATTCTTAACGCTGAAGTCTTTTAATAAAATTCAATCACTTTAGGCTCTTAAAAGACATTTTCATTTAATTTTATTAGAGATTGATTTTATCATGCATAACAGATAAACACTAATGATCAATGCACATAATTTTGAAATTAATTTTTGATCATAGACGCTTATTAATTTAAAGAAGTACAATTTTAAAGTTCCCCCTAAAATTGATAACTTATTTCAATTTTGAAAAACGCTTTAGACATAAATTTGAAGTGAGAAAACGTTGTTCGTTGAGCGCTTTGGTGAAGATATCAGCCAGTTGTTTGTCAATACGAATGAAATGCATGGAGATATCTTTCTTTTGAACATGGTCACGCAAGAAATAGCAGCGAATGTCAATGTGTTTAGTTCTAGAATGAAGGACTGGGTTTTGGGTCATAGCTAAAGCGCTTTGGTTATCACAATGGATTGGGGTAGGACCTAAGATTGTTCTATAATCTCTAAGTTGTTGCCTCATCCAAAGGATTTGTGCACAACAGCTTCCAGCAGCTACATATTCTGCCTCAGCACTAGAAGTCGCTATGGATTTTTGTTTCTTACTATGCCATGAAACTAGTCTATCACCTAGAAATTGACATGTACCACTATTACTCTTTCTATCTATTTTGCATCCTACAAAATCTGCGTCTGAATAACCAATTAGTTCAAAAGGAGAGTCCCTTAGATACCATAAGCCCACATTTTGTGTGCCTTTTAGGTATTTAAGGATCTTCTTGGCAGCAATTAAGTGTGACTCTTTAGGGTTAGATTGAAAACGTGTACACATGCATACCGAAAACATAATATCAGGTCTACTAGCAGTAAGATAAAGAAGTGATCCAATGATACCTCTATAATTAGTGATATCAATTTTGTTCCCACTTTCATCTTTATCTAACTTAAGCGTTTGGCTCACTGGAACTTTTGAAGACGATGCATTTTCCATACCAAATTTCTTGATCATATCTCTTGTATATTTAGCTTGGTTAATAAATATGCCATTAGAGAGTTGTTTAACTTGTAATCCTAAGAACAGAGTTAATTCACCCATCATGCTCATTTCCAATTGATCTTGCATCATTTTCAAAAATTTCTCACACAATCACTTATTAGTAGATCCGAATATAATATCATCAACATAAATTTAGACTAAGAGAATATGGGTAATTTTAAATAACGTTGTATCAACGTTGCCTTTTGAAAAGCCTTTGCCTATATAGAGAGAGTGTCATGCCATGCGTGTTTGTTTAAGGCCATAGAGTGCCTTATCTAACTTGTAGACCATACTTTTTCCATGGTTATTGATGAATCTTGGTGGTTGCTCTACATAAACTTCTTCTTGGAGTTTACCATTCAGGAAAGCACTCTTCACGTCTATTTGGTACACTGTGAACCTATTAAATGCGGTAAACGCTAGGAACATCCGAATCGCTTCAAGATGGGCTACTGGGTCATACGTCTCATCAAAATCAATACCCTCTTCTTGGCAATAACCCTGAGCGACTAATCTGGCTTTTTTTCTTATAACAATGCCATCTTCATCCTTCTTGTTCCTGAAAACCCATCTAGTCCTAATAACTCCTTGGTGAGTTGACCTTGGTACTAGCGTCCAAACCTTACTTCTCTCAAATTGGTTAAGCTCTTCCTGCATCGCTTCTACCCAACTTGAATCACTGAGCGCTTTATCTACTTTCTTTGGTTCCATTTGAGATAGAAAACTTGCGAACATGGCCTCATTGATTGTAGCGGCCCTAGTTCTAGCAGGTGCTCCTATATCTCCAATTACTAGCTCTGGTGGATATCTCTAAGCCATTTTTGATCTGGTTGGAACGGGTTGAGAGACTCTTGACTATCAATCGCTTGACCCTCATTTATCTCTTGCGCAGTCATTGCATCATTCACAATTCTAATTTGCTCTTGATCATCATTCTCTTTATGACCATCAGCGCTTCTGACAATATCATCATTGATAACCTCACGAGTAGCCTTAGGATTAGGCACAAAGATCTCATCATCCTCATCATCATCACTATCATTACCAAGATTGATTTGTGAGGCTTGTTGAGCAAGATCTTCAATTCCTACATCATTAACATTAACCTTACTCGGTTCTTGGTTAGCATCATCAAACACAACATGAATGGATTCTTCAACCTTCGATTTGATCTTATTTAGGATGCAAAAACTCTTTCCATTCTCGACATAGCCTAGAAAGATTCCCTTATCCGCCTTAGAATCAAATGTCTTTAGACTTTGGGATCCATTGTTATGAATGAAACATTTAGAACCAAATACATGAAAATACGAAACGTTAGGCTTATGTCCCTTCCACAACTCATATGGAGTCTTCTCATGTTGCTTGTTGATCATACACTGGTTCTAAGTGTAGCAAGCGGTATTGATAGCTTCAGCCCAAAACCTTTGAGGCAGCTTGGACTCTGCTAACATCGTCCTAGCGGCTTCTTTAAGCGTTCTGTTCCATCGCTCGGCAACTCCATTATATTGAGGTGTTCTAGGTGCAGAATACTCATGAAGTATTCCAAAATCTATACAAAACTTCTCAACAAATTGGTTAGCAAATTCAGTTCCTCTATCGCTTCTAATTCTCATCACCTTTAAATCTTTCGAGGTTTGTAATTGACGAATTAGAGCTGTGAGCTTGACACTAGTTTCATCTTTGGTCGCTAGAAATTCTACCCATGTATAGCGTGAGAAATCATTAACTATCACTAGCGAATACTTTTTACCACTAACACTCATGATTTGAATAGGACCAAACAAATCCAAATGCAATAGTTCAAGAATTCTAGAAGTAGATAGGCATGGTTTCTTCTTAAAAGATGATTTAACTTGTTTACCCATTTGACATGCATCACATAAGCGATTTTTCTGAAAGGAACCCTTAGGTAATCCCTCTACTAGATTTAGTGATATTAACTGAGAGATTGTCTTAAAGTTGAGGTGATTCATTTTCCTATGCCATAACCAACCTAATTCATTTTGACTTTTAGAAACAAAGCATGTAAGGTTGTTATCTATTGTTGAATCCCAATCCATTAAATATACATTGTCTGTTCTTTTTCCTCTTAACTTAGTAGGCTTAGTCTTAGCGTCGTTAACACAGCAACAGTCGCTTGAGAATTTGACTTCAAAGCCTTTATCACAAAATTGACTAATGCTTAATACATTATGCTTAAGACCCTCAACATAATATACATCACTTATCATGATGTCCCCCCTATGCATGATACCTATACCTTTGGTTTTAACTTTGGAGTTATCACCGAAAACGACTTGAGGACCGTTGGTTGTACGATAGTTGATCAAGATATCCTTTGAGCCAATCATGTGCCTTGACGATCCACTATCAATGTACCAAATTGAGATATTGGTGTTGGCTCTAGGTACCTGCATTTAAAAGACAGTTCTAATTCTTCTTAGGTACCCATGTTGTTTAAGGTCCTTGAATGTTAGTGACTTTAGTTTGAATTAAAACTTTTGAAACCCATATTTGCCTTGTCTTCATTACGGGAAGATTGGCCTTCTTGGGTTTCGGTTTGTGTTGTGTGTGCTTTTTAGGTGTATAGTAATACCCTCGATTATAATAGTAATTATAGTCATAATCATAATCATCATAGTATCAATAATATGATCTAGATCTTTGAGGATATTGACGCTGATTTTTCCTTGGCACTGGCTTAGAAGTTGCTTTTGGCGATTAACGCTTAGCGTTGGATTCACTTGTAGATGGTTTATCCTTAGCCTTTTGAGCGTTTGGATGAACCTTCTTCTGTGAATCATTCACTCTCATAATCTCCTTATTGCTTGAGTTGGTATTGACCTTCTCATTTGGCCTCTTACCATTGTCCTCGGGTTCATTCAGCTTTTGACTGTTTGAACTCTTCTTAACAAAGAATACACCTTTTCCTTTGTTGGTTGCCGTAACCTTAGATGTTTTTGACCAAATTTATCACAACCTAAACCGGTCTTTTTACAAAAAAGTCTGGTTACTTCAGTCACATTATCTAGCTTTCTTGATGCTTTTGATAATGATGAGACAAGTTGTTCTGATTTGGCAAGTCTAGCGATCAATTCAGCTTCTCTCTTGACTATTATATCAATATCACTTTTTAGTTGGATAATTTCACTCTCAAGCGATTGATTCTTCTCAATGCATTGTTGCTGAACTTGCAACTCTGTCGTGAGCGTCATTTTATCACTTGTGAGCGATGAAATGATATTGAAGTGATTTTGATATATCTTGGCGGCATCATGACAATCTTTATAATACTGAGTTACTTTGTCAAGTAATTCATCATAAGATAATTCAGTGTCTACCTTAGATAGCCAGTCATCAGACTCTTCTTCATCACTCGCCATGAGACAGATTAAAACTGAGTTGCTTGTTGGCTCATCATCACTGCTTTCATCTGATGATTCCAAATCCTCTTCAGGTGCGGAGAATGGTTTAGATTCCGCTAGCAAACCTTGTTGGCGAAGGTTGCTCCTGAATTGGTTTCTATTCGCATAATCTTGCCTTGTGGGCTTAGATACATTCGGATAAGGGAAATTTACCTGATAGTACCCTGGTTTCCTGCAATTGTGACACAAATTAGTTTTCATTTTCTATTCAGTGGTTAATCGCTTGGAAATTGTCGACGCTGAAACATTCTGTATTGGAGATGGAGGCACTTGGTATTGAATTGGCGTTGGAGGCTAAGGAGCAGAATACACTGGAGCTTGATACTGCAGTGCTGGTGCAGGGAGAGGGGTTTGAAATGAAGTTTGTCTAGAAGGGTTTCTCTTTTCATATCTTAGAAATTTCTTATATTTCTTAACCAACAAAGCCATTTTCTTCTCCTCATTGAATTCTGTTGCTTTCACCTCATTGAATGACTTTCCCTTGTTTTTAGTAGTAGCTATCAGGGCTCCTAATTTAGTCGCTGATGTAGAAGTCGTTGTGTCATTGACTTCTCCTAGTTCAAACTCAAATGCCTTTAACTCTGAAAACACATGTTCCGAAGTTAGAGTTTTCAACGTTTGTGATTCTTTCATGGCAACCATCTTAATCAAATACTTGCGTAGAAGACTTCTAAATATCTTGTTGACCATTTCCTTGTTGGTCAACTCCTTGTCTAGTGACACTAACTCTGTAATGAGCAAAGTGAACCTTGCGTCCAATTGTTCTAGCATCTCGTTGGGCTGCATCCTAAAATGCTCAAATCTTTGCATGGCTATGGAGAGCTTATTCTCCTTCACCTGTGCTGAACCTTCGCACACGATAGCCAACTTATCCCATATCTTTTTTGAAGTCTTACATTGTTTGATCTTGTTGAACAATGCATCATTGTCTCCTAACGCTGAGTAGAGAGCGCTTCGTCCAACATTATCTAGATTTTATTTTTTTTCGATCTTCTAGCATCCATTCTAACTTAGGTTTCTCGACATAACCATCAGGAGTATTCTCAGTCGCTCCAGGGGCTCGAGTTATAACTTTCATAATTTGAATGGAGCCATCTGTAATTACATCACACATCTCATTATCACAAGAACATAAATATGCAAATGCTCTAAGTTTCCATGAATCATAGTTTAATTCAACCAGCTTAGGCATCTTGTTAAGAGCTATGATATGAGATTAAGAGAAATAAAGTGACTAAGTTTAGAAAAAAATGGATCTAAACAAGCAGTTACGCTCTGAAATGCTTAGGTTTCTACTTCAACTGCTCTGATACCACTTGATGGTCCCAAGTGGCATACGAAATGGTCTAGAAGGGGGAGGGGGTTGAATAGACCCTTAAGTCTTTTTCGACTTCAAAAAATTCCGTGTTACTTTTTAAAGATTTGAACGCTTAGAGATCTGAGCGCTAGGTCAGACGCTACAAAAGATAACTTAGACTTTGTGATTTTAGCAATTTACCAAAGTAGGGTAAAGCTTAGATCGCTTAATCAGGGTTAGCACAGCGGAAATGATTTAAAAGCTTTAGCGTTCGTTTTGCTCAAATAGTCACTTAACCATTTTACTTGTCTTTTTCAGAATAAATGATAGAATATAAAGTAAGACAATAAAGCAACAAATAACACAATAATTGTAAGGTTCACTGGGTGATGTAATCCCAGCTATGTCTTTCTTCTCCTTGAACACTTGGAGGAATTCCACGAAATTGATTATCGAAGGACCACACAGAGGCTTCTACAAAATAGAGGAGGGGATGATGATCCTGGGCTCCTTGATCACACAAACTTCAGCACCAATGAAGATCTTCACCACTAAGCTTCTCTCACTCAAAAATACTGCTTGTAGAGTCAACAACTTCTTCATACAGATAGAGGAGGTTGAGGATTTTGATCATCGGTTTGTTTGATTTTAAGAAGTTTAAACAACTTAGCATATCTCAATAATAGTGTATGGTTCTTCTTTGAAGATGTTTGAGATATCTGTGACTGTCTGGAATGTATGTAAAAAGCTTGGAAGGATTTTTGGTTATGGAGTTTCTAAGCTTTTCGTCAGAAAGTATTTCAGCAAAGTTTTGACTCTCTTGTGTATGTACGTGTATATTTGGGGTTTGCTGAAGGGTACTATTTATAGGGTTTCTTGGGATTTGTCCGTTGGACACATGTGAGCGCGTGTACCTCATGCAACGCGTTAAATAGTCCCATTCTGACATTCTTGAAATTCTGTTGGTTTCGATTGGACAGGAGCAGGTTTTGATCTCTGAAATCTGACAGTCTAGTCAAAAGGTGGCTTGTTCAAAAGTCATAATAGCTTATCACATTTAATGCACTTATCAGGCATTTAATGCATTTGAAATTATTTCCCATTGGAAATAAATGTTCGTTGATGATTTCATTTAAGTCCTTCATGACTTGAGAATTTATTTCAGGTGAATTTGATCCTTAATCGCTTGAGTGCTTTGAGCGCTTGATTCATAAATCCTGAAACAGTCCTTTAGCGTTTGACAGACGCTAAGAACAAATCTTCATCTTCACTTGACTTCAGACGCTGATTTTCAACTTCATCTCTAATTGACTCACCTAGAATTCTACTAGAGACTTGGTGTCCAATACTTAGTCTAAAATCTACAAAGATAAAAATTACAAGCCTAACAAAAATTACAAACTTTTTAGCGCTTATACAATAGATCTATGAAAACATAAACTTACATTATTTTTTGGGGTCTAACATAAAATCTTATCTTGTCATCATCAAAACATCTAACTTGAAATTTCCTAACAATGCGAAATCCACATATCTAATCATGCATCGATAAAAAACTGTAAAACATGCATCTTCATCACATAATTAGACATAATTTACATACGCCGAACCCCGCGATTTGTCTCCGATACCACTGTTGGGAAAAATTAACCAAACGCAGCAGAAAATGGAATTTTAAAATTTTTGGATTTTCCCTTGACAGGATCAATCTCGGGGTTAGTTCATACGTATTTATGATAGGGTTTAATAATTATTACCCATGGTCACGAAGTGGTTGACAAATCCTGCGAATTTGAATTCTTCAATTCTTTGCGAAAATTCTCCGCCTGAAAGAATATTGATCCAAGCAGTCCACTTGTGCTGCCTCTAAATCGTCTTGCCGGAAAAAGCTTGATGAAAAAAATCTTCCTCCTTTTCTTGCAGTAGGCGACGGCTAGAGAGAGAGAAGGGGGGAGGAGTTCTTTTTCTTGTGGTGTTTGTAATACAACTTATGACCTAGGCTTATAACTAATGTGATATTTATATCACTTAGGTTATTACCTTGGACTAAACCAAGCCCATTAATTACTCTTAGTGGCCGCCCCTTCTAGGGCTTGGTGTGTTATTACCTTGGACTAAACCAAGCCCATTAATTACTCCTAGTGGCTACCCCTTCTAGGGCTTGGTGTGCCACTTGGTGTATTAATTTTGTGCTTAGTTTATTCTATTTATTTAATTAATTAACACAATCCAATTAATTAATTCAATTAAATAATAGATAACTCACTTAATTAATTCTATTTCTCCAAGAAATATTATATTAATTAAATCATAAATAAATTAACTTATTTAAATAATTAATTCTATTTATTTAATTTTAAGTATCAATACTTAAAATATTACCACAAGAAAAGATTCCATTTTTCCATCAATTTTTTCTTTTTAAGCGTGACACTTTAGGTTCATCTATATTTGTCAATGGGAGGATTCCATTGAATATGAGACCCACCTAGCCAGTCATGTGGTCCATATTTTAACACAAATAAGATGAAATGATTAGATCATTTTTACCTTCCAATTGTAAATACCGTGTGAATACAAACTCTTTGTTTCTTTATCCCGGTTAAGTGAGAGTCATGGTTTTGGTCAAACTCACTAACTTAACACTATGCTATATTTATAATAAGTTCACATCAATGAATGTTTTGGCCAAAGACTTTGAGATCTAACTTACTTATAAATGCATAGGATAATTTCTCGTTCACTTACAAGGGAACGAATCCTTTCTTGGATATCAGTTAAGAATACTACTTGTCCATCAGGTTGCAGTTCAAGGTTGACCGCATCAACGGATGAATTGGGCCTAACTACTCTAATGACGAACCTAACGTCACAAGTATATCTTCAACTCGATTCCTCAAGTCTAAAGTTCAGACACACCTATTACAATTTAATCAATTCTGTCATTGACTGTCAAACAGTGAAAACCCATGTGACAGAATCGATGCGAGTCATGTCTGAGTGCCACTATCTCCATCAGCGCACCTATGATATGAGTTCTTCACTACTTCTAGTGATCGGCGGGCAGCTTTCTTGTCAAAACTCACATCATACAAGTCTTCATGATTTCCAATGCCCAATTGAAAATCTTTGACTTGCAGACTATTTTAGTACACAAGTATCAGACTCCTCTATTGCCTTAGAGAGTTAACACTTGTGTTCATGGACTTATAGATGATTACAATATATAGATGCCAATATGAATGTAAACAACTAAAATGCGTTTTATTGATTTATTTAATGAACAATTACAATTTGATAATGTCCTATCATTTACTAATCCTCTAGTGGCATTTGAGGACATTTACCTAACATAAACATTAACAACCTTAGTGTCTAGTTTGTCATGTGTTGGGTCAGATTCTCTCCCCACGTGGTAATCACGTGACATAATCTCAATGAAAAATTTTGCCATCATCAATTTCCAAGCAATAGATATATTAAACAATCAGAGTTACTCGCGAAGCGTGGTGGACATAGTATTTCTGATCATTTAGATTTTTTTCAAAGAATTAGAGCAAAATAATTTAGAGAGAGAAACCCTAGATGTCCTATTAGATGAAAAATTAGAAACCTAGGGAAAGGATTAGAAGTGTTAAATTTAGAAAATGAGAAAATCATACACAACTTAAAGCGGTTAGGATTTATAGGAGAAAATTTAGCAAAAAATAAAGTAAAATATACTTTTAAACTAAACATTTTAAATCATGATATAATAATAAGAACATTAGCAATTGAATATACACCTGAAAATATAAAAGAATTCAAAATGCAAATAAAGGAGATGATGAAAATAGGCATAATAAGAAGAAGTGATAGCCCTCATAGATCTGCAGCCTTTATAGTAAGAAATAATGCAGAAATAAAAAGAGAAAAACCTAGGATAGTTTATAATTATAAACGACTTAATGATAATACATAAGATGATGCTTATAGGATACCTAATAAGGAAGAGTTAATTAATTTAATACAAGATAAAAAGATTTTTTCAAAATTTGATTTAAAAAACGGATACAATCAAATTAAAATGGTAGAAGAAGATAAAAAATGGATAGCATTTAGTTGTAGTGAAGGGCAATTTGGGTAGAATGTTCTTTCTTTTGGTTTAAAGAATGCTCCAACAATATTTCAAAGGTTTATGGATAATATTTTTAGACCTTTAGATTTCTGTTTAGTATACATAGACGACATCTTAATAGCCTCTGAAAACATTAAACAACATCAAAATCATTTAAAATAAGTAATTTGAATTAACAGAAGAAAATCAAATAGTTGTGTCTAAAAAGAAAATGGAACTTTTTAAAAGAAAGATTAATTTTCTAGGATTGGAAAAATTAATCTTTCTTTTAAAAAGTTCCATTTTCTTTTTAGACACAACTATTTCATTTTCTTCTATTAATTCAAATATTTATTTTAAATGATTTTGATGTTGTTTAATGTTTTCAGAGGCTATTAAGATGTCGTCTATGTATACTAAACAGAAATCTAAAGGTCTAAAAATATTATCCATAAACCTTTGAAATATTGTTGGAGCATTCTTTAAACCAAGAGAAAGAACATTTCACGCAAAATGCCCTTCACTACAACTAAATGCTATCCATTTTTTTTATCTTCTTCTACCATTTTAATTTGATTGTATCCCTTTTTTAAATCAAATTTTGAAAAAATCTTTTTATCTTGTATTAAATTTATTAACTCTTCCTTATTAGGTATCCTATAAGCATCATCTTCTGTATTATCATTAAGTCGTTTATAATTATAAACTGTCCTACTTTTTTCTCTTTTTATTTCTGCATTATTTCTTACTATAAAGGCTGCAGATCTATGAGGGCTATCACTTCTTCTTATTATGCCTATTTCCATCAACTCCTTTATTTGCGTTTTGAATTCTTTTATATTTTCAGGTGTATATTCAATTGCTAATGTTCTTATTTTTTCGAAATTTGATTTGAAAAACGGATACAATCAAATTAAAATGGTAGAAGAAGATAAAAGATGGATAGCATTTAGTTGTAGTGAAGGGCATTTTGGGTGGAATGTTCTTTCTTTTGGTTTAAAGAATGCTCCAACAATATTTCAAAGGTTTATGGATAATATTTTTAGACCTTTAGATTTCTGTTTAGTATACATAGACGACATCTTAATAGCCTTTGAAAATATTAAACAACATCAAAATCATTTAAAATAAGTATTTGAATTAATAGAAGAAAATGAAATAGTTGTGTCTAAAAAGAAAATCGAACTTTTTAAAAGAAAGATTAATTTTCTAGGATTGGAAATAGGAAACGGAAAAATTACTCTTCAGCCCCATATAGCCCAAAAATATTAAGTTTTCCTGATAAGCTAGATAACTTAAAACAAATACAAGCATTCCTCAGAATATTAAATTACGCTAGAAAATTTATTCCTAATTTAAGTAAATTAGTAGGACCTTTATATAAAAAAACAAGAAAATTAAGACAGAGAAACTTTAACGCTGAGGATACTCAGTTAGTAAGAAAGATAAAAGAAGCAGTAAAGCAAGTAAGATCTTTACAATTACTCTTAGTAATTGATTATATTGTTATAGAAGTAGATAGTTCATCAGAAGGATGGGAAGCAATATTAATAACTAAACCTAATAACTATTCTCCCAAAACCACTGAAAAAATATCAGCATATGCTAGTGGTAATTTTAATAAAGAAAGAAGCAATTGGACTAGTTTAGATTATGAAATAGCAGGAGTTATAAAAGCTAGTTTAAATTCTATACACTTAAGTATTTTTCCTGGCCAAGCATTCACATCGACGCCTCAGTATTCAAAGAAGGATGGATAAATGACATTTTTATCAGCTTACAACTGCTCTTAGATTATGGTTTCGTATCAAGAATTTTTGTATCAGATCCAGCCCAAGTCATACATTTAGGAAGACAGCTTTCAGAGATAGTTAATTTTCAATTTGATCAAAGAGCAATTAACCGTCAATTTAGTATAGCATCTTTCCCTCCTACATGGAATGAATTAGGAGTAGAAAATGGACATTCCTTTATATCAATCTCTGAAGATTATGAAAAATGGAAACCAATTTCAAGAAGTTTCAGGTCAGATCATCAAGAAGCCATCAATCCCTAAGCAGATGAAGAAGAACTCAAGTTAGCATTGGAAATTAGAAGAAAAAGGCAACAACATTTCTTAATACCTAATTATGATCTAGTATCAGAATTCAAACTTATTTTCCAAGCCCGACATCAGAGCATATTTGTTCTAGCAGGAGTCAAAGTTCGATATCAAATTTCAACACTTGGAAAGAAAGCTATAGCACGCTTAGAATATCAGCCCAAGTATAATCCAGATCTAGAAGGAACCAGCAGAGATGCATACTAAAGATAAAGCTTCAAATTCTCAGCAAAAATAGAAGAGCAATAATTCACCCAGACAAAGGCCATAAATGAACGAGCTTTACAAGGACAATAATTTTTAGCAGTATCAGAAGTAGCAATAATTCAGCATCCTCAAGCTTTGACACCAATAATTTAGCAACCAGACAAAGCTACAGCAACACTCAGGCAACCAACTTCATAATGCATATTTTCTGTACATTTTTACTGTTCGTTTTTGCCACCTGTGGCGTTTCTTTAAATAGAGCACTGTTGGTAGTGCAATAATAGGCAAGTACTGTAGCAACTTGCCATGGATGTCAAATTTTTCTTTCATTTTGATGTAATGTATTTCAAATCCAAGGCCTATATAAGGACCTCACCCCTCATATTGTAAACTTGCACCTTAACACTCTCCAACCCACACTTCTTGGTTGCTAGAGAGTCTCTCCACCTTTCTTGTAATAAAATATCTTCTTTGTGTGCAAAAATTTCTTGTAAGTTTTTATGTTTTATTAATATGCATAGTGAGTGGTTTACCCTTAGGGGCGGGATTCCCCTATTATTTAAAAAAATTTATAGTTCTCTCATGCTCAAAAAACACAAAAACATTAAAAAATCGAAAACACAAAAACATTAAAATTGCTCAAAAAACAAATAAAAAATAAAAAGTAAAAAATGATGAGGAAGAACAGTAACCTTCTGCCCTTTTATCATCCCAAAAATATGTTTCCGCTGTATAAATTTTTATTTTCAATAATCTCTGATACTGTTTTGGGAAGATTTTGTTTACTATCTTGGTGTACATCGGATGGGAGACAAATTGTATGGGATAATTCCTCTCAGTGTGCAAGCTATCTGGTATCAGAGCAGTGTTCCTGAGTTTAAATCATTAAATAAGTTAAGAATATATTTTGGAGTTCAAAAGTGTAAGACAAGTGTTTTACCTTTGTCCAACATAAGTCTTCGTTGGCGAAGCAATCGAATTTTGGAAACAACCCGCTTACATGAGAATTTTAGAATAGAATGCTTAACATGTTAAGTGATAAAAAGTAAGTAATACTGTTCATTTTGTATATTTAGGTTACTTTTGTAAAAAATATTTTTATATGGACTATCTTTAAATTCTTTAAAAATAAAGGGACCCATGTGCACTTAAAAAGAATAACTCAAGTACTGTGCATTAAAGAAGAGGACTAGTAGTTAAAACAGGAGCCAACTTGAGGATATTTCCCTAAACCTTCCTAACTTCTTGTCATTGTATTTTTATTATCAAAAGTACAAGCTGACCCACATTTCCCAAAATACTATAGGGCAATTAAAGAGAGATTTAATTTTCGAATTACTATCAATTTATTGCTTTCACTTATTTCTACATCACTTATTAAGACTAAATAACATTGTCTCTTATCCCATACTGTTGTTCTAGTGATATTTGCCTAATACTTTATGTGAGAGGTCCTGGATTCGAATCTAAAAAGATACAAGTTGTGGACACAAGTTGTGACTCTCCCCTCCTTTATGGAGGTAGATAGAGTCTTTATAGCTCAAGATTATAACTATCAACTCGATTTTATCAGACTAAATATGTAGGATGTTCCCCTTCCTCTTGAATTAAAAAAAAAAATAGTACTTCCTTCCCCCTCACCAACTTTAAAAGTATGCATTGAACCCGTAGAATTGATAAATGGTTAGTGATATAATTAGAATATGATTTAGTTTCGTGCAAACGTATTTTTGTGTCATTTAATTAACTATACTTACTTTTCGTTTAATATATTTTATTATAATCTGAACTAATAATTAATGGTCATTTTTTTAAGCTAATTAATGGTCATTTGAATTAAAGAAAATTATCCATTCTTATCGATGTGTGTGGGAAGCACACCAATGATAATATGCGATATATTATATAATAATATAGTATAAAGCACGGAAATAATAGTAAAAATGACACAAGATATACGTGGTTCGGCCAAAATATGACTTACGTCCACGGCGTAAAAGAGTCGATCCTTTCATTAGTGTTTGGAGTTGATATATATACAAGTTTATGATGGGGTGGATAAAAAGGTAAGTCAACTATTCCTAAATGTACATTGGAAAGTAGAATAAATCATGATCCTTCCATCTTAGGCTATATCTTTAATGGTATAATTGGCAGGTCGGTCGGCATGATCTCCGCAGGCCCGGATATGGTAAGTATATCTCCTGATTGATTCTTGTCTGATCTTGCTCCGGCCTTGCCTTATATAGAATGCTCTACTTGTACAGGTCAGGACCGGGCGAACCTCCAGCTGGACAGACCTGACCATGATATCTTCTAAAGGGGATCCGAGTTTGTGATGATATTGGGCTTGGGTCCCTAATCGTGTTGGACTATCAGCTTGGCCCAAGAACCTATTTCGATCCACATCAATAGTCTCCCCCCCCCCAACTCTGTAGTTTGACGTAGTCAAGCTGCGAGAGTTGAGAAAAGATAAATCTTTAAACCGAGCTGAGAGTACCTCTGAGCTGCGCAGGTAAAGATTGTTGAAGCTTCTTTCCAGGTAAGGAATTCTTCTCAGGTGAGTTTTCCGGACAAACCCTAAACCTGACGTGATGGTTACATTTCCCCATGCTTGTAGTTATGGAGTTACCTCCTGAAAAGTCGCGCCACTCATTGTTTTTGCAGTTGAGACCGCCATCTTCATGCCCTGGCAATCGTCAATCTTCGTCCACGTGTACGGTTTGGGTTGAAGCCCGCTTTTTCTTTAATTATTTTTGGTTTATTTTTGAAAAATCAAATTTCAAAAAATAACTTGCCAAAAACTTGAGATTTTATTTCCTTCCATTGTTTGTGTTTCGCTGCTTAAAATCAGAATCCTTCACCTTCTCTCATCAGCCGTTTCCTCCGTGTTCATCGCATCTTCTCTAGGTACTGCATCTCCTTTTCTTCTTCTTCTTTTATTTGTTTTTTTTGTGTTGTTTTATTTTGTACAAGCTTTGGGTTTGTTGCCATTTTCCATTGTTGTCCCCGTTCCCCTTTGTACGCGAAAATGTCGAATAACCTAGGCTCAGATTCTCAAAACCGAGAAGAGCATCACAATGTGTTAGAGCATGATTCTGTGGGGGATACTTCTTCTGATGTGCAGAATTTGTACAGTGGGACTCTTGTTTTGGGGGGAAAAGAACTTGTAAACCTTTCTTCGTCAGATACAAAATCCGATGGCCAGAATACCACCCTCATCCCTTCGTCTCCAAGTGTCGGGGTTAGGGCTGGTCAGGCTGGGGCTTCCTCCAAGGGTGAGGATGTGCACCAGTTTGACCCTAATTCAAGGGAAGAAGAGGAATCAAACCCTAGGTTTTGGGCAGAGACTCCCTCCACTTTTACCCTTCAAAAATTAAAGACCCTTTATCGTATGTATGGCATACCGAATGACTACTCGATAATAATACCCTCTCTTGAGGACCAAACCCACCGCCCCTCCTCCTTAACACACTTGTTTTCATGTCGCTCTTCTTCGCGCTGGTCTAAGGTTCCCCATCCCACCTTTCTTCATATGCATAGCTAATAGATATGGTATCCCTGTAAACCAGTTCGCGCCTAATGCCATTTGGATGATGGCTGGGTTTGTTGTTCTCTTTCGTTACTATAGGATTGAGCCCACTGCCGAGTTCTTTTATTCCCTCTTCCATCCTCGCTCTAGTGTTGCTAATAGTGGGGTTTTCTAGCTGACTTCCCGAGGTTTTACCATCTTCCTCGCTGGCCATCCTAGGGATAAGCGATGGAAAGATAATTTTTTCCATATCGCCTCTCTGCCAGGTGTGGTGTGGAATTTTTGTCGTACTTTTATGGAGCAGTTGGATGAGCACCATCCTACCCCTCAATAGTTGTCCAAATGCCATCGTCGGGTGGTGGAATATTTGAATTTTTCTCCTCACCATATGGGCAAACTTGTTGATAGTCAGCTTCTGTACAACATTGGTTATAGACCAGTGGGGGCTGACCTGAAAGGTGTCACCATAGGTAGCGTCTTGGATTTTAACCATCCCTCTGTGTTTGTTAACTGTTTTTTATTTTCATAACTCGTGCTAATCCTTGCTTGCTTGGTGTTTGCAGAAAGACTGATGGATTAAGCTCGTGCACGGGAGTTTGTTAACCGCAGGAAGCAGCGTCCCCCTTCAAAAGAACCAGCTCTGCCTCCCCCACCTCCACCGGTGACGCCTCAGGATGCCCCTTCTGCCATTTTGACTCTCCCCCCCCCGCCTCAGTCAGAGTAATTCCTCCAAATCGCGGACCAACCAGGAGAGGGCCTTCGAAAAAAGACCCATGACCTCCGAGACTCCCTCCAGCGCACGCCCTCCTAAACGCAGTAGCTTAGGCATAGTTATCCGCGAGATGATCCCTGACCTGCCCCTCAGGACTTCAGATCCGCCTGCCTCTCGCACCAGGTCCAGAGCCTCTGACCCTCCAGCTTCTGCCTTGTCAAGAAACAAGCTCTCGGTCATGTTAGACTTCCTCCAGAGGTTGCCCAACTCTATTGATCGTCATCACCTTGAAGGTATGTCTCCTCAAAAGAGGACTGAGGCTGCGGCACTCATATTTCCTAAGGTAGTGAGCTTCTTGTGTATATACGTTGATTATATATTTGTGCTTTATGCTAGTTGTAACTTGCTATGCGCAAATGTGTTGTAGTGTATGCTGTTAGCTGACCAGGTTGTGCAGGATGCCTACAAAGGCACAGAGGTGGAAGAATTGTAGAAGAAGTTGTCCTGAGCTCAAGAGCAGCTCCGAAAGGCCCAAGACTACAATGCTAGCAAAGACAAGGAGCTGAAGGTTCTTCAAAAGGACTTCTATAAGCGTCTTGCGGAGAAGGTGGACCTGGAGGCGAGCCTTTCAAACATCGAGGTTGCATATGCTACTGCCCTGAAGAGTACCTTAATTAAGGAACATGAGACCTGGATCGCCGAATTGCCTTCATTTGAAGAGGGCCAGGCCTTGATTGCCAAGTTCAAAGTTGACTTTCTTGCTTCTAAAGAGTTTGAGCGCCTTACTGACGACAAAATCTTTGGGTTCTTCGTCAAGGGTTTCGAAGGGTGTGCTGCACAGTTTAAGGCTAAAGGCTTTCCTCCAACAGGTGTTTCTGATGACTTCTTGGACTGTAATGCTGCTCTTCTTGAGGCTATGGATGCTCCAAATCTAGCTCTTTCAGGTCCCTCCCCTCCCCCTGCTGCAGATCAAGTTGTTGTTGTGTTACCCGCTATACAGTCAGGTGAGGCGGATGCTCCAGGTGGTGCTCGTGGTTTAGGTGGTGCTGTTGCTGATACTCCGGCTCAGGCTGATGCTCCCGAGCAATCTTGAAAATTTTATATTCTCTCTAAGTCTTGATATTTGATGGGCGTATGTGGCCCCGGTATTTAAAGCACTTTTTATGTTTTTGCTGCTTTTGATGGGCTTGTGTTGCCCTTAGACAAATACTTGGTTTGATGGATAGTCGTTTTTAATTTTTATCGTATCTGCCCGGGTTTGGGCTATGAATGTTTAGTAGGTTTATGAATATTTTGCACTTTTACCTCTTTGCTTACTATCTGCATTCTGGTAATATTGCATGCATTTTCTACATGTGTTGCCCCTATCTCTTTTATATAAAAGAGAAACCAAAAAAGGTGAATCTTGCACAAACTAATAAGTAAATAATGAATGACCATACCTTCCTTTCTGATAAAGCCAAGCATGTCTTTAATGAATTGGGTAGCACCTTTTATTTAACATTTCTTACAAAAAAGCAAAAGACAAATTTATCAGTTTCGAGATGGTACCTATCAGACCTGTGCCGGACTATAGCTCCAGCTGGGTCAGGTAGTCCACATTTTTGCAATCGTGGGGACTTGCAAATTCACACCCGTCAATTCTTAGTAACTTGCTTGACACATACAATCATGGGGACTTGTATTGTCGTTCTGCAACCATGGGGACTTGCACCCACTTTCTCTTATGCAATCGTGGGGACTTGCATCGGGATCAAACACCCTTCTCCAGGCGCGTACAATCGTTGGAACTTGTACCACCTATGTGCAATCGTGGAGACTTGCACACGGGATCGAACACCCGTCATTAAGCATGTACAATCGTGGATACTTGCACCGCAACTATGCAATCGTGGAGACTTGCATTTACCGCCTGCCCTATATCTCCTTGTTCTCCCTCCGTACCAAAATTTTCCTAGACGAGCTAGGGTGGCCAGCCCATACCGTCGGCATCCTTCCTTATGTCCCACATTCTCCTAATTTTCCTCCTTGTTTCACCTCCATCCTTATGGCTGCCCGTTCCTCCTTATCGCTCTAAACCTGGTCTTCCTTTGGGTAGGCCCATAAGTGTTCCCGAGGACCTACCCCCTCCTTATTTCTCCCTGGCCTGGAGACCGTCTGATCTGTAGGCGAATGATCCATACCTAGACAGACCCAGGTCCCCACCCAGATGGTATAGTCCTAACCTCTGACTACCTCCACTTCTCCAGGCCTCCTTTGCTTCACAATATATCAAGCATATTTTACATAATTATATACAGAACTCAAATTCAAAGTTTTAGCAAAATAAAATCTTACTAAATTATCGGAGCTTTGCCTGTGGCCTTGCAAAGAAGGCTTTACAATCTCTAGGTCGTACCTGGAAAATATAACCATCATAACTTGCAAAAAAGATTATTAGCAAAGCGTGAGTCTTTCTAATGGTAAAAACAAAGCATAAGATGAGAAGATAGAATAAAAGAGAGGGCAATCTTTATGATCACACGTAAAACTTTTTCAAGTTTTGCATGTTCCATGGGCGAGGGAGCGGCTTGCCCTCCCCATCTTCCAGCTCATAGGCTCCTCTAGCTAGTACTTTGGTAAGTTTGTACGGGCCTTCCCAGTTAGGGTCTAACTTCTTCACAGTCCGCACTGCATCTACTCTCTTCAATGCCAGATCTCCTACCTAGACAGATCTGGCCTTCACTTTTGTTCCTTGGGCTCTCATGATCCTCTGCTTGTATTGTTCAATCCTTAAGTATGCCTTGTCTCTGACATCGCCTACTAGCTCCAGCTCTTCCCTTAGTCTTTCTTCATTCTGCTCTGGCTCAAAGTATCGGACTTGATGGGATTGTACCCTAACTTCTGGAGATATGACGGCCTCAGCCCCGTACACCAAATGGAACAGACTTTCTCCCTTGGTGGACTTAGGAGTAGTCCGATATGACCACAACACTGGTTGCAATTCTTCGACCCAGTTCCCACCCGCTCCCTCCAGTCTTTATGACCGAGGTTAGGGTATTTATATAAAATTATTAGAAATGGAATATGGATAAAATAAACGAGTTGACTTGTGAAGAAAAAGGGGCATATGAATTTTATTTTTTTTAAAAGCTAAGTAGTAGACATACCTGGTCTTTAAACCTTGGACTATTATTCTATTAGTAACCTCTACCTGGACATTGGTTTGAGGATGAGATACAGCGCTGAAGCGTTGCTAGATCTATAACTCTATTAGTATGCCGAATCTCATCTTGGCCCCGCTGACTTGCCTGCTGTTATCAGCCACGATTTCCCTGGGTATGCCGAATCTGCAAGTGATGTTTTTCCATAGGAAACAAATGACCTCCGCCTCTGTGATTTGGGCCAAGGCTTCAGCTTCTACCCATTTGCTGAAGTAGTCAACTAGCACCAGTAGGAACTTCTTCTAGCCTTTTGCTATGGGAAATGGGCCTACAATGTCCATCCCCCATCTGGCGAAGGGACAAGGAACACTCATAGAGCGCATTGCTTCCGCAGGTTGATGGATGAGACCAGCATGTTTTTGGCATTGTTCACATTTCTTCACTAGGTTGGCCGCATCTTCCTTTAGGGTTGGCCAAAAATAGCCAGACCTCAAGGTCTTTCCTGATAGGGCTCCCCCACCTATGTGCTACCGCAATCTCCTTCGTGGATTTTTCTTAGTATGTAGTCTCCTTCCTTCATCGAAACACATCTCAGGTGGGGTTGTACGAATGACTTTTTGTATAGCACGTCATCGATCAAGACGAACCTCGCAGCCCTGGTCTCTAATCGTTGCCTTTCCTTTCTTTCTTCAGGTAGTACCCCTTTCGTAAGATATTGGATTATCTCCGTCCTCCAATCTTCACCTTCTTCTATGTGTAGAATCTCTTATTTGATGCTAGGCTTGGTGATTGCTTGTATGGTAATGTTCCGGGTTTGACAGTCAGTGACTGAACTGCCCAGCTTGGACAAATAATTAGCCTTGGTATTTTCAGCTCGGGGTATTTGATGTATCTCCAGTTTGTGGAAGTTTTTCTGTAGTGACTCTATGGTTTTCAAGTATTTACCATCCTCTCCTCCTTAGCTTCGTAGGTCTCGTCAATTTGTTTGATAACAAGTTGTGAGTCTGAGTATACTATCAAATTTTTAGCTCCTCCTTTGATTGCCATTTTGAGCCCCTTGATGAATGCTTCATATTTCGCTTCGTTGTTGCTTGCTTTAAATTCACATTTGATTGCATACTCCAGTTGATCTCCTTCAGGCGTAGTGAGTACCACACCTACGCCAATTCCATTTTGGGTGGCTGACCCGTCTACATGTAAGAGCTAAACCTTTTCTTCTTCCTTCCCCTCCTACTCAGGTCGGGTCATTTCGGTGACAAAGTCAGCCAGGACTTGCACTTTGACTGCAGCTCGAGATGTGTATTCTATCTCGAATTCCCCTAACTCCACAGCCTATTTAACAAGTCGTCCTGATGTCTTAGCCTTTCCTAGCACAGCTTTACGTGATTGACTGGTCTTTATAATGATTTTGTATGTCAAAAAATAGGGTTTGAGTCTTTTTGCTGTAATGACTAATGCCAATGCCATCTTTTCGATGTCCGGATATCGAGAATTGACATCTGAAAGTACTTTGCTGACTTAGTACACGGGTTTCTCTATTTTGTCTTCCTCCCAGACTAGGACTCTGCTGACAGGTCGGTCCGCCACATCTAGGTAGATCACCAATGGCTTGCCCAGCACAGGTTTAGCAAGGAGCGGCATCTGGCTCAGGTACTCCTTGAGGTCCTCAAAAGTTGCTGATATTCTGAAGTCCAATTGAAATGGTCCACCTTGCTTAATATCTTGAAAAATGGTAAACTCCTTTCTACTGATTTGGATATGAAATGACTTAGAGCTGTGATTCTCCCATTCAACCTTTGTACTTCATTCACATTTCTAGGTGCCACCATGTCTTGGATAGCCTTGATCTTTGTAGGATTAGCCTGTATGCCTTTTTCCGTGACCATGTACCCTAGGAACTTCCCCTCCTTGATTCCAAACGCACACTTGGCTGGGTTCAGCTTCATCCTATATCTCCGGAGTGTTTCAAAGGTTTCTTCCAGGTCTTGTACATGAGTGCTGGCAATGCGAATTTTGACCACCATGTCATCTACATATACTTCGAAGTTCTTTCCCATTAGTTCCCAAAACATCATGTCTACAAACCTTTGGTATGTAGCTCCAGCATTTTTTAGACCGAAAGGCATGACTATGTAACAAAAGGTGCCAAAGGAGGTGATGAAGCTGACTTTCCTTTGGTCTTTCTCAGCCAAAGGTATTTGGTGATACCCACTCTGTGCATCCATAGTGCTTAATAACTCGTATCCAACTGTAGCATCCACCAACTGGTCTATCCTTCGTAAGGGATAGTGATCCTTAGGACAAGCACCATTCAGGTCGCGGAAGTCGATACACATTCTCCATTTTGATCCGCCTTTAGGTACCAGGACTACGTCGGATATCCATTCGAGGAACTGTATTTCTGCAATGTGCTTGGCTTTGAGTAACTTAACGGTCTCTGCTTTGATAATGGCGTCCTTTTCTCATCCAAAATGCCTTTTCTTTTAAATGATTAGCTTTGCACTAGGGTCTACGTTCAGCTGATGTTGTATGACTGTGGGGGCAATTCCTACCAGGTCATTAGCTGACTAAAAGAAGACATCCGAATGCTTTCGCAACATAGCTATTAGTTCATCTTTCAGGTCGGGGCTCAAATGCGATCCTAGTTTGACCATCTTTTCCTTATCTCCAGGTAGGAGTTCTACACCCATAAGTTCACCTACTGGCTCTACATGTGACGGCACCATCTTCTTAGCAATTTCTTTGTCCTCTATCTCCAACTGTTCAGGTTTGCGTTTTTTGTCTTCATTTGGCTTCTCTCCTTGATTAATGGAGGTTAGGTAGCACTTCTTAGATTGATGTTGATTACCAGATACTTCTCCTACTATGTTGATCGTTGGGAACTTGATCTTCATATGTGGTATTGAAGCTATTGCTTCGAACAGGACTAGTGCAGGTCTGCCCAGTATCACATTATAGGCCGAGGGGGTATCCACGACTGAAAATCTGGTTAGCTTCGTTACTTTTTCGGGACCTTTCCCTAAGGAGAGGGGTAATGGAATAATACCCATGGGTTGCACCGCTTTCCCTGAAAAGCCAAACAACGCAGTACGCACGACCTCCAGCTTGCCTACTTCTAGATTCATCAGTTTAAATGCTTGGTAATATAAAATATCTACCGAGCTGCCGGTGTCCACGAAGACCCTTTGTACATCATAGTTTGCTGTTAGGAATCTCTTGTTAGATGTTTTGATGATGACAAGATAGGATTTCATGTTAGACCCCAAAAGAATGTAAGTTTATACTTTCATAGAATATCTGTATAAGCGTTTGAAAGTGTATTAGTTTTTCGGGCTTGTAATTTTTATCTTTATAGATTTTAGACTAAGTATTAGATACAGAGTCGCTAATAGAATTCTAGGTGGGTCTATTAGAGATGAAGTTGAAGATCAGCGTCTGAAGTCAAGTGAAGATGAAGATTTGTCTTAGGCGTCTGTCAATCACTTAAAGACTATTTCAGGAGTTATGAATCAAGTGTTCAGATAATGTTCTTAGCGCCTAGCTAACGCTAAAGGACTGTTCCAGGAGTGTTGAACCAAGCGCTCAAATACTCAAGCGATTCACCTGTAATATATCCTCAAGTCATGCAATCATCAACGGACATTTATTTTCAACGGAAAATAAATTCAAAATGCATTAAAAGTGACATGGCATTCTGACTTGCGGACAAGCCAACCTATGACTAGACTGTCAGTGTTCAAAGTCCGCTCCTGTCCAATCGGAACCAGCAGAATTTCAGGAATGTCAGAAAGGGACTATTTGATGCGCTGCGTGAGAGACACGCGCCTGATTGTGTCCAACGGACAAATCCCAAGAATCTCTATAAATAGTACCCTCCAGCAAAACCTGAGAGAGTGCAGAGAAAGAAACTTTGCTGAAATAATTTGAGAGAAAAGCTTGCAAACTTCATAGTCAAAATCCTTCAAGCTTCTCAAATACATTCCAGACAGTCACCAGATATCTCAAACCTCTTCCAAAGAAGAAACCTAAATTCTTACTGAGATATCCCAAGTTGTTTGAACTTCCCAACATCAAACAAACCTGTTACAATAAACCCTCAACACCTTTCATCTGAGTGAGAAAGATTGTTGACTTCCACAAGCAGTATTATTGAGTAAGAGAAGCTTGTTGAAGAAAGGTCTTTATTGGAGTTGAAGTCTGTGTGATCAAAGAGCTCAAGGCCATCCTGGAGAAGATCTTTATTGGAGCTGAAATCTGTGTGATCAAGGAGTTCGAGATCATCTTTCCAGAAGCAGAGGATTGAAGTGGCTTGTAGCAGAAATCTGTATGACCAAGGAGCTCAAGTCATCCATATCCATCTCTTCCTTTGTCCCTAAATTGTAGAAGATTCTGTGTGATTCTTTGAGAATCATTTTAGTGGATTGCCTCCAAGTGATCAAGGAGAAGAAGGACGTAGTTGGGATTACTCCACCCAACGAACCTTACAAATATTGTGTCTTTTACTTTACAGTCAATTCTCTTATCTATCATATCATTGCATAAATTGATTAAGTAAAACACAATCAAACGCTAAGTAACTAAGAAACAACTTGTGACGCTAAAGATTTCCAAAAGAGAAAACTCTAAAATTATTCTGCTGTGCTAACACTGATTAAAGAACTGAACGCTTAAACTTACTTGGTTAAAGTATTCAAATCTTGAAGTCTAAGTTAACTTTCTAAAAACAGTCTTCATCAGACGCTTAGCCTAAGCGTCTATATTTCAAGTAAACGCTCAGTCAAGCATCTACATTTCAAGTGTCCAAAACCATTTTAATACGAAGCTTTTTGAAGTCGAAAAAGACTTCAGGGTCTATTCAACCCCCCCCCCCCTTCTAGACCCTTTTGTATGCCACTTGGGACCAAAATTTGCTATAACAACAGTTATTACCAATGCGTCACAATGAGATGTTTGTATAGCTTGGGCATCTTCAGGTCTGAATTGTTTTTCTCGCCTAGGCTGGGTCTGGCTGACATTCATAAACAAAATCGCAGTTTAAGTCTCTACATTCCTCGTTTGTCTCCTTATGCTTCGCTTCGTTTCGCTGGCCGCCAGGCCTCCTGATATAATGTGAATAGTTGCTCGATTGTTATTGTTGGCTTCCATAGGTGCTGCCTCTGGAGTTGGTGCTGTATTAATTTGCTGAGGGAAGTTTGAAAGAGTTAGGTACCCAATGTGCCATTTGTAGGGCGTAGTAGCCGACTCTTTAAACAGTCTTATATTGTATCTTGTCAAGTTATTTAATAAACGGCATATTTTTCTTTATCTTATCATTCTATACAATTAGATAAAGTCCCCTAGATCACTCTTAAGCTATGAGATGTGTTTGGTATCGGGGATGCCAATCATGGAATACGTCTCTAAGGTTGTGGTCTTAAAGATGTTCCAAGTCATAGAATCATTGAGTTAGGGATATCCATGACTCGTAAAGACTTGCATGTACAATGCACACTCTTGGAGAGTGTATTCTATTCCATGGATATCGATATGGTGTACATTAGTGCATGTACGTGGGTTCTTGTTGGGATCGAGTAAACTTAACAACCCTGCCGAGATTCCATATTGGAGTCAATGTCGAATTTGGAATCTCCTCAGTTGCGTAGGCGTAAGATTGGTCCTCATGACTTGAGGCGCCATTGGTTGTCTCCTGCATTGCCCACTGTGCTTAGATTTGTCACACAATTCCAGGCGAGTCATAAAGTAGGGCATATTGGGTCCAGTCTGGTTATGTACGGTGGCGCGTGAGTGCCAAGAGAGAATCCATCACTAATCATTAGCATCGGCGCATATCCTATGTACTTCACAGTGCATTGACCATGGGAACCTCCGGCCGGAGTCGTATTAATAAGGAGGCGCAGTGTTTCCTCGCTTGATTGATAAATTGGTCAATATCACTTAGATCGATATACATAGAATTGAGTTACTGGGATTTCGACTGACATCCAAGTCGTAGATTCAATCGGAATATTTGATGGAAGGATTTTACTTATGCGAAAATCGTAATGCGGAAACGTCACCTAATAATCGTTCATGGCTAGGTCTTCTTGGAGCGTGGCTAGTACTAACCTTGATTTGTAGGAGCCATGAATTAATCGGTAATTAATTCTCGGTCGGATTAAAATACTTGGAGTAATTAAATCTAGTAATGAAAATTGCAAAGGTACAACGGGGTTGTGTTCCTCCTACTAGTACGTGAACGAACCTACAATGGGGTTACACACTTACTCAAGAAAGTTCAATTGCTATGTGAATATTAATCTGGTTTAGGATTAAAGTGAAATTGATTAATGAGATTAATTGATTAAGTGGAAGACATTTTAATTAGTAGGCTTGGAAAAATAATTGTTCTATTAATTAATCTTGGAGATTGATTATAAAGGGAAATTATTATTATTCGGGAATTTATTTAAGCTACTTATTGTACTATTAATTAATCATGAGGATTATTTAATTAACAAGTCTTGGAAGACTTGAGAGCCGTTTTAGTTAAGTTGGACTTAATTAAATGAAGTCACAAGATTCAAATTCAAAGCTAGTCAAAGTTGATAGTGATGTTTTTGGAAAGAAGAAGAAAATGGAAACTACTTTTCTTACACATGGGGTGGTAGATGGGAGTTGCCAAAATGAGTAGAAGCAAGTCCTCTCCTCTCTCTAACCCTATATGGCCGAAATTTGAGGCCATTATAAGAGGGTCTCTTGCTCCTCTTTCATTCTTGATGAATACTTAAAGGAAAGAAAGCTTTGAGCTTAGTACTTCCTCTCTAGAGTTTTCTTCTAGCTTCTCTTGTGCTCTTGAAGACTTTCTTCCATAGAACTTCTTCTTGAAGATTAGTTATAGAAGATTATCTTCCATAGATATTTCTTCTAGTAACTCTTCTTGTCTTCCACCTTTCACCACATAGACTCCATTTCCTTAAAGCATATATCTAGCCAGTCTTTTGCTTAAGGTATGAACTTGTTTGAGGTGTGTCCTTGTAGAGGCTTCTTTCTTTAGGAGCTTATGGTGGTTTGATTCGAATCCCTCCATGTTGAGGTGAGGTTTGAAAATGAGAGCCAAAGTTTTTGGTGTGGTTTTCCTTGTGTTGTGGTTATACACCCTCACTTTAATAAAACCCCAAATCTTGTAATCGGTTTAAAACCCCTTTACTTGTATTTTAGTTTTTGTTGTGCATTACTTCGACCCCCTAGCTAGTGATGCCATTATATATGTGTTTTTACATACTTTATTTCTTCCATTGCGTCGGCATCCCTTGTGGTGGCATACCGATCCTAACAAAGTTCCCTCTACCTCCAAATACGGTTCTTTCGGATCGCCATCCTCTACCTCGACCCCTCCAGGTATGACCCCCTCGGGACGGGGCTGAATTGCTTGCGTTGTGAGTGTCTATGACATATTCCTTCAAGTAACCCATTTTGGCTAGACGCTGGATTTCATCGATCAATTGTGGGCACTCATCCGTATCATGTCCATACTCACGATGGTATCTGCAAAAGAGTGCACTCGGGGGATTCTTGGGCTCTTGATCTGCATCTTCGGGCCATTGGATCAGATTTTTGACCTCCACAGCCATCAGAAGGTCACTCCAATTTCCCCTCATAAGTATGCGTCGGGATCTGGGTGCACCTGGAGGTGGTGGTGCCATACATGTTGAGCTGGGAGCCCAACTACCTCTCTCTTCTTTTCCCGGTTTATGCTTGTTGCCTTCCTCCTGCTTTTCTTTCTTTTGCTCGGTCCTTCTCATCATGTATGCGTCCTCTAGGTTGACATATTTTTCAGCTCTGATGAGCAGCTCGTCGAAACTCAGGACAGGCCTCTTGGTTAACGACTTGAAGAGGTCTCCCCCTCTTAACCCTGTTGTGAAAGTGTTTGCCTTCAGGTCTGATATCCCGTCGGTGTCTCTAGTGCTGTGGCATTGAAACGTTTGACGTATGCACGTAAGGTTTCATCTTCCCTTTGCTTGATGCTGAATAGACTCAAGGGAGTCTTCTCATGCCGCTTGCTACTGGCGAATTGGTGTAAGAATTTTGAGCTGAACTCCGAAAAAGATCCAATGGATCTCGCCGGGAGTTGGTTGAACCACTGTTGTGCAGACTTGGCTAAGGTACACAAGAACACCCTGCATTTGATAGCATCGGAGTACCTATGTAGCAAAGCATAATTACGAAAGGTATACAAGTGGTCCTCTGGATCCGTAGTTCCATCCTAAAGCACAATGGACTGGACCCTGAAGTCCCTTGGTAGTTCCTCGTTTGCAATGAAATCTGTAAATGGAATGCCTCGATCTGCTGAGGTCCGGCCTCCTATCGCCTTACGCTCCAGGTCTTCCATTCGTCTTGCTATTTCCTCCATTTGCTCCAGTCGTGCTTTTGCTTTTTCTTTCATGCCATGATCTACCCACCCAGATCTGGTCGAGACGTAACTACTAGCATCATCCTCGAGATCTTTGTCATGCTTTGTACGGACTTGTGCTTGTCGTTTATGCAGGTCATTCTTCCCAGGTATGTCATTACGTGAGTGCTGCATCTGGAGATGTGACTTTTCCTCTTGTGGTTGTTCTTTGTGGAATTTAGGTTGGGGGACCCAACCTTCCAGATCTTCCTCTTCCAGGTCTAGGTGGTGCATATAGCGTCCCTATGGCTTTAAGTACTTTTTGGAGGGACGCTGTCATCCTTTCCTCTGTCTTGTTTTAGGCCTTCAGGTCGTTCCACCCGCTTGCCTGAACTACCATCGGGGATAACGTTACCCTTACCCCCTATCTCCGTGTTTCCTACCTTGGGTGTGCCCCTCGAGAGGGGTGAAGCCACGTCATCCTTCTGCGCCAGATCTGGTATACCTGCAAGTTTAGAACTTACTACCTTATTGACAACTTTGTCAATGACACCTTCGATTCTTCCCATGAATTGCTTCAGATCAAGTACACTTTGAGGAGAGACATTCTTCCCGCTTGTTTGCCGTCCTAGAGAGTTGTCCCCTTCTTGGTTCTGCAGGTCATCTTCCAATCGCCTCACCAGGTTGGCCGAAGTTGCAGGTGTGGCCTGCTCAACTCCAGAAGGGGAAAACATCGTCTTCTTCCCATTTCCGCCATTTTCGACTAGATTCTCTATCATTAACATATCTTCCGCTGCCATTGCAAAATGTTAACGTTAAAGAAATTTTTTTGTGAAAAATAGATTTACCTCACGTCTTATTTTGCACAACAATTCCCCAGACGGCGCCAATTGATGTGTGTGGGAAGCATACTAATGATAATATGCGATATATTATATAATAATATAGTATAAAGCACGGAAATAATAGTAAAAATGACATAAGATATACGTGGTTCGGCCAAAATTTGACCTACGTCCACGGGGTAAAAGAGTCGATATATATACAAGTTTATGATGGGGTGGATAAAAAGGTAAGTCAACTATTCCTAAATGTACATTGGAAAGTAGAATAAATCATGATCCTTCCATCTTGATTATATCTTTAATGGTATAATTGGCAGGTCGGTCGGCATGATCTCTGCAGGTCTGGATATGGTAAGTATATCTCCTGATTGATTCTTGTCTGATCTTGCTCCAGATTTGCCTTATATAGAATGCTCTACCTGTACAGGTCAGGACTCGGCGAACCTCCAACTGGACAGACCTGACCGTAATATCTTCTAAAGGGGATCCGAATCCGTGATGTTATTGGGCTTGGGTCCCTAATCGTGTTGACTACCAACTTGGTCCAAGAACCTATTCGATCCACATCACTTATTTTGGTAGAACTTCATTTTTATCATATTGGTTTTCATTATCTATCATTGAAAATAATATATTTTACGTCGCCCTTTTTAAATGAATACATGATGAGGTTAATTAGTATCTAATCATGTAAAAGCTTCTGTATTATATTTCTTTTCATTTTAATGTTTTGCATAAAAATTAAAAGCAAGTTATAAATTCTTAAATATGGACAGTAAAGTTTAGTTAGATTACATTGATCCAAAGTTGTTATAAAAAAATAGTTAGCAAGGAAGGTTGATGCTAATGCTCAATGAAAATATTTATTAGAATAATTTTGTTAAATAAAAATTTTCACTAATTTTTTTTTCATCAAAAATAATCTTTGGTGTATGTTAGTATATATTTAAATATTTCATATTTATATGATAAGATGACAAATTTAACTATTAAACATTTTCAAAGAATAAATATTTAACAATGTCAAATATCTTAATTCATACCAACTTATCTCCAAATTAGAGAAACTTTAATAGAAAATGAAAGTTAACTAACAAACCTCAAGTTAGAGTGGTCCAGCACTCCACGAACTATGAAACAATGAACAATATTAAAGATTCAAACCATCTTCTTTCCAGAAAATTTTCAAACAAATTCGAGATGTAATTTTGAAAATGCGTACATCCTTCACAACTTGTCTTCTCTTCAAATTGAAGTTCATCCAATTTGTTATCAAGTGTGGACCAATCAATACCGTCAATTCAAATACACAATTTGTAGGTATTTGAAGTTTTGAATACCCATCAGTTTTAAACTGAACTAAAACATGCTCTTTCACCAACAATAAAATAGATATATAATAAAATTATTAAGTATATATGGAACTTAGCAGCTGAAAAGTTATGGAGACCATTAGCCACTTTAATACAATCAATTAGATTAAACCAATACACTACCACGTCCTACATATGAAGACACATGTATAGGAGTTGGAAAGTTGTATTCTATTATTAATTGAGTCATTAATCGATGAACCAATTGTTGTTATTTATGGTAATTTAAATTAAAATATTAATTAATATTTCTTTTTACTATCAATAAGGAAAGATTGGTGTATTCACAATTGGACGAAACAATTTAGGCATCCACATTTTTTTGTGAGTATATCTATATATATATATATATATATATATATATATAGATATGGGTAAAATGCACTCCACCCCTCCAAAATTCCAATTTTAGCACTACATCCCCTTAAAACTAAAAAAAGAGACTCTGGCTCGTAGAAAATTTAAATGTATAGCACTTTGCCCCAAAGTCAATATTCAGGTGAAATTTTTGTCGGATATTCAGTTGTATGCCAATCATTATGCACTTGTAAAGTTATAAATGTCATTTATCATCTCATGCACAAACCGACTATGCTTTATCTCTTACCAAAAAAAAAAGACTATGCTTTATAATATAAATTGGCACTGAACGTGATCAGGTGAGAACCTGAATTCGAAAATCGACTATATGAATTCTTGAAAAACATGAATTTTGTCGCAACAATTAATAATTAAAAAGGAAAAAAATCCTTTGAAAAAATTATTTTGGTGCGAAGAAAAAATATAAGTTCTATAACCATACAAATAGACAAAGAATAACATGTGGTTAATTTTTTTATTAAAAACACATGAATATTGATTTTGGGGCAAAGTGCGACACATCTAAATTTTCTTAGGGGTATAGACTCTTTTTTTTAAGTTTTGAGGAGGTTTAGTGCTGAAAGGTGAATTTTAGAGGGAATGAAGTGCATTTTGCCCTATATATATATTATTAATTGAGTCATTAATTGATAAACCAATTGTTGTTATTTATGATAATTTAAATAAAAATATTAATTAACTTTTATTTTTAATATTAGTTTTAATAAGGATAGATTAGTTTATTCACAATTGGAAGAAACAATTTTTTTTTTTTTTTGAGGGGCTGGAAGAAACAACTTAAGTATCCACATTTTTAATATGGTATAAGTATAGAGTAGATAGATTTGGCCCAAAGTGGCATAAAGAAGGTTTAGAAAGAGGGGATTGAGTAGCAACTTCTATTACACGCACAAAAATATTTGAAAAGTGTATACAAAATGATAGGAGAATTTTAGATTTTTTCTCTATATCAACATTTTCTCTTTTCACATTCTAACCAACTATGTTTACATTTATTCTATATTTGTGGGTGTGATAAAAGATTTCTAACCAATTATGTTTACACTTATTACAAATTTGCGGTTGTGATAAAAGATTCAGAATGATTGAATAAACCTTTTAAAAATTTCCAATCTAAAAACTTTTAGAGTTCTTTTCAATAAGAGCAGAGAAGCACTTTTAGAGTGAGCAATGATATACCATGATTTACCAAGACAAAGTAGGCCCAAATTATCACAACCACAACTGATTTCTATGGTGAACGACGGAATAACATTCAATGTACTTTTTCTCAAGTTCCAGCTCCGATAATTAGAGCTTTCATAGTTGCTCAAGTCTCTTTTGATTAAGAGGAGAATTGCAAAATTGGTAAACGTCCCTACACATTTTTCTCAACTAAAAAAGTGGGACATTGACAATTTGGGTGCATTCCGACAAAAAAATTAGCAATTTCAATACAAATGTCACCAGAAAATTCAAAATTAGCGGGACACAGACTGCCACAACATACTAATATTAATTATATAAATACATACATGCATGTAACTGTTTCACACGAGAAAATAAACCTACATGTTAATCGACAAAAAAATAAATAAAAGTAGTGCTTGCCACCATTGGAAAAGCAAAACAGAATAATCAATCATCTACGAATAGTGACTTTGAAAGCCAAGTGATTCCTATCAACCAATTGAAAGGTGCATATATTCTCATTTTGCAGAGAATTATCTTTCACAAATTTAGTCCAACCTTTGGAAAATTGAACTCTGTTAGGTGAATTAGAGGTCAAACCCACAGGCCACGATTTGTTGTTGATCCGAAGTGTAACCATTCCTGACCCGCTTCCATTCTTTCTCATATACACATTCCAAAACTCCGATGGTACAGACTGCGCGCCACAACATCAATCAATGATAATCTTATTTAAGGAACTCACAATGTTTCATACATGAATAACCAGCAATAGTTAGAAATTAAACTAAAATCATAATATGTTTCACAAGGTAATTTTGTTTGTTCTCTTTTGTTTTATGGAGAGGGTGTGTTTGGAAAAACGTGTTTTAAATTTGTCTTTTGTTAATTGCTATCAAAAATCAAATGAGGCGTCAATTTTGGGATGGAGGGGGTACTAGTGAACATATATCTTACCATGCGCTATAAAAAAGTGAAGAAGTGAAGATGCTTACTACATTATACACACACACATATATATATATATGATGGTTCTTAACGTTAGTGGAATTTAATTCACACTAAATCTATGAAATGTTGAACGTGGACATAATGATGTCAGAGAGCGACATATATAATGACATTATCATATATATTAATTGGCTTATTAAACCAACCACCGGGTGGCGTAGAGTATGCAAAATATTAGTTGATTAACTTACCAAAAGCCCTTTAAGTATGTAAGATTTTGACATGACCAAAGAGAAAGAAGGATTTCTGCAGACCGATTTTCTTTGTATCGCACTTTTTAGGCTTGAATTTGTCCTGGAGGCTTCATTCTGCTTCGAATTTTCTGCATAAACTAACACCATTTAAGAAACCAATAAGGAGAAAAAGATGAATAAACAGAGACCTAAGTTAAATTGTTGAGGAACAAATTACCAGGTTCAGATGTTTCATTGCTTGTATTTTCATCAACTATCTTTCTGCACCCATTTATAGCAAATACTTTTACAATAAATATCAAGTTACGAGCGTAACCGAATGTTAGAACATCACCTTCTTCAACTGAATTTTCTTGTACGAATTCTGGCCAACCTTCATGGAAATACCAATGCTCACTAATTTTGCTTATATTAACTTGCCAAGACTGTGCAGATGGCCTACTGAGTGTAACGATTGTGGGCATTTCTCTACCAAAATTCTTGACAAATGCTGGAGGAATTCTCTAAAACAAAGAACAGATTGAACATAAAATAACAAAAAGAATCAACATTTTTGTTTTGTCGTTTAAAAAGTTAAACAACATTAAGATATAACATTTCCAATCAGATAACTTTTTCAATAGAACAATAATCAATTACTAGTCAAACTTCACTTTTATACTTTTAAAGATTAAACTGCAAAATTCGTCCAGTATGGCAATTTTGGTCCTTTTCTTGTTGTCATTGGCGAAATCAGAACACTAACTTCGAAAAAGTCACTCATTGAGGACAATTGTCACCGGAATTTGGGAAATTGGCTGGAATTCCAATTCAATTTGGGAATCTATTCAATTTTTAAAGATTTTTGTTATTCATGTCAGAATCTTTTCCCTCCAAAAATTGGTCACAAGTGGCTGTCCAAGTGGCATATATTCCATGTCACACAAGTTCCATTGTCCACATCAGCAAATTGGGCCTAGAAATGAAAAAACCCCAATTTAAAAGGGTCACGTGCATTGCACGTAAGAAATTCTGGCCAATTTCCCAAATTCCGGTGGCAATTGTCCTCAATGTACAACTTTTTAGAAGTTAGCGTCCTGGGAACCAAAAAGAGACCAAAATTGCCACTCCCCTAAGTTACAGGATGGATTTTGCAGTTTTGCCTACTTTTAAACAACAATGGAAAATCAAGGGCACATAAAAAATAAAAATAAAAAGAAGCAGAAGAAAAGTGGAACTAAAGAGAAATAGGAGTACCATTGTTTGAGAACACAGAGAAGGTATATAAATTTGGAAGAACTCAGGCAACTGATCTTCAGAATAAGGCACTTCTCCATCAGATTTCACCTTTGTTTGCCCTCCCATGTCAACATCATTCATCCTGAAATATTGCATCCAAAACAACGTCACCCTATAATTCAATATATAATTAATAGTACTCATCAGCTTTTAACTAAGTATATCAAGAATACCAATTTTATTACATGTATATAACCATTTGCAGACATTATTTGACTTGTACAATAATCCGATATATCTATAAGTTTTTAGGATTAATCATTATAATGGCCAATAATATATTTAACTAAGACAACACTCTATGACCTATCTTATATTTATCTCATTTTCAATGTAATTAATAATTAACAGCTTGAACTTATTTATAAAGATTGATTCTTAATTAGCTACACGGGCACTGGATACACCCCAATTAGATTTAGCAATCCTCCAATCACATATATATCTTGTTAACTTAATTTGAACTTACTGTCATGAATATGGATGGTAAATTTAGTGTGTACAACAGCCATACAATGCTGAAGAGAAGGTTTAACAGCAACCATCAGACCGAGGACTCAATGTTGAAAGAAATGGAAATTAAGGGGATCAAACGACAGTGTCCCACTTATTTGGTTGCAAAAGGAGGGCGCGTCACGTAGCACTCAAATGCCACTATTTTACTTAAAGGGGACGGAGTCGAATCACGACACGTATTCGTCAATCCACGGACCAGATTTAACATACTCAAGCCAATTTTGTTGGAAGCACGGACCAATCAAAGCGAGGCTAAGCACCTGGCTACTAAAAAAGACGCTGCAGGCATCACTAGATTCTTCAGTTATATGTCAGATATTATTCCAATTCTGTTCTGCATTCTTCTTAAATAGCAAGTGGATCCACATTGTACAATCAATGAATGAAATAGCTCTAAAATGTCCTTCCCTAAATTTCTTCTGTTTCTCATCCCTATCCCATCCAAGTTCGATCGTTTCACTATCATCCAAGATCGTTACACTTGCACAATACAAAGAACAATAAGCAAGACTATGAAGAAGATAAGAGGTGTAAAACATCAACTTTATAAAACCAATAAAAAATTGAAGTCATTTAGGTCACCTTTTTACCCAAAAACAATGAAAAGTAAACCAAACCATAAAAATATAGTATAATCTAGTAAGCAATGAAGAATGTGTTTCAAGTAATATAATTATAGAAAGAATCAAAACCCTTCTGGCTTCTGCTTACCGAAATTGATTAAGGAGAACCAGAGTTAAATTCGCTCAAAGATATAAAAACCCTCGTACAAATATATGAATAACATTGAGACGCAGTCGCAGATTATGTGTATACTCCATACGCATTACAGAGACATACAAACTTGTATATATATCTACAAATTCAATATTCGTATGTGACCGTACTTACAAGTTATCGGAGGTAATCTTCCTAGGACGTCCTCTTCCACGTTTCACCATTGTTGTTTTGCCTTTTTTCCGTTTCTCTTTCACAATTGATTATTGGGGAGAGAGAGAGTAATAAGAGATCCAAGACAGGAAAATATTTTGAGTTTGGACTTTGGAGTCTTTTGGACTGTACAAGAAAATTGGATTCAAAAT
The DNA here is from genome assembly GCA_019426215.1 of Buddleja alternifolia. Taxonomy (NCBI): domain Eukaryota; kingdom Viridiplantae; phylum Streptophyta; class Magnoliopsida; order Lamiales; family Scrophulariaceae; genus Buddleja; species Buddleja alternifolia. Next base: position 39,254,936 of record CM033390.1, on the reverse strand, counting down.
TTCTCTCCCTAAATCTCTCTCTCTCTCTCTCTCTCTAGTAGAGTAATTCTTGTTTTCCTTTATAAACTTCATTAAAATTCAATGCAATTCAAAGCAAGCAGTGGATATGTTTGCATCCACTTTTTTAATTAATAAGATTATTTGTCCAATGGACTTTTTAAAATGGGCATTTCAAATAAGTGTTTTCATAAATGTAAAACGTTTGGCAAAATTACATAACTATTTATAGAAGTGCTGGAGATAAAATTTCAAAAGTCACTAATATGCACTAATTTCAAAAGTCACTAATATGCACTAATTTCAAAAGTCACTAATATGCACTTATTTCAAATGGACTTTTGGAGAAGTGACTTATTCCAAAAGTACATTTAAATTTAATTACCAAACAAGTAAAATTTTCACAAATGGACTTCCACCTCCAAAAATCTATTTAAATTTAATTACCAAACAAGTAAAATTTTCACAAATAGACTTCCACCTCCAAAAGTACATTTAAAAAGTGTTACCAAACGCATCCAGTATATACGGGCAACCACGGGCAATTCTGCGCTGGACCGAGACCATTGGTCTTTGTCCAGATCTCACCATTGGATCTGGGGTAGTTTAGTAAATGGGGATCCAATGGTGAGATCTGGAATGATCTCGATCCAGCATAAAATTTCATGGCAACCATCTCCTCAGCATGTACCTCCGTTACAATTTAAAATTTTGGCAAAGTCTTCCCTCTAGTTATTTTTTGTGAATCCCCTATTATTATATTCTACAATATATAGTTATTTTCATAAAGTATAATTTTTCAAAAAATAAAAAATAAAAAAGGGTAAAGAAAAAAGAAGAAGAGGAAATATGTAATGCCAAATTTAAAATTCTAGGGTGGTAAAAGGTAATTTGTGTCCATGACCTCGCTGTCAAATTAGTCCATGAATTTTTAATTTGTGTTGATATAGTCCATTCGACATCAGTTTCAGGCCAAAATTTTAATGGGATAATTGCATTTACCTCCCTTAAACTATGGATATTTAGTATCCACACCCCCTCATGTTTTGTATTTTGGCATTGACCTCCCCTCCTTCAATTTTTTATTCAATTTATTAATTAAAGACTAGAATACCCTTCTCTTTTAAGCTAAAAAGGTTGAACATCACTAAATAATGTTTTGAGAATGAAAATTATCAAAGTATCATTGAGTGACATATTATTAATAAAAAAAATAGAGCATCAAAAGTAAAATAAAAATCTAGAAATATAACTCTTATAAAACTCCTAAACCTAAAATTAATTAAAAAAATTAAAAGATATGCTCTCGGTTTATCATGAATTTTTTTGGCGATTCAAGAAATTATTTATGAAGTATGTTGATCTTAATATAATTTAACTTTTTTATAAACATAAATATTTTTAATTTTCACAAATTCTTGTATATCTTCCTCAAAAAAAAAAAACTATAAGCATCAAAATAAAAATCTCGTGAATTTTTTTATAATCCAAAATTCTATATGTTAAAGTATTATTTTTTAAATAAAATCCAACAATTTTTACTTGAGAATTGCTAATTTAACAAGTATATTGCATTGAGAAAAATAATATTAAAAAAATATATGTACACCTCTTATACGTCACTACCTTTTGTTCTTAAGCAAATGTAGTAATATATGTAAATAATAAATTAAAATAATTTATAATTATACAAAAATGAAAAATAATGTTGTAAGTCAATAAAATGCAAAGCTAAAAAAATATTACAACAACATCACATTTTTTTTCTTCCTATCTTAATTGAAAAACAAGGAAAAACAAAATTATACTAAATGCAATATAGAAAAAGCAAAACAAAAGCATTAATTTTCTTTTCTACTTAAGATTTTCAAATAAAATTGGCATAATCAAATTAATTATATTTTTTCATAGTCGAACCAAAAGAGAGTTAAAATTAAGATAATTAATTAATATTAGTTTGGATCATCAAAGAATATAAGATTAGATAATTAGGGAAAGTTTTTTCTCTTAATTTAAAAATTATGCATTTTAGAATTATATTTCTAGATACACTTTTTATTTAAGATGCAATTTTTAAGTATTATGTCATTTAATGGTACATTTTTCATTCTCCAACTAATTTTCCAATTATTTAATTTTTTTAGAAGGATATTTTAGTCTTTTATTAGTAAATTTAATGAAAAAGTTGAAGAAGGGAGGTCAATGCCAAGATACCAAACACGAAGCTGTGTGACTGCCAAATATTTATAGGTGAAGGGAGGTTGATGCAATTTTCTCAAATTTTAATTTATTGGTAATTTTACAGAAATGTCATTGCATCTTACCCCATGTGAAATATTGAAAATGAAAACAGGCCCGCGAAAAATGAAAAGGACCCTTCACCTCCCTTTGGAAAAAATGAACCAATTTAGCTCCTCACGCACGCCACTCGCACATTTTGTGAATGGTTAGTGTATTTTTGCCTTAACAAGACCATTATAGCCCTATTTAACAATCATTGGATTTAATTGATAAAGATCAATGGTTGAGATGAAATGTATACTTATTTTTAATCGAATGAATATCACATCATCTTAATAGATATCAATGGTCCAAATTTATCATCTTATATATATATATATATATATATATATTTATAATTAATATATATATATATATATATATAATTGTTATATATTTCTAATTTTTAAATTTATAATTAAATTTATTATATATATACATATATATATATATTTGTTTATATATATAATATATGCTTATTTTATACATGAGTAGGCAGTGGCGGAGGGTGAAAATAGCAAAGGCGGGGGTTAGCTTGGGAGAATAATAGGTAATAGCGTCGGAGAATTGGGGGTTGATTGGAGAGAGCGACATGAAATGATGTTGTTGAAGCAGAGGTTGGCTGGGGAAGGTAGCAGGCGATGGAAGCGTTAATGCAGGGATTGGCTGGGGAGGGTAGTGTTCGGAAACTTTAGAGAAAAACACGCAGTGGAAATGATACAACAAAAATATTCTATATTTCCCAATCAGGATCAATCTGGGTTTAATGCGTATAATGAAAAGAAATATTTCAGCCACTTTATCCATTGTAACGAAGTGGTTGGAGAATTCCTCGTAGCTTTTCAACACCGGTGAAGAAGTCCCCTTCTTAAAATTCTGATCAAAGTAGTGAAAGTGCCACCACCTCTATAGCACCGCGCAAAATCTTGACGAAATTTTTCCTGTTCCTCTTCTGTAGAACACAGCTGGGGGGGGGGGGAGAGAGAGAGAGAGAGAGAGAGAGAGAGAGGAGAAATCTGTTTGGAGGCTTGTGTGTTGTAAGGTGAGTTATGACCTAGATGTTGACTTAAAGTGATATTTAAATCACAAGTCAAAAAACCTGCAAAAAGCCCATATTAGGCGTCCACCTCGACCATGATGCACTCGCCTGTGCGAGTGCACTTAGTTGAACCATGGCTCTTTTAATTTATTTTTTAAGTAATTAATTTATTTAATCCAATTAATAATAATTAATTAAATTACATAATTAATTAATTAATCAATTTTTTCCTCTAAGAAAATAACTAATTAAACAATATTTTAATTAATTAAATTAATAAAATCATCTAATGATTAATTAATTCATTTTTCATAATTAATTTATTCAATAAATTAATTTTGTTATCAAATACCTAAAACATCCATCAACATAGATTCTCTTAATTCCATCTAGATTCCATAAAGCACGACTCTTTGGGTTCGTTTCAAATGGCATTGGTGAGGAAATTAAGGATGTGGGTAACACCTAGCCAGTGACGTGGCCCACATCGAAACCCAAATAAAATGAATAATTGTTTCATTCTTAACATTTCCCATTGTAAATACTGTATGAGTATAAACCCTTTGTTCTATATCCCAGTCAAGTAAGAGTCATGGAGACGTCAAACTCATAGTTTTAACTATATGCTTAAATAATATTAAGTCAAGATCAACGAGCTTCCTCTTGTGTCTAACACAGGTAGCGCTAATGCTTTGGGCGGAGACTTATGATCACACTTAGTAGCTCGTTCACTTACGAGAGAACGAATCCCCTCTTGGCTATTAGTTAAGACTACTACTTTTCCATCAATGTCGCACTTTGAGGTCGGCCCCACCAACGGGTGAATTGGGTCTAACAACTCTAATGACAGGTCTGATGTCACAAGTATATCTTCAACTTGACACCTCAGCTCGAAGGTTCACGCATACCTATCACAACTAATCAATTATGCGATTGACTATCAAATAGTGCAAACCCCTGTGACAGAATTGATGTGAGTCGTGTCCGAGCGTACTGAACTCATCAGTGCACCTAAAATATAACCTCCCACTATCCCATATTGTTCGACTGGCACATCTCGTGTCAAATCCTATATTATACAACTCTTGATGAGTCTCAATGCCCAATTGAGACTCTACGACTTGTAAACTTATTAAGTGTATAAATATTAGACTCTTCTAGTGCCTATTTTCTTATCTCATAAGGAATGGAAAGTCTACTCTTGTATACATTGACTTACAGTTGTATACTACTTATGAATGCATATAAGATTAATGTAAAGACAAATAAAGATGCATTTTATTATTGAATATATAGAGTTCACAACTACATCATAAAAGCCCTCTACTAAACTATCCTCTATGACATTCGAGGACATAAACTCAACAGGTAGTGGTGTCAATGAAACAATAGAAATGGAAAAGTGGATCAAACCCATATCTTTTGTGCCAACACGACTTGAACTGGTTTAAAATAAAAAATCACAACACAAACAGGGCAGGTTGCATGGTACCATCGAATTACTAAAACAGATCATAGGGGATTTACCAACCAATTTACTTGTCAAGTCATTTAGAAACCATCTCGATACCAAAGTGAAATCTGATGAACTCGAACTAATGAAAAATTACTCTGCAAAACCTTCCCTCTTCTTGCTCGCCGTCCTCACCTTCCTGCTCAATTCTTCTTCTCCAGATAAAATCCTCTAGTGCTCCAATTGTTGCATCTTTGAGTGTGTTCACACCTTGATTTTAACCTTAGTTTTATTTTAAAGTGCTCGCTAGAAAATACCTATGTGGAAAAATGTTGGAGTATTTTTGTTTACACTCTAACACAGAGAAGAAAAAAGAGAGGAAAAATTTCTGGACATCATTTTGTCAATGCAAGCATATGAAGGAGGCGCACACCTCTGCTTATTTAATCAAGCTTGGCTTATTTTTCCTCATGTTATTTCTTCAAGCCCAATTAATGATACTTTTTAGACTAATTAATTAAATTTGACACAACTCAATTAATTAGTTAATCCACCCAAAAATAAATTACTTAATTAGTAGTAACCTAATTAAACATCTTAATGGAATTAATTAAACTAATTAATTAACTCTATTTCATTAATTCTACTTAAGAATTAATTTAGTTCAACAATGATATTCCATAAGTTACGTTCATTAAGAAAGTTAAGTGACCCCTTAGGTGTTAGGTATATGCCCTAGATGCCAGTGAGGAATTACATTATGTAGGGCTATTTATGTTATTTTGTACAAACGAATTATTTGAAATAAAAAGGCATTTTACATTTGTTCATATGAATCTTGAATGTCTTCAATAGTATTAAACATATAGTCCAAGTGTAATCTGGAGAAACCTTCTACTCCTTGGGTATGAGGAGAGGGACACTAGAAGTGTTAGATTACATAAAATGAGTTCGCAGGTCAAAGAGTCTTAATTGGGTATGAAGACTAGACTTGTATGATATAAGCTTTGACAAGGGAGTGCAGTCAGTCATTACGCAGTAGTGAGGATCACTATGTAATGGTGGGAGCTCATATCATAGATATATCAATGGAATTGATATATTCGAACATGGCTTGCCGTAATCCTGCGACATGGGTATCTACTCGGTGACTATCAATAGTGGGATTATTGGTTTTGATAATATGCATGAGCCTAAGACCTGAGGAATCACGAACAATGTGCTAGTGACACTGTGCTTGTTACTAGATATAATGCTTTGGTGTATGTGGTGGAATGCGTTCCATGGATTAGGTTTTTGTGCATTGGGATTTTACCTAGGTTGTATTGGGCCGGAGTTTGAGCCCCCAACTTGTATTTTACCTTTCATAGATCTTTCTATAGGATGCATTCATCTATGTAAATACTAGAGTAGAGTTTCTAGACATGAAGTCTTCTTGGAGCTTGGAGGCTCGGTGTTAGACATTAGGTGTAGATCTTTTAGGGCCTAATCCCTTTACCCCTGATTGAGCCATTGGCTTGGCCCAATTTAGTTCAAATCCATCGAATGCATGTGTGGTGGATTGCTAAGCTTTTACCACTTTCATATATTGTATATATTCTCCATGTCTGCGCGTTAAACCGGTTAATGTACAAAGTGAGACTTCACACAAACACGAAAATTCCCCCATGGAATAAATACTGAATTTTAAAAGAGAATTGGATGTCCCGACTCTCCATCAATCATGATGAAAGAAGAGTGTACATCTAATGTATAATGTTTTCCCAGTTAGTGGGGGGTTATGCACTAAGATATGCATTTGGATTTCTTAAGAGCATTAGATGCCACCGGTCAAAAAAAATTTCACCCCATATATCTTTAAAGGGTTGCAAGGTGGGATTAAATTGTTAGATTGTAGGAGTCGATGGGCCTAATTTCAGATTAGATAACAACCTATATTATCGTTAAAGGGTTGCGGTCTCGTGATCTATAAGCCTAACGGAGATTGAATCACCTATTAGACGAGGCTGATGAGGATTGCCACTTTGATGAATCGGTGAGCCATATATCGTTAAAGGGTTGCAACTCACTGGATTTATCAAAGAACTCAATCACTCACTACGAAGCTTATCCAACGAGGTTTCCAATTATTGCAGTGGGAGTGCAATGAATCAAAAAATATAGTGGGAGCCAAGTCAAAATGAAAGTCCCATCTTACTTGGAATTTACAAAATAATAACCTTGTTGAATTTTATTTATTTTCTGTTGTTTAATACTTCTCTCAATAGTTAATAATCCACTCACAATTCTGCTTGAGAAGAATGTCCTCACTGGACCCAATTTTGCCGATTGGCTCCAAAACTTAAATATTGTCCTTAGTTTGGAGTCATTGAACCATGTTCTTGAATCTAACAAGCCCCCTATACCAGCAAATGATACTAATGAGGATGTGCACAATCACTATAATGATTGGATCAAAGATGATGTGCTTGTCAAGGGATTCATGCTCGGCTCGATGAACAATGATTTGTAGCGTTCCCATGAGAACATGGAGGACTCGAGGGCTATATTGCTACATCTTAAAGAGTTATATAGAGAGCATAGTAGGACTGCTCAGTATGACATATCGAGGGAGCTCCTCAGAGCAAGAATGGGTGAAGGAGAGAATGTGTCTGTCCACATTCTCAAGATGATTTCTATGATTGAGAGATTGGAAGCTCTCGACTTCTTTAAGGATTTTCATCTTTAGATTGATCCCATTCCATTTTGGTTAAAAATGGTTATGATTTTCGTTTTTCAAACAATTGTTGCGATATTTATTTTAGAAATAAATGCGTTGGCTCTACATCTTTAATAAATGGTTTGTATTACATTAATGTCCAGAATTAATGCACTGTAAATACTTTAACTAAGAAATGTGGTTTATCAGAGATAAACCAAAGACTTATTTGGCACCTAGAACTGGGTCATGCTGGAGAGCACAAGACTCGCGAGTTTGAGAAAAATGAGCTTATAAACCCATTAAGGTTGGACTCTTTTCCTACTTGTGAATCTTGTCTAGAAGGCAAAATGACTCGATCACCCTTCACAGGGTATTTCGAGCAGGCCAGTGAAGTCCTTAATTTAATACATACCATTGTTTGTGGGCCTTCCAGGGAAACGACCGTGGAGGGTTTTAGTACTTCATCACATTCACCGATCATCATTCTAGGTATGGTCTGGTGTATTTAATGAAGTGCAAGTCTGAATCCATTGAATGGTTCAAGGAATTCAAGGCCTTGGCTGAAAACCAAATAGGAAAACGTATCAAGACTCATTGATCTAATAGAGGTGGTGAATATATGAGTGTCGAGTTTGGAGAGTTCTTAACTGAACATGCCATAATTTTACAGTTGACTCCTCCAACGACTCCACAACTCAATAAGGTAGCTGAATGACAGAATAAAATTCTATTAGACATGGTTCGTTCCATGCGTAGTTACACGAATCTACCCATATCACTGTGGGGTCATGCATTGCTTATAGAAGCTAACTACTTGAACATAGTTCCCTTTAAGTCTATTCCCAGGACTCCTTATGAGATATGGAGTGGAAAGACACCTAGTCTTAAACACATAAGGATATGGGGTTGTCCAACTCATGTGAAAAAGACAAAGGTAGAGAAACTCGAGACTAGGTCGTTAAGGGGTTGATTCATATGTTTCCCAGAGGATTCAATGGGATACCTCTTTTACCTGCACGATGATCAGAGGAACATTGTTGCCTTACAAGCATACTTTCTCGAAGAGGGGTTCACTCGAGAAGGGGGTGCAGGTAGAAAGATTGTTCTGGAAGAACAAAAAAATGAAACACCGTCTGAGAACATTGTTCAAGAGAGTCAAACTGAACCTAACCATACGCAACCACCATCACGTAGGTCAAGTAGAGTATCTCAATCACCTGAGAGATAAGGTTATCTATTATAAGGAGAGCATGATCTTCATGCTGTAGCAGAGGGAAATCATGGAGATTACCCCTTTATGTAGACTTTGATAAGTGGCTTGAGGTTATGAAAATGGAGATGGATTCGCTGTATTCGAACCAAGTTTGGACTTTTACAGATCCTCCCAAAGGGGTTAGACCAACAAGTTGTAATTGGATATATAAGAGAAAGATTGGTCCGAATGGCAAGGTGGATACTTATAAGGCCATGCTTGTAGCAAAAGAGTATAGTCAAAAGGAGGGAATTGACTATGAGAAAACCTTTTCGCCTATAGTCATGATCAAACCCACCAGGATTTTGTTTACGATAGCCATATAGTTGGATTATGAGATCTGCCAGATGGATGTGAAGACCGCATTCCTAAATGGATACCTCGAAGAGGATATCTATATGGAGCAACCCAAAGGTTTCATATCCAAAGAGGATGCTCATAAGGTATGTAAATTGAATAGGTCCATCTATGGACTAAAACAAGCCTCTCAAAGCTAGAATTTTCATTTTGATGATGAATTTAGGAACTATGGCTTCATCAAGAACGTCGATGAACCATGCGGATACAAGAAATTCAGTAGGAGCAAAATATCATTTTTGGTCCTATATGTGGATGATATCCTTTTTATAGGAAATAATATAGGGCTGTTGATTTCGATCAAGACATGGCTTTCAAGCACATTCTCCATGAAAGACTTGGAAGAAATCACCTACATCCTTGGGGTTCGCATCTACAGGGATAGAGTGAATAAGATGATGGGGCTTTCTTAAGCCCTCTATTTAGAGAAGGTTCTGAAAAGGTTCGGAATGGAGAACTCTAAAAGAGGACTTTTACCCATGAGACAAAGAATTCATCTTTCCAAATCCAAGAGTCCTCATAGTGAGGCGGATCGAAAAGAGATGAGTGTCGTACCCTATGCATCAGTAGTTGGGAGTCTCATGTATGTCATGTTATGCACGAGACCGGACATATCCTACGTCGTGAGTGTCGCCAGTAGGTTTCAAGCTAACTCTAATAAAAAGCATCGGGATGCGGTAAAATGTATTCTGAAATATTTGAGAAGGACAAAGGATTTGTTGCTCATTTATGGACATGGAGAATTGAAAGTGGAAGGATACACGGACTCTGATTTCCAGATGGATGTCAATGACCAAAAGTCCACATCCGGGTTCATATTCACTCTTAATGGAGGGGCTGTGTCTTGGAAAAGTTCCAAGCAAAGCACAACTGAGGACTCCACCACGGAGGCTAAATATGTGGCTGCCTCGGATGCTGCAAAGGTAGCTGTTTGGATCAACAAGTTTGTGGCTGAACTTTAAGCGATCCCTAGCGTGGAGCTCCCATTGCCACTATTCTCTGATAGCAATAGAGCCATCGCACAGGCTAAGGAACCAAGGTCTCAGAATAAATCCAAACACATTGAGAGAAGATATCACATCCCTTAGGGAGATCATTGGAAAAGGCGATATTTCCGTGCAGAGAATAGATTCAATGAATAATATAGCTGACCCTCTGACCAAGCTATTGTAATAGTCGGTGCTGGAACATCATCTTGAGAAAATGGTTATTAGATACCACAACGATTGTCATTGCGTGCAAGTGGGAGATTGTTAGGTATATGCTCAAGATGCCAATGAGGAATTAGATTGTATAGGGCTATTTATGCTATTTTGTACAAATTAATTATTTGGAATAAAAGTCATTTTACATTTGTTCATATGAATCTTGAATGGCATCAATAGTCTTGAACATATAGTTTAAGTTGAATCTGGAGAACCCTTCTACTCCTTGGGTATGAAGAAAGGGACACTAGTAGGGTTAGATTACATAAAATGAGTTCGCAGGTCAAAGAGTCATAATTGGGCATTAAGACTGGACTTGTATGTTATGAGCTTTGACAAGGGAATGTCAATCGATCACTACGCAGTAGTGAGGATCACTATGTAATGGTGGGAGCTCATAACATATATATATAAATGGAATTGATATATTCAAACAAGGCTCGCCGTAATCCTACCACATGGGTATTTATTCGGTGACTGTTAATGGTAAGAATACTGGTCATGATAGTATACGTGAGCCTTATACCTGAGGAATCACGAGCAATGTGCTTGTGACAATGTGCTTGTTACTAGAGTAGCTAGTTCCAAATTCACTTGTTGGTGGGGTCAACCTCGAAGTGCAGTATCAGTAGGCCAGTAGCAGTTGTTTGGTGATTACCAAGATGGAATTTACTGGCTCGAGTAGTAAACGAGTTCATGTCCTATGAGACTATGAGTATATGAAATGACAAGTCTTTAGCCAAGCATATAAACTATCTTGTGTGCAACACAGAGGGTAGTTTGGTAATTTCATAGTACTATGGTTAAACGTCAAGTCCTGTGAGTTTGACACTTTCCGTGACTCTCCCTCGATTGGATATAATAGTGAAGGGCTTATATTCATATGATATTCATGACTGGAAAGGTTCGTAATGATCTTATCATTTCGTTCTCAATTTGGTTTCAATGTGGGTCGACTAGATAGACTAGGTGACATCCGCATCATTGGTTTCCTCACATTGCCAATTGAGACGAACCTAGAGAGTCGTACTTTCAAAGATAAAAGAAGGATGTTTTCTAAAAAGATGTTTTGGTAATTTGTTATTTGATAAATTACAACATCTAAAGAGTTAATTTATTAATTGGAATTAATTTCATTTAATTAATTGGATCGATTAAATAAATTAATAAAATAATTAATTAGATTTAATTATTTGATTGCCTAATTGGCGAATAATTAATTAGATTAATTATTTGATTGTTTGATGGATTATTTAGTTGGGCTAAATAATTAATAAAACATTAGACTAAGTTGAAAGTTAACTTAGTCCAATAATAGGCCCATAGGCGTGTGGCACTAAAGATGGGCTTGGGATTTTATAAAATCCCTAAGCTCATCTTAGACAATAACTCTTAGAGAATCATACAGAACATACGTGAAATACTCTCTCCCTCTCACATTCTCTAGCCGCCATCTTCAAGGAAGACAGAGGAGGAAATTTTTCTATCTTTCGTCTGTGTGATATCTAGAGGCAAGAGCTTAGAGTTGTTGCTACAAAAGAGCGAAAGGTTCCCACCAAAGAAGAACGGTAAATTGTTTTCGTGTTCTTCTCTTTTGTTTTCCATCAAAACTCATAAATTCTCGGAGTGGTCCATGGATTGGGATTTGTCATGTTTTATTTTCCGCTGTGCATGGTGCGATGAATCCCAACATGAGGTTCACAAGTAAGATAGTTGTAATGACGTAAATAATTATTGGGTAAATGTTGGTCCGAAGTGGCATACGAAAGGGTTTATTGAGTAGACCCTAAAGTTTTCTTCAACTTCAAAAATTCGTATTCAAAAGTATTGTGGACAGTTAAGAATGTAGGCGCTTAGCTGAGCGTCTACTAGAAGACAGATTTTAATAAAGTTAACTTAGATTCAAGATTTGAATACTATATCCAAATGAGGCTAAGCGTTCAGTTCTTTTATCAGCGTTAGCACAGCGGAGTAGTTTTAAGTCTTCTTTTGAAAAGGTTTAGCGTCACAACGTTTTGCTTAGTTGCTTTCAACTTTAAACAATTTTATCAATGTGTTTACTTAACCGTTTATGCAATGATATAATAATAAAGAAATCAATTGTAAAGTAAAGAACACAAAGTTTGAAAGATTCGTTAAGTGGTGTAATCCCAACAATACTACAAAAATACTCTATTACAGCGTATCTATGACAGCGGTTTTGCAAAACCGCTGTGATAGGGCTATTCGGTTTGGACCTATGACAGTGGTTCTCCCCGAACCGCTGTCATAGTGCCGAGATATGACAGCGGTCGCCACGAATCGCTGTCATAAATTTTTCAGAAAAAAAAATAAAAAAAAATCCTGTGGCAGCGTTTTGCACAACCGCTGTCATAGGGCTGGGCTATAACAGCGGTTCTGGGAGAACCGCTGTCATAGTGCTGGGATATGACAGCGGTTCGCCCCGAACCGCTATCATAGGCTGTCTGGTTTTTACTAGATCAGACAGCCGCTCCCCTTATTCTCTCACTCTCAAATTTCGGTTTTGCCTCTCTCTCACTACTCTCGGCCTCTCTCTCTCTCGATCCCCCCCAAAGGCGCGGCACCGCCGCTGCCACCACGACCACGACCGTAAGCCTGCCTCTTCTCTTTCTCTCACTATATATATATATATATATGTATATTTGTATATGTGTGGGTGTATGTATATTTGTGTATATGTGGTTGTATGTATATTTGTGTATATATTGATGGGTGTCTGTATATTTGTGGATGGGTGTATGTATATTTGTGTATATGTTAATGGGTGTATTTGTGTACGTGTGGGTGTGTGTATATTTGTGTATATGTGGTTGTATGTATATTTGTGTATGTATATATGTGGATGGGTGTATGTATATTTGTGTATATTTTGATGGGTGTATGTATATTTGTGTATATGTTGATGGGTGTATGTATATTTGTGTATGTATATATGTGGATGGGTGTATGTATATTTGTGTATATGTTAATGGGTGTATTTGTGTATGTGTGGGTGTGTGTATATTTGTGTATATGTGGTTGTATGTATATATGTGGATGGGTGTATGTATATTTGTGTATGTGTTAATGGGTGTATGTATATTTGTGTATGTATATATGTGGATGGGTGTATGTATATTTGTGTATGTGTTAATGGGTGTATGTATATCTGTGTATATTTTGATGGGTGTATGTATATTTGTGTATGTATATATGTGGATGGGTGTATGTATATTTGTGTATATGTTAATGGGTGTATTTGTGTATGTGTGGGTGTGTGTATATTTGTGTATATGTGGGTGTATGTATATTTGTGTATGTATATATGTGGATGAGTGTATGTATATTTGTGTATATGTTGATGGGTGTATGTATATTTGTGTATGTGTGGGTGTACGTATATTTATGTATTTATGAAAATATTTCTCGGTTGAAATTTTGCGGTCGGAATGACACGAAATTCACACGGTCATAGAGAAACGGTATTCTGAACAAAACGCATGACTTAGTCATGCGTTCTCATGATTTTAGCCATCTTAGATCGTTTAAGGCCTCAAATTTGCGTTTTATTATGAAAATAGGGTATTTTTGTAATAAAATGCATATTTGAGGTCTTAAACGATCTTAAATGGCTAAAATCACGAGAGCACAAGACAAGTCTTGTGTTTTGTTCAGAATGCCATTTTACTATGACCGTGCGAAGTTCGTGTCATTCAGACATGGTAACATTATAATCGAGAAAATAAAATTAAAAATAAACGACCCTATGACAGCGGTTCAGCCGGAACCGCTGCCGCTGTCATAGGTCAAAACCATATAACAGAGGTACCTATGACATCGGTTAAAAACCGCTGTCATAGGCCCAAAAAAACCATTGTTATAAGTGATTTCTGTAGTAGTGCAACTACGTCCTTCTTCTCCTTTTTCACTGGGAGGAAATCCACTAAAATGTTTCTCGAAGAATCACATAGAAATTTCTACAAAATAGAGGATGGGATGGATTTGAATGACTTGAGCTCCATGGTCATACAAATTTCTGCTCCAAGACACTTCGATTCGCTTGCTTCTTTCACCCAAAAATAATACAAGTATTCAACTTCAACTTCACACAGATCGCGAAGTTGAACAAGGGTTTTGTCTAACGGGTTTGTTTGATTTTTGGAAGTTCAAAAAACTTGAAATATCTCAATAGTAGTATATGATTATTCTGAAAAAGATGTTTGAGATATTGGTTGACTGTCTCAAGGATTGATGAAAAGAGAAAAGAAAAAAGAATGTTTGATTTGAATATTCGAGCTTTTCTGAAAGTTTAAGGATTGAGACTTCAATACAACAGAGATTCGGCTTGCAAGCTTGTTGTTGTATATTTTAGCTTGTTACTGAAATCCTATTTATAAACTTTCTTGGGTAAAGTGTATGTTTGGACACATGGCTTGGCGCATGTCCATCACTTTCGCTAGCGAACGACTTTACATCCTTTATCCCTGAAATTCTGCTGCAAAAAGTTGGTGTCCCAGACTCTGTAAAGTTGACAGTCCAATGAGAAGGCTTCTCCATACGTCCTGGAGTGCTTATCACATTTAATGCTCTTATCAGCATTTAATGCATTTGAAATAAATGCCCATTGGACATTAATGCTCTGAGAATATTTGCATTTAACTTCTTCTGGACTTCAGAATAAATTAAGGTGAAATCTTGTCTCGATAGACGCTCATTCAATCTTGAATGATGTTTAGCTGAATCTTCATATATCAACACCTGAAGAAGCTTGACGCTCAGACGCTTGCTAGAGATCTTCATCTTCATTCAAAATTCGGACACTCGTACTTCAAACTTAATTACTGAAAAACTCACTTAGAGTAGTATCAGACGCTTAATCTAAGAATACTTAGCCTAACAATCTAGAATAAAAACAAATAAAGTCTTATACAAATCTAACGCTCAAAGCCTATACATATTTTCTAATCAAATCAAACTTACATATTTTGGGGTCTAACAGAAATCCGAATTGTCTTCATCAAAACATCTAACAAGAAATTTCCTAACAGTAAATTACACATAGACCCCCTAACTTCTTGTGTAATTACCAAAATCTCCCCTCATATATTGGATATTACCAATGTACCTATCATGTTAAAGCATTTCTTATAACTACACTCCCTATGTATTTACAAATTCTTATAATTTTCGCCCTATAAACCTTACAAATAGACCCATTGATGGGGTGTGTTGATAATTTCCAATAAGTGAGGGGAGTTTTTGGTAATTATATAATAAGTCCCCGTCTTTATGTAATTTCCCCTTATTTATTATATAAATAATTAGTTAGGTTCTTGAATTAATCACGAAGCTTAATTCAAGACTCCCACTGATCGTGAATCAATTCTAGTAACGTTGTCAACTTGTCATGAAAATCTAAATACTAGTGATTATGAGATAGGCCTATCCAGATTACGATTCTCACATGACCAGAATCCTTTTATCAATTTCCTGATCTATGTCTATAGTTTGAGTACAATATAAACTTCATTAAATTAGTACTATGACTGTGTTGTGACCATAGTGATCCTTATCATGTAAGCTGGGATCACCAACCCCTCTTAATCACACTGATACTTTAGTCAGAGGTGTTCACTGGTCATCTACGTTTAACAACAACATAGGAAAAATCCCAATTTTCCACCATATATTGAGTTTTTTAATGGAAAGTGGATGGAATGAGTTTTTTTAACTGAAAAATATTATCATGGGTTATTTGGATATAAAAGCTTATTTTAAGGGGGTTTCAATAATTCCTCCACCCCTCACTCTTTTGTTTCCTTGGTTAAGTGATGCACATCATACCTTTTATTCCAAAATAGTGTTCCATATTGTGTTCTATAATACATTTGTGGACGAATTCCCTGTTGTTGTCATTTGTTTTGTTATACAACCAAACTGTTCTCAGTCTTATCTCATCTCGTGACCCTCATAGAGCCTAGGGATAAATCAAAGCACTGCGGGGTGCTCAGTCTAACACCTCCAAGTGGGGGACCCTTTGTGCATACACTTATCCCCAATCAATATCCACGGAACATGGTACTCTCCAAACGAGTATGTCTCACAAGTATCACTTGATGAGACTATGATGTTTTTTATTCATGTCTCTCTGGCTTGAATTTATTCAGGATCCTAAAGAATGTTACACAATCTCCACCTCATGTGCACGATGTTCCCATAGCCAATCAATGCCAATCAGGACTCTATGAACTACTTTAAAAGATATAATGATAGACATAAGAAATCCCATTTTTTTTATATAAGAAATAACACTGTCTAAGCATTCGTACAAGTTTGGCAGTATCACTAAATGGATAGTCAAGCAACTAAAATGAACACATAAGAGATGGCCGCGACAGATGATTGTAATAGCGATAGCGGCGGCGGTGACTTAGGCGGAAGATGGAGGATGGAGGGGATGAGATTAGATGGATGGTGGAGGTGAGGAAAAAGTGAATTAAGGTTAGGGTTTTGAGAAGATGTTGAATTGGGTAAGAAGATGGATGAAAAAATAAAAGGGATAGTTACACTCACACCCCCTCAATGATGGAGTAATTACACAAACCTCCCCTCACTAATTGATAATTACAAATTTGTAAGGTTTACAGGGGTTGCAATTGTAAGAATTGTTATACACACAGAGGGTGCAATTGTAATAAATCTTTAACATGAGGGGGTGTGTTTGTCATTATCAATTAGTAATGGGAGGTTTGTGTAATTACCCCATCATTGAGGGGGTGTGAATGTAATTATCCCAAAATAAAAATAAGAAAGATTAAATGTAAATAATTAAAAAAACTTAAAAGAAAGTAAAAAGTTATAGCGTAAATACATTTAGAAAGTAAGGATATTTTGGTCTTT
Organism: Buddleja alternifolia; assembly: GCA_019426215.1. Taxonomy (NCBI): domain Eukaryota; kingdom Viridiplantae; phylum Streptophyta; class Magnoliopsida; order Lamiales; family Scrophulariaceae; genus Buddleja; species Buddleja alternifolia. The sequence goes on along the minus strand of CM033390.1, from coordinate 39,237,752 downwards.
GTATAAACAAAAGTCAGTGTGGGGAATCGACAGAGCGAAAACGCAATAAAAGAAAAACATGTAAAAATTGATTCATTCAAGGATGCAACCCGGGTTTATCATTTTTAATTTTTTTTTCTACAAAGAAGTAGCAAGAACTACAACCTTTGTAGCGTGATTGATTTGCTCCTTGATAAACTCGTATTTTACACCTTTTTAAGCGCCTTTTTTCTTGTATTTTGATGAGTTCTTGAGTGTATTTATGCCACATATGCTTTGATTTTGTGATTGGTTGTGTTTTTATAGGTTATTTGAGAGTTGGAGAAAAAATGATTGAAAAGGTCAAAGAATCTCTCAAATTACACCTTTAGCCACGGCTATGAAGACCCTTAGCCATGGTGATCATGAAGGAACCTTTGTGCTTTGAAGATATGAAGTTACCAAGGCTAAAATAGGCAAAAAAACGTGAACAGCAGATTTTAGCCGTGGCTACCGTCTTTTTAGCCGCGGCTAAGGGCCGATTTCAGCATCTATAAATACGCGCTATTAGGTCAAAATTCGGGACTTTTGCCCACTTTTGAGGGTTTTGACACTTTGAAACACACCAAGAGGGTTTAGAGAAGCCTGAGGAAAAAGAAGAACGCAAGGATACTCCATCTTTGTCTATGAAGACGGAGAATTCAAGCAAGATCTATCAAGAAACGTTATTAGGGAGTTTTAATTTCATGCTTTTAGATTTGTTTTTATTGAACATGTCTTTCAAGATGAATTATCTCTTTACTTTTATGATTATGACTTAATTTCCCTTTGATTGAGGCCATGTGAAATCCAATTACTATGTTTGATTTATGAGTATTATTTTTCAGATTAAATTTGTTTTGGGTTATGTGTTTAATATTTGTTCTTAATGCTTATGATTGCTTAGCTACCAATCGTATGAATTTGTGCTTAGTTTTGAGACCGAGAGGAGATAAACTAGGGATGCATCTAGGTATTAAACACCACAACGTAAAATTGACTAGAGATAGATTCGATTTCCTTGTGTGTGCTTTTCGTGAAAACGGGAAATTCCATGAATCTGTGTAATGCGTTTTCATTAATTTGAATTTCATATAGAGATATAGAAATCGTTAATGAAAATAGAATTGCTATACCAAGAGATTGGATAGTGAGTAATTTAGGGAATTTCGCCTTAACCTAATCAATCTAATAATCCGGTAAGATAGAATCATAGTCAAATTGAATAATTGGTTGAATCATGTGCCTTAATCACTTTTCTCATTGATTTAATTCAAAGTTGATTTCTCTCATTAGTTGGTAATTGTTATTTAGTATTTTAATTCATAATTCATATCTTTATCTCTTGATTTAACTTAGAATTAGATAACACAGTAATTTCAGTACTTAAATACAATTGTCTCTAGGGTACGATAATCCGGACTTACATCCACTATATTACTTGCACGACCTAGTACACTTGCTAGGATTATGTGTGTCACTCCTCAACTATGTTAATTCTGGAGCAACAAACTCCCAGTCTCCTACCTTTAGATTGTCACGACGGAGTGATGGTGGAAATCTTCCTCTTTTCTCTTCCATAGTGGCTGCGAGAGAGAGAGAGAGAGAGAGAGAGAGAGAGAGAGAGATGGGGGGGGGGTAATTCTTTCTCTGCTTTTACATTCTGGAGACTAAAATTTTTAAGCTATAAAGCGTTGACACTCTGAAAATTATCCCCGTGCGGTGTCGGGCGGGTGTCGGACGCGTCGGACATGACACACCTCCTTCACGTGTAAAAAAGCAATTCGGACATCATGTTGAACACGACCAAATGCGTGTCCGACACGGTAATGACACGGTTGACATTTTTTCTAAGAAATTAAAAAGTGTAGGGTTCCAATTATAAATAGAAAAACTTCAAAAATCTTAATTTTAATTCTTGAGCATTTGATACTTTGACTATATTTGTAATTGTTTTGTAATATGTGGCTATTTATATTTTTGTTTACATTGGTTATTGACTTATTGTTGATAAGTAAAATTTTTCAAACATATAGAGATTTACAAAGAAGCAAGAAAAATATAAATTTAACAATAAACAAGTAAACAATATTTTCATAGTTTATTTTTCTAACAAATTATATTGAAATTGAAACCAATATCTAATTTATATTATATATATATATATATTTGACATTCGTGTTGGAGCCGTGTTGTGTCCTAATTTTTTGGAAAGTGCCGTGCCCTGTGTTCGTGTCGTGTCGTGTCATGTCTGTGTCGCTGTGTCGCTGTGTCAGTGTCCATACATTATAGGTTTTAAGTGATTAGGTGAAGAGTTGTAGGACGATTTATTAAATAAATCCTCCTTTCCAAGTCACCAATCACACGCCAACTATGGCGTAGGGGACGCCCACTATGGGCTACGTTGAATAGTCAATTTAGTTCAATTAATTTAATTAAAATATACATTAAATTATAATATATTCATTAATTAATCATTCCTAGTTGACCATGTCAACAATTAATTTAATCTCTTATACTTAAATAAATTAAACAACTAATTAAATTAATACTTCTAATTAATTAATTTGTACACGTGAAAGTGCAAATTACCGATTTGCTCTCCAAGCATAAAACATTGGTTTCCATGTCAATCCTTTAAAGTGCGACTCTCTAGATTCATCTCAATTAGCAATGAGAGAATACCAAAGGATGTGGATGACACCTAGCTAGCCCTGTGGTCTTAGATCGTCATCCAATCAAGTACGTAATGACTACGCCATCACAAACCTCTCGATTATGAATTCCATATAAGTATATACCCTTCAGTGACGTATCTTGATTGAGTAAAAGTCAAGTAATATGTCAAACTCATTTAACTCGATGGTATGATACGAATCATGATAACATGAAATGACTGAACTACCCTCCGTGTCCCATACGAGTTAGCTCACTTACTTTGTCGAAAGACTTTCCGTTTCAGTTACCTATAATCGCATAGGATATCTTTTCATTTACTACCAAGACAGTGAATCCCTTCTTGGCAATCACCTCACAAATGCTACTTACTTATTGGGATCGCACTTCGAGGTTGGCCCACCAAAGGGTGAATTTGACCTATCTACTCTAGTAAATGATCCAATGTCATAAGCACATCATAACCATGAATTCTCAGGTCAAAGGCTCACACATACTATCATAACTAATAATTCAATTATTGACAGTCACTGAGTAAAACCCATGTGATCAGATTATTACAAGTTGTGTTCGAATACGTTAATCTCATCAATGTATCTATGAAACAAGAACCCTAAACATTAAACCCCCACTATCTCAGAGCGTTCAACTTACACTCCTTGTTCTAGCGTATGCCATACAAGTCTATTCAAATCTTAATGGCCAATCAAAACTCTCTGACCTGCGAACTATATTGAGTGTCCAAGTACCAATTCCTTCCACTGCCTTTCTCTTTATCCCATAAGGATTAGAATACTTGCCTTGAGACACATGGACTAATTATTTGTTCATTACTTGTAGATGTCATAAAGATTTATTTGAATAAAACAAATTCCTTTATATAAAAAGTAAATTGTTCGCATAATACAATTCAGTACCCTATTACAATCTAACTCCTTGTTGGCATTGAGTGCACAATCTTAACAATAGGTACGTACAAAGAGAATTGACTTTGTATGGTTAGGTATTTTGAGGATATTTTCATTTTTTGAATCACCATAAAATGAAAATATACTCTCCAAGATAAATTTTATAGAAAATACTCAAATTTTAAATCCTACTACACATTCCCCTATATAACTACTCATTATTTCATCATTTCAATCACTTCATTTTCTCTCTTCATTAATTACATAATTCAACTATCCAACACATTCTCTTTCTTACTTTATCATAAATAAAATATTATTCTAATTTTTTTTCCTATCATCATTACATATATAACTAATTCAATCAATTTTATATCACATCTACACAATTTCCAAACATTTCTCAAAAACACATCCAAACAAACAAAAAAAATTAATATTTTCACACGAATTTCTATAATACACATTTTTCAATAAAAACTCAAAATTTATTTTCGAAAACACAACCATACATAGCCAATGTGTTTTAATTTTTCTTTCTCAAAGGGTCAATTGGCCCTTTATTTTCCATGAGGCTTCTTTGCATTTCCTCAGTAAATTGCAATTACCCCATACAAATCTTAGGCCTATGATTACTACGACGATTGAATACTACGGGTGTGAAAATAATATGATGTGTAGTTACTACACAAAAATAAAATATTATTGACAAAATGTCAAGTGACAACGTCAAAGTTGTCACTAATTAATAAGTTTTAGTGACAGGAATGTTTGTTTTGTCACAAGAATATGTTTTACATGTTTAATAGTAATAAGATTTTGTATAAAAGTTGTCACTCTTGATAATTATTAACTAAAAAAAAATTGGTGTCACTATTGACAATTAGTGACAAACTTTTAATGAAAACTTAGTGATAACAATTGTAGCTGTCACTCTATTTGTGTTGTCATTAATTGTCAATAGTGACAACTTTAAAGAAACTCTTATCACTAAAAATCCTTATTGTGACGAATCAAAAATTGCCACTTATAATATATATCTAATGACAATTTTAACATTGTTACTTTAAATTTTGTCACTAATATTATTTTTTATTGTAGTAGGTGTATTTGTTGATATTTTTAAAATATGGTTGAAATTTGTAAAATATGTCAAATCAATAATGATTACTTGATATATGATAGGTTAAATGGTTGTAAAGTGTGAAAGAGAAAAGTATTAGTTAGAGTAAATGATTGTTGATTGATGATTGACTAAAGTGATGAATATAGTGACTAATAGGTAGTTATATAAGAGAACGGGACAAGTGGAGTTGAAAAAATTATGTGTGGTTGAAAATGGTTTGTAATGTCAATTTATAAAATTTGTGATTCAAAATACTGAAAATATAGGATTTGAAGACATGAACAAACAAGACCTAAGCTATTACAAAAATTCTCCTCCACGAGGTTTTGTAAACCAAATGCGGCTTCCTCCTAGATGATTTCATCTTTAGGCAAAAGATGGGCCATTCTTGGTAGCTCATCCGCACACTTGCTATTTTATCTTCTCGTCTGTTGCAAAATGCTCGTCCATGGAGCTGCGAGAAGTCTTCTACAATTCCTCCATGGGGATGAATCCGAACATTTCTACAGTTTTCAATAATTCGCAAAAACTAGAGAGTGCATGAATTTCTCAAAATATTTCTTGAGATATGGTTGCCGACATTCAAGAGTTTTGACTATTATCAATGCGGACCGAAGAGAAGTATGCAAGATTTGACACAAATAATCCAGTGTTATCGAGAGTACACGAAAATGAAGAAGTGAGCCACCGACATAATCATGTAAGTCATAGCTTATAAGCACCAAAGGGAATTGAGATTTTCATGATAGGTAATTACCGACATCCAATTTGATAGAAATGAAATGCATAAGATTAGGAGTAGGTAGAGAAGAAACATGTGACACCGTGTGATTTGATTTCGGGGACAGGGCGGGGGAAAGATGAGAAGAAAAAAATGCGGAATTTGACATGGTGGAGTGAAAGAGGGATAACTTGTTCAAGAGAAGAGGGAGCCACTAGCGACACACCATGATGTCAATGGTAGCAACAAAAGGTGGGTTCAAATTAGGGTTCGAGGTGGTTAGCTGCTGCTTATGAGGGGTGACGGCAATTGAGTGTAGTGGAGCATTAATGTTAGGGTTTGGGATGTAGTTTCCAGACGTGGAAGTAGGATTCGTATTTCATGTATACGTAAATAAGGAAGATAGATTTCTAAGACTTTTAAGAGAGGGAAAGAGAGTGGCAGTGACTGGTGCCACAATGGGGAAGAGGGAGGCGACGATCAGGGGCGGATCTACCCTTACGTAGGGGGGGGGGGGGGTAGTACCCCCACTGAAAAAAACACAGATAATATATATATATATATATATATATCAAACTATAAAAGCCTCGTGCTATACAGTATTGGGCCAAACCTATACTCAATAATACATAACAATACACTAATACCAAACATCATCAGGATTTCGAGATCATGAAGGCCAAAACTTCTCAAGTGACGCTAGTCATATTTCCAAATTCGAATCAAACAGATAGGTAATACAGAACTGCCCTATCTAAAACTAAATTTGAGCTGACCTATTTTAAAACTGCCCTACTTCAACTATTGTTTTTTACTATTTGTATGTTTGCCACTAGTCTATTTTAGATTAAACTCAAAGATCAGCGCGGCGTGTTATTTGCATCCACTTCTCCTAAAGTATTGTACTTTGTCCTCCCCTCATGTATTAAATTTTGGCATCCACCACCTCTATGTGTAAAAAAAATATATAATACCTATTTTACCCTAAATTTTTATTTCTTTTCTATTTTTTACTTTTTCATTTCATGCCTTTCTTCTTATTATTAAATAGAAAAAAGAAACAAATAGAAATTAAGCCTGGGAAATTTTTTATTTAAAAATAATTCTAATGAATAATATTTTTTTAAATAAAACTAGTTATAAAAATAATATTCTAAGCTTATTTTAAATAAACTTTTAAATATTTGTCTTTTCAGTTAACTTTTTGTGATTCTCGAACTATACTTTTAATATTCAAACAAATATTTAACGAATTAATAATGCTTTATTTTGTATTTTTCTAAACAATAAAAAGTTTATACCTTTATAGGCTTGTATTATTGACTATTACAAATAAATCAAAAATAAAAAAATTTAAAGAATAATTTTACTTTAATTTTTTTGCTCACAGAGCCATAGATGACTCTGGAGTAGATGGTGTCATTAGAAAATAAAGAGGTTCTACATATCATTTTGATAACTTTGGTATCTCATTATTTATGTCCACTGTTCTATTAGATGTTTTAAATCATAATTTTTTCACGAGTGAATATTTAAATTTTGTTTATATTTATTATGTTTCTTATTAGTCTTCTTCTACTTAGGACACAAAAGAAAAATAAAAAGAGACAAAATTGGCTAAATAGAATGGAGGTTTGAAATTAAAAGGAAATTATTCTTTAAATTTTTCATTTATAAGCAATAATATAAATATATAAAGAGATCATTTTTGTATCATTATAAAAGAATACTACTAATTTATTAGAACTCGTTTGGAATATTAAAAATATAATTCAAGAACCACATACGATAATTGAGAAATCAAATATTTTGCTTATTAAAATAAACTTAATATATAATTTGTTATACCTATTTCTTAATTAAAATATTTAATCATTTGGATTATTTGTAAATAAAAAATTTCATGAGCTTAAATTGTATTTCTTTCTTTTTCGATCCATTTAACAAGAAAAGCAAAAAAAAAAAAAAAGTGAAAAGAAAAGTAATGAATAGACAAAAACAAAGAAAAATTAAGGGTAAATTGGACCTTTTAAATAAATAGTACAACTTTTAATATTATTAATATTAATAATACATAAATAAATACATTTCAATATTTAGTAGAAATGCCTTTGGGGAAGGCGTGACTAGGGATGTAAGTTGAGCTGAGCCGGCTCGCGAGCCTGGCGAGCCGGCTCGACTCGAGCTCAACTCGAGCTCGAGCTTCACGAGCCCGAGCTCGAGCTCGAGCCCGAGCTTCACGAGCCCGAGCTCGAGCTCGAGCCTGTTTGTCTCTGCAAAAAGCTCGCGAGCCCGGCTCGCGAGCTTCTTCATAATTTTTATATATATTTATTTTTATATTTAAAATATTTTTATATTATAAATATTATTTATATATATTAAATATTAAATATATAAATATTAATTATATATATTAAATATTAAATATATAAATATTAAATATTAATTATACATATTAAATATATAAATATTAAATATTAAATATTAAAAATTTAGGCTCAAGCTCGCGAGCCTGGCTCAGGCTCGCGAGCTTGGGCTCGGCTCGAGCTCGTGAGCTCGGCTCGCGAGCTCGCTCGAGCTCGAGCTCGAGCTCCCTTGAGTTGAGCTCGACGAGCTCGAGCTCGAGCTCGAGCTCGCAGGCTCAGGTTCGAGCTCGAGCTCGAGCCTGGCAAAATTGCCAGGCTCGGCTCGAGCTCGACTCGTTTACATCCCTAGGCGTGACCACTTGATTCACGCCTTTCCCAAAGGCATTTTCTATTTTTTTTTTTAATATATGACTGGGTAAACCTTTGATAAAGGTGTACCCAGTCAAATTTAATTTTTTTTATTGACTAGGTATGCCTTAGGCAAAGGCGTACGTAGTCACCTATTTCAGAAAAAAAATTCCATTGGCTTTTCTCAATTTTCTCTCTCCCTCTCCTTCTCCGCCTCCCTCCCTCTCCTCTCCTTTTCTCATTTTCTCCATCTGTCTCCCCCAATTTCTTCCTTTCCTTTATCCCCAATTAAGGGTAATTATTTAATTTATGTTAATTAATTTAATTTGTAATTTTATGCTTTGGCTTGAATTCGAATTTTATTCTTTAGAATTTGGAGTTGTTATTTAATTTAGTTAATTTTGAATTTTTTTTGTATGATTTTTAGGTATTGAACTTTGATATACTTTGGGTATAAGTTTGAACTTTTAGGTATAACTTTTAGCTATAATTTTGAATTTTTACATATAATTGTTAGGTATAATTTTGAATTTAGTATTAATTATTGAACTTTGTTATAATTTGGGTATAATTTGAACTTTTAGGTATGAGTTTGAATTTTTATGTATAATTTTTAGGTGTAATTTTGAATTTAGTGTTAATTCTTGAATTTTGATATAAATTTTAGACAAATTTTTAGGGTTTAGTTTGAATTTTATGGTAGAACTTGTAGATAATTTTGGAATTTTTATTTATAATTTTTAGGTATAATTTTGAATTTAGTGTTAATTCTTGAGTTTTGATATAATCTTTAGACAAATTTTTAGCATTTAGTTTAATTTTTTTGGCAGAACTTGTAGCTATAATTTTTGACTTTTTATGTATAATTTTCAAGTGTAGCTTTGAATTTAGTGTTAATTATTGAACTTTGATATAATTTTTAGACAAATTTGAAAGGTATTTTTTCAAATTTTTTGGTATAACATTTAGCTATAATTTTGAATTTTTATGTATAATTTTTAGGTATAATTTTGAATTTAGTGTTAATTTTTGAACTTTGATATAATTTTTAGACAAATTTGTAGGTATTCTTTCGAATTTTTTGGTATAACATTTAGCTATAATTTCAAATTTTTATGTATGATTTTTAGGCATAATTTCGAATTTAGTGTTAATTATTGAACTTTGATATAATACAGCTATATTGTGTTTGTTACAAGGTTTAATTTTAATTTCGAATTTAGTGTTTAGAATAGTGGATAATAATCTTATTAATTCATTGTAATCTAATTATACTTGCTATATTTTATAAATGCAGGATGGTAAATTTGAACGAACGTCAGATATATGGGCCTGTAGAACCTAGTGTTTTGATGGATCAGGCAAGCCACAGGTCTGAGTTAGTAGTTAGAGGGAAAGATGTGAATTGCGTCCCAGACGAGCGGACTTTAATTATTTTTAAAAAGCCTATAAAAAAGTTCCACATGATTGAGTCCTTCGAAAACTCCATCAAATGGGGTTCTACCGCATTTACAAGTTAAGGAAGTTTAAAAATGATTTGGTACTTGTGACTACACTCGTTGACAGGGGGCGTCCAGAGACGAACACATTTCACCTCAGAAGTGGAGAGGCTACTATGCAATATTATGGGGTCTACCAATCGATGGTAGGGCTATAGTTGCTCATATGAGTTTAATGGATTTGGAGATTATGCAGTATTGGTTCACGAGCTTATTAGATTTCGAAATTCAATAGGGTGATTTGTCAATTTAGGGTATGCGGCGAAAAGTCAAAAGGATTGTTGATCACATGTTATCTCCAGAAGTCAAAATTCAAAAGGATTGTTGATCATGGAGAAGAAGAAGAAATGGCGGGACCAAGACAATCTACAAGGACGGGGCACCCTCCACCTTGTGGCACGGGGGACATCTCAGCCAGCGGCCACATAGATAGTGTGGTCATATTGGTAGTTGATTTTAATTTGTAGTTTATTTTTATTGCTATTTTTTTAAATTTGTAATACTTGACAATGTGATATTTATATTATTGATGTAATTGTTCAATTCAAAGGCCTAAAAAAATACTTGAATTAGGAATATAGGAGAGTCTTAAAGGAAAAGTCAACTGAATAACTACAACTTTAACTATATGAAACAAATTACACCAATCTAGCTATTTTCTTCATCAGACATCTCAGTATCTGATCGATACTCAAGACCTACACTGAGCTCCTACCTAGCTCTTACTTCTTGCACGTCACCAGATAATGCGTACTCTCTAGATATTTCTTGGTACTTAAGACGCCACATACGCATAGTCATCCTATTACTCTCTTCACGTATTCTATTGAGGGATACTGTATTTTCATGTTTTGTTACACGAGGTATAATGATAGCTCTTTGTCTGGGGCAACGAATACGACGATCAGACAAGCGATAACAAGCCTGTCTTGTTCTCGGACACGAAACCTCCATTCATCTTCCATTGTTTGTAAATACACTTCCGAATATCTTCCGAATAATCATCATTCAATTGCCAACTACGCCCCATAGCACGAAAAATATCACCAGGAGTGTAGTGTAATTTTGAAGCTCTAAACGGCTCCATTTGTGTAAGGTTAACTCGATTCACAAACTCTCTTTACATATATAGCTGCCTAAACCCTAAAAAACAGAGGCATGTGATGTTTCAGTCACATCAAATCGATCACGTGAGTAGGGCAGAGAAATTGTGACAATGAATCATCACAATCCATCTTAAGTTACCTAAACCCTAAATAACAGAGACATGATGTTTCAGACTCATCAAATCGATCACCTGAGTAGGGCAGAGAAATTGTGACAAATCGATTATGTGAGTAGAGCAGACTCATCAAATAAAAACAAGACACGTGAATGATCAGAGACCAAGTCATAAACATATAAATTAATATGACTCAACTACACAAATTCGTCATTGTTGGTCCTAGTGGTATATAAAAGGGTTTAGAAGGGGGGAGGGGTTGAATAGACCCTGAGATTCTTTTCGAATTTTAAGACTTTTTTTTAGAAAGATAACTTAGATAATGGTTTTGATTACTTGATCAACAATGGATCAAGCGCTCAGCACTAATATCAGGGTTAGTACAACGAAAGATTTTTACAAGTCTCTTGATGAGATTAATCTGGCGCTTAGAAAATACTTAGTTGCTTTGATTTTTAGCGTGCAAAGGTATGCTTTATAACAATATGATAAGATGATAATAAATAGAGCAATAGAATAGTAAAGAATAAAAGACATGAGAATTGAAAAGTTCACTGACTGTGTGTAATCCCAGCTACATCGTTCTACTCATTTCCACATGGGAGAAATTCACTATAACGAATCAAAAAGCTTCACAAAGATAGCTTAAACACAATAGCAAATGGTGAAGACTTGATCTTGAGTTCCCTGATCACACAGATTTCAACTTGGCTAAGATCTTTTTCTAATAAGCGTCTCTCACTCAGAAATAAGGCTTTGTCTTCAACAACTTTGTCACATAGATTGAAGAGGTTGATGGGTTTTATCAATGGTTTATTTGATTTGAAAAGTTCAAACACTTTTGGAATATCTCTTTATGAAGGGATAGTTCTTCTATGAAGAGGTAAGAGATATTGGTTTGGTTGTAGAAATGTATAAGCTCAATAAGATTTTGGCTATGGAGGATTAGCTTTTGTATATGGATAGATTTCAACAGCGCAAGTGTATATCAAGTTTATGATAATTTTCTCGGTCTTCTATATGTTTAAGGTTTTGCTGTGAGGATCTATTTATAGACTTTCTTAGGACTTATCCGTTGGGCACATGCAAGCGCGTGTTCAGCACAAAGTGCGTGAACTAGTCTTTTTCTGACATCTCTGAAAATTCTGCTGTACAGAGTTGGTAGCAGGCTTACTTTGAGTTGACAGCCAATGGGAAAGACTTATCCGTGTTGGGATCAGTACAACCCCCGGGGATACCGGAGCAGCGAAAAACATATAATTTAAAAAATTAAAGCGAAATCCCCAAAATTAGGGCTAGGTCGACATGGTACTATCGGATTCAAAACTATCCTAGGAGAAAGTTTACTCGTGTTTACCTCTTGTAGAACTTAAGCAACAATGTGTTTTTAAGCTACTCCTTGCTACAGTCTTCGAATTGATTTTCCCTAGAGCCCCAAGCATTGCGCCTCTGAGATGTATCCACACCCTAGCTTGTACCCTCAATTATCTCCACTAGTGGTAGTAAGGAGAATATCGAATCTTGACTTTTTAGGGAAAAGGGTTTGAAATTATTTAAGTGGTTTTTGCACTCAACACATGAGTTTGAAGAAATTATGTGAAAGAAAATTTGGGGGAGAGTAATAGAAGAAGTGTTTTTCAAAAAACTTTTATCGAAAACTTATTTTTCTCTTTTCTATCCAAAAACAAAAATCACTTTTTCATTAGTTCATTAGTTTTAAAAGAGGTGGAACACACATATATATATATATATATATAGAGTCCACCTAAGGTAAAACCCTACACACACATACACGCCCCTCTCCTCTAAAAAATAGGGAGAGGCGTGTATTATATGTGTGTATATATATATATAAATATGTTTTTTCTTTTTCTTATATTCTCTCTCCTTGACTAGTTAGACTCTTTCCAACTAACTAGATATTACCATATTAAATAGAATTCTTTCCATATCAATTAATTATTTACTTTAACTAATTAAGGATTCTACCAAATATATTTATAGGATATTAATTAATATATATATTTTACAAACTTGGTGAGCAAGATAAATATTTCCACCAAATCTACATACTCAATTACACACGCGCACATGTGCATGTATATATATATATATATATATATATATATATATATTATTTTATTTGCTTTCTTCTCACTAATTAATTAGTCCTTACCAATTTAATATTCTAATATTAAATTATAGGACCATTAATTAACTAGTTAAATTAATTTTTTCCTTGATTAATTAAATCCATTGAATTAATCCCATCATTAATTCACAAAGAATTAATTAGCCAATAGTTACTACACTAAGTTATGTGTGTGACCCATCAGGCTAGTTGTCAAGCTAACAATAAGTACCCGTAGGCTAGATTAATTATTCTAAATAATTAACTGGTTCTTGAATTAATTTCACCAAAATAATCCAAGGCACATATTGGTCATGGTTCGATGTCTAGCAATGTCGCCACGACTTCCTAGATGTCAACGATGAAAAGTAAAAACCTATCCGAGTTACGATTGTCATGTGAGTAGAATCCCTTCATCATTTTCCCGTCTATGGTCTAGGGTATGGCGACGGTCGAACCCTAATAACCTTAGAAACTATGACTGTGTTGTGACATCTAATGATCCAGTTTCTAATCCGAGATCACCAATCCCTCTCAGAAGACAATCGCTTTGATCAAAGGCTTTTAACAATTATTTAGATTCTCGCAACAACATAGGAAATACCGCGTACTCGTGACCCTGGATGAATCCCTCTCCGACTGCCATTTGTTCCGTTGCACTACCAGACTATACCCAACATACACGCCGTATGACTCTCCTGGAGTGCACGTGCATATTAAAGCAGAGTGGGTAGTGCCCCTTCCAAATGACATCTTAGGTCTAAGGATTAATCTCACACTACGAAACCCAATGACTCCATGTTCGACAGCACCAAATAGGAGTCCTTAAGCGAGGCCGTTCAATTCCATAATCCATAATCCAGTATGAATCTTCATACTTGTATTGCCATACAAGCCATCAACAATGGAACACGTCGGCCTCTTCGAAGAGTTACATGGATGAACAAGTCTTGATGAGGCTAGTGATATCTCACATCTCACAGCCTCTATGACTTGGAACAATGTTTAGGATTATGGTTTTTGAGAGCATTCCATATGTAGCATTCTAGTTCTAATTTTCCTCCTCCGTATACCAGAAAAAGATCTTGAGTACGCCTCAAGTACTATAGGATCGTTTTCACAGCAGTCCAGTGGTTTTCCCCTGGATTCGACTGGAACTGGCTTGCCACACTAAGTGTATAAGCCACATCCGGTCTAGTACATAGCATAGCATACATAATGCTACCTATTGCCGAAGCATAAGGAATACTTGAAATTCTCTCTCTTTCTTCGGGTGTCCTTGGGACATCGATTTAGTGAGAGGGATTCCATGCCTAGCTGGAATAAATTCTTTCTTAGAATCTCCCATACTGAATCTATTCAAGATTCGTTCTATGTACTTCGATTGGGAGAGACCTAGCAATCTACTTTCCCTTTCTCAGTATATCTTCATACCAAGAACGTAGGATGCTTCTCCTATATCTTTCATTGAAAAATTAGGTCGACAACCAACCCTTCGTTGATTGTAACATTCCTACATCATTTCCAATGAGAAGAATGTCATCAACGTAGAATATCAAAAATCTTATGGCTCTCCCACTAAATTTCTTGTATACACATGGTTCAAAACCATGCTTGATGTAGCCGTATTCTTTTACAGCTTCATCAAATCTCAAATTCCAGCTTCGAGAAGCTTGCTTCAAGCCATAAATGGATCTTTGCAGCTTGCACATCTTGTGCTCACTCCCACTGGATGTGAACCCCTCCGGCTGTTCCATGTAGATTTCCTCATCAATGTTTCCATTGAGGAATGCCATTTTCACATCCATTTGCCAAATCTCATAATCGAGATAGGCAGATATGGCTAATAGAATCCTAATTGACTTGGTCATCGCGACTGGCAAAAAGGTCTCCTCATACTCAATTCCTTGTCTTTGAGTATAACCTTTCGTCACTAAGCGAGCCTTAAAGGTGGTAACCTCTCCATCTACTCCTAACTTGCGTTTGTATACCCACTTGCAAACAATGGCCTTAATGCCAGGTGGTGGATCTACCAAGGTCCAAACCTTGTTGGAGTACATGGATTCAATTTCAGATTCCATGACTTCGGACCATTTTCCCGAATCCTTGTCAGACATTGCTTCGTCATAAGACGTTAGATCTTCATCTAATACGAGGTTCTTTTCTTGCTTTTCAGTAAAAGGCCACAGTACCTCTCAAGTTCTCTCGGGATCCTTTCAAATCTTCTTGGAGGTGGAATTTGTGTACTTACAGATTGTGGTTCATCTTGCTCTTCATTCACTACCAATGGTGTGTGTGACTTTTGAGTTTCCTCAAGTTCTATCACTCTATCTATGCTCCCACTAAAGAGGTACTTCTCTAGGAACACAACATTCCTTGAAACAATTGCCTTTTGTTCCAAGGTGTGATAGAAGTAGTACCCATAGGACTCCTTACGGTAACCCACAAACCTACACAAGATAGATCTTAAATCTAACTTATCTCCCACCAGCTGCTTAACATGAGCAACACATCCCCATACTCTTAGGTATTTGTATGAGGGTGGTTGTTGTACCACATCTTACATGACACTTCAGGAACACTTTTTGATGGTAATCTATTCAATAGATAAGCCTCCGTCTCCAGGTACGCAGGTAAATTTGTGGACAACATCATTGACCGAACCATGTCCATCAATGTACAGTTTCTCCGCTCAAACACACCATTTAATTGTGGCGTTCTAGGCGGCGTCCATTGTGAGAGAATCTCATTCTCTTTCAAATAATTAAGAACTCACCGAAAAAGTATTCTCCTTCCCGATCAGATCGAAGAGTTTTAATACTTTTACCCGTTTGTTTCTCTACTTCGTTTCTGAATTCTTTGAACTTATCAAAGGCCTCAGACGTGTATCTAAGAAGATACAAATAACCATAACTAGAATAATCGTTGGTAAAGGTTATGAAGTAACAAAAGTTTCCTAATGCATAAACACTGAGTGCTCCACACACATCTGTGTGAACTAGCTCAAGCAAATCCTTAGCACCAAAATGGTGACTTTGTCATTTTACCTTTCAGACAAGATTCACAAGTCGATAGTTCCTCTTCTTCATCAAGCTCGAGGAAACTTGATAACTTTCGAATCCTATCCTTAGATGCATGACCAAGTCTAGCATGCCAGATTTGTGCATTAGGTGGATCATTAAATTTACGCTTTCCCGTGTTTATTGGTTGAATAACAAGAGAATTAGTACATGGGTAAACGTAAAGGTTGTTATACATGCATGCTCTCGTGATTAATTTAGAACCATAAAACATTGAACAAAAACCATTATTTATATTAAAAGAAAAACCTTCTTTGTCCAAAATGGAAACATAAATTAGGTTCTTAATCAATCTTGGAACATAAAAACATCCTTTAAAGTAAACCTACTACTATCCTCAAGAATTAAAACAATGTTTCCAACAGCCTTCACAGCGACAGACGCTCCATTAGCCATTCTCAGGACCATGTCCCCATCATCTAGCTCTCTGCTTCTAGACAGCACCTGCAAGTCATTGCAAAGGTGAGTACCAAAGCCTGTGTCAAACACCCAAGAAGTATGGTTAATTGACAAATTAACCTCAACAATAAACACACCTTCATTGTGGATTTTGAAAGCAGCAGGACAGTCCGTGCTCAAGTGTTCCATCCCATGGCAATGAGTGAAATCACCCTTTGGCGTTTTGTCTCCAAATGTTCTCTCCAACTAGTCAATGATATCCTTGGCTAGTTTGATCTTTCCATATGTCTCAATCATACGCTCAGACATCATAAACAATATGAAACATCGAACATAAACCTCATCATTGATTTGCTTCGTCCAGTACTCCAAAGTACGAGCACGAGTTACAGACTTGGGCTGAGGTGGGACTTCCCCTTTGATTATATAATCAAGGCCCTTAACCCTGAGATATACATCTAAAGCCAAACACCAATAGGTGTAGTTCGAGCCATCAAACTTGTTGTGATTGAGAATCTATAAACAATTATAAATGACATCCATGATATTATTGTGTAAAATGCGATAAAACAAAAAATGATCATTAGCATTTAGTTTTAACATATATTCACATGCAATTAAGGATTTTTAAATATACATGTGTTTTCCCACTAACTTTATGAAATCCATCACCCCAATTTGATAGAAGACGAAAAATTTAAAAATCTCCAGTGGACTAGGGCGTCAAATGTCCCAACCTCATTCCACGACTCTTGAGACAATGGGTGGTAACATTGAACATGCATGACGAACCCATCCACATCCAAATGGTTCTCGAGATGTTCGCCTCACATTTCATGTACGTCCCGAGAACACGATGCAACCGTACAATAATCTGTGTTTAAGTCCGACCCATCAAATTCTCACGCAATAACAGTGCCCAGGTGGTCCCACAACTCATGGGCGACTTCTTAGGTAGACTGAGATCTGTGTGCATTTCTAGTAGGACCACCTGTCATAGTAGAAGGCCTAGTTGTGAGATTACTACACTTAACTTGTCACCATTCCACGACTCGTGAGACAATGATGACAAGCCGCGCTATTCCCTCTCACATATAATGATGGAAGGCACTGGACCTAATGAAGGGGCTTTCGGGCCCCCGATTTATCCATTTAAGGACTTAATATGGATTAAAGGGTTTTTTTAAAATAAGGTCTAACACTTTTCAAATACTTATCTTTCTTAGGTGATTATGCATACATGCACAACATACATAACATAAGAAAATAAGCAACCATACATAAAGCGGTAAATGTGATCTTAGTCAAGCCAATACCTAAACACTCTGAGCCATCAATGTGTTGACTAATCTAATCTAAGGACCCGGACCCTACAATAAGGTCTTCAAAACTCCATGAGCTTGATCGTCTCCGTCTTCGTCTTCAAAATTACATTTAAATAAAACTTTCCCTCTCATTTACAATAAAAGGAAAAACATGGCACACAAGCCTCAAATTATAATAACGACTAGTCTATGGTTCGACTTGGATCACCACATAATCACATAAACATGCTATCATGCAAATATGAATTAATATTCACCGTTTTTAATTAAAGATGATCTAATTAATTAATGGATCCAAGACTCTAATTTCTAAAAACCAATTTTAGAAACTTCCAAAAAGTCATACTTTTCCAATTAATCTAAAAAGTATTTCAAAACCCAATTTTATTTAATTTCAAAAATTAACAAAAATTCCATCTTATTTTCAATTCTCAAAATTAAATAAAACATTTCGAATTTTGAAAAAACAATTTTAGAATAAACTTAAATAATTTTAATTTGAGATTCAAAACTTAATTTTACAAAATCACAAATTAGGGTTGCACTTTTAATTTAATTGCAAAAACGACCTGAGGCCTAAAACACAATTATTATGAAAAATATTTGGAAATTGGGGAATTACATTTTGACCCCTTAGGTTAAAACACGGGCCGCCTTAGGCGGCCCAAACCTTTCTCCTCTCACGTCGTTGCCATGAAAGCGCTGTCGGCGCAGCTCCATTTGTGATGGCACGTCGTGCGCTCAGTGGCGCGTGCGGCAGCTCCCGTGCTGCCTGCGCACGTAGCTGTTCATGAAGGCGAAAGCAGTCGCCGTCGTGCAGTGGCGCTGTTCCGAAAGTGCTGTCGCAACGGCGACATCCCCCCTTTTTTAAAATAAATAAATAAAAACGCAACCCTTCGATTTTTCAGATTAATACCAAATCAATGGATCAAAAAATTAAACAGAAATTCCAAACAATTCAAATATGCAATAAAACTAATTTTAAAACATATAAACGCGAAAAGAATCTGAGCCATGTCAAACCTTGGCTCTGATACCACTGTTGGGATCGGTACAACCCTCAGGGATACCGGTGCAACAGAAAACATATAATTTAAAAAATTAGAGAGGAATCCCCGAAATTAGGGCTAGGTCGACATGGTACCATCGGATTCAAAACTATTCTAAGAGAAACTTTACTCGTGATTACCTCGTGTAGACCTTAAGTAGCAACGTTTTTTTAAGCTACTTCCTGCTACAGTCTTCGAATTGATTTTCCCTAGCGCCCCAAGCATTGCGCCTCTGAGATGTATCCACACCCTAACTTGTACCCTCAATTATCTCCACCAGTGCTAGCAATGAGAATATTGAATCTTGGCTTTTTAGGAAAATGAGTTTGGAATTATTTAAGTGTTCTTCGCACTCAACACATGAGTTTGAAGAAATTATGTGAAAGAAAATTTGGGAGAGAATAACAGAAGAATTGTTTTTCAAAATACTTTTATTGAAAACTTATTTTTCTCTTTTCTATCCAAAAACAAAAATCACTTTTTCATTAGTTCATTAGTTTAAAAGAGGTGGAACACACACAAACACACACATATATATAGAGAGTCCACCTAGGGTAAAACCCTACACACACATACACGCCCCTCTCCCCTAAAAAATAGGGAGAGACGTGTATTATATGTCTATATATATATATATATATCTATATATATGTTTTTCCTTTTTCTTTTATTCTCTCTCCTTGATTAGTTGGACTCTTTCCAACTAATTAGATATTACCATATCTAATAATATCCGAACATATATTAAATAGAATCCTTTCCATATCAATTAATTATTTACTTTAACTAATTAAGGATTCTACCAAATATATTTATAGGATATTAATTAATATATATATTTTACAAACTTGGTGAGCAAGATAAATCTTTCCACCAAATCCACATACACAATTATTTACGCCACACGCGCACATGTGCATGTATATATATTTTTTATTTTTTTTCTTCTCTTTAGTTAGTTAGTCCTTCCCAATTTAATATTCTAATATTAAATTATAGGACCATTTATTAACTAGTTAAATTAATTCCTTTTCCTTGATTAATTAAATTCATTTAATTAATCCCATCATTAATTCACAAAGAATTAATTTGTCAATAGGTACTACACTAAGATATGTGTGTGACCCCTCAGGCTCGTTGTCAAGCTAGCAATAAGTCCCCGTAGGCTAGATTAATTATTCTAAATAATTAACTAGTCCTTGAATTAATTTGGCACCTATTGGTCATGGTTTGATGTCTAGCAATGTCGCCACGACTTCCTAGATGTCAACAATGAAAAGCAAAAACCTATCCGATTTACGATAGTCATGTGAGTATAATCCCTTCATCATTTTCCCGTCTATGGTCTAGGGTATGGCGACGGTCGAACCCTAATAACCTTAGAAACTATGACTGTGTTGTTGCATCTAATGATCCAGTCTTCTAATCCGGGATCACCAATCCCTCTCAGAAGACAATCTCTTTGATCAAAGGCTTTTAACAATCATCTAAATTCTCGCAACAGCATAGGAAATACAGGGTACACGTGACCCTGGATGAATCCCTCTCTGACTGCCAATTGTTCCGCTGCACTACCAGACTATATACCCACTATACACGCTGTATGACTCTCCTGGAGTGCACGTGCACATCAAAGCAGAGTGGGTAGTGCCCTTTCCAAATGACATCTTAGGTCTAAGGATTAATCTCACACTACAAAACCCAAGGACTCCATGTTCGACAGCACCAAATAGGAGTCCTTAAGCTGGACTGTTCAATTCCATAATCTAGTATGAATCTTTATACATGTATTTCCATACAAGCCATCGACAATGGAACGCGTCGACCTCTTGGAAGAGTTACAGGCTTGAACAAGTCTTGACGAGGCTAGTGATATCCCACATCTCACAGCCTCTATGATTTGGAACAATGTTTAGGATTACGGTCTTTGAGAGCATTCCATATGTATCCCGACCACTCCCCTAACCCTATGTAATCCATGGGATTTTTATCTATACTAACACTAGTTATAACAATAAAGAAGCATACCATAAATAAAAGTTCAATATATTTAAAACAAGACTGTCACAGTGTTATACATTTAATGTGGCAGCGCCCAAAACAATTGGCTCGCGGGGCACCTAACACTATCAATCCATACGTCAATAGTCCTTATCACATTTAATGATCTTATCAAGCATTTAATACATTTAAATTTAATTCCCGTTGAAATTAAATGTCCATTGAATGTTTGTATTTAAGTCCTTATTGATTTCGGATTTAATTCCGGTGAGTTATGACCCCTATGTGTTATTCACCTTGAATGATCTTCAAGCGCTTGACAGCCACTTAAGGATCTCTTATCTTCAAAGTCTTCAGACACTGATCTTTGGTTTCACTTTGATAGACTCACCTAGAATTCTATCATAGCTAAAACGCTTAGATACTAGCCTAAAACTATAAAGATAAAAAGCCTTCACTGAAAAATTACAACTTGATAACTTTGTTAAACGCTACATATTCTATTAAAGACAAACTTACATAATCTTTGGGGTCTAACATAAAACTTATCTTTGTTGGGATCGGTAAAACCCCGAGGATGCCGGCGCAGCGGAAAAACAGTTTTTAAAAAATTGAAAGCGACATCCCCAAATTAGGACTAGGTAGACATGGTACCATTGGATTCAAAACCATTCTAAGAGAAAGTTTTCTAGTGTTTACCTCTTGAAGAACTTAAAGCAGCAACGTCTTTTTAAACTACTCCCTACTACACCTCTCCGGATTACTTTTGTCCTAGCGCCCCAAGTGTTGCGTCTCTGAGTTTATCCACACCCTAGCTTGTGCCCTTGATTATCTCCACCAGTGCTAGAATATCGAATTTTGGCTTGTGAGGAAACATGGCTAGGAATCTATTTAGTGTTCTTCGTACTCAACATATGAGTTGGAAGAATTCTTAGATAAAGAAAAAGGGAGGAGAGAAATAAAAGACTTGTGTGAATCTTAATAACTTCATCAACTATTTTCAAAAGTGTGAAATACATATATATATATATATATATAGACTCCACACAAGTGGAAACTCACACACACATGCACACCTCTTCCCCTAAAAGTAAGGGAGGCGTGTGCGTGTATGTATGTGTGTGTGTGTGTGTATATATATATATATATTCCTTCTTTTATTCTATTTCCTCAATTAGTTGGAGTCCTTTCCAACTAACTAGATATTCACATATCTATCCAATATCTTTATATATTTTATAAGATCTTTCCTTTTAATTAGTTATCTTAACCAACTAAAATATCTTACCAAATATATTATAAGATATTTACATATATATATATATATATATATATAAACTTGGTGAACAAGATAAATCCTTCCACCAATATTCCACATATATATACACATGCATACATACATAGCATACATATATATATATATATATATATATATTATTTCTCTTTCTTTCATTAATTAATTAGTCCTTCCCAATTTATTATTCCAATATTAAATTATAGGACCATTAATTAATGCCAAATAATAAATTTCTTTTTCTTGATTAATTAAATCCATTTAATTAATCCCTCCATTAATTCACAAAAAATTAACTAGCCAATAGGTACTACATTAAGTTATGTGTGTGGCCCCTCAGGCTCATTGACAAGTTGGCAATAAGTCCTTCCATAGGCTAGATTAATTATTCTCAATAATTAACTAGACCTTGGATTAATTTCACCAAATTAACCCAAGGCACCTATTGATCGTGGATTAATGTCTTGCAACGTCGCCATGACTTACTAGATGAACAAACCTATCCGAGTTAAGATCTTTATGTGAGTAAAATTCCTTCATCAGGTTCTCGTCTATGGTTTAGGGTATGACGACAGTTGAACCCTAATAACCTTAGAAACTATGACTGTGTGATAAAGTCTAGAATTAAATATTTTATAGTCTTTTATTTGTAGGATTTTCATAGAATTAAGTATAATTTTATACCACATATGCGTGTAATATGTCTATTTTTAGTGTCCAGGTATAGATCATAGCATTGGGGACAAAAAGGATGAAAGCAGTAGTAAGATGGAATTTCAGAGCAGAAAGTAGAAGAAATCAACGTTCAAACATGGGACATCAAAACGTTCAAACGTGAAGAAGTGTTACGCCCTAACGTTGAGAGAAGTTACGCATGGACGCCAGGAAGCCTAACGTTCGAAACGTTGGAGTCGGCAGAACAATTTTTGAAATTTTCAAATTCTACACTTATACGGACTCTTCTCAAACCACGCCTATAAATATAAAGTGATGAAGTAGGGTTAAAGAGCAGCGTTTTAGAGTTCTTCTCAAGCAATATTCCGTCTTTTACATATAGAGAAAGAGAGTTAGTCTAGGGTTTTATCCTTTGTAATTCTCCATAGAAGGAGAGGAAGCTTGAAGGAAGAAGAAGATTTTCTACACAGTCATAAGGAGTTTTTGTTATTTGTTTATTACTTTCATAAATTCTTTAGTTGTTTTTCATAACATCATGAGTAGCTAATTTGTAGACTAAAGCCATGCTTAGGCCGAATTATGATTTTTGAATTATGAAAGTATTTCTCGTATGGATGATTTAATTGCTTTATGTTATAATCTTGTTCTCAATGCCTAGTGTATCTGGCCAACATATATAAGATTTAATGCTTAGTTTATCTATTAGGGACAAAGTCAATTAAGGGACAAAAAGGATTAAAAAACATCTTCTAAGTTCATTGTACAACGCCGGATGCTGTTAGCCAAGTTTATTTGGAGGGATAAATCTGAATAAATTTGGGAAAAATTCTAGTGTTTAATACATGCAGTAGAGATTGCTACAACTAATCTAGTATAGGTTATCATGAGCGAGGGATCTGTGTGATAATAATCTTAAGGAATTTTCCACCTTAGCAATCTTTATCTGAAATACGAGAATACTGATATAACGAGAATTGATTAATTTGTGTCGACGCATGTGTCTTAGTTGTTTTTTTTATTCATTGATTATCATAGACCTTTAATTATTGTTTTTGATAGTTTATGATTTATTGCTCTTTATGTTTACAATTGCTTGAGTTAATTTACTATTTTTGCTATAGGACAAATCTCTGTGGGTTGACATCCCAGACTTAATTGTCCACTCTATTACTACACACGATCAGTCCTCTTGCTGTTAAATACACGATTGGATTTTCATGCATCACTGTGTTGTGGAATCTAATGATCTAGTCTTCTAAGCGGGACCACCAATCCCTCTTAGAAGACAAATGTTTTGATCAAAGGCTTTCACCGGTCATTTAAATTCTCGCAACAACATAGAAAATACTGGGTAATTGACCCTGGATGAATCCCTCGATGACTGCCACTTGTTCCACTGTATTACCAGATTATACAGAATATACACGTCATATGACTCTCCTGGAGTGCACGTGCATATCAAAGTATAGTGGGTAATACCCTTTCCAATGACTTCTCAGGTCCAAGGACTAATCTCACACTATGAAACCCATGGACTCCACGTTCGACAGCACCAGTGAGGAATCCTTAGCGGCCCTTCAATTCCATACTTATCCAAAGTATGAATCTTCATGCATGTATTGGCCACACTAGCCATTGACAATGGAACATATCAACCTCTTGGGAGAGCTACGTGCACGAACAAGTTTTGGCGAGGCCAATGATATCCCACATCTCACAGCCTCTATGACTTGGAACATTATTTAGGATTATGGTCTTTGAGAGCATTTCATAGGTATCCCGACTGTTGGGTTTCGTTCAAAAAAGCATAAACGCAGCGGAAGGGATTTCAAAAATTAAAACGAAAACCCAATTGGTACTCTAATTCGCATAATTGAATCTAAAAGCGTATAACGAATAAAACTTACTCGTTAATATGAATATGATGATGGAGAAAAACTTTTTCTTCTCCAAACTCGAAATATTGAAGCTTCCAAATCTTCAATACTTTGGTTTGATTTTTCAAATTTGAACTTGATCCGAACAACAAAAATACATCGTCCCTAAATCGTCACGCACGGATCAACAAACGAAAAATCCCCTTTCTTCTTTCTCTATGGTCGACGGCTAGGTATAGAGGAGGGGAGAAATATTTTTCTTTCTTTTGAGAGTTATGAGAGTTGTGTATTCTTCTTTTTGTTCTAAGTCAAAGAGTCCTTATATACCTCATGACTTATTGAACAAGTCAAAACAAAAGAGCCCTAATATGTGGCCTCTCAAAGACGCCACATTGAGGCCTAGTAGGCGTCCAATTGGACTTCTTATTTAGCCCCAGGATTTGTTTTGTTTAATTAACTTCTTATTTCAAGTAATAATTTATTATATCCAATAAATAAATTATTTAATTAAATAACCAAATTAATTAGATAAATTAATTCATTAATATATTTCACAAGGAAATTAATTAATAATTAATCTTATCATTATAATTAATTATTTCATCTAATAAATAATTAATTATTTAATTTATCCAATAAATTAAAACTCCCAGAAGAAATAATAGAAATTCATTTTTCTTCATTTTTCTTTGTCAATCCTTTAGCGCGACTCTTAGGTTCGTTTCGTTTGGCAATGAGAGGAAACCAAAGGAAGTGGGTAACACCTAGCCAGTCACGTGGCCCACTTCATAATACAAACAAAAACGAGGATCATTCCGAAACCTTCCAATCGTAAATACCGTATATGTATAAACCCTTTGTTCACGTTCCCCGATCAAGTGAGAGTCATGGTTATGTCAAACTCGCTGGACTTGACCATATGTATAAATCATAATAAATACGAGATCATTGAGATCGATTTAGTGCCAAGCACAATCGTCTCTTGGCCAAAGACTTTGATCTCTATTTATCTATAATTACATAGGGTACATACTCATTCACTTATGAAAGAACAAATCCCATATTAGATATCTGCTTAGATTACCACTTGCCCATCAAGTCCGCATTTCGAGGTTGACCCCACCAAAGGGTGAAATGGGTCTAACTACTCTAGTGAAAGATTTGATGTCACAAGTGCATCTTCAGCCTGATACTTCAGGTCAAAGGTTCACATATACCTATTACGCATAATCAGTTCCGTCATTGACAGTCACAGAGTGAAAACCCATGTGACAGAACCGATGAGAGCAGTGTTCGAACATATCAGTTCCACTGACGTGTCTGCAATTTTAATCTCCTATCATCCCATGATACCAGACAGGCACTCCCATGTCGGAGCTAAGATTGTACAAGTTTCGAAGTCTTTATTTGTCTATTAAAGACTTCATATTACTTGCGAACTTATTTTAGTAATCAAGATCGATCTCTCACCAATCTTCCTATCCCATAGGAAGTAGAGGGATCGCACCGAAAACATGGACAAAACATTTTACACAACTTATAGATGCAGATAAGAATTAAGTGAAAACTCAATAATGCCTTTTATTTAAGAAGAGTTTAAGTTCAATACAAGATATATGCCCTATACATTCTATCCTCTATGGCATCTGAGGGCATAATCCTAACACCGACCGCTCCCTTAACCATATTTAATGCATGGGATCTATATCTATACTAACTTAAGTTTTTAACAATAAAGAAGCATACCATAAAGAAACGTTCAATATATGTAAAACAAGACTATCATAGTGTTTTACATTTAAGGTGGCAGAGTCCAAACAAATGGCTCGCCGGGCACCTAACATGATCAATCTCCCATTTTCCCTAGAGCCAATTGCCCTTGTACTTTAGTCCCATCATTCCAGATGTTTTTCAAATACACTTTGACTCGGAGCTTTAGTGAAGGGGTCTGTTACATTTTTTGCCGAGTCGACTCGTTCTACTTGAACGTTGTCTCTTTCCACTATCTTTCTGATGAGATGTTATCGCCTAAGAATGTGTTTGGATCTTTGGTGAAACCTAGGCTCTTTTGACAGCGCTATTGCTCCACTATTATCATAGTACAGTAGTACCAGATTGTCAATGGACGGAACTACCACCAACTCATGGACAATGTTCCTCATCCAAACAACTTTCTTTTCCATTTTAGAGGCAACTATATACTCAACTTCAGTGGTAAAGTCAGCCGTCGTCTCCTGCTTGGAGCACTTCCAGCTTACTGCTCTTCCATTGAGCATAAACACATATCTAGATATCGATTTAAGATAGTCTACATTCGACTGGAAACTAGAGTTTGAATAGCACTCTAATTCCAGTTTTCCTCCGTCGTATACTAGAAAGAGATCTTGAGTACGCTTCAAGTACTTTAGGATCGCTTTCACGGAAGTCCAGTGGTCTTCCCCTAGATTCGATTGGAACCGGTTTGTGACACTGAGTGCATAAGCCACATCCGGTCTAGTACATAGCATAGCATACATAATGCTTCCTATTTCCCAAGCATAGGGAACGACTAACATTTTCTCTCTTTCCTCGGGTGTCTTAGGGGACATAGATTTGGACAAAAAGATTCCATGTCTTTCTGGTGTTGGGTTTCGCAAAAAATAAATTGCGCAGGGAAAGTTTTTAAATTTAAATCCCAAAGTGAATTATCGATTTGCATAATTGAATCGATTAACCACTAAAACGAATAATTACTTACCCGTTGAAGCGAAGTAGTTCGAGACTTAATTCTACCTTCAAAAATTCGAAACTTGTAAACTTGAATTCTTCAAGAACACGTGCAATCCAATCTTCATGAATCCTTGAAACCTTTCTTGAATTCTTGATCCAAACAACTAACGTACGTTGCCTCTAAATAATCATGCGGATTGATTGGACAAAAAATCCCTTCTTTTACCCTTGGAGGCTGACGTCTAGTGTTTTAAGAGAGAGAGAGAACATTTTTTCCTTTTCTTTTTAGGAGAGTTGTGAGATTAATTGTGTCTTATCCAGGTCAAAGAGTCATTTTATTATCACTTGACTAATTGACCAAGACAAACAAAAGAGTCCTCGTTGGGCATCCAAGTCGATGCCCAACTTAACCCTAGGATGCGTCCAAATAGATGCCCCCACTTAGCACGGCCCTTCTTTTGTTTTAATTAATTATTTATTTAATTAATAATTCATTATATCCAATAAAAAATTAATTATTTAAATAACCAAATTAATTCATTAATTTATTTTCTCAGGAAATTAATTAATAATTAATCTTATCTTTATAATTAATCATCTCAGCCAATGAGTAATTAATCAATTATTCAATTTATCCCATAAATTAAATCTCCCAGAATAAAATAGAAAATCCTTTCATTTTTCTTTATCAATCCTTTAGCGCAACTCTTTAGATTCGTTTCGTTTGGCAATGAGAGGAATTCAAAGGAAGTGGGTAACACCTAGCCAGTTATGTGGTCCACTTTGTAGCCCAAATGAAATCGAATGATTGGATCATTCCACTACCTTCCAATCGTAAATATCATATAACTATAAACCCTTTGTTCATGTGCCCCAGTCAAGTGAGAGTCATGGTTATGTCAAACTCACTGAACTTGACCATATGTATTAGTTATAATAATATGAGATCTTTGAGCTCGATCTAGTGCCTCACACAATCATCTCTTTTTCTTTGGCCAAAGACTTTGATCTCTATTATCTATAATAACATAGGATACTTTCTCATTCACTTATGAGAGAACAAATCCTATATTAGTTATCAGCTAAGATTACCACTTGCCCACCAAGCCGCATTTTGAGGTCGATCCCACCAACGGGTGAATTGGGTCTAACTACTTTAGTTACTGACTTGACGTTACAAGTGTATCTTCAGCATAATATTTCAGGTCAAAGGTTCACTTATACCTATTACGCATAATTAGTTCTGTGATTGACAGTCACAGAGTGAAAACCCATGTGATAGAACTGATGCGAGTCGTGTTCGAGCATATTAGTTCCACTGATGTGCCTGCAGTTTTAAGCTCCCACCATCACATGATGTTCGACTGGCACTCCCATGCCAGAGCTCAGATTGTACAAGTGTTCCATGTCTTTATTTGTACATTAAAGACTTCATATTATTTGCGAACAAGTTTAAGTAATCAAAATTAATCTCTCTAGTGCCAATCTTTCTATCCCATAGAAAGTAGAGAAATTTCACTGAAAACACGGAAAAAATATTTTACACTACTTATAGATGTAGATAAGATTTAAGTGAAAACTAAACAATGCCTTTTATAAAAAATAAATAAGTTTATTACAAGAAAGATGCCCTATCATTCTATCCTCTATGGCATCTGAGGGCATAATCCTAACAATCTCCCACGTGCACTCAATGCCACTCATTGTGGTATCTTATACCCATCCCCTCCAGGTGTCGGTCAGAACAGCGTGAGGTAGTGGTTTGGTGAACGGGTCAGCTATATTATCAGCTGAGGCTATTTTCTGCACTAATATCTCTCCTCTGCCAATGATCTCTCTGATGATGTGAAATCTTATCTCAATGTGTAGACTTGTTATGAGACCTTGGTTTCTTGGCTTGCGCTATTGCTCCATTGTTATTACAATAAAGTGGCAACGGGAGCTTTGCACTAGGAAGCACTTCAAGTTTTCCTAGAAACTTTCTCATTCAAATAGCTTCTTTGGCTGCCTCTGAGGCTGCCACATATTCTGCTTCAGTGGTGGAATCAATGGTTTTGCTTTGCTTGAAACTTTTCCAAGACACCGCCCCACCATTAAGCGTGAAAACAAACCCTAAAGTGGATTTCCGGTCATCCACATCAGACTGAAAGTCTAAATCAATGTAACCTTCCATCTTCAGATATCCACCTCCATAGATGAGAATCATATCCATAGTTCTTTTAAGATACTTTAGGATATTCTTCACAGCTATCCAATGTTCTTTTCCCCGGTTTACCTAAAATTGACTCACCACGTTTACAGCATAAGCAATGTCAGGTCTAGTACACAACATTGCGTACATCAAGCTACCTACTGCAGAAGCATAGGGTACATTACTCATCTCCTTTCTATCTTCCTCGTTTTGAGGACACATAGATTTCGACAAGTGTACTCCATGTTGTATGGGAAGAAATCCTTTCTTAGAATTATCCAGCCTAAATCTCTTTAGGATCTTTTCTAAGTAAAGGGTTTGGGAGAGACCGATCATTCTATTCGTTCTGTCTCTATACATATGAATTCCAAGAACATACGTTGCTTCTCCCAATTCTTTCATGGAAAACAAACTCGAAAGCCATTTCTTGATAGTGGTGAGCATTTCCACGTCATTTCATATAAGTAGAATGTCATCCACATATAGTACTAAGAACGAGATCTTGCTCCCACTAAGCTTCTTGTAGACACAAGGTTCATCTTCGTTCTTAATGAAGCCATATCCTTTACTACTTCATCAAAACAAAGATTTCAACTTCTAAATAATGCTTGAGACCGTATATATACCTCTCAAATTTACATAATTTATGGATATCGGTCTCGGATAGAAAACCTTTTGGCTGTTCCATATAGATGTCCTCTTCTAGGAATCTATTTAGAAAAGCCATTTTGACATCCATCTGCCATATCTCATAATCTAAGTATGCAGCTATGGATAACAGTATTCGGATGGATTTTACCATAGCCACGGGCGAAAAGGTCTCTTGATAGTCAATTCCTTCTCTTTGAGTATAGCCTTTTGCTACGAGTCTGGCTTTAAAGGTGTCAACCTTGCCATCGCTACCGATCTTTCTTTTGTAGATCCATTTACATCCTATAGGTTTGATACCTTCAGGATGATCTACTAAAGTTTTGACTTAGTTCGATTGCATAGTGTCCATCTCTGTTTCCATTGATTCTTGGCATCTTGAAGCGTCGACATCCACCATCGCTTGATCATAGGTACAAGGATCATCTTCATGACCTTCTTGTACTATAGTGTAAAGCTCTAGCTCCCTCTGCATTAGATACCCATACCTCTCAGGTTCATATGGTATTCTACCATATCTACGTGGTGGTTGTGCTACTATTGGGCTAGGCCTTGGTTCTAGGACTGATGTCTCAGAGGGAGTTTCATTTTGTTCTTCTAGAACAATCTTTCTACCTTTGCTCACTTCCAAGATGAACTCATCCTCAAGGAAGTGGGCTTGTAGGGCCACAATGATCCTTTGATCATCATGTAGGTAAAGGAAGAATCCCATGGAATCTTCAAGATAACTAATGAAATATTCCATTAAGGATCTTGTCTCCAATTTCTCCACTTTAGTCTTTTTGACATAAGCAGGACATCCCCAAATCTTGATGTGGTTAAGACTTGGTTTACTATTATTCCACATCTCATGTGGTGTTTTAGGAATGGACTTAGAGGGAGATCTGTTCAATATATAAGCAGCAGTAAGGAGCACATGTCCCGACAACAAAATGGGTAAATCAGTGTAACTAAGCATGGAACGAACCATGTCCAACAATGTTCAGTTCCTCCACTCGGCTACTCCATTTAGTTGAGGAGTCACTGGTGGTGTTAGTTGTAATATTATTCCTTCTTTTAAAGGAATTCATCAAACTCGGCAATCATACATTCTTCTCCACGATCTCAATATAGAGTTTTTATATTCTGCCTAGTTTGATTTTCTACTAAAGCTTTGAATTCTTTAAATCTTTTAAAGGATTCAAACTTTTGCTTCATCAGATACACTAGACCATATCTTGAATGATCGTCTGTGAAAGTGATGAAGTAGTAGAAACCTCCACGAGCCATTTCTCCAAATGGTCCACAAACGTCGGTATGCACTAATCCTAAGACTTGAGTAGCTCTTTCAAAAGTCCTGTTGAAGGGAGATCTAGCCATCTTGCCTAAGAGACATGATTCACATGTTGGATAGGGATCCGACCTTAGTGAGCTTAAAAGGCCATCTTTTTCCATTTTGTGGATCTTGTGCTCTCCATCGTGCCCAAGTCTAAGATTCCACTTGAATCTTAATTAGCTTCTTGCTTACCACGTTTATGTGTTACAACATTCACATCAGAAAATTTTTGGACATTTAAATAATACAAACCATTAACTAAAGATGCTTTGCCTTATTTCCATAGTAAATGTCGTAATTCAATTTAAAAAAATGGAATGTATAACCAATCTTAACTAATATAGGAATGGAAACAATGTTCTTAAGCCCTTTGGGCAAAACTAAAACATTATTTAAAAACATTATTTCCCCGCTGCCTACTTTGATCAACACTTCTTCTCAGCCTAGCTTTCTACTTCTCCCTAGATCCTGATCCAAACAACATACAAGAGCACTAGCTCCTAAGTCCAGAATCCATGAAGTAGAAAAAACGGTCATAGAACAATTAGTTTCAAAAACAAAGAGTTCCATACCTTTTGCGCCTTTGCCTAATTTAGGACAGTTCCTCTTCCAGTGGCCAAGCTCACCGCACTCGAGACATCTATCCGTCTTCTTAGACCCTTTACTCTTATAGAACCCTTGAGTCTTTCCCTTAACCTTTTGAACACCCCCTTTTTGCTCCTAGCTCGCCACCCTGCTTCTTGTTCTTGTTCTTCTTAGACTTAGACTTTTTAGGGTCCAAAAGAGATAACCAAGGCAGTTTCGTTTCCCTTTGGTTTCATTTGAGATTGTGCAGTAACCAATTTGTTCATTAGCCCTGCTAAATTGCACTCTATCTCATTACAGTTAAAGTTAACCACAAATTGGGAGAAGAAATCAGGAAGAGACTGCAAGATTAAGTCAGTTTGAAGGGGCCAAGTCGAGATCTTCTAATTTCTCAATCCTCGATATCATTTTGAGGACATGATCACCGGCCTTCACACTTTTTTTCATCTTAGCTCTGAAGAGCTCTTTCGATATCTCATATCGTGCAGTTCGACTATGCTCACCATAGAGCTCTACCAGCTGTGCTAGGATAGCCTTTGCAGTGGGCATCGTATCATGTGACCTTCGAAGTTCATTGGTCATAGATCCCAACATGTATCCTCTTACCCGAATGTCGTCCTTGACCCATTTTTCATGGGCTTGGACCTCTTCCTCACTAGCACGTGTTCTAGATGGAGCCGCTGGGATATCAGCCTCCAAGAAGTATCCCAGAGATTCCGTATTAAGTGCAATCCTCAAACTTCTAAGTCAGTTCACATATTGAGTCCAGTAAGGGTATTCTTTTCAAGCAGAATTGAAAGTAGGTTTGTCATATTTGAGAGAGATAATCGAGAAAATAACTGCAAAAATAAACTAGATTAATTAGATTATTTGTAATTGAATTAACCAAGAAAAATTAAGGACTTTAAAATTTATCTTGGCTCCCACTGCATTTTTCGAATCCCACACTCCCATGTAGAAATTGGGAATCATCATTGGCATCGATTCCACAGCAGGTATGGAGGTCCTCAATTAATTAGATGGGTTGCAACCTAACCTTTATCCAATAAATGTTTCAATACCTTTCCCCATAGTTCACCAAGCCACAACCTAACCAATTTCTAAACTCGTGAACTGCCCGAGTTCATTTCCACTAAATCCTTTAATATGACATTTGAATTTCACCTTACAACCTAACTGGTTTCTGGAGTGAAATATGCTTCGACTAAGGCATTTTCATGCACTTAATAAAATTTTAAATTATTTCCAAATGCATAACCCCCATAACTCGGAAGCATTACACATTTATAGTAATCTTAATTTTAATAAGCTTAGTGGAGGGCGAGGATGTCCCACATCCTTTACTAACTCGGTATTATTTATTTGGGAGAATTTAAATTATCTAATGTTTGGTCTCACTTTTTACATTAATCAATTTATATAGCGCAATTATCATATATTGAACATGCATAATTTATACTACTCTAATAAACATGGCTATCAATATAAATATTCATGGAATTAAATAAATAAAACAATCACACTCGATCATGGATTTTTACTAGAGGGCTCGAGCCAGTGGGCCATCACAAAAGGGTAAAAGCGAAAACCTATCTAATCTTCATGGGCTTCTTGTGTCCACCAATCTTGAACTTTTCTATTACAATACTTTAAAACAACATATACATTATTTCTAAGAAAATAATAAATAGCCTCAATTTCGGCTTTACAACCCATAAAAGAAAGGTAAATCAAATAAAACCTAAGTCCATGATCGGTGTCTCCATCACATAAGACATGCTCGCAATATTAAAACACTTATGTTGGTTATTTAAAATTTTAGTCCAACTAAAAAAGTCCTTTATAAAATTCCTAATTTATATATATTCTTTATTTCAGTCAAAATCATTCTAGTCCTTCTAGATGACTTAGATACACAAAATTGTAAATTAAGTATATCTGCCTTTAATTAAAATAATATTAGTCCAACTAAAATGAATACATAAAATATGGAATCTTATTTTATTATGATTTAAAGCCATCATTAATTGGAAAAAAATTTATTTTATTAAATAATTAATTATTAATCATCCAAGAAAAATAATTTATATTCTTTATTCAAATATCTAAGTAATTTCCAAGTTGAGAAAAAATTAATAATATTTAATCCATAAATTAATTATTAATCTCTAAGAAAAATAATTAATTATTCTAATTAAATATTTTATTCTAATTAATCTTATTGGGATCGATTTCATCAAACCCAAGTCACTATCCTTTTAGTTTACTTGGATTTTATTTAATTGAGTCCAAAATTAATTAATTAGAAAAACATACACGTGTTATTATTTTCTATTGGGCTAGTTTTAATTCAAGTCCAAATCACCAATCCATTGGCCCATTTGGAATTAATTAAATTAAGCCCAAGCCAATTAATAAGTCAAAATTAAGTATTTTCCAATTGGGCTTAATTTAAATTATATCGTGTATAATTAAATTTAGCCAGAACCCAAATACCAATTTGACCCAAATTCACAACCCATTTTCAGACCCAGATCCAAGACCCAGTTCAGCGGGTCATGTGTCGAAACACACAACCCGACAGGCTGTGTGGCCATGTGGCCCGTGCGCGTTGTGCGCAGGGGCACGCGTGCAGCGCTGTGCGCACAATCTTCGGGGCTTTCGAGCCTCGTTTTTTCTCATTTCTTGATTTTTTTTCCTCATCTCATAAAATTACCCAGATTTATAATAAACATAAAAAATCAAAATCTAGGCCAAAAACCATAAGAAAGTAGATTTAAGAACGCATAATTGCATGCTTCAAAAACACATATTATGCATATAAAAAATTACATAAACTTGATCAAATATGCAAATTAGAGATTGACTCTGATTGTTGGGAAGGTGCCCTCGATGCAAACGAGGAGATTAGAATATAAGACACTAGTTTATATTGCACAACCCTTAACTAATAGAAAGACATTTAATATATTATTCGTATAAGTCTTAATGGCATCTATAAGACTTGAATGAATAATAAGTCCATGTGAATTAAGGCGGACCTTCCACTCCATATAGTGGTTAAGGGGGTAGGAATTGGAAAGTTTGGTACTTGATCACTTAAATGGTTGGCAAGTCGGAGAATCTCAATTGGGCATTGAGATTCGTGTGGACTTGTATGGCACATGCTCTGACAGGGAGTGCCAGTCGAACACTATGGGATAGTGGGAGTTTGTTTCATAGATACATTGATGGGATTAATGTATTCGAACACGGCTCGTAGTAATTTAATCACATGGGTTTTTACCCACTGACTGTCAATGGTTGGATTAGTGATTATGATAGTATGCGTGAGCCTTAGACCTAAGTAATCACATTGAAGATGTGCTTGTGACGTCAAGTCTGTCATTAGAGTAGTTAGATCCAATTCACCCGTTGGTGGGGTCAACCTAGAAGTGCGGCTTGATAGGAAAGCAGCATTCTTAACTGATTAGCAAGAAGGAATTCACTGTCTCGAAAGTAAACGAGAAGTATCCTATACGATCATGGGTAAATGAGATTAAAGTCTCTAGCCTGAGCTCATGAACTAACTCGTGTTTAACACAAAGGGTAGTTCTGTAATCTTATGTTATTATGATTCTTAGCATAGCATCGAGTCCTATGAGTTTGACATTCCATGACTCTCACTCGATCGGGATACATCAGTGAAGGACTTATACTCATACAGTATTCTTAATCTAGAGGTTTGTAAAGACATAGTCATTTCGTACTCGATTGGGCTACGATGTGGAGCCACGACGCTGGCTAGGTATCACCCACATCCTTTGATATCCTCTCATTGTCAATCGAGACGAACCTAGAGAATCGCGCTAGCTACTCTGGCGTCCCCGGGGGTTCATACCGAGATCCCAACAATAGAGGGCATAACACCTAACATGAACGAGGCGTGAAATTTTTTTCTCGTCATTTATATCCTTTGTCTAGTGAGTGATTGGCTTGAACCCTCTTTTTTATATTATTTTTGTAGTCGAGTGGAGCTTTTTACGCTATTTTTGTTGGTATTTGTTAGGGTATTTATGCTTTTTGTTTTGTGTAGACTAGAAAATGAGTTTTGTATTTGGAGGGTATTTTGGCAATTTGTCCTATGGTAGGACGAATTAATTAATTGGACGAACTAATTTAATTGGTTGTTTAATTGGATTAAACAATGGTAAATTAAATTATTTAATTTGAATAGTTAATTAACTGGGTTCATTAAGTATTTAAATTGGAATATTAATTTAATGTATATTTATTTAAATGGATTAAATGTGATATAATAAAATTAAGTGGAGTAAATTGACTGAGTCAATTTAGCCTACATGAGGCGTCCAACAGGCCCTTATGGGCATGTAATCTGGGCTTAAGCTGGAGGATTATTTAATCCTCCAACATAAGCCCTAGAGAGTTAATTAATTCACAATTAATCCAATCATACACACAATTCACAATAGTGAAATCCTCCACCAAAATACAAGTAAAAAAGATTCATATTGTCTCTTCCTAGCCGCCTTGGGAGATGATGATGAAGGTTTCCAAAAGTCCGTTCCTGCGTGATGATCTAGAGACGGGATGATTGGACCATTAAAAATTTGCGAGGATTAATAGAATTCAAAAAAGGTAAGTTTTTCTCGTTCTTCATTTTATGTTAAAATCAACGAAAAAAACTACAAATTGATCATGGCTTTTGGGAATCCGGATATGTTTTATTTTCCGTTGCGCATGATACCAGGATTCTCAACAGTGGTATCAGAGCCAAATTTGTTGGATTCGTTGATTTATTTATGTGATTATGCATGTTTATGTGATGATTCATGTTTATTGCGTAATTGTATGATTCAGAATCATGTTGTGGATCGAAAAATCTGATTTTCAAGGATTAGAATTATTTTATCTGGTTAAATTTTGGATTAAAATCTGAAAAATTCTTGCTGGTTTGAAAGTCGTTGAACAGCCATGCGAACCTCGGTTTGCGCTGGTGTTCGTTTGGTGGCGATTTCAAGCAGATGTCGAGAGCGGGGTTTGACGGAAACTCATCAGAAGAAAGCGGCGAAGATAAGCGATGTTATTTTCGACGATATTGTCACTAAATTTGGTTGGAATTGTCGCCTGATATTCGCAGATGTTCGTCAACTGACAAATCGCGTTTTTGCTCGACTTCGACGGTTGTGTTAGTTGGAGAAGGAGGCGGCGAAGGTTTCGGCGCTGGGCATCGTAGCCACGGCCGGCAAAGCTCCGGCGATGGCAGCGCTGCTGGAGGAAGAAGATGAAGGAAGCGGGTTTGGGCTAGGGCAAATTTTTTATGTGTTGGGCCGAGCCAAACACATATTAAATTATGTGTTGGGCTTTGGTGCAATACATTTTTAATTAATATGGAGTTGGGTTTAGCCCACTCGGGTTAATTAATTGAAAGCCCAATCTGATTTATTTTATTAATAGGGAGTTGGGCTTGGCCCACTCGGATTAATTAATTAAATGCCCAAGTTGATTTATAAATTAATAAGGAGTTGGGCTTGGCCCAAATCAGATTAATTGAATAAATAGACCATCTCATTGTTTTGGAAATGGGTCTTTGTGATGGCTTAGCCCAACACTTTGTATTTAAATGAACATGAGTTTATTTGGGTTGACCCAATGTTACCCAATTCATTTAAATTGGTAAACACCCAATACCAAATTAATTGGATCCTTCTTTTGAATTAAAGCCTTCAAGTAAATTAAATAGGATTGATTTATAATATATTAAATTGGATTTAATGTATATTAAATTAAATTGTATCTAGTTTACACATCAAAATTAAACTAATTTTAACTAAGTTATTGATTAAATCGGATTTAATTTTGTAAGTTGATTACAAAATTAAATTCGATTTAATCACCTATCAAAATTGAATTGGGTATAAGTATATAATTAATTAAAATATTTTTAATTTTATAATGATTAAATTGGATTTGTAAGCCCATGGAAACTAAATTGGATTTGGTTTCACCTTTATTAAATTAATATTTAATCTACATGCGAAAGTTAAATTGAGTTTATTTTCATTGAGATTAAATTAAATTTAGTCTCTCTATGAAAATTAATTTGAATTTAATTTCACTTTGATTAAATAAAATTTAATATTCTCATGATAATTAAATTGGATTTAATTATTTGAATTTAGATATTTCTATCGCATGAAAATTAAATGAATTCAATTTTACTTCGATAAATTGAATTTAGTCTTGGTACTAAAATTAAATGAGATTTCATATTCTAGTACTCAAATTGGATTTGATTAATAAATAAATTAGATTTATTTTATGCTCTTATTCACATATATGATTGTGTATGTTATATGCTCGTTTTATGTGATAATTACACCTCCCATGAACTTAGGTTTTATTTTTATGTTTGAGCATGCTTAAAATATCTGTTGGTTAGCCCATTGGCTTGGGTCGATCTAGAAAGTTCATGGAAGTGTGTATGTAGGTAGAATTACTAGGTTTTTCTACGCTTTATAGGGGTGTAGGTTGAGCCGAGCCGGCTCGACTCGAGCCCAACTCGAGCTCGAGCCTCACGAGCTCGAGCTTTTATCGAGCTCGAACTTGAGCCACATTCTCTCTTCCAAAAGTTCGCGAGCTTCTTCAATTTTTTTTAAATTTTTTTATATATCTATACTATTGGTTTATTCACAGCTGTACACAACCTTATACATATTATTATTTATATATATATATTAGTATTTTAATATATTATAATATTTATATATTAAAATTATATATATATATATATATATTGGTTTATTCATTAGCTGTACACAGCTGTACACAACCACCTTATGTTTATTATTATATATATATTATAATATTTATATATTAAAGTAATAATTTAATTTAATAAAACTAAAAATAAAAAATCAACTAAACAAATGCAGTCAGCACTCTCATCTCTCATCTGGTAAAAAGAAAAAAAATGCAGTGCTCAAAGAAAGCCCCAAATACATCTGCAAAAATTGGATTTAATCCCCCGCACATCAACCGCCGCTAAATTGCCCATCGCTGCAGGAAAATCACTACACCCCCTCCAGCCTCCACCCCAACCCACGCCGTCTCCGTCACCCACATGCGCAGTCGCGAACAACACGACCCGAAGCCACCGCCGCGGCGAAGCTGTCCCCGAAGCCACCACCGCCTCCGCGAGCTTCTTGACGGTAAATATTACGGCCCATATATGGGTTTTACGGAGTAAACAACTCCATGAATTATGGACAACAAAGCAGAAAGCCTGCTGCCAAAAAAAAAAAAAAAAAAGAGGCTCGCGAGCCGAGCTCGGCTCGTTTGCACCCCTAACGCTTTATCTGCATGTTTGCGCTTTATAAATTAATATGCATAATTGAGATCTGTATGAAAATAATTAAATTCTCCCACATTTAAAAATATTAAGTTAGTAAAGGGTACTAGGTATTCTGTCCTCCACTATACTTAGGAGAAATTAAAATGATATTTAATATATAATATCGTCCCTAAGCAATGGGGGTTATATATTGAAATGTATTCAAAAATTTTCCTAAGTGCATGAAATGCCGTTGGTTGAGAACAAATTTCACCCCAAATACCAGCTAAAGGTTGCAAGGTGAAATTCAACTGTTAGATTGATAGATAGTCAGTGGGTTAAACTTAAATTATTCATAAACCAATATGATCGTTAAAAGGTTGAGATTTAATGAATAATCGACAAATATATTGAATCATCCATTTGATAGGTTGGTGTTGGACATCACTTTAATACATTAATAGGCCACATACCAGCAAAAGGGTGCAACCTATTAAACTAGTTAAAGAACTCAATCACTCACTACGAAATCTATCCAATGAGATTTCCAAAAAATTACAGTGGGAGTGCAATGTTTCGAAAAATGTAGTGGGAGCCAAGTAAAATTAAAGTCTTAGTTTTACTTGTGTGCTATATATAAACACCTAATTGAGATATTGGTTTATTTTCTGCTTTAGGTTATATCTCTCTTAGATTTATAACCCATTTAGTTAGATATGCTTGAGAATTTTGTCCGAACTAGCCAAACAAAATCAACTGACTTAGAAACTTGAAGATGGTCCTCAGTTTAGAGTAGTTGAACTATATGCTTGAAGAAAGCATTACTCAAGTTTAAGTATGGGACGACGAGTAGGGCTATTATTTGAGGCGCACCGGATATAGAACTATGTGTTTTTAAAACTAGTGTTCTATGACTGGTTTTCTCAGCTTCTTATATTCTGCATTCTAGAGTTAGTGCTCATGATTGAAGAATTCGAAAGAAATGAAAAGCTGGAAGAACGAGAGTTGATTTATGGTGGAACCAGAACTTTGTTCTTTTGAATATTTCGGACATTTTTTTATAGTATTGGATGATTGATTAGTTTTTCCAAATGGTACTAAGAATGTTATCATTTCTTGACTATGTCAAGAAATGATTCTTCTTTAAGTTTGGTATTAACTTATCTGAAAATAAATGTAGGAACAATGCATCCTTACTAAAATTGTTAACAATGATTTAAAAGTTCGAAATTAGTGTACTGCGAACATATATACTAAAGAGCGTAGTATGTTAGAGACAAACTAGAGAAATTGTTTGGCACCTAAGATGAGGTTATGCCTTAAGAGCATAAGATTCATGAGTTAGGAGAAACATGAGGGTAAAAGCCCATGGGGATTGGATCCCTATACAAACTTAAGAATCTCATCTCAAGGATAGAATGACCAAATCTCCCTTCATCGGGAAAATATTAAAGGGCCACTCAGGTTTTGAAGTTTGGTGCATACTGACGTTAATAGTTGAAAATGGATGTCATATAAGGGCACTACGATTGGATCGCAGTTGATTGCCTAATTTAATCTGTTCTTAAAAGAACATAGTATAGTTTCACAGCTAACACTTCCAGCGACTCTACAATTGAATAGGGCAGTAGCATGCAAGAACGAGGCATTGTTGGACATGATTCATTCTATGCTAAACTACATGGAATTGCCCAATTCATAGTGAGTCATGTGATGCTCATAGGTGAATCTTGAATAGATGTTCCTCCAAATTCATTCCTATTGCAACATATCAGATATGGCGTAAGTAGAAGCCTAGTCCTAAGTACGTGAGGGTACGGTGATACCCAACCTGCGTATAAAAGGCAAAGGTAAAGAATCTGGAGGCAAAGGTAAAGAATCTGGAGGCTAAGTCCTTAAAAAGATATTTTTGTTGGTTGTCACAAATAATTCAGTGGGAGACCTCTTTTTCCTACATGATGACCGGAGGATCATTGTGGCCTTAAAAGCCACCATTCTCGAAGATAAGTTCATTTAAGAAAGTCAAGTTGGCAGAAAGATTGTTTTATAAGAACAAAAAAAAACTCCTTAGGAGACTATTATTCAAGAAACCCAAACCCAGCACCACTAACGAATTGATCTGGTAGAGTATCTCAGCAGCCTGAGATGTATGATTGTCTGCTACAAGGAAAGCATAAGTTGTATGCTGTAGCAGAGGGGATCCATGGATATAATCCCTTTACGCATGACAAATCGATAGTGGATATGGACTCTACGAGAAGGTGTAAGGCTATGAAAGTGAAGATAGATTAGATGTTCTTTGAATCAATCCAATACTCTAGTAGATCTCCCTGAGAGTATTGTACCCGTCGGAGGTGAATACATCTACAAGAGAAATATTGATTAGAATGGCAAGGCCAGGCTGATGGCGAAAGAGTGTAGTCAAAAGATGGGCATTGACTATGAGGAAGCCCCTTTGCCACAACTATAGTCAAATCCACTAGAATCGTACTTTCGATAGTAACACACCAAGATTATGAAAATCTGGCGCATGGATATGAAAACTCGTTCATGAATGGATTCCTTGAAGAGGGATTCCAAAAAGAACAGGCCAAGAGTTTCACATTTGAGGCCGGTTCTCATAAGGTTTACAAGCTGTATAAATCCACTTGTGGATTTAAGCAGTAGTTGGAATCTTCACTTTAATGACATAATTGAGAATTATGATATCATCAAAAGCAAAGAAGAACCATTTGTGTGCAACAAGGCTAGTAGGAGCTAGATATCATTTCTAGTAGTAAATGTAGAAGTTACTCTACAGATGGGAAATGATATGAGCTCATTGAGTTGAATCAAGACATAAATCTCAAGCATACACTCCATAAAAGACTTGGGAGTAACAACTTTCATCCTTAGAATTTGTGTCTATGGAGATAGAGCAAATAGGATGATGGGGCCCTACCAAGCCCTATGCTTATAATAAATCCTAAAGAAGATAGGATAGAAGATCTGAGAAAGGGCTCTTGCCTAGTGAGGAAGAGCAAAGGGTAGACATAAAATATATCACGAAGTATTTGAGAAAAACTTAAGGTATATTCTTCGTCTATGCCTATGGAGAACTGACAGTGGAAATTTATACTTACTCGGACTTTAAGGCTGATAAAGAAAATAAAATTCCACTTTCGATTTGTATTCACTCTCAACTGTGAAGTAGTAACCTGGAAGATTTTCAAGTAAATTACTCCACTACTGAGTATGAATATAAAATTGCTTTCCAGCCTTAGAGATAGTCAAGGAATTTTGTTTGGATATGAAGTTTGTGGTAACTTCTATTGGTCCCTAGCGTGGAGTTTGCATTTACCACTTTACTGTGATGAAATGGAGCTAAAAGCGCAAGTTGGGGAACCAACGTCTCACAAATCCAGACACGCTAAGAGATACAACATCTTTTGAGAGATCGTTGGAAAAGTCAATGTAGCCTTGTAGAAAATGAACCTCAGTCGATAACACGACTGACCCACTCGCTAAGCCACTATCACAGGTGGTGCTAAAGTGGCATCTTTAGAAGATGGGTATTATATACCAATTGGCATAGAGTGCAAGTGGGAGATTGTTGGGAAAGTGCCCTTGTGATACCCGCATTTTTTTTAATGATAAAATACTAATTTGATGTTGTACTCTATTGGAAATTACTTGATCGATATTAGTTTTATAACTAATATGTCAAGATATTATATTAAACAAGTGGATTGAAATTATTTTTACTAGATATTATCTATTAGGGGGTTTGAATGTAAATATAATTGCATTAGGGATCACATTTTAAAAGGGGAAAGAAGAAGTATTTGCATATTAGTCCTTGTTTCAAATCTATATATACCCCTATACATCCATCCTTTTCCTTACAACATCAAGAGGCAATGAAGAGGGGAAATATCAGCATTTTCGCACAACATTTTCAGCACTGGCAATGTTTGTATTTTCAAGTTTTAAGGGACAAAATGATGTCCAAATTGAGTGTTCTTTAGCTCAAATTCTTCACAAGACAATGAGAAATGACATTATGGAATCCGATGTTTCTTATCTACTACCAAAAGTTTCAAAATAGCCCCACACCGTGCGCTAGGCTGTTCAAATTTTGGTTTTCAGAATTATATTCTATTTTCATTTGCCAAGAAATAGACCTTCCAATGGTCTGATCAGACATGCAAGACCAC
The DNA here is from genome assembly GCA_019426215.1 of Buddleja alternifolia. Classification (NCBI taxonomy): domain Eukaryota; kingdom Viridiplantae; phylum Streptophyta; class Magnoliopsida; order Lamiales; family Scrophulariaceae; genus Buddleja; species Buddleja alternifolia. Next base: position 39,194,081 of record CM033390.1, on the reverse strand, counting down.
CCCTAGAAATCTCATTCAGTGTAGATATTATTACTGGTAAGTTTTGTTGGAAATCGTTTAGAAAATATTTCAGTATTCTCAGTCAAATCATCACTGCTAGTAATCTCTATTGAGTTCCAAAATCTGTGTTTCATATTCAGTTGCCCAAAAACCCCTTTTTCTAGGCTCTGATTATACATGAAAAATCATATTTAGAATCCTTATTTAGTGTAGATATGTTGAATGGTAAAGTTTGTTGAAAATTGACAAGGAAATAGTCAAAAATGGCTACCAAACGATCTATGCCAGTGTGTTGTTTTAGTATCCATAAACTATCATTCATGTTTCTTTATTTTGAAATACCCCTTTTCATGGTTCTATTGAAAATTCAACACAACCATTAGACAGCCATTTGAATGTAGATGTTGATACTGGTAAGTCTTGATAAAATCCATGGTGTAATATGACCGAAAAGTTGATTTGATTATAAGGTGCTAGGAGGTGGCTAAATTTGGCAGTTTTGGGATGCTGATTTTGAAGACCCAATTTACCCTATTTCGATTAGGATCTTGAGATTGAATTTGAATATTAAGAAAGCTTAGTTATTTGGAAATCTATATATACATATTAAGTTAGTTGTTTATTGAAATGTTAAATGGACGAGCAAAGGATATGGCGGAGACGGGCGCCAATTGAAGGAGGTACACGGTGAAGCGATTTGGTGCAATCTTGTTCACGTATGAACAATGGAGGTTTTCAGCTTCTTTGATCCGAGTTATACATATTCCTAAAGATGGGTGAGTGTTGGGTAAGTTTTCTTAGCATTAACCTTTGGTTATTTCCAATTAAGTGTGTATCATATTGGGAATTAGAATTCAGAGAACTTGATTATGTAAGTGTAGTAGTGATTATGTTCTTATTTGGAATAGGTTCATTCTCTACAACACTATTCGAGGAAACACAATTTGACGAGTTGGTAGAGTTGGGTATTCTGTCGTTGATGATTCTGACTAGCTCGGAAGTGTACTGTGAGTTGCCTTCCAAAACTATATTTATATGTCTTTCAAAACTGGAATGAAGTTTTACTACGTCCTGTATATATTTATATGCAATTTTTCATGGTTTTACCATTATCAAATAAATGAATTTCAATGTTTTTCAAATAATATCAAAAGTACTTTTTCTAAACCATTGCATTGTACACTTTTCCAAAGTCATGAATCGTTTTCAATGCACATTTTGGAGAAAATGATTTCCAAGAAAGTATATCTTCAACAAATCTTTTGACACTTATTCACTAAAATTGACTGATTATTGTATTATGAGCATACCCGGGATATGACCAAACGGCCTTCGCCAGCCTAAGTGGGGAGGCATAAGGTGATGGTTTTTAAGCCGATTGTTCAGGGGTGACAAGGAAGAAACAACGGGACCCAAAGTGCTATGAGCAAAGTCATCGGACGCGATGCTACTGCTAACATGGCCCCCTACTACTTAAATGTGAAATGTAAAGTTTATTGCAACTTCCTATTGACTGAATGCATATACTAAAGTTTTGGTGTCATATCACCTATTACTTAACTGCTAGCATGAACGAAATTGTCATTTTACCTATTTCAATGATTTTCTGAAAAATAAAAAGTATTATTGATTTCAGCTCATTAACTTATGGCTTTTTGGGTCACTTGCGCTCACTAAGCCTTTGCTTATGTATTTCAATTTCTTTCTTCCAGTTAGAGGTGATTTGCGCAATGAAACTGGCTTGGAGGATCATCAGTATTAACATGGACAATCCTAGAGGTGAATATTGCAGATTGAGTCGTGGATAGTAAGTTTACCTATATGTTTGGTTGACGTTATTAAGGTTGTGACCCTACTAGATAAATTGTTGAAAGTGAGTTAGATTTTGGAATTAATTACTTTATTGAGAGGTTCACGCTTTCAGTTTAGGCCCCTTTCAGGGCTGAAAATTGGGTCGTGACAGCCCTCGATGCCAAAGAGGAGATTAGAATATAAGGCACTAGTTTATATTGCACAACTCTTAACTAATAGAGAGGCATTTAATATGTTGTTCGTATAAGTTTTAATGGCATCTGTAAGACTTGAATGAATAATATTTCCATGTGAATCAAGGCAGACCTTCCACTCCTTATAGTGATTAAGGGGGTAGGCACTGGAAAGTTTGGTACTTGATCACTTAAATGGTTCGCAAGTCAGAGAATCTCAATTGGGCATTGAGATTCGTGTGGACTTGTATGACACATGCTCTGACAGAGAGTGCCAGTCGAACACTATGGGACAGTGGGAGTTTGTTTCATAGATACATTGATGGAATTAATGTATTCGAACACGGCTAGTAGTAATCCAATCACATGGATTTTTACTCGTTGACTGTCAATGATTGGATTAGTGATTATGATAGTATGCGTGAGCCTTATACCTGAGTAATCATGTTGAAGATGTGCTTGTGACGTCAAGTCTGTCATTAGAGTAGTTAGATCCAATTCACCCGTTAGTGGGGTTAACCTCGAAGTGCGGCTTGATGGGCAAGTAGCAGTCTTAACTGATTAGCAAGAAGGAATTCACTGTCTCGAAAGTAAATGAGAAGTATCCTATGTGATCATGGGTAAATGAGATTAAAGTCTCTGGCTAGAGCTCATGAACCAACTCGTGTTTGACACGGAGGATAGTTTTATAATCTCATGTTACTATGGTTCTTAGCATAGCATCGAGTCCTATGAGTTTGACATTCCATGACTCTCACTCGATCGGGATATGTCAGTGAAGGGCTTATACTTATACAGTATTCATAATCTAGAGGTTCGTAATGATATAGTCATTTCGTACTCGGTTGGGCTACGATGTGGGGCCACGGTACTGGTTAGGTGTTACCCACATCCTTTGATATCTCTCCATTGCTAATCGAGACGAACCTAGAGAGTCGTGCTATAAAGGAATAGACTGGAAATCGAGTTTTGTATTTGGAGGGTATTTTGGTAATTTGTCCTATGGTAGGACGAATTAATTAATTGGACGAACTAATTTAATTGGTTGTTCAATTGGATTAAACAATTGTAAATTAAATTATTTAATTTGAATAGTTAATTAACTGGGTTAATTAAATATTTAAATTGGAATATTAATTTAATGTATATTTATTTAATTGGATTAAATGTAATTTAATTAAATTTAGTGGACTAAATTGACTGGGTCAATTTAGCCCACATGGGGCATCCAACAGGCCCCTTATGGGCGTGTGATCTGGGCTTAAGTTGGAGGATTATTTAATCCTCCAACACAAGCTCTAGAGAGTTAATTAATTCACAATTAATTCAGTCATACACACAATTCACAATACTGAAATCCTCCACCAAAATACAAGTAAAAAAGATTCATATTGTCTCTCCCTAGTCGCCTCGGGAGATGATGATGATGAAGATTTCCAAAAGTCCGATCCTGCATGATGATCTAGAGACGGGAAGATTGGACCGTTAAAGATTCGTGAGGATTAATAGAATTTGAAAAAGGTAAGTTTTTCGCGTTCTACATTTTATGTGAAAATCAACGAAAATAACAACAAATTGATCTTGGCTTTTGGGAATCCGGATATGTTTTATTTTTCGCTGCGCATGATACCAGGATTCCCAACATTGATACCACTGTTGGGTTTTAGGAAAAGTGAATTGCGCAGTGGAAGTTTTTAAATTTAAATCCCAAAGTGAATTCTCAATTTGCATAATTGAATCGATTAACCACTAAAACGAATAATTACTTACACGTGGAAGCGAAGTGGTTGGAGACTTAATTCCACCTTCAAAAATTTGAGACTTTTAGGCTTGGATTCTTCAAGAGCACGTGCAATCCAATCTTCATGAATCCTTAAAACCTTTCTTGAATTCTTGATCTGAACAACGAACGTACGTTGCCTCTAAATAATCACGCGGATTGATTGGACAAAAAATCCCTCCTTTTACTCTTGAAGGCCAACGGCTAGTGTTCTAAGAGAGAGGGAGGAGTTTTTCTTTTCTTTCTAGGAGAGTGTGAGATTACTTGTGTCTCATCTAAGTCAAGGAGTCCTTTTATTATCACTTGACTTATTGACCAAGACAAACAAAAGAGTACTTGTTGAGCATCCAAGTGGACGCCCAACTTAACGCTAGGAGGCATCCAAATGGACATCCCCACTTAGCTCGACCCTTCTTTTGTTTTAATTACTTATCTATTTAATTAATAATTTATTATAACCAATAAGTAAATTAATAAATTAAATAACCAAATTAATTAGATAAATTAACATTAATTTATTTCCTCAAGAAATTAATTAATAATTAATATTATCTTTATAATTAATCATCTCACCCAATGAGTAATTAATTAATTATTTAATTTATCCCATAAATTAAATCTCCTAAAATAAAATAGAAAATCCTTTCATTTTTCTTTATCAATCCTTTAGCGCGACTCTTTAGGTTCGTTTCGTTTGGCAATGAGAGGAATCCAAAGGAAGTGTTATTAACACCTAGCCAGTCATTTGGCTCACTTCGTAGCCCAAACAAAATCGAATGATTAGATCATTCCACAACCTTCCAAACGTGAATACCGTATAGGTATAAACCCTTTGTTCACGTGTTCCAGTCAAGTGCTTTGACATGGTGATGTCAAACTCACTGAACTTGACCATATGTATTAATTACAATAATACGAGATCTTTGAGCTCGATTTAGTGCCTCGCACAATCGTCTCTTTTGTTTTGGCCAAAGACTTTGATCTCTAATATCTATAATCATATAGGATACTTTCTCATTCACTTATGAGAGAACAAATCTCATATTAGTTATCAGCTAAGACTACCACTTGCCCACCAAGCCGCATTTTGAGGCTGACCCCACCAACAGAAGAATTGGGTCTAAGTACTCTAGTGATTGACTTGACGTCACAAGTGTATCTTCAACCTGATACTTCAGGTCAATGGTTCACTTATACCTATTACGCATAATCAGTTCTGTGATTGACAATCACAGAGTGAAAACCAATGTGACAGAATCGATGCAAGTCGTGTTTGAGCATATTAGTTCCACTGATGTGCCTACAGTCTTAAGCTCCCACCATCACATGGTGTTCGACTGAAACTCCTATGTCAAAGCTCAGATTGTACAAGTGTTCTAAGTCTTTATTTGTCCATTAAAGATTTTATATTATTCGCGAACGAGTTTAAGTAATCAAGATCAATCCCTCTAGTGCCAATCTTCCTATCCCATAGGAAGTGAGAGATTGCACTGAAAACATGGACAAAATATTTTACACTACTTATAGATGAAGATAAGATTTAAATGAAAACTAAACAATGAGTTTTATAAAATATAATAAATAAGTTTATTACAAGAAAGATGCCCTATCATTCTATCCTCTATAGCATCTGAAGGCATAATCTTAACAGCTAGAACAAATCATCTTTTTAGAATCTTCTATTTTGAACCTATTCAAAATTTGTTCTATGTACTTAGATTGGGAGAGTCCTAGCAACCTACTTTCCCTTTCTCGGTGTATTCTCATACTAAGAACGTAGAATGCTTCTCCCATTCTTTCATTAAAAATTGGGTCGACAACCAACCTTTCATTGATTGCAACATTCCCACATCATTTCCAATGAGAAGAATGTCATCAACGTAGAGTACCAAAAAGCTTATGTCCCACTAACTTTCTTGTACACACATGGTTCATAACCATTCTTGATGTCGCCGTATTCCTTTACAGATTCATCAAATATCAAATTCCAGCTTCTGGAAGCTTGCTTCAAGCCGTAAATGGATCTTTGTAGCGTACACACCTTGTGCTAGCTCCCATTAGATGTGAAAGCCTTGCTCCATGTAGATTTCCTCATCAATGTGTCCATTGAGGAAAGCCGTTTTCACATCCATCTGCAAAATCTCATAATCAAGATAGGCAGATATAGCCAATAGAATCCTAATTGACTTGGTCATCGCGACTGGCGAACAAGTCTCCTCATAATCAATTCTTTACCTTTGAGTATAACCCTTCACGACCAAGTGAGCCTTGAAGGTGGTAACCTTTTCATCTACTCCTAACTTGCGTTTGTATAACCATTTACAACCATTAGCCTTAATGCCCGGCGGTGGGTCTACCAAGGTCCAAACGTTGTTGGAGTACATGGATTCAATTTCAGATTTCATGGCTTCAGACCATTTTCCCGAGTCCTTGTCAGACATTGCTTCATCATAGTACCTTGGATCTTCATCCAACGGGAGGCCCTCCTTTTTGATTTTCAGCAAGAGAACATAATACCTCTCAGGCTATCTTGGGATCTTTTCGGGTGTCCTCGAATTATCGAATCCGAGGAGTTGGTGAATATTCTTTGAACACTTGGCGTGCGAATTCCATGACGTCAATCAATACTGATGCCGAGAAACAGTGTCAAAAATTGTAAGAAGACTGTTTCCAGAATAAGAATCGAAAATAACATGATGCTTTACGTCATTGTAGATATCACAGGCTTTAACTAGCAGAAAAACTTGTGTTTGCAAGAGGCCAAAGACTCACACGTCGTGAAATCAATAATGTTTTGGCTCATCCTTCATATAAGTCTAACTATTACATGTCGGAGATCAATAAATTTAATGTATTTTCGACTTATTATGTAAAAGTTAATTTTTTACAAAAAAACTACTATTATATGTCTTTTTTACTTTGTCATACTTCTTCACCCATTAATCGAAATAAACCCGTTCTATCTCTATTACAAACTTTATGAGTCAATATATAATTTATGTGTTCAAGTCAAAGCCTAAAAATGTACAGAAAATGGGGAAAAATCAGCTCCAATTAAGGAAAAAGACATTTTTTTTGCAAAAAGACTGCTCAAATGTGTCTTTTTTACTTTGTCGTATTTCTTCACCCGGCTATGGAAATGAACTCATTCTCAAGCCGTTACAGACTTTTTAAGTCAATCTATAATTTATGTATTCAACTCAAAAACCCAAAAATGTATAGAAAATGGCAAAAAATAAACCCGAACTAAGAAAAAAGATATTTTTTTGCAAAAAAAACTGCTCAAATGTGTCTTTTTTACTTTGTCGTATTTCATCACCCGATTATCGAAATGAACTTATTCTTACACTGTTACAAACTTTGTGAGTCAATCTATAATTTACGTGTTCAAGTCGAAGCTCAAAAATGTACAAAAAATGGCAAAAAATCAGCCTAAACTAAGAAAAAAGACATTTTTTTAGCAAAAAAAACTGCTCAAATCGAAATAATCATAAAGTAGTACAATTTCAACAACAAATATACAACATCAATGCCCAATTATAAATCTCACTACCAGTCCATCTCATTAGGAATCCAAGTAATCATATTTCTGCCTACACGTCGTTGTATCCTCAGATGAGGGTCCTGACCATTTCAAAATTAGGTCGATCCCAAAAATGAGCTTCATGCAAAGGATGAAACCTCCCTTTATATGCTTTCTGATATGCAACGATGCGGTAATAATTTTCCACCAACGAAACCGACCTAAGTGCCAAATCTTTGCATAACGCAATCACATGTGAGCACGAAAGTCTGAATGAGGTCCATCTTCCACAAGAACAATATTTTCTATTGATATCGACAGAATATCTCAAACTACGATATTCGATTTGCGCTTTGGTGTAAACTTGGTCAGTTAGATCAAAATGATCAAAGTTCCTGACAGTGTGTATTGTGGATGCTTCTGTCGACGTCGAGTACATATCAAAGCCATGTTTTGTCAAACCCAAATTTCCCCCCACTGTCAAAGAAGATTGCAATCGTTTATAAAAATAATCGATACAACAATGAAAAGTGCATTCCACAATAGATGTTCGAGCACCTTTCAACACGCCATTTCTGCTCTCTCACATGTTTGTTGTCGTAACGCCTACTTGAATCCCTCCATTTTGTGCAAGTGTCCACTCACATAGAATTTTGCTCAGATAAATGAAAGCATCTTCATCCTTTTGTTGGATATCCTTCACTATATTAACTTTCTAATGTTATGTGTCATACCTGCCTGATAACATAGAGTCTTTATAAATTTATTATTGAAATGGCTATTAAAGTTTGAAGACACATGTCGCAGGCAATATCGATGAGCTCCTAGAGGAGGGCAAAGTGCAGGTACACAATTAGATGCATACAGTTTGCCCTTGTGGCGATAAAAAATAAGGCACACACCTTCATTCCTTCGAAGAAAATGTTTGCTCACGAATTCTAAAAACCAAAACCAAGAATCGTTCGACTCATTATCGACAATTGCGATTGCAAGAGGCAAAATTTATTATTTCCATCCAAAGTTGTTGCGATTAATAACTTAGCCTTGTAGCGTGCGTACAAATATGTCCCATCAACGTAAATAACTCTCCAGCAATGTTTGAATCCATATATACATGGCTTAAACGCCCATAACACATACATCAACATTTTTGGATTTTGATTGGGACTTTTGTGTTTCCATTCGACAACCGTGCCCGGATTCCACTTCTGGCCAACTCCCAAGAACTTAGGTAACAATGTAACGAAATCCTCCCAAGTCCCATATACAATCTCATTTACACGCTGCAAGCTGTACCAAGCCTTGCCATAGGAAATATTGCATTTCCATTTATCCCGAGCCATTTGTACTATTTGTGTGATCTTAAATGATGTGTCTATTTGAACTTGTCCAAGAAGTTCATTGGCGATCAAATTCATGTCCAAATTAGGGTGGTTTTCAGACACTCTACCGAAGAGGCATATGTGTGTCCCTCTAAACTTCGATATAACTCAATAATTAGTTTTCTTCGCCAAATGAGCTCGGAGTCTAAAACGGAACCCTTCGTCTTTGTCTTTGTTATTGCATTCCAAACAATAAGTTATCGGCTTACTGATTGTCATCGTAAACTCGCGTTTTATATGAGTTAGGTGGTAGTCTTTCACCGATCTTTGCAATCTTTCTTTGTTTTTAAATATCAATGCCAAACCAAGATTACCTATTTGATAATCATACGTCATATCCCTTCTTCACTTGGTCGATCTAATGAGTCTCCTTCTAATTCTTGATATGATGTGGAGTAGAATGGGAGCACATGATGAAGTCGTTGTTGATTCCCTATTGGAGAAATATCTTCCTTAACATTTTCCTCATAAGTCGGTTCGTTGTTGAGTTGTTCATCGAAGTCAGAGTCTGAATGAGCATGGACCAAACATGGAGAATGAACACTGTCGTTGTCATCCTCATAGTGATCGTTCTTAGGTGGTGTCGAATTACTTGCCCTTACATGATGAGAAAAATGAGCACTGTAGTTGGCTTCCTCAAAATGTCCAAACTCAGGATAACTGAGTGTACACAGACCTACGTGTACAAAAAATTGAAATTAAAATAAGATTCTTCATAATACATGATGACAGAATGCAAAGATAAAGAATAAGAAAAAATAGGACTAAAAAATTATGCAAATCATGTGTAGACGATTTATTATTACCTGCATGTACATCTGAATTTGAATAACTCCCTGAACCATGAGTCGCCAAAGGGGAATTTGGTACATTTTCAACACCTCTAAAAGCTTGACTCGATGTAAAACATCCTAAAAAGACAATCACAACAAAGAAAAACTATAAGAAAAGGATAAAAATAAAATTTGTTATAAAAAAATCTAGACAATTTTAAAATTTATTAAAGAAATATAATGATACAAAGTAAAGATAAAAATAAAATTACCTGCATACGCCTCGTGAATCGGATAACTACCCATATTTAAATTTGGTAATATGGGTTGTGTACAAAATGGTAGGAATTGTGCGGACACGACGTCACTTGTATTAACAACGATGTGTAGTGACCTTGAGATTGTATTTGCTATTTATGAATATAAAGATCCATTATACTAATTCCAAGATCAGGATCATAGAAAAACAATAAATCTTCATCGTGTTTGACCTCCGTTGCTCTCTGCCTAAGCAAATCCATATCTTGAAATGAGTATTTCAAAGATACTTTCAACGAGAACTGATTCGGATTAATTCTCATACTCGCGTATACCTTCTCCAACAAATCAACAAATTTGATCTATGGTGTATTCTCATGTAAGCTATTGCTAGAATGCTATAGCTCAGCATATAGTTCGAATCTTCAATTATTTGTCCATCTGAAAATATACAAACATTAACTATGTTCTGACTCGACATTTTTGCAAAATATCAATTATTAATTTATAGTTCAAAAACATAAATTATATTCAGAATGATATAAAATACCTAAAAATATCGAAGTTCAAACCATAACACTAAATTAAATATTACACCTCAAAATTATACCTAAAAATTCTAAATTGTACCTAAAAATATTATATCAAAGTTCAAACCACAAAAACACTACATTCAAAATTATAATACTAATTATAAAAAAAAATTGAAATTATAAGTACAAGATAAAAACTAAAAAATTAAATCAAAGTTCATAACCTAAACACTAAATTCGATATTATACCTAAAATTCAAAATTACACGTACATTTTACACCTAAAATTAGAGTACAATAACAATAAATATAAACCATAAATTGAAATACTAATATCTAAACTAATTTAGGTCATAATTTGATTCAAAACTAAAATTGAAAACTAGGATTTAAATTAACATACATCATAAACATTAAAACCATAAACTCCAAATTGAAATAATTAACTAACTCAAAAATGTATTCAACAAAACAATAACATAGAATGGAAAAATTACCTTGAAATTTAGGGATAAATTACTTGGAAGATTGAGAGAGTTGGAGGAAATGAGAGAGGGAGAGGGAGATGTGTGCTGCTGTTGAAGCAATAGTAATGTAGTATGCAACAGATGGAACTGGGTACGCCTTTGCCAAAGGCATACCTAGACAAATAAAAAAAAAGATTTTGACTGGGTACGTGGAGTACCCAGTCAATTAAAAGAAATATATTGACTGCAAAGGCGTACCCAGCCAGATAATTTTAAGAAAAATAATCCAGGAAACGCCTTTGGGGAAGGCGTGAATCAAGTGGGTACACCTTCCCCAAATGCGTTTTTTACTAGATTTTTTAATACCATTTATTTGTGTATTATTTATATTATTAATATTAAAAATTATAATATTTATTTAAAAAGTTCAGGGTAAAATAGGTATTACATATATAAAACAATATACATATATAGGGGTGGTGGATGTCAAAATTTAATACATGAGGGAAAGTTTTTGCCAAAATACAATATCTCAAGGGAGGTGGATGCAAATAACTCCCATACATACTTCGTCAATTATATAGATTACCAAATTTTATTGAACAAACCAATGAAGCTCAAAACTCTAAAATATAATGTGTAAACATGGTGTTGCTTATAAATGTACTTTTTATCTTAATTTCTTGCACATGCCAATGCTTAAAATTGCAATATTGTACATTTTACTATAATTTCTACCACATCTCAATGCTGGGAACTGCAATAATGTCAATCTTGGATAGTGAAATAATAATCATAATATATGATATAAATGAAGTCAACCAGATAACCGGCCGGCATGGTTGCATATGAGCGATTCATGTGTTCATGTGGTTACTCCACAAACACTCATTAAATGCTCACGCTAAATTATTTCCCAAAACAACTGCTCTAAAATATAATAATTCTTATATATCACCGCGCCTTCTTTAATTTTAATGAAAATTATTCATTTACGCTTTATTTGGTTCAATAATTTTGATTAAAAATAGAAAAGAAAAAGAAAATGAAAGAAATTCAAAATTTTATGGTTTATTTGGATGTGTAGAAAAAACTTATGAAAAAATTAAAGAAATAATTACAGAACCAAACTATAACTGATTTCAAATGTTTCCTTAAAAATTCATTTTGAAAAGGTCACTAAATAATTATAAATCACATTGGCAAGATAGAAGTTAGATGTGTGGAGGCAAAATTGGAATGAAAAATTCATTTTCTTTCAATTCCTAACCAAATTGTTCTCGACAACTAAAGTGAGAAGATTTTGAAATTTTAGGAATTAATAAGGTACATTTTAAATTTGAGGAACAATAGTAAAACAAAGGTAAGAGTTAAACAACCTCAAGAAACCACATCATCTCGTAAAGTTTATATCAATCCAACTTAAAAGTGGTAAAAATAATAAAAATAAAGCAGTAATATATGACATTTTTGTTGGAATTCTTGAATTTGTGTTCCTACAAAATCACAATCAAATCACAATTAGTGAAACACAATTGTAAATAATATATATATATATATATATATAAACAAGAAATTATAGTTAAAGAACGCTAGTCCTTTTGGGAGTCACGACAAAGTCGCTGTCCTAAAGTAGCGATGCCTCCCTACGTGCGGGTACCAACGGTTTGTCACCACTCCAAGATAAAACTCAAATACACACTGCGAGTCTCCTATTGTGAGCACGTTCACAATGAGAAAAATGAACTTAACTACTCAAATTGCTCTTAAAAGTATAAGTATATATATATATTATTCTTGTGTATATGTATAACTAGTTGATAAGTATAGTTTTTACAAATAAGTGGGAGAGTATAAGAAGTATTATAATGTTTATGTGTATATGAAATGCTAAAAAAATCTCCCTTCTTATAGGCATAGAAAATAGAAGTTACATATTATAATAATGATCATTTTTAATATTTTGTAACCTCTACAAATATAATAATTATTAGTTTAAATATTTTGTAACTTATGTAATGACTCGAGTTAAAAAGTTTTAAAATAAAACAATGAAGTTTTAAAACTTAATTTCAAAATTATATCAATTCTTCTGAGAAGATGCTATAACTCAGACCTATCAATCTAATTACATGACAATATTATATATTTTTCAATGAATTATTCATCAAATTAAATGACAATTAGCTCTTATTAGCATATATATATATATATATATATATATATACACGCATAAATAGATCTCACACAAGCAAAGGTCACAAATACCAAAGTAGCCAAAACATAATGGCAAACACAGTTTGCGGGCTTCTCTTTCCTCTCCTCATCACCCTATCCATAGCTCCACCACTCTCCGGCGAAGCCCCGCCATCCACCGCCGCCTGCAAATCCACCCTCTACCCCAAACTATGCCGCTCCATGCTCTCCACAATCCGTCGCTCCCCATCCAACTCCGACAACTTCTCCATCAAACAGTGCTTAAAACGGGCCAACAATTTATCCGATATAATCAGCCATTTCCTGGGAAGCAACAAAAAACAGAAATTACTGATGAGTTACGGAGAGATCAATGCGCTGAATGACTGCCAGCAGCTTCAAGAACTGAGTATCGACTATTTGGAGCTGATTTGTAGTGAGCTGAAATCTGCGAGTAATATGAGCGATGGGGTGGTGGGCAGAGTGCAGAGTTTGCTGAGCGCGGTGGTTACGAATCAGCAGACATGTTTTGACGGGCTGGCGGATGCAGGGAGCGGAATAGCGGCGGCGTTAGGTGGGGCGGTGGGAGATGCGGGGGAGATGTACAGTGTTGCGCTTGGGTTGGTGACGCATGCATTGAGCCGTGGGCGGAGGAGTAAGACTAAGAGAGGAAGGGGGCTGATGAATATGATGGAGTGGGATTATTGGGCACCACCACCAATGACTTCTCTACTTAACCAGGTAATTAATTAACACTATCTTTCTTTCTTTCCATACATACATACATATATATATATATATATATATATCATTTTATTATGTTCTTTTCTTTGCATTTTATATATCTAGTTTATTATTTTCGACCAAAATGGGTGTTAAAGTTCTAGTTCCAGTTAATTTGATTCTTTCTCATATACAGTCTTGTTAACTAAAACTTGTATTATACCCGTCTTGTATATGTATTACGTATATATTCTGGATATAATTAATGAATAATACTCGAATTTTTTGAATTGAACTGTTTATTATATGTACTTTGCGTATCCCCGTGTTATATTTGGCGAACAATACTCTTTATTCGGCAAAAAACCATATTTTTTTATTTAAAATTGAAAATTATATTCAAATTATTATAATTATTAATTGAATATTATAAGATTGGAATTACGAATATTAATAACTTATTACAATATTAATTATTGTCACCAGTGACTCATATTTTTTTTTATAATATAAAAGTAGGTACACACAATATGTCTTACAAAATGATATTAAAACAATCCATATTTTTACTCCCTATTCATTTTTATTCGTATTTTACTAGTACAAATGCTAATCTATATATTTTCGTTCTCGTATTCTTTAGCCAATTTTTTCACCCTAACTTTCAACAAAAATTCGTAAAATACTATCTAATGTCGAATTTTTCCTAACACAATAGATAATGATAATTTATTCTATATATTCATCAACATTTATTAATTTTGACTCTTTAATTAATGTACTGAAAAGTTTTAGTTAATAAGACTCTTTAATTTTTGACTTGCCAAAGTGGGTGTTGAAGTACTGATATTAATTGCATAGAAGTATTTCAACAATCAAATTGCTTTGCAAACACCCACTTTGGTATTGCAATCAAATTACAAAGATAATTAGTATCAGGGATGGATTTAGGAACGGGGGGGGGGGGGGGTCGTTAATATGTATGTTTTTGTTATATGGCCCCAAATAACAAGTCTAGTGAAGTTGGGACTTTTTAAACAAATAATATAGTTTTTAATAATAATTATAAAAATAATATACAAAAAATTAAAAATTCAGAAATGGCATAATACGCCATTGGTAATGGCGTATCCACTTGGATACGCCATTACCAATGGCGCCATTTTTTTTTTTATTGGTGTGACTGGGTACGCCAATAGCATTGGCGTACCCAAGTCAATTTTATAAAAAAAAAAAAAAAAAATTTGTTATTTTCGAATTGATTTTTAGACATTTTCTGTACATTTTCGGGCTTCGACTTCAATACAAAAAATATAGATTGACTCACAAAGTTTGTAACGGTGTGAGAATTGATTTATTTCGATATCCGGGTGAAAAAAATTACACATATACGGATTTTTTGAAAAAAAAATATTTTTTCGTCATCTTGGGATGATTTTTCGACGTTTTTCGTACATTTTCAGGCTTCAACTTCTACACAAAAAATGTAGATTGGCTCACAAAGTTTGTAACCGTGTAAGAATTGATTCATTTCGATATCCGAGTTAAACAATACAACATGTATAAAAAAGAGACACATATACGGATTTTTCGAAAAAAAATATATTTTTTCGTCATCTTCGGAATGATTTTCGACATTTTCTGTACATTTTCGAGCTTCGACTTCAACACAAAAAATGTAGATTGATTCACAAAGTTTGTAATGGTATAAGAATTGATTCATTTCGAAATCCGGGTTAAAAAATACAACATGTTAAAAAAAATTACACATATACGGATTTTTCGGAAAAAAAAAAAATTCCGTCATCTTCGAGATGATTTTTCGACATTTTCTGTACATTTTCAGGCTTCGACTTCAACACAAAAAATGTAGATTGACTCACAGAGTTTGTAACGGTGTAAGAATTGATTTATTTCGCTGTTCGAGTTAAACAATACAACATGTTAAAAAAGAGACACGTATACGGATTTATCGAAGAAAATATATTTTTTCGTCACCTTCGGAATGATTTTTCGACCTCTTGTGTACATTTTCGGTCTTCGATTTCAACACAAAAAATGTAGATTGACTCACAAAGTTTGTAACGGTCTAAGAATTGATTCATTTCGATATTTGAGTGAAATAATACAACATGTTAAAAAAGTCACACATATACGGACTTTTTTAACAAAAAAGTATTTTTCCGTCATCTTCGGGATGATTTTTCGACCTCTTGTGTACATTTTCGGGCTTCGACTTCAACACAAAACACGTAGATTGACTCACAAAGTTTGTAACGGTGTTGAAGTCGAAGCCTGAAAATGTACAGAAAATGTCGAAAAATCATCTCGAAGATGACGGAATTTTTTTTTTCCGAAAAATCCGTATATGTGTAATTTTTTTAACATGTTGTATTTTTTAACCCGGATTTCGAAATGAATCAATTCTTATACCATTACAAACTTTGTGAATCAATCTACATTTTTTGTGTTGAAGTCGAAGCTCGAAAATGTACAGAAAATGTCGAAAATCATTCCGAAGATGACGAAAAAATATTTTTTTTTCCGAAAAATCCGTATATGTGTCTCTTTTTTATACATGTTGTATTGTTTAACTCGGATATCGAAATGAATCAATTCTTACACGGTTACAAACTTTGTGAGCCAATCTACATTTTTTGTGTTGAAGTTGAAGCCTGAAAATGTACGAAAAACGTCGAAAAATCATCCCCAAGATGACGAAAAAATATTTTTTTTTCAAAAAATCCGTATATGTGTAATTTTTTTTCACCCGGATATCGAAATGAATCAATTCTCACACCGTTACAAACTTTGTGAGTCAATCTACATTTTTTGTATTGAAGTCGAAGCTCGAAAATGTACAGAAAATGTCTAAAAATCAATTCGAAAATAACAAATTTTTTTTTTTTTTTTTTTTTTATAAAATTGACTTGGGTACGCCAATGCTATTGGCGTACCCAGTCACACCAATAAAAAAAAATAATGGCAATGTGGATACGCCATTGGTAATGGCGTATCCAAGTGGATACGCCATTACCAATGGCGTATTATGCCATTTCTGAATTTTTAATTTTTTGTATATTATTTTTATAATTATTATTAAAAACTATATTATTTGTTTAAAAAGTCCGTGAAGTTGGTGGGTGTCTTTTCAGTTGACTTCACCCTTATTTCGCGAGATCAAATCCTTTAAGCCTCAACTATGCTAGTACATTTTTCTTGAAAAAGTAATTATTAGAAAAAAAGACTATAATTTTTTCAAAAAAAGTAATTATCAAGAAAAGAAAAGGGAAAGAGGAAAAAGCAATTACCAAAAAAAAATAAAAAATTAATTAATGTGACAACTCTAGCTTCTTTTGAATTAAGATTAATAATAACTTCCTAAAACCTATAGAAAAATATTGTGGAAAAGAAAGTATATATAAAATTAATGGACAGTTTTCTTAAACTTATAAAAGAACATTGTAGATAAGGGGAAAATACAAGAAACCAACAAATTAAAGACAATAAAAAGTCTATTCACCATCAAATATTTAGAGTTTATCATCACATAAATATGTTAGGATTATGCCCTCAAATGTCATAGAGGATAGAATGAGTAGGGCATCTATCTTGTATTGAACTTAATTATTAATAAAAGGCACTATTTAGTTTTTCACTTAATTTTTATCTGCATCTATAAGTTGTGTAAAACGTTTTGCTCGTGTTTTCAGTGCGATCCCTCTACTTCCTATGAGATAGGAAGAATGACACTAGAGAAATCGACCTTGATTACTAAAACTAGTTCGCAAGTAATATAAAGTCTTTAATGGGCAAATAAAGACTTCTAATACTTGTACAATCTTAGCTCTGACATGGGAGTGTCAGTCGAACACCATGTGATGGTGGGAACTTCAGACTGTAGGCAAATCCGTGGAACTGATATGCTCGAACATGACTCGCATCGATTTTGTCACATGGGTTTTCACTCTGTGACTGTCAATGATAAAACTGATTATGCGTAATAGGTATATGTGAACCTTTGACCTGAAGTATCAGGCTAAAGATGCACTTGTGACGTCAAGTCTTTCACTAGAGTAGTTAGACCCAATTCACCCGTTGGTGGGGTCGACCTCGAAATGAGGACTTGATGGACAAGTGGTAGTCTTAGCAGATATCTAATATGGGATTTGTTCTCTCATAAGTGAATGAGAATGTACCCTATATGATTATAGATTAATAGAGATCAAAGTCTTTGGCCAAAGCAAAAAAGACGATTGTGCTAGGCACTTAATCGATCTCAATGATCTCGTATTATTATAATTTATACATATGGTCAAGTCCAGTGAATTTGACATAACCATGACTCTCACTTGACCAGAGAACGTGAACAAAGGGTTTATACATATATGGTATTTACGATTGGAAAGTTGTGGAATGATCCATTCATTCGTATTTCATTTGAGCTACGAAGTGGGCCATGTGACTGGTTAGGTGTTACCCACTTCCTTTAGTTTCCTCTTATTGCCAAATGAAACGAACCTAAAGAGCCGCGCTAAAGAATTGATGAAGAAAATTGAAAAGGATTTTCTATTTTATTTTTGGAGAGATTTAATTTATTGGATAAGTTAAATAATTAATTAATTACCTATTGGATAAGATAATTGATTAAATGGATAAGATTAATTATTAATTAAATTTTTGGAGAAATATATTAATGAATTAATTTATCTAATTAATTTTATTTATTTATTAGATAAAATAAATTATTAATTGAATAAAGAATTAATTAAACAAAACAAAAGAAATATATGGGGCCCAAAATTTCTTTATGGGGCATCCTAGAGGACACCTATTAGGCTAGGTTGGATGATCAAAGTGGTCTCTTTTGTTGTCTTGGTCAATAAGTCATTGAGGTATAAAAGACTTCTCTTAACTTTAACCTAGACATAAATTTTTACAATTAATGAATAACAATTCATTGTAACTCTCCAAATAATAGAAGAAGAAAAATATCATCCCCCTCTATACACACACTAGCCGTCGCCCATATAGAAAAGAAGTGGGATTTTTTCATCATCATTTTGTGCATGATAATTTAGAGACAACGTGATTCGTTGTTTGGATTAATTTTCAAGAAGCTTCAAGAAATCAAGACTTGAAGAATACAAGGATTGAAAAATTCAAGAAGTATTCATCAATTCGAAGAGTTGAAAAAGTATTGGATTCTCCTACCACCTCGCTTCAACGGGTAAGTTGATTTATTCGTTAAAACCTTTTTTGATTCAATAATGCGATTAGAGAAACACTTTGGGTTTTTTGTTAAATTTTTTGAAATCCTTCCGCTGCGTTTATGAGTTTTTTCGCGAAACCAATAGAATATGCATAAAATGAAATAGTTTTAATAGTTATTACTTTATATTTTTTTGAAATATTATAATATAGTTGAAATTTGAGGTTTATTTTTCTTTTGTTTTTCATTTAATGTGATTTTCTCGATACCATTTAATTGTACATTGATGAACAAAGCATTATTATTTTTTTAATTAATTGTTTGGATCTAATAGTAAAATAGAAAAAAAAATCTTTAACTCTAAATAAAATGAAACGAAAAATCAAGTAGGATGGAAAATATTTAAAAAAGTAGAGTTACTAACAATTTAAGTATAATTCAATTATGAAAGCTCTTGATAATACTGCAAGAAAATTAATATTCATATGAGCAATTAGATTCAAAATTAGAGTTTAATATGTCTTTTTATGTGTATTTACTTCTCAAATCATATGATAATCTGTACTCAAAGAACGTTGAGTACAAATTTGTTGATTTTTTAAAAATTCGTTTATATATTACGAATTTTATTAAATTTTCTATTGCAAAATATTTTTTCTTTTACACATAATAATTGTTAATTTTACTTATCTATTAAAATTAAAATAAAACTTTACACACAAATATTCTCAAAATAAAATAAAAAATTCAATGGTAACTAAGCTCGGCCGCCTACATATAACTCTTGGATCCATCCCTGGGCGTGTTCTACTTTTCTTTACTCCTCCTTGTTATCTAAGTTCACTATGTCTTATATTATTGGAGGAATCTATATCTATGTTTATTTATTATGACTACAAGAAACTTCAAAATCCACAAAAAATATATTTCAATCCAAAGTACGTACTCCAATGTTTAACTGCTATAAAAAAAAACCAAGTAATTGATTCTTTCTGACTTTTTTGATTGTATTATGTGTATATGAAATTAATCGATAGTTTGATATTTGTTTTACAAGGAAAATTACTAAAAAACCCCTTAATACAAACTTTTGTATCAAAAAACCCTATAATGATATTTGTTGATTTAAAAACCTCATCCCACCAATTTTTTAATTTAAAAAAACTAAATAGTTATGGTTAATAAATTTATGGACTTAGTTGCCCTTAGCCTGTTAGGTAAAAAAATTAATAAATATAAATTTTATGCAATTTTATTTATCTAGAACTTTTATATTGATACTTGATATTAATTATGTTTGTAATTTCAAAATTCAAAATTTTTAATTTTTTAATTTTTAATTTTTTTATAATTTCTTGTTAAAGTAATAAATAAGTTATATAAATGTTTAAAAAATCTAGTATTGAGTTCATTAAATTGTATTATACAATTATCAATTCGAAAAATCCAAAACAAAAAGATTTCAAAATGACGATCCTACATTTACAAACCCCCTTCTTTATACAAACTTGAGCTGATTTCAAAATTTGAGATTTGAGTATGATGGGTTTGTGTGGAGATGATTTCAAATAGACAAGGAAAATGCCAAGAAAATTCACCAAAAGGAAGACAAAATAAAGCCAAGCTGGGCCAGGGTAGATCGGGGGTTGTGAAATAGGGTCAGAATAGATCGGGGTAGCGAAGGAGTCGAAAAACAAAGTCGGAGTAGTGTGTGGTGCACCAATGCCAGTAAGAGGCACCCAGGCGTGGCCCGGGGGCGCCCAGGCACCGATGTGCGCGAGCTGTGCGCATTGTTGATGAGTTTTGGCGAGTTTTTTGTCTTGGGGTGCAAGTTTGGCTGATTTTGGCATATTTGAGTTCTATTTTGATTAGAATTATTTCCTATTGTGTTTAGGAATTATTCCCCTTGTTTATTAGGATTGTTTTCCTAATGTGTTAAGGTTTAGACTTCTCCACTAGTATAAATATGAGAACTTTCTTTGTAATTGATTGGATTTCACTCATGGAGAAATAAAGATGTAGTGTAGGTTGGCTCGTGGATGTAGGAATTATGCTGAACCACGTTAAAATCCTCGTGTTGTTATCTTCACATTTATGCTTAGTTTTTTTGTTTTTTGATTATTTTTTCGTGCTCTGATGCTATCATCCCTAACAACTGGTATTAGAGTCATAGTTTGTAGATTTAGAAGAGCTCCTAAATCTAGATCTATAGGGAAGCATTTTTAGTTAAACGCGAATTTCATTGTGGGAACGATGGTAGGAGATGGAAGAATAATCAAGCTCGATAATTTCGTTGCAGGGAGCACGAATTGAGGTCGTGGTGAAGCCGGAGAAGATGATAAAAGAGTATAGGGTCATTAGATCACCAACCAAAGAAGAGTAATCCCGTTGAATGTTAACGAGAAAATGTTGGAAAATCGTGGTGCCTGCAGATAGGCATATTCACAGCAGCAGAAGCATTTTTGTGTCACCAGGTGGGTCGACATGAAGCTAGTGGGAGTAGTTGCGGTGCTAGAGGCATATCTGTAGAGCCCGAGGTCAAAGAGCAAATTCGTGTTACTGAGAGGGAGCAAACGAGTTGCTAGACTGGGGGACACATTTACGGTGCCAAGAAAGCAAATCCACAGAGCCAGAAGTGAGAGTGACAGAATCGGTAATCGAGAGGGTAGATTCGTATAGTCGAGAGACCAGATGGCAGGGTTGTGGAGGTATGATCCCGTAGAGAGAAACCATGAAGGCAGGAAGAGGCTCCGGGAGAGATCGACCATGGAGTCGAAAGTCTTGGAGGCAGGATGTGAAGTCAGCTAGGCAGAGTCGCGGAGTTATGGGGGGTTTTTGGTAGAGGGATGTGACATAGCTCGTGGAGTGGGAGCATCAAGTAGGTGTGTCACTGACCAGAGTTGGCTATTGAAAAACCAAGTAGGCGGATAGATCAGACATAGCTCAAGCAGGGGCCTAGAGCAAATATGTGAGAGATCCAAGATTGCCGTTGGAAAGAGTTCTTAGTGGAAAGATGTCAGTGGACGGGTTGAACAACGCAGTTTGGGTTGTGACATGTACAGGTTCTAGAGTAACCCATATTCGAGGGTCAGTTGGACTAAGATGGATATGACACATTATTCAGGAGTTGGCTGATCACCAAAATAATAGGGTAGTGGCGAGGGTTCAAAGTGAGGGAACGATGTTCACAAAAGAGTCTGTCAAGTGGGTAACACTAGAGGATAGACGAGTTGACTAGATATGGGGATATCTCGTGGTTTTTTTTTTATCTCCATTGGGGTTTAGCAATGTACCGACTAAATTGAGGATCACTTAGGAAAAGTGAAGTAGTGGTTCAAGTTGAGTTTCAGAATTTGAAGATCATTCTCCAAGTGGAGATTGTTGGGTTTGTGTGGAGATGATTTTAAATATCCAAGGAAAATGCCAAGAAGATTGACCAAAAGGAAGACAAAATAGAGTCGAGATGGTCAGCGTAGATCCAGGGTTGCGATATAGGGTCGGAATAGATCGGGGTCGCAAAGGAGTCAAAAATGGAGTCGGAGCAGTGTGAGGCACGCTGGCACGCCCAGGCACTAGCTAGGGGTGCCCAGGTGCGGATGTGCGTGAGTTGTACATGTTGTTGACGAGTTTTTTGTCTTGGGGTGCAAGTTTGGCGGATTTTGGCATAATTAAGTTCTAGTTTGATTAGAATTATTTCATATTGTGTTTAGGAATTATTACCTTTGTTTATTAGGATTGTTTGCCTAATATGTTAGGATTTAGACTTTTCCACTAGTATAAATATGAGAACTCTCCTTGTAAATGATTGGATTTACTCATTGAGAAATAAAGATGTAGTCTAGGTTAGCTCGTGGATGTAGGCAATTATGCTGAACCACGTTAAAATCTTCGTGTCGTTATCTTCATGTTTAGACTTAGTTTTCTTATTTTTTTGATTATTTCTCCATGTTCTGATGCTACCATCCCTAACAGAGTAAAGTACTATTAATTGCGTATATTGGTTTGGGATTGGGGTTGGGGGGAGGGGTTTCTCTTTTATGCATTTTGGAAGGGATAATGTCTCAAGGGAGTTAAGTATCATTAGCCCTTTTTTTTTTATTATAATTATGACAACTCGTGCTTGGTTTATAGGGTATGGTAAATAAATGAAATCTTCTGTTTCAATATATTATGGCATAAGGGTTGGAGTTTTAAAACCAGTATAACTTAGTTTGAAGAAATCCCCCAACTTTTTAAGTATAGCAATATCGGGTAATATAAAATATTTTAATTGTCACTTGTCATCAGAAAAAGATTCTATAAAAGATATTTTAATTTTGACATTCTTTGTTTTAAGAACACTTGTGCTTTAGTCTATTGTTAATCTGCCTATATTAACTTTATTGAAATTTTTGTTGGGTTTCGTGAAAAATCAAATAAACGCAGCAAAAGGATTTCAAAAATTTAATTTTAAACCAAAAGTTTAAATTCTTTGATAGCATATTCAAATCTATGATTTCGCGTAACGAATAATTACTTACCCGTTAAAGCGCAGTGGTTGGAGAATCCGATTCCTCCTCTAAAACTCGAATTGATAAAGTCTCGATTTCTTCAATCCTCATGTAATCTTCAATTCTTGAATTCGCTGACTCTCTTGAATTTTTTATCCGAACAACGAAATTACGCTGTCTCTAAATTATCACGCACGGATTGATTGATAAAAAATTCTCACTTTTTCTCCAAGGGGGCGACGACTAGTATAGAGAGAGGGAGGAGGATTTTCTTCTTTTTCTTTCTAGAAGAGTTATGAAAGTCTATGTCTTGTTTTAGATCAAAGTCTCCTTTTATATCTCATGACTTATTGACCAAGACAAACAAAAGATACCTTGTACGTTGGACATCCTTATGGACGCCCAACATGACCTAATAGGCATCCTCTTGGACGCCCAATACTAGTCTAGGGGCTTCTTTTGTTTGAATTAATTATATATTTAATTAATAATTTATTATATCCAAATAATAAATTAATTAATTAAATAATAAAATTAATTAGATAAATTAATTCATTAATTTATTTTCATAGGAAATTAATCAATAATTAATCTTATCCTTATAATTAATTAATTCATCTAATGAATAATTAATTATTTAATTTATCCAATAAATTAAAACTCCTAGAAAAAAAATAGAAACTCCTTTATTCATTTTTCTTTATCAATCCTTTAGCGCGACACTTTAGCTTCTATTCGTTTGGCAACGAGAGAAAACCAAAGGAAGTGGGTAACACCTAGCCAGTCACGTGGCCCACTTCGTAGCCCAAACGAAATCAAATGATTGGATCATTCCACAACCTTCCAATCGTAAATACTTTATAAGTATAAACCCTTTGTTCAAGTACCCCAGTCAAGTGAGAGTCATGGTTATGTCAAACTCACTAAACTTGACCATATGTATTAACTATAATAATACAAGATCATTGAGATCGATTTAGTGCCTCGCACAATCGTCTCTTTTTCTTTGGCCAAAGACTTTGATCTCTATTTATCTATAATCACGTAGGGTACTTTCTCATTCACTTATGAGAGAACAAATCACATATTAGATATCAGCTAAGACTACCACTTGCCCATCAAGCTGCATTTCGAGGTCGACCCCATCAACGGGTGAATTGGGTCTAACTACTCTAATGAACTACTTGACCTCACAAATGCATCTTCAGCCTGATACTTCAGGTCAAAGGTTCACTTATACCTATTACGCATAATCAGTTCTGTCAACGACAGTCACAGAGTGAAAACCCATGTGACAGAACCGATGCGAGTCGTGTTCGAGCATATCAGTTCCACTGATGTGCCTACAATCTTAAACTCCTACCATCCCATGGTACTCAACTGGCACTCCCATGTCAGAGTTAAGATTGTACAAGTTTTCTGAGTCTTTATTTGTCCATTAAAGACTTCATTTTACTTGCAAACTTATTTTTAGTAATCAAGATCGATGTCTCTAGTGCTAACCTTCCTATCCCATAGGTAGTAGAGGGATCGCACTGAAAACATGGACAAAACGTTTTACACAACTTATAGATGAAGATAAGATTTAAGTGAAAACTAAATAATGCCTTTATTATTAATAATAACAAAATAAGTTCATTACAAGAAAAATGCCCTATCATTCTATTTTCTATGGCATCTGAGGGCATAATCCTAACAATCTCCCATTTCCACTCAATGCCACTCATTGTGGTATCTTATACCCATCATTTCCAGGTGTCGGTCCAGAACAACCTGAGGTAGTGGTTTGGTGAACGGGTCAGTTACATTGTCAACTGAGGCTATTTTATGCACTACTATCTCTCCTCTGCCAACGATCTCTCTTATGATGTGAAATCTTCTCTCAATGTGTTTAGGCTTGTTATGAGAACTTGGTTCCTTAGCTTGCGCTATTGCTCCATTGTTATACAATAAAGTGGTAAGGGGAATTGTGTACTAGGAACCACTTCAAGTTCTCCAAGGAACTTTCTCATCCAAATAGCTTCTTTGAGGCTGCCACATATTCTGCTTCAGTGGTGGAATCTGTGGTTGTGCTTTGCTTGGAACTTTTCCAAGACACCGCCCCACCATTAAGCGTGTAAACAAACCCTGAAGTGGATTTTCGGTCATCAACATCAGACTAGAAGTCTGAGTTAGTGTAACCTTCTATCTTCAGGTCTCCACCTCCATAGATGAGAATCATATCCACAGTTCTTTTGAGATACTTTAGGATATTATTCACAGCTATCCAATGTTCCTTTCCCGGATTTGCCTGAAATCGACTCACCACGCTCACAACATAGGCAATGTCAGGTCTTGTACACAACATTGCATATATCAGGATACCAACTGCAGAAGCGTAGGGTACATTGCTCATCTCCTTTCTATCTTCCTCACTTTGAGGACACATAGATTTGGATAAATGTACTCCATGCCTCATAGGAAGAAACTCTTTCTTAGAATTGTCCATCCTAAATCTCTTTAGGACCTTTTCTAAGTAAAGGGCTTGGGAGAGACCTATCATTCTATTCGTTCTATCTCAATAGATACGAATTCCTAGAATGTATGTCGCTTCTCCCAAGTCTTTCATGGAAAACGTACTCGAAAGCCATTTCTTGATAGTGGTGAGCATTCCCACGTTATTTCCTATAAGTAGAATGTCATCCACATATAGTACTAAGAACGCCTGCTCCCACTAGTCTTCTTGTAGACACATGGTTCATCTTCGTTCTTGATGAAGCCATATCCCTTTACTACTTCATCAAAATGAAGATTCCAGATTCTAGATGCTTGCTTGAGACCGTAGATGGACCTCTCAAGTTTACATACTTTATGGATATCGGTCTCGGATACATAACCTTTTGGCTGTTCCATATAGATGTCCTCTTTGAGGAATCCATTTAGAAAGGTCGTTTTGATATCCATCTGCCATATTTCATAATCTAAGTATGCAGGTCTGGATAACAATATTCGGATGGACTTTATCATAGCCATGGGTGAAAAGGTTTCTTGATAGTCAATTCCTTCTTTTTGACTATACTTCGCTACGAGCCTGGCTTTAAAAGTGTCAACCTTGCCATCGCTACCTATCTTTTTTTTGTAGATCCATTTACATCCTATAGGTTTGATACCTTCAGGACGATCTACCAAAGTCCAGACATGGTTCGATTGCATAGAGTCCATTTTTGTTTCCATGGCTTCTCGCCATCTTGAAGCATCGACATCCACCATCGCTTGATCATAGGTACAAGGATCATCTTCATGAACCTCTTGTACTACAATGTGAAGCCCTGGCTCCCCTTGCAGTAGATACCCATACCTCTCAGGTTCATGTGGTATTCTACTAGATCTACGTGGTGGTTGTGCTATTATTGGGTTAGGCCTTGGTTCTTGGACCGATGTCTCAAAAGGAGTTTCATTTTGTTCTTCTAGAACAATCTTTCTACCTTTGCCCCGTTCCAAGATGAATTCATCTTCAAGGAAGTGTACTTGTAGGGCCACAATGATTCTCTGATCATCATGTAGGTAAAAGAAGAATCCCATGGAATCTTCAGGATAACCAATGAAACATCCTAAGAGGGATCTTGTCTCCAATTTCTCCACTTTAGTCTTCTTGACATAAGCAGGACATCCCCAAATCTTAACGTGATTAAGATTTGGTTTTCTATTATTCCACATCTCATGCTGAGTTTTAGGAACAGATTTGGAGAGACATCTGTCCAATATATAAGCAGCAATCAGGAGCGCATGTCCCCACAACGAAATGGGTAAATCAGTGTAACTAAGCATGAAATGAACCATGTCCAACAGTATTCAGTTCCTTCGCTCGGCTACTCCATTTAGTTGAGGAGTTGCCGGTGGTGTTAGTTGTAACATTATTCCTTATTCTCCAAGGAATTCATCGAACTTGGCGCTTATATATTCTCTTCCACGATCCAATCGCAGAGTTTTTATATTTTGCCCAATTTGATTTTCTACCAAAGCTTTGAATTCTTTGAACCTTTCAAAGGATTCAGACTTTTGCTTCATCAGATACACTAGACCATATCTTGAATGATCGTCTGTGAAAGTGATGAAGTAGTAGAAACCTCCACGAGCCATTTCTCCAAATGGTCCGCAAACGTCGGTATGCACTAATTCTAAGACTTGAGTGGATCTTTCAAAAGTCCTGGTGAAGGGTGATCTAGCCATCTTGCCTAAGAGACATGATTCACATGTTGGATAGGGATTCGACCCTAGTGAGCTTAAAAACTCATCTTTTTTTGTGTGGATGTTGTGCTCTCCAACATGGCTTAGTCTAAGATGCCACTTGAGTCTTAAGTTAGTTTCTTGCTTACCACGTTTATTAGTTACAACATTCACATCAGATGAATTACGGACATTTAAATAATACAAACCATTCACTAAAAAAGCATTGCCAACTAATTTATTTCCATAATAAATGTCGCAATTCAATTTAGAAAAACAGAATGTATAACCAATCTTACCTAATATAGGAATGGAAACAATGTTCTTAAGCCCATTGGGCAAAATTAAAACATCATTTAAGAACAATAAATGTCCAAAATTCAAATATAAAGAAGTAAATTCAATCCTAGTAGCTGCGACGCTTTCCCCGCTGCCTACGTTGATCATCAATTCTTCTCGGCCCAGCTTTCTACTTTTCTGTAGATCCTGTTCCAAACAATACACATGGGCACTAGCCCCTGAGTCCAAAATCTATGAAGTAGAAAAAATGGTCATAGAACAATTAGTTTCAAAAACAAAAAGGTCCATACCTTTTGTGCCTTTACCTGATTTAGGACAGTTCCTTTTCCAGTGGCCAAGCTCACCGCACTCGAGACATCTGTCCGTCTTCTTAGGCCCTTTGCTCTTATAAAACCCTTGAGCCTTCCCCTTACCTTTTGAACACCCCCTTTAGCTCCTAGCTCACCAGCCTGCTTCTTGTTCTTCTTCTTCTTAGACTTAGTCTTTTTAGGTCCAGAAGAAATGGCCAAGGCAGTTTTCTTTCCCTTTAGTTTCATTTGAAGTGATGTCTAACATCAATTTATCCAATAAATGTTTCAATACCTTTCCACATAGTTCACCAAGCCACAACCTAACCGATTTCTAAGCTCGTGAACTGCCCGAGTTCATTCCCACTAAATCCTTTAATATAACATTTGAATTTCACCTTGCAACCTAACCGATTTCTGGGGTGAAATATGCTTCGATTAAGGCATTCCATGCACTTAACAAAATTTCAAATTATTTCCAAATGCATAACCCCCATAACTGGAAAGCATTACACATTTGTAGTAAATTTAATTTTAATAAGCTTAGTGGAGGGCGAGGATGTCATACATCCTTTACTAACTCGATATTACTTATTTGAGAGAATTTAAATTGTCAAATGGTTGGTCTCACTTTGCACATTAGTCAATTTATATAACGCATCTTTCACATATTGAACATGCATAATTCATGCTACTAATAATCATGTCTATCAATATTAACATGGAATTAAATAAATCCATTTATACTCGATCATGGACTATTCCTAGAGGGTCCGAGCCAATGGGCTATCACTTTGAAAGGTAAAGCGGAAAAACTAAACTTTATGGGCTTTAATAATTCTAAATTATTTTACTACAACAACCCATAATAAGAAAAGTAAATCGAATATAACCTAAGTCCATGATCGGTGTTTCCGTCACATAAGACATGCTTGCATCAATTAATACATGCTCGCTCTATTAAAACACTTATGTTGCTTATATAAAATTTTAGTCCAACTAAAAAGTCCTTTATTAAAATTTCCAACTTTTATATATTGATTATTTCAATAAAAATCATTCTATTCCTACTAGACGACTTAGATATACAAAATTGTAAATTAAGTATATGTACTTTTAATTAAAATAATACTAGTCCAACTAAAATAAATACATAAAATATGGAATCCTATTTTATTATGATTTAAAGCAATCTTTAATTGGAAAAACCTTTATTTGATTAAAGAATTAATTATTAATCATCCAAGAAAAATAATTTGTATTCTTTATTCAAATATTCAAGTATTTTCCAAGTTGAGGAAAAATTAATAATATTTAATCCATAAATTAATTATTAATCTCCAAGAAAAATAATCAATTATTCTGATTAAATATTTTTATTCCAATTAATTTTATTGGTCTCGATTTCATCAAACCCAAGTTACCATCCTTTTGGTCAACTTGGATTTAATTTAATTGAGCTCAAATAAATTAATTAGAAAAAACATGCACGCATTATTAATTTCTATTGGGCTAGTTTTAATTTAAATCCAAATCACCAATCCAATGGCCCATTTGGAATTAATTAAATTAAGCCCAAACTAATTAATAAGTCAAAATTAAGTAATTTTCCAATTGGGCCTAATTTGAATTATACCGGATCATCATCCTTTTGACCCACCCAGGTAATTAAATTTACCCAAAATCCAAATACTAATTTCGACCCAATACATAGCCCGTTTACCGACCCGGATCCAAGACACAAATCAGCGGGTCGTGTATCGAAACACACGACCCGTCAGGTCGTGTGACCGGGTCTGGCCCCTGCATGCAGTAGTCGCACGCTGTGCGCACAGTGTGCGTGGAATGTTCGGGGCTTTCGAGCCCCGTTTTTCCTCATTTCTTGGTTTTTTTCTCATATCATGAAATTACCCAGATTTACAATAAACATAAAAAATGAAAAACCATGCTAAAAACCATAAAAATGCAGATTTAATTAACACATAATTGCATGCTTCAAAAACACATATTATGCATATCATAAATCACATAAACACGATTAAATATGCGAATAAGAGATTGGCTCTACTACCACCATTGAGTTTCGCGAAAAATCAAATAAACACAGTGGAAAGATTTCAAAAATTTAATTTAAAACCCAAAGTTTGAATTCTTTGATCGCATATTCAAATCTATGATTTCGCGTAACAAATAATTACTTACCCGTTGAAGCGAAGTGGTTGGAGAATTCGATTCCTCCTCTAAAATTCGAATTGATGAAGTCTCGATTTCTTCAATTCTCGTGTAATCTTCAATTCTTGAATTCGTTGACTCTCTTAAATTTTTGATCCGAACAACGAAATTACGCTGTCTCTAAATTATCACCACAGATTGATTGACGAAAAATTTCCACTTTTTCTCTAAGGGGGCAACGGCTAGTATAGAGAGAGGGAGGAGGGTTTTCTTCTTTTTCTTTCTAGGAGAGTTATGAAAGTCTATGTCTTGT
This sequence comes from Buddleja alternifolia, assembly GCA_019426215.1. Lineage (NCBI taxonomy): Eukaryota > Viridiplantae > Streptophyta > Magnoliopsida > Lamiales > Scrophulariaceae > Buddleja > Buddleja alternifolia. Next base: position 39,163,481 of record CM033390.1, on the reverse strand, counting down.
TTTAGGTCAAAAACTCCTTTTATATCTCATGACTTATTGACCAAAACAAACAAAAGATACCTTGTATGTTGGACATCCCTATAGACGCCCAACATGACCTAATAGGCGTCCTCTTGGACGCCCAATACTAGTCTCGGGGCTTCTTTTGTTTTAATTAATTATCTATTTAATTAATAATTTATTATATCTAATAAATAAATAAATTAATTAAATAATCAAATTAATTGGATAAATTAATTCATTAATTTATTTCCATAGGAAATTAATCAATAATTAATTTTATCCTTATAATTAATTATTTCATCTAATGAATAATTAATTATTTAATTTATCCAATAAATTAAAACTCATAGAAGAAAAATAAAAGCTCCTTTATTCATTTTTCTTTATCAATTCTTTAGCGTGACTCTTTATGTTCGTTTCATTTGGTAATGAGAGGAAACCAAAGGAAGTGGGTAATACCTAGCCAGTCACGTGGCCCACTTCGTAGCCCAAATGAAATCGAATGATTAGATCACTCCACAACCTCCAATCGTAAATACCGTATAAGTATAAACCCTTTGTTCATATACCCCAGTCAAGTGAGAGTCATGGTTATGTCAAACTCACTGGATTTGACCATATGTATGAATTATAATAATACGAGAGATCATTGAGATCGATTTAGTGTCTCGCACAATCGTCTCCTTTTGCTTTGGCCAAAGACTTTGATCTCTATTTATCTATAATCACATAAGGTACTTTCTCATTCATTATGAGTGAACAAATCCCATATTAGATATCAGCTAAGACTACCACTTACCCATCAAGCTGCATTTTGAGGTCGACCCCATCAACGGGTGAATTGAGTCTAACTACTCCAATGAAATACTTGACGTCACAAATGCATTTTCAGCCTGATACTTCAGGTCATAGGTTCACTTATACCTATTACGCATAATCAGTTCTATCATTGACAGTCACAGAGTGAAAACCTATGTGACAGAACCGATGTGAGTCGTGTTCGAGCATATCAGTTCCACTGATGTGTCTACAATCTTAAACTCCTACATTCCCATGGTACTCGACTGACACTCCCATGTCAGAGTTAAGATTGTACAAGTGTTCCGAGTCTTTATTTGTCCATTAAAGATTTTATTTTACTTGCGAACTTGTTTTTAGTAATCAAGATCGATCTCTCTAGTGCCAACCTTCCTATCTTATAGGAAACAGAGAGATCGCATTGAAAACATGGACAAAACGTTTTACACAACTTATAGATGCAGGTAAGATTTAAGTGAAAACTAAATAATGCCTTTATTATTAATAACAAAATAAGTTCATTACAAGAAAGATGTCCTATCATTCTATCCTCTATGGTATCTGAGGGCATAATCTAAATTTGTCCTCAAATGTTACGACATGCGTTCCTAATACAATATAGGGAAAATTACTCAACTCTCCTAAAAAAAATTTATATCCAAAAAACTTATAAAAATATTTTTCACTTTCAAAAACTCATTTTATATACTTTTCATTTCGAAAAACCCAAAAATAAGGATTATCAATTTTTTAGACTAAAATACTCTAATTTTTGCGTCTGAAATAGGAATATATTTTTTACGCAGGTTGAACGTATACGAAATTAGAGCTGCATAATTTTCACGTCAAATGAAGTAAGCCAATAGATTAAAGGGCCAACTTAGTCATCGTCTTGCACAATAAACACAAACTATATAATATCTTGAATTTTTTTTTTAAAAAAGGACATTTATAAAAACAAATGGCAAAACCAAAAATGTAAAGCGTGATAAATATGTTATCAATAAAGACAAAGCTTGAAACTTTGATCAACTTCATGTGAATCCAGAAACTTGAAAATAGAAGTCACTAATATCAGTAAATTAATATTGATCATAAAAAATTTAAACCAGTAAATCTTTTATTAATTAACTTGGTTTTAGTCTAAGGCAAAGTTATGTATCTCTCTATTTTCACTTCTAGTTTGATTGCTCTTCAATACAATTTTATGGAATCAGAAATAAGCAAGCACCAAGTGAAGGATGCTTGTATTGCAATCTATGTACTGTTTCTTATAAAACAAAAAAGTGTGAATTATAAGCATGCCAATATATAATATTATGAAGGCAATTTTGTTTTTTTCAAAAAGTGTGATATACAATTTATTAAGCAAACCAAAACAAAAAAGATGAAAAAACCCACTTGAAGAAAGAAAACAATAACGATTATATAGGTAAAATGTGTTTTGAAGAAACATGGTAATAACATTCGATAAGTAATCAACTTAATGAAACACCTAAAAGATCAAATTAACTATAAAATGAGCCTTGCATGTATTCTAATATGCCGAAGTTCTAAGATGCAAGTTTAATTTAGTGCTTATATTTTTTGGCCAAATCTCATCTATAGTCCCTTTTGTATATCATTTGTCCACTTTAGTCCCTTTTTTTTCAATTGCGTTCAGTTAGTCCCTCTATTCTCATTTTCATCCCAACAAGGTCCTTGAACTCAATTTTTCGTCCAACACTCACGGAATCTGATGGAAAATTGATCCCAGGGATCTTGTTGGAATGAAAATGAGAATAGAGGGACTAATTGAGGGCAATTGAGAAAAGAGGGACTAAAGTGGGACAAATGATATAAGAAATGGACTATTGATGAAATTTGGCCTATTCTTCATTGCTTGATTAGTACATGGGTAAATCTATGGGGAGACCGAGTCTAATAGTCGGAGTGTGTATTTTGTGCCTATTTTATCATTGGACTCGGTCTAGCATGGATTTTTATGTTAGTATATGATAGATTGTGTTGGCTTGAAATTGAATAATGTGATTAGGGAAAATTGCATTTTTGGTCTCATAAGTTTAGTCTTTTTTAATTTTAATCTCATTCGTTGCAGAATTCTTAACTATCTAAAATTCTCGTATTTGGCCCCAACAGAAATTTTTCATCCAAAATTTAACGATCAACTCCATTAGTCTAACATTTGACCAGTTTTTTTGGGGAGAATTCGTACATGATGCACCTACACACGAATTATATTCAATATCATTATATTTCTATTCAATATCACGTGTAACTCAAGCATAAAATCTCCCCAAAAAATTGGTCATGGCTAACGGAGTTAACAGTTAAATATTGGATGAAAAATTTGGCAATTTGTAAAAGTTACTGGACACACCTTGTGAGAATTACATAATGAATGAGATCAAATTGAAAAATACCAACTTATAGAACCAAAAATGCAATTTTCCGCATGTGTTGTTGCTTAATCTTTTCACTGATCAAATAGAATGTAGGCCGAATCTCATCAATAGTCTCTTTCTTTTATCATTTGTCCCACTTTAGTCTATCTTTTCTCAATTGCGCTCAATTAGTCCATCTATTCTCATTTTCATCCCAACAAGGTCCCTGGGCTCAATTTTCCGTTAGATTCCGTGAGTGTTGGATGGAAAATTGAGCCCAGGGACCTTGTTGGGATGAAAATGAGAATAGAAGGACTAATTGAGCGCAGTTGAGAAAAGAGGGACTAAAGTGGGACAAATGATATAAGAAAGGGACTATTGATGAGATTTGACCTATTTTCTTTATAGTTTAATTTGAATTTGTTATATCTACTCTTTTTTTTTTTTTTTTTGAAATAATAAGTTAACGCCATATGATTAATGTAACCATACACAAATATAACCATAACAAAATATAATGCTGCCAAAATGCAGAAAAAAGGGATAAAATGTGAATATTCCATCATTTTCATGTTACTGATGTTTTGAAAATTACAGGAATCTCCAAGGTCAGGACGATTTCTGGAAGAATTATTGGATGGTGGAATTCATGTTAATCAAAGTGTTACAGTGAACCTGTATGGAGGTGGCGACTTTTCATCGTTAAACGATGCCATTGATTTTGCACCAAATAACTCTGTAATTGATGATGGATACTTTGTTATATATGCAAAGCAAGGTTACTATGAGGAGTATGTTGTGGTGCCTAGACACAAGAAAAATATCATGTTGATTGGAGATGGAATTAACACTACTGTAATTTCTGGAAATCGGAGTGTTATTGATGGATGGACAACCTTCAATTCTGCTACCTTCGGTCAGTAATTCTATTCAAGATTTCGTATATCTTTTACGACTAATTTTCTAGCTTCTCAGTTTTACTCGAGAAAATAGTTAGTGAGTTTTCCCGCAGCTTAATATGTAGAGCATTGAATATCCAAAAATAAAAATTGTAGAGCATTGGCTCATGATATTCGAAAAAAGAAATATATATATATTTGTTGCTTGTTCCCTTGTTGTTTCACAAGATTTCTTTGCAAAAGAATCTGAAGGGACCATATCTATAAATTATTTTGTTGGATCTTAACACAATAACAAGAATGAATTTACATAAGATGAAACTAGGCTAATATCATGTTACAGAAACAATGTACATAAACCACAACATACTAAACCAAAATTGATCGTAAACAATCAAATGATAAGCTAATAATGTGCCAATATAATATCCCTATGATTCCATATCTGCCACATCCCTATTATAGCTCTCTATTAGTGGAACTGTTTCAGATTTTTTATCAATATTTTCTACTCTTTCGTCTGTTTAATAAAATCAATATTGTGTACATGCAGTTGTTTATGGTGAACGATTCGTTGCAATAAACATAACGTTCCAAAATAGAGCGGGTCCAGAGAAGCACCAAGCTGTAGCAGTAAGAAACAACGCTGATCTCTCCACGTTCTACCGTTGCAGCTTCGAAGGCTATCAAGACACACTCTATGTGCATTCTCTTAGGCAATTCTACAGGGAATGTTACATTTATGGAACTGTGGATTTCATATTTGGCAATGCTGCTGCTGTCTTTCAAAACTGCAATCTCGTTGCCAGAAAACCAATGGCTAATCAAAAAATTGCCTTCACAGCCCAAGGCCGAACTGACCCAAACCAAAGCACGGGCATATCTATACAGAATTGCACTATTGAAGCTGCACCAGACTTAGCCATAGACTTCAACAACTTGAACTCAAGTTCGAGTTTTACTTATCTTGGTAGGCCGTGGAAAGGGTACTCAAGGACAGTTTACATGCAATCTTATATCGGGGAATTTATTAATCCGGTTGGATGGTTGGAGTGGAACGGGACGAAGGGATTGGACACACTTTATTATGGAGAGTATGAGAATTATGGTCCAGGTGCTAATACAAGCATGAGAGTAGAATGGCCTGGTTATACTCTTATGAATGCTACTCAAGCCTTCAACTTCACTGTCTATAATTTCACAATGGGGGATACTTGGTTGCCTTATACTACTATACCTTTCTCTGAAGGACTGCAGTGAAAGCTTCTATTTACTTCAACTATTAAGATTTATTTTTTTTAAATTCCACTTTTTTTGAAGATGAGAGACTGTGTTACCTTCTAAGTAGATAAATTTTGGGTTAATTTTGTACTAAAAGGGGAACATATTGTAATTTAGAAGTAATTATATTTCACACAAGTGATCAACTAGGTTCTCTCTCTCTCCCTCTTCTCAGATCATACTAAAAGGTGAACATATTTTTATGGTTACAAAAAGCATACTGTAATTTAATCATCTGCAGAAGTTGCAAAATGATTTTTTTTTTTGGTATGTTTGGATTTTATGTTTGCTTGTGCAAGTTTGCGAGGTTGATGATTACATTCTTTGTGCTGGAAATTGGGTCGGACTTTGGGCTCTAACCTAATATACACTCATATTTGGATAGAATTAAAATTGTTTCAACTTTGGTTGAAATAGAATTTCTATTGTGATAAGTAAATACATCTTTAAATAAGATTTATCTTTTTAAATTTCACAACTAACCGAGATATTGCATACTCTCTCTCTCTTCTCTCTACATCTTTTCTTGGAGCATCACTAAAAGCTCTATGTGTTTATTGATAGTGTTAGGTGTCCGACGAGCCATCTAGTGACTTGGGACAAAACTTGTAAACATGACTATGACAGTGGAAAGCTCATAGTTTAGATAAACTCTCATGAATCACACATCTAAGGGAGGGGTTGCGCATATGAGGTGGCAACTGTGGAAAGCTCTCCAAGATAGTGATCTTAAACTTTCTTCCATGCCATAGAGACAGTGAGAAAATGAGATATCAATGCCTCATCCAGGCTTGTTTATGTATAGCATTCTCATCGGGGGAGAACATTGTTCCCTGGGTATTGATCTAGGGTTCAATTCACACTAGGTAGTGTGAGATTGAACAACCCCCGTTAGAATTTCGTGTTAGTTCTGTGTCAAACTTGGAATCTTAGGGTTGCATAGGTGTGAGATTAATCATCAACGACTTGAGGTGTCACGACAGTGACGTGTGCAGCCTATTGTGCTTTGATCTATTCTATGATTCCAAGAGAATCACGAAATTAAATGTTTTGGGTACATTCTGGTTGTATGACGAAGTAAGAGATACTTGAAAAATTCATATGTTGTTGTGTAACTTAATTGATTGGAAAAGTCTCAGGGCAGACAATGTCTTTAAGAAGGATTGGTGTCCCTACTTAGTCAACAAGGTCACTGAAAATCCAACACAATCATAACTTTTGAGTTAGTAGGGTTTCGACTGGTAGCCGAACTCTAAACTCAAAGAAGAAGCTGATGGAAGGATTTTACTCACGCGAAGATCGTAACCTAAATAGATTTGCTTACAATCACTAGTATTGGGTTTTCATGACGATGTTGCTAGACATCAAATCACGATCAATAGGTATCCCGAATTAGCATTTGGTTAATTAATTTAAGACCTATTTATATATTTAGTGTGACAATTAATTAATACAATTTGGTTTTATCTAGTAATTGGGGCATGGACCTATTGCTAGCTCACTAGTGAATCTAAGGGGTCACATATTTAACACCTTGGTTTATTGAAGATTTGATTCTTGGAAGAATTAAATTGATAAGTAATTTTTGGTTGAGACTCAAGCACAAAGCCAATCTTGTAGCTCATTTATTGTGAACCGAAACGTCTAATGAGCTCATTTATTTTGAGCAAAGACCTCAATTGAATTCATCTATTTTGAGCTATAATCTGATAAGGTTATAACAGTTATGAAAATCTTTGTAGAATTTGCCAGTAGTGTCAGCCATCCCAGTACACTTTGTTTGCATAGTTGCACTAAGGATTGCCACAACTCTTGTCGAAATATCAGCACCGTTAATTTACTTTGATTATGAGTTTAGATATATTATTTGACTAATCTACTCTCTTAGTTCGGATGCATCAAACTAAAAGAGCGGGGGACTAAGCATGATGGTAAAATATTTAGTAGACCAATGATTCATATAATTAAGTATTTGGATGAGCTAAACTATGATTCAAACCCAATAAACTTATGTCAATTCGGTTTCCATGTGCCATAACATTGGTGAATATAGATACTTTTCTTTTGAGTATTGAGAGAGGACCGGGGAATATACTTATTAATATATTCTTTAACATTGCATATGATTTTCTCTGGATTATTTTGGACTTGAGCGTTGGATGACCAATGGTGGAGAAATTCTCGATACGCTTTCTAATGCTTTATTCTTTGGGAGATTTAAAAAATTTACCAAAAAATATCATACAAAGATTTTAAATATTCTTATCAAAAAAAAAAAAGGATTTTAAACATTTATGGTTAAATATTTATGGTGCAAAATTCATCATGTCAATTAATAATAATTAGTAAAAGGAATGCCCAAGTAAACGTACCATTTTACTGGATCCATATTTGAATTCATGGGTTTGTTTTTGTCATGATTTTTTAGAGTATATGAAAATGGCGAATCTTCAATTTGAATGCACTTTCAATTTGAACGTATCAGCGGCATAACTAATGCAGATTATTTACTGATTTCTAGTCAAGGTTGTTGGGGATTGAAAAATGCCGCAAGCATTTGCCCTAAGAATGCTATACACGTGCACAAGTTTGAGACTTAAGACACTTTCAACTATTATAATCCTGGAGTGAAGACCGAATTTGACAATTTTTTATTAATTAAGACTTAAATATTCAATGTAAATGAAAATGACTTATGACTTCCTTCACGTGCGGATTTCATAAAAGTGAATTTTGACGGTCCAAACTTCAGAATATTAGGCGTGTTGTGCATAGAGACTTATCGTAGAATGGACCTGTTGTGCATGATATCAAAGTGTTATTTCCTGCTTTTATTTCATTGCTTGTTCTTTTGTTGGACGTGAGGATAACTTAGATTGCTCATTGTTTAGCTAAGACGACCTTGGACAACCACGAGGATACTTAAAAACACACACAAATATTCTTAATGTATGAAATTGGGTCGGGTTTTAAACCCTTGATCCAATTGACATCCATATTTAAATTGGATTGGGAAAATTCCAATTGTTGTTGGAATAGGAGTCTTATTGTGATAAGAAAATATATCTTTAAATAAGATATATCTTCACTAATATCACAATTAACTGAGATCACGTATTCTTTATCACAGAAAACCCTCTCCATTCCTCTCCTAAAACACGTACTCTCTCAATCCCTCTTCGGAGTATCACCAACAAGACTCCGTGGCTTTAAGGTGTGCAATTACAGATAGGACTGTCAATGAGCCCAAGTTGACTCGAAGCTCGTAAGCTCGGCTTGATAATTTTCAAGTCGTGCTTTATATGAGCTGGGGCCCAAGCCTACTATTAAGAATTGAATTGAATTCAAGCCGAGCGTAAGTGGGAGTAAGCTTAGCTTGAATTGGGCTTGGGCTCATAAAATATATATATATATATATATATATATATATATGTGTGTGTGTGTGTGTGTGTGTGTGTGTGTGTGTGTGTAGATATGTATCATATACAAAGATAAAATATGATATTTTTATGTAAATATTTCAAAATTGCATCCAAAATAGCAACAGTTAATTAAATTAGGTAAACAAATTCTTTACATCTTCATTTAACTCTAAATTTGCCTAATATAAAACACTATACTCAACAAAGCAGATAAGTAAAAAATATATCAAGTAATAGACCTCATCTAATACAAACATATGACAAGTCACATAAATTGACATTAGAGGGTTATTAGCTTTTGTCTTCAAGAACCTGCGTTTCATTTATTTCTCCTCACAATTTACGACACAAACAATTTTCTGTAAGTAAGTATATCATATGTTTAATTATAATATTTTTAAATCTTAAATAATATGTGCAACATATATTTCAAGATATATTTAATTTATTTTGTGGCACAATTGGTAAGTTAAATGAGAATTTTCAAGATATATGTCAGTTATGTTTGTCATTGGAGCACGAATGATGTTAATTTTTTGATGTTTTTGAGGTTATTTTTAATTTATCTATTAGATCTTTATTACTTATAGATTTTAAAAAAGAAAATAAATTTAGGCCGGCTTAGGCTAGGCTCGAAGTTCGTACTAATTTTCAAGTCGAGCCCGAGCTTTGGAAAAAAGAAAAACTCGTGCAAATTCAAACCTTGGTGATGAAATCTCGTATAATATCAAGCCGAGCTTGAGCCTGACCAGACTAGGCTCGCTCGGCTTGATTGACAGGACTAATTACAGAAGTGGATTGCTCTGGTAGCTGATCCATTACTGCGAGTAAGCTGATGACATGTTCGAGTTCAATCAAGAGAAGGCTTGTAGAAGAGCAAGATCAGGGATATGTGGATCGATGACTCCACTGCGTTTATTGGTAAACCCGAACCATCTTTATTGTCTATGTGTGATATTTAATTTCCTACACTTAAAAACTTAGGACACAACACAGTTTAGACACTGTTGCCCAGCATATATATATGATGTGGGTTGAAATCCGTGTTTGGGCTAAGCTGGTTAATCCAATACTTTATGGGCCTAAGCCCAATGGCGTCATGAACTCGGATCCTTCTAGAAGACATTATATTCAAATCTATCCAGCTGGAGGTTCGTCCGACCTTGACCTGCACAGGTGGAACATACTATAAAAGGAAATCCTGGGAGCAAGATCAGACAAGAATCAATTAAGAGATACACTTTCCATAAACGGACCTACAGAGATCATTCCAGCAGACTCACCAATTATACCATAAAAGACATAGCCCAAGATGGAAGGATCATGATTTATTCTACTTTCCAATGTATATTTAGGATAGTTGACTTACCTTTTTTACCTACCCCATCACAAACTTGTATATATATCAACTTCAACCATTAATGAAAGGATCAAACTCTTTTACCCCATGGACGTAGGTTATATTTCGACCAAACCACGTATATCTTGAGTCCATTTTACTATTATTTCGTGCTTTATATTATATTCTTATATAATATATCACGTATTATCATTGGTGTGTTTGCTACGCACATCAATTGGCTCCGTCTGGGGAAGTTCTGAACAAAATAAGGTGTGAGGTAAATTTATTTTTTTGCAAATTTTTTTTTTCTTTCACGTTAGCATTTTGTGATGGCAGACGAGGATATGTTGGTGGTGGAAAATCTGATTGAAAATGGTGGAAATGGAAAGAAGGCGATGTTGTCCCCATTTGGGGTCGAATAGGCCACGCCTACAACTCCAGCTAACCTAGTGATGCGATTAGCGAATAACCTGCAGAACCCAGGAATGGACAATTCTCCAGGAGAGCAAACAAGCGAGAAGGAAGCTTCTCCTCAAAGCGTGCTAGACTTGGAGCAATTCATAAGAAGAATAAAAGGTGTCATTGACAAAGTTGTCAATAAGGTAGTAAATTCTAAACTTGTAGGTGTGCCCGATCTGGCACAAAAAGAGGATGTGGTCTCTCCCCCAAGGGGAACACCCCAGGTTAGAAACGTGGAGATTGGGGGTAATGGTAACATTGTCCACTATGGCAATTCAGGCAAGCGAGTTGAACGACCTAAGTACTTAGAGCAAGACGGAGGAAAGGGAGACAATGTGCCTCCAAGAAAATGCTTAGCTCTAGAGGGACGCTACATGCGCCGCCTAGACCTGGAAGCCCAACCTAATCTGCGCAAGGAATAGCTACACGAGGACAAGTCGCATCTCCAGATGCAGCACTCACATAATGACATGCCTGGAAAGGATGACCTGCAGAAACGTCAAGCACGAGTTCGCACCAAGCATGACAAGGATCTCGAGAATGATGCCAGTAGCTACGTTTCTACCCGATCTGGTTGGGTAGACCATGGTATGAAAGAAAAGGCAAAGGCAAGACTTGAACAAATGGAGAAAATAGCAAGACGGATGGAAGAGCTGGATCGCAAAGCAATAGGAGGCAGGACCCCGGCAGATCGAGGCATTCCGTTTACGAATTCATTGCAAATGAGGAACTTCCAAGAGATTTCAGGGTCCAGTCCATTTCACTCTACAATGGAACTACGGATCCAGAAGACCATTTATACACTTTTTGAAATTATGCTTTGCTACACAGGTACTCCGATTCTATCAAATGTAGGGTGTTCTTGTGTACTTTGGCCAAATCTGCACAGCAGTGGTTCAACCAACTCCCGGCGAGATCCATTGGGTCCTTCTCGAAGTTTAGCTCAAAGTTCTTACACCAATTCGCCAGCAGTAAACAGCACGAGAAAACCCCCTTGAGTTTATTCAGCATCAAGCAAAGAAAGGATGAGACCCTACGTGTATACATCAAGCGTTTCAATGCTATAGCACTGGAGACACCAGCTGCAATATCAGACCTGAAGGCAAGTGCTTTTACGACAGGCCTAAAGGAATGAGACTTATTTAAGTCATTAACCAAGAGACCTGCCCTGAGCTTCGATAAGTTACTCACCAGGGCTGAAAAATATGTTAGCCTAGAAGACGCTCACATGATAAAGAGAGCGGAACAAAAGAAAGAAAAGCAAGATGATGGCAACAAGAATAGGTCGCGAAAAAAAAAAAGTAATTAGGCCCCCAGCTCGACCCATGTGACATCACCCACTCCAGGTGCGCCCAAATCCAGGCAAATAGCCACAAGGGGAAATTGAAGCGCCATTTGATGGTTGTAGAGGTTAAGAATCTGATCCAATGGCCTGAAGGTGCAGAGCAAGCACCTAAGAACCCCCCGACTGCACTTTTTTGCAGATACCATGGCGAGTATGGGCATGATACAAATGAATGACCACAATTGATTGATGAAATCCAATGTCTAGCTAAAATGGGTTACCTCAAAGAATATGTAATAGATACTCATAATGCAAACAATTCAGCCCCAGCTCGAGGTGGTAATACCTGGAGAGGTCGAGGTAGAGGATGGCGAAGTGGAAGAACTAAATCTGGAGGTAGAGGAAACTTCCCACAGTAAATTAACAAGGCACCAACTCAAGAGGCAGCACCTATGGAGGTCGACAACAATAATCAAGCAACTATTCATATCATCTCAGGAGGTCTAACAGCAAATGAATCAAAGCAAAACCTAAAGAGACAAGAAAGAGCCATAGAAACACAGCCTGCATTCTTCATGAACATTAGTCAGACTCGACCTAGGCAGGAAATACAGTTGGGACCTCAGGATGCCCAAGCTGTGCAAACAGCTCACAGTGACGCGTTGGTAATAACTGCTATTATAGAAAATTATGATGTACAAAGGATCTTTGTTGATACCGGCAACTCAGTAGATATTCTATTCTACCAAGCATTCAAATAAATGAATTTAGGAGTTGGCAAATTGGAGGCCGTGCAGACTGCATTGTTTGGTTTATCCGGAGAAGCGGTACAACCTATGGGCATTATTTCACTACCCCTCTCCCTAGGTGAAGGTCCCAACAAAATGACAAAGTTGACTAGATTCTTGGTCATGGATACTCCCTCAGCCTACAATGTGATACCGGGTAGACTTGCACTGGTCTTGTTCTAGGCAGTGGTTTCAATACCACATATGAAGATCAAGTTCCCAAGATTCAACGGAGTAGGAGAAGTATCTGGCAATCAACATCAATCTAAGAAGTTCTACCTAGCCTCCATTAATCAAGGAGATAAGCCAAATGAAGACAAGAAGTGTAAGCCCGAACCACTGGAGGTAGAGGAAAAGGAGATCACCAAGAAGATAGTGCCATCGCATGTAGAACTAGTAGGAGAACTTATGAGTATAGAACTCATACCTGGAGACAAAAAGAAACAGTCAAAATTGGATCGTACTTAAGCCCTGGCCTGAAGGATGAACTACTAGCCATGCTACGGGAGCATATGGATGTCTTCTCCTGATCAGCTAGCGACCTGGTAGGAATTGCCCCCAACAGTCATACAGTACCACCTGAATGTGGATCCCAGTGCAAAATCAATCATTCAAAAGAAAAGGCATTTTGGCCAAGAGAAAGACGTCATTATCAAAGCAGAGATTGACAATGTACTCAAAGCCAAGCACATCGTAGAAATACAATTCCCGGAGTGGAGATAGATAGAGTGGGACCTTTCCCAGTCGCCGTTGGGGAGAAGAAATTTCTACTTGTAGTAGTGGACTACTTTTGCAAATGGGTGGAAGCTGGGCCTCTAGCAAAAATAATTGAAAATGAGGTAATAAAATTTCTAAAAACGTCTATGCTTTTTTGTTTTGGGACACCCCTCGAGATCGTTTTGAACAACGGGAGGAAATTTCAAGGTGCGAAAATACAAGATGGTGCCAAGACATGGGCATAAAACAATTGTTCACTACTGTGGGATCATCCACAATGTAATGGAAAAGTGGAGGTAATCAATAGAATCATCGTTCAAGGATTGAAAACAAGATTGCAGCGAGGAGGAAGCTCATAGGTCGAAGAGTTGCAGAGCGTGCTATTTTCATACCGCACCACCCCTCTCAACACTACTGAAGATACCCCATTCAGCCTCGTTTATAGACCAAATGCTATCATACCACTTGAGATCAACATGGCCTCACATTGTGTTAAATATTTTAACTTCAAGGAGAATGAAGAATTGATGAGAGAAAGTTTAGACGTGATAGAAGTGGCTAGAAACATGGCCTATTTGAGAATAGCGAAGTACAAGCAAAGAATTGTTGCAGCCTATAATCCAAAAATCTTAAATCGAGAACTGCAAGTGGGGTGCTTAGTCCTCTGGAAAGTTGAAACACTAAATCCAGTGGGAAAACTAGGACCCAAATGGGAAGGTCCTAATAAGGTACTACAAATTCTTAGTAGAGGGGCCTATGTGCTAGAAGATGATGGAAGGAGACTGCAAAGGCCTTAGAACATTCAAAATCTAAGGAAATTCTACAACTAAGGGATGGAAGCTAAAGAAAATCAGAAGACGCAAAGAAGCTAGTTATTCTATCGCTTTCCTGAGTCGTGCTTATTTATGTTAGTTTCGATTTATGTTTGTTCATTTCATTTTTTGGCATCTTTCAATTCAGTTTCATTTTGTTTCTTTTGAATGTCCTATTGTACAGTGCAAGTATTAATGCAATTTCAAAGTTCTTAGTACTTTTCTGTTATTTATCTGTGCAATATGCTGAAACTCTAATATCTTATGCCACTTATTCATTACATAGTTTATACAATGTGTTAAAATGTGAACATCAATCAAGAGTTATTTACTGATCTATACGACATGCTAGCACTGAAACTTAACAAGCCTTACGAAAAATGTAATCATTTTACAAGCCTTACGTAAAGCTTAAGCACTAAAATAGGTGCCAAAAAAAAAAAAGAAGCTAGGATGAGACATGTAGGCAAAAGCCCTGTAAAAAACCAGGCAAAAGCCCTATGAAAAACCAGGCGAAAGCCCTGCAAAACACGAAGAAAAAGCTTTACGAAATATGTAAGCACAAAAAATCCCTATGAAAAATCAGGCAGAAGCCTTGCGAAAAACCAGGAAAAAACCCTGTGAAAAACTAGGCGAAAGCCCTAAGAAACACGAAGAAACTATTTTGCGAAACATGCAAACACTAAAGAAGCCCTGTGAAAAATCAGGCAGAAGCCCTATGCAAAACCAGGAACTAGCTCCACAAAATGATATAAAGAAAAGCCCTGTGAAACATTCAGGCAGCAATTATCTAAAGCATGCAGGTAATTAAAAGAAGTTTACAAGAAGATGTAAGCCCTACAAATCTCTACAAAAGTGTAGTCATCATATGCAAAGGACCCTGGGAACATGTGCTAATTGTAATCAGAATATGTTGTGCACATTCCCAAACTATTGCTATCTCGCAACCACTTGTTGCCAACTCGTAATAGCTCGTAAAGGTACACTTTACATATTACCATATTGTAATTACGTCTTACCAACTTTGTCATGGTATTGAAAATGTGAGGACGACATATATAATATCAAAACTTGCTCAAAATTTCATATGACATTGTTTAGCTAAATTCGCATGATTATATAAATTGGAAAGAGGTATTTATCAAAGTGTCACTGCAATAAATGGAGCATTTGAAACGAAGATACCAAAAACTAATGCTATAAAGCCGGGCATTGCAACAAATTCTAAGGGAAAACAGACAAAAATATCCTAAAATATAGATGTTCACACAAATTTTCAAGTTTGCAATTTTATAAAAGACAAAAAAAGATAATATGGACAAATAAATAATTAGATTCAAAGAAAATTACAATATCGTGAGAATAAATCTCCTAACGAAGACTAATCCCCTGATTCTTCCTTCAAGAACTTCAATTTGAATATTGGAGTAGAAATCGCTTCTTGGATCTTGTCTTTGAATGGTTATAATGTTGATGCGAGGGCTCGACAGCTTAATCTCGAATCAAACGATATAAATGATTTGGGAAAGTTGAAAGCTTCAAGGTCGACTCGTCGCTTTGATCTTCCTTCAACTTGATTTGGATTTCTATAACGTTTATTCGAGGGTTTAACACCTTAATCTCGAATTAAACAATATAATTTAAAGAATTTCGTCAAGAACACTTTGAAGTTTGCCTTGAACGCCTTCTTGAATTTGAAGAACTTATAGAGAGAATTTGGGAACTTCTCTTATCTTCTCTAACTCCAATTTAATTTTGTGTTTTTTTATTATGAGTTCCCATGAACCCTATTCATAAGTGTAGGATGGAGAAGCCACAAATTCTTTAAACACCTTTGATAATTATCTCTTTAATATTTATTTATTAAAAGATAAAGATCAAGTGCTTTTGAGCCATTTGATTGACTAACATTTGATGAGGATAAATTTAATGGATATTATCTCTTTAATATCTATATTAATTTAAAGAGATATATACCAATTACTTTGGAGCCTTGTAATTGGCTAATATATCCACTTGGTGCAGTGTGATTGGTCATTGATTTCTTTACTGCAAGACATAATTTGATTGGCCAGACCACCTCAATTTGACACGTGGCGCGCTTTGATTTGCCAATAAAATAACTATTAAAATATCAATTAAATCAATCATTTAAGTTTGGAATTAAATTTGATAAATCCCAAAATATAAATTAAAAGACATAAATTGATAATTAATATCATATTTTTCACTTGTCATTATTTAATTGGGTGTAAAATTCCTTTGTCTACAATAGAAAAAATCTAAGGCAAATAAAATAGATATCTATGTAGAGGTAGCCTCATTAGGTTTCTCAAGTGTCTCCTGAACAATAAGCTCATCAGCAGCCTCGAAGGAAGGCTCAACTATTACCTGGCTTTCATTAACATCTCCACGCGTCTCAGCATTCTCATCTACGGTATCGCTCATAGGCATCTCCAAAATAGCATCGACTTGCTAGCAAGATCAACAACTTGTCCATCAGTATCTTTCGCATCACATGCATCAGTTTGCTTATCAACCCTGCCACCAGCTGCCAAAATGTACAGAAGTGCCTCCTCACCGAACTCCGTGGCACTATCTAAACCTGTTTTCTCTTGAAGAAATGAAACATTTGTCTCGGGTGGCAGACGACCAGCTTCTACAAATTGCTTTACACATGTATGAAATTTGTGATAATAATATTGGAGAGCTGAACCAACTAGCATCTCTTGAAACTCGGGGGACTGCAAGAAAGCATCATGACGACATTTGTAATTGGCATCTAACAAAGCAACCCCCATTATGGAATAGGAGAAATTAGCAACCGTCTCCTCACTAGCCTTCTCGTAAGCTGCCTGACAGGCTCTCTCAATCTCATCAACATGTTGCTTCTTTAAACGAGCAATCAACTCTCAATTTTTTCAATTCAAAAGATAACTCCTTATTTGAAATGTGTTCTTTTGCTATAGCAGCAATCAAGGAAAGCACCTGATTCTCTCATTTAGTTAATTTATTGGAAGTGTCGAGAGAGGCAGAAAGTCTTGTACTGAGGCGAGTCATCACATCGTCACCTAACATGCTCGCCTGACACAAGGAAAAGAGGAATAATCAATAAAATAGGAAAAGTAAGCAGACTGTGCTCATAAGGGCAAGCTATCGTGGAACTACAACAAGTCGATAAATACAAACCACCTTTTTAGAAGATATGGAAGATAGAAAGAGTCGATAACCTCTCGCGGGACATCGATCATGTGGAATTCTCATGATCAAATAGTCCCCTTTGATGATTAGAAGGTGGTATAACGTCATCAAAAGAGCATTGTGGGAGAGGCTCATGAGATAGCTAGGGAGAGTTCGTTGTGTGAGTATGGTCATGAGCTTTCTCGTTAGCTTTCCTATGAGGGCTCTCAGCTGCATCCCTACTACCCTTGCCTCGAGCTGTGTCAACAGCTTTCCCTGCAGCCGGTGGATAAGGGGGAATGATAGATGTCCCGACAGCTTTCGTTGAGAAACTTGGAGTTTTCTACTAAGCATCCATTTTCTTCCCTGCAATATAAAAATCTGAGAAGTTAAAGGATGGCAAGAACATTTATAAGAAAAGTTGGCTAATACAAGCTATGCACAAGATATTTGAAATCAAAATAACGATACATCAGCAATTAAAAGATGCATTCTATACCTAAGCTACTAAGAAGCCGGCTATGCTTAGGGCTCAACTGGAAGTACCTCAATAAACTTTCACAAATCAATTGATGTATGTTGTATATTTTCTTACTCAACACGCTCAACATGCGTTGATGGGAAGGAGGACTATTTCTAATGGAAAACCTAGGTATCCTGAGGTATGTTCTAACCATTTACAAGGAAAATTCCACGAAGTCGGGGAAGAAATGAAGAAATAACCTCGCCTCCACTCACCATGAGTCTTAAAATTATGCTTCAAAAATTTGACATCTACTCGTGATGTGAAATAAAATAGTCCCTTTTCTAGCTTTTTGAGTTGGAAAAAAGAATAAAAATTTTGTGCTGATGGGGTTTCACCCGAATATAAGGTCACCATCGAGAAAGCTGCCATAAGGCTTATGGAGTTGGAGAATAGCTGACATAAGGGCACTTTATATTGCCTTGATATCTCCTCCTACAAGAAGTAGTAAAGAAGTAAAGATACTCCAAAGGAGGTGTGTGAGGCACATCGTCCTGAGAGGGAATCAAATTTCATAATCTAACGGAAGATCTATGTGTTTTCTCAGTTTACGAGCATCGAAAAAAGTGAAATGAGAGACGTATGCTTCATAATACGACTGACCCGCCGCCAATCGGGCCTCTTTCGCCCGAACAAACGTGTCATCGAACTCAGACGTAGACTCACCGTCCATGTCATCATCATCCGAGATGATGTCGTCACTACCGATGGATACGACTACCTCAAAATTCATGCCAATCGCCTCGTAAAATGGGCCTGCTGCCTCAGAATTTGTACCAATATCGCCGGCGAGCTTCAATTACGTTGAATGCTCATGGTGAGTAGATGAACCAGATATACTATCAGAAAGAGAACATGACATCGTTTTCTTGTGCTAAAAAGGCAAAACAAAAAAAAGGGCATTATTAAAGAAATAAGAAAGAGAAGAAAAAGGGTTTAACATTAAATCAAAGTACATGATAATTCAAAGATAATAAATAAGAAGATTACCTGGAGAAGAGGAGGGAAGTTAACTAGAAGAAGTTATGGAATAAATAAAATAGGATACTGACAATAAATAAAAAGCTATTGGAGGATTCCTAATCCTAGTAAATCCCAAGAAAAAAGAGGAAGAGTTGGTGTTGAAAAGGTAAGTGAAAACTTTCCTTCGTATAATTTTTGTACAAATTTCAGGATTTAAAATAAATGTTCAATCAATAGAAAAAAACTGCTCGATCTTGCAAAGGAGTCAAAATCTCGAACTTGGCTCGAACGAGCAAACAAGTCGATCTTGAGCTCGAATAAGCCAACAAGCCGAGCTCAAACTTGGCTTATTTGCCTCGAGCTTGGCTCATTTGCCTCAAGCTCAAGCTCATAAGAAATGGGCTCGATGAGTTTGAGCTCAAACTCGAGCTCAAATATTTTAAGATGAGCTCGAGCCTATAAAATTTGCAAGTGCTTTTGTTCAGAAAATGATAAGAAGGCCGGGGGGTAGAGAGAGACAGAGTTGGGGAGGGGGACCAGAATTTTTTGTGGGTTTTTAGCCTCATTTCTTCAAAAAATTCTTGTATACAACCGGTGTGGGTCTCAGTTGCATGTGCTTTTTCTTAGAAGAAAAGGGAAAAATCTTGTATACATCCAGTGTGGGACCCAGTTACATGCACCAAGACACAACAAAAATAATAAAAATTTATAAATTCAATATAAAAACAAGTCAATTAGAATATTACCTCTCATTATTCGAAACATAATCATGTTTACTTTACATTATACGATTTCTTCATGAACTGCAGTTATAGCTCAGTGTAGGTCTGGTGATATCACTTGAAAAATGATTAATTTGTTTAATTTTTTGTGAGGAATATCATAGGAAATTCTGAGGGAATTTTTGAAACGCCAGGAGAGAGGTATGGTTACGATATTTTATGACAATTTTATAATAACAATTTGATTCACTGTTTTATCCTACTAAATTTATCTTGTGATGAAATAACACTAAGGCTAACCTACTCCCCTTAAGAGGTAGAGCAAGTTCAGTTCTACTTTTTATTTTGTGAAACAAGGCAGGAAATATTAGAATAATTCACTAAAGCAAATTCATAAAATCAAAATCACATATCTGGGGAGCTGTGGATGTCCCTGACTAAGACCTAAGCAGGTGAAGAGAAGGAGGAAATAGGAGTGAAAATGATCTAAAGGCCACACACGCTTGATCAAAGCACAATTCATGAAGGAAGGAAAATTACTTTGCAAGCAAAAGAAAGGAATAGCTTTAGGTAAATCAGAAAGGATAGCCTCAGCAACAGGCTACCCAGGTGAAGCAACAACATGCTGGTCAACTGCAGGGAGGATGACCGGACCTACAGAAGAAGGATTCTCCGGCATAGCTGGAGAGGCCACACCCGTGATCACAACGATAGAAGATTCTTTGTGATGTCGGCACTCAAAGAAAGAGATTTCTTCGCAACATACATCAAATTAATCATGGATCAACTAAATAGGATCGTGGACGTGACTACCCAAGCTGCGTAGGTCTGCAGGGTTCGAAGTAAGCACGTAGAGACCGGATGTACCCGTCCCGAAACATCCAAAGTTGAATAAGATGATTCCAGAGGTGATCATGAGATCACTTCAATAGAATACCTAGAGTTGCACGACCTGGATATGCTTGTGGTTGTCTGCAACAACACTGCGGTGACCGGCGGACCATCGACACGACTAATCAAACATGTCAGTTGAAGTTTCCTTGAAGAATGGAGTTTTAAACACTCAAAGATGAAGTGGAGTACAAAAGTCAATCAATTGTTACGATTTCTTGGATCTATCTGGAGAGGAACGTTTGTCTTAGCTCCGTAGCTCAAGTAGCTATGCAGCTGAGGCAGCTTTGCAATTTCGTCACGTTAGCCCACAACATTTGTTTCTTTTCAACTCTTACAGCTTGCCTATGTCAAACTTTAGAGTTGGGGGGACTTATTGGTGTGAGTAGAAAATAGTCTTTAGGCCAAGCTATACTTATTGGGCTTAAACCCAATGGAACATGGACTTGGACTCTTCTATAAAGCACATGACTTAGCTGGAAGCCCCTACGACCCGACCTACACAGGTGAAACAATATATAAAAGGCAAGTCTGGAGACAAGAATCAATCAATCAAGATACTTTCCATATAAAGGCCTGTGGAGGTCAAGCCGACAGATTCATTTATCTTTACCTTATACATATGCCTGATTAGATCTCGACCAAAATAGATGGGTCATGATTTATTCTTATTACCTTATGTATTTTAGGCATAGTTGACTTACCATTTTAGCCTACCCATCAAAATCTTGTATAAATACCCCCTATGGGGATGAATAAACCAAGTGACAACTTTATACATGTGGACGTAGGTCTTCTTTAGACCGAACCACATAAATATCTTATTCATATATTTACATTTTTATGCTTTATATTATATTGCATTATTATTATTGGTGTGAAATCCACACACATCAATACTTTGAATATATTATTTTGTAATCACTTAATTATTTTTATTACAATATTATTCATATAATTTGTTATTACTAATATAATTAAGACAAGGATAATAAATGCATTATTACTAATATATATAGATATACGAAAGTTGACACTTAACAAGTAAAATATTTATTCAATTTCATTTGATCAAATATAATGTTCAAGAACGAGATTACAAAAAAAATTGAATATAATATTAAGTAAACATATATAAACTTATATACAAATATTATATATATATATATATAAAATAGTAAAAGCTCGTGAGTCGGCTCGCGAGCTTAAGAACACTCAAATGCAAGTTCGAGCTCAGTTCATAAATAAGCTCGAGCTTGCGAAGATTGGATCGGGTTCGAGACATCTCGAGCTTGAGCCGAGCTTTAATCGAGTCGGCTCGTTAAGCTAGCGGTCGACTTAACTCACTTTATACCCCTAGTCCTAGTGTCTATATCTCACACAATAAGGTGTATTTGTGTGCGGTCCCCACACACACTTGTGTAAGAAAGATAGACACAAAATCCACACTCATACTATTGGACTCGGTCTGATATAGAATTACCCAATGAGGGCTTATTAATATATTGCACAAATTTGTGACCTTTGCATACAATAATAACAATTAACTATAATTCATCACGGTACAGCGGTTGACTCAACCATGGTTAACTAATGTCACTGCTCATTTCCCATTCTTATCCCCGTCTCACTTCTTTTATTTTTTCCTGATCCACCGTCTCACTTCTTTTTCCTTAGAAAAAAGGTTAAAACCCACAAAAAATTCTGTGTCCCCCTCTTCTCTCTCTAACTCTACACCCCACGGCCCCAACCCAAGTTGTTCTTATCCTTTTCTGAACAAACAAAAGCACTTCATTATTATCTAACTCCACCAAAAAGCAGGACTGCAGGGGGCAGCTGAACCTCCAAAAGAAAGAAATTTTGTAAGTTTTTCTTCTACACTCGTTTTTTAGCTTTCTTTTCTAAATTAAAAGTTTCCATTTTTTTGTTCAAACTATAGCGGTTTAAAGATCAAGTCTTGTGGTAGTTGGAGTCAAAGTTTGTGAACCAGCTTCTGTTCTTAGGTCCTTTTTTATTGTGTTACAAGTTCGAATAAAACTTTTTTTTTTTTTTGTTGATAATTTAGTCTTAATTGTCCCTATCTGTATGTTATAGTCTGTGTATGTATTGAAGCTATAAATATCTCATCTTGCTTCAAGGAGTTCGTAGATCAGTGTTTTTAGGAGGACTTTCAGAGATCATTTAGGATGAATGATTGAGGGTTGGGTTCTGTTTAGGTATGTCATATGTAAACCCCATCAAGAATTTATTCTGTCTGGGGCTTTTCATTTCTTATTTGTGATTTAGCTAAGTTATGGCGGTTAAGTGTGAGATCTTGGATCTGATTCTTTACTGAATCTGTTTGGTTGATGTTTCCTTTTCCTTTTTAATTAGTGAGGAACTTTTGAGGTCTTGACTTGGTTTATTTGATTTGGAAAATATCAGGAGATAATCCTGCACGGTTGTTGGACGCGCGTGCCGTCAGCTAGATGGGCATATTTGAGGAAATGAGCTTTTGTGATAATCTTGATTTTCTCTCCTCTCCTCCTGGAGAAGTCGAAGCTTCCCCAGTGGATGAAGAGTACAGTGATGAGGAGATGGATGTTAATGAGCTAGAAAGGCGAATGTGGAGAGACCGAATGCTTTTGAGGCGCCTTAAGGATCAGAAGAAGAATAAGGAAAGAATTGATGATAGCACAAAGCAGCGTCACTCTCAAGAGCAAGCACGTAGGAAGAAAATGTCTCGTGCGCAAGATGGCATCTTGAAGTATATGCTAAAAATGATGGAAGTTTGTAAAGCTCAAGGCTTTGTCTATGGAATCATTCCCGAGAAAGGGAAACCTGTCACAGGGGCATCTGATAATCTTCGGGCATGGTGGAAGGAGAAAGTGAGGTTCGATCGTAATGGGCCTGCTGCAATTGCAAAGTATAAGGCCGAGAATTCTACCCCAGGGGAAATTGAGGAGTCGAGTACAATAGCCCCGAACGCTCATAGTCTTCAAGAGCTTCAAGACACTACACTTGGATCACTTTTATCAGCTCTAATGCAACATTGCAATCCGCCACAGAGGCGGTTCCCATTGGAAAAGGGTGTCCCACCGCCGTGGTGGCCTACCGGTGAGGAAGAATGGTGGGGTCAATTAGGTTTACCGAAGGATCAAAGCCCTCCTCCGTATAAGAAGCCTCATGATTTGAAGAAGGCATGGAAAGTTAGTGTTTTAACAGCTGTGATCAAACACATGTCTCCTGATATTGCCAAGATAAGAAAGCTCGTCCGTCAGTCTAAATGCCTGCAGGATAAGATGACTGCCAAGGAGAGTGCGACTTGGCTTGCCATTATAAACCAAGAAGAGGCTGTTTCTAGAAAACTATATCCCGATAGCTGTCCACCATCATCATTGGGTGCAGGGAGTGGGTCGTCGTATTTGGTTAGTGATATGAGCGACTATGATGTGGAAGGAGTGGAAGATGATGTGGATATTGAAGTCGATTGTAAGCCGTTGAATAGGAATCTTTATGAGTTTGGGATGTCTTCAGGTAAAGATAAGCCTACGATGCTACCCTTAGCTTCTGTTAAGGGAGAGATGTTGGATTTAGATTCAGATTTTACCCCAAAAAGGAAGGAACTATCTAGTGAGGAGCAAAACGGTCACCAGATGAATATATATACCTGTGAATTTCCCCAGTGCCCTCACAGTGGTTATCGTATGGGATTTAATGACCGAACATGGAGAAACAATCACCAGATGAATTGCCCATTTCGATTCAGTTCGTTAGATGCACCGAACTATCAGACAAATAAAGAGAAACGAGTGGTCTGTTCTGCACCTTGTACTCTGCCAGTGAATAATGCTTCGACATGTGTGAACGTTTCTGAACTTGGAATTCCAGAGGATGGCCAAAGAATGATTAATGAGCTTATGTCATTCTATGACAACACTCTTCAGGACAATAACAGCTTTGATTCGGGGGATTTCAACATTAATCTTGTAGGTGAGAACCCACAGCAGCAGCAAATGATACAGATAGATGACAACTTGTTCAAACAGCAGGGAGCTGTAGCTGGATCCCGCCCGTTTCAGGAAACCTGCAGTGTGGCATTTGGTAGTTCTGGTTTTCCATCGACAGAAAAATTCCAGTATGATGAGTGCAAGTCGTCGTCGTCATTCAGTGGCAACGTGGGGGATAATAATATTGCCGACTTCACATTTGGTTCACCATTACATAATTTCACACCACTTGACTATTCCATTGATCCACTACCCAGGCAAGAAGTGTCTTCTTTGTGGTACCTTTAAATAATACAGGTTTGTCCCTAGAAAGATCGTATGTAAGGCTGTCGTCATTTCTAATTACGCTAACTTTGTTTAATTCTGTATGATTATTATTATTATTGTAGATAATGTTTTACTATGGTTGTGAGGTTAGGTGATTATGTGGTTTTAAAATGTTGAAGACAATGATATTTGTAATGCATATAATATACCTAAATTAAGTTTGCCTGTGATTCAGAATCTGCATGCTTGATGATTTTATGTACACTGTTGGGAAATAGCCAGGTGAATTAATTCTTTGTATGTTAACTGGAGATCATCTGATACTTGGGAATAAATGCGCTCGACATATTAGAAAATTCTATTAACTGTTTTATGGGATCGGACACGGCCACAGCCATCTTTTAGACTATGAGGGAGCGAGTATATTGTCGTTGACGAATACTTTATCATCAAATTTGATTGTCAGTGTCAATAAAAGTTTATTTTGGGACTTGTTAACATGGAAATGCTTGACATGTAATAGTAGACGTTTGTGCGAGACTCATTTCATGTTCACATCCTGAGCCGAGTTTTATGCTTGTATTGTAAACCAAGCTCATAATCGAATGGAGCTCAACATTTGTACCTGTTACGTAACTGAGCTCTGCACGAACTCAATGAAATTTCTATATTCGATATTCTGAGGTCAATTTCATGGTGACCATAAGAGAACATTATCATGGTGAATTTCTACTTATATGGCCTCAGAAATCCATAAGAGAGCGTTAACATGCAAGGTGAATACAAAACGTTCTCCTTCAACTTGTATGGCATTCTATATTCGCCATGTTAACGTGTCGAACCATTTTAGGGTATCCTTATCTACGGATTTCTTGGAAGAATGTTCCTTTATTCCAACAATTTCTAGTCAGAATTGATTCAATTGGTTTGTTCTATGCGGTCCTCTTTTAACAATTACAAATATGAAATTTCTACTATATATATATATATTTTGTGTTATTCAGGCACTCGTCTCTAATATCGATCTTGAGTTGAGTTATTCGAGCCAACATAAATATTTCACTAAATAGATAATGTATGTAAAGGTGTACATGATTTAATGTTTGCTCACCTTGGGTTGAGCTGAACATAAGGATTAAGTGCTTGTTTAAGGCCATGTCAATGATTAGTTTGATTTCCCTACTCGATTTACTGCAAATTCTCTTATTAGTTGAAGTGTTTTATTAGGTTATGATTATGTTGGCTCCATTTCGTTGAAGAGCATCGAGGACTATTGATGCTAGTAGAAAATAGTATTTCCAGACGAACTCTTTGAAGTAGAGTTAGGGCTTCATGCAGTTCAGCGCAACACATTTAGGGTTAATTGTATATCACCCCCCATGAAATCGTTTATCTCAATTGAATAAGGTATTTTAGGGTAATTACATTTCCCCCCCTAAATCCATTTATTTTTAAACATTACTCATATCATAATATACAAGACTTATGTTCTATGTTCATCTTCATCATTCTATAATTTTGAAATGAGAACAATTGATATTCTTCAAATCATTATTTATTCATGGATACTTATATTTTCTCAATGTTCTGTATTATTGAAGAACATGAAATCAATCACTAAATTGTCTTTTCATGTTTTGCGAGGTTGAATTGTTTGAAAATATTAGCGTTGTAGCCACATAAAGTTTGTAAAAAGAACAAATAAATTCCAACTAAATAGTTTACACCCATGTGACAATATATGTGCTATTAAAAGTAAAAATTTGAGAAATATTTTTAAAAGAGTCAAACTTTGAGAAAAAAAAACCTCTGTTTATTAAGCATTGACCAAAACATTTTCGCTCTTATTACCCTCTCTTTTGTAGTCGTCGGAGGCAATTAATTTTAGGGACAATTACATTCACACCCCTCAATGGTGGGGTAATTATAAAAACCTCCCTTCACTAATTGATAATTACAAACACACCCCCTCAAGTTAAATTTTTTTTACAACATTTGTGTAACAATTTTTACAATTACACCCCATGTAAATCTTACAAATAGATCCCTGAGGGGTGTTTTTGCAATTATCAATTAGTAAGGGTGAATGAGTGTAGTTATCCCTTAATTTACTTATTTCTTATACGTTCAAAGTCATTGAGAGGAAACGATGTTCAAAAGTGGCAACTTTGAATCCTTTTCTTCTACTCGCTTTTTCTTCGTCCTGATTTTGTAGTTCAGTAATTAATATTTGACCATAATACCCAAGTATTAATGTTACACAATATATAACGGAATTACGAAATATTAACCATTTTAATAGCTATATACTAAACCATTGGAAAAGAAACTATATATAAATATTAAGTGAATGGAAAAACAAGATGCAGCGCATAATCATTACAAACAAATTGAATTGACATTGTCCAATATGCATGAACAAAATCCACATCCAATTCATATTTAATTAATTGCATTTGCTTCTCATATATCCAGGTATGCATGATGAACAAATTCACTACTATTTATATAGAGATCAGTAACAAAGTAGTATTGTTTAGTATTTGAAACATAAATCGCATACATAGAATATGATGATTGGCAAAAACATATACCTAGCAGCCCTCTTTTTAATACTGGTTTTGTGCATAATGGTTTCTCACGACGAAGCAAATGACAAAGTCGAAACAAAACTTGCACCACCAGCACCACCGCCACCTCCGCTTAGGAGGGATTATTCTTTGCAGCGATTGCCCTATGGTAGGGCCGCCCCGCGAATAGCATTCAATAAGCTACCAAAAGGTGTTGCTATACCTCCTTCTGCCCCAAGTCTTATTCACTATAATGGCTTGCCTTTTACTTTCTGAATTTTTCATTTATTTCTATTATTTCTATTATTATTATTATTATTATTAGGTTTGTATTTGTTCACTGGTGATACGTATTTATTTTCCTTAATTGGTTTAAGAATATTACTGAGATAATGTACCGGAACAGCAACAGTTTTAAACTATGATATGATTAATCTACCCACTTTAATTTCTTTTATGATAAAAACTGCCAAATGAACAATTAGAATAGAGAGTATAATCAGTTTTCTTCCTTTCTTTTTGATACTAATAATCTTTCATTCTACTGTTGCAATCGGCATTATACTTGAAATAAAGTGTCAGCAAACAAATTAGATAAAATCAATGAAACGCACAAGGAACTTAAGTTCATTTACCATCCACTGCTAAAGCTAGAGAAGAAGCTACAAATCCTAACACTAAGTTATTGGTGAGTAAATGAACAAACCTGCCCGTCTCACATATAAATACGAAGCCACACCATATGAATATTCGGTCACTTCTAATTAACTCCTCCTGATGTAAAACAAGTTTGCTGCACAAAATAAATATTAGTTATCAGATTATCAAGGGCACAGTACAAGTACAGGTCTTCAGTTTTTAACTCAATGAAAGGGGAATTAAACAGAAAATCATCGAATGCAAATATGCTATTGACCAGCCATAAAAGAACACGATCATTGCAGATATTGTAAAATTAATGAACTGATCCTAATTTCATATGTTCCAACCTCCAGTTTTCAAGCTTTTGTCAAAAATTAGAATCAGCTCAATCCGGAAAATAATTATAGTTTACTAACCAAGCTGATCGAACAATGTTTCTTTTCATCAATTGGAGCTGGCATTCATTCGCCACGGACACATCAGAAAGCAATAACACCAAACTGAGTAAAAAACAAAGGCAAAAAAGACAGCTTACCTTACATATCAGAGCTGCTCCCGAATATAAGCCATTGACCTTAACATTGAACCTAAAGTATCTCTTGTAACTTGAAATTTCACCTCTCCTTCTCCACTTGTTGTTTTAGTGTCCTGGAGCTGACACATAAAAATAGCATTTTTAGTTTAAAATCAAAACATTAGGCTTGGCTAAAATCAAAACAATAGGTGTCCAATTATATCTTATTTAATTCTGGTTTTTGGTTTTCAATGATTAGTAGATAGAGACTTCTCTTGCAAGGCAAGACATAAACCCAACAAGTTCCTCTACTTGATATTCCCATAAAAAAAAACATTAGATTTATTAAAGGAAGAAAGGAAAGTGAGCGGGAGAACGAGGCAGACAGATACACAAATGAAAGTATCTCCATCGAAATCGAGACTACGATATACAGATTTAGAAATAAATAGATAATTAAGAATGATGAAGCAACTCATGGTTCAATATTTTGTACAGAATCTAGTTTAAGGGAAGTCATGTTGAAGTTTATTAATAATTCGGGATCTCACTATAAACCCCAGATACCCATCGAAGTGATTGTGGTTTGCGATCATAATATAACCTTTTAAGGTCTAAGAAGACTCACCTAATAGGCATATTCCAGGACAGTCTAGCATGAAATATAGTCAATTTACACTCCCCGTAAACTCTCATGGTCCAGGGCGAAATCAAACAGGACCATAGCCTTCTTAATCTTAAAAGAAATTTTCAATCTCAAGGTGTCAACTCAATAGCCAAACCCCAACAATGCCTTCTGTAACACTCTATCCATCCAACAACTGAATATATAATGATAAAGAAAGATATCAATCCACAAATGTAATGTATTCGGTGAGGACTTAATTCACATAAGTTCACTCAGTGATGCAAAATCATTTCATCATGATTATCTATTTTTCGAACAATGGACATAATTAGCTTATTTCATTTCAGTTATGTCGCTAGTATGTGTTTCTTAGTTCGGAACCATGTATACCGTGGCTTCAATTTACTTATAAATGTCTAGGTAGCAGTTACAAATATCCTATAGTAATGCAAGACACTTTTAGCATTCTTCCAGCCTAAAAATGGACGGAATACATCTCTTAAGTGGCCTCATAGCTCTTGAAGAATCAACTTAAACAATATGGATTTGAAAATTATTAGTTAGAAATTGCAAATATATTGCCATCATCCCTCCGTTTACCAAAAGGTCAAAATGATCAAATAAAAATAAGTAAAACTTTTTCCTTAGACTTTTGGCAGTTCAAGATGATAACCAGTAATGCACTACTATCCTACTCCAGTCCTTGGAAAGGGATACTTTTATTTTTCAATTTTCGCTTTTGAATTATACCACCACTTCTATGCTTTTGGTCCCCCACATACACAGCTCATCACATTGCGTCTCTAAAGTCCACTTTTTAATACATCTTGCTTCCTCCGTCAAATTGGCCATCATCTAGTGAACTTTAGGAAAATGCAGTTTGCATCCTCAAAAGCACCTGTTTTTGCACTTTTCTCCCAAGGAAAAAAACAAATAACACATATTCCAACCTCAAAAATCATAACTTTATTCGAAGTTACACCCTAGGATACTTTCCCTCCGTCCATTGCCCTTCCTCCTTTCATGCATCCGCCACCCTTCCCCTCTCCTGTGTCTGCTGCTCTTTACCCTTCCCCGCGTCCGCTTCATCATCCTCCCCCTTCTTTACTACGCATTCTTCGCACACACACACCTCACCTGCCACCCCTCCCCCTCTTCTTCTTCCTCCTTCATACTCATATTTGTGAAAAGGATTTTTAGTGAAAAACACTATTTTATGTTCATTATTCTTTTAAACTCTATTATATTTGAGAAGAAAACAATTTGCCTAATAATTCATTCTAAGAATGGGTCTGGTATTAAGATGGGTTGGGTTAATACCCAACAAGTAAACCTGAGCTCAATCTATTGTGAGTTGAAAATCAAAATGTTCTTTTATTTAATCCTATAGTTGTACTTGTGCAAATCAGAGCCACACAAAAACAATATATTATAACAAGTAATTCGGTAAAATCTGACTCGGACAATCTAATTGAATTAGTAATGATTCTGATGTCGAAGAAAATTAAATAAACTAGAAATGTATTTTGAGCTTTTGAGCACCAACCAAAGATGAATGCATACACCATCACACGCAATTTTCATTTTTTTTTTATTTTAAATTACCCGATAGATCTCAGGTCATGTTGGGCCTGTGGTATAACTTGCCATCCAAGTTATAATTTTGAGGCTGACATGTGTTAGTCATTTATTTTTATTTTTTGGGGGTGGTGGGGAAGTGCCAAAAAGGTGCTTTTAAGGGTGAAAAATATAGTGCACTAAATCCTAAGCAGTTAGCAATTGAAGGTTAAATTAACGGAGGGACCAAAACTAATTAAAAAAGTGAACTTCACGAAGTAATGTGATGAGGTGGCATAAGTGGGGACCAAAAGCAGATAAGTTGTATACTTGGAGGATAAAAGGTGAAATCATCGCTTCTATTTTGGAAGACTATCACTCAATTCCAATGCAAAATAGAAACTCTTCAATCATAGTTAGGATGTCGCCAGCGACTGTGGTGCCACCCTGTTCTTCCTCCATGAAATAGATGGCATGCATAGTTTAAAGATACAAACTTTGTGTGCTTAACAGGATCTGTCACAGCTACTTTAGGCAGACTTTCACTTATACAGGTGTAGATATAGCTAGCAATATACACAAATACAAGCATAAAGAGGTATGCCTCCCTTTCCAAGTGAAATTTCAGATCCACTTGCTGGGAAAAAACACTAACTTCTGACTCTCTAGCCTTCTCCTGTGTTCCAATATTCTATGTTGCAAGTGAACATGCCAATTCAGACTAATGGAAACTCGAACCATAAACTACCAACATAAACGATTGGGAATCATTTCACATAATCAAAACTCTTGCATGAAACATAAAAAGACTATTAAGAATGTGAATGAACATTGCAAGGAACATAATAAACAGATAAAAGCCTGCACTTTTATCATAATATTTCTGAAAGAGAAAATTTTCTCCTGAAGATAAAACAGAACCTTTAGATTGATAACAGCAACCCTGTTAGCTGGTATTGAGAGCTGTTGGCTTATGTAAGCCATGGATTTCACCATTGGCTCCAGTGTGACTCTTGTAAGTCTAAACTGCACTTCAGTTTCTCCTGAAGGAGCTTTGCCATAATCTTCGAGCTGCCTCGGGCAAAGACAATTGCAGATATTAGTAGCAGGAAAAGACATGCTCATCTTGCAAATTGTCAACGGTATTATAGAAATAAATGCAAAATGTCGAAGTTTTCTGCGATAGAGGAAAGTAAAACCAAAGCTCTAGACTGACATGATATTTTTCACATTGTGCATCACCATCATGACAAACAAGGCAATAGTTTATAAATAAAAAATCACTGCAATATAAAGCCACACACACCTTCAAACTAATAACAGCCACTTTATTTGCTGGATTCTTATTCTCTATGACCCATGTCATGGTTTTAAAACAAGTCAGAATAACCTACAGAAAAGAAGAAAAATATTAAGAAGCAATCATCATAAGTACTGTCTAATGAATCATATTCTATTACAAGCGACCACTCAACATAATGTAAGGGCTAAATGTGAATATATATTTAGAAACCAGTAACCAGCAACGTCTTTCCCATTTCATACCGTATTATCAGCAAGGGAACCATCACGGTTTATAGCTATAGGTGCCATAGTTGGATGATTTGAATCAGGAACTGGGATTCCAGTATCATTGAGATTAAAGCGATTTGATGCAGCGTCTTTCCAGGGCCATAATGATGGAATTGTATCAGGAGTCGACACGGAAGCTTTCTTGCTACCATTGTTCTGGAAAGTACCACTTACCTCAGAACCAGGAGGTTTAACTTTGGCAACATTTTTCTTCACAGTTGAAATTTTCCTTGCACCTTCTCGTAAAGCATCCATTGCCGCGTTGTATGTCTCAGTAGCAATAGATCCTTCCTCGGAAAATCTTAGTGCTTCCCGACAAAGATTATTGAAACGCAAAGTCAGAGACTCCACACATTGTATATCTGTCTCATGCTCATCTGATAGGCCAGCCCTTGCATTCCGTGTCCACCTCTTTATTATATAATGTGATGGGACAGTGAGAACATTCGTTACAGTAAAGACAGTCAATATGTGTTTACAAAGGACCCCCGAATACTCAAACATCTGACAGCTGCAACTTGCGTTCATCTCAGAAACATCTAATGTGACAATGTACGCCTTATGATCAAATTCATATTTTGCAACCCTAAATTTACTTACTGTACCCTCACCTTCTATCTTATTCGCAGTGTATACAAAAGTTTCAACCAGTTCTTCTTGAAACTTCGCAAAAACCTTCTTTGTATACAGATTAGCTGCCTGCTGTTCCATAGGTGATGGTGTCTTAAGTACCGGTGTGGTACATATTGTATCGCAGTCCGCCTCTATTTCCCTCTCTAATGATTTCTCTAAAGCCCTTTCATACTGCATGAAGAACATTGGTATGGTCATCTGCTGGTTCACATATCCATCAAAAAAGGAGCTTACTCCATGGTTTGATGAAATTGCAGCAAAAAAAGTGTCGCGAAAATAAACAGGAACCCACTGTTTCCTTGCATTATATACAGCTTGAAGCCACTCATTTTTTCGGAGGTCATATATATCAACAATGGAACCCCACGATGACTCAAAATCCTCTATTGTCTCAGAAAAGTTGATGCAGCTATAAAGCTCTCCATAAAAAGAAGGATGAGCAAGATATATATGAGACAACCTTTCTTGGCCTTCTCTTAAGATATGCCATTTGCAAATGCAGTGGCGAGTTTCTGGGAATACCTGATGCACTGCTGCCTTGATGGCCCTATCTTGGTCGGTCGTTATGGAAACAGGACGACGGTTGTTCATTGCGGAAAGCCAAGTTTTGAAAACCCAAGCAAATGAAGCCTCTGACTCATCCAAAAGTAGCGCACAGCCAAATAAAACCATTTGCCCATGATTATTTACCCCAGTAAATGGAGCAAATGGAACCTGAAACTGATTGGGTCTGTACATCGTGTCAAAAGTAACCGCATCACCAAAATGGCTATAAGCTGTCCTTGATCTTCCATCAGCCCAGAAAACATTGCTTAAACGATTATCATCATCAAGCTGTATGGCATAATAGAAACCAGGGTTTTCAGCTTGCATCTTCCCGAAATAGGTAAGAAGATTATGTGCATCTTTTCCAAGAATTCTTTTTCTGCTTGAAGGTTGAGTAAAATGCATTGGCAGCACAGAGACGGTATTCATAGTTACACGACTCGTTTCAATGGAAGATATACTTCTAATAATAGGATTTTTTTCTGTAGAAGTGTTAGGGTCATAAAATACATGGTCTCCATCTATGGAAACCATTATATCATTTTGGTTCTCAGCATTTTCTGGCACACTCTTTGCATCTCCAGCAAAATGCCTGCGAGGTCGGAGGTAATGCACCTTGCTCGCGCTCGAAGTAGAATGGTTATGATCCTCCACAAACTTTGTCACAACCCAACTCTCTGCATCGTTTCTTTCTATACGGAGCATAGCACTGCAGCTTTCAACATTCTTTCGTTTGAAAACCTCTCTGGAACATGCAAACTGCCAAGAAACAACTGGACCATCAGGCTTACTACGATTGTATTGACCAACATGAGTGCTAAAACCCACTCGCCTAGCATATGCATCATACAAATTCTTGGCAGTTTCTTCAGATTCGAATTCCATACCAACATATGGTTTCTCACTCCCATCGTTAACTTGAATGCTCACTCCTCCGATAGAATCTTTGGTTAAATTTCCATCCCCATCCTCACTATGCTGAGCATGGGCTTCCCCATTTCTTTGCCTTTTCTCCATCTCTACCTCAATCACCTCAACATCCACATCTTCAAGAAAAGAATATCAACATCAATACCTAAATGACTGGATTTAGCTTCACCTTTGTCGTATTGTAGATATACCCCCAAAAGTAGGGAGGAACTAAGCAGTAGCTTGGATGAAACAACAATTTCTGCAAAAAGTGGAAAAGTAAAATATACATGATAAATCAATTTACCTTCAATGACTGGAGCAAACTACAAAGACGTTAAAAAATAGAGGAATACCAGTTAATATCCAATTGCAACTGTGAGGGTTTCCTTTGAAATGTAATCAAAATTTACGGGTTTGTCTGTGAAACTTGTCGATAAATGGAAGTACAAACAAATTACATAAAGTGACATACTATCAGTTCATAATGTCAATTAATTGAATAGTGGTTATTCATATACAGAGACATAGTTGTCCGTTCCAAATGCACATGCTTGTTTACAAGCTTCCTCACAAAAATCTCGTTATCAGACTCTGTTTCAGATTCATGTTATATAGTTGTGAAATATAAATACCCGGTACAGGCTATAAAATACTATCAAAGTAGTTATGACCATACTTAAAACTTCACTGAAGAAGAAATAGCTCACATCACATGTATAATATTCGACAGCTTTACATACACTTTCCAGACCATCCACAAAGACACAACTACTACCAGAAATCAAGAAAAATAGCAAAAGTAGGCCTGAAAAGGTACAATCTTTTCATTCCATCCAATTTCTCATCTAATATTCAGAGATCATTATACAATACAGGAATATTTTGACACAAACTGTGAACCGTAAAATCCAACATGTGTGTTGTAATCTTCTTTTTTCCTACTAACAAACAATTCGGACTCGGTACATAAATTCGTAAATGGTAAAGATTGAAGCTTTGCAAATATGATGTGTTATAATGCAAAGTTACAACACTAAAAAATAAATAAAAAATATCTCACTCCTGGATGATTTCAATTTTGATTACGGCAACAGCCACCATAATCATTCCTCAACCCAATTTCATCGCTCTGAATCCCTGCTGAATGAGTGTGTTTCATTCAATTGCTGTAGAGTTTTAGACCAATTCTGTTTCTATGGACTTGGAAGACTGTCCCACACCAAAACTCTCTTCTTTAGGTAAATTCTCATTTCCTTTTTCTTTTCTCTTCTGATTATTTTGTTTTGTTTTAAGTAGTAAAATAAATGAGTCCATACTCATGCTCTAGGTTGCACGGATACGGATATGGAGATACATGGATACGGGAATACGAACACGGCGACACGGATTTTCAAAAACTTTAGGATACGACACGGCAAGGATACGGCTATATATAATAATAATTAATAATATATACTATATATATGCATATCTTATTATTATTATATATATATATAAACATTTAAACATTAATAATGTACCAAAGCGAAACAAATTAATAACTAAGAAAAATATAAAAGTTACACAAATACAAGCCTCAAGCACACCTTCAGTTTTTAAACAAAATTCAAACAACATAATAATTAAATACTCAATATTCTAGTTCAAGTCTCTCAATTCAAGTCCTTTCAATACGACATAATAAATTAATACATGTCTACTTATCTAAATCAAATGGGAAGAAGCAAGATGAAGAACAATCCTGCTTGTGCGCTGCTCTGCTGCTCCAATGTTCTGCTCTTGTCCCTTAATCCATTTTTAATTAGGCCCTTTCTGCTCTTGTCCCTTAATCCCTTTGAATTAGGTAAGTTAGGAATATTTATAATTTAGGCCCCTTCATGTTTTTAAAATAATAAAAATGACCCCGCCGTATCCTAAACGTATCCTAGCCGTGTCCGATGTCTCCTAGCCGTATCCTAAACGTCTCCTAGTCGTATCCCTTTATTTTTTTTAAATTTAATTGGCAGACACACCATGTGGCGTGTCGGATATGTATCCGTGCTGTATCCGTGTCCCCCGAGTATCCAACACTGTATTTTGTGAATTTTAGGAGTATTCGTGCATCATAGCTCATGCTCCAAGATCAAAAAATCAATTTCAAATATTTAAAACGAGCTTTATTTGATTTTAAATTAAATTCAGCCTATATGACTTAAATTTACAGATTTAAATCCAAAGCAAGTGAAGTCAGGCTCGATTTAAATTGGGCTTGAACTCATATATATATATATATATATATATATATATATATATTAGGTCATATATGGAAAATGTGAATGTATTGTTGGAAAATTTATTTGGAATTTGTGGTATTTGCCTAAGTTTGACAAATTATTCAATTGGGTTTTGTATGTTAAACATGATATTTTTTTTACTAATATCTATATTCCAACTTTCCAAGTAGAATGAATAGTATATATAATTGCCCAAATCTAATTTGGAATGAATGGGAAATTAATGTTTAAAGTAAGTCACCTGGATGGTTTATAGGGTTGAAAGACGAACCAAACTACTCGATACTTGACTCGAGCTTGATCGCTAAAAGCTCATTTGAGATCGGTTCATCAACCTATCAAACCAAGCTTGAACAACCTTTTTGTGTTTGATAAGCTTTGAAGTTCGACTCGAGTAGTAAAAATTGATAAAAACATGCACAAAAAAGTCAAACTACTCGAGCTCGACTCGTGTTCAGCTCGATTAGAGCTCATTTGAGCTTAGCTCGATAATAATCAAACAAGCTCGACACAAAAAACTCGATTGAAATTCAAACAAAATTGAACAACTCGTTCGACTCAACTCAACTAATTTATACCCCTAATAGTTTATATGGAGTTGGTATATGTTGGAATAGAAATAGACTTAGCATTGGTTATTCAACATTGGAATTTTACACCATGAGATATCACTAAGTAGGCAATATGGTTTGGGCCTACAGACACCAAAGGTTTATGGAAAGGGAAGAACATCATTCTTGTAGGATTGCTCCTACAGATTACATGTTTGTCCGACCCGTCCAGATCGGGGTTCGGGACGCAGGTCGTGGCTGCAGTGCGGTCTCAATCTTGGGCTTGGCCAATTAATCATTTAATTTAATTTTTCTTCCAGTAATATTTCGACAAGTGGCAACCACCGAACCAGCATGTTTCATTAATTGCATCTATTATAGTCAGTGGGAGATGCATGCGATATCCCCAAATTAGGGGTAGGCAGACATGGTACCATCGAATTCAAAACTATCCTAAAAAAAAGTTTTCACGTGTTTACCTTGTTGGGGAAAAATAAACAAACGCAGCGGAAACAGAATTTTAAAATTTTATTTGGATTTTCCCATAACTGGATCAATCCTGGGGTTTTATCAGACGTATGTATGATAGAGTAAACAAAACTTTACCCGTTGTAACGAAGTGGTTGGAGAATCTCACGAACTTGAATCCTTCAGCTTCTTCGCGAATAACTCCAGCTGAAATCTTAATGATCCGAGCAGTCCAAAAGTCCTTCCTCTAAATTGTCTCGTCGGAAAAACTTGATGAGAAAAATTCTCCTTCTTCTTCTTGGTGGAGGCCGATGGCTAGGAGAGAGAGAGGGGGGGAGAGGAATTCTTTCTTGTTACTCAAGAGTTAATTCTAACTAATAAACTAGGTATTAACTAATGTGATATATTTATATCACTTAAGTTAATAACTTCGGTTTAATAAGCCCAACATGGACGCCTATTTGGCCGTCCATTATGACCTTGGTGTGCCACTTGGTGCACCAATTTGAGCTTAGTTCGATCCACTATTTAATTAATTAATTCAATCCGATTAATTAGTCTAATTAAATAATAGATAGGATATTTAATTAATTTTATTTATCCAAGAAAAAACATATTAATTAAATTATAAATGAACTAACTTATTTCTTCAAATAATTAATTCTATTTAATTAATTTTAAGTATCCAATACTTAAAATAATACCACAAGAAATATTCCATATTTTCTATCAATTTTTCCTTTTTAAGCGTGACTTTTTATGTTTATCTATATTTGGCAATGAGAGGACTCTATTGAATATGGGTCCCACCTAGCCAGTCAAGTGGTTCATATTTTAACCAAAATAAGATGAAATGATTGGATCATTTTTACCTTTCCTATTGTAAATACCGTGTGAAACTCACTAACTTGACACTATGCTATATTTATAATAAGTTCAGATTAGTTAATGCTTTGGCTAAAGACTTTAAGATCTAACTTACTTATAAATGCATAGGATAATTCCTCGTTCACCTTCAAGGGAACGAATCTCATCTTGGATATCAGTCAAAATACTTGCTCATTATGTCGCAGTTCGAGGTTAACCCCACCAAAGGGTGAATTGGGTCTAACTACTCTAATGACAAACCTAATGTCACAAGTATACCTTCAACTCAATTCCTCAAGTCTAAAGTTCAGACACACCTATTACAATTTAATCAATTATGTCATTGACTGTCAAAGAGTGAAAACCCATGTGATAGAATCGATGCTAGTCATGTCTGAGTGCCACTATTTCCATCAGTTCACCTATGATGTGAGTTCTTCACTACTTTCTAGTGATTGACGGGCACTCTTCTCGTCAAAACTCATATCAAACAAGTCTTCATGATTTCCAATGTCCAATTGAAAATCATTGACTTGCACACTATTTTACTACACAAGTATCAAAATCCTCTTGTGCCTTAGAGAGTTAACTCTTGTGTTCATGGACTTATAGATGATTACAATATATAAATGTCAATATAATAGTAAACAACTAATTACCTTTTATTGATAGAATGTGAAACAATTACAAATTGATAATGTCCTAATATTCTCTAATCCTCTAGTGGCATTTGAGGACATTAACCTAATAATTTCATTCTTGTACTCAATGCCAATCACTATGGTATCTAATATCCATCTTTTCAAGATGTTGATCCAGCATGCCTGTGTCAAAGGCTTGGTCAATGGGTCAGCGACGTTGTCTGCTGATTTTTCTCTCTGAACAGCTATCCCGCCTCTTCCAATTATTTCTCTTATTATGTGATATCTCTTCTCTATGTGCTTGGATTTTCTATGAGACCTTGGTT
The DNA here is from genome assembly GCA_019426215.1 of Buddleja alternifolia. Classification (NCBI taxonomy): domain Eukaryota; kingdom Viridiplantae; phylum Streptophyta; class Magnoliopsida; order Lamiales; family Scrophulariaceae; genus Buddleja; species Buddleja alternifolia. The sequence goes on along the minus strand of CM033390.1, from coordinate 39,124,056 downwards.
CCCTTGCTTGTGCAATAGCCCCGTTATTATTACAATAAAGTGGCAATGACAGCTCTACACTAGGGACCATTTGAAGTTTTTCAAGAAACTTCCTAATCCAAACACCCTCTTTAGCAGCCTCTGAAGCTGCTATGTATTCTGCCTTAGTGGTGGAATTAGCGGTTGTGCTTTGCTTGGAACTTTTCCAAGTCACCGCTTGAGCGTGAATATAAACCCTGAAGTGGATTTTCGATCATCTACATCAGATTGGAAATATGAGTAAGTATATCCATCCACCTTCAAACCTCCATGACCATATGTTAGGACCATATCCTTAGTTCTCTTCAAATACTTGAGGATATTTTTTACAGCGTTTCCAGTGTTCTCTTCCCGAGTTAGCCTGAAAATGACTTACCACGCTTACCGCGTAGGCTATGTCTGGTCGTGTGCATAACAGGGGGTACATCAGACTACCCACTATAGACGCGTAGGGCACCTTACTCATTTTTTTCTGTTTTCCTCACTTGGAGGAGACATAGACTTTGAAAGATGCACCCCATGTCTCATGGCCATGAAACCTTTCTTAGATTCTTCCATCCTAAATCTCTTTAGGACTTTCTCTAAGTAAAGGGCTTGGGGAAGTCCTATCAATCTATTTATTCTATCTCTGTAGATACGAATTCCTAGAATATAGGTCGCTTCTCCCAAGTCTTTCATGGAGAATGTATTTGAAAGACAATTTTTTACTAATGTGAGCATTCCTACATCATTTTCTATGAGTAGAATGTCATCCACATATAAGACAAGGAAAGTGATTTTGCTCCCACTAACCTTCTTGTAAACATATGTTCATCTTCGTTTTTAACAAAGTCAAATCCCTTGACAGCTTCGTCAAAACATTTCCAACTCCTTAAGGCTTGCTTAAGTCTATAAATGGATCTCTTAAGTTTGCACACCTTATGAATACCAGACCCAGATGCAAAGCCGGCTGCTCCATATAGATATCCTCTTCGAGAAATCCATTTAGAAAAGCTATCTTTACATCCATCTGCCATATCTCATAGTCCAAGTGTGCAACTATTGCGAGCAAAATTCGAATAGACTTGATCATTACCACAGGTGAAAAGGTCTCTTGATAGTCAATTCTTTCCTTTTGACTATAACCTTTTGCTACAAGTTTTGCCTTGTATGTGTCAACTTTTCCATCTAGGCTCATCTTTCTTTTGTAGATCCACTTGCACCTATAGGTGCAATGCCATCAGGACGATCTACCAGAGTTCAGACCTGGTTGGAATGCATCAAATTTATTTCTGCTTGCATAGCTTATAGCCAATACAGAGTCGATGTCCATCATTCTCTCTTTCCTCGGGTGTCCTAGGGGACATGGATTTGCAAAGAGAGATTCCATGTCTCGCCTGAAGAAATCCTTTCTTAGAATCTTCCATTTTGAATCTATTCAAGATTTGTTCTATGTACTTAGATTGGGAGAGTCCTAGCAACCTACTTTACCTTTCTCAGTGTATCTTTATACCAAGAACGTAGGATGCTTCTCCAATATCTTTCATTGAAAATTGGGTCAACAACCAACCCTTCGTTGATTGCAACATTTCTAGATCATTTCCAATGAGAAGAATGTCATCAACGTAGAGTACCAAAAAGCTTAAGGCTTTCCCACTAAATTTCTTGTACACATATGGTTCATAACCATTGTCGATGTAGCCGTATTCCTTTACAGAATCATCAAATTTAAATTCCAACTTCAGGAAGCTTGTTTTAAGCCATAAATGGATCCTTGTGGCTTGCACACCTTGTGCTCGCTCCCACTGGATGTGAAGCCCTCCAGTTGTTCCATGTAGATTTCCTCATCAATATTTCTATTGAGGAAGGACGTTTTCACATCCATTTGCCAAATCTCATAATCAAGATAGGCAGATATGGCCATTAGAATTCTAATTGACTTGATCATTGCGACTGGCGAAAAAGTCTCCTCATAGTCAATTCCTTGCCTTTGAGTATAACCCTTCGCCACCAAGCGAGCCTTGAAGGTGGTAACCTTTCCATCTACTCCCAACTTGCGTTTGTATACCCACTTACTACCAATGGCCTTAATGCCCGATGGTGGGTCTACCAAGGTCCAAACCTTGTTGGAGTACATGGATTCAATTTCAAATTCCATGGCTTCAGACCATTTTCTCGGGTCCTTATCGGACATTGCCTCATCATAAGATCTTGGATCTTCATCCAATGGGAGGCCCTTCTCTTTGCATTTCAGCAAGAGACCATAATACCTCTCAGGTTATCTCGGGATCCTTTTGGATCTCCTCGGAGGTGGAATTTGTGTACTTACAATTTGTGGTTCATTTTGTCTTTCATCTATTGCCAATGGAGTTTTTGTTTCTTGAGTTTTCTCAAGTTCTATGACTCTATCCATGTTCTCACTGAAGAGTTGCTTCTCTAAGAAACAGTGTTCCTTGAAACAATTACTTTTTATTCCAAGGTGTGATAGAAATAGTACCCATAGGACTCCTTAGGGTAACCCACAAACATACATAATATAGATCTTAAATCTAACTTATCTCCCACTAGCTACTTGACATGAGCGGCACACCCTCATATTCTAAGTTACTTGTATGAGGGTGATTTACCGTGCCACATCTTATACGGCACTTCAGGAACACTTTTTGATGGTAGTCTATTTAATAGATATGTCGCTGTCTCCAGAGCATAGCCCCAGAAGAACGTAAATAAATTGATGGACATCATCATTGATCGGACCATGTCCATCAACGTGCGATTTCTTCACTCAGACACACCATTTAATTGTGGCATTCCAGGCGGCGTCCACTGAGAGAGAATCCCTTTCTCTTTAAAATAATCCAAGAACTCTCCAGATAAGTATTCTCCCCCTCGATCAGATCGAAAAGCTTTAATACTTTTACCAGTTTGTTTTTCTACTTCATTTCTGAATTCTTATAACTTATCAAAAGATTCAAATTTATATCTAATAAGATATAAATAACCATACCTAGAATAATTGTTGGTAAATGTTATGAAGTAAGAATAGTTTCCTAATGCACTGACCCTGAGTGGTCCACACACATCCGTGTGAACTAACTCAAGTAAATCCTTAGCGCGTTCCATTTGGCCTCCAAATGGTGACTTTGTCATTTTTCCCTTTAGACAAGATTCACAAGTTGGTAGTTCCTCTTCTTCATCAAGCTCGAGGAAACTTGACAAGTTGCGAATCCTATCCTTAGATGCATGACCAAGTCTAGCATGCCAGATTTGCGCATTAAGTGGATTATCAGATTTACGCTTCCCTTTGTTTATTGGTTGAATTACAAGAGAATTAGTGTGCAGGTAAACATAAAGGTTGTTATACATACATGCTCTAATGATCAATTTAGAACCCAAAAACATTGAACAAAATCCATTATTTATTTTCAAAGAAAAACCTTTTTTGTCCAAAACAGAAACTAAAATTAGGTTCTTAATCAATCCGGGAACATAATAAACATCCTTTAAAATAAACCTACTACTATCCTCAAGTACTAAAATGACGTTTCCATAGCCTTCGCAGCGACAGACGCTCCATTAGCCATTCTCAGGACCATGTCCCCGTTATTTAGCTCTCTGCTTCTAGACAGCACCTGCAATTCATTGCAAATGTGAGTACCACAGCCGGTGTCAAACACCCAAGAAGCATGGTTAATTGACAAATTAAGCTCAACAAAACACACCTTCTTTGTAGCTTTTGAAAGTAGCAGGACAATCCTTGCTCAAATGTTCCTTCCCATGGCAATGAGGGCAATCCCCTTTTGGTGTCTTCTTTCCAAACGTCTCCTCCATATTTTTTACGATTTCCTTGGCTAGTTTAACATCTCCATATATCTTAATCAAATCTTTTGACATCATAGATAATGTGAAATTTCGAACATAAGCCTCGTCATCAATCTGCCTCGTGTAGTACTCTAAAGTACGTTTTCGAGTGGCAGGTCTAGGCCAAGATGGGATTTCCCCTTTGATCACATAATCAAGTTTCTTAGCCTTGAGGTACACATCCAGAAACTTACGCCAAAGGGGATAATTAAAGCCATCAAACTTGTTGTTATGTAGAATCCTTAAACTTGCACTAACGATATCCAGATATCATGTGTAAATGCAATAAAGCGAAAAAAGATCATTAGCATTTAGTTTTAACATATATACACATGCAATTAAGGACTTTTAAATATACATGTGTGCTCCCACTAACTTTTTGAATTCTGTCACCCCAATAGACAAAAGACGGGAAATATAACAGCTTCCCGTGGGCTCGAGCTGCCATGTATTGTAACCTCATTCCATGACTCGTGAGACAATAGGTGGCAATACATGACTGGGTATGACAACCCCATCCACTTCCAGGTAGTCCTCGAGATGTTTGCCTCACATTTCATGTACGTCCCGAGAACACGATGCAACCATACACTAGTCTGTGTTTAAGTCCGACCCATCAAATTCTCACAGCATAACAGTAGCCAGGTGGTCCCACGACTCATGGACGACTCCTTAGCGAAACTGAAACCCGTGTGCTCTTCTAATATAACATCGTGGTTTTATATGTTGTGATTCAGTCTAGCGGATAAAAATTTTAGTCTGAATCACACCCGAGAATCCAATTCGGGGATATTTATGATATTAAGCATATAGATCAATTGACGATAATTGACAAGAGTAATCGAATTACCTTTTCGTCTATTGAATCTCGAATTATCAGCTGTAGCCCCGGACTCCTGCCTCTAGATAATCACGTGGAAGAAAAATTCTCTGAGAAAAGCTCGATCTTCTCCTCGACAACAATTGCAGGCGGCTAGTTGGATGGAGAGGGAGGGATTTTTCTTTCCTAATGCTCTAGGTTTATTTTGGCTCAGTGTCAGATTCTAAAACAATGACTTGTGTTCTTGTTTGGAGTTCTGACACTGACTGATTACTTATACCAAGTAAAAGACTCCCCTAGGTTACACATAAGAGGGGGCGGCTGAAATGGCCTTTGTAGATGGGCTTCGGGCTTTGTTTTGACTTAGCTCATGTGTAATTAATTAAATCCAAGTCCAATCAAATTCGTAATTAATTAATTACATTAATCCAATTAATATAATTCAACTTATAAATTAATTTAACTTATGGATTAATATGATTTAATTAATTTATTTAATCCAATTAAATATCTTTAATTAAATCATGTCATCTATTTTGTCAGTCAATTCACATCAAATGTGATTTTACCAAAATACCCTTAATTTAAGGAAATATTCATTTTCTTCACATAGCGCGACTCTCTAGGCTCAATTCAATTGAAAATGGGAGGATTCCAAAGGATAAGATTGTCACCTAGCCAACACCGTGGAACCAAATCGTAACCCAATTGAAAATGAGATAATCATGTCATACGAACCTTAACTACAAATCTCATATGTGTATAAACTCTTCACCGACGTGTCCCGATCAAGTAAGAGTCATGGTTTAGTCAAACTCATAGAACTTGATACTGTACTTAGAATATAATAATGTGAAATTACCAAACTACCCTCAGTGACAATCACGGGATAAAGACTTATAATTTCAATTACTTACGATCGTACAGGTCACATACTCGTTTATTGTCGAGACGGTGAATCCCATTTTGGCAAGTTATCTTATACCATCGAATGCACTATTGGATCGTACTTCGAGGTCGACCCCACCTATCAGGTGATACGGGTCTAACTACTCTGATAACATATCCAATACTACAAGCATGTTATAAATGACTCCTCAGGTTTAAAGTTCACACATACTACCGCAATCTTAATCTCAATCATTGACTGTCAAAGAGTAAATACCCATGTGATCGGATTAATGCGAGTCCAGTTCAAATATGTTAATTCCATTAATCATATTCATGACACTAGCTCCCACTATCTAATCAGTGTACGACTGGCACTTCCTTGTCAAAGAAGGTGTCATATGAGTTGAATATTAATGCCCAATCAATATTCGTTAACTCATGAACTTCCAGTTTCAGAGATGAAGTACTGGACTGTTCCAGTGCCTCCTCTTGTCCATAAGAGGTGGAAAGTCTATCTTGAAATCTCTTGGACTAATTTGTTGAATACAGTTAAATGCCATTATATTTATATGAACAAAATCAAAACCTTTATTCATCAAATATTTTGTTCAAATAACTTATCTAAGCTCTACTCAATCTAATTCCTCATAGGCATTGACGGCATACACCTAACAATAAAGAATGCTTAAATGTGAGATTAGTACACTTAATCTTTCCACCATTCCACGACTTGTGAGACAATGATGACAAGCCTTGCGCTATTCCTCTCACGTTTAGTGATGAAAGGCACTGGACCTAATCAAGGAGCTTCCGGGTCCCCGATTTATCCATTTATGGACTTAACATTGTTTAAAAGGGGTTTTTCCAAAAACAAGGTCTCACACTTTCAATTACTTAACTTTCTTAGGTGGTTATGCAAACATGCACAACATATATATCATAAGAAAATAAGAAATAATACATAAAGCGGTAAAATTTGATCTTAGTCGAGCCATTGCCTAAACACCTCGAGCCATCAAGGTGTTGACCAATCTAATCTAAGGACCCGGACCCTATACTAAGGTCTTCAAATCTCCAAGAGCTTGAACGTCTCCATCTTCGTCTTCATAAAATTACATTTAAAGAAAACATTGTTCTCTCAATTACAAGAAAAGAAAACATGGCACGCAGGTCTCAAATCATAATAACGACTAGTCAATGACTTAACCCGGATCACCACATAATCACATAAACATGCCAACATGCAAACATGAATTAATATTCACCTTCTTTAATTAAGGATAATCAAATTAATTAATAGATCCAAAGATTTTAATTTCTAAAAACCAATTTTAGAAACTCTCAGGAAAAATTCATACTTTTTTTAATTAATCTAAAAACAATTCTAAAAACCTAATTTTATTCAATCTCGGAAATTAATAAAAATCTCATTTTATTTCAACTTCCAAAATTAAATAAAACCCCTTAATTTTGAAATATCCAATTTTTAGAACAAACTGAAACCAATTTTAATTTGAGATTTAAAAAACTTAATTTTATAAAATGACAAATTAGGCTTGCGCTTTTAAATTAAATTACAAAAATGGCCCAAGGCCTAAAATGCAATGATAAAGAAAAACATTTGGAAATAGGGAAAATTACATTTTGACCCCTTAGGTTAAATCACGGGCCGCCTTTGGTGGCCCGACCATTCTCCTAATGCGCCGTCGCGCTTGATAGCACTGCCAGAGCAGCATCATCTGCTGCTGCCTGCGCACACGCCGCCTTGGCATGTTGCTATTCATGACGGTGAACAGCCGTCGCGGTCATGCAGCGACATTGTTCTGACATCGCTACCGCAAAAAGAAACCCTTTTTTTTGTTTTTTTAAATCAAAACATAAAAACGCATCCCTTCAATTTCATATTTATTCAAAATCAACGGATCCAAAAATGAAACAGAAAATCCAACCAATTCCAATATGTAATAAAACAAATTTAAAGCATATAAATACGAAAAGAATCCAAACTATGTCAAAACCTTGGCTCTGATACCACTATTGGGATCGGTATAATCCCGTGGATGCCGACACAGCGGAAAATACATATTTAAAAATAAAAGCAACCTCCCCAAATTAGGGCTAGGCAGACATGGTACCATCGAATTCAAACCTATCTTAAAAGAAATTTTTCTCATGTTTACCTCTCGAAGAACTTAAAGCAGCAACGTCTTTTTAAGCTACTCCCTGCTATACCTCTCTGAATTAAATTTGCCCTAGCTCCCCAAGTGTTGCGCCTCTAAGTTTATCCACACCCTAACTCATACCCTCGATTATCTCTACCAGTGCTAGCCAAGACAATATCGAATTTTGGCCTTTTGAGGAAAAAGGGTTAGGAATTTATTTTAGTATTCTTCGTACTCAATACATGAGTTGGAAGAATTCTTGTGAAAGAAAAAGAGAAGAGAATAATAAAAAAAGGACTTGTGTGGTTTTTTCAATTAATCCTTTGTTATTTTAAAAAGGGTGTGGGTGTGTTAGGAATTTCATGTTAGACGTTTTGATGATGATAATTAGGATTTTATGTAAGACCCCAAATAAAATGTAAGTTTATACTTTAATAGAAGATTTGTATAAGCGTCTGAAAGATGTAATTTTAATAAGCTTGTAATTTTTATCTTTATAGATTTTAGACTAAGTATTAGATACCAAGTCCTTCATTGAATTCTAGGTGAGTCTATCAAAGATGAAGTTGAAGATCAGCGTCTGAAATCAAGTGAAGATAAAGATTCTTAAGTGTCTGTCAAGCGCTAAAGATCTGTTTCGGGACTTATGAATCAAGCACTCAAGCTTCTCAAGCGTTCAACGACGGTATTCACCTGAAATAAATTCTCGAGTCATGAAGGACTTAAATGCAATCATCAACAGACATTTATTTCCAAAGGGAAATAAATTCAAAATGCATTAAATGCTTGATAAGAGCATTAAATGTGATAAGCTATTGTGACTCGTGGACAAGCCACCTTTTGACTAGACTGTCAGATACCAGAGTTCAAAACCTCCTCCTGTCCAATTAGAACCAACAGATTTTCAAGAATGTCAAAAAAAGGTCTATTTAATGCGCTGCATGAGACACATGCTCCTACATGTGTCCAACGGACAATTCCGAGAAATGTCTATAAATAGTACTTCTCAGCAAACCCTAAACACCAATCTTCATGCACATAAAGCAAAAACTTTGTTGAAATTACTTGAGAGAGAAGCTTACATTTTTCATAGCCAAAATTCCTCAAAACTTTTCTATACATTCCAAGACAGTCGAAAATATCTCAAACATCTTCAAAGAAGAACCCTATGTTATTATTGAGATATTCCAAGTTGTGAACTTTTCCAAAATCAAACAAATCTGTTAGTAAAACCCCATCCAAGCCACGCGATCTGTGTGAAGTTGAAGTTGGATACTTGCATTATTTCTAGGTAAAAGAAGCAAGAGGATAGAAGTGTCTTGTAGCAGAAATCTGAGTGACAAAGGAGCTCAAGTCATCAATATTCATCTCTCCCTATTGTGTGGAAGTTTCTGTGTGACGTAGAGGAGAAGAAGGACGTAGTTGGGATTACACCACCCAACGAACCTTTCAAACTTTGTGTTCTGTACTTTACCGTTATTTCATTCTTGTCATATCATTGCATAAATCGGTTAAGTAAACACATTGATAAAATCATCCAAAGCTAAGCAACTAAAGAAAACCTTTGTGACACTAAAACTTTTAAAAGGAAGACTTTAAAATCATTCCGCTATGCTAACCCTGATTAAAAAATTGAACACTTAAACCTACTTGGTTATAGTATTCAAATATTGAGTCTAAGTTAATCTTATCAAAACAGTCTTCAAGTAGACGCACAGCCAAGTGCCTACATTTTCAAGCGTCCAAACCAATTTTAATACGAAACTTTTTGGAGTCGAAAAAGACTTCAGGGTCTACTCAACCCCCCCCCCCCCCCATTCTAGACCCTTTCGTATGCCACTTGGTACCAACAAGTGGTATCAGAGCAACTGAAGTTAAAATTTTAAAATTTCCAAGCATAACTACTTGTTTAGATCTTTTTTAAAACATTTAGTTGCTTTTAAAATTTATCATGGAATTTGCTAAAGTTCCTAAATTGATCGAGTCAAATTATGACTCTTGGAAGGTCAAAGAATTTATCTATCTTTGTTCTTGTGATGATGAAATGTGTGATATCATTTCATATGGACCTATTCAAATTCTTGAAGTCATCACTAGAGCACCTGGAGCCACAAAAGCAACTCTAGATGGCTATGCTGAAAAGTCAAAGTAAGAATGGTCTACAGATGAGAGTCGGAGAGCTAATCTAGATAATGTTGGACGAAACGCTCTATATACAGCCATCGGTGACAACGACAACTTATTCAACAAGATCAAGTCATGTACTACGATTATGGAGATATGGGATAAGTTAGCTATAATTTGTGGTGGTTCAGCACAAATCAAGGAGAACAAACTTTCTATTACCAAGGAAAGATTTAACAACTTTAAGATGTTGCCCAATGAGACGCTAGATCAATTGGACATAAGATTTACTACTCTTGTTACAGAACTAACATCTTTAGGCATGGACTTACAAAATAGAGAAATGGTGGTCAAGATTTTCAGAAGTCTTCCCAGTAGATTTTTGATGAAAACAACAGCGATGAGAGAATCAAATGTGTTGGATCTTCTAACTCCAGAAGATGCCTTTTCAGAACTTAAAGCATTTAAGTTTGAGTTTAATTCAGCAAATGATCTAGTGAGTAGTCCAGTGATAAGGTTTAGAGCGCTTATAACATCAATTAAGGGTAAATCGGGTAACAAAGGGAAAATATTAGATATCAGTGAGGATAAGGAATTAGCGCTACTGAACAAATTCAGAAAGGTCCTAAGATATGAAAAGAAAGGAAATAGTCCTAAGCATCAAGGACAGAGTTCATATCAAGCGCCTGTTCCAGTTCAACAATAGTACCAAGCGCCTCAATATTCTGCACCTTTTTCCTCAGCGCCAGTTCAGTACCAAGCGTCTACTCAACAGAATCTCTCAATGCCAGTGGTCTCAAAACCACAAACTGCAAAGTTGACAAATGAACAAAAGATGAAAACTAATCTTTGTTATAATTCCAGGAAACCAGGGCACTACCGGCTAAATTGCCCTTATCCAAACGTATCTAAGGCCTCAAGGCAGGATTACGTGGATAGAAACCAATTCAGAAGCAACCTTCCACAACAAGGTTTGCTAGCGGAATCAGAACCAGCATTCGCACTTGAAGATTTGGAGTTAGAGGAGAGTAGTGATGATGATGAGTCGGTGGATGACTCAGTGCTGATTTGTCTCATGGCGAGAGATGATGAAGCGTCCCCTAAGGTAAACATTGAAGTTTCTTATCCTCTCTCTTATGAAGAATTGCTTGACAAAGTAAAATAATATTATAAAGATTGTCAAGATGCCGCCAAATTATATCAAAATCACTTCGATATCATATCAGCGCTCAAAAGTGATAAGGTGATGCTCAAAGCAGAGTTGCAAGTTCAGCAACAATGCATTAAGCTGCTACTTGAGAGTGAGATAACCCAATTAAAAGGTGATCTTGATATAATAGTTAAAAGAGAAGCTGAGCTGCTTGCTAGACTTGCTAAATCAAAGTAGCTCGTCTCATCATTGTCTAAAATGTCAAGAAAGCTAGACTATGTGACTGAAGTAACAAGATTATTTGGTGAAAAGACCGATTTAGGATGCAATAAATTCGGTAGACAACCAAATAAATCTAATGTTACGGCGAACTACAAAAGAAAGGGTGTATTCTTTGTTGAGAAAGGTTCAAAAAATCAATCAAACACCTAATTAACAGAAAGACAATGGTATGAGGCCAAATGAGAAAGTCAATGCTGACTCAGGCAAGGGAAAGACGGAAGCAAATGATTCATAAATAAAGGTTCATACAAACGCTCAAAAGGCCAAGGATAAACTTTACCACTGTGAATCAAACGCTAAGCGTCAAGCACCAAAAGTTCAACCTAAGCCAGTGCCAAGGAAATATCAGCATCGATATCCACAAAGGTCAAGGTCATATTATCGATACTATGATGATTATGATTACGACTATGATTATGATTACTATTATAATTGAGAATATTATTATACACCTAAGAAGCACACACAACACAAAACAAAATCCAAGAAGTCCAATCTTCTCGTAATGAAGACCAGGCAAATATGGGTTCCGAAAGTTTTAATTCAGACTAATGCTACTAATGTAAAAGGACCCAAGTTACAATGGGTATCTAAAAAGAATTAGAACTGCCCTTTTGATTGCAGGTGCCTAGAAATAGAGTTGATACATCTATTTGGTACATCGATAGTGGGTCATCAAGGCACATGCCAGGCTCCAAGGATCTCTTAATCAACTATCGAGCCGCCAATGGTCCTCAGGTTGTATTTGGTGACAACTCCAAAGGTAAAACTAAAGGTATAGGTATTGTGCATAGGGGAACATCATGATTAGTGATGTTTATTGTGTTGAGGGTCTTAAGCATAATTTGTTGAGCATAAGTCAATTCAGTGATAAAGGCTTTGAAGTAAAATTTTCAAGTGATTGTTGCTATATAAATGACGCTAAGACTAAATATACTAAATTGAAAGGTAAAAGAACAAACAATGTGTATTTGGTAGATTGGGGTTCAACTATAAATAACAACCCTACATGCTTTGTGGCTAAAAGTGAATCTAAAACGGGTTGATTATGACATAGAAAAATGAATCACCTCAACGATAACACAATCTCTCAACTTATAACGCTAAATCTTATAGAGAGATTACCTAAAGGACCATTTCATAAGGATCGTCTTTGTGACGCTTGTCAAATGGGAAAACAAGTTAAATCCTCTTTCAAGAGAAAACCTTGTCTATCTATCTCTAGAATACTTGAACTACTTCACGTGGATCTGTTTGGACCCGTTCAAACGATCAGTGTGAGCGGTAAAAAGTATACTTTGGTGATAGTAGATGATTTCTCTCAATTTACTTGGGTGGAATTTCTTTCATCCAAAGATGAAACATGTGACAAGCTCACAACACTTATTCGGCAACTTCAAACATTGAAAAATCTTAAGGTTGCAAGAATAAGAAGCGATCATGGTACTCAGTTTACTAACAAGGTTGTTGAGAAGTTTTGTGCAGAAAATGGAATACATCATGAGTATTCAGCTCCTAGAACTCCTCCACAGAATGGTGTTGCTGAGCACCGGAACAGAACGCTCAAGGAAGCCGCTAGGACAATGCTAGCAGAGTCCAAGCTTGCTCCTAGGTTTTATTCATAACTGCTTGTTACACTCAAAACTGTTGCATAATCAACAAACAGCATGGGAAAACTCCATATGAACTATGGAAGGGACGTAAGACAAATGTTTTATATTTTCACGTCTTTGGTTCAAAATGCTTTATTCATAATAATGGATCCCAAAGCCTAAAGACATTTGATTCTAAAGCGGATGAGGGAATCTTTCTAGGCTACGCCAAAAATGGAAAGAATTTTCGCATCATCAATAAGGTCAAATCAAAGGTTGTGGAATCTAGTCATGTTCTTTTTTATGATGCTAACCAAGAACCAAGTAAGGTTAATATGAATGATGTAGGAGTTGAAGATTTGTGTCATCAAGCGTCAAAAGTTACCATTGATGATGAAAGTGCCGACGATGATGAAATATTAGTGCTCCCTCCTAAGAATACTCGTGGAATTATGGAAAATCATGTTAGATGTGCTGATGATCATGAAGAGAATGATCATCAAGAGCAAGATAGCATCTGTGAACTTGAAGTGCCTACGCAAGAGGATAGTCAAGCGTCTGTTCAACCTCTTAACCCATTCCAACCAGATAGATTATGGCCATGTGATCACCCACCAGAGCAGATTATTGGAGATGTTGGAGCGCCTGTAAGGACTAGGGCCGCTACATTCAATGAGGTCATGTTCGCAAGCTTCCTATCTCAAATGGAACTTAAGAAAGTGGATGAAGCGTTATGTGATCCTAGTTGGATTGAAGCCATGAAAGAAGAGCTTAATCAGTTTGAGCATAGTAAGGTTTGGACGCTAGTACCAAGGCCAACTCACCAAGGAGTTATTGAGACTAGATGGTTTTATAAAAACAAGATGGATGAGAATGGCATTGTGATAAGGAACAAAGCCAGAATTGTTGCTCAAGGATATTGCCAAGAAGAGGGTATTGATTTTGATGAGACATATGCTCATGTCTCCCGTCTTGAAGCAATTTGTATGTTTCTAGCGTATGTAGTGTTCAACTAGTTTACGGTGTATCAAATGGACGTTAAGAGTGCTATCCTGAATGGTAAACTTCAAGAAGAATTTTATGTGGAGCAACCACCCGGATTCATCAACAACCATGGTAAGGATATGGTCTACAAGTTAGATAAAGCACTTTATGGGCTTAAGTAAGCACCTCGAGCATGGTATGACACTCTTTCAATTTTCCTTATTGGTAAAGGCTTTTCAAAAGGCAACGTTGATACAACGTTATTCAAAATTAACAATGACGAAGATATTCTCTTAGTCTTTATCTATGTTGATGATATCATATTCGGATCTACTAATAAGCGTCTATGTGAGAAATTTTCGAAAATGATGCAAGAAAAATTTGAAATGAGCATGATGGGTGAATTAACTTTCTTCTTAAGATTACAAGTTAAACAACTCCGTAATGGCATATTTATTAACCAAGCTAAATATACACGAGATATGATTAAGAAATTTGGTATGGAAAATGCATCATTTTCAAAACTTCCAATGAGCCAAACGCTTAAGCTAGATAGAATTGAAAGTGGGAAGAAAATTGATATCACTAATTATAGAGGTATCATTGGATCACTTCTGGTACATGTCAATTTCTAGGTGATAGGTTAGTTTCATGGCAGAGTAAGAAACAACAATCTATAGCTACCTCTACATCTGAAGTAGAGTATGTAGCTGCAGGAAGTTGTTGTGCACAAGTTTTATAGATGAGGCAACAACTTAGAGATTATGGTATAATCCTAGGTTCAACCCCTATTCATTGTGACAACCAAAGCGCCCTAGCCATGACTCAAAACATAGTTCTTCATTCCAGAACCAAATATATTGACATTAGATACCATTTCTTCGTGACCATGTTCAAAAGAAAGATATCTCCATGCACTTTATTGGAACTGACAAACAATTGGCAGATATCTTTACCAAAGCGTTCAATGAACAACGTTTTCTCACTTTAAGAAGTGAACTAGATATGATTAATTTAAACTCTTAATCATTATGCATCATACTTTCATGAGACTTATAATTTAGGGGGAATCCACTTTATTTATATCTAGAAATTTTTTGAAAAAGTGTTACAAGTCATCAAATTTAGGGGGAACCTTAAAAATTGTACTTGTACACATTTGTAAGCGTCAATGATTAAAATTACTTTCATATGCATAAGATCATCAACGCTTATTATTATTTGAGCATGATATGTTGGACGCTCAAACATATAAAGAATTTATTTTCAAGCGTCAACATAAATATTACATCAAATGGTATATGTTAAGCGTTGAACATATTCCCTTCAACACTTAATATAATTTTTTTATAAAATTCATGCATAACTTTTTAATGACTAGTGACGTGATGGATAGACTCAAAGATTAATTTTGACCTTTATCCACAAGCTCCTATCACATCAAACTAGCGGGTAATCTGAAAATTTTCAAAATGACGGTTCAGAGTTAGTACGCGTTTGTATACATGTTAGTGTATCATAAGCGTGTGCATCACACTCTGAAAATGCCAAACGTTTTAAAATTTTCACTCGAACGTCAAAGCTTTATATATGGGAGTCACCAAATGTAACTTCCCTCTCTTGCCAAAAACTCGCGTCCGCAGTTAAAACCAATAAAGGCTGAGATTCAATAACTTTACATGTGGCAAATTCTTAGTGAGACGAGAAAACACAATTTTTAAAATTTTTGAACTGTGTCCTTTAAAACAAAATACTTGCAGAAAAATTACTCACTTCTCAAACAAACTCTCTGCAAAATTACTCTCTCTCTCTCTCTCTCTCTCTCTCTCTCTCTCTCATTCAAAAGAATCTCTGCTTTCTTGCTTTCTACCTTCTTTCAAAGAATTTCAATGGCACCCAAGAAATCTATGAGTACTATTGAGGACACCATCAAGGTCACTGAAGGCCTTGTGGTTGACTGGAAGTATCCGTATGAGCAGATTGATATCAACATGACTGATATGCTAGACTCTATTGCCAAGGTTGGGCTTCAGACGTTCTTGACCAAGTACTCATACCGCTTTGCTTTTGAAGTTGAAATCATATGGAGATCTGCTAAACCCTCAAAGGAAAAATCCTCAATTTCTTACCTCTTTTCCTTCTCCAAGAAAGACTCTCCCAAATAATTCATTCTTTCTGTTGACTCCATTGACAAGAACTTCAACTTGCTAAATCAGGGTGAGGCATTAGAATCTGTTACTGCCAAACAGATTGTAAGAGCGTGGTCAAAGATGAATGCAGATGATGATGCCGCATACAAACCCCATTTCGAGAAGAAAGACATAGTGTCAAAGTACAGATTTCTTGCTGATTTCTGCAACAAAATTATAGACTGCAAGGTGGGAACATTTGACAAGGTCAACCCACTGCAATTCCAGATGATGACGGCCATACTCCTAGGTATCAGGATTAATTGGAGTGAGTATGTGTTCGGTAGGTTTAGGGATTGTCTAACCACAACAAACAAACCCTATGGAGTCATTTTAAGTGATCTGTTGTTCAGAGCAGAGTGTGTTCATTCGTCGGGACTTCCATTGGCAAAAGCCAAGCTGCTAGGGAAGAGGATTGTGAAAAATCTCCTCAACCCTCCCAAAGTTGGTGGTGCCGCGAGACCCTTATCTAAGAGCCAGGTTGTACATGAAGTGTCTAAGGAGAAAGCGGAGCGTTCGGCTCCTGAAGAAGCTATGAAGCGTCCAGCTAATAAGAAGAAGAGGGCTCCCAGAAAGCCCAAGACTACAGTTGTTCCATCTCCTCCTAAGGATGATGAAGAGACTGATGAGGATGTGGAGGACAAGATTACACTGATTAAGAGACGGAAGTTGGAGACAATCTTTAAGAAAATCAATTTTGAAGAAGAACTAGTTGTCCCTCCAGTTCAAACGCTTAAGCAGATAGAAGGGGTAAACGTGAAGAAGATCTTCAAGCGACCCAGGTCGGGCAAGTGTCAACCTCCTCAAGAGCCTGAGATTTTTGAGCCAAGCGCTCAAGGAACTGCTGCTATTGAGACCAGCTCTCAGGGCAAGTTTATTGCGTTTCTATTCCTAATCTGTAGAAGATCCTGCTCTTATAAAGGATAGTTCTTGTGCTACAGCTCTTTCTACAGCTGCTGATCAAGCACCAATTGATGTCCATCTGGATGTTGACTTGGAACAAGTGGTGGCAATTGCTAAAGAAATTGCAGTGGACGCTGAGGAATCTATAACTGAAGGGGTCCAACCATCACTTACTTCAGCGGTTATGACAGAGGCATGCTCAGAAGGTCAGAGCATTGTTGAGGACGTTACAAAACTGAGGCACTTCTTCAAGTTGGATCCACTCAAATCCATTGATCATTCGATCAACTACATGCCGCCAGCTTGTGAAGAAGACTTCATTCCCGGCAGATACAATGAAGAGCGTTACATTATTGCGGAGAATGAAATGTCCATGTTGATAGAACATGATTGATCTATCTTTGAGATGCAATTCAGCTCAGATTTGATAGATATTAAGCGTGAATACTATCTGGCCATTGCCAATGATGAACCGGTGAAGCAGATTTCGGCATCAGTGTTGATTCATGAGAAGAATCCAGAGTCGAGGACTCCAAGCGCTGATGTAGACTTAGCTTATTTCCTAGATATGGGGCATAGCAAACCTTCAGGCTTTGCTCCTAGAAACTACAAGATCAGAGTCTACGAGTGTCTGCCCGTGGAGTTTCTCAATCCTGGAGAAGAATTATTGAACAGAGAAGGCTACTCTCATTTTCTAGAAATGGTGCATAGTGATGCCAATAAAAGATCATATAACCCACTTCGTTTATAGAAGAACAAGCGTCCTTTCATTGGTGATCATCCAGCGTCTCTGACTGATCTTATTCAAGAATAAGTTGATAAATACTTCAAGAGTGTATGGAATGCCAGCTATTAAACAGACAGATACCGCTTTGAATCAATCAGAGACATCCACCATGAAGGCATACGGGCTATAGTTAATGCAGGAATAGATTATTGCATGAACGAAGTAAACTGGTGTGAAGCGTACATGGGTAATCGATGTACTTTTCAAGAATTGGTCAACGCTCCACATTTATTTGTAATGGGCATGCATGACAAAAAGCGTCAGTTCGCCAAATATTTCCTGGAGAAGCGTCAACAGCGAGTAGGGCCACTTGATCAATTACCAAGCATCAGAAGACTTGTAGAGAGTTTTCTGCATCAAGCATTACACAGGCTTGCAGTTACTCCACTTCGATTCTGCGCCCAAGCGTCAACCAGTGGCACTAAACCAGTTTCGGACATTTCTATCAATCCTAGCCACACAACTTTAGGTTAATGATGAAGATCATGTCGCCAATGGAACATTTCAACAAGATCTTCACAGCCAATCTGCGAAAACCTAACGGCTCCATGATCAGATCCTTTCAGGGATATCCACTGCTCCCATCAATCAGAAAGGAAGTGAGCGAACATTATGCATATGTGCTCTCATTGCTGAAATGAAATTAGGGCATTGCTCAAGCCGTGTATCTATACTTGGAAGAATACTACCGAACCTATATTCCTGAATCCGAGCATCTCCAACGTCTTCCAACCAATAAGATTATAGCGTTCTCTTTGGACTATCGCCCCAATGTGCTTTTTCAAATTCCTCCAGTGAAGTCCAGAATCTTTCCGAATCATGTGCTGGACATCATGGGTCCGATGTGGGTCAGGGTCGTAGATAGTCCCCTTCACACTTTGATTCAAGGCTCCTTCTTTCCCAATCGCAGATTATATGAGCTTCTTGACAGTGCAACAAACTTTTGCGCTAGTATAGCGCTTGCCAGGCTTAACTTCCAATTTACTGACTTTCGTCAGATAATTTCAGTGCCCGAGGAAGTAATTGTTCAGACTATTGAAACGGAAAGTGTTGCTGAGCATGGAGAGGAACTGGAATAAGCGTCTCTACCACAGGCTATACCTGACGTTTCTGTTCCTGTTATTGTTGATGTAGTTGTTGATCTTCCGATCTAAGCGCAAGGTACAACGTTTGATCCAGCACATCAACCATCCATTGACTCACTCAAGTTCACATCCAAGTTCAAGCGACCGGCTTCTCAAGCGGTTCCTTCTGATGTGGGTCAAGCGTTCGGTCCTTTGTTAAAATCAGTGTTGGAGGAAGTGAGTGATCATGCCACTCAAAATGCTAAAGCTCTCCGATCTCGCCAAGATTGAGTCTCAGATTATGGATGCTTAGATTTCTCATATGCGCAGAGCTGCTCAAGATGCAGTTGCTGATTACCTTAAAGAGTTTCAGGAAATGGCTGACGCTAATAGGGCAAATCAGATTGCTATGAAGGAGCACTTTGACAAGTGCATTGACAACTTAGAGGCTTCAAAGGCACAGATTGCTCATCAAGCCAGTTTTCTAACAGAACATTTTATGAAGTCTGATGATGGAAATAAGGGGGAAGAAAAGAGTAAAGGGGAGAAGAGAAAAGTGTCAAGTTCGAGAGCTCCTCCTCCGCTGAATATAGAACAAAGATACCCATCTTGGGTAGCTACTTCCGGAGCGCCCAGTAGAATGTCAGGGTTCTCTCCGATAGCATATTATGCCGATCTGCCAGTGATTTCTCAAGCAAGACTTGAACAGTTTGATGTACCCAATGAACGAGCGCCTCTTCCAGTCCCTTCTAATCAGAAGCTTATAGCTAAAGAAAAGAAGAAGACACATTTCAATCGAGCGTTCAGGATATGTCTGAGGTACATTGGCATTGACCCTGCTAAATGGGATAAGCGCTACGTAGCTTATAAGAAGAGACAGACTTATGAGGATGAGATCATAGACAAAGATCATGCAGCTATGACAATACTTGAAGAAAATTTGACTGAAGCGATCAACGCTGAGATGATTAGTAGACACACTGCTTAATCAGAACATAAGAGTCTTAGCATTGCATTATCTATATTCTTGTCTCTATTGTTCTTTTTTTTTTTTTTGATATTTTTGTTTAGTTGTAAATGCTTATACTTTTATCAATATACATGAAGTGCATTTTCAGCTAAAACATCTCGTTGAGGCTTAACTAACCTTAACTAACTATATCTAACCTTTCAACGCTAACATTTGTATTTTGGTTGTCTAACTCGTGAACTATAAAAGAGTAAGTATTGCCCTCATCAAAAAGGGGAAAATAGTTAGGAATTTCATGTTAGACCCCAAATAAAATGTAAGTTTATACTTTAATAGAAGATTTGTATAAGCGTTTGAAAGATGTAATTTTAGTAGGCTTGTAATTTTTATCTTTATAGATTTTAGACTAAGTATTAGATACCAAGTCCTTGATAGAATTCTAGGTGAGTCTATCAAAGATGAAGTTGAAGATCAGCGTCTGAAATCAAGTGAAGATAAAGATTTGTTCTTAAGCGTCTGTCAAGCGCTAAAGATCTGTTTTAAGACCTATGAATCAAGCACTCAAGCTTCTCAAGCGTTCAACGAAGGGATTCACTTGAAATAAATTCTCAAGTCATGAAGGACTTAAATGCATTCATCAATAGACATTTATTTACAAGGGGAAATAAATTCAAAATGCATTAAATGCTGAGCATTAAATGTGATAAGCTATTTTGACTTGTGGACAAGCCACCTTTTGACTAGACTGTCAGATATCAGAGTTCAAAACATGCTCATGTCCAATCGGAACCAGCAAATCTTCAGGAATGTCAAAAAAAGGTCTATTTAACGCGTTGTGTGAGAGACACGCTCCTGCATGTGTCCAACGGACAATTCCCGATAAATGTCTATAAATAGTACCTCTCAGCAAACCCTAAACTCCAATCTTCATGCACATAAAGCCAAAATTTTGCTGAAATTACTTGAGACAAAAGCTTACATTTTTCATAGCCAAAATTCCTCAAAGATTTTCTATACATTCCAAGACAGTCGAAAATATCTCAAACATCTTCAAAGAAGAACCCTACATTATTATTGAGATATTCCAAGTTCTTTGAAGTTTTCCAAAATCAAACAAACCTGTTAAAAAAACCTCATCCAAGCCTCGCGATTTGTTTGAAATTGAAGTTGGATACTTGCATTATTTTTGGGTGAAAGAAGCAAGAGGATAGAAGTGTGTTGTAGCAGAAATCTGAGTGACCAAGGATCTCAAGTCATCAATATCCATCTCTCCCTATTGTGTAAAAGTTTCTGTGTGATTCTTCGAGAATTTTTTTAGTATTCGAGGAGAAGAAGGACGTAGTTAGAATTACACCACCCAATGAACCTTTCAAACTTTGTGTTCTTTACTTTACCGTTATTTCATTCTTGTCATATCATTGCATAAATCGGTTAAGTAAACATATTGATAAAATCATCCAAAGCTAAGCAACTAAAGAAAACCTTTGTGACGCTAAAACCTTTAAAAGGAAGACTTTAAAATCATTCCGCTGTGCTAACCCTGATTAAAGAACTGAACGCTTAAACCTACTTGGTTATAGTATTAAAATCTTCAATCTAAGTTTAATCTTATCAAAACAGTCTTCAAATAGACGCTCAGCCAAGTGCCTATATTTTCAACCGATTTTAATACGAAACTTTTTGAAGTCGAAAAAGATTTCAGGGTCTATTCAACCCCCCCCCTAGACCCTTTCGTATGCCTCTTGGGACCAACAGAGTGAAATATACATATATATATATATATATATAGAGAGAGAGTCCACAATAGTGGAAATACACACACATGCACGCCTCCATCCCTAAAAATTAGGGGCATGCGGTTATGTGTGTATGTGTGTGTGTGTATATATATATATATTATATTTTCCTTTTCTTTTATTCTCTTTTCTCAATTAGTTGGACTCCTTTCCAACTGATTAGGTATTCCCATATATATATATATATATATATATATATATCTTATAAGATATTTCCTTTTAATTAGTTTTCTTAACCAACTAAAAGATCTTACCAAATATATTTATAAGATATTAATATATATATATAAACTTGGTGAACAAGACAAATCTTTCCACCAAAATTCCACACATAGATACACACGAACACGCGCACATATATGTTTGTATATATATATATATATATATATATCTTTCTTTTATTAACTAATTAGTCCTTCCCAATTTAATATTCCAATATTAAATTGTAGGACCATTAATTAATACCATATATTAATTTCCTTTTTCTTGATTAATTAAATCCATTTAATTAATCCCTCCATTAATTCACGAAGAATTAACTAGCCAATAGTTACTAAACTAAGTTATGCGTGTGACCCCTCAGGCTCATTGACAAACTAGCAATAAGTCCTCCCATAAACTAGATTAATTATTCTCAATAATTAACTAGACCTTGGATTAACTTTACCAAATTAACCCAAGGCACCTATTGGTCGTGGTTCGATGTCTAGCAACGTCGCCACGACTTCCTAGACATCAATGATGAAAAGCAAACATATCCAAGTTATGATCGTCATGTGAATAGAATCCCTTCATCAGTTTCCCGTCCATAGTCTAGGGTATGGCGATGGTCGAACCCTAATAACCTTAGAAACTATGACTGTGTTGTGATATCTAATGATCCAGTCTTCTAAAGCCGGGACCACCATGTTGGGTTTCGCGAAAAATCAGATAAACGTAGTCGAAATTTCAAAAAAATAAACCCAAAGCGAATTCTCTGATTGCATAGATTAATCTAATAATCACAAAAACGAATAACGACTTACCCATTGAAGTGAAGTGGTAGGAGAATCCAATTCCTCCTCTAAGTTTCGAATTGCTGAAATTTTAAATACTTCAATCCTCATGTGATCTACTCTTCTTGAATTTCTTGAGGTTTGATCCGAACACACGTTGTGTTTAAATTATCACGCGCAGATTGATTGATGAAAAATTCTCACTTTTTTCCCTTGGAGACCGACGGCTAGCATATCTAAGAGAGAGGGAGGAGTTTTTCTTTTTCTTTCTAGGAGAGTTATGATTTCATATGTCTTGTTTAGGTCAATGAGTCCTTTTATAATCACTTGACTTATTGACCAAGACAAAAACAAAAGGAGACCTCATCGGGCATCCTTATGGACGCCCAACCCGGGGCTTCCTTTTGTTTTAATTAATTATCTATTTAATTAATAATTCATTATATTCAATAATTAAATTAATTAATTAAATAACCAAATTAATTAGATAAATTGATTCACTAATTTATTTCCATATCTTATCTTTATAATTAATTATTTCATCCAATGAGTAATTAATTAATTATTTAATTTATCCAATAAATTAAATCTCCCAGAATAAAACAGAAAACCCTTTTTTTCATTTTTCTTTATTAATCCTTTAGCACGACTCTTTAGGTTCATTTCGTTTGGCAACGAGAGGAAACCAAAGGAAGTGGATAACACATAGCCAGTCACGTGGCCCACTTCATAGCCCAAACAAAATCGAATGATTTGATCATTCCACTACCTTCCAATCATAAATATCGTATAAGTATAAATTCTTTGTTCACGTGCCCCCAATCAAGTGGGAGTCATTGTTCTGTCAAACTCACTGGACTTGACCATATGTATTAATTATAATAATACGAGATCATTGAGATCGATTTAGTGCCTCGCACAATCGTCTCTTTTGCTTTGACCAAAGACTTTGATCTCTATTTATCTATAATCACGTAGGGTACTTTCTCATTAACTTGTGAGAGAACAAATCCCATATTAGATATCAGCTAAGACTACCACTTGCCCATCAAGCCGCATTTCGAGGTCGACCCCACAACAAGTGACTTGGGTCTAACTATTATAGTGAAATACTTGACGTCACAAGTGCATCTTCAGCCTGATACTTCAGGTCAAAGGTTCACTTATACCTCAAAGGTTCACTTATACCTATTACGCATAATCAGTTCTGTCATTAACAGTCATAGAGTGAAAACCCATGTAACAGAACCGATGCGAGTTGTGTTCGAGCATATCAGTTCCACTGATGTGCCTACAGTCTTAAGCTCCCACCATCACATGGTGTTCGACTGGCAATCCCATGTCAGAGCTAAGATTGTACAAGTGTTCTAAGACTTTATTTGTCCATTAAACACTCCATATTACTTGTGAACGAGTTTAAGTAATCAAAATCAATCTCTCTAGTGCCAATCTTCCTATCCCATAGGAAGTAGAGGGATTGCACAGAAAATATAAACAAAACGTTTTACACTACTTATAGATGCAGATAAGATTTAAGTGAAAAATAAATGATGCATTTTATTTATTAATAAGAAATAAGTTCATTACAAGAAAGATGTCCTATCATTCTATCCTGTATGGCATCTGGGGCATGATCCTAACACACCAATTCTTGTTAGAAGACAAATGCTTTGATTAAAGGTTTTCATCGATTATTTAGATTCTCGCAATAGCATACGAAGTACTATGTACTTGTGACCCTGGATGAATCCCTCGACGACTGTCACTTGTTCCGCTGTATTACCAGACTATACAGAACATACACGCCGTATGACTCTCCTGGAGTGCACGTGAATATCAGAGTATAGTGGGTAATACCCTTTCCAATGACATCTCAGGTCTAAGGACTAATCTCACACTACGAAATCCAAGGACTCCATGTTCGACAACACCAACTAGGAATCCATAGCGGGGCCATTTAATTCCATACTCACCCAAAGTATGAATCTTCATACATGTATTGGCCATACTAGCCATCGACAATGGAACATGTCAACCTCTTGGAAGAGTTACATGTATGAACAAGTCTTGGCAAGGCAATAATATTCCACATCTCATAGCCTCTATGAATTGGAACATAATTTAGGATTACGGTCTTTCAGAGTATTCCATAGGTATCCGACCGCTCCCCTAATCATATGTAATCCATGAGATCTTTATCTATACTAATATAAGTAATAACAATAAAGAAGCATATCATAAAGAAAGATTCAATATATTCAAAACAAGATTGTCATAGTTTTTTACATTTAAGATGGCAGAGCCCAAAACAAATGGCTCGCTGGGCACTGATAAGAGGTGTTTTTACGTGTTTTTAAGACCGTAATTCTTATGATTTGGATTCACTTATTGCTTAAATCATGTCACATTTGCATTTAATAGGTGTGTTAAGTGAATACAGGTAATAAATGAGAATACATGAAGAAAAGGGAAGAAAAACGATGTACAAAACAAGTTCAAGCATGTTTTTGAACACCTAGGCGGTTTATGCATCTCCTACCACATTCGAGCGATAATTCCGTACATTTAGAGACCGACTTAGACAAAGTTTCCTTCTACAAAGTTTTAGATGTATGCCTTAGCTTCAAATGGGAACTTGAAACATCCAAATCGGAGGTCTATAGAGATAATTGTGAAGGAAATACGATTGCTGCACCGAACAGAGAAGTACATGTGCCAGGATACGCCCCAGCGCCCTCCTAGTCATGCCTAGGCATGGATAGTCCGAATGTTACTCCTTTTCAGCCTAAATTCCAGCATTATATGATGGGTAAGAATCACTTTTGGCCATAATTCAACACATGTGTTGAGGGGTTGTCATAAGTGTGTTTCTTGGTAGATTTACTTTATGGGCGCCAAATCAGAAACAACCTCCATGTTGAAACGTAATTTAGGTATACTTAGCGACCGAATTGGACAAAATGTCCTTCTGGAAAGTTGTAGATCTATGTGTTATATGAACATGGGGACTTGAATAATCCAATTTGGAGATCTGTGGAGAAGTTTATGAGGAAAATACTAAGACTGCGCTGGAAAGCAAGAAAATGGCAGCATGCATGTGTTTTGTTGAAGTTTTCACATGGTTATGCTTGGTGGAATTCTTAAGGGCCGAAAGTTCAGCATTTTTTAGCTGGTTGGAATCTTAAAAGCCAAACTTTAAGCATCACCTTAGGTGGAATTCTCATTGGGGAACTTTAATGGGAATTCTTAATGCATACTTTAGTGGAATTTTGGCTATAAAAGGAGGGGGAACCCATACTCTTCATCATTCACTATCAATTTCAGATTCTTGGAGAAGAGGGAGAGGAAGTGACCGATCCATAGAGAAGAAAAGAGGGGAGAGAGAAGGATTCTTGATTCATCATCATCATTGGAGAAGGAAGATTCAATTGAAGTTCCATCATTATTCACTTTTGAGGGAGTTTTTATAGCTTTTCATTTCAATTATGTCTATGAACATGTGTATTAATTCATTTATGTTTTTCATATTATCCATTATGAACTAAATTCATAAGACTAAGGCCATGTAAGGCCAAATTGTGATATATGCTTATAATAGATGATTGTTGAGGTTGTTCTTATATTGTTATGTGATGTGAATTTGTGTTTTTGCCTATCTTGCATATACTTGATCACTATATGTTAGAATCTTATGCCTAGGTTAATATTTCGGGAGAAAATTGACTTAGGGTGCAAGAAATTCACATCATGACCCGTAACTAATGAGGAATTGCCCTAGACATAGGTAAAGATTCCCGGGTGAAGTTGTTCGATTCAAATCGAGTGAACTCTAGTACGTTAATGCATGTTTAGTGGTTAGGTTTCTGGATAGGAATATTTGGGAAATCACGATCTAAGCATAGGAGTTTATACGCGAGACATCGGTTATTCTCTACCCTCGGAATTCTCACCATAACAATATAAGCGTAATCCTTCAACTAGAATCTTTATAAGTATAATTGATCAATTTGAACCTAGCATGTGTCTTAGTCTCCCTTTATACTTTGTGTAAAATCAATTGTGTAATCTTGTTCTTATTGTGTGCATTTTACCTATAATTTACTTTAATTATATTTGTTCTTTTTTCGTTAAAATCATAAACTAAAATTCAAGTCTCCGTGGTTCGACGACCCGGACTTTTAGTCCACTTATTACTACACACGACTAGTGCACTTGCTACAATAGCACGTTAGCTTTTAGCGTGTCAGGCACCAACACTATCAGGTATACTGAGACAGAGGAAGTAGAATGCTAGAACTCTCCCACTCCTTGTATATAGATGAAGTGCTGAAGAGGTTCAACTAGAAGGAATTCAAGAAGGGATTTCTGTCAGTGAGATACAGTGTCACTTCCTTAAAGTCAAAGTCCTCTGAGATGCCCATGGAGAGAGAGGAGATTTTTCACATACCTTATGCTTTTGCGATTGTGAGCATGATGTATGTTTGTTAGGTACACAGCCTGATGTGGCTTAAGCACTCAGCTTGACAAACCGATATCAAGCCAATTTAGGCTTTGAAGGCAATCCTAATGAAATCTCATTAGCTCACACAATGGTATCCCATCTATTGTACACGGCTACATAGAATTTAGAATCAATCCACCATCATGTTATCAAAACACACATGTGGGATTTGGGAGTGTAAGATGATCTCACAAAACTCTCGTACAAATCAACACCTTTAACGACCTCTCAAAGAAGTATGACTATTGTCTGAATTACTATGAAATAATGTCCCTCATAAATCATATCATAAAATGAGAATAAATATAATAGAATCATAACAAAATGGCCATAAAATAGTAATGAATCTTAAACGATCATATAATTATTAAGGTAATAAAATCACTATGAAATGAGGCCAAAATACTAATTAACCACAAAAACAAAATAGGTTGGTGATTTGGCTCGAATTTCATTGGAGGAATCAGACCCTAATCTATGACCCAAATGAGTCGAACCAGAACTTGAAAACAAGATTATAGACTGGAGTTGAGAATGTCAAGTTGCCTACGTACCTAATTTAATAGAATCAACTCTAGATGTAGTTCAAATTTGGAATTGGAAGATATTGTAGATTACTCGTATTGAACTAGGTAAATACAAGATAAAGTATTAGGTTAAAACGAAGAGAAAACGAGAGAATTATGCGGGTAAAATAAATTTTGGTCCCCTTCCAAATGAGTTGGAGGGGGTATCGGCCACTGTTCATGACGCGACAATTGGGCCGGTCTGATGATGACACGTGTCTCGAAGTTTATGGCTTAGATTGATCGGGTCGTTGGGTGACCCGACCTGATTCTTGCAGAAAGGGATACTTGGTACTTCCCATAATTTTGTTTATATTGAGGGCAACATGGTCTTTTACTTTGTAGGATGACGTCATTGGGACAATTCTGTCTTTCCGTCTACCAAGTCTACTTCTTTACACATCAGTTGGAAATAAATGAAAATGAGAAAATTTTAAAACTTATTGTCAACAGAAAAAATTATTCAACAATCAAATCCAATAACAAGAGATACAAAGCAAACACAGGGGTATTGGATAATCCAAAAGAAGGCCGAACCGATGAATCATAGATGGTCAACACGATGAAAATGTGCACAGTAATAGCTCGCAATCTTGAACTAATACTCCTACTCCTACATCTCTAAAATCTCCCTCAACTTGTTGAACCGAATGTAACATGTTGCTACAATCCCCCTCTATTGGGATGGTAGTCCTGCCAGGATCTAAAGCAAGTTCGAAGGTTGTGCCTAGCACCAAAACCTATGAGTAGCATCTTTGGGATTCTTCCCTCTTCGAGCGCACGAGGGTAAACATTAGCCATCATCTTCGCACGCCACCATCCCGATCCTAATCTCCCTCGTCTGAGCAAAAACTACACCATCATAGTTAAGTTTGTTGGCTCCACCCTCTAGCGCCTGCCAATGTGTTAAAAGTGCGAACGATCATGGAAATAGAATAAACATCCAAACAAAGAAAATACATGACCCAAGGTAGTTTGAAACCATCTAATAGTCAGACATATAGTTTAACTGTGTACATTTGAAGTGTAATGACATGTTAGATGATCTGCATCTATATTCCTGATGTGTATTTATTAAGTTGATTGAATCTCCATAAAAGAAGCATAATATACACCAATATACTTTAAACTCCAAATTCTCTATTCTAACTAAATTGGTGTTTGATAATTGTATATTTCCTCATTCTTCATTCTTTCTTAGACCCTGCAGACCGGGATCATAAAAATAGTGATGTAAAAACAAGAGAAATTAAATTCAGAAGAAAGCTTGCTCAATTCTTTTTTATAAAAGCCCTAAACAATCCTAGATTACTACTGATGATAGACATATCCCAGGAAACAGAAAAATTAAACACAAGCCAAAGACATTCAGAATGTTACACTTATCCACTACACTAGTTTCCTCAGCTAAATTTGCTTAATAATCTCATAAGATTGATGATCCCAAAACTTTTCAGGAACAAGTTATATATTGCTGCAAACTGATGTGGTTGTTGACAATGGCGACGAAGAAGGAGAATTCGACACATCCGGACCCACCAAAGCATCCGCCTCCGCCTTGCATTCTCCTGTGCCAGATATTGCATCCTGAAGGAACTCCCTATCACCGAACTGTCCATCAAAAATAAACTCAATGTCGTCTTCAAATCCTTTGTCATCTAATAATCCGAATACCTCAGATGACGATTTTTCCAGAGGAATGTCCGGAATTGGAAGAGAATTGAATCCAATATCTAAACAGAGGTCCCATGGATGCTCGTGCTCCTCTGTGGGGTCCATCACGACAACTATGTCTTGTGAGTCTATTGATTCAAACTTAAGGATATTACTTGTTTGAACCAATTGGTTTGCTTCTTCTTGATTATCATTTGACTGTACTTTGTTAAATTGCTCTTTTACGACTGTGGCTTGAGAGTCGTTGAATTCTAACTTAGGGATATTACTTGGTTGAACCACTTGGGTTCTGTCTTCTTGATGGTCATGTTCTTGTACTTGGCTAAGGGTTTCCTGCTTTACTTGGATGTCGTCATGTTCTACTCGAACATCCACTTCTGATGGGATTTTCTTTAACTTATTTGCATAATTGCTGATGTCAAAGTTTGTTACTGCATTAGGTCCTCGGAATTCTATTGCTGCCCTGTCGTATGCTGCTGCTGCTTCCTCTTGGGTGCCTGCATTTGCAAATGGAAACAACTAAGAATCTACTAGCAGTAAAGCTCATTTCTCTTAGTAAAGACATTTTGTAAGAAGCTGAACAGAGAATGCTATAAAGCTGTTGAGCACATGAGTCCTTTATCTCATACACATCCTGCTTCATATTTTTATGAGAAATGCTATATAGCACCGGTAAATTTTTCACCGTTTTGTAACCGATCTTAATAAAAGATATTTATTTGTAATGGTAAACATAAATTTCTAGATAAATGAAGTACTTTGTCATTCCAGGTATGACAAACTTCCTAATATATAAGAAATAAGCGAAGAATATATATGTTTTTTTTTCCCCTTCACTCAAGGTAGTTGAAAAAAGAATATGATTGGAAGTAGTGTTAAGTGGATTGCGGACGAAATGGAACTCTTAAAAGTGACTTTGAACAGAAAAGCTATCTTCCAATACAAAACTATGTATTAATTGATCAGCCACTATGTACATTATTATTCAAGTCCACTGCCTACCTAATGAGGGGGAACAGTAGAAATCAAATACCTTCAAGAATTCAATAGCTTCGTAGTTAAAGTTCCACTAACCACAGTACACACATTAGCTTATAATTTGTGAAGGTTTAAGCTTTATAATGAATGGTGAACAAGGTACATAGACATCGGACGCTGATAAGGTTTCTTAGATCCAATGCAGTTGCAAATAACACCAAAGTCATTTAAGATAGAGAGGTGTGGGCCGGACTTGACAGACGCACCCCTCAAATAGGGATAATCTCAAATTTTGTATGTAAGTCTTAACGAAATTCAAACTTTTGTCACCTTCAAATTACTACATTATTATTATTATCCTATATATGGAACTCAAAATATTATCTTGGACCAAGGATTTTTGGTTCACAAAGTCACATGCCTGCTCACATTCTCTTAAGGTAGGCAACCAATTGGAATTATGGTATCAAGTGCTTGATGATATAATTAGGTACTGAGTAAAGTAGAAAAAAATATAATATAAGAAATTATTATTTCCAAATGGAGAGAGAAATTTAGCAAAAGGGTTAGGTTAGTGGTTTCACAAAGCAAAGATAGATCTGACACCATCACGTATAGGAAAATAGTAATCAAAGATAAACTAGTATTGAAGTACTAGGTATTAATTATAAAAATAAAGAAAAGAAAAGTAGTATAGATTAGCTAGAGTAAATGAAAGAAATGAGGGTCCTAATTAAAATTGCTAACACATGGCTACAAAGGCAACGGACGGTGAAGTTAATGAGTTCCATCATCCATGGCCTATGGATATGGTTAAAGTTAGCCTAAATGATAACCAAACACTCTTAAATGTCATGTATTATCCCATTTTGGGCAAATCGGATCTTCTATTCGTCTTTTATTTCATTTAATTATATGCATGTCTAGTGCAAAAAAAAATTATAAAACTGTGACATGCATACAAGTAAATGGAGATGAAATATTATTTGAAATAGAGGATGCAGACGGTTTTGGGTTCTTTAATTTATTGAATCACGACCAGCCCCTTGAATTTGAACAAAATTAATAATAGTTAAAATCTGTTTCATTCATAGAGAGCTGCACGCTACTTGGATCCATCCAAATAAACTTTCTACGCAAATCTATATATAAATAAGTTGCCCCAAAAGAGAATATTTCAGTTTTATAAAGTCTCCTTTTGAGGTCTAAGTAACAGAGATTGTCTTATACAATATACATACACTAATACACTATTATAAGTCTTAAACCTAGTCAGCGCTCAATGTGCCATGTCAGCTTTTCAATCCCTCACTAAATAAATAAAACTATTAGGACACAGACAAGCAGATGGATTTCCAATATCAGATCTTGACAATCAATAATTAGGTGGGGTTGGTAAATTACAAATAAAAAGAAAAAATTGTTCTAACATTTTTTTATTTCGTTTTCTTTTTGTGGATAGCTGGTTTATTATTCTTGTAGTGATCTAGACCACATAAGTCTTTTTGGGGGACCTAAACTTGTTTTTGGCAATTCATTTTTGGTTGAATGGAAATAAAAAGAAGTAGTAGGTCAAATCGGACTATTGGTGGACAAATATTGAGTCTTGTTGGTCCCTTATTTTTAAAATTGTTTCACTACAGTTGCTCGTTGAGGTCACAATTTAGTTAGAAATCGACGGAATATTCTCTTATTTGAATGAAATATTCCTACATGCAAGGGCAAAATCGAAACAAAAAAATTCTTTTTTCCGCCAATTCTTAATGGAGTTATGACCCAAGGATTAAAATAAAATGATTTTGAAAGTTGAGGGATAACCGGATGCATTTTAGATATGAACTACAAAAGTCTTTACTTTTTTAAACTTGAGAAACCACAAGTGATAATTTGGCAAAAGAAGTATAATATGTATATGATGGGAAAAAAAAGGAGGAGAAGACATACTGTAGGTTCCCAAATAGAGATACTTGTTTCCGCAAACGCGCCCAATCCTAGCCTCCCACCGACCATTATGGTGGTGCCTGTCAAAAAACCAAACCATTTTATGAAATCGAAAAATATTTGATCACAAGAAAAATTTGTAATTTAAATGTAATTGAACCAAATTCAAATGTAATTCAAAAACCAAAATAATGAATTACACACACTTTATGATTGTATTTGTATCACACAAAGTCACGTTTGCTCACACCAAAAACTCGAGCATAGCCCACGAAAAGAATGGAACCACAAGTGGGTCCCAGTCAACAGATTTTGTGTTTGAAAAGCATGAAATAACTCACAAAGAAAGATATACTAAAAATCTATTTGTACTTGGAAATAAAAATGACATGATATTATTATTATTATTATTATTTTAAATATTTATTTTCCAAGTTTATTAATATTTAATATTAATTACCTTGCGACACCACGGTACTTGGAAACCCCCCTGGAAAATCCGCTGCTCCGACGTCGTAGTGAAGCTAAAAATTCTTCCTTGCTCATTTTTTCCATTTCTTCAACCTCTCTCGTGTATCTCTGCACCTGCATTTCATTTTCGTACTCAAACTTTAATTCTATTTATTTATTTATTAGCATAATTAAATATTATAATCCCTACTCTTAATAGCCATTTAAATGTAAGAGTAAAATTACCGGGAAATTGAGGATAGAAGCAGGTCCAGGTCCCCAGTATTTAAGAGCGGCCAAATCATAAGTCCTAGCCGCATCTTCCTCATTATCATAAGCTCCTATATAATTATTAAATAAAATCACAATTAATTGATTAATACATTTAATTTTCTTGCCTAAACTTATAAACATCTGCATGCACGCACAGCACAGCCTTAAAATGAAATAAAGAAAAATAAAAAATTGAATTGAGCTTACCTAAATAGACTGCCCCATCGAGTAAAATGCGTTTTCGTACGTGGAGGTTGTAATTTGGATGATCAAGAATAAAACACGCAGTCAGAATTAAATTAATAATTAATTGCTGCTGAACTAACGTTAATGAATTAATAAAGTAAGATCCCCCAGATCTCCTTGATTTCAAAAATCAATTATATTTTTGTTTTTTAAAATTTATTTATTTATTAATAATTACGCAGTGAAGAAATGAAAGTAATTAAAAAATGAATTAATTAATGATGATGATGATGACTACTTTGTCTGCCTCTCTTGTTCTGAATGGTGTTCCATGTAGTCTTGTCCCACAGGTGAGCTTCAAATCTCCCCGTCCATCTATGCCTGCACCCAACCCCCACACCACATTTACAATTATAATTAGTGTAAGTATTTCATGCATGCAAACCATTAATCCAAATTAATTCATTCAGCTTTACCAATATCATCTGTATATCCCTGCATCTGCATGCCTGCTGCTATATATGTATATGTATATGTGTATATGTATTATGTATGTGTACCTGGTGACACCTCTATAGATGGAGCTTCTTGATTTAGGAGAGGTGGCTGCAGAATTATCAACACCAGCAGCACCTACAATTTTCTTGCTGCCTCTAACACTACTCCGCTTATTATTAGGCTGCTGCTGCTGCTTCTTCTTCTTATTATTATTCTTGAGAGATTTATGATCATCGTTTTCTGCAATTAATGGTGACTCAATGCAGCATGAAGATGATGAAGAAGAAGAAGAACAAGTAGAAGCAGCAGAATTAGGACACTTCCTCTTCATTTTTATTTTTATTTTTATTTTCTCTCTCTAGAAATTAAAGAGAGGAGGAAGAGTGATGTGTGAGAGAGAGAGAGAGGAATTGTTGTGTGTGAAATTAAATTAAATATGGGTGGGTTGGTGAAGAATCAAGAGGACGGAAGAAGAGGGGGCAGAAAAAGGCTTATTTTCTTTTTAAGTTGTGTTTTATCTTATTTCATATATTTATATACACAAGTGATACGTATTTTATACAACTTGTCCTGTATATAAATAAATGGAACAGAAGAAGATGGAACACGATTTGAAACAAAACATCCTATTTGTATTTTCTGGTGAACTAGCAAAAATACAAAGTATGGAGTGCTGTCGTAACTAACAAATTTTGAACTACAAACACTCTGTTTTTTATTCACCTAATTCATTTACCTTCAATTTTGTTCTTTTTCTCCCTTTATATTCAACTTTAATTACTACAAATATATATATATATATGTGAACAACCTATATATACATATGACATGATGCGTATTTGAGCTGACATGAAAAGGGACAAAATTGGCAGAGCATATTATATATTATATATATATATACGTATATATATATACACAGAGATGTATGTATGTATGTATGTATGGTATTCTGGTAGCAGAGCACGCGACTGTTGGTGGTATCCATTAGCTAGTATCATTATGTGGACATCAATAAATCAACTATGGTTTATATGGCCTTTTAACTAATCATCTACTATTTACTTTATCCAAATTATTATATTTCATTTATTGAAATAAAATAATTTTCTTTCCCTATTCTTCAATTTCAGTGTAAAAAGATTAAATCAAGATAGTAATTAAAATACATTTAAATGGCAAAAAAAAAAAACAGGGGAAGTGAAATAGGCTAACAAGAGCAAGAATAAAGGACAAAGGGTTTTAGTTTAACTGTAGTTGATTACTTAAACCAGAGTTAGTAATTAAAGATTTTCAACACTTGGCCTAAACACTCAGCCATGCTACCAATCGGCATTATATCTCACTCTGCCTTCTGCATCTCACGGGGAATCTCTCTCTCTCTCTCCCTCTCTCTCCCTCTCTCACCTCTCTCATTCATTATATATATATATATATATATATATATTTCAAATATATGTCTCTAATAATTCAAGTTATGTTTGGAAAGCACATAAATTATGTATATAATTGGTAAGTGAATTTTGTCAGTAGATATATATGTCTCTGGAGATGCATGTACGATTCGGAAAATATTAGCCCAAGCCCGGCCTGATCCTACCCAAATGTATTTCATAAGAAAAGTATATTATATTTGTCATATAATTAGTAAGTTATTTTTAAAAATACACATAAATTTAGCCGAGCCAGGAGCGGGCGCTCCTAGAATTTCCCGTATGATTATACATTGCAAACTTAATTAAATATGCATTGGCTATATTACTACAATAACCTAAATGGTTTGGTAAATTTACGGGTCAAACCACTAACCACTTTGCAATAAGTAATAACTATATTGTCTTGCATTTTGTTTGTCTATGTCCATATGCATATTATGAGCTTTGGTTTAAGCAATTTTAATGGGCAGAGATGTTTGGTATTTTGAGGCACATGAATCTTTTTAAAAGGCAATAGGTTAAAACAAAAGGAGAAGAAAAGAAGCACAAAATATTTAGCCTATGTTTGATTATGTTTTGAGATGGTATTTTGGTGAGAATTATTGGTAAGAAATTTATAAGGCTACGTGCATATTTGATGACATTGTGTTTGACTTTATTTTGGGAGTTGGTTTTTTGGTGTTTTTTTTTTTTTGTGAGATAGTGTTTGGTTTTGTTCCCAGATGAACAAAAGTTACTGTAACAGTCAAATCATGAAAGTTTTGTATGTTAATAATTAGTTAATGATTGGAAGTTAAAAAGGGGAGAGACAAAAGTAGGGGGACAATACCTGAGTTGTAGATTTTTAAATAAATAATCCTTGTGTTTTTTTTTTCCCAAAAAAGTAACATATTTTTGGACCAAAATGTGTTAAACAAGCACAATTGGGCCAAAATTTTGGAACAAATTGAGTTTGGAAACATATCCAAACATAGCCCTAGAGACTAGTGAATTTTGCCATTGAAATTGAGCTCTAGGGTTGGCTGACCCGGCAGCTCCAAATAGGAATATGTAGGTCTCAATGCTTTATTGTCTGAATTATCCAAAGGTCCAATTCAGCCCCCTTGAGCTACAAAAAATTCAAGAGCCATGGAGAAAGGCACTCATCCTACATCTTAAAGATCCCAAGATTAACAACAAACTCTTGGAAGCCCAGTTACGAGAGTTGTGGAAAAGTCTCATTGTCTATCATAGACCTTTGTCCAAATTGTGATATCCTTCTTCACCAACGAAGAGGATTACTTTCTCGCATTAGAAGGAGGACGCGGTTCATGTTTAACAATGTTTACATCTCCAACAGTGGACTCCAAATTTTTGTCCCACCATAGCTCAGATACCCAATGTGTTAATCTGAGTCCAACTACCAGGATTACCAATTGAATTTACGTCGTGGAATCATTATTCACAATTGCCTTGCAAATAGGACATTCGACAAAAGTGGATACGTACACTAAAGCCAAACGGACCTCATACGCCAGGTTATGTGTTGAAGTCGATACTGCTAAGCCCTTACCTCCTGTTTTGGTGCTCCACAACCATGTTTAAAATATTCATTAAGAAATTAAGTCTCTTTTTTGTCACGTCTATGGATCGATTGGACGCCAGTTTCTGAGTTGAATTAATACAACTATATGTTGGGAATCCTAGTATCATGCACAATAAAATTTAAAACATATCCGGATTTCCAAAGCCAAGATTAATTTGTAGCGTTTTGTTGATTTTTTATAAAAAGATGAATATGAAGAACGCAATAAACCGCTTACCTCTTGTAGCGTATTCAAATAATCATCACACTTCACGAACAGTCCAAGCTTCCCGTCTCTAGATCATCACGCGAGGAATTGACTTTTGGAAATCTTCTTCTCTATCTCCCATAGGCGGCTAGGCTGAGTGAGAGGAACTATTTTTCTGTTTTGTATTTTCTGGTGGAAGATTTCACGTAATGTTAATTGTTTTTTTTTCTAAATTGTGTTGGAGTATTAAATAAAATCATCCAACTTAAGCCCATGAACCACACGCCCTAATGGGCCAATTAGACACTCCATGTGGGCTAACTTAATTTAATCATATCATATTTAATTCAATTAAATTAATATTCTAATTTAAATATTTAATTAACACCGTTAATTAACTATTCAAATTAATTAATTTAATTTAACATTGTTTAATCCAATTAAACAACCAATTAAGTTAATTCGTCCAATTGATTAGTCCGTCCTACCAAAGGACAAATTACCAAAGTGCCCTTCAAATACAAAACTATGATTTTCCGTCTATTCCTTTATAGCACGACTCTCTAGGTTCGTCTCAATTGGTGGGAGGATACCAAAGGATGTGGGCGACACCTAGCCAGCATCGTGGCCCCATATCGTAACCCAACCGAGTACAAAATGATTATGTCATTATGAACCTCTACATTACGAATATTGTATGAGTATAAGCCCTTCACTGACGTATCCCGATCGAGTGAGAGTCATGGAATATGTCAAACTTACAAAACTCGATTCTATGCTAAGAATCATAGTAACATGAAATTACCGAACTACCCTCCGTATCAAACACGAGTTAGTTTTGTTAGGTCTATGCCCTAGATGCCAATGAGGACAAATAGATTGTATAGGGTATTCAATTATGTTGTACAAACTGATAATTAATAAAAGTAATCATTATTCTGTTCATGTAAAACTTTGTGGCATCAAATAAGTATTAAACAAACAGTCCTTGTGTATCGAGGTTGACTCTTCGCCCTTTATGGAATAAAGATATGGCACGGGGAGAGTCTTATTCCTGATCACTAAAAAGGGGGTTCATAAGTCAAGGAATCTTAATTGCATTAAGATTCGACTTGTATGACACATGCTCTGACAAGGAGTGTCAATCGAACACTATGGGATAGTGAGACACGTATCATAGATATGTCAATGGAATTGATATATTCGAACACGGCTCGCAGTAATCCGATCACATGGGTATTTACTTGGTGACTATCAATGATTGGATTACTAACCATAATAGTATGCGTGGGCTTTAAACCTGAGGGTTCATGATCAATGTGCTTGTGCTGTTGAATTTGTTACTAGAGTAGTTAGGCCCAATTAACCCTTTGGTGAGGCCGATCTCGAAGTGAGATTTCAATGAGTCAAGTAGCAGTTGTTCAGTGATCGCCAAGATGGGATTCACTGTCTCGATAGTAAATGAGAAAGTATCTTGTGCAATCATATGCATATGAAATTATAAGTCTTTGGCTAAAGTAATGAAACTAACTCATGTGGGACATGGAGGGTAGTTTGGTAATTTCATCATGATATGATTACAAGCACAGTATCAAGTTCAGTGAGTTTGACATAAACCATGACTCTCACTTGATCGAAATACGTCAATGAAGGGCTTATACTCATATGGTATTTATGGTCCAGAGGTTCGTAAATAATTCGTTCATCTCGTAATCAATTGGGTTACGATGTGAGTCCAAGGGACTGGTTGGTGACACTCACATCCTTTCATATTTCCTCTCATTGTCAATTGAGACGAACCTAAAGAGTAGCGCTATAAGAAACGAACGGGATGTCTTTTGTGTTAATCTTTTAGAATGATGTAATTAAATGGACACATTGATTTATTGGTTAAATCAATGAATTAAATATTTAATTTAATAATATTAAATTAAATTATTTAGTTAAAAATTAATTAATTAGGAATTAATTAATTATTTAATATGTATTAGAATTTAAATGGAATTTAAATTAAATACATGTTAAATATGTGGGTTGGGCCAACAAAGCCTACCCACGTCCTATGGAAGCCCTAGGGGGCTACCACCAAGGAGTCATGGAAGACTCCTTGACTTGTTTGCTAAGTAAAGGAGTTATAAGGTAACTTCAACACTTAACAAGTCAATAAAGGGTTTTAACTTAATTGCATAGCACAAGAGAAAAATACTCCTCCTTCCTCCATAGCTTGCCCTAGCCGTCCACCACATAAACGAGGAAGCTTTGGAAGAACTTTTGAAGGTTCGTTTCGCGTGCATCTTTAGAGACAGGAGCTCGGGGAGTTGCTGTTATGCGAAGAAATATACGAAATTTATAAGGTAATCTATTTCGTTAAAGTTTTTGGAGAACTGACAAAAAAAATCATTAATTCGTTAAAGTGATCCAAGATTAGGAATCCGAAAAAAAATCATTATTCCGCTGTTTTTTTACCCGAAGGATTCCTAACAAGTTTATCAGCTCTGGCTAGAGATTTCTAATATCATTTATCTAAGATTGCATATGATACTTCTCGTTTACTTTTGAGAAAATAAATTCCCTCTTGGAAATCACTTCACAACTGCTACTTGTCCATTGGAACGCACTTCGAAATCGACTCCACCAATGGTGAATTGGGCCTAACTACGCTAATGACAGAACCAATGTCACAAGCACACTGACCGTGACTCCTCAGGTCTAAGGCTCACTTATACTATCATAATCAGTAATCCAATCATTTATAGCCACTGAGCAAAAAAAAAAAACCATGTGATCGAATTACTACGAGTCGTATTCAAATACACTAAAATCCCATCAATGTATCTATGACACAAACTCCTATTAGGATTATGCCCTCCATGCCATAGAGGAATTAGATTATTAAGGCATTTACCTTTATGTTGTACAAACTCTTATTCTTTAATAAAAGCATAATTTTGTTCATATCAATCTTGATGACATTAATATAAGTATTGAACAAATAAGTCCAAGGTAATCAAGAGGGAGCTTCTACTTCTCAATGGTTAGAGGAAATGGACACTAGAAGTATGGGTTTCTTGTTTATAGAAATATGTATAGGATGCATTTATATCTATGTAATTAGAATAGAACCTTTTTGGAAGAATATCTACTTGAAGTTGGAAGACCTTGAAGTTAGACATAGGTTAGATCTTATAGGTCCCCTAACCCTCGATTGAGTCATTGGCTTGACTCAATCTACATAACTCCATAAAAAACATGTGTGATAGAATTGCTAGGCGTTTTCTATTTTATAATCCATGTATGTGCGCTATAAATGGATAATGTGCAAAGTGAGACCAATTAATCTCAAATTCTCCCATTAGATCAAAATACTAAATTTAGATTAAAAGGGAATTGGATGTCCTGACTCTCCACCAAACTTACGAAAAATTGAATTAAAGTCAATATGCATAATTTCTTACTAGTAAGAGGGGCTATGCATTGCGACATTTATTTAAAATCTCTAAGTGCATTAGATGTCGTCAATCGAAACAAATTTCACCCCATATATCAATAGAGGGTTGCAAGGTGGAATACAATTGTTAGATTGATTGGAAGTTGATGGGCCCAAGTTCAGATTTATCACAACCTATATATCGTTAAAGGGTTGCGGTCAAGTGATCTATGAGCCAAATTAATAAGTGAATCGCATGTTGGATGATGTTGGCAAAGATTGTCACTTTAATAAAATTAGTGAGCGATATATCGCTAAAAGGTTGCAATTCACCAACTTTATTAAAGAACTCAATAACTATCTATGAAGTCTTTCCAACAAGATTTCCGAATATTGCAGTAAGAGTGCAATGATTCAAAAAATATAGTGGGAACCAAGTGAAAATTCAAAATCCTGTCTAATTTTACTTGGTGTACAACATAATAACCTAATTGAATCTTTCTTTAT
This sequence comes from Buddleja alternifolia, assembly GCA_019426215.1. NCBI lineage: Eukaryota > Viridiplantae > Streptophyta > Magnoliopsida > Lamiales > Scrophulariaceae > Buddleja > Buddleja alternifolia. The sequence continues at coordinate 39,083,283 of CM033390.1, read as the reverse complement.
TCTCTGCAGTTATTTTATTTTCTCTCTCAAAATGGTTAACAACCCTCTTTTAAAAATGCTTGAGAAAAACGTCCTCAGTGGACCAAATCTTACTGACTGACTCAGAAATTTGAGGTTTGTTTTAAGTTTAGAGTCCCTTAGGTATGTACTCGAAGCTGATAAACCCGCGACCCCAGCTGAAGATGTTGAGCACAATGAACGTGAAGCATATAACACTTGGTGTAAAGATGATATTCGCGTGAAGAGTTATATATTCGGCTCTATGATTAATGAACAACAAAGATCCCACGAGAACATGGATGACTCGAGGTCGATCATGATGCATCTCAAGGAGCTTTACGGAGAGCACAGTAGGACTGCTCGATATGAGATATCGAGAGAGCTCTTCAGAGCAAGGATGGGATGATCAGAGAAGGTGGGGGATCATCTACTTAAAATGATTTCATTGATTGAGAGATTGGAAGCTCTCGATTTTTTCATGGATTTCCACCATCAAACTGATCTCATTCTTCAATCATTCTCTAGCTCTTTTTCCCAGTTCATTGTGAACTTCAATATAAATGAGATTGAATGTAAATTGGTTGGGCTAATGAACAAACTAATTAGTGCCCAGGGCCAAATGAAACTAAAGGGAAAAGATTCTGCTCTAGCCATCTCAACCTTTGGAGGGACTTCGAGTTCTAACAAGAGAAAGAGAAACAAGAAGAAAAAGGGGGCATTGAAGGCTGAGGGAATCACTGGAAGTGTGACTGCCCAAACTGGCAAATGTATCAACATACACTACAAGAAAACAGAGCTTCAGAGATGGAAAAATCCGTCTCTGAAACCCAATTTTCCGTCTCTGAAAATAATCAGAGACGAAATTTTTCCGTCTCTGACACCCGTCTTTAAACAGCTCGACGCTGATTGAGATGGAATTTTTTCGTCTCTAATTTCAGAGATGGAAAATTGTTCCGTCTCTAATTCCGTCGCTTTTTTCATGACTCTTTTACAAATAATCCGTCTCTATATTTTGTCTCTAATCCGTCTTTAAATCCGTCTCTAATTATATTCAGATTCGGTAACTAATCCGTCTCAAAATCTCGTGGAATCCGTCTCTAATCCGAACTCAAAATCCGTCTCTAAACCCGTCGCTGATTCCAACGATATATCCGTCTCTAAATCCATCTCTGATTCCAACTCAGTAACTGTCTCTAAATCCGTCTCTGATTCCAATTTGGTATCCGTCTCTAAATCCATCTCTGATTCCAACTCCGTATCCGTCTCTGATTTTCGTCTCTGATTCCAACTCTGAATCCGTCTCTGATTCCAATTCCAAATCCATCTCTGATTCCGTCTCTGATCACGTTTCAATATAGGTCTCTAATTCCGCCTCTAATCTGTCTTTGCTCTTTTCTAAAATTGTCTCTAAATCCGTCTCTAAATGAAGCTAAAAAATTTATGAATATAGCGTTTTATTTGCTAAATTCATATAATATCAAACCTGGTAAATAACGAATAATTCATTGAAATCAACAAACATTAACTAAACAATATCGCACCTATCAACAAAATGCAAACAACTAATTAACATCACAATCGAAGTATCTAACACAATCATTTCAACACCACATCATTCTAACAATATATCATTCTAACAGACAACCTTGTCCAATCAATTAGTCCCGACATCTACACAAAAGTATCAAACTGACAGACAATTAACACGAGTTACTATTAATCATCAAAGTATATAACCAAAAAACACCAATTAACTACCTCCATCTGAACCTCTTTGGTTATTACAATTTCCAGATCCACCGGGGAATTTGTGGTTTGGATATCCTACATCTTGAACAAATTTTCGCAGCATCTCCTCCATGCTCACTTTCATCTCCTCTTTCATTCGTTTAATCTCGTCATTCTTCATTTTAATAATTGCATCTCTTTTTCTCACTTCCTCAAACACGTTTTCTATCAATTTCTTGTTCTCTTCATTGTTTTTTCTTTGGTTTTCTCGCACATCTTCTATCTCTTGTGTTAATCCCACAATTACCTCACGAGACTCTACCCGACCAGCAACTGATGAGCTGGAGCTCACACTATAACTCCCAGAAGTTTTGCATTGCCCAACTCCGTACAAACGGCCCTTTGATGGGCCTCCAGTCACTTCGCACCATGATGAAAAATCAAATGACGGTAACGAGGAGGAATCACTGGGACCCTGCTTTGCCCTGTATTCTTCCTGTGCAAATATATGACAAAAATTGTTAATTCTTAATAATATATTAACAAGTAAATGAAACAAAACATCCCTTATAAAAATTAAAGAAAAAGTAAATTCAGAGCAAAAGTTAATAAGGAGAAACTTAATTAAAAGATACTTACACTAATTTTTTTTGATTTTTTATCCACAAACTCCCCAGTGCCTTGACTTATGTGGCATCGCTCAAATAGCTCAAATTCATCAACACTGCACTTAAGTGTTTTTTCCTACAATAATGATTATACTAATCAATGTTCTTACTAAATAGCAGAAAAAGAGATGAAAATTTGGAAACTAAACATACCATTTTTAGTCGATGTGCTTCTTTAGGGATGGAACCACAAGTATGCTTCGTGACACATCCTTCCTTCTCAGTCATACGATTTTGCTTAGCTTTCTCACATTTTTTAGCATACTCCTCTGTAGCCCAGTACTTTTGCACCAATTCGTCCCATATATGAGTGCCCATCCAAGTTGGAGCTCTACCAAGCATGTCCAAATTACTTGGTTTTCTGCCTAATTGCTCCTTAGCATTGTCTAAAGCTTTTTTCTTGGATTTGTAAAGCAATTCCCTCAGTCGGGCACCAGCATTTTCGTTCCAAATTTTTCGTACACTTGCATCTGTTAGGTTATCCCACCTATATCTCAACTGAAATATGGATATTTAAAAAAAGACTACTTAAGAATCAAACTTCAAATAACTTGATATAAAAATCAAACTTGAATAAAGTACCTTAAAATTCTCCCATAATAAATTTTTGGTCGCCTCTGGAACTTTCAGCCATCTTGGATATACTTCTGTGAAAATTCCCTTTATATCATTCGTCATATTCCGAGTAACATCTGCTTCAATAAATCTAGTTGACAAAGTAAATGACAATAACAGAGAAAAAATTTAATATTTATTTTTACAAATAAACAAATATACATATATATATATATATATGTATATATAATGCAAACAAAGGATCAAGAAGTACCTAGAATCAATAATAGTTATCGTAATCCGATTGTCAGCACTTGCTGGCACTTGTGTCCCGTGATTAGGTCCCCTTCTCCGAGCATGTGAAGAAGTACCTTCTTCAGCTGTATCTATAGAATCATAATTTTCCCCCATTGGTGTCTCCTCAACCTACATAAAAATTAAATTATAATGTAAGATATAACAGTAATGTAAATATTATTTTTAGATTTAAGCACATAAAAGTTAAATAAAGTTATACCTGTATATCGTCATGATGCACTCCATCAACAGAATTAGACTCCAAACCCAAAGTCTCATCTACCTCTGTCTCTTCATCCCGAAGGTGTGCTCGTCCACGAGGGCCTCGTCCGCGGTGCGTAGCTCGCCCTCTAGTCGTCATCCTGTCATAAATAAATATAAATCAAATTAAATACACAACATGAAAGAAGATTATTCAAATAAATACACACTAAAATGCAATCAAATAATGAAAAATCAAATAATGCAAACTCGCACAATTAACTAGATAAACTATAAAACGTGTTTAAACAATGTCTTCAGATTACTACAAACAATCAATCATCATCCTCTAAGTCATTATCACTATCTTCGGAATCATATTCATCTCCTTCTTGATCTTCTTCTTCTGACTCTAAATATTCAAATTCTTGTTCTTCTTCATGCTCTGCATCTTCCATATTGTCTTCATTGATCCTCATAGCATGTTGAATTCCCTCCACTTCATCTAACTCCAATTCTTCTGCCATAACACCTGCGACAATATTAATCTCATCGTTTTCCAAAAGAATAGAAGGTGGTGCGGGCGCGTCCTCTTCTTGGAAAGGAGTCTCAAATTTTCATACTTGACCGTCCAGCCTCCAGTATTATTTGATTGCTACTTCATTAGAAATCAGATTGAGTTGATTCTTTAGGCAAAATAAAGCTAACAGAAAGGGCTACAATTCTTATGTTGAGATCTGGAGCAAAAGACGTAATCTACACTTCACTAAAGCCACTAACTATTTCAGTGTTCACCTGATTTCCAGAATCAATAAATCTTGCACCTTCTCATGTAAACAAAATTAAAGAAAGAAAAGTTTACATGAAGTGATTGAAATATAAGACAATTCAAGGTAAGTACATCAAACACACATATTAAGACTTCAATAATAAGAAATCTAAAAATAAAAACACAAGCATACAAACAACACAAACACACAGATTATCCATTAAGCTGCCAATTCAAATTCGTACTTGACCGTCCAGCCTCCAGTATTTTGGGCATAACTGCTTCATTAGAAATCGGATTGAGTTGATTCTTTAGGAAAATTAAAGCTAATAGAAAGGGCTACAATTCTTATGTTGAGATCTGGAGCAAAAGACGTAATCTACACTTCACTAAAGCCACTAACCATTTCAATGTTCACCTGATTTCCAGAATCAATAAATCTTGCACCTTCTCATGTAAACAAAATTTAAGAAAGAAAAGTTTACATGAAGTGATTGAAATATAAGACAATTCAAGGTAAGTACATCAAACACACATATTAAGACTTCAATAATAAGAAATCTAAAAATAAAAACACTAGCATACAAACAACACAAACACACAGATTATCCATTAAGCTGCCAATTCAAATTCGTACTTGACCGTCCAGCCTCCAGTATTTTGCGCATAACTGCTTCATTAGAAATCGGATTGAGTTGATTCTTTAGGAAAATTAAAGCTAACAGAAAGGGATACAATTCTTATGTTGAGATCTGGAGCAAAAGACGTAATCTACAAGGCGTAAATTGAGTAACAACAGTAACACACTTTCTGAACGAAAAATCAGGTTTTTGAAGTTTTATAAATACTTGTCAAAGAGTGAAAATGGGGTTTGCAAATCTGTTCTCTTTTTCTGCTTGAATGAGATGATGATGATGAACTGATGATTGAGAAGAGAATGGTTGGCCTCTGTTGGGTGGATGATGAGATGATGATGATGAACTGACGACGTACGGTTGGATGGAGCTTGAGCAGCAGAGGCGGATCTGGTGAGCTTTGAGCAGCAGAGGCGGCGGATTTGGTGAGCAGCAGGTTGGTTGCAAATGTTTTTGTGAAATTTGCTAAGTCCCAAATAATATATCCCTATTTTGTCTTAACTCTTGGATAAAAGATATAAACGTATTTTGGGCTTTTGTAAGTAACAACAGGTGCCTTAGTGTGGTGGTAAGGAGCTTAGAGTTTAAGTGGGCGGTCTTTGGTTCGATTCTTTGAAGTAGCATTTTAGTTTTTTTTTAAATATTAGTCATTGTTAATTCAATCTAATTAAAATAAATATGAATTATATTTTTTAACTTGAATTACTTCTAGTCTTCAAATATTTTTAATTTAATATTTATTTTTATTTCAAACATACATGAAAAATACAAACAAATATATATAGTATAAATAATATTTCAACACATTTGACAACAAAGTTGACTCGGTGCAATTTTCATTCTCCTCTTATTCTAGGGTAAGCCCCTTTTATGAAACGAATTTGCACAGTAGATGACGCAGTAGCTTCATACACTCTAATTCATGCTCTCTTATACACACCAATTGGATCATCAAAAAATTGATTAACACAGTAGATATTTAGTGTATCCAACTCAGTTGCTTGCGACAACACGTACAGAATGTAGCTTAGCTCGCAATCAGAACCCGAGAAGTTGAAGATCGTGACCTCATTCAATGCCTCCAATCCCATTGCTTGCAACTTCCAGTCCTTTACGTAGTTGGATACACTATTGCCCGCGTTTTTCCATGGTGCACCCTACACATGTTAAGTCAAATACAATTTTATTTTAGAAACCCAAACAAAGAACGTGTTTAATAAACCATGTAATAACTAATCTCTTGACAAACCATAAAATTTAAAATATTACCACCAAATCGACTTTAAGCTCATTCAAGCCTGTACATCTACTGATGAGCACCAATGTGACAGCAAGATTGTCAAGCAGCTTTGAACACCTGATCTCTAGGCTGTGCATATTAACAAAAAAGTACTTCGCCATAATGCGATGTAGAGACTCCGCATGCGCCAACCTCTAAACAAACAATTCAAAAATAAATAAATCAAAACAACTTCTTAAAAGCATTTGTACTTATTCAAACAATGATAGATAGATATACCCTAACAAAATCAACCGGGACACATGCTCGTTCGCTGGACAACAATTCTTTCGTCATTTTTACAACCTCTCGAAGTAGTCGGTATGTCGAGCAAGTTGATGACATGTAGTGTCGATGATGATGTACTATCCACTGTAAAGAACGAGCTAACGGCCCCAATACTTGTAAATGACCCGGACCCTGTTCGTCTTGTTTCAATAAAATAACAAGGACATCTACATTGGGGAAGTGTACTTTTATATTCACATTTCCTTGGGCCCGATTGAATGCCATCTTGAATATTTTTACAGAAGGCAAATATGCCTCAAATTCTGTTAGTCCTCTAAAATCACAGTTCAATAACTGCAAATCATTCAACTCGGGATACTATTTTCCAAGGCGGGAAGAAAATGTGTTATCATATAGCACGATGTGCTTCAATATGAGTCTTTTTAAATTTCGTAAATTATATCTATCTTCCCACCTAACAATGTAGTTCGGTAGATATAATTTTAACTGAACAAGAGTGTGTGACAAAAACAGGCCGTTAGGGAGTGAAGTGGACAACCGGCCGACTAATTTCAGTATACGCACAGAATGATCTATTCCAAACGCCACCCACTCTTGCCTTATCCAATGCAATGCCTCGGCCCCCATTGGTAACTCAAAGCTTAAGGTTTCAACCACACTTTCATTATGTTCAAGTATAGTGCGATTAACAAAATTAATAAAATCTAAACCATGATAACCCCTTTGTTCGAAACGGTTAATATCGAATAAAAGAGTAGGGATGGAATACCAACAATGTTGAAAATATTTTGATAAAAGATTCAATCGGGCTGTCTCCACAATGCATGCATCCCTTGATAACCTTCCCATAACATGAAAAATTATATCCTCGCAAAGGAAACTAAGTCCATTATTAGAAATTGTACCTCGTTCCATGATTGTTTATATGAACTGTCCTCTGTTTATACTCTGTTTGTACCTTAAGCATACGACAGGAGCTGGAGGTTGATGACGACGTGCGGCTGGGCGGAGGTGATGGAGTATGGCTGATTTGGGCGGAGCTTGAGCAGCAGAGGCGGATCTGGTCGGAGCTTGGCAGAGTTGGTTTGTAGATTTTTTGTGAAATTTGCCAAGTCCCAAATAATATATCCCTCTTTTATCTTGACTCTTTGATAAAAGATATAAATATATTTTGAGCATTTGTAGTTAAAGGTAGTTAACAATTACCTTTAACTTTAGTTAACCTTAACTTATTAGGTAAAAAAATAGTGATAAAAGAGAAAAACAATGCAATGAAACGATGGACCTAATTGAAAACTTTAATTAACCTTTATCGAGGATATGGAATTTCAAGATCTGCCTAAGATCTTTCATCGAGATAAGAAAATAACTTTAGGGTACAAAGAATTATTATTAAATATAAGCACATTAAATGACACGGCGACTGAGTAAAAAATGTCTCTTGACATTAAAGCGAGCACACAGTCACATGTCTTTTGATCCTCACTAACTTTATTGTCCAAATTTTACAATCATTTCACTGAAAAATTCTATTTAAGCGAATATTTACCACATGAGTCGTTGGTAGTGAAAGGGAGGACTTGCCTTTAACTTTCACTTTAATTAACTTTAACTTTAACTTTAATTAACTTTAACTTTAGCCCAATTACCTTTAACTTTAGCTCCGCCATGTCCGAATTAGCCCTAGCCCAATTGACATTTTTAGTCCTAATGATTTAAATATTTAGAATATATCCCCTTATCTTTACCTTTAACTTTAATTAACCTTAACTTATTAGGTAAAAAAATAGTGATAAAAGAGAAATAATGCAATGAAATGATGGACCCAATTGACAACATTAATTAACCTTTATCGAGGATATGAAATTTCAAAATCCGTCTCTAATTCCGACTCTGATTGCCGATGAAAATGAGACTTTTTTTCGGTCTCTAAATCCGTCTCTGTTCGAAATTTAGAGATGAAAAAAATCCGTCTCTAATTCGGTCTCAAACTAAAGATAAATATTATATTTTTAAATCCGTCTCTAATTCCGACTCTGATTGCCAATGAAAATGAGACCTTTTTTTCGTCTCTAAATCCGTCTCTGTTCGAAATTTAGAGATGGAAAAAATCCGTCTCTAATTCGGTCTCAAAATAAAGATAAAGATTTTATTTTTAAATCCGTCTCTAATTCCGACTCTGATTGCCGATGAAAATGAGACTTTTTTTCCGTCTCTAAATCCGTCTCTGTTCGAAATTTAGAGATGGAAAAAAATCCATCTCTAATTTGCGTAATTTAAAGCCTTCCTTTAGCGACGGATTCAGAGATGGAATGTTATCCGTCTCTATATACGTCTCTAAATCCGTCTCTGTTTTATCCTAAACTTATTTTTTAGGAATTAAAGTTAAAGAAACACACGACTCTTGACATTAAAGCGAGCACAGTCACATGTCTTTTGAGACATTAAAGTTAAAAAAACACACGACTCTTGACAATCTTGTGATTGGCCCAAATGCACTAATATACTTTCTCAAAATAGCCCCAAAAGTAATATCATCAACAAGAAAGCGACCAAAAAATGAAAAGTTTGTTGTGGTAGTAGAAAGGTAAAGATATGAGTAAATCTTCTTTTCCTAATATATAAACATATACATACACATACACATATACATATACATATACAAATATATATGTATAACCCCACTCACACACAAAAAGAAAATCCTCAAACTCCACCCCTATAAATTCTCTTCCACATCAATGCACTTTTTAAACTCTAAAAATGTTCATTTGCTAAATTTTCTTCTTTAGCAAATTCGCACAGAAAGAGTGAATTCTTATAAACTCTAAAAATGTTCATTTTCAATCAAAAAATCAGAAGTTTACTTCTACTAGTTTTCTTGCTAAGTTTAATGATCAAGAGAGACCACCTTCAGTCGCTAAACAGTCGTAGTTAAAAAAATCATTGCGAAATTTATCTTTTCCTGTAGTGTTATTTCTTCTTTAGCAAATTCACACAGAAATATTCATTTTCAATCAAAAAATCAGAGGTTTACTTTTACTAGTTTTTTTACTAAGTTTAATGATCAAGAGAGACCACCTTCGGTCGATAAACAGTCGCTAAATACAAAATAGAGACCGAATTATTTTATTTTATAATATAATTCGCAAAAGACCACTTTCCATTTTTTTATTCTAATTTACAAAATAGAGACCGACTAATTCAGTCACGGAATCGGTCTCTAAAATATAATTTCATATTTTTTTTTTATTCTAATTTACAAAATAGAGACCGAATTATTCGATCTCTAATTAGCGATCGAATAATTCGGTAGCGGAATCGGTCTCTAAAATATAATTTTACATTCCATCTCGGAATCGGTCACCAAATAATAATGAAAAATTGATGCTCATCTCGGTCGCTAAATCCGGTCACTAATTTGAAAATTAGAGACCGAATTATTCGGTCTCTAACTTAGGGGAGTAAATCAACCACTTAGCTACCGATTTAGAGACGGAAATCAATCGGTCTCTAAATCGGTCTCTAAGTCAGTCTCTGAATCAGTCTCTAATTTACTCTAAATTACCCCATTAGATATATTTTTAAGAAAAAAAGACCGACCCGAATTCGGTCTCAATTTCGGGCTCAAAATAAAGATAAAGATTTTATTTTTAAATCCGTCTCTAATTCCGACTCTGATTGCCGATGAAAATGAGATTTTTTTTTCATCTCTAAATCCGTCTCTGTTCAAAATTTAGAGATGGAAAAAAAATTGTCTCTAATTCGGTCTCAAAATAAAGATAAAGATTTTATTTTTAAATCCGTCAGTAATTCCGACTCTGATTGCCGATGAAAATAAGACTTTTTTTCCGTCTCTGTTCGAAATTTAGAGATGGAAAAAATCCGTCTCTAATTCGGTCTCAAAATAAAGATAAAGATTTTATTTTTAAATTCGTCTCTAATTCCGACTCTGATTACCGATGAAAATGAGACTTTTTTTCCGTCTCTAAATCAGTCTCTGTTCGAAATTTAGAGATGGAAAAAAATCAGTCTCTAATTTGCGTAATTTAAAGCCTTCCTTTAGAGACGGATTCAGAGATGGAATGTTATCCGTCTTTATATCCGTCTCTAAATCCGTCTCTGTTTTATCCTAAATTTATTTTTCATGAATTTATTGATGAAATTGAGACGGTTTCCTACGTCCGTCGGTGATCCGTCTCAAATCAGATTTCCGTCTCAAAGTCCGTCTCTGATTTGAGACGGATTCGTGTCCGTCTCTGATTTTCCGTCTCTGAAACCTTGTTTTCTTGTAGTGATACTACAATCTGACGGTTAGCCTTATAGAGAGGGGGAGGAACTTTTATTTATTTCTTGCTTAGGAGAGTTATGAATGACTTAGGTCAAAAAGTCATAAGTGATACATATTTATATCATTTAACTTGTTGACCAAGACAACACAAGGCCTTGTGTTAGGCGTCCATAAGGACGCCCAACTTGGCCCATGAGGCATCCAAGTGGATGCCTACATTGGCCTAGTTTGGTCTTGTGTTTTAATTTTTTAATTACTTAATTCATTATTTATTTTATCCAATTAATTAGATAAATTAATTCATCAACCTATTTGTCCAAAAAATTAATTAATAATTAATCTTATCAATTAATTAATTTTCTCATCTAATGAGTAATTAAAAATAATATTTAATTTATCCAATAAATTAAATACCTAAGCTCAATAAAACATTTTCTTTGATTTTTCTTTGTCAGTCATTAAGCGCGACTCTTTAGGTTCGTCTCGTTTCTAAATGAGAGGAATCCATAGAAAGTGGCTAATACCTAGCCAGTCACGTGGCCCACGTCGTAGCCCAAGCAAGATCGAATGAGTTGATCGTTTCGAAACCGTTCCAATCGTGAATACCGTATATGTATAAACTTTTTGTTCTTGTGTCCCAGTCAAGTGAGAGTCACCGTTATGTCAAACTCGCTGAAATTGACTATATGTATAAATTATAATAATACGATATCACTGAGTTTGCTTTTGTGCCCGGTACAAGCAACTCTAATGCTTTAGCCAAAGACTTTGATCTCCGATATCTATAATTACATAGACATATTCTCATTGACTTATGAGAGAACAAATCTCATCTAGGCAATTTGTTAAGACTACCACTCGCCTATCAAGTTGCATTTTGAGATAGACCCCACCAAAGGGTGAATTGCGTCTAACTATCTAGTGACAGACTTGATATCACAAGTGCATCTTTAGCCCAATACTTCAGGTCGTAGGTTCGCTTATACCTATCACAAATAATCAGTTATGTCATTGACAGTCACATAGTGAAAACTCATGTAACAGAACCGATGTGAGTCGAGTTCGAACACATTAGTTCCACTAATGTGTCTACAATCATAATCTCCCATTATCTCATAGTGTTCGATTGGCGCTTTCTTGTCAAAGCTTAGATTGTACTAGTATATTGAGTCTTCATTGCCCATTTAAGACTCCTTATCACTTGCGGACGAGTTAAGTAATCAAGATTAGTCTCTCTAGTGTCTTTCTTCCTATCTCATAAGAAGTAGAGAGATTGCATCGATTACATGAACAATATGTTGTACACCACTTATAGATGCTAATAAGATTTATGTGAAAAACAACTAAAAAGCCTTTTATTATAAATAGAATAAGTCAATTACAAATTAGATGCCCTATACATTTTATCCTCTATGGCATCTGAGGGCATAATCGTAACATTATCCATTATTCAATCTCTTAAAATATGGGCCTATTAGCTAATAACTTCCCATATCTCTATAGCATAGATTAAATTAACTAACATGCGTACGTTCTAAGGAATTCTTATTTACGAAGATCCTATGTTCAAATTAGGTTTCCTTATCACAAAAGAACATACACAGAATTGAATATATCTGTAGTCAATTCTTACGTTATAATATTTAATATTTTGATCTACCATCATCTATCTCATCTCGGTCTTAAGATAAATCATTAAATCAAATATTTGGTGATTAAGCAAATGCAAACATTAAAAGCAATATCAAACTTTTAACAAAAAAATAATTAATCCGGTAAACTAAGAATCAATAAACACAAAACATCACAAAGTCTCACATAATTCAATCAAAAGGAGCTTAGTTCATAATTGTAACAAAGAGAATTTCAAAATCCCTAAAAGATATAGCTAAACACTAATCCAAAAGGCAGGAATGAATAACTCCCTATCATAAGAGATGAATCTAAGTTTTGATAGTGAAAATATGCTTCCTCCTTTATCCCTTGGGACTTGGGTCGTGGGGTGTAAGAAAATGTTTTTTTTTCAGTTCAAAAGTGTCCCAAAAGTGTACAAAATAGCGGATATAAAATTTAAGGTACGGAGCAACAAATTGCGGTCTGACATGTGGCAGGTTGTGGTTCGGTCAAACTTGGTAAGACTGCGTCTAGATCACAATTCGATCCGACCGCGGTCTGGGAGTTTGCTGGAATTTTGTCTTCTCATTTCTTTCTCCAGCATTTTTGTTCGTTTACTGATCTCTTTAAATTAAATCCCTGCACACATGTAAATGGCAACTAATCAACGCAAAATGAAGAATTAACATGACTAAGCATAATTAAAAAAAAAACCTATATATAAGGGCTAAAATGTCATAAATATGAATTTTAGAGAAATTTAATCATTCACCAATAAACACTCTAAATATAATAATTTGACCATTGGCCAAAAATAATAATGAATATAAGGACAATGTTAGTTATGTTGTAAAATATTTAGTGAAAATCTAAGAGCGTAATTTATGTGATTTTGCTGAGAGTTGAGGAGAAATGTTCAAGGGATTAGTAATGACGTTCCCAAAGACATTAGATATATTATCTCAAAATTCCAAGTGTATAGGGCCAACAGAAGGGCAATTAATGTTGATATGCCCGTAAATTATTACGACATGGTCTTGGGATTAAAAGATGGGCTCAAACGAAGGATGAAGCAGTGAGCCAAAAATAAGAAGGAGCCCAAATGTTTGGAGGAGGCTTCAGGAAAGAGGGCTCAAAGGAAGCCTAGAAATCGGAGCATTGATTGTCTATTCAAGAAGGATTGCTGAGTGAGGCATAAAGAAGCCGAAAGATAGCTGAAAGGAATAATAGAAGGCATGGCTCAAGAAGGATAGCTAGAAGAAATAATGGAAGGCTCGGATCAAGAAAGATAGCTCGAGGAAATAGGTGGAAGGCTCGGATCTAGAAGGATAGCTGGAGAAGGGATAAGATTGGATAAAAATCAAATCGTATCCAATCCTACCTAATATCCCTCAAAAAAGGGGAGATGAATCATCATCTCCCCCCAAAAAATGGAGAAGTGGCCGGCCACTCCTAGACGAAAGAGGAGAGAGAATTCGGCCATTGAGGCCTATAAATAGGAGAATTTCCATTCTTTGTAATTGGAGATTTACAATTCAAGAAAAAGAAAAAGTAGATTATTTCTATGTTCTTCATTTCCTTTGGAGAAAAATAAAAGCATCAAGGGAAATTTAAAGTGTTTTCTTTTGTCTATTTTCCATTAAAAGTTTGACATTCATTTTACAAAAATTACTCGTCTTCCATGAACGTTAGATTTCTCACACATATACAAATAAAGTCGCATTTTTAATTAGCACGACTTTCTTGGTGTAAAATCAAACTGCATCAAGTGGCGCCGTCTGTGGGAAAATCTGAGTTGAAGACGTGAGTTATGATGAAAAATTTTGAAGAAAATCCAGAAGTTTGACTCTTTTCCACTTTCCGTTGTGGAAATATCGGTTTTGGAGTGAAAAGAATTATTTTCGACCAAATTAGGTGATTCTACACAGTTTTGGAAATATCGACATATCTGGGGTTACATACATCCATTTTCAATGATTTTTATATGAATGAAAAGCCAAGACAAATACCTACAATAGTTATAAAGACGTCCAGATCCAATTCGGAAGTATGAAGGCTCGAAAGTGTTCGTGAAGATGAAGCAGAGTTCGGTTGCGGCCTGGGCTGCGCAGTTTCGGTGGAAAAATCATAAATCGCTATTCAGGCCTTGGGTTTGGTCAAAGTCAGTTGGAATGAAAATCTCACGAGCAGGTCTACAACTTTATAGAAGGAAGTAAAGTCAGATTCCGACTAGATCCTTTGGGAAACAGCGCCCAAAGATATGGAAGAAAATCTTAGCAAGAGACCTAGCCATGGAGAAGACCGGCATACAGGAAGTTTTGGTTAGAATCTAGCCATGCACGTCCCACATTCCCTGATGTGAAACCAAGGTTGTCTCCAATAGAGAAATGTGCCTTAGCTAGCTGATCAGCAGGAGTGCCATTCCTATCACAGGCGACTGCGATGACGTATACACCAAGAGTTATACAGCCAACACACTTGTCAGCTATCCTGGGAGCCCCATGCCCTTCACAAGTGACTGTGATGGTGTGCGCACCAGGAGTTATACCGCTAACACTCTTATCAGTTGTCTCGAGAGTGTCATTCCCTTCATAGGCGACTGCGATGGCATACACACCAAATTTAACCTGCCAGCACTCCTATCATCTACCCCTTATGAGCACCCGGGCCCAAAGCACCCGCATCACAAGGAGTTACCGAGCATACATTGTCGGTACAAGAAAGTTGACCTGTCAATGGCGAGGAGCATCAAGGAGCACACACTTGATGCGTTTGACGGCATCTCCTCGAGCTATATGCTAGGGGAAATGCTCCTTAGCTAGCGTACATGCGTCCGGTGCTCCCTAGCGCCTGGGAAAACATGGCATTACTGAAAAATGGACCTCCAATGGGTAAAGAGAATCAAGTTGAAAGAGGAGGCCCGGAGCATGCTGCTATTGGAGAATGCACAACATATACACTCTGTGCCCTACAACCTGCTACTAAGCATGCCTCCATTGGAGAATGCACCCCAGCTAGCTGGTCAATAGGGACATTTGTTCGCCATTGACATGGCTTCGATCTTTTAAAGCAGCATCGTAATCACCAATCTCAACAAATCCACACTTCATCACCCAAAGAAAATCAAGTCATTCCAACTACTGGAGAAGACCCGAGCTCGGCGCTATCATCCGCCCCCATCGTTGGCTCGGAAGTAGTCTCAGTTGATCCCCAAACTATAGAGCCGCCGGCACGTGTCTCTTCACAGCCGTCCGTAATGACTCTTTAGGAGTCTAGAAATGAGACCAATCCAATCATGTATGTGAGAAGACACACTAGAAGTATGGAGTCAAGTTTGCCCATTTTGCAGCAATCCATGGCAGAAATGGCGCCCAATTCCACTATCACTGATGTTGTGATAGCATCTACGCGGGTGGTTAATGACCTGATACCTCCACCGTTGGGCACGATAAACACCATGCCTCCAGTGACGTGCGCTCCCCAAGTTTTATCTTTCCAGGTGTTCTGTGCGGGGAATAGCTTCCAAATAAATCATGCTCCCCGAGCTCCCGTCCTCCAGGTGTCCAACGTAGAAAACAATTTCCCAGCTGCATATAATTCGCAAGCTTCAAGCTTTCAGGCGTCCAATATGGAAACCAGTTTCCCAGCTGCATACAATCCGCAAGTTTCAAGCTTTCAGGCATCCAATATGAGAAATAGCTTCCCAGCAGCATACTATCCACGAGCTCCAGCTTCCCAGGTGGCCAATATGGGACACAGCTTCCCAGCAACGTACAATCAGCAAGCTCCAGCTTCCCACGTGGCCAATATGGGAAACAACTTCCCAGTGACATACAATCCACAAGCTCCAGCTTCCCAGGTGGCCAATATGGGACACAGTTTCCTAACGACACACAATCAACAAGCTTCAGCTTTCCATGCGTCCAAGGAAGGAAATAGCTTCACGGCGTTCCCTTATGCTCCGAATACAGTGGCTCTTCCCCCTGTTGCCCCAAGCCAGGTGCTCCGATGATGATGCCCATTCCAGATGTTGCTGCCTTCCAGTTAGCTGGCATGAGAAATGAAACCCAACCAATATTCTACGCCCCAAGGGCTCCACCAATGATGTTTTCGCCAGTATATACAAGGATGATGTCCCCTCAGTTAGCTATCTCACGTGGTCCTCAGTTAAGGACATCACACTCTTATACAAGCATTAATGAACCCGAGAGAGAAGCTGTAAGAAGGCCTTATGACCATATGATGGAGAGGTCCGAGGGAACACAAGAAAAAATGAGAGAAATGAGACAACGTCTTGGAGTGAGCGTGTATAACCAGCCAAAGGGAATCCTCTTCGGGCCCCAGATACTAGCTGACGAGCTACCCAATAGCTTCGGGATGCCTAATATGTCAAAATATGATGGCTCGTCGGATCCCAACGAGCACTTGTGGAAATTCGAGAATTGTGCATTATTACACCAGTACTCGGACGAGGTTAAATGCTGGGTATCCCTGACCACTCTAACACGGTCTGCCCAGCAATGGTTCAATAAATTGGCTCCTAATTCTATCAATTCTTTTAAGAAGTTCAGCTCGATGTTTCTGCATCAATTTGCCAGTAGCAAGAAGTATCAGACGACTTCTCTTAGCCTATTCAACATGCGTCAGAAGGCCTTTTAAGAAGTTCAACTCGATGTTTCTGCATCAATTTGCCAGTAGCAAGAAGTATCAGAAGACTTTTCTTAGCCTATTCAACATGCGTCAGAAGGCTAATGAGCCCTTACAGGGGTATATTCAAAGATTTAATACGCCGGCCCTAGAGGTACCCTCTGCCAATGCGGAGGTGTTGAGTAACGCATTTGCTCAAGGATTGAAGGACGGAGACCTTTTTCGGTCACTAGCCAAGAAGCCTGCATTTAGTTTTGATAATCTGCTAGCAAGGGTAGAAAAGTATGTGAACATGGAGGAGGCAGCCATGATGAAGGGAGCTAAATCATTACCACTAAATAAGGATGGTAAAGATACTAAGTTTGTACTAGGAGACCCTGAGCCGAAGATATGCATCCTGAGGAGCGTCGATACACTTAATTCATGTTGTTGAAGGTATCACCATCGCAAGTACTCATGGCTATAGAGCACAAGAGTTACGTGAAGTGGCCACGTAGTGCTGAAAAGGGGCCTGTGAACCCCAAATCAGACAGGTATTGCAGGTTCCACCAAGAATATGGTCACCACACTAACGAGTGACGACATTTGTTGAATGAGATATAAAAGTTGATCGAAGGTGGACGCTTACAAGAGCTTATTTGTCGGGATCGAGAAAATCCTCAAGGTGGCCCAGAAAGAAATGCGTCAATGAAGGGAAAGGTGATAGCCAGAAAAGGAGTCATCAACATGATATCCGGAGGTCCCACTGATGGGGATTCATATAGAGCCAAGCGAGCTCATGAAAAAGCTTTACACGAAGGATGCCAAGCAGCTTTCCAAGAACTGAAAGCATACCTTGCTAATTTGCCTCTGCTATCAAAACCAGTGCAAGGAGAAACTCTATTCTTATATTTAACTATCTCAGAGCATAGTGTCAGCTCTGTGCTCATAAGGAAAGAAGGAAAGGACCAAAAACCCATATATTATGTAAGTCGAACGCTGCGAGGTGTTGAATCTAGATACACCGAGATTGAGAAGGTTGCCTTCACCCTGGGGACTACCGCAAGGAAGCTGAGGCCTTATTTCCTCACATACCATGTGGAAGTACGTATCAACCATTCCTTGAAGCAAATCTTAGAACGCCCAGAAGTATCAGGAAGAATGATCAAGTGGGCGGTAGAATTGAGCGAGTTCGACGTCTCCTATTCTCCTAGACCGGCGATTAAAGCATAGGCGTTAGCGGACTTTATCTCAAAAGTCCCTTTGGCCCAACAGGAGAGAAAAGTTTGGCTCTTACCCGTGGATGGTTCATCGACAATGGCTGGAAGTGGAGCTGGTATAGTGTTAACCACTCCTGAGGGTAACAAACTGAAGTACGCGATAAAAATCGAGTTCAGAGCATCTAACAACAAAGATGAATATGAAGCCCTAATCTTTGGTTTGAGGATGGCTTTGAAAGTAGGAGCTAAGCACCTGGTGGTTTACTCGGATTCCCAGCTTGTGGCTTGCCAAGTAGCTGGACAATATGAAGCTAAGGAAGCTAGGATGATTGAGTATTTAAAGAAGATAGAGGAGCTAAAGGAGAGTTCGAGAGCTTTGAGATACGAAAAATATCTCGGTCAGAGGACAACAAAGCAGATTACCTAGCCAAGCTAGCTAGCACCCTAGTGGACTGCCATACGAGGCAGATCACCATACATTCCATGCCTAGTGCCACCGCAGAGGATTTCGTGTATGTCATTGAAGAGACTGGTGATAGGAGAGAACCCATTTTGAGCTACCTTCAACGAGGAGAGTTACCCCGTGACAAAGTTGAAGTTGTACGCATGCAATACAAAGCCTAGAGGTACACTCTCTTAGATGGAGTGTTGTATAAGAGATCGTTTACATAGCCATACCTAAGGTATCTTTCTCGGAAGGATGGAGTGCTCATCTTAAAGGAGATCCATGGAGGACTTTGTGCCAACAATGCTGGGGGGACTGCTATTGTAGCCAAAGCAATCAGGGCTGGCTATTTTTAGCTCACCATGAAGGCCGACGTTAAGGACTTGGTAAAGAAGTGTGAGCATTGTCAAAGGCATGCTACCCTTTTTCATAAACCAGCAGAATCAATGGGAGTCATGAGTTCACCATACCCCTTTTCCAGATGGGGGATAGATATCCTAAAACCATTCCCTTTGGCGGCCGGGCAGAAGAAGTTCCTCTTGGTGGCAGTCGATTATTTCGATAAATGGATGGAGGCCGAACCGCTGGCCAAGATCAAGGAGGGTTCTCAATCGAGAACCGCAAGTGGGGGACTTAGTCCTTCGGAGAGCTGATGTTCTAAAGCCAGTAGGAAAATTGGGACCTAAATGGGAGGGTCCATTCAAAATAGTGCAAGTCCTTTCAAGGGGTGCTTACATGATAAAAGACATGGACGGAAGAAGGATATCCAGGCTTTGGAACATGCAGAATCTAAGGAGGTTTTACGTATGAAGAAAGATGAATAAATAATTATTTTGATTCCATTACTTTATATGCCATTGCAAAAGAAAGAAGCCCTATGAAAAACCAGGCACCATTAAGCCCTGTGAAAAACCAGGCACCAATAAACCCTGTGAAAAACCAGGTAACAATAAACCCTGTGAAAAACCAGGCACCAACAATACGCCCTATGAAAAACCAGGCACCAACAATACGCCCTGTGAAAAATTAGGCACCAAGAAAGAAGCCCTGTGAAAAACCAGGCACCAGGAAAGCAGCCCTGTGAAAAACCAGGCAACAATAAGCCCTGTGAAAAACCAGGCAACAATAAGCCCTGTGAAAAATCAGGCACCAACAATAAGCCCTGTGAAAAACCAGACACCAACAATAAGCCCTGTGAAAAACCAGGCACCAAGAAAGAAGCCCTGTGAAAAACCAGGCACCAAAAAGCCCTGTGAAAAACCAGGCACCAGGAAACAAACCCTTTGAAAAACCAGGCACCAAGAAAGAAGCCTTTTGAAAAACCAGGCACCAGGAAAGAAGCCCTATAAAAAACCAGGCACCAATAAGCCCTGTGAAAAACCAGGCACCACTAAGCCTTGTGAAAAACTAAGCACCAATAAGCCCTGTGAAAAACCAGGCACCAAGAAAGAAGCCCTGTGAAAAACCAAGCACCAATAAGCCCTGTGAAAAATCAGGTACCACTAAGTCCTGTGAAAATTCAGGCACTAAGTAAAAAGCCTCGTCTATTTCGAGCACTCAAGAAGAACCTGGAGTATTCCAAGAAGTCTATATTATCCCGAGCACCTCAAGATGCCTCATTTATTTCGAGTACCTAAAGAAGCCTCATTTATTTCGAGCACCTGAAAGAGCCTCATTAATTGCAAGCACCTAAATGGCAAGCACCAAAAGGCAGAGCATTCCCCTATACATGGGTAAGTATTTTTTTATTTTTTTTTGGAACATGGTAAGCTTATATTGATGATAACCATAAGTACATATACACCAGGCATACCCATGGGTAAGTATTTTCTTTAAGCATTTATTTTGCTTGATCATTTTTATTTATGTCTTATTTACCATGTCTAATCGCTGGACAAATGTTACAGTGGTATGGATATTAAATAAGCACATATATAAAAGGACACATACGACATAATAATTAAAACAAAATCCTTAGAATGTAAATACGAAATCTATGCCCGAAAAACAAGCATTACAATAAAAGGTTCAAATGGAAATATTAAAAACGTGTTGCGATAACAACGTGAAGAAAGGGATGGCTAAATATCACTACGAAGAATGCCTGAGTTGCAAGTTCTTCAGTTGTCTCAAAGAAGGGCTCAGAGGCCGCCTGTTCTTTAACCATCTCGTTGCCAGCCTCTCCATCCATAGGAATACTCATAATAGCCTCTAAAGCAACATCATCAATCACTGGCTCAGCAACTTGTCTATCAGTGCTATCCCAGAAGCATTCATTACTAAAACGCAACAACTCACAAAGGATGTTTTTTTCAAAACACTAATGCAATGAGGAAAGTATCCAAAACAAGGTGCTAAAGATAGTGTCATTAAAGCCAAGTTCAATAAAACAAAAATGGCAAAAGCAATACGAAAGAGTTTGCACTACGTGTATTAATTCATGTCGAAGTTACTTCTTCATGTACCTCGAGTGCCTCCTGAGTGGAAAGCTCATTAGTAACCTCAAAATAAAGATCATGAGCAGCCTCAAAGAAAAGTTTTTCAGCAACCTCAAAATAATATATGAAATGAAGGAAGAAAAGGAGAGAGAAAACAAGAAAAATGAGAAGGGGGAGTTTTGATCCCTCTCTCCCCCCATAATCGGTCATTCAGGGCTTATAGGGTAACCCATGAACCCACCTCAAGGTCACAAGGAGAAATTGACACATCCTGCTATCTTTTTCCCTTAGCTGTGGTTTTTCCCCATTTGGTTTTTCAGGGTAAGGTTTTTAACGAGACAGTCAATGTATCAAGAAGGATCAAACCCTCTTTAGAATTATGACAATTTATTTTACTCTCGAAACTTTTTGGGCCTTTTTATTCCAAAATCTCAAGAGTAGGAGGACTTATGATATGCCCGTAAATTATTATAACACGGTCTTGGGCTTTATTAAAAGATGGGCTCAAATGAAGGATGAAGCAGTGAGCCAAAAATAAGAAGGAGCCCAAATGTTTGGAGGAGGCTTCACGAAAGAGGGCTCAAAGGAAGCCTAGAAATCGGAGCATTGATTGTCTATTCAAGAAGGATAGCTGAGTAAGGCATAAAGAAGCCAAAAGATAGCTGAAAGGAATAATGGAAGGCATGGCTCAAGAAGGATAGCTAGAAGAAATAATGGAAGGCTCGGATCAAGAAAGATAGCTCGAGGAAATAGGTGGAAGGCTCGGATCAAGAAGGATAGCTCGAGAAGGGATAAGATTAGATAAAAATCAAATTGTATCCAATCCTACTTAATATACCTCAAAGAAGGGGAGATGAATCATCATCTCCCCCAAAAAAAATGGAGAAGTGGCCGGCCACTCCTAGACGAAAGAGGAGAGAGAATTCGGCCATTGAGGCCTATAAATAGGAGAATTTCCATTCTTTGTAATTGGAGATTCACAATTCAAGAAAACAAAAAGTAGATTATTTCTATGTTCTTCATTTCCTTTGGAGAAAAATAAAAGCATCAAGGGAAATTTAAAGTGTTTTCTTTTGTCTATTTTCCATTAAAAGTTTGACATTCATTTTACAAAAATTACTCGTCTTTCATGAACATTAGATTTCTCATACATATACAAATAAAGTCACATTTTTAATTAGCACGACTTTCTTGGTGTAAAATCGAACCGCATCAAGTGTCATAAAGAAAAAGTCAGAGGAGCAATATGACAATTATGGGGCCGTGTTGAG
Organism: Buddleja alternifolia; assembly: GCA_019426215.1. Classification (NCBI taxonomy): domain Eukaryota; kingdom Viridiplantae; phylum Streptophyta; class Magnoliopsida; order Lamiales; family Scrophulariaceae; genus Buddleja; species Buddleja alternifolia. Next base: position 39,060,997 of record CM033390.1, on the reverse strand, counting down.
GAGTTAAAGGAGAAAAAAAATCCTAAGTGCAATCATGGTTCAGAAACATGGTAACTATTTGAGGGATAGGGGAAAAATTGGAAGTTGTATGTTTAATTTTACTAAACAGGGGTTCATGTCTAGTTGCCCTACTGTAGGAGTGTGTGTGAGTCATATAAAGGGACCCCATGGTGACATCTCATTGATTGTACTGCCAATTGACCCAAATAACAACTTATACCATCTAGCCTATGCCGATGTGTATGTAAAACCAAATAATGGATAAGAATGGTTTCACGAGTTGATTATAGATAACCTTAAAATAATAAGGATTCTTTCACATTTATAAAGCATACACAAAATAATTTTGATATGCACTTGAGATCAGAGACGGGGGAGGGGGGGCACCCCCCTCAATTTTGAGGGGGGAAAAAATTCCTAGAAAATTTTTACTTTTTACATTTTGCCCCTATAATTTTTTTTATTTTTGACATTTCGCCCCCCTCAAAATCTAAAAATATTAAGGTTTTCCCAAATTTTTACATTCTCGCCCCCGTCCCCTCCCCCGAGCTCTGAATCCTAGTTCCGTCCCCTCTTGAGATGGTGTTTTCAGGAGGGAACAAGTTTTGTATCAAATTTTTGCATGAAGCTATGAAAAAAAGTTGGCTTTAAAGGATTGTCATTTAGACTTGCAATGTGGAGTGTTGTAAAGGCAGGTCAGACTTCAAAATGGAATTCAATGAAAAATCCTTGCATTAAACAGTTATTCTCTTACTGTTACTATCAATTGTAAGATTAATTTTGATGATGACATATAAGATCGATGTTAGACTCCAAGTATGTTGTCTTCATTTGTAGACAATGTGTCAAGAATTCTCATATGGGTAAATACCCACACCCTAAATTGGGCCAGTTATCATTGTACACAACAAATTTTTATGTCTGTAAACAAAAAATACAAAAATGGTGACAAATGAATTTATATAGATTAAAATAAAGAATTGGACTACAATCTCTAATCTAATCCTCCGATTCTTCATTTAAGAACTTTGATTGGAATATTGGAGCAGAAATCACTTCTTTGATCTTCTCCAATGTGGATTTGAATGTTTACAATGTTGATGCGAGGGCTCGACAGCTTAATCTCGGATCAAACGATGTAAATGATTTGGGAAAGTTGAAAGTTTCAAGGTCGACTTGTCGCTTTGATCTTCCTTCGATTTGATTTAGACTTCTGTAACGTTTATTTGAGGGTTTAGCACTTTAATCTCGGATTAAAATATATAATTTGATGAATTTCGCTAAGAACACCTTGAAGTTTGCTTTGAAGGCCTTCTTGAATTTGAAGAATTTGCTGAGAGAATTTGGGAACTTCTCTTGTCTTCTCTAGCTTCAATTTAATTTATTTTAATTTATTTTTGTGTTTATTGTGAGCTCCCGTGGACCCTATTTATAGGTGTAGGATGGAGAAGCCATGAATTCTTTAAACACCTTTGATAATTATGTCTTTAATATTTATTTATTAAAAGATAAAGATCAATTGCTTTTGAACCATTTGATTGGCTAATATTTGATGAGAATAAATTGAATAGATATTATCTCTTTAATATCTATATTAATTTCAAAAGATAAATATCAATTACTTTTGAGTCATTTGATTGCCTAATATTTTCACTTGGCTTAGGGTTATTCGTCATTGACTTTTTTACTGCAAAATATAATTTGATTGGTTGGACCACCTCAATTTGACATGTGGCTAGATTTAATTTACCAATAAAATAAATATCAAAATATCAATTAAATCAATTATTTAATTTTGAAATTAAATTGATAATTAATATATTTATTTTTCATCTGTCATCATTTGATTGGACATAAAATCACTTTGTCTACAATCATTATGGGCAAAGGTCTGGATCTCCTAGGCTTGACCCACTCAAGCTCAACACCACCTATGTGACCCGGAGATCTTTAGAAGAGGACCGGGTCGGTCAGTCCAAGCTCACGGAGCTCCATGTGACGTCTACAAAGTTGGCCGAAGAGCACGGCCCATGACATGAGGTGATTATTGATATAACTAACTAATTATTTAAAATATCTGAAGTAAATAAACTTAATTTTTTATTATATGTTTAATTAATTATTTTAGCTGAGTATTAATATTCTAATAATAGTAACTCAATTTAGTAGTATAATTTATATTTTTTAAAATTTAGTCAATTTTAAAATAATATTTGCATAATTATTATTTGATTATTTAATTATTAATTTTTTATCTTAAATATTCTAATTATTACTTAACTATTTTTATTCAACTAAAAAGAAATGGATTAATTAAATAAGTATTTTAAAAATTGAGCGGTTAAAAATAATTAATAGTTATTGTATTAACTAGCTATTAAAGTGTAACATGTCTAATGATATTTGTTTTAGTAAATAATAAGAATTAATTAGTGAATAAATTCATAGATAGGAATAGTTTAAATAAAATAATATTACGACCCCCTGACTTAGTGTGTTATATCCGCGAGAGTATTTGTGTCCAGACATGAAGTTTCATTTATCATATTTTTCTTTTTATAGATATTTTTTAAGGTGAAATAAAATTGACCGTTTATGTTTCTCAACAACTTTTTGGGCTATCAAAGTTTGAAAAGGGATATATTGGTCATTCTCCAAGTATGAAGGGATTTGTAATTAATGAATATATGTGAGAGGGTGTGATGTTATTGACCCTTGTGATGAAAACTGGGAAATGCTGGGGCCCAACGTCTGGAAACTGGGAGATTAGTGACTAAATAGTACAATAGGGCAACCCATGGCAAATATCAGATGGCATATAATATAATAATAAAAGACAAACTCATCCAAATGAAAACATACCTAAATAGTTTAATTAAACTCAATTGTATCATGTAAGTAATTATATATATATATATATATTAAATTTGAGAAAAAATATGATATAGCAAATTTTAAAATCAAAGATAAAATAGTTATCATTATAATTTAAACTCAAATAAAAAAACTAACATTTCTATAAATATTTTCTTAGTAATGATAATCATCAATACTCTTGCTTGTTAATATTTGACTTCTCATGTATTATTGTTTTTGAACTAATTAATGTGATTTATTACACATATAAACAGCTTTTCCTATGATAATCAACAATCTCACATTAATTTTGCAGATTATAAATAATAATTATACAACAACAAATATATATGTCTTGATTCTACATTATCAGTAGCATGTGCACAGGAACGGGCTTACAATGAATGAATAGAAGAGAACAAACCTGTTATGCACTTGGAAAACAACTAAAGAATCGAAAGTTATAGCACGTCCACAACCAGATTTGACCGAAAAAGCTAATCACTTGCCAAAAATAGATACACAAGAATTCCAAACAATATAACTGAATTTTTCATTGCAAGCCAACAAATATATATATATATATATATCATTTCATAATGTCCACATTCTTGTTTACAAAATTAATCACATCTAGCAAGGGATGGTGAACATAATACCTTTCCTGTTCTGTTCTGGTCTGTTACAACTGTACAAGAGTGGAGTGTTACAACTAAATTTGCCATCACATTATAGCACCGCCACATAAAAGTAAACCTCCCGATTCTATTCTGTTCTTATACAACACCATGTCCATTAACACACTCTCAATGTGGCCGTGTATGCTATCATAATATGACAATGACGATGATGATCTCTTACACTTTTCCTCCGACTCAACATCCTCTTCCTTATTACTAATAATGTCTCTCTCAAAATGCTTTATGTAACTCCTAATATCTTCATCTGTCTGTCCAACATTTTCGGGCTTTTTATCAGCAAATGAGAATTGGTATTGCTGAATGATTCCTGCATTGGCATTGCTGCTGTTTACTGTTATTCCAGAATCTACAGAGCTATGGAGCTGCTGCTGCTGCACCTGCCACAGACAAATCTTTCAGAAATCCCCAACCGATTTGGATACTGACAAAAGTTCAAGTTCAATTACATAAAAATGACACAATCTCAACCGACGGACACTAGGCCTTTTGAGAGCTTATATCGTCTTTAAGGTAGCATTAGCATTGAAAGCTTTGGAGCTAAGGGTTTCTAATGACTTCAACATCCAGTAGATTTCAAATTCATCATAATGATTGAGAAAATATCTCAAAACGTCACCAATGGATTTGAAATACACAATCATTGAAAATTACCCAAAAAAGTGCAAGGAATTTGATATTTATGGATTTGAAATCGTTAACTCCCGAACCCTTCAAGCCAACCACAACCTAATAGAAGTAAGTTTGACTTGAAGGAAAATCATATTAGCCAACCATGGATAAAGGGTACAAAAATGGCAGTGTTACTTTAGTAATAGTGTGTTTTTCTCATTCCTCGTGTTGCAGAATACTAAAGATATGAAAGCTATTCCAAATATAGCAAAAGTTCGAAAGCAATTCCAAATATGACAAATGTTTAGAAGCATAAAACATGTGGTATTACGTGCTCCATCAAATTTTGTACGCGTATAATAGAGTTAGATGTCCAAAGACGAGCACAAAAAAACTAAGAGTACTATAACATTGTCTTTATAGTCTTTTAGGGTAGAGGGTGACTACATCGATAGGTAATGCATGATATCCTCCATAAAGAATGCGAGAGCTAAAAATCCCTGCAAAACAGTTAGAGCTACCTACTCACTGAAACACCACACAAATTATAAAACCAAAAATGGTAAAGCAAGAGACAAAGATACAAGACGAGGATTTCACCCTTCAAATAGCAAGGGTTTTCAAGTAAAACTGTATAGTCACTCTATTCTCAAACATTTGTTAAACAACATTGACTATATTACTTATTAAAATCAATTTAACTTAAAAGCTGTTTAATTTTTACATTTTAATACACACAAGTATCAACTTTTCCCCGAAGTTTTCTCTGGTTCTTGGTATAAATTGTAGTAAGTTTTGCATAGGAGGTGTGTAATTTTAGTATGGGAAAATGGTAACAAAAAAAAAAAAAAAAAAGACAATTACCTACATACCCCCTCATGTTATGGTCAATCACCAAAAGTGAACATAAACAGCAATATGTCGTCATACAATTTGGGCTTAATTTCATTGACCTCCCATATGAAGTAGACTCCTCTGTACCTCTTTCATAACTACAAAGACATCCCCTCTTAAGTTTATTCAAATGAGAAACCGGGATGTAAATAGACTATTTTGCCTTTTTATTAGAACTACTGGAAAGATGGTCAAGTTATAGTTTATTAAATGACTGTACCCTAAAGTACCTGATGGTATCTTGGTAAAGATTATATTCGGGAAGGGGTGTGTTTGATGTTTCTATAATTGAAGGGATGTCTTTGTAGTATATCCATGATTTAAAAAGAAATGAATAAATTTTTATTATGCAACATCTTTCTCTATTGTATAGTTATAATGAAGTCGATAGTTTTCACTATCAAAAGTTCTTGCAAACATGAAGGTTAGGGTAGCGGATGGTTGTCAAATATTTTTAGAAAAGTTTATCTCCCAAGACATGTTTTCAAGCTAAGCATTTGGGTTGTGGAATTATGAGATTTTCCAGAAAAGATAAAGACATCACATCAAGGATAATCATTACACTTTATTCTCCACAAACATCATGATCATTGTATCTTTTTTCACTAAAAATCTTACATCAAAACAGACGATATTCAAATCTTCTTATATTTTCATATAAACATTTTTCACTTTTTCTCTGAGGAAAGAAGCAAAACGAGACGAAAGGTCAACGATTCGCTCCCTTACGAATACATTTCCAGGTTCTATTTTAAGAAGAGAAAGTAGAGTTCAAAGATAGAGATTTATTTATTTAGATAAGAAAATTGTAAAGCGTAGTAGGGTGCAAAGTGGCTATTTCCAATAATGTGGAGAGCCGGGGGCAAAAAAACTGATTATGTTAAAAGTTTTGTGCCTGGTTGTGGATCTTCTTTGGAGGTGAGTGGGGGCGGCTAACACCATCAACCCACCCCCCCCCCCCGTCTCTTATGAAATTTTAAATAACATAAAATTAAATGAAAGCATAGTATCTATATAATCAGATAGATTATATTAAAAATACTAGAAGATGAAATTAAATTAAGAATGTAGATTAGAACAGTATGTTCCATATTCTATATTTGGTTGTCGGTTACCACCATGTTAAACCTTCAAGTGAGAGAGCAGGTTAGATAATTGTAGATAAAGAAGAACTCTATGGGAAAAATTTTATTGAAATCGCAGATTGGACTCCCAAGTAAATAACAACCACGATATAGAGAAATGAGTTTAAAGTTTTTTTTAGACTCTCAGAACCATAAACCAAGAAAACAAAGACAATTGAACAGAGATTAGAAAGTATATCAATCTATAAAGTGTAGGTTGAACTGTATTCTATTGTAATCGGTTAAAGTTACAATTACTAATGCAATCTCTTAACCTTTTACTTCCCAAATTCCATAAATTGCAAGGCAATTGTAACTGTGCAAGTCCAGATGACAAATAACGACATGAAAAGGGCAGCATTAATGAACCTCAAATGATAAAGATGTCAAATAAACCGACTCTCGCAATATAACATATAACCATGTCTTCTCATATGGATCGTTACACAATGCTGTCACTTTATGCGTAAAAAAACTGCACATATGTGACTCCAGATAACATAGCAATTAGCATGTCAATAGGATGAATTATTAAATATCTTTGGATGAACAAGTTAAATCACCCTTCAGTAAAGAGAGGAACCTGTTTTTGGTGAAGATCACTGCCTTGGTCATAACAACTTTCTTTTACTAGAGATGAAGCACCGATAGGTATAACAGGTCCAAGTGAAGTATAAGGTGGGTCTTCTGAAGCAGAGAAGTCGGAACTATCAAAAGTTGATAAGGACACACATTCATCGAAATATGTCATGGCTTCTTCCGTGAGACGCTTCGACATCCGTTTTCTTTCATTGCTTGTCTGGAAAGTCAAATTCATCTTCAGTTGCTATTTTTATACACAAAGGGATAGAGTCATGCGTACTTTTTGAGAAACTGATATGGATAAGCAAATCATCAGAAGTACTTTCATTGCTCATACAGAATACAGATGCAAGATTTTGTCTTCCCAGCCAAAGGACAAGAAATAAAGTAGTTTTCACGAGGGAATGGAGAATTCCAGAAGTCCCTTATGGTAGTAGGATGTTTGAAATACTCTTGACTCCCACTGATTCATACAGATCGAATGGGCTGATTTGGTTCCAGTTTCTAGTTAAAAGCTATGACGAAAACTATCTTTCTTTTACACTCAGTAATGAAAAAAGGAACGTTTTCAATTTTGACAAAAAGAATAAAACCTTCTACTTGAGATCAGTTTCTCCTCTTACACCCTATCCTCCTACCCAACACTAACCCAAACCCCAGTAAACCACAAATGTAATTGTCCCATATCGGCACTATTAAACACAGCCAAACTCGAATTCTCAAGTATGGATTTAAGGAATTTCCATTTGCTCTGTGAAACCTACTTGGATGTATATAAACTTGTATTCCGTTGGTTTTGTCGTGATTGTACTCTTCTTCATCCTTTTTTTTTCTCTTTTTCCATTTTTTTCCAGAAGTTTTCATGATTTCTATGAATGGATTTAGTTTGCTTATGTGGGTGGAGAAAGCGAGATGCAGGTTAGAGGTGGGGCGGTCTCAGAAGTTGGAAGGGGAGAAGAAGTGACTAGATGTGGTTGTTGGGTATATTTCTTCTTAGTACAACACATGTGCGATCAAATTAAATGGATTTCTTATAGCGAAATGTCATAAAATTTGTTCACAGGGCCCAATCAGAACCTATCTTTCAAAAGGGAAGAAAGATCTCATCAGGGGAACTGGCAACTTTTATGGCATAAACAGACAGAAGAATCTCATTCTTTATAAAAAGGAGGGAGAACATTTTCAATAGCATTTCCCAATAGAACTTGAGCAAATTCCAGAATCAAGATTATTCAGAAGTAGGTGTAGGTCTTTGGATAGCCGTTCTTGGATCCTGGTATAATAAGAATCTCAAAATTCAAGAACGAAATAACCTAAACAACCAGGGCTTGTGTATTCTGAAGCTAATTTGCAATATTTCCAGAGAAATGTAAACGGAAACTCAATCATCATTCTCACTCCAGTGCTTTGTAAAACATAATGATCTTCTTACCAAACTGTTGAGAGGCATAAGCACAAAGCAACAGAATACAAAAATCACATGCTTCATTTTAACTAGTCAAGAAATGAGCTTTCCGGACTCCAGTTAAGATCTAATTATCCTCAGTTTGTCTAGATCATTTTCAGATATGATATATCCAAAAGCACAACAAATGAAGAGTACCATAACCTACCCTTCGTCCTCGATGAGATCTCTGAATACCACAGGTATTTGGAGAAGGAAGTATCTCCTTGAGTATTTTATTCAGCTCTTGCCCACGATGCTCTTCAACAGCAAGATCTGCGCGAAGTTTTCTTGCACGTTCTTCAGACTGCACAAATGTATTTTTAAGTAATTATGTCTCACTTATAAGGAGGGGGAAACAGTAGTCTATGTTATCTAATTATTTACCTCTTCCAGTTTTATGGCATATTCCCTTCTGATGTCCGAGATCAATCCAAGAGCATCAGGGTTTACTAAATTTGAAGGCATATCAGCAATACTTGTAGCTGTAACAGTGTTTATTTTATTTATTTGAAAACCCTGAATTTCAATATCAAAAAGGAGCAATCAAAGACATGTCTTATGAAATACGAAAGACAAATAACATGCACATATGCATGTGATAAGAAAGCCCAATGATTCTTGATGTTGCTTTGGCAGATAGGAATGAATATTGCAAGGCAAAATACCTCGGACGCCCCTTAACTTAGTGCTGTTTGTAATTTGACCTTTGAACTTTGTAGGCTTGTACATTTCACCAGTATCTTACTTCCTTAAATTAGGTCATCAATAATCAAAACATGGGCTCAAATTTTCATCTTGTTCAGAGAATTTAAAAAGAACGACAAAAACAGCGTTCATAAGAGCTAAGGGGAAAATACAGGTACCCACCCTAACTAAGATAAATTGTAACAACAAAGGAAATCTCATCGAGGAAATTAGGAGCCCGCTGTTATGTCTGCATAACCACGCCAATAAATGCAAAATCAAGTTATCAATCTGACATTTACATCCACATGCAAAAGTAAGAGCACAGACGCAAACACACCTGAGATGAACTACGCAAAGCAATGGAATAGCCAATTTTCACAAAGTAAATCTGTACGGTATTTTAGTAAGTCTTATATGGGTAAGGTATGACTGTGGTTGCAAGAACATAAGGAATCAAATTATTATGGCCCTCACTCACAAACCTATTCAGGAGTAGATTGATTTTGACCACTCATTGATTTGTTTGGTGTCTAAGAAGGGAGTTTGCATGAGCTATAAGCTCCTTAAAATATAGATATTTGAGAGTTGAGAGCTTATAAGATGTCTAAAAGTGTTTCACAAATATTTTAGCTTAAGATCTTATAAGCTTTAAAATAAGATGTTAGGAGCTTACAAACACCTTAAAAAATAAATTAGGATAGTCTCATAAGTCATATCCTAAGTTATTTCTTAAGATCTTAACAAACCGTTTTAGTTTGACTATCTTAATCACAATATTCCCATCATTAACATCTTATAAGCTCCATAATCTTAATTTATTCAAACACTTCAAGAGCTTATTTTGCAAGTGAAATACAACATCTTATAAAATGTAAGAGTTTATAAGATGTATCTTAGAAGAAGATGTAAGAGTTTAGAAGACGTTTTAGATAAGTTTAAACAAACACCGTTCAAATATCAATTTCATCTAATACGTTAGTTTACTAGACAGAAAATTTATGATGTTCACAAATGTACTGATCCAATGCCATATTCAGTAAAGATCTATGATACATGTACAGGATGTACTCAATGTACCTGGGCGTGCCCCATCCATGTATTAGAAATGATACCCTGAGACGAATGTAAAGCTAAACAAATGCTTCTGCTCTAAGGACCCCATAACCTACTACCATCACCACAACCACGGACAACTTCGCTCGAAATATGCGAACTGCAAGAGGTTTCCATGGAACCGCGTGCTAAACCACCACTACACTATCAACCTAAGAACACCAATTCCTAATAACTTAAAGCACCAGTGACCCCATCGCTGAAAACTTATGGGCATCCATCATCTAGAAAGCCATGAAAAACATGATTCAGTAGCTGCATACAAACACAACTTAAATCCACTCATGCATTTTTACAATACTGCCAATATTTGAAATCCTTTATGATAGCCAACACTGGTCTCTAACTAGTTTTAGTTCCTCATCAAAAGTTTCCGTCTTATTTTTTGTCCCTTCCTCCCTCCCAAAGCAATAGCAAAATTAAGGGGAATTACCCAAGTATCACAACATAAATAGGGCACAAAAGTGTTCAAAGCAAATGACTAAAATAAGATTCCAATAGCTAAGTTGACATGTGTTGTTAAAAAAAAACCGAAAAGATTCACATGTTAAAAAGTCCCAAATTTTTATTATTTTTTAGGGGGCAGAGGGTGGGTGTCAAAGAAAGGATGGACTGAATGTTCAAAACACTTTGGAACAGACCACTTCACTGTGTCTACTTTTCAATCATTATGTAGAGAACTTCTTATTATCTAAAAGAACCCCCTACCTCCCATTGCAATCTACTATTCTAAGTTCTTGCAAGTAGGATTTCAACAATTTGCAAATCTCTCATAGATGATTATTTACGACATAATTTAACCAGCATTTGTCATAAATTATCCTCCTTCCATTAATTTTCAGTTTAGAGACTTGACCGGTTTCCATCCGAGGCCACCGATGTGAATGGATAGCAACCATAAACTGATATTAATAGGTCTGAAAAATGGAAATAAATTAATCCAACTCATTAACACCAAAAATCTATCAAAATATTGATGTAGAAACAATATCCACTGTTTTCTCCCACCTAAGATCTGAATCTTAAATTTATGAATAGACTTGACCAAAAAAAAAGACTGGAGTAGTCCGCTCTTACATCCGTCGCAAGAAAAGACATACATTCTCATTTCAGATACTTTACAATGACTGTTTCCTATTCTCCAAGCTACATACATCATCGTCAAAGCATCATAATTTTCACAAACCAAATTAATAAAGATACATGTCCATGCCCATATATAAACAGAAACAGATGCATGTCCATGTCCATAATTCATTATGCTACTACATATATAAAAGCCCACGAAGAAAATCAGCTTAAATTTTCAACATAAAGGACTTAATGTATGACACACTCACAAAATGCCGGCTAGACCAAATTACAAGTTTTCTAAGTGAAAAATTCAACAGGCTCTATGTAATAGTAACATTTATAATCAAGAAATGAATTCATGGCTTCAGATTTCCTTCAAATACGGAGCAGCAAAACTAAATATGCACGAGTTCCTAATTGAGAAATTCCCTGTACATTAAAATCTGTTCAAAATTGATGGGATTTTGTGTGGAGAACAATTCAAAGTGACAAAGGAAAGGGGGTAAGGCGCCCAAGCGCAGCTCAACTCGCGCCCAGGCGCGAAAGGCCGAAGCAAAGGTTTTTTCAGCCTTCTTGGCGCCCAGGCGCGGGCCAGAGGCGCCCAGGCGAGGCCAGGAGGCGCCTAGGCGTGGGCCCGGGGCGCCCAGGCGTGGCGCGCCGAAAGGTGACCCCTAGACGCGTTTTTTGAGCTGTACACGCGGTTTAACTGAGTGGACGCGTTTTCATCATGGTTTAGACGCGTTTTATGTCTTCTAAATGCCTATAAATGTCTTCCTAATTGTCATGAATGTAAGAGTAAGAAGTGCAAGAATTGTATATCAAAAGACTAGACTTATACATACACTATCCTCTTGTAATTGCATTTCATACAAAGAAATAATATCTCTCTAGCATAGGTCCGTGGACGTAGGCATTATTGGCCGAACCACGTAAATCGTTGTCTCGTTTTCTTGCTTTATATTTCGCTTTTAATTCCGTTTATGCGTATTGATTCCTAACAACTGGTATCAGAGCCACGGGTTACAGCGATCCGTGCGAATCAATGGCGTCTGAAGATAAAAAAGTGAATATAGACAAGTTCGATGGAAAAGATTTCAGATTCTGGAAAACACAGATGGTGGACTATCTGTACCAGAAGAAACTCCATCAACCGTTGTCGGGGAAAAAGCCTGAAAAGATGTCAGACGAGGACTGGGAATTTTTGGATAGGCAAACACTAGGTGTTATTCGATTAATGTTAACAAGAAACGTGATGTTTAACATCCTAGATCAAACCACGACGGCGGGTTTGATGAAGGCGTTATCCAATATGTATGAGAAGCCATCCGCATCAAATAAAGTCCACTTGATGAGACGTTTATTCAATTTGAAGATGACGGAAGGAGGATCGATGACCTTTCATATCAACGAGTTCAACGTAATCATCACACAGTTGAGCTCGGTTGATATCACTTTCGAGGATGAGGTAAGGGCCTTAATTTTATTGTCTTCTTTACCTGATAGTTGGAATGCGACGGTAACTGCTGTGAGTAGTTCGTCTGGCCAAAAGAAGTTGAAACTTGAAGAGATTCGGGATCTGATTCTAAGCGAAGATATTCGCCGGAAGGAATCAGGAGAACTCACATCTGCTGCATTAAGTGCGGAAAACAGAGGAAGAGGTGTTCAACGAGGTGGTCAGAAGGGTAAAGGTCGATCCAAGTCAAAAGGGCGAGGCAAGTCAAAACCGCGCAAGGAGGCTGATTGCTGGGGCTGCGGGAAGATAGGCCATTACAAGAGAGACTGTCCAGAAAAAGCGGGTCAGAGTCACAACCGGGAACATCAACAAGCAAACGCAGCAGCAGACAACGTCGGAGATGCTTTGGTTTGCTGTGTTGACAGTCTAGTCGACCAATGGGTACTAGACTCAGGTTCGTCGTTCCATGCTACTTCATGTAAGAATTATCTAACAAATTACATTTCTGGAAAATTTGGAAAAGTTTTTCTTGCAGATGATGAACCCTTGGAAATTGTTGGTAAAGGTGATGTTGTAATAACAACAGCACAAGGGATGCAGTTAAAACTGCAGAATGTTAGGCATATTCCGGGGTTGAGAAAAAATTTGATCTCGATGGGTCAAATTGACGGTAAAGGGTACACCACGGTGTTCGGTGGTGGTGCATGGAAAATCACCAAAGAAAATTTGGTGGTGGCTCGTGGTAAGAAGTCAGGGACCTTGTATACCACGGAGATTAACAAGGACTCGTTAGCTGCAGTCGATGCCACAGAGGATATACATCTATGGCATAGGCGACTTGGGCATATGAGTGAAAAAGGGATGAGCATAATGGCATCCAAGGGAAAGTTGCCAATTTCAAAGTCGGTTGAATTGGGTCTTTGCGAAAACTGTGTACTTGGAAAGCAGAAAAAGGTAAGCTTCTCCAAGACGGGAAGAAAACCGAAGGCAGAAAAATTGGAACTTGTGCATACCGATGTATGGGGACCGGCACCTGTACAGTCGCTTGGAGGGTCGAGATACTACGTCACCTTCATTGATGATTCCACAAGAAAGGTATGGGTTTATTTTCTGAAAAATAAATCTGATGTATTTAATATCTTTAAAAGGTGGAAAGCGGAAGCCGAGAATGAGACGGGTCTAAAATTAAAGAGTCTAAGGTCGGATAATGGCGGAGAGTATGATAGCCATGAATTCAAAGATTATTGTGCAGAGAATGGGATTAAGATGATTAAGACAATTCCGGGGACTCCGCAGCAAAATGGAATTGCAGAACGGATGAATAGAACTTTGAATGAACGAGCTAGGAGCATGAGGCTCTACTCTAGGTTGCCAAAGATTTTTTGGGCTGATGCAATAAGCACGGCGGCTTATCTCATCAACCGGGGACCTTTAGTACCGTTGGACTTCAAAATAGCGGAAGAAGTTTGGTCTAGAAAGGAGGTAAATTTATCGCACTTAAAAATTTTCGGTTGTTTATCTTATGTCTTGCAAAGTTCTGATGACAGAGATAAGTTGGATTCAAAAGCACAAAAGTGCATCTTTATTGGTTATGGTGGAGAAAGTTTTGGCTATCGATTCTGGGATTACCAAAACAACAAAATCATAAGGCATAAGGATGTCACGTTCAACGAGAAAATGCTTTACAAGGATCGACTTGGTGTAGAGACTGAGGATAATGAAAAACCAAAGGCGATATTTGAAGAAATCATTCTAGACGAGGTTACGGAGAATGACACTGAAAATAGGATTGAAGAAGATCCGGAGACTCCGCAACCTATCTTGAGGAGATCAAGTAGAACTCCCAAACCAAACATAAGATATTCCCCTTCCTTACACTATGTACTTTTGACAGATTCGGGTGAACCAGAATCGTACAAAGAGGCAATGGGTGTAGGAGATTCTCTCAAGTGGGAGCTAGCCATGAAAGATGAGATGAGCTCTCTTGAGAGAAATAAAACGTGGAGGTTGACTGAATTACCGGAAGGGAAAAGAACTTTGCAGAACAAGTGGGTATTCCGGGTCAAAGATGAGCCAGATGGTAGTAAAAGGTACAAAGCGAGGTTGGTAGTCAAAGGGTTCCAACAGAAGGAAGGGATTGATTACACTGAAATATTTTCGCCGGTTGTCAAGCTAACTACTATAAGGATGGTTCTGAGCATTGTTGCTGCAGAGGATTTACATCTTGAACAATTGGATGTAAAAACGGCGTTCCTTCATGGGGATTTGGAGGAGAATATATACATGACTCAACCAGAAGGTTTTCTGGTAAGTAGAAAAGAAAACCTTGTATGCAAGCTAGAAAAAAGCTTGTATGGTCTGAAACAAGCTCCGAGACAGTGGTACAAAAGGTTTGATACTTTCATGGATAGTAATGGATTTACTAGGTGTCAAATGGATCATTGTTGTTATTTTAAAAGATTTAAAGATTGCTACATTATTTTATTGTTGTATGTCGATGACATGTTAGTTGCAGGAGCTAATATGGGAGAAATCAAAAGGCTGAAACAACAATTGGCAAGTGAGTTTGAAATGAAGGATTTGGGGGCTGCAAATACGATTCTCGGGATGAGAATTATTCGGGATAGGTCGAGTGGAAGCCTCAAGCTGACTCAGGAAAGATACATACATAAGGTGCTTGATAGATTTGCTATCACTGATGCAAAGTCTAGAAGCACTCCTTTGGGGAGTCAATGCAAACTAAGCAAAGAGCAATCACCTAAATCTGACGAGGAGCGAGAAAAGATGGAAAAGGTTCCATATGCCTCTGCTATTGGAAGTTTGATGTACGCAATGGTGTGTACAAGGCCGGATATAGCTCATGCAGTGGGAGTCGTGAGTAGATTTATGGCTAATCCGGGATTACAGCATTGGGAAGCAGTGAAGTGGCTACTAAGGTATTTGAAAGGCACATCGGATATGTGTTTGAGTTTTAAAACTAGTAGTATCACTTTAGAGGGCTTTGTGGATGCTGACTTAAGTGGTGATCAAGATGGTCGGAAGAGCAGATCGGGCTATATTTACACTATGGGTGGCACAGCAATCAGTTGGATGTCAAGGCTACAAAAATGTGTAGCACTCTCTACAACCGAAACCGAGTACATATCTATTTCAGAAGCTGGAAAGGAGATGGTTTGGTTGAAAAAAATTTTGAGGGAGATTGACAAGGAGCAACGAGATTGTGCACTTCACAGTGATAGTCAAAGTGCCATTTGTTTGGCAAAGAATCCGGTGTTTCACTCAAGGACGAAACATATTCAATTGAAGTATCATCATATCCGAGAGATGATAGATGATAAGACTTTGGAATTGAAGAAGATTTTGGGTGCGAAGAATCCGGCAGACATGTTGACAAAGGGGGTTACCACCGAGAAACTAAGGCTTTGCATGGCCTCAGTGGGCCTCGAGTTTTTGTGAAGAGAAGGCCGACTTTTGCTAGAGAGAGGGTGCATTAAATTGAAGAAGGAATGATCGGGAAGATGAGATTGTGTCTTCAACTTTGAGTTTGATCTCCAAGTGGGAAATTGATGGGATTTTGTGTGGAGAACAATTCAAAGTGACAAAGGAAAGGGGGAAAGGCGCCCAGGCGCAGCTCAACTCGCTCCCAGGCGCGAAAGGCCGAAGCAAAGGTTTTTTCAGCCTTCTTGGCGCCCAGGCGCGGGCCAGCGGCGCCCAGGCGTAGGCCAGCGGCGCCCAGGCGCGGCCAGGAGGCGCCTAGGCATGGGCCAGGGGCGCCCAGGCGTGGCGCACCGAAAGGTGACCCCTAGACGCGTTTTTTGAGCTGTACACGCGGTTTAACTGAGTGGACGCGTTTTCATCATGGTTTAGACGCGTTTTATGTCTTCTAAATGCCTATAAATGTCTTCCTAATTGTCATGAATGTAAGAGTAAGAAGTGCAAGAATTGTATATCAAAAGACTAGACTTATACATACACTATCCTCTTGTAATTGCATTTCATACAAAGAAATAATATCTCTCTAGCATAGGTCCGTGGACGTAGGCATTATTAGCCGAACCACGTAAATCGTTGTCTCGTTTTCTTGCTTTATATTTCGCTTTTAATTCCGTTTATGCGTATTGATTCCTAACACAAAATATAGCTCCATTCTTTATAAATCTTTCTCTTTTAAAATGATGAGTTTTCAAAAAACAATTTTCTACCATATCTTAGAATGGGACTTACAAGATTTATAGATAGCCAGAACATACCACTCATAAGGAATCAACATTTCATCCCCCGGATAAGTAGAAAAATTGTATTATAGATAGAAACATTGTGACAACTTACGCTTCCAAGGTTATTTTGGAGATCAGATATCGCACATTTCACTTAGATCGAACAGTTTCATATATTTCACTAGGAGGCATATCACCTCCCCTTAGCTGTCGCATTGACTATATATAGTAGAAAAATCATAAAACATAGACTCCTGTAAGATATCAATCTGAGGTTAATTACTTTATAGAGAAAAGAGTCTACAAAGCAAAATCTAATAATTCAACACTCCATTGTTAAAGGAAACCACAAATATTTAGTGTACACATTCAGGACTTACATTCAAATCTTCACATACAGCTCTAATGGTTTTCTCTTCAGCCTCTGAAAAGGAATCCATTGAAACTCCATCATCCAGATTTGATATTTGGAAACTACACTGGAAATGTATAGACCTTGGTATTATATTGAATCCTTAACATCACTAGCCTTGAGGAGTCGATAGAATAAAAGAACATAAACTTATACTCACAGCAGAATCATCTTCAGACCACTCTGATGCTTCATTCTGAACTTTGGTTACTCCTGCATTCTCTGCAGGGACTCGTCTGTCAACCCTATTTCTTACTGAATCATTTCTATTAATGCCATTAACAACCTTTGTTCTCTCATTTTTGCTTTGAGCACTAGTAGATGTCGCCATACCCAGATCTTTTTCGCTCTGTCACAAATCAAAATACCACATTATATAAATTAATTAGTTCAGTAAGTGGTCCATTTTTTGGGTAATTACAATCAAAAGACAATGAAACCAATCGAGTCTTATTAACCATTTGAAGATGACTAATATGTAATCAGATTGAATCCACAGTCATCACCAATAAAATGCAACAAGGCACAACAGTCATTGATCCCAATTTTCAGACCCTCATTTTATTCCAAGAATCAAGATTTGATCTTGAAATCAAACATTTCCATACATTCCCCCCATGCTATTAAATTAGGATTCACAAATTCAATGAGCAAACAAATAGATAATGAGTAGGAAACAGAAACACAACCTCATAAGCTCCTCTAGACACGGACCGCCCTCGAACCCTCGACAAACTGCGGCCAATCCCATTATTATTACTGCTACTCCGAGTGAAGGAACGCCCCCTCTGTTCACTAACAGAATTGCTGCTACGACTATTGCCGCTTCTTGAAGAAGATTTTGTATTATCAATTTTGCTGAGTTTTTCACTTTCGGGTGGCGAAGAAGAAGATGTAGCCCAGAAAAGAGGGTTATCTCTGCTGTTGGAAAATTCGGTGGAAATAAATTTGTCACCGTCATTAAATGGGACGTGGGTTTTTCGAGAGACGGCGCTGACGCTGTGGGATCGCCGCCGTGAGGCGGCGGTGGGCGGCGGAGGAGCTTTGGGCTCTGTAGCTGCACCTCTTCTGGAAGTGGACTTGAAGGCGGAGCTTGCCATGTTTATGGCTTTTTTTTTTGGATATTATTATGTCTAAATGAAAGTAAATGTAAGGGAAACGAAATGGATCTTTCTGCCGCTTGGTTTTCAATCTCATTTCTTGTCTTGTCTCATCTATCTTCCCTCGGTTTTTCCCTATATGGCGTTCCCATCGTGTAAAATTAATTTAGCATTAAAGTTTTTTTTTTGTTTTTTTTTTTGGGTTTTGAGTACTATCCAACGATCCAGTGAGACTAATCTCTCGCCCCACTATCAGTGCATTAAACGGGTCGACCGCCGTCAAACTAATCATTCGCCCCACTGTCAGCACACTAAGCGGTAAGAGATTGGTCAAGGAGTCTTTTCCATTCACAAGAGTTGAAATTTGAACAGAACCGTTGAGCCAACCCACTTGGTTATTTAGCGTTAAAGTTTTAAAATTAGTATAACTCTACTATTTTGGAGTAATGCTCCATTCTGAAGCAATGACGCTATTATGTAGATCTAGATGATTCATAAAAGCATATTAAAAGCCATACTATTGCCAAGCCATTGAATAATTGAACCCAAGAGATTATTTAAGTGAATCTTATCATACGTGTGAAATATTATTGCCTGTTAACATGAAGGGCCCAACATTATGGGCACTTGAAGTTGGATCTGATTGGAAAAGCCCAAAAGATACCATGAAATATGAGAACAATTTTGCCCCAAATATTGTAGTTCGAATCTAATAGTTCAAATGTGAATTCTATGTTTAATTCTTTCACACAAGTGTGTGTGGGAACCTCATGTAATACATCTAAATGTGTGAAAGATGTAGACACTAAGACAATTGGACTCGATCTAGCATAGATTTTCCCCTCTTTTTTGCCCACACAAGTCCACTGAGGACGTGTTTTGTACAAGTGATTGGGGTTGATAGGCTATTTTATCAGCCCTAATCGCGTGTTTGGTATGGTTGTTCCTAATTATCTTATCCAAGCCGCATGAGTAAATCTTCAAATTGTCTTATCTTGTTCCCATGAAACACAGACACAACCATTAGTCAATAATAACCCCAAAATAATTATGAAGATAACTTGAATATGCAAATATCCGACTCGCTGCAAAGATTTTCTTCTGAATTTTTAGCCATGATTTGAAATCAGAGCCCATCATTTCACACCCAAAATGTAAACCGAATAAACTACAAAAGACGATAAGATTATCAACAAATCAGAATTAATACAGAGGAAAAAAGGAGTAGTGCTGTGAAGAAAATAGTCAACGAGAGGATATCCTGAATTTGGGAGTAGGGTGTTTCACTGTGTTTCAATTGACCTAAGGGCACATTTGTCAATTACTCCATTTTTGTCCTAGCATTAGGGGAATTGCTCTGGCATTATCACCAACCTTATTTTTCACCCACTAAAAACTAATCTGCATTTGACATCTTGCCGTTAGACTTGCAAGAAACTTTCCAAAATTATAAAACCCTATTGCTTATTCTTTTTCCTCAGATCTAATTGCATTTTTACAAAGGTAAAGACTCTTAGTTTTGACAAATTCTTCCTAATAGTATGGTAACACTCCACGGTATTCTTCAAGATTTGGCAGAAAGTATGGGGCAATTTTGAAATTGTTCTTATTGTGGATTCTTTGGTTCACCTCGTAATCTTTATCAATCTCATTTTTATCTTTTTTTTGAACACATCTTTATCAATTTCATTGAGTTATAAGGTACGGATTTCTTGCTTTCACAAATCGATTGGTCGTTATCTTTTTAGAATGTGTGACCTTTGTGAAGAATTAGAAATTTCTAGTGCATATTCTTCAAAATGTGTATCTTTATGTATTCCTGACTCTCTATTTGTGCTCCTTTGATTAAATTGTAGATATATTCTTTATATGAAATTTATTATGTATAAAGAATTTGTTCGAGGGGAAGAAATTTTGCATATAAAATTCATCCTTTTAAAATTAATAATTTTGCTGAAAATTATTCTCTTTAGTGAATCACTACTACTTAGGAATCAATTGGTTAATATGAGCATCACTATAGGAGGAGTGCCTAGGACCTCGTCAAAACGAATAATATTTTGTTATTGTGGCTACAAGTTGTTTGAGCAAACATCAACCGCCCCGCCAATCCCAGAAAGGCGGTTTAAGGCATGCCCAGTTAGAAGAGTAAGATTCGTCACTGATACGACCATAAATATCATAGTTACTATTTGGGCTCATATGCGAATTGGGCCCCGAGAAACACCAATTACTTGGGGCAACGAGACGATTGGACACTTAAGGAAGGATCGAGGTCAAAGCCCATCAAGAGGAATTTAAGGTATGAGCTATGTGGAAGCTCCTACGTCAAGCTACTAGATGGATTAAACGGATAACTGGAACATGGATAGCTAAAAGATGGAAGAAAGATTCAAGAAGGACAACTAACGAGAGGATAAGGGTGGACCAAGTCAAAGTCCAACCACTACCTCCCCTCCCCCCAAAAAAATGGGGGATATGATGCCCATATCCCCCTACACTACAAAAAAAAGCCCCAAACACACCAAAGAGCGGGGGAAATCGGCCATGAGGCCATATAAAAGAAGATTTACTCATTTCATATATTCTTTACATTCACTTTACATTTTTACTACACACATTTTATTTCTCTCAAGAAATTCAATAGAAGTTCATCTTTTTTGTTCATCTTGTGAGTTTAAGTATAAATAACATATGCTAGCATATCATTCGTAGTTGTTTAGAGTATAAATCGCATTTCAGTTTATATGTTTTCTTCGCATAAATTTCGTACCGCATCAACTGGCGCCGTCTGTGAGAAGATTTGAGCAAAAGACGTGAGTTTGAATGGATACTTTTGAAGAAAATCAATAAGTTCTTATGCAATCGATGAATTCAAGTGTGATCACACCATTGGAAGACCTGGCATTAGGTTCGGTTTCCTTCACCACACATTCAGCCAGGTCGAACGTCTTGACAGGGCTTAATGCCGCCATCGTCCTGAGTGCAGTAGCCTGTCCAAGTGTTGCCCGCATCCTAAATGCGATCGTCAGGCCAAGTGTCACTGTCCTGCCGCCTTTGGAGGCCACACTGCCCCCCCCCGCTTTGTAAGGAGCAACAAGTGGGCCACGTCCTTTAGTGTACGTGTGCTGCCAAGAGCCCGAGCATAGTCACCATGGAGGCACATGTAGCACCAACAGCTTGCACTGTTCCCGGGACTGGAGCATCTCCAACGAGAGAAATTATCGAGCCTACAATGCCGGTACTAGAGAACAGACCTATCAATGGCGAGGAACACAAGGCAGAAGAAGAAAGGCAGGAGCACACGTTTGTCTCACCTGGTGCCATCTCCCCGAGCTATATGCTAGGAAGGAATGCTCCCAAGCTAGTGTATATGCGTCTAGTGCTCCCAGGAGTCTAGCTAAGTATGACACCGCCGGGAAATGGACCTCAGCTAGCTGATCAATGAGGACGCATCTTACCACTGACGTAACTTCGGCCCTCCAAGATGCCAACCCTCAAGCGATGGCATATATGCTAGGAGCTGTCCCACTGATGTTTTTGTTGGGGAACGTGAAGGTAAAAAAAACGCAGCGGAAGAATTCAAAAATTCCAAGTTGTGGCTCATCTCTGATTTTCCATATTCAAACTTAGAGGAAGAAAACTTACATGTTCTTCCTTATATGCATCTTTTCAAAAATCTGATCCGAGCAGCAAAATTGTCACTGTCTCTAAAGCTTCACGCCAGAATCCAAAGTAGAAATCCTCTTTCTTTTTTCACTATTTAACTCCTTTTAAGTAGTATATAAATACACTACTCAAGAGTTACAAAACTCTTGGAAACCAAGGCATAGGGCGTCCATATTAGACGCCTATACTAGCCGTGTGCTAGGCTTCTATTGGGAATCCTGTCAGCATGCACAGCGTAATTGTGGAATACGTTCCCAAAACACCATATGATTTGTGGTGTGGAAGGAAACCTAATCTTAAGTACATAAGAATATGGGGTTGCCCCACATATGTTAAGAAGACTAAGGCAGAGAAACTGATCTCTCATGGGTCAATTCATAAGTTTTCCCACCGACTCCATGGATACCTGTTTTACACACCAAACGATCATCGAATAATCTTGGCTTTGCAAGCATTTTTTCTCAAAAACGAGTTCATTAGAGAAGGAGATGCATGTAGAAAACTCGTTCTATTAGAAAAACCAAATGAATCCCCTTTGGAGACACCAATTCAAGTACAAAGAACTGAACCTAAAACTCAAAAGACACAACCATCGCTGCGACACTCTAGTAGAGTATCTCGACCTCCTGAGAGATATGATTACCTTCATGAACAACAATATTTGTTTGCTGTAGCAAATGGAAGTCATGAAGATGATCCCTCTAGCTACGAGCAAGCAACGACTGATATTGATTTCGCAAAATGGCTTCTAGAGATAGATTCGATGTATTCAAACCAAGTTTGGGCTCTTACTGATCTCCCTGAAGGTGTATGACTGATAGGGTGCAAATGGATCTATAAGAGAAAAATTGGTCTGGATGGCAAGGTAGACACCTATAAGGCCAGACTTATCGCGAAAGGTTATAGTAAAAAAGAGGGCATTGACTATGAGGAGACCTTTTCGCCCGTAGCAATAATCAAGTCCATTCGAATTTTGCTCGCCATTACAACGAACCTAGATTATGAAATCTAGTAAATGGATGTGAAAACCGTACTTTTAAATGGATACCTCAAGCAGGACATTTATATGCAGCAACCCAGAGATTTTATATCCGATGCAGATTCTCATAAGGTTTGCAAGCTAAATAAGTCTATTTATAGACTTAAGTAGGCGTCTCGTAGCTGGAATCAACGGTTTGATAAAGAAGAAAAGTCTTGTGGATTCATTAAGAATGAAGATGAACTGTGTGTTTATAAATTGTCCAGTGGGAGCAAGTTGACATTCCTAGTCTTGTATGTAGATGACATACTGCTAATGGGGGATGAGATAGGCTCGTTGACATCAGTCAAGGCATAGCTTTTAAGCATATTCTCCATGAAAGACTTAGGAGAAGCAACCTACATTCTTGGAATTCGCATCTATCGGGATAGAGCGAATCGGATGTTAGGTCTCTCCCAAGCGATCTATATAGAGAAAGTCCTTAAGAGATATGAAATGAGTAACTCTAAGGGATGACTTTTACCCATGGGATATGGAATACATCTCTCTAAGTCTATGAGTTTGAAATTGGATGAGGACAAACTAAAGATGAGTAAAATCCCATATGCATCGGCAGTGGAAAGTCTCATGTATGCAATGTTATGCACGAGGCCTGACATAACCTACGCTGTGAGTGTAGTTAGTCAGTTTCAAGCTAACCCAGGTGAGCAACATTGGATGGCTGTGAAGACTATCCTCAAGTATCTTAGAAGAACAAGGGATTTTTCTTGTATATGGAAATGAAGAAATGAGAGTAGATGGATATTCTGATTCAGTCTGATGTCAATGATTGAAAATCTAAGTCTGGGTTTATTTTCACTCTAAAGGGTGGAGCAGTGTCTTGAAGAAGTTTCAAGCAAAGCACAACTGCGAACTCCACATGTGAAGTTGAATACACAGCTGCCTCTGAGGCAAGGAACGAAGCTGTTTGGATAAGAAAGTTCATGGCTGAACTTCAAGTGGTTCCTAGCATGGAAATGTCATTGTCACTATAGTGAGACAACAATGGAGCAATAGCATTGGCTAAAGAACCAAGGTCTCACAACAAATCTAAACACATAGAGAGAAGGTAGCACATAATTTGAGAAATCATTGGAAGATGAGACATCACCGTGCAGAAAGTAGCCTCAGCGAAAAACGTAGCTGACCTACTCACTAAGCCTCTATCATTGGCGGTGCTAGAGAAACATCTTGAGAAGATGGGATTTAAATACAATAGCAATTGGCGTTGAGCGCAAGTGAGAGATTGTTAGGTGTTATGCCCTCTATGCCATTGAGGAATTAGATTTAGGAGGACATTTTATTTATATTGTATGAACATTATTAATTATTAATAAAAGACATTGAGCTTGTTCTTATAAATCTAATTGTGGCATTGAATGTATTGAACAAATAGGTCCTTAAGATCAAGGTGTACTCACCACTACTTATTTGATAAGTAGAAGCACTGGTGGAGTTAAGTGCTTGATCTTATAAAGATGGTTCGCGAGTTAATGAATCTAAATTGGGCGTTTAGGTTCAACTCGTATAACACTTGCTTTGAAAATGAAAGTGCTAGTCTCACACTGATTGGATAGTGGAAGCTGGTGTCATGAATATGATTAACGGGGTTGACATATTCGAACACGACTCGTTGTAATCCTATCACATGGGTTTTTACTCGGTGACAGTCAATGATAAAGATTACCAGTTATGATAGTATGAGTGAACT
This sequence comes from Buddleja alternifolia, assembly GCA_019426215.1. Taxonomy (NCBI): domain Eukaryota; kingdom Viridiplantae; phylum Streptophyta; class Magnoliopsida; order Lamiales; family Scrophulariaceae; genus Buddleja; species Buddleja alternifolia. The sequence continues at coordinate 39,036,330 of CM033390.1, read as the reverse complement.
TTAAACCTGAGGAGTGATTTGCATTGTGCTTGTACCATTGAATAAGTTATTAGAGTAGTTAGGCCCAATCACCCGTTGGTAGGGTCGACCTCAAAGTACAATTCAATGGGTGTACTTGACAATGAGAAGTGGACTGCCAAAAAGGAATTCATTGTCTCGAAAGTAAACGAGAAACGACTTGTATGTCATAGTTGTGAAATTAAAGTCTATGGCCAAAACATTTATGACTGACTTGTATTGGATACAGAGGGCAGTTTGGTAATTTCACATTAGTATGATTATAGTACAATATCAAGTTGTATGAGGTTGACATTCCATGACTCTTACTATAGCGGGTTGTGTCAGTGAAGAGTTTATACTCATATAGTAATTATAACTTAAAGGTTCGTGATGAAATATTCATCTCGTACTTGATTGAATTTCGATATAGCTTCACGGGAATGGTTTGGTGATAACTATATCCTTGGAATCCTCCCAATTCCAATCAAGACGAGCCTAGAGAGTCGCGCTATATAAAAATGATAAAATAAAGGAGTTTTACTTCATAAAGGGTATTTTGGTAATTTCATTTAGAGTGGAAATTACCAAAGGGATATGTATTGATTTAATAAATATATTTAATTATTGCAATTAAATAATTTTATTCAATCAAATATTAAATAGTATTATTAATTTAGAATTAATAAAGTACTGTTAATAGTATTTAATTAACTATCAATTGGATTGGACTGGAAATATTATTTAAATACTTAACACTGGGCTTGGAATTGGATGAAGTCCAGTGAACCTATATCCAAGGCTAAATCGCCCCCCCCCCCCCCCCCCCCCTCTCCTTAGGCAAATGAGTAGTTTTTTATTTAAACACTAGGTGCTTAACTAAAAAGATAACTATGTGATATTTTCATCTTAGAGAGTGAAAAGAAGTAAAACATTAAAATCCTTTCTCCCTTCCAATAAACCCTACTCGTCCAACTCCGTCTGAGGTAGAGGAGGTCGAGCTTCAAGAATTGAAGATCATCTTTCATGTGATAATCTAGAGAAAGGAACGATCCATTGCTTCTCAAAAACTTGGCTTTAGAAATTCATCAAAAAAGGTAATTGGATTACATCTTCTTCTTATGTATAGATTTTAATGTAAATAAAATTATCAAAACATGAATTGAATTCGGGCTTTGTGAATCGAAAAAAGAATTTTATCTGCTGGTTTGATTCACAAAATCAATCGAATAACCGTTCGTGGGTCACTGAAATCAGGCAGGTCTGCAATTTATTGAAAATCAGAAGACCAATGCTCCTTAAGTTTTCTTCTTTTCTCAGATTTCTCAGATTCAGTTTTCCAGCAAGTTGTAACTTGGTGGGTAGGAAATGTAATGGAAGGGCAAAAGATTAAAAAAAAGAAAAAAAAGATTAGGAGAGATTAGAATGAAAAATGACAGAAAAATAGAATGACAAATGAAGAAGAAGAAGATGAATGACGCTACGTGAAGTGTGAGTGAGAAATAGGGTTTGATCAACATATGCTTTTATATTACTTTTTTCATTTTTTTCCTTTTGTAGTTTCAACTTCTGACTACTTAAAAAATCACATGTTCCTTTATTTAGGTTGGACTACTCATTTTGATTTGATATATATATATATATATGATTCAAAATACATGACATACATAAATATATATATACACTTATTTTATAAAAAATATTATTTATTATATAATTATGACGTAAGCAGTTTGACCACGGTCGACCTGATGGTTGAACCGATGATCCTTGACCCGATCGATTTTCAGTTCAATGACGGTCTGGGTTTCAAAACATTGCCCTATATCATTTTCAAGTAGTAGGATGTCATCAGCAGAAAGGACAAGAAACTCCATTGCGCTCCCCTTGACCTTCTTATACCCCACAAAGGTCGTACACATTTCTGATGAAGTGATAAGACTTAATAGCCTCATCAAAATAGATGTTCCAGATTTAGAAAGCTTTTTTGAGTTTATAAATGGATCTCTAAAGTTTGCACACCTTGAATTCGATCCCACTGGATATAAAACCATATAGTTGCCTTATATAGATCTCATCCCCAATTATATCCATTGAGGAAAGTATCCTTACTTTTAGTGTTAGGTGTACAGCTAGTCGTTTACTTGTGTTATCAAACCTAACACGATTGAACAGTCTTGTTTCATATATCAATGAAAAAAACCAAATCTTCTTTTGGCTTATAACCCAGGACAACCTCCCCACATCAGGTTTTCTCCAACGATTGCATTGCCTTCCGCCGCCTCTCTGCTCCTTGTGCCACATCGACGAAGAAACTGAATCTCGACGTTATATATCTTGCCTAGTTTTTACACCCCTATGATAGTAAATTCCCCTTTGCCTGTCATGCTTTATGCACCTTGCACCCCTTACTTCACCTATAGATTATATCACTCACGGATAATCAACGCCTTCTAATTATTTATTGCTATTGTTATTTCTGGAAGAATAGGAACCACATACTTTTCACTAACGCACCTAGAAATAATTGGGTCATCTTACGTAAATTTGTCTTACACCTCACAAGACACACATCACATATTAACAATGAGACAACCCCGATCACGCTCTCCCTCTGATGGACAGCTCCTCCAGCAAACTGGTATATGCTTAACATTGACAAATCATCTCTTGGAAATTCTAGACATTCCGGTATTTGAAGAGTCATCTAAAACTACCAAGGGGAATTCATAGGGGCATTTTCTTGTAGCATCCGCATTACCTAACAATTTCGCAGATATATGGGCCGCGAAAACAGGATTAGCCATGGCCATGAGTATGCATATCAAGAACGTCCAGGACACAGCCATGCAAACGATCTTGATGGATTGCCTGAGGATCTGGACTAGACCTCATCACCTCCAGGTGCTCTTTTATTACAGCGAAATATCAGGCAACTGACTTTTTGGCAAAATAGGGTGCTGCACAAACCGATAGGGAAGACTACTACTACTACTACAGTTGTTCAGATTTTTTGTCCAAAAATTTCATCTGTATTGTACATAGAAATAGAATTTTCCGACAGGACCCTATTCGTAGAAATGCTTGTACTCTCTTCCAAGTTCATGTAAATATTGTCTTGATGTTAAAAGAAAGAAATTCTCATGAAGAAAGCAAGACATGTGCTGCACCCGTGCAGACTCCTATACAGACCAACAGAGAGGTTGGCGCGCAAGAACACCCGCAAATAAACCCCCGAACGTCACACCCCCATTTTAGGGTTTTAAATTTGCAGATTATTTATCCCCTTCCCCCCCAAAACCCTCTTCTTCTCTTCAGACAAAACAACGCTACATTTATTCAATGGCATGAATGAACGGGACGTACTGCATTCAACCCGGAACGCATATTCACCCACTCATATATCCCAGCCCCACACCCCCAATGTCTTTCGCTACCGGCCTTCGCTTGCTCCGCTGTCACCCCTACCCCCTCTCCGCCACCCTCACCGCCCCCCCGCGTCGCCTGCTCGCTAAACGGCTCTCGGAGCTCCGTTTTCTCTCCGCCGTGGGAGGCCACCAGCCACGGAGGTTCTTCGCCGTGCAAGCTTCTTCGAGACGGAGGGAAGAGGAAACGGAGGAGAATGGGAGTGTGGTTGCCGTGAGGGATGGAGGGGGAAATGGTGGAGACGGAGGCGAGGGTAGAATCGTCGTTACCGAGCTGCACAAGGAGGCCACTGAAGCTTACATGGCGTATGCAATGTCTGTGCTTCTAGGCCGCGCTTTGCCTGATGTCAGAGATGGGCTCAAGCCCGTCCACCGCAGAATCCTGTGAGTTGTTCTGTTAACTTATGTAATGTCTGTTTTATTGTTGAGAAAATTAATAATTACGAGGGACAGGGGAGAAGATAACAACGTTGTTCTATTGTAAGTTTTGAGATGGTGATGTACTTTTCTAAATATGTATATATGTGGTCTTTATAAGCAGACGAAGCCAAGGGCAAGGGTTTGGATGCGAGGTCTCTGATAATTGTTTATTGTTTGTGAGGTTGTTTGGTGGGCTTGAAGCAATAGTAAGCTTATCTTTTACAGTCATTTGGTCGTGAAGTTGTGGGAAATGAAGGCTTTGCTTGGTGTTATCTTAATTTTCTGAGTGTTTGATTGTGGCAATTTCTGAAGATTTGTGCTGCAATGTTCAAAATAACTTCCATTTACTCTATATGCCCATTCTTAGAAATTTCATCTTCAATTCGGATAGCCCTGCGTGGGCTTGAGAACAAATAGGTTTAACTCTTTTCTTGTTTTGCACTTGTTAAACCAGCCTCAATTAATAAAAGCTCATTTACATTTTCTCATACTTGCATGGAATGTTATTTTTAACTATTGAAAATAGATTTTCTAAAAATTACCATGTAATGATAATGCAACTAAACAAAGCCTAATAGCTTTTCAACTTATTATTGAACGGAAGGGTCAAATAATAGTGCTAAGAAGAGAATGTTTAATGTTTATTTGTTTTTTCTATTTTATAGTCTTGTAATTATAACAAGAATAAGCTAATGTTGGACATAGATTATGCTTGCTCACGGGGATCAGTGTGCAGATACTGTAAACTTTCACTTCTGTGCCATGTTTTAGGTTTGCATTTATTAATAATGCAGCTTCAGTGATTGATCTGTACGTAATTTATCCATTGCTTTGTTAAAATTCCCCTTGGATAGAGGTGTGACTATTTTCTATCTTTTTTGAACAGATATGCAATGCATGAGTTGGGCCTTTCGTCAAGGAAACCTCACAAGAAGTGTGCAAGAGTTGTTGGTGAGGTTGTATTTGATCTGTACTGTGTCCTTTCTTATGCTATATTGAAATTACCTTAGCGATTTCATGAATTTTATTTTTTGTGTAATATGCAATTTTACCATACTATCATGTCTGTTTCTGCTCCTAATTTTTTTTGTTTGGCTTAATTGCAGGTTCTTGGTAAGTTCCATCCACATGGTGACAATGCTGTATATGATTCCTTGGTTCGAATGGCTCAGGTATCATTCTTATTCGAGGGATTTGATAATCACTTTAATGATAGATGTAACTGAAAAGCGAATGTTTATTTAGAAAGGAAGCAACCATCGAAAAGTTTGGTTCTTACCAATTCAAAAGTAGATGAATTCGCCATCCTATTAGTAAGATTTCTGCTAATTGAGGAAGCGCATTTTATAAGAACTACACAAAACTTAAATGGCCATTTTCATTTTGTTGTAGTGGTAATGTAACTGCGATAATGTTACTAGAATTTGACAATTCTGTTTGATTTGGTTAGAAAGGGACCATAAGTTTTCAAACTCCGCTTTTACAGTTTGTAAAATTTGTCACTGCTTACTTTGATGAGTACAAATTGCTACCGCTTCCGTCTTAATTATAATAAGATACACCATGTGGGTAAAGGGTCTGATTTTCTGTAGTCCATTCAAAAATCTAAATGTGCATGTAGATAGCTCCAGGTTTAAAATTAAAATTTAGTACCGTAATCCATGTAAAATGAACAAGATCCATTTGTTAATTTTTTCCTCATTGTAATTTCATTAATTTGTTTCTCCTGACAATTTGAAATCCATGCCTCCAGGATTTCTCTTTGCGCTCTCCACTCATTCGTGGGCATGGAAATTTTGGCTCTATTGACGCGGATCCTCCTGCAGCAATGCGCTACACAGAGTGCAGACTGGAGGTAGACTAACAAGAATTCTTTATATAGTATTCCCAGAGCTCCAATTACTTCCTTATTAACTATAATATGCGATATAGTAGGTACTGTCATTGTGGTCTTATTGGAAGGGAAAGAATTGCAGATTGTAGATGCTCATTAGGTTTAAATTCCCTTAGCTTGGATACACATATGCGCAACATGGTTAACTTGATGGCTTGTTTCATGTGTGTGTTTGTACTTTTGGCATTCCTAATCCTACAGCACTGCTTTGTACTCTATGGGCATTCACTGTTATTGTTTTTCCTTCAGGCACTCGCGGAGGCAATGTTGTTGGCAGACCTGGACCTAGACACTGTCAGTGTGTTTCTTCTTTTAATTTTTTACTTGTTCTCAGTTATTTGTATTATATTTTACTCGTGGCTTCTTGAATGACATGCTTCACATGCCGTAGGTTGATTTTGTTCCAAACTTTGACAACTCACAAAAAGAACCATCTTTGCTTCCTGCTCGCATCCCAAACTTGTTGTTGAATGGTGCTTCAGGGATTGCGGTATCTGCCTGAACTCTTATATACATTTTCCCTGACTCGACTGTTCAATATTGTTGTTTGAGGTCTTTTGTATCGTCATCTATACTCAGATCAACTTATTTTCTCTTTCTGCTCTCAGGTTGGTATGGCAACAAATATTCCGCCACATAATCTTGGGGAGTTGGTAGAGGCACTGTCTGTGTTGATTCACAATCCTGAAGCAACGGTATCTTTTTAATCAGTCAAGCATCGTTATCATATGGTCTCTTTTAAAACTTCTTTTCAGAAAGAATGAGAAACTCAAAATAGAATCTGAACTTGTTGAGTAGTTATCTATTCTTCGTCTTCTTCTACTTATGTGGTTCCCTCACTCTCGCTATGTGTGATAGTAAAAGTGGCTTTACTGTTTTTACTTTGGTCATGTAGAAAAGATATTCCTTAAAAAAGTGGTTTTTTTGTCCAGAAACAAGTTACATATTAGGATTCTGCTCATTGCTACCTGCTTGGAGCATTGCATTACGACTCTCCAATGATTTTTGATTATGAACAAAAATCAACTTATAGATGAAGTCGTAAACATGGTCTATTGACTATGTGTAACTATCTGAATTGCGTATCCTAACAAAGAAGAAAAAATTGAAACAAATAAATGGGCTGGCGAAATAGACTTCAGTTATAGAACTCACAAACTTTCATATATAGATGCTTAGTCATTCAAGAGATTTCATTAAAGAAATTGAGAGGTTCATAAATGATCAGATATCTGATTCTTATTTATGTTTAAAGATTTCACTACAGCAGAAAGGATGATTCATGGAATACATTGTGCAATTATGGTTGTAAGTTATGAAATTCCATATTGGGGTTGCAAATCTGTCTCTCTTATATCTAAATTTACTGCATTTGTTGAAACTTATGAAGAAGGAAGCAGCATTACTCTCGCTATGAGATGGCCTCATTAACCATAAACGTTTCTTCCCTCTTCACTTTGATTTCTAATCTATTTTTTTGCTTTATATTGATCTATACCCGCAAGAGAATTCACTTATATTGAATTGATACCTCATATTTTGAAGTGGATGGCTGTCTGATTTATGATGTGGAATTGATTGTCAATTTTCTCATTACGCTTTGTGTAGTTATGATTGATTGTTGGATTAAAATGTGAAGTGGAAGCCAACAATTAGCATTTCTATATATATAAAAAAAAGGTCTCTAGCTCAGTTCCTCATCATGTACATTTGAATTTGTTTTGTAACAGTTGCAGGAATTGCTCGAGTACATGCCGGGACCTGATTTCCCAACTGGAGGAATAATAATGGGCAATATTGGGTAAGTTATTGCATAACCACCTTCTCTTAATACTTCTTGAAGATGAATGCAAAACAAGGGTTAGAATCATCATCATATTTTTTATACATTGCACTTGCTTTTAGAAAATATGCAACTATACAATCATGATTCTTAGGAGGCTCTATTCTTTGATTTTTCCTCAGTAAATCTATCGAAAGTTGTGAAAAATGTGAAACTATAACATTCGACTGGATAGGCCAAAGAAAATGAACTTGGCTACTGAGGTGACAAATCCTCAATTAGAGTGAATCTGTACTCTAGTTGTCTTAAAGATGCTTCCTGATCCTATGATGCATATTTCCTTATGTAAGCGATAATTCTCTGGATGGGATTGTTGGATTTTTAATCTTACACCACCAGTACTCTGTGACCAAGTGTGGATATCAATTTAACTTTAAATTTTATACTCTAAAATCGTCCTCTTGATTTTCTTTTATCTTTTTCAATCTCTTCAATACTTATCTACCATGAATGTTTCTGGAATTTGGCCATGAAAAAAGATCAATAGCTTGTTTGCTCACTATGCGCTGGATTCTCAATAGTTGCTGAATCAAATGATTCAGAAATATCTCCTCTTATGATCACCACCATTTGAGAACTCTTACTGATTGCTCGTATTTGCTAACTTCCTTCTTTGTTAAATGGTATTAAACTTTCCGCAAGTATCTTAACGACTTAACATCAAGTAAGTGACGTTATATAAGGATTTCTATCTATTACTTTTGAACTTAGAATGTGCAAAGTCTCTAAATTTCCACCTTTTCATTTCTTACCTACAACATTGTGCTATTTAAAATGGGAACATTAATTTGGATAGAGAGAATTTCTTGTATGTAAAGTCCTCAAGTCTACAGATTCGGCCTCCCCCCCTCTCATTTTTGTCGACCGCTCCATACCCTCCAATTAGTTGATGCTCAAAGGATCTCGAATAAAAGAATTTATGGAGTTAAAAGGTCTGTCGTAGAGTATGACATCTTAAATTAAATGAGTCGAACAGTTTGTGACAGTCTATTTTGGTGCATCTGGATAGTTATTATTCGAATGTAGAATTTCAATGAGTTCAATAAGAAACAATGGAGCTTGGCTCTCCTATTTTGGAGCCTTTGTTTAGTAGGGCTACTTTGATTTTGAAAAACCGTCCTCACCAAATTGTATTATTGTCAATTTTTTCTACTCAAACCATGGTTTAAAAGTTTAAGTGAAAATCACGCTGCCTTGTGCACTTTGTATTTTGATATTAAAAATATCACACCGCACCTCCTATTTATATTATTTATTCTTATTTAGTTTTAAATTTTAATAGTTTTTACTTGTAATATTACTTAGGCCATGCTTGTTTATGTTTTCAAAACTGTTTTCTGTTTTCTAGATCACTATTTTATGAAAATTTCAACTACAACTCATTTTAAACCAAAGACACATTTTCAAATTCACTTTTATTTTTTCTTATATAACTACCTGTCAATCAACACGTCCAACACTTCACACTATTTCTCAACAATAACACATACTCCAACTATTATTTCTTTTTCTGTTCTTACTTTATTATTTTTCTTAATCAAATAATCATTACAAAAATAACTAAATCAATTATTTTACGCATCATATATCAATAATCACACCTGATTTGACACATTTTACCAATTCCAACTATTTTATAAAAACATAAACAAATGAAAACTTATATCACATTAATTTCACATGAATACCCCCTAGTGTACATTTCCCAAGTAATTTTCTAAAAAACTAATCCACAGATATAAACAAACACAGCCTTAGTTTTTAAGTTTCATCAAGTATGTCTTAAATAGGTCTAATTATATCTGTTATATGATCAATGATGTGTTCAATCAACGTGGGCGATCCGGACTTTTAAGAGGAATAATATCTTGAGTTTTTAATGTTATATTCCTTTTCAAATGATAGAAATTTAAAGAGTTTTGACAAAAAGAAAAGAATATGGAGTATGTCTATTATGATCGCTCTATTTACCACTAACAATTTTTTGTAATAGCAATGCCATGATAGGTCATTCTATGTGTTAATAGAATTATTTTTACACTACATTTTTTGCAGATTTTAATGCATAACAAACAAGTGCACCATGCCAATTTTTTGTACTGTTATTGTATCTACAAAATTTCAAAGCCCATTTTTCAATAGAACATTAAAATGTTTTATATATGTATGCGTATATATATATGTGGGTGTGTGTATATATATATGTGGGTGTGTGTGTGTATTTGTTTGATATATATTTGGTAAAACATGTACATGTTAGAGTTATTCTCAATGTAAAATCGATGTTTAAGGTGATATGCTACTAGATTTTGTTGTTTGGTATGATGTTTTTATCTAACATCATCTAATGCTCGCTAGTTTTTTTTATAAGTCATGTAGTTTTCATCTTAACAAATATATCCATGACAGGTATTTTCTTAGTTATCAATTGTAAGTTTTTTTTTAACTTTAACCCAAAAAAAGACAAATTTTATGTTACCATATATATATATATATTCTTATCAATATATATATATATATATATATATATATATATAAACAATACATATATATATATAAACAATATACATATATATATATATATATATCAAACAAAACAAACATTATGTATTGCTCGCTAGTATTGTTTTATGGGTCATGTAGTTTCAATCATAATAGTTATATCCATAACTAGTATTTTCTTAGTTATAAAATATTGTAAGCTTTTATTTTTTAATTTAAAAAAATAGAGAAAAAGTTTGTTTGTTTATTTAGTTTTCTAAAGTAAATTCAACTGAAAACCGCTGTATGGCACCAGACAGCATCAAACTGTGCAAAACTGCGTGGTCTGTTTTAATTTGCAAACCGCTCAAATTGAATTTCCACAAAACAGCACATGGAATTTCGGTTTGAGATTAGCAGAAAAAACCGCAAAATTGCACACCGAATACCCCTATTGTTTAGGACCTGGGCGGACCCATGCCATGCACCGCCAACCGTCCCCGGACGAATGTGTTGGGTTTTGTCTGGCTCGGCCTACGATGAATTGTGGTTCAGCCATGATCCTTGTTGGGACCTACTGGAGCTATGGCTGTGTCCTAGGATCTGGCAGGGGGTTGGTTCACCTGGCTCGAATAGGCTTAACATGAAAACAACAGATATTGAAAATTTTAGGAATCATGCGCCTGTCTGCCAATCTAGACATGGGACTGTTCGATCATATGTATGCGTGGTCCTTCTGATGTCCTTGATCTTATCCAATTCCCAACTCAAATTGATTTCTTGATCACTTGATGACCATTGTCCAGAGCATGGGGTAGGCATCACACTGCCTACACCCATGTACAGCAGACATCACTGCTTCTGGCTATCCAGCCACTGACAAGCCTCTGTCTGGAACCTCTAACTGCCAATATATGTGCTGCCAAGCACAAGAGCACTAAGGCTTGGCCAAATTTTGGGTGCTGATAGATGCGGACACCTGTTGCCCACTCGACAGCAATCTTTCCTTGTCACGCTCTATGGGGCTATAAGTTCACTCATATTTGTTATACCCCATCAAGCAAACGATGTAAGGGCATCGAGGACAGCCAATGTGGGGGTGAACTGTAGTTTTTGTATTAGTGCACGTTGGTATATTCATTTTATAAATCTTGCGACAAGGCTCTGCTTCCGGATTTAAAAAGCCTATTTGTCTCCTTCATCACTTTTGCCCGGACAATGAACCGGCCCAGAGGCTCCAAAACGTCTTTTTTGCCCCTTTCCAGATATTGGGTTTCTTGCCATCAGGCCTATTTTTGTGAATGTGTCTTCTGAACTCACATAGACCCCATCTTTTGTGTACCTGTTTGCACTGAAGATAACATGATTAACACTCACTGGTATATTAGTTTCCCAGATTTAGTGAAAATGTATTGTGCCCATGGTAGTGACCTAGATGCATCTGCAGATGTAAAAGGTGTCAATTTGGTGAAACCAAAAAATCTTGGGTGTTATTATCCACCAAGCACATGCATATTCAAGAGTCGTGCGTGTGTTTCTTTCTGTTTGTCATTTGGTGCTGGAATAAGTGGCTGTAGATGTTTATGTTTCACATTATCCAGTACTATAAGTACCTAAAAAGCTGATTTACCTTTTCGACCAAGTTTGTTCATGATGTGAAATATTTTTGACGTCCCATTCATTCTATCAAGTATTTTAGAGGCATACCGAACTGGACGAGGACGTGTAGTAATAAGAGGGAAGACTGATGTTGAACTACTGGATTCCAGAACCAAGCGGTCAGCAATTATCATAAAAGAGGTTCCATCTTTGTCCATCTTATATTAGAGTACGAGACTGGTGCAATCTTTCCAATGTAATTGGAACATGAGTAAATTTTCGATGTTTAATTGGGAATTTGTTTTGTATCTGAAACAGATTCCATATCAGACCAACAAAGCATCCCTTGTTGAGAAAATTGCTGAACTTGTGGAAAATAAGGTATCTTTTTGATGAATATGCGTCATGATCCTTTTGACTTATGCTTTTAGTTTAGCCTTTCAGTTCATGAATGTATTTTGACTAGTTTCTCTTAACATTTAAACCTGCATTTGAGATTGTGATCTGAAATTCCTAAAAGGTATGTTTATGTATATGCTTAGACATAAAAAAGCATCTCTAAACTATTATCAAGAAAAATGTATATAATCGGTGAGTTAACGTTTCTTTTAAGGTTAATTAAGGAAGATTTGCTGTTATTTCCCCGTACACAAGTACTCTTCTAAGAAGCAGAAGCATTGATGTTAGCAATGGTCCCTGGGTTTTCTTTTGTATTTTAATAATAAAGCATTACCTTAGGTTTGATTAACTACTATAACTTGAACAAAGTGGCTCAAGGTAATCAAGCACAACCAACAAAAAGGCAGATGAAATTCGTTTGACGTAGCCAAACTGCAGAACCACAATCAATTTCCTATTGGAAGTAATTTTATTGATAACTAGCCGCACATGACAGCTTATAGTGATTCTCTTTCATTGTTTATGTTCTAGACAGTTTTGTGATGCTTTTTCCTTTATAAGAGCTGAGTGTTTGACTAATCTTTCCAATAACCATGACATTATAAGCAGCAAACTCATCTTGTATCTAAGTCATTCAATATTAAATTCTCAATTGGGTGAAGATGTTACTTTTTAATGTGAGCTTCCCCGTTCCACAACTTGAAACTCTTGCATGTGATATCTGCTCTTTCAAGCTTGCTGCACTGAGGTCATCCGTTCTCCTATTTGATCAATCTTTGTTGTATTGGTTTCACTTAAGCTTACAATTTGTGCTTAATAGTTTTTGTTACAACCTTTTGGTTTTCTGTTAGACTTTGGAAGGAATAAGCGACATACGTGATGAGAGTGATCGATCTGGAATGCGCATAGTCATTGAGGCAAGTTTGGATTAATTGGTGATCTTGTTTTTTGTTTTCCATTCTTGAAGAAACGAACAAGTCTAACCTTATTCTACAGTTCTAATGTGTGTATGTTATGGCTTTTGCGGATTTTTGATTCGTCTTTCTTTCTTTGTTTTGGTTTCTATTTTCTCCACCCTTTCCAGCTTAAGAGGGGATCGGATCCATCCATTGTCTTGAATAATCTGTATCGTCTAACAGCTCTGCAATCCACATTTAGCTGCAATATGGTGGGGTAAGTAGTTTTTATATTTTTAATTTTTAAATAAAGAAAATATAGACGTGGATTCTTACATTTAGGCATTTATGGAGTATGAACAATAAGAGAGGTCAAATTATTTGTGTTCAGTGGTAGTTCTTTTCAATAGACAAAGTGATAGAAACAGAAAAATGATAAAAGAAATAATTTTGATAAATCGAAATTCCAACAAGAAAAATTTTTGCCCTTCAAGAATAAATCTTGTCCCAAGCCTAAGCTTGATTCTCTATTGATTCAAAACTGAATAATGAAAATAAATCCTAAAGACCCCCTATTTATACTACTACTAGAACTTGCTATGCAAGTTACTGACTCCTAGTAGAGAGGTTTAACTTAATCAACAAGGAATGAAATAAACAAAGAAACTCAATCAAACAAAGGCTCAAAATAAGAAAATAAAGTAACAAAGCATAATTAACTAATTCTGCTTCCTTTTTTCCCTTTTTTTCCTTTTGCTCAAAATTCGCTTCACAACAATTCCACCCCCTTTAAAAACCTTGTCCCCAAGGCCGAACTCAGGAAATTGCTGGCTATGCTTGTAAGGGTTTCCCGAATAACGATCATTGAATTGCACCTTAAGTGCCTAGGAAACTTCAAGCCAAGAAGTGCATGGCTTACGATGACGTGGCCAACGAAACAAGTGCAATGCTGATCCTTCCTTGGCGACCAGGGCAAGTTGAACTTTCTGCTCTTGGGGCGTGTCATGAATTTCAAAGTGCTGGTCGGCACGAGATGGCCAACCAATCAGATCAGTACCATCAAAAGTGAAAGTGGACAGATCCACCGCATGAGGCGCGATCAAGGGTGTCTAGGGGTGTAAACGAGCCGAGCTCGAGCCGAGCATGGTGATTTTACCAGACTCGAGCTCGAGCCTGTTAACCCGAGCTCGAGCTCGTTGGTTCAAAAACCAGCTCCAGCCGAGCCCAGGCTCGCAAGCCTGGCTCAGATTGCGTTCCCATCCCATCCCATCCGATTTTATCTTTTTTTTTGGATAATTAGGCATTCATTTATTTATAATTATTTGTGTTATTATAATTAATACAATCAAAGATAAAATAAAAAATAAAAAAGGGAAATACATATAATTAAAAATAAAAAAATAATATATGAAAAAATCGAAAAGCTCGCGAGTCGGCTCGTGAGCTTTTTTCAAAGGAAAATAGGCTCGAGCTCGACTAAAAGCTCGAGCTCGAGTCGAGCTCATTCGAGCCTAGCCAGCTAAGCTCGCGAGCCGGCTCGGCTCAAGTTACACCCCTAACGGTGTCTCCGTGTTGTGGGGGTCAACGGGTGCTGGGATGCGGTCAACGGGTGGCACCGTCACTGACACCGTCAGCGAGGCGACGACTGGTGGCGTGTGGAAATCCGCGGGCTTGAGTGCAGTTAATACCGACAAAATCTCGGCCATGCGGGACTCCAACGATTCCATGCGTGTGTTCATTGTGTCGTTGAGCGAATCCATTTGATTATGCAACTGCATTTGTCCCTTCATCAGAAAGCTCAAAGTTGCTTCAACCTTTGCAAGGCTGTAGTTAACGGAAGATCTTGTGTTTGTTATATTCGCGGGGTGGAGATCCAGCAGGTCTGAACAAATTGATAGAAACAGAGAAATAATTGAAGATATAATTTCGATGAATCAAAATTTCAACAAGTACAAATTTTGCCCTACAAATCTTGCCCCAAGCCAAGGTCGATTCTTATTGATTCAAAACTGAATAATGAAAATAAACCCTAAAAACCCCCTATTATACTACTACTAGAACTTGCTATGCAAGTTACTGACTCCAATAGAAAATGAGTAACTTAATCAACAAGGAATCAAATAAACAAGGACGCAAAATAAGAAAATAAAATAACATAATTAACTAATTCTGCTTCCTTTCTTTCCTTCTTTTCCTTTTGCTGCCAACAAGGAATCAAATGAAGAAGGACGCAAAATAAGAAAATAAAATAACATAATTAACTAATTCTGCTTCCTTCTTTTCCTTCTACTCAAAATTCGCTTCACAACACGAAGCCAATATGCTAGTAGTTCATGATTTGTCGTCTGGTAGTTCTACTTTATTTTCTTCTTTTACCTATTATTTGTTTCTTTGATTTATGTTTATGTGGTTGTGAAACATTTCGTTTCTACTTATTACGAAGGTTGATAAGGACTTAGCAATGATTTGATGTCGTGAGACTTGGGTACTTGTTATATTTATAAAGCTTTGATTTTCAAGATGGGAACTGCTATGGTGGTTTGTTATCTGATATTCAATGCTAGCACATCTTTTCGCTGCTTGTTGGCCACATTAATTCCCAGAAGTTATATTGATTTGCGATTGAGGAAATGCTAGCACTAGTCAATGATCTCTGATGAAGAATGTCATCTTTTTCTAATGTACCTTCACTTTAGCTGATCATAAAGATACTTTTGTGATAAATGTTAGTTATATGAGATTGAAGCTAGATGGGGAAATTACTGTTTGTACGTGTTTTGGTACAAAATGTGTTGGATGAGGGCACTTCTGAAGTATTGTACTCCAGTCATACTTAATTTCATTAATATAATCACACGTCTACTAATCATATATTCCAACCTCCTGCTGCGGATAGATGTTCTTTTTGAACCACGTTTCAGAATTTTGCATTGCATAGGTGATCACACAGTTTAGATATTTGTTAGACACCAGGTGACATAATTATGTTCCATAATAGTTTTTTGATGTGTTTCATAAATTTGATTTATGCTTTTCTTCAATTGGTGCATTGGGGAATGAAGAGTCACTGGACTAGTTTTGTCCTCGTCCTCTGTAACTGTCTGTGTTTCACTTTTTGGTTTTTGGCCATGTGCTAATTTGCAGAAGATATTCCCCTGTATCAATCCTTTACTCTATTTCCATTCCAGGATTCTTAATGGCCAACCAAAACAGATGGGCTTGAAGGAATTGCTTCAGGTGACAATCTCTTGACGTATTGATGATGTAAAATACACATTGTAGTGATATCTTGAATCAAATAATTGATTAGTTGCTTCACATAGGGAAATTAAGTTCATGTCATTACCTCAAGCAAGATATTTACTGTCACACAAGAATTGAAAACCATGTTCCTTTATAACGACATCTTTAATACTGATGATTAAGTTGTTGAATTTGCGAAGGACTGAATTATACATTTTAATGAAGAGGTCAAGTTAATGTTAAGTTTAGTGAACACCTTTACACACTAAAATAGATGTTCCTAGTTGTGCCTAGAATTTGGTTAAATTAATATATACACGCATATATGTGTAGTTTTTTATTAAGATTATTCTTCTTTGTTCTATACTTTTTGCTTGTGCAGGCATTTTTGGATTTTAGATGCTCTGTGGTTGAAAGACGTGCAAAATTTAAACTATCTCAAGCACAAGATCGCTACCATATCGTGGAGGTAGCTAACCATTCCCGAAGATTATAAGCTTCCATTATCCTTCAAATTGCTTTATATCAACTAGATCCATTTTTCTGAATTCTCAAAAATATGAATATGATACAAGTAATCTTTTGTGATTGAAGCATACGCCATATTGGTTATCTTAGAACTTCAAATTTTCCCTTCTGTACAATACAACTGATTCTACTGTCTCTTGGTACTTAACTGATAGCTATGCATATCTGTACCACACGAGCTAACTGTAATCATGGTTGCTGATTTACTTCTTCTCTTCTTTTGTGTATCTGGGAACTAAGGGCATTATAACAGGACTTGATAATTTGGACAAAGTCATCGACATAATCAGGAAAGCTTCAAACCATGTGTTGGCCGCAACAAATTTAAGAAATGGTGAGTTGTTATTTTCAAGTTAATTACTTTATCATGTATCATTTTGCAGTTTTCTTTCTCTGCAATATCACGGGAAAAATGAAGAAATAATAATTATGGGACCAACTATGGTTATTCCTGCATTCCAAGTCTTAAATACTTCTTGATATTGCAATACTCGATAATTCTTATCCTTGTTTATGCTGATGCATGTTTGATTCCTGTTAAGTAGACATGCTATGCTCACTTCAATTCTGTTTTGGTAGATATGGTGGACTCACTAATTTACCACAGAAGGTTGTGTACTGTTTAAACTTAAGATGATTTGAAGTACTATTAATGTCTTATTTTTGTCATTCTCTTTTACCTTTTTGTTGCTCGTAAAATCTGGATGACATCAAAAAGACTAGGTCTTTCGCTTTTGCCTTTTAGGTGCTCCCTTGATAAACCCTTATCTTAAATTTAACTCTCGTCAGGTAAGAAAGACTAGCACTTTCTGTTGCTACTTTAATGACTAATATCAATATTAGAAACTGAGAGGAATCAATCAATCGATAGTTCAATTCTCGCCCGCCTGAACAAATTAGACTTTGCATAGTTAAAATAGATAGCTTAATTGATTATTCTAGTTACACAAACATCTATAACTAACATAGTTCACAGAAATCTTTCTCTTCTTTCCATTGCAATTGTTGTATACAAGGTTTAACTTATACTTCTATCACCTAAATTAAGAATAAATAAGAGCTGGAACTGCCCAAAGAAACAGTGTAAGGAGCTTCAATTAGGGACTATGTTACTGGACTTCTATACATGTCGTCTCCATTCTATTTTCTTGTGTCTGATACTGAAGTGGATACATTTACTCTTATGCGATCTTTCGAACTGGATGGAAAGCTCAGATATGCTGTGCATACTTGTGTCAGATCCAAGCCAGAAAGGTGTTGCCATACTTCATTTAATCCCGTTCCTCGTTGTGGTAGCTTCAGGGTTTAATATGTGAATCCTGATGTTCTATAGAAAACATTTTTCAGCTGTGAATTCTGCCATCATGCGAAATAGACTAATAGATAATCCATTCTTCTCATTTTTTTATTTCTTTTTGGTTACAGAGTTCAACTTTTCTGACAAGCAAGCAGAAGCTATCTTGGATATAAGTCTCAGAAGGCTAACATCTCTTGAGGTATTTTAGTATCTTGTGATATCTGTTTATGTCACAATTGTATTTTTCTCTTGTCATATTAAAGCCATTCCCTGGTTGTGTTCAGAAAAATAAGTTTGTTGACGAGGGAAAATCCTTGTCAGAACAAATTTCCAAGCTGGAGAAGCTTCTTTCAAGTAAAAGACTAGTACTTGAGGTAGTTTTTCTGATGATCTCCATTAGTATTCATTTCTTGTATCTAAGTGGGTATGTATCCTCACATACTTTCAGTTACCCTGTCATGCTCACATGAAATGGTACAAATAGTAAAGCACCGACTGACCTATTTCTCTGTTTGTGCATTTTGATAATTTTCATCCTGCTATATGTTTGAATAGGTATCAAACTGCTCGTATTTGTCATTTATCTCCTCAAACATACTTGTTCATTATTATTATTATTATTAGTTAAATATGAGTTCTGTCAATAAATGTCCACTGACTGCGCTTAGCTGTGAAACTACGAGTTATACTGTTTCTTTGTCATTTGTATGTGTCATGTTCCGTCTCATTTTAAGCTGACCGTTTAACTTGATACCCTTTAATGGGCATCAAGATGCAGCGTTTTATATAACTGATAGAACATTGATTGTCTTATCTTAGTTGATTGAAGAGGAAGCGAATGAAATAAAGAATAAGTTTTTTACCCCAAGACGTTCAATGCTGGAGGACACTGATGATGGACAACTTGAAGATATAGATGTTATCCCCAATGAAGAAATGCTACTGGTACTTTACCCGTGCACTGTTCATCATAAACAAATATTCGTGCAATGTTTTTGCTCAAAATGTTTTGGATTCTATTTTCAGGCGCTTAGTGAAAAAGGCTACCTAAAAAGAATGAGACCTGATACTTTCAATCTTCAAAACCGCGGAACTATTGGGAAGTCAGTAGGAAAATTAAGAGTAAATGATACCATGTCTGATTTCCTTGTCTGTCGCACTCATGATCATGTCCTGTACTTCAGGTTTGCTTCCACTTTCACTTTGTTTGACTTTCTTACGAGATTGATGCTGGTCTCCACAAAAAACTGATTGGTATCAGTTTAATTGGTCTCCGAAAAAATTATATTTCTTTTGATCTTGTTTTTTCTTTCAATCTTTGTTCTCTAAATTCAGTCCCTGAAATTGCATCATGACAGAAATTCAGATAAAGTTTGTTTTTACATCAATGAGGATTCAACCATATATATTTTTGTTTATTTGGTGATGGTTTTAGAGCATCAAAACACTGGAAAAGTACATGCTTGAGTAATCTTTAGAACAAAAAAAAGTAGCCACTTTGCGGCTCTGTCCATGTACAGGCAACAATGCAGACCGTCTTAATTATGAATTGAAAAGAAAACTACAGATTAGTTGCATACCTACATTTTGCTAAATGCGGCAGATTGGAGGTAGTTTCTGTATTTTAGGACTATGCACAAAGTGCAGGAAGAGGTCATGAAATTTGTGCAGTAGCAAAAGGCAGAAATTGCCGTGGAAGATTGATGTTATGTACTGTTTGATCGTGAATGGTGAAAGCTTTGAGGGAGTAGTTTGAGGCTAGACCAATACATACTAGTTCTAAGAATCTAATTTTAATTGATGCTTGCCACTCATGGATGTAAAAACTTGTCTCAAGTTGGGTGAGCTTTATGCGCCACAGTAACTTGTCACTGATTGTCTGTAAAGTAGAGATTTTAGAGCAATAGCATATAGGGTGATTCTTTGGTGCTGTCCTGGAATATCCTATATTTGAGGGACTGGGCCTCTCTGAGGTGAAAAATACTTAGTATTCTTGGCTTTTCTTTGAAGATAAGAGCAGATGCTCGTCTATAAGATTTTCTGAGGTGATTAAAATGGACTAATGTAGCGGTCCTTTGGATTCTAACTTGAAAGACAACAGCATCCAAGAAATTCTTTTGTTTCTTGGCAAGTAGAGAGGAACCAAGAAGAAGAGAAATATTCGTCTTAATTTTTTGGTTTCTAGTTGGATGGACGGGCCAAAAGTATACTCTTTTACGTTGTATGATGTCCTGATACTGTTCGCATAATTTTGCTATTCATTGTTTTGTGAAATGATAAAAGCATGTTTCACCAGCTTTATAATGAAGATAGTGTGTGTGTGTGTGTGTGTGTATATATATGTATATTAAAAGGAAAACTTTGTTTCTTGTGATCAGTTTCAATTTTAATGCTGTTGGTGATGGTGATGAACATCACCTATGCTATGTTTATGTTATGTTCTCGTTCATCTGTTGTCACTAGCATCAGTACTTTCTATTGTAATCTTGGTCCTCATGTCAACTTGCTTTTTATCTTGAAGTTACATCTTATCGCTTTTGAAGTACTTCATCATTACTAATATGCACTTGTTTCTTGCAGTGATAAGGGAACAGTGTACTCAGCTCGTGCCTATAGGATTCCCGAATGCAGCCGGGCTGCTGCTGGCACGCCATTAGTCCAAGTACTGCCCTTTCTTTGGCCAAAGTGCTTGGCTTATAATCTTCTACAAGTTTTGTTGAATGTTCATTGAATTTTTTCTTGGACACAGATCTTGGCCCTATCTGATGGTGAGAGAATAACTTCAATTATTCCGGTCAGTGAATTCGAAAAAGACCAGTATCTTATAATGCTAACAATGAAGGGATATATAAAGAAAGTTTCTTTGAACTATTTCTCATCGATAAGGTCAACTGGAATCATAGCAATTCAACTGGTTTGTCCACTTCTTTCTGCTTAATTTCCTGTTATGATGATGCTATCATGGAGCGTAATTAATGCCTCTTCAACTGACAGGTCCCTGGTGATGAACTGAAATGGGTGAGACGTTGCACGAATGATGATTTTGTGGCCATGGCATCACATAACGGAATGGTGATATTGAGCCCTTGTGAGAATGTAAGTTAATATATCTTTTTATCTTCCCCACTGAACTAATCTATCTATCTAACCCCTGTATAAATGTGTGAATAACTCAATTGTTTGTTCCATTGTGAAAAGACTTTCATACCCGCCCTTACTATTAATAATTAATTAATTTATCATTAATAATTGAATTTATTAAGTAAAAAAATCCATTGAGGAGTTGGAAACCATTTAATAGTATCTTGAATTGTTTTAGTAGTTGGAAACTTTTTAATTATTATTGATAAAAAGTGAAATATATTTTGTAGTAGGACACTATTTAATATAGTAAAAACAAATAGATTTCTACTTTCTTTAAAATACTAACCAATAAAAGAAAATAGATTGTTACCCACAACCACCACAACAAAGAAGAAGAAAATTCTTACACGCACAAGCAATATTCCAACTTGAACAAAAAGTTGGTTATTAATTTTGATAATCTTAATTCTTAAATTCTATAAACTTTTTTAGTATTTGGTAATTAGCAGTAAATTGTTATAGTGGCGGATCATTATTTTGAATGAGTCGATTTGAATATTAAAAAGAGGATTTAAAATATTATACCTTATTCTGACGTCAAAAAAGAAAAGAAAAGTAATAGCTGTGAGACACAAACGCCTATTCTAGGATATAGATGAATCGTTTTTTTATATACAAACATTTATTAGTTTTTCATTGTTATGGAATATAACATGTTTATACATTAGAATTATCAACATATATTTGAAAGTTTGTACGTACTTGAAGTTATTAGCATGATAACAACTAAGAAAATGAAATATATTTTGTAGTTGGAAAGTCTTTAATTATTATTGATAAAAAAAATGAAATATATTTGTAGTAGGACACTATTTAATATAATATAAAAAAAAGCGTATTTAAGAATAAAATCATATAAGTACTTTTAATGTGAGAATATGATATATTTTGTACTTAATTCAAAAGAATTCACAAACTCGTGTTCTTATGTAATATGATGTTTAAAATTATTTTAGAAAATTGATATCAGCACTCCATATTCTTATAATTGCACTCCACTTACTTTTTAAATTGTTTAAATGGACAATAATGTCCCTCCATGAGGAAATTTAAATCCATCAACTTCTAAAGATGAACCCGCCCCTTTTTAATTATTTTTGTATACGATCATCTTCTTTCTTTCTTTACTTTTTGATTTTAATGGATGATAAATAATCAACTATAAAAATTAACTAGAATAAATTAAGCAATTTAAATTACACAAATAATGGTGCATTCAAAGTGGAACTTCTAATTCAAATTCAGTTTGGTCAAACCCAAAATAGAAGCATATGAAGATAGATAAGTTAAATCTATAACATGCTTGCACAAGTGAATCACCATCTTATATGTAGAAGTTCTTTTATTTTTCTGGTCATGTAAATTTAGAAGTTCATATATAGATGAAGCGATTAAATTAACAATAAATGCAAAATTGTACTTGAAAATAAAATCAAATTAGTGAACTGATTGAAAATAGGATGCATTTCTTTATTTTATTAACAAAAAAAAAAGAAAAAAACTTTCAGACATGAGTATTCATACGTAATGTGTTGTTTGCATTTATTTTATCTTTATAATCTTATGATAAAGAATGTCTTCAGTGTTACTGCATGTAGAAATATGAAAAGTGATATTTTCTACATTATTAGAAAGACTGTTAGGATAAAGAAAATGAATCTACTCGTGCGAAGCACAAAAATGCAATGTTCTGGTAAATCAGGAAAAATACATAGATTAATTATCTACGCATAAACATGCTAAGAAAATAATACTAATATTATTTTATTAAAAGTTTAATTTCTTGAAATAGATTTAGTTAAAAACACATGGTGATGATATATGATTACAGAACAAATAAATAAACAGTTATTTTATCAAAAGTTTAATTTCTTGAAATAGATTTAGTTAAAAACACCTGGTGATGATATATGATTACAGAACAAATAAATAAAATGTATAAGATAGGCACTACTAAATAATCAATTCTTAATAGTTATTAATTTGCCAATAAACTAAACATATTTACTTCAATTGAACTTTTCATCGAATCACCACGTGCGAAGCACGTGATACTTTCTAGTTTAAATAAAAGGGATGATAACAATTAACAAGGCACAAACATAAAGAGCCAATGTTCAAAACTTTTTCTCTGAAATGTCCAGTTTGGCTGTCAATTGGTTTTATCTTTCAGTTCTACCTTTGAATATAGTTTCGCAGGTTATATTGGCTCTGAGTATGCTTGAGGCCTTAGAATGATATTTTCTTGCTTTATGTTTCTCCTAAAAGTATTATTTCTATTGTTTGCATGGGTTTTGTTAGATTAGAGCACTTGGAAGGAATACTAGAGGTGGAGTTGCGATGAGACTGAAACAAGGGGATAAAATGGCTAGCATGGATTTAATACCCGCATCTTTGGGCAACAAGCTGGAGAAAGGGTCAGAAACTCGAAAGACTCAGTAATTTCTCAAATATTATTATAAATTTTCTGCTTTTTGCATGAAGAGTGACATATTTACATGATACAGCTCTGGTGTTTTAAAAATATTTTTAATAAGCTACCTCGGTCTTAGTTCGGGAAAAATATTTAATGGTTTCATTACGTGAGTAGTTAGTGTAAGAGTAATGAGATTCAGATAATTTATGTCTATTGTTGCTTAAAACGTTAGATGGAATGTCTTGTTTTAACAACTAGCAGTCAATGTACATTGTAGTCTGGCTGCATGCATTATTTTCCGAAACCCTAGCATGTACAGGAATTTTGTCAGATGTACTTGATGGTTGCTAAAGTTGAACCTTGGCTTTTAGTTTCTCTAATTGTGTGATGGAATGATAACAAATTCCAAACCATGCTTTATCTGCCTCGTCACATTTCATATCTCCTTCTAGGAAGAAACTTTATACTCTGTGAAAGATTTCCCCTCCCCCACCCCCAAGTATTGTCCATGTACTAAATTTTGTCGTGCTACTTACATGATTACAAATTAATTAGAGTTGATTAGCAGTTCAACCAGTTAGTCATTTGGTGGTCCTCATACTCCTGTGCAGAATGTGGTTATGCAACACCAATTTGTTGCTTTAGAATGATGTCCCCCATCTATAAAATGTAATTGTCAAATGATGTGTCATTCTTTCTTCCGTTTCATCCTAATTTTGGACTTTCTTTTGATATTATTGACAATGGAATATAAGTGCAGCGGAATGTTTACCCTTTTGAGGTGCAATGATCCAGCTTTTAAGTCTTATTTTCTTCCATTTAAGATACGAGTGTGTTTCCTTTGTTGTCTTGAGTGCGATGTCATCCTCTCGTTGTTTGCAGTCATGTTCTTGCTTCTTTTATGCTATTTAGTTAATATTTTCCTAAATTTTCAGAAATTGTGTTTGGTTTATTTGTGCAGTAGTAGGAGCTTCGGTGGTCCTTGGCTGTTGTTCATATCAGAGAGTGGCTTTGGAAAGCGAGTGCCTCTTGGTCGCTTCCGAATGTCACCACTAAATAGGGTTGGTCTGAAAGGTTACAAGGTAGGTTCCCGTTTCTTCATTACCAGATTGAACGGAAAATAATATTGCATAGAAGAAGGAAGCAAAATTTGAGAAGGGGACTGGTGGTTTGGATTCACAGTAATTATAGGATATCATAAGATCCAGTTGTAATTTGCCTGTACTTCATTTAATCATCATTTGCTCTAATCTTGTAGTTTGCATTGGAGGATCGTCTGGCAGCCGTATTTGTAGTAGGGTTCTCTGTTGGAGGTGATGTTTCCTATTATTTTATGTTGTAATTTATTATATAACAAGAGTTTGGTAATCGCAGCTGAATTATTAATATTTTCAACAGAGGATGGAGAAAGTGATGAACAGGTTGTCCTGGTCAGCCAAAGTGGAACAGTCAACAGGATTAAAGTTCGGGATATCTCTATCCAGTCTCGTTATGCAAGGTATTTTAAGTTTTAG
Organism: Buddleja alternifolia; assembly: GCA_019426215.1. Lineage (NCBI taxonomy): Eukaryota > Viridiplantae > Streptophyta > Magnoliopsida > Lamiales > Scrophulariaceae > Buddleja > Buddleja alternifolia. The sequence goes on along the minus strand of CM033390.1, from coordinate 39,011,234 downwards.
TACTTTATTCTATTAGTTATGAATATGATGTTATGAGTTGCAAGGTGTACCACATACCTCTTCACTGAATTGGGATTATTGAAGGACAAATGACTTCCTCATCTAATCTGTTGTAGATGTGGAGGGTGATCTCTACCTTTTTGATCAATTAGTAGTCCTTAACAAACTAAAAGTCCTCTATTTTGTTTTGTAGCATTGACCACACAAATAGTTCCATCATTTAATATTTTATGTAATTTTTGTACGATTTTCGCTAAACCTTGGTAGTATGCTAAATTATGCTTTACTTTACCATTAGAACTACTGTTTGTGCAAAGTTGTCTCGTAGCCTAATTATAGCACAAATAATGGTGATATAAGCATCAAGTTCCCAAGTCTCAGCTATACCTTTTTGTTCTACATAGTAGTGGAAACTATTCAATGCCGAAGTGCATTTAATCCCTATGATTCTGTGCAATTTATAGGTGGATCCTAGCTATCTAGGGGTGGAATTTCCAATGCCACCTATAACCCCATAAGAAACCAACACTTAAATTTTGGGCTTGGATTGGCCCAAAATTGAGTCCTAAAAGTTTGGATTGTCAGTTTAGGTTTTGGATCACCAGCTACCTGATTTTTGTACAAACCTGACCCAGTGGCCGAATAATACCATATTTTATTGTCATTAAGGTAATTTTCTCAAACAATAAAAAGAGAAACAAATTAATAGATGATTTAAAGTGAAAATCATGTGCACAATGACAATTATATGTCCACTTCTGTTTTGAAATAGTGACGTACATATTATTGGGATCTGGTTATTCCTTTTGAAAACTTAACCTTATGATAGGGGCTCTGTCTTATTGACATTGTTATGGAAAATGTAGTATGGAGTTTGATATCTAATTCATAATAATCAAATACTTGAATTAGATTGTAGAACTTTGAAATTTGTTGCAGTTTGTTGAATGTTGAGTACTTTAGATTATGCATTTTAAATTTGAATATTTGATTATCATCTTTTCACCCACCCCCTTTGTCCATATAATCAGCACTGAGTTGTCATTGTGTAGTATGCTTCTATCATGTCCCCAAGGAAAACAGGATGTAGCTCCTATGGAAAAATCTATGCTAGACTAAGTCAAATGGTTCTAGTGTCTTTCTCTCACACAGTAAAGTGTATTGCATATAATCCCCACACAAAGTTGTGTGAAAGAGATACACTTATAGTATATACTCGGACCATTGGACTCGGTCTGTCATAGAATTACCTTAACTCCTATGAACTCAATAGTTGTCATTTTTCATTTTGATTTACCAGAGGGGTGATTCTGATGCGGCTTGAGCATGCTGGAAAAATCCAATCAGCTTCTTTAATATCAGCCGCCGAGGAAACAGAACCCGAGGAAATTTTGGAGGTCGCAGCGTGATTGAATTATTTATCCACAAAAAATTTTGTACACCAACTGATGAGATTTGCATGTGGATCTTTGTAAGATGTAATGAATTACGTGAGGGGTTTCAGATAACTTTTTGTAGGCAACTTTGTATATAATAATACTGGTTTTTCTTGATCTGTATCAATAGGTAGGTCATTCTTGGAATAGTTTGTGGATGCAGCTGTGTGCAGTTAAACGGAAAATATGTACATTTGCTCCCTTTTTAATTCCCTGTTTGAGCAATTCAGGTATGTCAGTGTAGGATTGCGAAAACGTTGAGATCTTTTGGCATGTCTATTCCCTCATTTCATACTAGTTCGATTTTTTCAAAACGCTTTAATACAATTATCTAATAATTGTGACTTCTTTTGATAATTAAAGTCATCTAATAGTTGGATCAGTATATGCCAGTTGCCCTCGAGTTCAGAAATGGAGATGAAGATAAGAAAGACTGCAAAAATTACAGCCTCCATCCCATGCCCATCCCCACACTAAGAGCATTGGCCGCTCAGATCCAAGTGTCACTGCCCACAATTCTTGATTTATGGATGAAAATCTCTAGAACTACGAGTTGGTATCTAAGTTACATAGAGCGGGAGCAAATGCGAGAGCGGGAGAGTAAGAGCGTCAAAATCTTTAATTTTTTTGAGAGCGGGAGCGCTTTAAAGTGTGTTAATAACATAATTGTTATAAATTGTACGTCAAAATTATTTTTAAATGTTATTTTGACAGCTTTTTAGAGAGAAATCTCCATTCAATTTTGCACTCTCCACATGTTTTTCAACTTTGCACTCTCCAATTCATATTCCAACTTTGGATTAGCTCCCTAGTTGATATAAAAAGACAAAAATACCTTTAACTAAACACAAAATTACAAAAATACCTCTCTCCCCCATCGGATGACATCACTTTCCCCACCCAATTTTATTAATTTTTTAGTCACTTTCTTCCTAACATTTCTCTTTTCTTTTTTCCTTTTATCCTTCACCATATATTTGATTTCATATGCTTTTCCGACGATCGAATGCGTTCAAAAGTGATACCATCTTATTCTTTGTGATGAAAGGAACAAATCGAGATCCATATTATCTATATTTCGAGCACAATTTTTTTTCCGAGTTTCTTATTATCTATATTTCGAGTACACATAAGACATGTTCGACTTATATTTAGTGCACAATCGACATATTTTTAATTGATAAGTTGACAAATTTAAGTTTAAGTTTGAAGCCAAATTTGTTTTATACTAGACCTTTTTTTTGATAATGTGTGATACATTTCTGGAAATCCCTATGTGCCTACTATGAAAGAAAAAAAATAGTTTATGATTCCGAGCATTATACAATACATTATGGACTTTTTCGTGAAATCGCGCAAAACTGTCAAGAAATTTAAGCTTACATTTAAAGCTAAATCTGTTTTATACCAGACCTTTTTTGATAATGTGTGATACTTTTCTAGAAAGCTCTATGTGTCTACTATGAAAGAAAAATAAATGTTTATAATTTCGAGTATTGTACCATACGTTATGGACTTTCTCGTGAAGTCGCGCAAAACTGTTAATAAATTTAAGGTTACGTTTGAAGCCAATTCTGTTTTATACTAGACCTTTTTTGATAATGTGTGATGCATTTCTGGAAAGCCATATGTGTCTACTATGAAAGAAAAAAAATGGTTTATGATTCCGAGCATTGTACAATATGTTGTGGACTTTCTCGTGAAGTCGAGCAAAACTGTCAATGAATTTAAGCTTACATTTGAAGCCAAATCTGTTTTATAATAGACCTGTTTTGATAATGTGTGATACATTTCTAGAAAGCCCTGTGTCTACTATGAAAGAAAAAAAAGGGTTTATGATTCCGAGTATTGTACAATACGTTATGGACTTTCTCGTGAAATCACGCAAAACTGTCAATAAATTTAAGCTTACATTTGAAGCCACACCTGTTCTATACTAGACCTTTTTTTGATAATGTATGATACATTTCTAGAAATTCCTATGTGTCTAATATTAAAAAAAAGAAATGGTTTATGATTCCGAGTATTGTACAATAAGTTATGGACTTTCGTGAAGTCGCGCAAAACTGTTAATAAATTTAAGGTTACGTTTGAAGCCAAATCTGTTTTATACTAAACCTTTTTTGATAATGTGTAATACATTTCTAGAAATCCCTATGTGTCTACTATGAAATAAAAAATGGTTTATGATTCCGAGCATTGTACAATATGTTATGGACTTTCTCGTGAAGTGGCGCAAAACTGTCAATAAATTATGACCATGTACGTTATTAGACAATGTACATACGTCGTTATGCTAAAAACGTACGTTGTTCCTTCACAACTAATACGTCATCTTCAATGTTGACATATGTTCTTTATATTTATTAAATATATCCTTTCAGTTGTTACAATACAACATTTCATATGTAATAGTACTTCGGTTTGATATTGAAATACATCATTTGAAATGTATAATTTATATATACTAATACGTCAACTTTGTTGACCACGTACGTCATTAGACAATGTACATACGTCATTTTGCTAAAAATGTATGTCGTTCCTTCACAACTAATACGCCATCTTCATTGTTGACATGCGTCCTTTATATTTATTAAATGCATCCTCTCAGTTGTTATAATACAATATTTCAAATGTAATAATACATCGGTTTGCTGTTGAAATACGTCATTTGAAATGTATAATTTATATATACTAATACGTCAACTTTGTTGACCACATACGTCATTAGACAATGTACATATGTCGTTATGCTAAAAACGTACGTTGTTCCTTCACAACTAATACGTCATCTTCAATGTTGACATACGGAAATTGATATGCAAGGAATACGTCAATTTATATGCAACCATACGTCAATTGATATGTAAACATACGTCAATTTATATGTAATCATATGTCAATTTATATGCAACTGTACGTCAATTGATATGTAATCATACGTCAATTTATATGCAACCATACGTCAATTGATACGTAATCATACGTCAATTTATATGCAACTATACGTCAATTGATATGTAATCATACGTCAATTTATATGCAACCATACGTCAATTGATATGTAATCATACTTCAATTTATGTGCAACCATACAACAATTGATATGTAAGAATAAGTCAATTTATATATAGTCATACGTCAATTTATATGTACTCATATATGTCGTTTGATATGTAATAATAAGTCAATTCTTATGTAATATTACGACATTGCAATGTAGTAATACGTAATTGGGTATTCCTCATATTAGTTGTAACAATATATTTTGTAACGATATGTCAGATTATTGGTAAAGATACGTCATAAATGAACAATATTAAATATTTATACTCAAGGGTATAAATATCTCAAAATCGTAAATTCTTACGCATAAAGTGAAGTGATAACTAGTAGTAGTGTGGATATACATAGTGTTTGGTATATCTATTTAATGCATATTTTGAGCCAAGTATGTTGTTAAATGCACGTTCATGACATTATAAGTAATTATTATTAAATATATAACATGCCTAAGTATAATCATGTGTATGAGTATCTCAAAACTACAAACTCACACGAAAAGTAAAGTGATCACTACTAGTAGTATATGTGAACATTGAGTTTTGGAAACACAAAATAATACTAGTTAGTGAAAAATGTACATTAAGTTATATTAAATGCATAATTTTCTTACATATTTGTGAACATTAAATTTCGAAATATTTAATTTTAGGGTATGTGATGTCATAGTGTTTAGGATTTAGGGTTTAATGTTTAGGGTTTAGTGTTTAGGGTTTAGAGTTTAGGTGTTAGTATTATTACATATGAAATGATATATTGTTACAGCTAAAAGGATGTATTAATAAATATAAAGGCCGTACGTTAACATTTAAGATGATGTATTATTAATAAAATGACGTATGTTTATAATCTATCGACGTTCGTATATAGTCTAATGACGTACGTGTATAATCTATCGACGTATGTATATAGTCTAATGATGTACGTATGTAATCTAATGACGTATATACGTATGTATAGTCTAATGGTGGTCCTTGTGGATCGATTCATGGAATTGGTCATTTTAAGGAATTTTTAGGCGGTCCTTGTCGACGTATTAATACATAATATTGACATATGAATGCAAGTCAATTGATGTATTATTTTCTGAAATCGACGTATGATTGTCAATCAATTGACGTAAGGATGCTAGTCAATTGACGTATTATTGTCTATCAATCGACGTATAGGTACACTTAATACGACGTATTAATACATAATATTGATGTATGGATGCAAGTTAATTGACATATTATTTTCTGAAATCGACGTATGATTGTCTATCAATTGACGTAATAATACATTTAATATGATGTATTAGAACATTTCAATTGACGCATGAATTCTAGTCAATTGACGTATTGTTTATCAATCGACGCAAAGGTACACTTAATATGACAATTAATTCAAGTCAATTGACGTATTATTTTCTGGAATCAACGTATGATTGTCTATCAATTGACGTATGATTGCCAGCCAATTGACATATGAATGATATTCAATTGACGTATTATTGTCCAACAATCGACGTATAGGTACATTAATATGATGTATTAATACATAATATTGACGTATGAACGCAAGTCAACTGACGTATTATTTTTTGAAATCAACGTATGATTATCTATCAATTGACGTATGATTGCTAGTTAATTGACGTATGAATGCTAGTCAATTGACGTATTATTGTCTATCAATTGACATATAGGTACACTTAAAATGACATATTAATACATAATATTGGCGTATGAGTGCAAGTGAATTGACGTATTATTTTCTGGAAATGACGTATGGTTGTCTATTATTTGACGTAATAATTCATTTAATATGACGTATTAGTACATTCAAATTGACGTATGAATGCTAGTCAATTGACGTATTATTGTCTATCAATCGACGTATAGGTACACTTAATATGACGTATCAATACATAATATTGACGTATGAATGCAAGTGAATTGATGTATTATTTTCTGGAAATCGACGTATGATTGTCTATCAATTGACGTAATAATACATTTAATATAACGTATTAATACATTCAAATTGACTTATGAATGCTAGTCAATTGACGTATTATTGTCTATCAATCGACCTGTAAGTACACTTGGTGGTCCCAAGTGGCATACGAAAGGGTCTAGAGGGGGGGGGGGGGTTGAATAGACCCTGAAGTCTTTTTCGACTTCAAAAGTTTTGTATCACTTTTAATGGTTAGAACGCTTAGGCAACTGAACGCTTGGGTCAGACGCTTCAGTAAAGATAACTCAGACTTAGTGATTTTAGCAATTTACCAAAGTAGGGTAACGCTTAGATCGCTTAATCAGGGTTAGCACAGCGGGAATGATTTTAAAGCTTTTAGCGTTCATTTTGGTTAATTAGTCGCTTGACAGATATAGCTTGTCTTTTTCAGAATAGATAAAAATAATATAAAGCAAGACAATAGTAAAAGTAAATAACACAAGTTATATAAGGTTCACTGGGTGATGTAATCCCAGCTACGTCCTTCTTCTCCTTTTTCACTTGGAGGGAATTTACTAAGTTGATTATCAAAGAATCACACAGAATCTTCTACAAGATAGTAAATAGGTGAAAATGATCTCCGGCTCCTTGATCACACAGATGTCAGCACCAATGAAGATTTTCGTCTACAAGCTTCTCTCACTCAGAAATACTGCCTGTAAGGGGTTTCAACAACTTTCTCACTCAGATGAAAGGTTGAGGGTTTTATCACAAGGGCTTGTTTGTTTTTGGAAAGATCAAACAATTTGGAATATCTCAGTAAGAACTTTGGTTTCTTCTTAGAAAGAAGTTTGAGATATTTGTGACTGTATGTAATGTATGTAAAAAGCTTGAAAGATTTTGGCTATGGAGTTTCTAAGATTTTTCTTTTTGTGAGTAGCTTGTGTATTGTGTGTCTGTCGTGTAATATGTATATGTCTCGTATTATATATCTGTCTCTTTTGGTTTGATGGAGGTAAGGTATTTATAGGTTTTTTCTTCGGATTATGTCCGTTGGACACATGCAGGAGTGTGCCTTTCACGCGGCGCGTGAGTATACCTTTTCTCTGACATTCCTAAATTCCTGCTGGTACCGATTTGACGGGAGCAGCTACAAACTCTGAAGTTCTGACAGTCTAGTCAAAAGGTGGCTTATCTACAAGTCATATTGGCTTATCACATTTAATGCTCTTATCAGGCATTAATGCATTTGAATTTATTTCCCATTTGAAATAAATGTCCGTTGAATGATTGCATTTAAGTCCTTCATGACTTGAGAATTTATTTCAGGTGAATTTGATTCTGATCGCTAGAGTGCTTTGAGCGCTTGATCCATGAATCCTGAAATAGTCCTTTAGCGTTTGACAGACGCTAAGGATAAATCTTCATCTTCATCTTCATTTGACTTCAGACGCTGATCTTCAACTTCTTCTCTAATAGACTCACCTAGAATTCTATTAGTGATTCAGTATCTAATACTTAGTCTAAAATCAAGAAAGATGAAAATTACAAGCCTAACAAAATTACACACTTTCAAACGCTTATACAAATGATCTATGAAACAAAAACTTACATTATATTTTGGGGTCTAACATAAAAATCCTATCTTGTCATCATCAAAACATCTAACATGAAATTTCCTAACAATTTCCCCCTTTTTGATGATGTCAAGACTTTAACTCTTATAACTCTTTTATAGATTAAGAGTTCAAAGAAAAGCCCAAAAATAATTATATAAGTTAGCGTTTAGAAAGTTAGTAAAGTTAGATTAGCCTCAACAAGGTGTTTCAGCGATAAATCATTCATTCATATATAAAAAGATAAGCATACATGATTTATACTGAATATATATAAAAAAAATTAAAAAGCATTCATCTTTTCTGTCGCTTTATGCTTTCTTCTTTTTGGTAGATCTCATTTGCTAAGTCAATGAGGAGTCGGTCAATATCTATCATGGTTGTATGTTGAAGTTCATCATAGTCATGCCTTCGTTGTCTAGCGCTTTCATTGAGTTCCTTCAGCCTGTCCATCCATTCCCTTGGAGGAATACCAAGTTCACGAATTAAATCGTAATAGATATCTTGTCTTCTGTCGTTGGATGGTTTCCAGTTGATAGGTCGTCTAAGCGGTCCGGCATAAGAATGAAATCCCATACTTTCCAAGAAGTCGATGTCCAAGTCCGGGAGCAAGTACCTTCCTAGATAATACCTTGGCTTTCTCTTTTTAGTTAGCATTTTCTTTATGCTCGCTATTTCATCAAACATTGATCGCCAGTGTTTATTATCTGTTTTAGATATTGCCGTGGACTTTTCTTTTTCTTCCCCCTTCTTGACATCAGCAAAAGAGGTTTTTAAGTCAGCGATATCTTTGCGTAATAGCTGAACTTCGTCAACAAGTAGAGCGACTTGTTGAGCGATACTTTGGGCAGCGTCATCTGAAGAAATGTGCCTCTCAGTATCAGTTGAAGCGCTCTAGGCTAGATGACGATTGAATTCGGAGGAGAGTCCAGCGATTAGAGGAGAGATGCTGTCCATGATTGCGATTGTGCTCTTGTTAGCAGCGTTTGAGATATCACAGCTTCAAGTATCAGAAATAATTCTGATTTGCCTATCAACTGTATCCAAAAACTTTGAGCAAGAACCCTCAATGTTGTGAAGTGAGTTCCGTACTGCTTTTCTGAAATCTCGAGCGTTTGAATCATTATCCAAGTCAGAGTCTAAAGAAGAACTCTCAGGAGATGAAATAAGTTCGTAAGAGCTAGAAACTGCAGCCTTGCATTTGGTTTTATCTCTGATAAATGGCTCTTCAGGCTCTTTAGTAATTTCAGCGTGAACTTCTTCTATCGCTTGGTCCATGGAAGGATCTACAATCACTGACGGGGGCTCAACTGTTGGGGCGCTAGAAGGATCTGGCAAAGAGGCCTCGGGAATTTGAGCGGCATCTATAGTAGGAGAATCGATTGTTTCAACTATTTGGTCTGAAGGAGAAAGTTCTTCAATAGCAATGACCCAGAGTGGGCCAATTGCTTCCATCACATGCCTTGGACTAATTAGGTTGGTTTGCGAAATAAAGAAAATAGCATCTTCGTGCTCTTTAGTGCTTAGAGCAAGCTGCACTCCTTCTGGCAAATCAATTCCTGAAGTATAAGAATTGAAGAAATCCAAAAGAAATGGCATTAGCACTTGAGCTGCTTCCTGGTCCACTGGCCTGATTAGCAAGATCATCTTGGCCACTTGAATATTCTGTTGACAAAAGAGCACAGGGTGAAGATTGTATCCTCGAAAGTCGCTCAGCCCTGAATAGTGGTTGAAAGTGATGTCCAACGCTTGGGCATTTTCTATCACTGCTCTTCTATCTCTATGGAATTCAGCAAACTCAGCATGCTCATTTGAAACATCGAAAAAAATTTAACTTTGTCCTGGAAGAAGCGGTTGTTTGCTGGTGGAGGCTTCTTCGTTCAAGTCTGGGAAGATGCGTTGAACAAATGCTTGTCGAGGGTGAAACACATAGCGTCCGCCTTGACGGCATAAGGCTAGCTGCTGGCGAATGTAGCTCTCGATGGGTTGTCTGTAATTTGGCAGATCGCTAACATTTCCGGCAACATGCTGACGCTGATGAAGTAAAAAGGTCGCAAACCCTCGACGTCTGTATTCTATTCCAAATTAAAAAAGGAATGGATATCTCACGAGTTCTTCAAGAGTATAGAAGTGTAGAACGAACTCTTCAGCCCATCTGGCTGTATCCATCATCCATCGCTTGCCAAGCTTGTCAGCTTTCTTTTGATCTTTTCTAGTGGCAAGGAATTTCTCAAAACGTTCAATTTCTTCATTGTAATCCTCAGCCCATAATCTTGCAAGGTATTCTTGGGCTTCATCTTCTATCCATGAATTGATAGGATTGGGACGCTCAACAACTACTGGTCCTTTTCCTTTCCACAATTTAAGAGGGTGAGGGGATAGAGCGTTCTGAGGAGAATTAACGATTTTAGGATAGGCAGAGTATCCGATCTTGTTGAGAATTTCTTCGTTAGGATTCTTTGACCAATCACCCATATGGGGATTCTTGATGACGACTTTATTCTGGCGCAAAGGATAAAAGGACTCTTCAGAATGGCAAGAAAAGTTAAAACGCTTCTCGTTAAATTCTGTCATGTTGATTGCTGGTCGACGAATATACTCAAGTCTAGATTGGAGTCGCTCAAGATTGTAAAGACCTAGATCAGTGAATCGCTCGAAGAATTCAAACTTGGCAGAATTAGATAAATCAGGCCTATGGAGAGTAGATTGAAAGTTGATTTCGGCTTCAGCAAGGGTCTGGGTGTCTCGTTCTCTAGCGGCATAATGAAACTCAACTTCGGAAGAATATCCGTGAGGAAAGAAATCGATGACACGAGGAGGAGAACCAGTTGGAGTAGGAATAAATTCAATTTCTTCTGTTGGAATCGGGGCCACTTCTATCGACCGCTCAGCATGCTCAGTCGCTTCACTGACTGGAGAAGTTTCAGCGTCAGGAAGAACTTGAGCTACTTTCTTAGCGATATCCACAACAGTTGCCATATCAACATCTACTTCAATGGGAACCTCTGAAGGTGGAGGTGCATCAGCGTCTGGGGCATCTTTAGCTGATACATGTAAGCGGTTGAGAAAAACAAGCAAAATTTCTACTAAGTAGAAATTACAAAGAAAAGATTTCAACGCTTACCCTGAGGACTATCATCGACTGTGTCAGTCGCTTGATATGTTTCAACATTTGGTACAGTTTTCTCAGGCTCCGGAACAACTTCTTCTGGATCTAAATCGAGAAAAGAAGTAATGGGATCAGCATGGATGGGAATATGCAAATCCTCAAGAGTGTTAAGAACAGTCTGAATATTTGCTTCACACTCGGCTGAAAAGGATTTTATCCTAGCGTTAGGGACTGGAAACTATCGAGGAAAGGATAAATGACGTTGCTTAGCACAAGTACTTACCCTGAACACGAGAAAGCCTTTCAGATTGAGCATAGGCTTTAGGATCTGAGCTGATTTCTGGAACAGCGTCAGAAGGAGATGGAACACTCGCTAGATTTTCAAGCGCTGGCTCTGTTGGAGCGCTTGTCGAAGCAGCTGGAGTGGATGAAGGAGTACGCCTTCGGGCAAAAGGAAAGACGCAGGAAATAGAGTTTCCGTCGTCGGAGATTTTTGCATTCTTGAAGAAGAATAGGGTTTCTTCCTCAAAGAAGTTGAAAATAGTAGTTAGCATATCATATAAACCAGACTCCTGGACGAGTGGAAGAACAGTCCTAAGAGGGAAATTCTGGTTATCGAATAGATAGTCCCAGTTAACAAGAAAACCGGCATTAATAGTGACTGGTTTCTCTGGTTTGGAAGATTTTTCGGCAGCAGATTTTGAAGACTTCGGTGCCATTGATGAACTAAAGAAAACTTTGGTTGAGGAGAAGAAAAGATGTTATTTTTGCCTTTAGAGAGAGAGAATTTTTACAGTAGAGGAATTTGGGAGTGATAAAGTTTTACTGTAAAGGTTTTGAAGGGTTTAAATAGGAGGCAAAAGTAACTCCTCAACTGGTAGATGAATGACACGTGTACGAAAATTAATTTTGAAAATAAAGAAATAAAATCTGAGCCGTTTACTCATAAATACGGATGTCAAAAAGTGCGGTAAATATGGTAACAACTGTGAAATATAAAATTTGAAATCCGCGGTTACCCTTTTTTTTTAAAAAAAAAAGTTTAAAATTTTTTGAAATTTTCAGCGTGAGATACACGCGCCTGATAGTACACTGACACGTACTCAGACTGGTGCAGTTACTGAACAGCCTAGTTTTTTAGATAGGAATCATTAATCGTCAGTTTGATGTGATAAGCACGTGTGAACAGTTGTCAAATCTAATCTTCTGAACTTATCCACACGCTACTTTCAGCCATGAAAACTATGCATGATGTTTAGAAAAAAATTACTTATCATTAAATTGGGAATCTTTTTAACGCTGAAGTCGTTTTGAGAAACACAATTTAACTTCTTAAAGTTTGAGATAAAATCAATCGCTTGGATTAATAAAAGACATTTTCATTTATTAGAGATTGACTTTGTCATGCATAAAGATAAGTGCTAGTGATCAATGCATAAGATTTGAAAAGGTCATTTTTTATCACCGTCGCTTATGAATTGAGATAAGTATAATTTTAAAGTTCCCTCTAAAATTAATAACTCATTTCAATTTAAAAGAAAATGATTTAGACATAATCATGAGGTGGATTCCCCCTAAATTATATGCCTATAAAATATGATGCTCTATGATTTAAGCGTTTAAATCGATCATACCTAATTCACTTCTCAAAGTGAGAAAGCGTTGTTCGTTGAGCGCTTTGGTAAAGATATCTGCCAGTTGTTTGTCAGTACCAATGAAGTGCATGCAGATATCTTTCTTTTGAACATGGTCACGCAAGAAATGGTATCGAATATCAATGTGTTTAGTTCTAGAATGAAGAACTGGATTTTGGGTCATAGCTAAAGCGCTTTGGTTATCACAATGGATTGAGGTAGGACCTAGGATTGTTCTATAATCTCTAAGTTGTTGCCTCATCCAAAGGATTTGTGCACAACAGCTCCCAGCGGCTACGTACTCTGCTTCAGCGGTAGAAGTCGCTATGGATTGTTATTTCTTACTATGCCACGAAATTAGTCTATCACCTAGAAATTGACATGTACCACTAGTGCTTTTTCTGTCTATTTTGCATCCTGCAAAATCTGAGTCTGAATAACCAATTAGTTCAAAAGGAGAGTCCCTTGGATACCATAAGCCCACATTCTGTGTGCCTTTTAGGTATTTAAGGATTCTCTTGGCAGCATTTAAGTGTGATTCTATAGGATCAGCTTGAAAGCGTGCACACATGCATACCGAAAACATAATATCGGGTCTACTAGCGGTAAGATAAAGAAGTGATCCAATGATACCTCTATAGTTAGTGATATTAACTTTCTTTCCATTTTCATCTTTATCTAACTTAAGCGTTTGGCTCATTGGAATTTTTGAAGATGATGCATTTTCCATGCCAAATTTCTTAATCATATCTCTTGTATATCTAGCTTGGTTTATAAATATGCCATTTGGGAGTTGTTTAACTTGCAATCCTAAGAAAAAAGTTAAGTCACCCATCATGCTCATTTCAAATTGATCTTGCATCATTTTCGAAAATTTCTCACACAATCGCTTATTAGTAGAGCCAAATATAATATCATCAACATAAATTTGGACTAAGAGAATATCTTCATTATGGGTAATTTTAAATAACGTTGTATTAACGCTGCCTTTTGAAAAGCCTTTACCTATAAGGAAGATAGAGAGAGTGTCATACCATGCTCTTGGTGCTTGTTTAAGGCCATAGAGTGCCTTATCCAATTTGTAGACCATACTTTTGCCATGGTTGTTGATGAATCCTGGAGGTTGCTCCACATAGACTTACTCTTGGAGTTTACCATTCAGGAATGCACTCTTCACGTCCATTTGATATACTGTGAACTTGTTGAAGGCGGCAAATGCTAAGAACATTCTAATCGCTTCAAGACGGGCTACTGGGGCATACGTCTCATCAAAATCAATACCTTCTTCTTGACAATAACCCTGAGCGACTAATCTGGCTTTGTTTCTTAAAACAATGCCATCTTCATCCATCTTGTTCCTAAAAACCCATCTAGTTCCAATCACTCCTTGGTGAGTTGGTCCTGGTACTAGAGTCCAAACCTTGCTTCTCTCAAATTGGTTAAGCTCTTCTTGCATTGCTTCTACCCAACTTGAATCACTGAGCGCTTCATCCACTTTATTTGGTTCCATTTGAGATAGAAAGCTTGCGAACATGGCCTCATTAATTGTAGCGGACCTTGTTCTAATAGGTGCTTCAATATCTCCAATTACTAGCTCTGGTGGATGATCTATGAGCCATTTATGGTCTGGTTGGAACGGGTTGAGAGACTCTTGATTATCAATCGCTTGACCCTCATTTGTCTCTAGCGCAGTCGCTGCATCATTCACAGTTCCATTTTGCTCTTGATGATCATTCTCTTCATGATCATCAGCGATTCTGATACTGTCATCATTTGTAACCTCACGAGTAATCTTAGGGATAGGTACAAAGATCTCCTCATCCTCATCATCACTATTATCACCAAGATTAATTTGTTGGGCAAGATCTTCAATTCCTATATTATCAGAATTAACCTTACTCGGTTCTTGGTTAGCATCATCAAACACAACATGAATGGATTCTTCAACCTTCGATTTGATCTTATTTAGGATGCGAAAACTCTTTCCATTTTTGGCATAGCCTAGGAAGATTCCCTCATCCGCTTTAGGATCAAATGTCTTTAGACTTTGGGATCCATTGTTATGAATGAAACATTTTGAACCAAATACATGAAAATATGAAACGTTAGGCTTATGTCCCTTCCACAACTCATATGGAGTCTTCTCATGTTGCTTGTTGATCATACACCGGTTCTGAGTGTAGCAAGCGGTATTGATAGCTTCGGCCCAAAACCTTTGAGGCAGCTTAGACTCTGCAAGCATCGTCCTAGCAGCTTCTTTAAGCATTCTGTTCTGTCGCTCGGCAACTCCATTCTGTTGAGGTGTTCTAGGAGCAGAATACTCATGAAGTATTCCAAAATTTATACAAAACTCCTCAACAAATTGGTTAGTAAATTCAGTTCCTCTATCGCTTCTAATTCTTGTCACCTTTAAATCTTTATAAGTTTGCAATTGACGAATTAGCCATGTGAGCTTGACACTAGTTTCATCTTTGGTCGCTAGGAATTCTACCCATGTATAGCGAGAGAAATCATCAACTATTACTAGCGAGTACTTTTTACCACTAACGCTCATGATTTGAATAGGACCAAACAAATCTAGATGCAATAGTTCAAGAACCCTAGAAGTAGATAGACATGGTTTCTTCTTAAAAGATGATTTAACTTGTTTACCCATTTGACATGCATCACATAAGCGATTCTTTTGAAAGGAACCCTTTGGTAATCCCTCTACAAGATTTAGTGATATTAACTGAGAGATTGCCTTAAAGTTGAGGTGATTCATTTTTATATGCCATAACCAACCCAATTCATTTTGACTTTTAGCAACAAAGCATGTAGGGTTGTTATCAATTGTAGAATCCCAATCCACTAAATAAACATTATTTGTTCGTTTTCCTCTTAATTTAGTAGACTTAGTCTTAGCGTCGTTAACATAGCAGAAGTCGCTTGAAAACTTTACTTCAAAGCCTTTATCACAAAATTGACTAATGCTTAACAGATTATGCTTAAGACCCTCAACATAATATACATCACTGATCATGATGTTCCCCCTATGCATGATACCTATACCTTTGGTTTTACCTTTTGAGTTATCACCGAATATAACTTGAGGACCGTTGGTAGCTTGATAGTTGACTAGGAGATTCTTTGATCCAGTCATATGCCTTGATGACCCGCTATCAATGTACCAAACTGAAGTATAGGTGTTGGTTCTAGGTACTTGCATTAAAGGATAATTCTAATTCTTCTTAGGTACCCATGTTGTCTTGGGTCCTTCATTGTTAGTGACTTTGGTTTGAATTAAAACTTTAGGAACCCATATTTGCCTAGTCTTCATTGTAGGAATACTGGCCTTCTTAGGTTTCACATTGTGTTGTGTGTGCTTTCTGGGTGTATAATAATATCCTCGATTATAGTAGTAATCATAATCATAGTCATAATCATAATTATCATAGTAGTGATAATATGATCTAGACTTTTGTGGATATTGACGATGATATTTCCTTAGCGCTGGCTTAGGTTATTCTTTTGTTGCTTGACGCTTAGTGCTTGATTCACAATGGTCAAATTTATCCTTAGCCTTTTGAGCTTTTGGATGAACCCGTCTTTGTGGATCATTTGCTTTCGCCTTTCCCTTGCCTGAGTCAGCTTTGGCTTTCTCATTTGGCCTCGTACCATTGTCGCTTTGTTCATTTAGCGTTTATCTTTGTGAACCTTTCTTAACAAAGAAAACACCCTTTCCTTTGTTGTGCGCTGTAACATTTGATTTATTTGGTTGTTTACCAAGTTTATTGCATCCTAAACCGGTCTTTTCACCAAACATTCTGGTTACTTCAGTCACATTATCCAACTTTCTTGAAGCTTTTGATAGTGATGAGACGAGCTACTCTGATTTGGCAAGTCTAGCGATCAGATCAGCTTCTCTCTTGACTATTATATTAAGATCGCTTTTTCAATTGAGTAATCTCACTCTCAAGCGATTGGTTTTTCTCAATGCATTGTTGCTGAATTTGCAACTCTGCTTTGAGCGTCACTTTATCACTTGTGAGCGATGAAATAATTGCGAAGTGATTTTGATATATTTTGGCGGCATCTTGACAATCTTTATAATATTCATTGACTTTGTCAAGTAATTCATCATAAGAAAGGGGATGAGATAATTCATTGGTTACCTCTGGTAGCGAATCGTCAGACGCTTCATCATCTCTTGCCATAAGACAAATCAACGCTGAGTCGCTTGCAGGCTCATCATCACTGCTTTCATCTGATGACTCCAAGTCCTCTTCAGGTGCGAAGAATGGTTCAGATTCCGCTAGCAATCCTTGTTGGCGAAGGTTGCTCCTGAATTGGTTTCTATCCGCATAGTCTTGCCTTGTGGGCTTAGACACATTTGGATAAGGGCAATTTACCAGGTAGTGCCCTGGTTTCCTGCAATTATAACATGAATTAGTTTTCATTTTCTGTTCAGTGGTTAATCGCTCTGAAACTGTTGGTGCTGAGAGATTCTGAGTGGGAGTAACAGGCGCTTGATAAGGAACTGGCGCTAATGGCTGAGGTGCAGAATATATTGGCACTTGATACTGAAGCGCTGGTGCTGGGGGAGGGGTTTGAAATGAAGTTTGTCCAACAGGATTTCTCTTTTCATATCTTAGAAATTTCTTGAATTTCTTGACCAATAAAGCCATCTCTTTATCTTCATTTGATTCTGTCGCTTTCACCTCACTAATCGCTTTACCCTTACTGTTGGTGGTAGCGATTAAAGCTCCTGATTCAGTCGCTGAAGTCGATGTGTCGCTGACTTCACCGAATTCAAATTCAAACGCCTTTAATTCTAAGAATACATCTTCTGGAGTAAGGATCTCCAATGTCTATGATTCTCTCATAGCAACAGTCTTGATTAAATACTTGCTTGGAAGACTTCTGAAAATCTTATTGACCATTTCCTTATTGGTCGACTCTTTATCCAATGACGCTAACTCTGTAATGAGCATAGTAAATCTTGCGTCCAATTGTTCTAGCGTCTCGTTGGGCTGCATCTTGAAATGTTCAAATCTTTGCATGGCCATGGAAAGCTTGTTCTCCTTCATCTGTGCTGAACCTTCACATACTATAACCAGCTTATCCCATATTTCTTTGAAAGTTTTACATTGCTTGATCTTGTTAAACAGTGCATCATTGTCTCCTAACGCTGAGTAGAGTGCACTTCATCCAACATTATCTAGATTTGCTCTTTTCCGATCATCAGGCGTCCATTCTATTTTAGGTTTCTCGACATATCCATCTGGAGTGGCTTCATCAGCTCCAGGTGCACGAGTTATCACTTTCATGATCTTAATGGGGCCGTCTGAAATTACTTCACACATTTCATTATCGCAAGAACATAAATACGCAAATGCTCTAAGTTTCTAAGAATCATAATTTGATTCTACCAGCTTATGCATTTTTTTAAAAGCCATAATGAGATGTTTTTAAAGAAAATTTTAAAGCGACTAAGTTTTAGAAAACTGGATCTAAACAAGCAGTTACGCTTGGAAACGCTTAGGTTTCTACTTCAACCGCTCTGATACCACCTGGTGGTCCCAAGTGGCATACAAAAGGGTCTAGAAAGGGGGGGGGGGGGGGGGGGGGAGGGTTGAATAGACCCTGAAGTCTTTTTCGACTTCAAAAATTTCGTATCACTTTTAATGGTTAGAACGCTTAAGCAACCGAACGCTTGGGTCAGACCCTTCAGTAAAGATAACTCAGACTTAGTGATTTTAGCAATTTACCAAAGTAGGGTCGTTTAATCAGGGTTAGCACAGTGAAAATGATTTTAAAGCTTTTAGCGTTCATTTTGGTTAACTAGTCGCTTGACAGATATAGCTTGTCTTTTTCAGAATAGATAAAAATAATATAAAGCAAGACAATAGTAAAAGTAAATAGCACATGATATATAAGGTTCACTGGGTGATGTAATCCCAGCTACGTCCTTCTTCTCCTTTTTCACTTGGAGCGAATTTACTAAGTTGATTATCAAATAATCACACAGAATCTTTTACAAGATTGTAAATAGATGAAAATGATCTCGGACTCCTTGATCACACAGATGTCAGCACCAATGAAGATCTTCTTCTACAAGCTTCTCTCACTCAGAAATACTGCCTGTAAAGGGTTTTAACAACTTTCTCACTCAGATGAAAGGTTGAGGGTTTTATCACAAGGGCTTGTTTGTTTTTGGAAAGATCAAACAACTTGGAATATCTCAGTAAGAACTTTGGTTTCTTCTTAGAAAAAAGTTTGAGATATTTGTGACTGTATGGAATGTATGTAAAAAGCTTGAAAGATTTTGGCTATGGAGTTTCTAAGCTTTTTCTTTTTGTGAGTATCTTGTGTATTGTGTGTCTGTCGTGTAATATGTATATGTCTCGTATTATATATCTGTCTCTTTTGGTTTGATGGAGGTAAGGTATTTATAGGCTTTTCTTGGGATTATGTCCGTTAGACACATGCAGGAGCGTGCCTTTCATGCGGCGCGTGAGTATACCTTTTCTCTGACATTCTTGAATTCCTGGTAGTTAAAAGGAGGGGGGGTTGAATAAACCCTGAAATTCTGACAGTCTAGTCAAAAGGTGGCTTGTTTACAAGTCATATTGGCTTATCATATTTAATGCTCTTATCAGGCATTTAATGCATTTGAATTTATTTCCCGTTTGAAATAAATGTCCGTTGAATGATTGCATTTAAGTCCTTCATGACTTGAGAATTTATTTCAGGTGAATTTGATTCTGATCGCTAGAGTGCTTTGAGCGCTTGATCCATGAATCCTGAAATAGTCTTTTAGCGTTTGACAGACGCTAAGGATAAATCTTCATCTTCATCTTCATTTGACTTCAGACGCTGATCTTCAACTTCTTCTCTAATAGACTCACCTAGAATTCTATTAGTGATTCAGTATCTAATACTTAGTCTAAAATCTAGAAAGATGAAAATTACAAGCCTAACAAAATTGCACACTTTCTAACGCTTATACAAATGATCTATGAAACAAAAACTTACATTATATTTTGGGATCTAACATAAAAATCCTATCTTGTCATCATCAAAACATCTAACGTGAAATTTTCTAACAACACTTAATATGACGTATTAGTACATAAAATCGACGTATGAATGCATATTAAATTTAGCTTACATTTGAAGGAAAAACTGTTTAGTTCTATATATTTCTTCATAATGTGTCATACATTTTCAGAAAGCTGTATGTGTCTAATTTTATAAGAAAAAAATATTTTATTATTCTGAGCAACGTACAGTGCGTTATGGTCTTTCTCGTGAAGTCGCGCAAAATTGTCGTCAAATTTAGCTTATGTTTGAAGGAAAACTGTTTCATACTAGATATTTATTGGTAATGTATCATACATTTTCAGAAATCTCTATGTGTCCATTTTGAAATAAAAAAAAGTTCATATGATTCCGACCATCGTACAGTGAGTTATGGACTTTCTCGTGAAGTCGCGCAAAGCTTTCTATAAGTTTATGTTTGAAGACGAAATTATTGCATATGGGACGTTTAACGATAATGTATCATACTATTTCCGAAAGCTCTATGTGTCTATTTTCATACGAAAAAAGCAGTTTATGATTTCGAGTATCCTACAGTGCGTTATGGATGTTTTCGTGAGGTTGCGCAAATCTGTCAACTTATCATATGAAAATACGTCAAGTATACACCACACATGTTCTATCGATACTTCAATAGCTATACATATGAAGTTTGGAAAAAATAAATATTTTGTACTCGAAATATAGACAATATGGATCTTGATTTGTTCATTTTATCATGGAGAACAAAATGGTGTCACTTTTGAACAATTTCAATTGCCGAAAAAGTCTATGTAATCGGATTTGTGCTGAAGGGAAAAAGGAAAAAAGAGAGGGGAGGAGAGAGAAGAGTGAAGTGGAGAAGAAGGTGAATAAAAAATTAATAAATGGAGGGCATTTTCGTCTTTTCAGGTGGGTAGGGAGTGAATTCAAAATTGCATTGTCAATTAGGGAGTTGAGAGTGTAGAATTATCAATGGGGACTGATTCCTAAATTTTATTAGGGATTGAAGATTTTTGATTAATTTTCCCTATTTTGATATGATTATCTTATGTTAAAATAATTTTGTTAACTTGAACTTTAAAAATATGATAATGTGGTTGTCTTTTTTGATAGGCTCAAAAAATATTAAGTGCGATGAAATAAAAAAGATTAAAATTTTTAGAACAATTTTAATTGTAGACACTAATTTTTGCCCAGAGAGGACTCTAAAGATTCAAATTCAACGTTATTAGTTATAGTTTTTGCATTTCTATATCAGTAGTTTCGCTCTTTCTTGTTTTAAGAGTAACTATTTTTACTTATTTTGACTAACGAAAATTTTCTCATTGAATGTATAAGATATATCGGCAATTAGAGAAAGATTATTGTTATTTCTTCAAGTGTGATCCACAAATTTTAGTGTGAGAATTAAAATTTTTAAGGACGTAATAGAGAGAAGCTCTATTTCTTAAGTCGCGAGAGCAAGCTAAGAGCGCTAGAGCGTCAATCATGTATGGGGAATTATGTGATCTCAGGTTGGTACTAACTTGTCTGAACAAAATTTTGTTTTTAGCTCATGTTTATCAACTAAGTCGAGCTTGGACAAGTTTTAATTGAGATGAATAGTAGTATAATCTTTTCATGTACAGATAATCTGTTGTGTTCCAACTGAATTTGGTATATGACGTGTCATATAAATTTTGTGGGCAATTTTACAAAGGGAAAATTACATGCACACCTCCTCACTTTTGTCATAATTACAAGAACAGCCCCTCACTTTTGGAAAAGTACAAGGACACCCCCTGTCAGTGTCTGACATCGCCGAATTCTGTAAAATGTTTATATTGCCCCTCGGAGAAAGAGCAAAAAAAAAAGAAAAAAAGAATCTAAAGTTATAATCTAACAATGGACCAAAATATCCTTTAGTATTTATATATAATATAAATATATATACGCACACATAAATATATAATATAAATATATATAAAATCGCCGGATCTGAAGGCGGCCGTTCTGAGTTACAATGGCGGCGCTGGGGGTTTTAAGTGACAAGATGTCGGCGGCGGGATAGGGTGGTGGCGGAGGCTGGGATTGAGAACCATTTATATTCCTTTCCACTAGAACTAATCAAATGTTCAATCACAGAACTAAGCAGTGCACTCAAGAAGCTCCCTACCTAAAATACAATTGTATATAGTGGAATTCACATGTTCTCATCCTTACAGAAACTTCTGAATAGAAAAATTCTTGCATCCCCACAACAGTGAATATATAGAAATCTCCAACAATATGCACTGAGGAAGTGACTATTATGTACCAATTTTAAAGAAGAAAAAGTGCAAAAGAAATCAAGGAAGAAAAAGTAAAAGGAGGTATTCAACAACTTTATAAGTAAAATCACGCTTTTGGCAACAAGAAAGGTCTTCAGCAACTTTATAACGAAAATCACACTTTTGGCAACAAGAAAGAAGCACAAATAAGATACGCTTTTCAGTAGGTTTGTATTAGGCTAAACAATACTTTGAAGCAGTTAGTTTAGCTAACCAATTTGTTAGTGTTAGTTATGAAATTAGTTGAAAACTCAAGTATAAAGAGGGGAAGTCAGTTCAAAGTTGGTTATCGATTGGGTAATTGATCAATTGTAAATTTCTTCTTTCTTGAACCTTTCTCTCTAGTTTGTAAGATTCTTGAAATTCATTTCAGAATTAATTCAATATATTTGATTCTCTGATGATTTCTATTGTTTCTCTCCCATTATTGATCCGGATTGTATCAAGTGGTATCAGTTGTCATCGATCCTTGGCAATTTGAGAAATGGCAGAGGGGCTGGGAAGTTTGGATTATCGTAAGGAGATTGATGCTATCAAAGAACAATTGAATGCAAATGCGGCGAAGAGTGATCGAATGTTTGAGGACATTCGAAATATAATCTCAGCGATGGAAGCAAATCGGAGTCATGTTGGGGGTTCAGCTGGAACTATGGATCAAGAAGAGGCATCACCAACTGTTTGAGGAAATGCCAATTGGTCTCAAGGATATGAGCTTCCCACGAAACGATCCAAAGTAGAATTTCCACGGTTTCAAGGCGATGATCTACGCGGTTGGTTGTTCAAGTGTGAACAATATTTCAAAGTGGACGACACTCCATTCGATGCTAAGGTGAGATTAGCAGCGATTCACATGGAAGGCAGGGCTTTACAGTGGCATCAACTTTATATGAAAGCAAGAAACTCGCGGGAATTACCTAGGTGGGAAGAGTATGTTAAGGCTTTACAATATCGTTTTGATTCACTCTTATTTGAAGATCCAATGGCTGAGTTAATGAATTTGCGACAAACGGGAACGGTACGGGACTACTTAGACAAATTTGATGAATTGTTAAATAATGTGAATCTTAATGAGGCTTATGCAATAAGTTGTTTTCTGGATGGTTTAAAGAATGAGATTACAGTCCAAGTACGGATGTTCAAGCCAAAATCCTTACAAGAAGCTATGAGCTTAGCCAAATTACAAGAGCAAGCTATCATGTTAGCCGATAAGAGAGTTTACTCGAATTCTAGAACTCAATCCACCTTTCCTAGGACCTATACAACCAATTCAACTCCTATTATACAATCTGCACCCTCATCCAACTCTCAAGACTTATTACCTAAAACTTCAAATCCTATGACAAATAGTGCAAAACCAGGCAAGCGACTCACACCTCAGGAACTGGAAGAAAAGAGGGCAAAGGGGTTATGTTTTCTATGTGATGAAAAGTACTCTAGAGAACATGTTTGCACAAAAAAGGGACAACTCTTTTTATTGGAAATGGGAGATGATAGAGCCGACGATGAGGATCATTTTGGTGCACAAGAGGAAGATGGAGACTTATATACACCAACATGTGATATAGAGAATAACAGTAGCAATAATTTCCACATATCTATGACTGCCATTAATGGGATTCATGATTTTAGTACCATGAGAGTCAATGGAGCTGCCAAAGGAAAAAACATTCACATTCTCATTGATACTGGGAGTACACATAACTTCCTCGACATTGAAGCAGCGAAAAGATTGGAGTTAAAATAGAGGCAACAAAACCTTTTCCAGTTTCAGTGGCAGATGGGAATAAACTGTACAATAACTTTGGCTACAAGAGATTTTCATGGCTAATGCAAGGGGTTAATTTCGTAGCTGACATGATGTTATTACCTTTAGGGGGGTGTGACATGGTGTTAGGGGTTCAATGGTTAATCACATTAGGAGATATAAGTTGGGATTTTGACAAGTTGAGAATGGAGTTTTGTTTAGAGGGTCAAAAAGTGGCATTAAGGGGAATGTAACCAAACTCAGTCAAAGCCATTGACAAGAATAAGATGAGGAAATGTTTACAAAAATTGGCTCAGATTGCTATGTTGCATGTGGGTATGGTATAAGAAATTACAATGGGCTAGGAGACAGACAGTATTTTAGCATTATTCACTATTAAAACAGATAGTAAAAATACTCAGGTGAATGAGGTGCAACCATTACTAGATGAATTTTCAGATCTATTTGTAGAACCAACTACCTTACCACCCCAAAGAGCCCAAGATCATAGAATCATTCTCAAAGAAGGGATTCCTCCCATTAGCATTAGACCATACAGGTATCCCTCAATCCAAAAGGATAAAACTGAAAAATTAGTGCAATCTATGCTAGATTCTGGTATTATAAGACATAGTAACGGTCCATACTCATCACCTATTGTACTTGTTAAAAAAAAGATGGCTCTTGGAGAATGTGTATCGATTATAAGGAGCTTAATAAACACACTGTCAAGGATAAATTCCCCATCCCAGTCATTGAAGAGTTGTTGGATGAGCTTTATGGTGCGACTTGTTTCTCAAAGTTAGACTTAAGAAGTGGATATCATCAAATCAGGATGAAAGAGGAGAACATACAAAAAACAGCGTTTAGAACTCATAATGGCCATTTTGAATTCTTAGTCATGCCTTTTGGCTTGACAAATGCACCTTCTACTTTTCAAGGATTAATGAACAAAGTTTTCCAACCTTTTCTGAGGAAGTTTATTCTTGTATTCTTTGACGATATCTTAATCTATAGCTCCTCTGAAACTGATCATATACTACATGTGAGGTGTGCTTTTGAGATTTTGAGACAACATCAACTTTTTGTAAAAGGGAGCAAATGTCAGTTTTGTAGCAAATCTATTGAGTACTTGGGCCATATTATTTCTGGAGAGGGCGTTTCTATGGATCCAAACAAAATTAAAGCAGTCAAAGAGTGGACAATCCCTAAGAATATCAAAGAACTAAGGGGGTTTTTGGGACTGTCAGGTTACTATAGAAGATTTATTAAAGGATATGGGGTAATTGCAAGACCACTTACAAACTTACTTAAGAAAGATGGTTTTACTTGGAATTT
This sequence comes from Buddleja alternifolia, assembly GCA_019426215.1. NCBI lineage: Eukaryota > Viridiplantae > Streptophyta > Magnoliopsida > Lamiales > Scrophulariaceae > Buddleja > Buddleja alternifolia. The sequence goes on along the minus strand of CM033390.1, from coordinate 38,985,979 downwards.
GGAAGCCACTGCAGCATTTAATTCATTGAAGGATGCCCTATGTCAAGTCCTATACTTACTCTTCCTGATTTCACAAAAGAGTTTACCGTGGAAATAAATGCATCAGGTTATGGAATAGGAGTTGTACTTTTACAGCAAGGTAAACCAATAGCTTTTATGAGTAAAGCTCTCACGGGAAGGAACCTTGGTTTGTCTGTGTATGAGAAGGAATTTTTGGCCGTGGTTACAACAATACAAAAATGGAGGCCTTATCTCATTAGCAAGCACTTTCAAATAAAGACAGATCATCAAAGTTTGAAGCACTTACTAGAACAAAGAATTTCCACACCAAGTCAACAAAAGTGGTTAGTAAAGCTTATGGGTTATGATTATTCAATTGCATATAAAACGGGCCAAGAAAATATTATTTCTGATGCACTATCTAGACAAACTCCTACTTTAGGCACTTATCATGCGGTTATAGCTATCAAATCTGATTTAATGCAAAAGATTAGATTGAGTTGGACTTCAGATCCTAAATTACAAGAAGTAATTCAGCAGAGTTAAGAGGTGGAGTTTTAACAAAGAAAGGGAAGCTTGTAGTGGGATCAGACAATTCTATTCGACAAACTATATTGGACCTATACCATAGCAGTAGTATTGGTGGTCATTCTGGAATGCTAGCTATATATCACAGAATTAAACAAATCTTGTATTGGAGGGAACTTAAGGGAGATGTTCACAAGTTTATAAGAAGTTCTGAGACGTGTCAAAGATGCAAAGGGGAAAATGTGGCCACACCAGGGCTTCTACAGCCTTTACCTATTCCAAAATCTATATGGCAAGATATATCAATGGATTTCATTGATGGACTCCCTTGTTCGGGTGGGAAGGACTCCATCTTTGTAGTGGTGGATAGACTTAGTAAGTTTGCACATTTCATAGGCCTAGAACATCCTTATACAGCCTTGACAGTGGCACAAGCTTTCATGGACAACATTTTCAAGTTACATGGTATGCTAAGGACAATAGTCAGTGATAGAGGTTCAATTTTTCTGAGCAAATTCTGGCAGGAGATGTTTAAATTACAGAAGGTAAAGTTGTTAACTTCTACACCATATTATCCTCAGTCGGATGGACAGACTGAAGTTGTAAACAGGTGCTTGGAAGGATATCTCAGGTGTATGTGCTCTGATAGACCTAGGGAATGGTATCACTGGTTGGCCCTTGCTGAGTATTGGTATTGGTGGTCCCAAGTGGCATACGAAAGGGTCTAGAAGGGGGGGGGGGGGGTTGAATAGACCCTGAAGTTTTTTTCGACTTCAAAACTTTCGTATCACTTTAGAAGATTAGAACGCTTAGGAAGCTGAGCGCTTGGGTCAGGCGCTACAGTAAAGATAACTTAGACTTAGTGATTTCGGCAAATTACCAAAGTAGGGTAATGCTTAGATCGCTTAATCAGGGTTAGCACAGCGAAAATAATTTTAAAGATTTGGCGTTCGTTTTGGTTAAATAGTCGCTTAGCAGATTTAGCTTGTCTTTTTCAGGATAGATAAAATAATGTAAAACAAGACAATAATAAATGTAAATGACACAAGATATATAAGGTTCACTGGGTGATGTAATCCTAGCTACGTCCTTCTTCTCCTTTTTCACTTGGAGGGAATTTACTAAGATGATTATCAAAGAATCACACAGAATCTTCTACAAGATAGTAAATAGGTGAAAATGATTTCGAGCTCCTTGATCACACAGATTTCAGCACTAATGAAGATCTTCTTCTACAAACTTCTCTCACTCAGAAATACTGCCTGTAAGGGGTTTCAACTACTTTCTCACTCAGATGAAAGGTTGAGGGTTTTATCACAAGGGTTTGTTTGTTTTTGGAAAGATCAAACAACTTAGAATATCTCAGTAAGAGTTTAGGTTTCTTCTTTGGAAGATGTTTGAGATATTTGTGAATGTATGTAAAAGCTTGAATTTTTTTGGCTATGGAGTTTCTAAGCTTTTTCTCAGCAAAGTTTTCTTGTGCATATACGTATATATCTCTGCTCTATCATTTTTAGGGTTTGCTGGAAATGAGGTATTTATAGGCAATTCTTGAGATCTGTCCGTTGGACACATGTGAGCGCGTGCCTTTCACGCAGCGCGTGATTATACATTTTCTCTGATATTCCTGAATTCCTGCTGGTTCCGATTGGACGGGAGCAGCTATAAACTCTGAAGTTCTGACAGTCTAGTCAAAAGGTGGCTTGTCCACGAGTCATATTGGCTTATCACATTTAATGCTCTTATCAGGCATTTAATGCATTTGAATTTATTTCCCGTTTGAAATAAATGTCCGTTGAATGATTGCATTTAAGTCCTTCATGACTTGAGGATTTATTTCAAGTGAATCTAATATTGATTGCTTAAGTGTATTGAGCGCTTGATTCAAGAATCCTGAAATAGTCCTTTAGCGTTTGACCGACGCTAAGGATAAATCTTCATCTTCTTCTGACTTCAGACGCTGATCTTCAACTTCTTCTCTAATAGACTCACCTAGAATTCTATTAATGATTCGGTATCTAATACTTAGTCTAAAATCTACAAATATAAAAATTATAAGCCTAATAAAATTACATACTTTCAAACGCTTATACAATTGATCTATGAAACATAAACTTACACTGTATTTTGGGGTCTAAAACAAAAATCCTATCTTTTCATCATCAGAACATCTAACATGAAATTCCTAACAGGTATAATACAACATTTCACTCTTCTACTAGGTTTACTCCCTTTGAAGTGGTTTATGGTCAGAAGCCACCACTCTATCAACTTTACATAGCTTTTGACTCAAATCTGGATGTGATTGACAGGAGCTTACAAAATAGAGAGAATACTTTAAGAATGTTGAAACAACATTTGATGATTGCCCAATCGAGAATGAAAAAACAAGCAGATAAAGTGAGGAGTGAGCGAGAGTTCCAAATAGGAGATTGGGTCTTTGTCAGACTCCAACCTTACAAACAAATGTCATTAAAATCACATTCTTACACTAAACTTTCAACTAAATTCTTTGGTCCTTTTCAGGTTATTGGCAAGATAGGCACCGTGGTGTATACACTCCAACTTCCACCAGATTGCAAGATTCATCCTACCTTTCATGTATCTCAACTTAAGAAGAAGATAGGAGCTGCTGCTTGCTCACCAAACCTTCCAGTAATGGTAACGAATCATGGTCATATCGTACTTCAACCAGAAGCAATATTAGATAGGCGAATAGCACCCAAGAACAACCGAGCAGTCACCCAAGTATTAGTCAAATGGTTCAATTCTCCAACTGAGGACAACACATGGGAAGATCTATCATTTCAACAGCAATTTCCTAACCTTTAGTCCTTGAGGACAAGGACCTTTTAATGGGGGCGGGAATTGATATGTACCAGTTTTAAAGAAGAAAAAGTGCAAAAGAAATCAAGGAAGAAAAAGTAAAAGGAGGTATTTAGCAACTTTATAAGTAAAATCATGCTTTTGGCAACAAGAAAGGTCTTCAGCAACTTTATAAGGAAAATCACACTTTTGGCAACAAGAAAGAAGCACAAATAAGATAGGCTTTTCAGTAGGTTTGTATTAGGCTAAACAATACTTTGAAGCAGTTAGTTTAGCTAACCAATCTATTACTGTTAGTTATGAAATTAGTTGAAAACTTAAGTATAAAGAGGGGAAGTCAGTTCAAAGTTGGTTATCGATTGGGTAATTGATCAATTGTAAATTTTTTCTTTCTTGAACCTTTCTCTCTAGTTTGTAAGATTCTTGGAATTCATTTCAGAATTGATTCAATATATTCGATTCTCTGGAGATTTCTATTGTTTCTCTCCCATTATTGATCCGGATTGTATCAGTGACCAAAATATACTAAACGGTTTTTGAGTGACGGTGGCTGGGATCTGGGGTTGATTGTTGTTGGTGGCGGTTTTGGAGGTGAGAGGAGGTGTTGGCTGCAGTTTTGAGGCTTTATAAGAATATCTGAATATTGCTCTGTTGATGGCTTTAATGGGTTGACTTCATTTTTACTTTGCAGGTGAATAAGGAGACAAGGATTTATTTTTGTTTGGAGGTGTGCTCCGAACTCCGATGCGACTTGGTTGGGATGGTGGCTGGATCTATTGTTCTATTTCGTGGTGGGGGTGTTTGATTTTGGGGGCCACCGAAATTTGCATCTGTTTTTGTTCGGTGTGTTGAGTTCCACCCGTTGGAGTGATAGACTGATAGGGAGTGACGGTGGTGGTGGTGGACAATGGTGGTATATACGATGAAGAAGATGATGGAGGAAAGAAAAACAAAGATAAAATAGAAAAGAAAAAGGAAATATAAAATATAATTTAAAAAATTAAAATTATTTATAATTGTTTAGTCTTTTAATTTGTTTAAAAAAATATAATTAGTTGATTTTTTTGTCATTACTATAATTAACCAAAAATATAATCTACTGTTATTTCATAGTTATTTGATTATAATTAATAATTAATGATTTTTCAATTAAAAATAAACTATACTTAATAAAAATCTTGTATACTTTGACTATTGTGAATAAAATTTTCAATCTTAATTAATTATTAAATACAATTAATAAAAAATTACATACATCAAACAAAACTATAATATATTTGGTCTATCATTAATAACTATTAACTATAATAATAGATTAAATATATTTAAAATAAGTAAAGAAAATAAAGCAATTTCAATGTAGTTAGATTTATTACTTGAGTATTTGAATTTATAGTGTTTTCTTAAAAAAACACCCCCTTCAGTGTTACCTAATTACAAGAACACCCCTTAGGGGTATTATCGCTATAAGAAATTTGACCAAAATTGGTCTGGGTCAACCCCAGGGGCAAAACGGGATTAAATGAGTAATTTTTGGATGACATCAGCATTTTTGGTGCCGAAAGTAATCCCAGGGGGTGTTTCTGTAAGGGCCTACGCATTGACAGGGGAGGTTTGTGTAAGTACAATACTAGATTGAGTTTTAAGTAATTTGCACTAAAGTGAGGGATACTTTTTGTAATTTACTCTTTTACAAATAACTTGTGATTGGTCTCGGATGGCCCAAAAGGATTATTCCGAGCCAAAGTGGTCCAAGTTAATTAATTGAGCCATAATTTGTGGATGAAGATAATTATCTAAATAAAAATAATTACTTATTTATTTGCCACCAGATGGGCCACTTATGGGGCTTTCGGCCCACATCCCATCTTCAGCTCTATGATACCATATAGACTTGATGAAAAATCGTTATCTGCTCTCCTCACAAAAAGATTGCTAAAGAGAAAGTACTGGCTTCTTTTGAGAGCTACCTCACTACCGAACTTTGAAGAGACTTGATCCTGCCAAAGTGGGTACGTGGGCAACTTGCCTTGAACGAGTGCAGTCCATATACAATGAACCTAGTGTCTAGTTTATCATGCGTAGGATCGGATTTCCTCCCCACGTGGTCATCACGTGACATAAATATTGATCCCGCATAATTTATTATGTAAGACTTTATGCTTTATGCTCGACTGATTATGAGCTAGTTTAATTTTAGCCACTTCCTTGTTTTTACATAATCACATGGCATATTTGCTCGTGACTCATATATTGCGCCTTTTAAACCTTGTGGTGGACCTTTACTTTCTACCTAATTGAAGCTACTAGGTTAGCCAACCTCATGAAACCTTTCTCGGTGGGTAAAGTGAAGTTTCTTAGAAGGAAAATAGAAAAACTTGGCCTTCCAATGACCTTTGGAGCTAACCTTCCCCCTCAAAAATCTATACAGGTGCAATGGTTAGAAATACATGTATGGCCCGTGTGAACTCATCTTAACAGGAAAGAGAGTCTGAAAGGCATCTAATCTTACATCTAGCTCTAATGCGTTGAATTGATGAATGAAACCCTCAAAAAAGGTAAAGCAGTTGAGGGTTAGCTGACTGATGCAAACCTTATAGCGGGTCAAGATCACGCCAAATAAAAGGTGGTGAGGAAAAATGAACCTCGAACGTAAATGCTCTAAGTAAAGGGTTACGTGATCTTTGGGAGGGATATAAATCCTATCGCCCTTAATAGGCAGCTCAACTTCGCGGTCCGTGCTCACATTCTCCAAGAGTGCCATCAACTCGGCCCTAGTGATAGTAGCGTCACATGTAGAGAGATCTATGGTGTGATCCCGTTAGGAGTTCTCGCCTTGGGGACCATTGTTCCATTCCTCTAGTTTCTCATAATCACTCCCCAAACAAGCAAAGCCATCGTGATCGGGGTACTCCTCACTCCTAGATGAAGGAGAACTCCCTACCACTAAGAAAAATCATGAGTATGGTCAGAATCAATTTTAGATGAACGCAACCTTAAGCCTAGAAACATGGATAAATTCATGAAGGCATAAACAAAAGCTATGTACATCCTAAGCATTGAAAGGGGAAAATAAGTCAAAACCACAACAACCGCGAGGAACTACTCAAAATAAAAAACCTCGAGGTGAAGCCCTGAAGCAACAAGCCTCCAGGCATAACCTCGAGGCACTGCCTCGAGGCGGTGGCCCCGCCTCACCCCTTGGTCACCTCGGGGCGACTAACTCAACTACTTTCGACCACCCTCTAGAGGGGAGGGAAGGGGGGGGGGGCGCTCCTACCTAATGGGTTTGCAAAATTTGACATATTTTCCCCACCTACTTCATGGGTTCTACATAAGAAAACACTCAACAAGCATAAAAAGCCATATAAAATAAATCTACCACTACAATAAGGGAAAACCAATCATCATACTATGAAAATAAAGAACAAAAGAGAGATTTGAAAGTTACCTTGTTCATGCTGATCTTTCCTCAAGTTTGGTGGAGAGAATTGTTCCTAGAGAAAGAATTTCTTTGAGAGTAAAAATTTCAAAAGTGAAAAGTGGATGAGGAAAAAGTCCTGAAGTTACTCTCCCTTCTTTATGTTAGTGAAAGTAGGTGGGGAGCTTTAATGTCTCAAAGCCATATCAGATACTGCTTGAGACTAAACTGTATGGTTAAACTAATTTACTTCTACTCCCGGATATCCTATGCAGCATACCCGGGAGTGGGAGCATTATGAATTTATGATGTGCCATATAAATTTTGTGAGCAATTTTGCAAATAACTTGTGATAGGGCTGGAATGGCCCAAAAGGGTTATTCTGAGCCAAAGTGGTCCAAGTTAATTAATTGGGCCATATATGTGGATGAAGGTAATAATCTAAATAAAAATAATTACTTACTTATTTGCCACCAGATGGGCCACTTATGGGGCTTTCGGCCCACAACCCATCTTCAGCTCTATAGATACCACATAGAGCTGATGAAAAATCATTATCTGGTCTCCTAACAAAAGGATTGCTAGAGAGAAAGTACTGACTTCTTTTGAGAGCTTCCTCACTATAGAACTACGAAGTGACTTGATCCTATCAAAGTGGATATGTAGGCAGCTTGCCTTGAGCAAGTGCAGTTCATATACAATCAACCTAGTGTCTAGTTTGTCGTGCGTTGGCTCGGATTCCCCCCCCCCCCTCCCCCCATGGTCATCACGTGTAAATATTGATCCCACATCAGTATACTTAATTGAGTGAGGGTAAAGTATACCAAATCTTTCACCATAAATCTTAATTGATTCTCGAGCACGGCCAAACCTTTTGACTTTACCCCGCCAAGTTTGTAAGAAGGTTCGCCACTTGGTTCCCTTAAGTAAAATGCTTAGCCAAGTGCCCAAGGACCTTGAAAATATGAAGCAAGAACCCCGTTCTCCAATTACTTATGCTGCTAGAGGTGGCAAAATGGTTTCGGAGTTTTGCCCCTAACTAATTTGGAGACTCATTCTTAATTTGATCCTAGTTCATGCCGAAATGAAAGTTTAAAAGTTTAAAGCATTCCACATCACATGGCTCTATGTGTGAGGGTTGGGAGCATTTATTTGTTCTTTACATGCCTACATTCTGCCATTGGAGATTCTCTACGGCACTCAGGACACATTAGATCAATACTTCATTTTCTTGTTTGTTAGTTTTTATGGGTGACTGCCGCTAAGCATCAGGTTAAATGCTACTACCGGAATCGTATGGGGCTGAAGGTTACGAATCACCTAAATACAGCTCGTAGGTGTAATAGTTTTAACTTGGAAAACTAGAAAGTGGACAACTCAGTAGCTTCTCGCATGGGGTTTCTGTTTCGAGCTCCGAAACACAAGCAACTTGTGTTGGTCTATAGACTGAAACTGACTTATAGATGTTTCAAGCCAAACAAGAAGAAGGCACAAGAATTGAAGGTGCGAGTGGTGTGCTTAGAAACCACGATGACGATGTGGTTGTTGAGTTTCAAGAATTTATTGTTGTGGCTTCGATCGCTGCTCCTGAAGTTGTTGGACTTGCCAAAGACCTTGAAATTGCTTGTCAAATAACAAGTTATGGATTGAGCTGGATGCTCAAGTTGTCATCAGATTACTCTCTACCCCAAATCAAGGCCACTAGAGGTTGCAGATAACCTTCCACTAATTAGAAAATACAAGACAAGTTTTCAGGTATTTGTTTCTCATATTTCTAGGGGAGACAATAGGGTGGGTGACTAATGAAACTTACAAATTGCAACATTCAAGGACATACAACCTAGAAGAAATTCATGGTAAGGTTCTCGGCTTGAGTAGAGTAGATAAATTTAATCTCCGTCTTTTATATTCTAACTTTGGCCTTGTGAAGAGAGTTGTACTTTTTGTTTCATTTATTTTGGAATTGAAACTTGTTGGTATTTTCCTACATACCTTTATACTAGTTGGTAACGATGATGTATAGGTGTAATTATTCCTTTGTTTTCATGCTTTCTATGAAACTTGTTTGTAGACATGTTGACAAGATGTTAACATAAAATGGAGTGGAGCCCGGAAAATCTAGCGAGGACATTGATGGTTTTGGTAATTTATTTTTAATCAATAACAGGTTTTTCACAAAATCGATTCCTGAAATAAAAGCTATGAGCGAAGAATTAGTGGTCTTTGAACTGTGCTTGTTTAATATATAATTAAAGAAAAATGAAGTATAAAAAGGCGAAGATTCCACTCTTAAATAGCTAAAAACGAGCTCAAAGTATCAGAGTCCATCCTAAGGCAGGGGATTATGTCATATAGGGCCCGGAGAAACCAAGTTCTGACATTGACAAATTAGAAAACATTGTAAATTCTACTTATATTCTGTTTAAATTGAGTGACAAACATAAATACATGCAACCAAAGAATATTTACCCTTTATTTTCTCCACTATAGTCTATATGTATATTTGTAACAAGTAGTTCTGTATTACAAAAAATCAATAATGTACAATTACAGCCTCAGTGCAAAGAATGCAACCTAACTACTCTCCATCTGGACGAAATAAACAAGGACAGCCTTAAAAGCTACATAAACTTTTAAGAAGTGGCCTAAAGAATAGGATATTTTGTAAATACGAAAAATAAATAAATCAGAACTTACTTCGTGATCATTGCCGTGGAGGATCAAAAATTGGGTTCATCTCTATTTGTGCATCTTGTGACTCCCTTGAATTTCCACGTTTCTCCGCTTCTCTTGCAATTTGAATATCATTGGGTATACAGTATTGAACAAAAACTTTTACAACAAAACGAGGAACCAGCGCTCCTACTGTGATACCAAGCAAGCACACCCAGAACAATTCTGTATTGGCAATATTAAAGAAGGCCCTGCAAAAATATTGACAAAGAATGAATCTCATTTTATTTTCCGGGAAAAACAAAAAGAAATGCTATTTTTAAGGGCCACGAGTTGTCCAGAATGACATCTGAGAAAGAAGTTTGATGAGAACATGATGTGTGTCAACATTCATATGCAATGCTTCCAAATAAATTATAAATCTAATGTTGTACACAGGGCCTATTTGTGCCTTTCTATTCCTGCAATCACACTGATGGCTATGGTTAACCAATTGTTGTTCCACGTGTCGCCTCTAAGCACTACCACTTGTAATGTTCTGATTGGAAGGAAATAAATTCCATAAAGATAGGGTAATATAACTGGACAGAGAGGTCGATCTCAACATAAATTAGGAATAAACGGCTCTGATGCTTACTGGAAAATTTGTACCACAGACCATATTCGCATCGCGTAGGGGTATCAGAGAATAAATAATAAATAAATAATTACACAAGAGAGTTCTTTTTTCTTTCAATATCCAGAGAAGGGATGTGTTTAGATGGAAATAAAGAGCAAATCTCAAGTGAGACATGTTCAAAGCAACTTCCTTTCTTTGAACTCCTATGTGAAGTTATTAATACTTGGACCAGCTTTTAGAAGAGAGAATATTTTAAAACAAACGAATACAGTACGAACGAACGATCTTGCATAATAGCGAATATGATTAGGTAGAGAGAGCAGTCTTACCAGTATCCAGGCAGGAAAGGCAGAACATCAATAGCCATCACACAAATAAAAGTTGCAATTATGGATCCCCAGATTGCTGCATGAGTAATCGAATACCATCTGATTACATCCATTGCCAAATGTATATTTACCATTATTGCGACTGCAAGTGTCCAAAGATCTCCTAAACTTGAACCATCTATGTTGCTTCCCCAGTAAGCAAGGAGAGGGAAAAAGAAGGCGACTACGCTTTGCCACACTGTGTCCAACATTGTTAACCAGAATAACTTTCCATTGTAACTTTCTTGCCTTTGTCCAGCCCCATAAAGTTGAGGATGCTTCAACAGAGAAGTTCTACTTAAATCCTTATCAAGAATTCCTATAATTATTGTAGGCACAGATGTGTATAGTACTGAGTACATTACACTGCTCCAATCGGTGATAGCAGTTGTCAATGTGAAACTCGTGAAGAGCACATACCTGGACAGTAAACAGGTGGTGTCAGAGAATATGCTGATTTTTGAATAAGAAGTTCATCTTTAGTTTCTGGAGTAAATAGCTATCAATATAAAATTTTATTAATTATGTATTAATATCATTAGATTAAATTTGACCTTTTTGGTTCTATATAATACGTGTGTGTGTGTGCATATATATTATATAATATCTAATCCTCCTCACACCTCTCCTTGCAAAGTCTTTTCAATATCATGTTAGAAATAACTTTACTTTGCATTTTATTCCCACAGAAAAACAACTATATTGTAGCATTCATTAGAAAACCTAACTAATGTCGCATTCGTCTTTTGTCGTTATAACACTAAATGACCTGGAGTTGTAACTCCAGGACCACTGCAAAGCATACTCACCAGAACAAGACAAGAACAAAAACAGCATTCCTGTAGAAATTGTACAGTATCATGTAGCTCATCCGCTGATAATTCCAATGCCCGTGTACCAATAATAACGGGACCAAAAATCTAAATTGACCCATTGCAAAATCAGATGCCATGACAGCTTGTCGGCCTTCTTGTCCACTGAGGCCTATGCCAACATCAGCCATTTGGATCATTGAGACGTCATTTGCACCTGAAAGTCATATAGGAAAAGCTCAGGGCTTCTTCGTTTATGTTTTCAAATACTGTTTTCAGGATCACCATCTTCTGGAATTCCCCACTAGAAACCATTCAACCAAAAACGCCTTTTTTCAACTTCAATTTCCCATTCCCCTATATAACTACCTTTCAATCAATACATCCAACACTTGACACTATCTCTCATCAATAATTACCTACTCCGACTATTTTTTTCCCTCTTTCGTACTTTACTAATTTTTGAATCAGATAACCATTACCAAAATAACTAAATCAATCATTTTATACATCATAATCAACCAATCATTTTTTATTTGACATATTTTCCTATTTCCAACCAGTTTCTGAAAACGTAAACAAACACAATACACATTCTATCATTTTCACACGAATACTCATAGTACACATTCCCCGAGAAATTTTCAAAATATTTACTCAAAAACATGGACAATTAAAGCCTTATATTTTATCAGATAGCCCAATTAACGGATATATTCAGGCAATTGTTTCTTTCTTCTATTTTTCATACAGACATATAAAATGATGCTTACCATCACCTATGGCAAGGGTCATGTCATCAGTTCTGTTTTTTATGAGGGCTACTATTCCAGCTTTTTGCAATGGAGCCACCCGACAACACAATACCACTGAACATTTGCTTGCTAATTCAAAAAGCTGCAAACAGATCGACATGAATTAATAAATAATATAAGTTGGTACACATGTTCTTGGATGTGTGTGGGCGGTTACCTGTCCTTCAAGCTCAGTGTCCAGTACATAAACAAGGCTTGTTCCATCAATAATTAAGGCTACTTGACTTACTACATGTGTTTCACCAGAACCACTAGTGATCTTTTTACACAACACTAAAGCATCTTCTAAGCTCTTTCTACACGAGTCCTTGGACTTTTTGTTTATCACTATTTGGGTCATCTTACTTGTTAAGAGCTTAGATGAGTAGCCTATCGAAATTGCAGTTTCTTGCTTGTCCCCAGTCAAAACCCAAACCTTGATACCTGCCTTTCTTAAAGACTCAATTGCTTCTGGAACGCCTTGCTGCAATTTGTCTTCAATCCCAGAAGCACCTAATAAGCTGAGATGGTGTTCTATGTTGCTGGCAACTCTACGAAGTAAAGCTGCTCTTCCCATCAAGGCGGTACTTGCCGACTCATAAGACGATTGCCATTGTTCAAATTCAGATGAACTCAGCTCACGCATTCCAATTACAAGTGTTCTTAAGCCCATTGATGAGTAAGCGTGCAGATGGCCTTCAGTTGCGCTTACCACATTCAAGTTCAGGGATCTATTTATTACACTAAACATGGACGTATCAGCACCTTTGGCGAAAACCTTTACTGTATCATCTGGGCATCCTAATATAACTGACATCCTCTTTCGATCACTATCAAACTCATGCAAGCCCAAGACATTGAACCTGCGCAGCCCATTAATAGGTATTAAAATGAGATCTAAAGTTAGTGGAAAAGTTTGGGGAAAAGGATAAGAAAATCAAACACTAGAAAAGAAACATAACTGATAGACCATAAATGGAAAAAGGAAAAATTTAGAGTGATGAATAAAAGAAAGTAGAAGATCTCATCTAGAGATCAATGAGGCAACAAGAGAAACAGGAACAAGGATAGACCCTTTAAAAACTACTACTAAAACCTTCACAGTTGACAATTTAACCTGGGAAAGCATTTATTCTTGTTGGTGATACCTTTTTCCCCCTCCTATATTTGAGCTTTTTTAAGATTTAGCATTACAGACTTTGGAAACATTTTATTTAGCTCTTTTAATAGTAAATTTCATCCCAAAGACTCATAGCTTCCAACTCTAAGGCTAGAAGAGTCTAACTACACATATTAGATGCTACGGAAATATATATTAAGTGGTGCTCCTTATAGCAATAGGAGAGAAGTCGAGCAATGATGGCTTCATGATAGGTAAAGATAGAAATGTCAGAGTTACCTTTGTCTTTCCCCTTGGATGTCAATAACTATATGGCCTGAAGTTCTTTCAATGAGTACAAAACCATAAGCTGCCGCAGCATAGACCAATGCCTGTTCATCTGGAGACTCCCCCTGATAATCTATCAACTTGAGAGCAGGATCTGAAGTCTCCACAGTTAGAGGCACAATGGTGTTGCAAGCAGCCAATGCGACGAAAAAATCATGAACATGCATGCCTTCAGCTGTGTGTTTCCGTTTTGACAATTGGAGAAGCTCTGAATCAACCTTTACCTGCATCTTTGGCCTCAAAACCTGCCCGCCATCTGATGCCAAATAACGCATTAAGAAAAATTTCCCGAGTTTGAAGAGATCATAACATGCTCATGATACAGAAATTTATAATGGAATCAAACGAATGTGTGTGGGGTGTGTGTGTGTGTGTGCGTGAGAGAGAGAGAGAGAGAGAGAGAGAGAGAGATTGAAGTAACAGTACCTTGAGCCGAGTATCCTATTTGCCCATCTTCAGTATTGTCCTCCCCGCTGCTGTAGTCTATGCCCCTGATGCTTGCACATTTAAATTCCATCTTGTTCTCAGTAAGGGTACCAGTTTTATCAGAGAAAACATATTTTATCTGTCCCAAATCTTCATTTATATTCAGTGCCCTACACTGAAATCTTGACTTTGATGCTTCATCGTACATCCGATTATCTCGAATCATAAAAAAAGCCTGACCAACACGAACAAGCTCCATGGATATGTACAATGATATTGGAATCATAATTTGGAACACAATAATCGACATGAGAAACACAAAGAATATCTCCATGCCCCAACCATAATAATTATAATTTTCAACTTCAGGCTCTGAGTAGTCCTTTTTCCTATAAAATTGCATCAAATCCAATTCATCTTTATGGCGTCTCAACCAAAGACCATGAAAAACAGAGACTATTACACACAGTGCAACAAGGAAAATTGAAAGGAAAATGATCTCCCGATTCATACGAGTCTCGAGACGACTTCTCTTGGATGGAGCTCCAGAGTTGTTAAGCATTGCTTTGGTCTCTTTGCCAGCATAAACTGCAACTCCAATTGCCCAGTCAGTGTTCTTCAGATCACAACCACGTATGATTATATTAGAAGGTCCAAGGGAAATACGCTTTCCATCAACATCCATGTTTGCCTGAAAACCATAGATGTTCCTATTGGGTTTCTCACATTTGATCAATCCATCAATCTTCTCTTTCTCTGGATTTTTCATTTGGGTCTCTTGCTTGGCATATCTCGTCTTCAAATTTGACTCACCATCCAAATTGGTAGTCTGCACATAAGCAATTCCTGTGGTGTCACTTGTACAGAGCAGCACCATGTCACAAGGAAGAGTTTCATTAGAAGAAACTTTAATGATCTCACCAACACGTATATCCTTCCATCTTATCTGTTGAAACTGTTCATTTACCAAAACCCATGCCAACCGGTTGTTCTCAATCTTGTCTGACCGGTGTCGTCTGTAATCCTCATATGCATCCTTAATGGCAGTGACTAACAGCACAAAAGCTAACGGCATAATTGAAGCACCTCGACCAAAAACAGCCAGCTGGGGAAGCTGGTTGAGAATGGCAATCACAAGAAAGTAAATGTATGCAACCCTGTGGAACTGTTCATACAAATTACGGGGCAAGAACGTCATGATGGAATATTTACTGGTCCTGATTGAGTTTCCAGCAAATTCAAAATTGTCATTTGTTTTCTCAGGATCATTTATATAGATCAACCTGGCATCATCTTCTTTAATCTCTTTATAGGAGGCGCTGAACGCTTCAGAATCAGCACCCGTCGACCCATGTCTCACATGTTTCGATCCCAGCTCGCTGAAGTTTACCTCCCTAATAGAGTGGCCACCAGACGTCTTCGACTGATACGATGAGATACTTCTCCGAGATGATGAATCACGTAGAAAATCAGGAACTTGATCACAACTTTCAATCTGGGAATTGGAATCCATCCCAGAACAAGGTAGCAGAGATGGGATTCAAAGTATATATGAAGTAAGAAGAGCAAGAAAGGTCTTGTTCTTCTTTAGCAGGAATTCAATTCAAGCCAAGGGGGAAGAATCAATAAGGGGTGCTGTAGGTGTAGGTGTTGTGAGGAGGTCATGAATGATCTCAAAGAGCAAAGACACGCCTTCAGCTGCTAACAATCAAGAAGCATATGGTAAAAACACACAATTTGTTTGGACCATCAATCAACATTGATGCAAAATGAAGCAGGAACCCCAGTTCAAAAAAAAGCTTGACGAATCTAAGAATAACCAAATAAATGTCTTGATGGATTGGACTACAAATATGAAGAGAAAAAGCTAACGTAATTAAAGTAATAGAGGAGAGGAGAGGAGCAACTTACTTGTATGAATGAGATTGTACATACAACAAACAGAAGAAGAAGAAGAAGAAGAAAAAAGCAATAATAATCGTATATACATACAACAGAACAGGGGTGGGGGGGAAGAGCTGAAGCAGACTTTGTTTGAGGCCGGCGTGCGTGTAATTTGGTGTGACGCGATTGGAACATCTTCATATTCATATTGTTATATGTGAGAATAGAGGGAGCAAATTCAAAGGTCAAACGCATTATTTTTGAACGAGGGGCGGGGTGGGGGCGGGGGCGAAGATCGCAAGAAACTGGGAAAACAAACAACCAAGAGAAGACTCGTTGTAGTACTAGTAGTAATGAGCTGGCCACAAAACAATCCCACCAAAAATAAACATTATATTACTATTAAACTCTTATTTAATTATACTAATGAAATTGTTTGTTTCTTATTAATTATTAAAAATTTCTTTTTGAATAAATCCATTAGTTGAATTTGCATTCTTTCTTTAGTTTTTTCCGGTAATTGGTCGAATTTGAATTCAATCACCTTTCGATTAAATTGATAATGAAATAGTTTATTTTAGGGATAATTGCATATTGTACCCTTGTGAAATACGAAACTTGCACACATTCTCCTGTCTTAAAAAAATAACCTGAAATGTCCGTATATTTTTCAAAACTCTGTACGAAACCCCCCAACCCTGCTTCAAATACACTGCACGTGAATGCTATCTTACACGGATTGAATATGGATTGAAGGTTTCGTGCAGGGTTTTGAAAAATATAGGGACATTTCAGGCTATTTTTTTAATACAGGAGGGATGTGTGCAAGTTTTGTGTTTCTCAAGAATATAATATGCAATTATCCCTTTATTTTATCACTTTATATATATATATCATATGAAACGTAAGGAAGCCGTGGAGTTGGTGGTGACGTGGATGGGTTTGAATTTTTGGTTTAGAATTAAGTGTAGTTCTAGAAGCATATGAGAGATCCAGGGCTGCAATTATGAATGTGTGCATGCCATGTATGTATGCAACTTGATCGTCCTTATTTACTTATTTCTGCCACTAATGATTTTAATATAATATTATACATATGGTTTTTTTCTTTTTTTATTTAATAAAGGCAATGACTTTCACTTTCACTTATTTCTTCTTTAGTATCTCTTTTTCCTTTCTTTTTCGGCCTTGCGGTGTTTTATTGCACGTCTTAAGTTTGGCTATTAGGTACAACTGCCTCAACTTTAATAGATATTGTCTACAGACATTTTTCAAAAAGTTCGGATGTGTGTACAAATTGAGGAAGATGACAGACTTAGGGCCTGTTTGGCCCGTTATTTTCGGATTCACTTAGCATTTTTGCAGAACAATAAAGTCCAAAATATGTTTGGATCGCTGTTTCCTATCACCTGTTTTTCAGAATTATCGGAACACAAAGTGAAGATTTTGAAGAACAACTTTGAGGTGTTTTGCAATTAAATTGTCTATTTCAGAACAAAAATTCCCAGAACAATGAAAACACGGAAAGACGTTTACTGTGCATTTACTCCTGCACTGTTCATCAGAAATTTGAAATAAAGGGGTAAAATTTTGCACTGTTCATCATTTCACAAAGAAAATACAACCTCACTTTCTCTCTTGCGACCGGCGATTTCGTGTGTGTGTGTGAGTGAGTTTTTGATTGTGTGTGAGTTTTGTTTTTTGTGTGTGTGTGAGAGTTTTCGTGTGTGTGGTGTGTGTGTGTGTATATATACATCTTGGTGTGTGTGTGTGTGTGTGCGCGATTTTGTGTGTGTGTGTGTGCGATTTTGTATGTGTGTGTTTTGTGTGTGTGAGTTTTCGGGTGTGGTGTGTGTGTGTGTATATACATCTTGGTGTGTGTGTGTGTGCGCGCAATTTTGTGTGTGTGATTCTGTGTGTGCATATATATGTGTGTGTAATTTTGTGTGTATATATGTGTGTGTGAAAGTTTTAGAAGAATACAATGGAGGAAGATGAATAGTGATAAATTTTTTTGGGGAAGATGAAGTGGAAGAAACAAAATCAAGAGTGGATTAAGCAAACATCAAGTGTGGAAGAAGTAAAAATAAGATTGGAAGAATCAAATAATGGCAAAGTAGTAATTACACCAAACATTTCACCAAAAATGACTAATATGCCTTTAAAATAATATATATGTTACACCTAAAAATAAGTTTATCCAAACGTGTTTTTGTATTTTCTTAATCACAAAACAATTTCATCCAAACGCATTCTCAAAGAACATATATCCGTAGAATAGTGGGCCAAACAGGTTTTTAATAATTTTTCTTCTTCAAAAACTGTTCTACAGAATCGTTCTACAAAACTGTTCTGCAGAACTACAAAAACAAAAACGTGCCAAACAGACCCTTAGTGACTACATGTTTGTTGGGCATTTTTGAAATTCTCCAGATGCCTGAAAATGTACATCTTGAAGATAGAATATGTAATTTCTCAAAAAAACAAATACATATATATATAGAATATGTAACATGTAAAACCTTAAATAGGTATTGATACAAAAAAAAAAGGCAAAAATATTAAATAGGTGATGCCATCAAGTTTTGCGTTCCATATATCCATAGCCCTTGGCCCTTAGTCACCGGTAGATTCGTGATACCTGCAGTCATCCGGTGATTTGAAGAGGATGCTTCCACTTTGTTTTCCATGTGTAGAAGTTAGGACTTAATTAGTTGATATATCCAAAAAACTTTTTCCTAAAAAATATTTTTTGAAAAATGTGTTTGATTGGACATGTCAGCCAAAATAAAAATTAAAAAATCTCTCTCTTTTTCTCATAAAATCAGAGGGACTTAAATAAGTCCCACCTACCTTTCTCTTTCCTAGAGAAAAAATCCCTAGAAATGATGAGCACACACCTACCCTCAACTTCCACCACCAAGTGGCAAAAGCGAAGGAGAGTCCTCTGGCAAGATTTCGTCTACCTAGCCATCAGTTAAACGTAGGGGTGGGCATTTGGTTCGGGTTAATCGGTTTTGGGTTTTTCGAATTTCAGTTAGTAAATTCTACTTCCCGATACCAAATCGATTTACCAGTACTTGATCGGTTAAAATTCGGGTTTCTGTCATTATTAGAAAATATTGGTCACAAATCGCATACGAAAAGGGTCTAGAAGGAGAGGGGGGTTGAATAAACCCTGAAGTTTTCTTCGAACTTCAAAATTTCCGTATCAAATAATTTCAACGCTTAAATGAAACTTCAACATTGGTGAGCGTCGACTTGAAGACTGATTTAAAAGGTAACTTTAGACACAAGGTTTGGTCACTTGATCAAAATAGGACCAAGTTCTCAGTGCTTGTATCAGGAGTTGTGCAACGGAAATATTTAGTCTTCTTCTTTAAAGGCTTTTGGAACCGTTGAAATGATTACTCTTAGTTGCTTGATGGTTATGCAATATTTTAAACTTGTATGCTTTCAATGTGAATATGAATAATGTACAGACTGACAGTAATAAATGAAAGATAAGGGCCTGTTTGTTTATGTTTTCAAATTACCTTTTCCATTTTTATTATCATCTGAAAATGAAAATACACACTTTACACTATTTTTAATTGAAAATATTCTCATTTTCATTCTCGTATTTACATTTCCAATAAATTTCAACCATTTCTTTAAAATTGCATTTCACATCACTCATCTCATAATTTCTTTTTATCACTTTTCTCTCTCCCCTCGTTTTAATTTTTTAAACATTTCTCTCTCTTCCTCTTTACATTTTTAAATTCAACACTACTACTCATTACTTTTTAATCATTTCACACATCAAACTCACTAATTTCAACCATTTTTAAAAACACAACCAAACACACATACTTTTTTAACTTTTCTCACACAAAAATAAAAAAAATCATTCCCCCATACATATAAAAATGACGGTTGAAAATGAAATGAAATCACATCCAAATAGAGTCTAAGAGTTTGTAAGATTTGTTGCGTGATGTAATCCCAACTATGTCGTTCTTCTCCTTTTTTACTTAGAGGAAACCACTAAATGATCTTTGAAGTTTCACTAAGAACACTTCTACAAACTAGTAGACAAACACAAAGGAAGACTTGAGCTCCTTGATCACACAAATTTCTGCTCCAAGATCCTTTGAAAATATTTGCTTTTTTCACCAAGAAATAAGGCAAATTTCCAGCTTCAGTTTCACACAGAGATCATCGCTAGATGGTTGTTTCTTCAAACCTTGTTTTTGAATAATCAAACAAATAGACTATGTCCTTTGGCAATAAAGTTCTTCTTATTGAAGATGTATGGGGTTGGTTGGCTATCTAGAGAAAAGGATTTAAACGTGTGCTTTGAGAGTTTTTGAGAGTTGTTCTAGCTTGAATGCAACAGAGTTTTGGCTCTTGATTTTTCAGTGATTTTATATGTTGCTGGGAGATCCTATTTATATATATTTTGAAAAAATATTCGGTTTGACTTATGTAAGGCCTGTGGACTTTACTTCAAGAGCGTGAACTACTTTTCTTGTCTATTCCCTAAAATTCTGCTGCAAAAAGTGCTAGTCTTAGGTGTCAGACTAGCCATTTATGGCGCTGCCAAATCTGTAATAACACATGAGTACAGTCTTGTCTTATATATCGAACCTTTTATTTATAAGGCATTTGTCTTTTTCTATAATTTATGCTTAGTTGATAGAGTCCCGATGATCATTGATTAGCTAACGGAACGATCGCGCACAAGTAGGTGGCAATTGTGGAATGTTCTCAAGGGTTGTGATCCTAAACTAGTTCTAAGCCATAGAGAAATGAGAAAAAAGGGAGATCATATTCTCGCAAAGGCTTGCTCGTACTGCATTCTGTAATGGGTGTGCCTTGTTCCATGGGCATTGATCGAGGATTAGTGTAAGTACAGAAGGTTTGCACATGTGTAGTGTGAGGATTAAATAACCCCGCAAGATTCCATGTTGGTTTATGTCGAATTTGGAATCTTAAGGGTTACATAGTTGAGATAATCCTTAAGACCTAAGAGGTCATCGCTATGATGGGTTTGGCCCACTTCGCTTTGAGCTTATTTTGGATTCTAGGAGAATCATGAGAGTGGATAAGGTTAGGTGTAGTCTAGATAAATGACGAAACAGATGATATCGAAAGAGGGATCCATCCACGGTACAGATACCTGGAGATTTTCTATGTTGTTGCTTGCCATAGATGACCAGTGAAAAATCTTTGGCGAGAGTATCGAAGTCATTAAGAAAAAATGTTGATTCTTTTTAGATAGTGAAGGTCACTATGATCACAACACAGACATAATTATATGAGTTACAAGAGTTTCGACTGTACCCATACTTTAGACTCGGATCGGGAAAATGATGGAAGGAGTGGCTTATACGAAGATCATAAACTGGAGAGGTCCTTCATGATAATCATTTATATTTAGGTCTTCATGACAATGTTTCTAAACATTGAATCATGATAGGTGGGATCCTTGAGTTGATTTTGGTGATAAGACTCGAGACCTTTATTAACTATCTATGTGATAACTATTTAAGCCTAAGAGAAAGGTCTCATTGCTAGCATGTAAATGAACTTAAGGAACTCAAGTATGAACCTTCATATAGAAAATGTTAGTTCTTGTGTAGAATTAACTATGTGGAATTAATCTTATGTAGATTAAATTAATTCCTAAGTGGAATTAATTAAATGGAAAATTAATCCTATGTGAATTTTAATTCCTTAGTGAAAGAAATTAAATAGATATTTATTAATTAGTTTAATTAATATTAGTGTAGATTAATTATCCTATACATATTAATTAATTAATCAAAGGCTAGTATTTAATTACCTTATATAGGTGGATTAAATAGATGTATCCAAGTAATATTTATTCTTTGGTGAAATAAATTAATTATTACATATGTAGAAAAATATAGGAACTATATATATTATACAAGTATATGTATTTGGAATTATATATATGTATATTTTTCCTATGTCAAAAAGATATGAAGAATACATATAATATATATGTATATTGTAATATATATCCTTCTTGTGTAGAAAGATATCTTAGATACTAGGAAATGTAAATATGAAACGAACTCCAATAAGGAAAGGGGTTTGACAAAAGTCAAACTTCCATGTGAGATAGGAGAGAGACGGGTAGCCCATGAGCCTATAAATAAGGCAAGGAGCCCCCCGGCTTATGTGTTTTAGTGTTGGAATTCGCTCTTGTGTAATAAAATAGTTTTAGCTAACACTAAAATGTATTAAGAGTTTCAAAAATTACTTGGGGTGCGGATAAACTTAGAGGCACTACACTTGGAGTGCTTGAAGGATTTATCCGGAGATGTATATGAGATATGACATATAGAGGGCGCTATATAAGGATATGACATATAGAGGGCACCACTCAAGTTTTAAAATTTGATTTATACCGACTCTAGAGGGCACCAGGTAAGGATATTGCTGCGATTAGATTGTTGTAGGAAGTAATGAAGCACTGTTAGACATGATTTGTTCTATACTTAGCAACATAGGAGATTGCCCAATTCAATGTGGCCATGCACTGCTCATATGAGCATCTTGAATAGAAGTCCCTCTAAATTCATTCCTAAGATGCCATATGAGATATGACATAAAATGAAGCCTAATCTTAACACGTGAAGGTATGGGGATGCCCAATCTACAGAGAAAAGACAAAGGTAGAGAAACTGGAGGCTAGATCCTTAAAAAGAGGATGTTTTGGTTATTTCGAAAAAACCTAAGGGATAACCCTTCTACTTGTGTAATGATCGAAAGATCACTATGGTCTTAGGGTCTTGCTCTCTCAAGGAAGGTGTTTTTTGGAGAGATGGTAGAAAGTTTGTTCTGGAAGAACAAAAATGAAACTCTTTTGGAGACTACTATTCAAGAAATCTGAATCAAACCCGCTATGACACAACCACCAACAAATCGGTTTGATAGAGTATCCCACCGCCTGAAAGGATATGGTTGTCTGCTGCAAGGAAAGCATAATATGTATGCTGTAGTAGAGGAAAACCAAGGATATAATCCCTCAATACATGACCAATCAATGGTGAGTACGAAATCTGCGAGTTGGTGTAAGACTGTTAAAAGCAAAGATGGATTGCATCAATTCTAGACCCTAGTAGATTGCCTTGAGGGTATTGTACCCGTCATTGGAGAGTGCATCTATAAGAAGAAAGACTGATTACAATGGCATGGCCAGGGTGATGGGAAAGGGTATACTCATAAAGTGGGCTTTGACTATGAGAAAACCCTCTTTTTTCCCTAGCTATGACAAAAATCCATTGAAATCTAGATTTCGATAGTGACACAATTAGATTATGGAATCCAGCATATGAATGTGAAGACCCGTTCATCAATAGATTCCTCAAAGAGGACATCTATAGTGAACATGCCCAAGGGTTTCACATCTAAGGCCATTTTTAAAAAGGTCTGCAAATTATATAAGTTCATTTATGAATCAAAATTGGACAACTCGTAGTTGGAATCATTGCTTTGATGACATATTTGGGGACTATATCGTCATCAATAACCATGTGTCTAAAATAAAGCCAGTAGGAGCAAAACATCATTTCTAGTAGATGATATTCTACTTGTAGGAAATGATATATGCTTATTGACTTTGGTCAAGATATGACTCTAGAACACATTTTCCATTAAAGACTTGGAAGAAGCCACATATGTCCTTACAATTCAAATCTAGAGGGATAGATTGAATAGGAAGATGAGGCTTCCCCAAGCCCTTTATTTAGAGATAGTCCTAAAAGGATTTTGGAATGAAAACTCTAAGAAGGGCCTATTGCCTAATGAGACATAGACTCCATCTCTCGAAATCTATGTATCCTCTAGGTGAGGATGATAGAAGTGAGATGAGGACCATACCCTATGCATCGACAATAGGGAGTCTCATACATGCTAAGCTATGCATGAGGTCGGATCATGCATGTGCAGTAAGCATAGAAAATAGTTTTCAAGATAACTCGGGCTAAGAGCATTTGATTGCAGTGAAGTGTAGTCTCAAGTACTTGGGAAGAACTAAAGACATGATTCTTACATATGGGAGTGGGAAGCTAAATGTGAATGGTTATATAGACTCAAACTTTGAGTCTAACACCGATGGCCATAAGTTTACTTCTAGGTATGTATTCACTTTTTGAACGGTGGAGCAATGTCTTGAAAGGAATTCCAAGCAAAGCACAACTGCAGGCACCACCACTGAAGTTGAATACGTGGCTCCCTTAGAGGCTGTCAAGGGAACTGTTTGGATCTGGAAGTTCATGGTGAAACTTCAAGTGCTCCCTAATGTGGAGCTCTCGTTGCCACTTTACTGTGACACAAAAGGAGCTATTGCGCAGGCTGGGGAATCAAAGGTCTCAAAATAAGTCCAAAACATGATAAAAAGAGATACTACATCATTTTGAATGATCGTTGGAAAAGGCTATATTTCCAATCAGAAAATAGCCACAGCCGAAAGCATAGCTGGCCCATTCACTAAATCCACTATCACAGGCGGTGCTAGAACGACATCCTTATAGGATATGTATTGGATACCTAGTGGTAGGCATTGGGTACAATGGGAGATTTTTAGGTATGTGCCCTCGATGCCAACGAGGAGTTAGAACATATAAAACACTGGTTTATATTGTATAGCCTTTAAAAAATGCATTATTCATTTGTTAACGTAAATCTTAATGACATCTATAAGTATTGAACATTTAAGTCCCAAGTAATTGATAGGATTATGCCCTGGATACCAATGAGGATATAGACTGTAATAGGGCCATAAGTTGTATTATGCACATTTAACATAAAATAAAAAGCATTTAATTTGTTCTTATAAATCTAATGGCATCTATAATGTATTGAACGAACAAATAGTCCAAGTGTAATTATGTAAGTCTTCCACTTCTTATGGGATAATGAGAGGGGCACTAGAAGGACCTAGTACTTAGTCACTAAATACGGGTTCGCAAGTCGGAAGATCTTGATTGGGCGTCAAGATCTATATAGACTTGTACAAGACATACTTTGACAAGGAGTGCCATTCGAATGCCATGGGATGGTGGGAGTTTGTGTTATGGATATATTGATGGAATCAATTTATTTGAACAGGACTCATAATAATCCAATCACATGGGTTTTACTCATTGACTGTCGATGATTGGATTATTGGTTATATTGGTACATGTGGACCTTTGACCAGAGGAGTCGATGACACAATGTGCTTGTGACGTTGGGTCTGTTACAAGAGTAGTGAGGTCCAATTCACCCTTTGGTGGGGCCCACCTCGAAGTGCGACTTTAATGGGCAAGTAGCAGTTGTGAAGTGACTGCTAAGATGGAATTCACTGTCTCGGTAGTAAACGAGCAGATGATCTATCCTATGCGATCATAGGTGACTGAAATGAAAGTCTTTGTCCAAAACATATAAACTAACTCATGTGGAACATGGAGGGTAGTTTCGTCATTTCGAGTCACTATGATTCATTGTATAATATCGAGTAATGTTAGTTTGGCAACTTCCATGACTATCACTCGATCGAAAAACTTCAGTGAAGGGTCTATACGTGTATGGAGACTACAACCGAGAGGTTCGAATGATATATTCATTTGTACTTGATGGGCAATGATGTGGGTCCACGGGGCTAGCTCGGTGTCAGCCACATCCTTTGGTATCCACCCATTACCAATCGAGACGAACCTAGAGAGTAACACTTTAAGAAACAACAAGAAAATCACTTCATGTATGGAGCTTTGTCATTTGATGACAAAGGGCTCCACACCCGAACGTGACCTTGAGCTACGTTCGGACGTGGACAAGTTCGAACGTTTGCCTGCGGTACTTTCAAATGTGAGTGTCGAGTAGCAGTTTTTTTTCTTAAAACGAGTCAAGTTTGCTAGTATAGACTTGAGCCACTCGGATGGGTCTTAGAGACCAGATGACTAGGGTTTGATGGAGAGTTATAAATACCTTCCAACTCCAATACCTAGGTCATAAGTAACAATTTACATTCAGCAGTCAAAGTAATAAGTGAAAAACTCCGAGAAAACCTTTTCTGCATCTCTTCAACATACAAAGAGAAGAAGAGCTCTCCACCACCATCTAGCCACCTATTGGAGTAGGAAGAGTGGATTTCCAGTTGTTTCACGTGTCGATCTAGAGGCTAGGGATCAAGGATTCGTCGCTTGGATTACGAAAATCACAACGAAGAAGGTTAGCATGTTTTTCGTTGCATCATTAATTGGATTAGTGTTATGTTTATTAAAACATCAATAACATCATACACGATGTCTAAAGTGGCGTTCGAGTATTGTTTTATTCGCTGCGCGTGCTCACTCGGACGCCAACAGTGGTATCAGTGCCGATTTTTGATGTTTTGATGTTTTATATGCGCTTGTTTTCATGTTGACAATGATGATTTTGGTTAAATATTCAGTATATATGTTTTGATTGAATATAGGCATGTTTTTTGATGTTGAGATGGCTTAAATGGGGCTCGGGGAGTCACCGGAATTGGTGGAATGCGATTTAGAATTGCTACACATTCTGTTCGCAGATATGATGTTTGAACGTGCGCAAGGCTGGCATTCGTACATGTGATACGTACAATTTTAAAATTGATCACAACTAAATGTTTGAACGTTGCATGGATGCACATTCAGACGTGACAACATTCGAACGTTGCCAAGGGCATGTTCGGACGTGGATTGTAGAATGCGAAAATTTTAAATATTCCACCACACGTTCGAACGTGCACTTGGTGATATTCGGACGTGAGAAGAAGTGTGTTGGACACACAACTTGCTTATTATACGTTTGATCGTATGAACACCATCAAGTCTTCCATTTTGAAAATACGGTATAAGAAAATTGAAATTGGATTTTAATTTGATTGCCTTTTCTAAACAAAAGATAGATTAAAATTGGATTTTAATTTTGTATTTAAAATGTCAACATGAAAATGAGTAGTTTATTTACATGCTTTGATGTACGTTATGGTTGACTTAGTTCATGGATGTAGGGATTATTTTATCTGGGTTGTATTGTGCTAGAGTTTGAGCCCCCCAGTGTTGGATCTTTATTTTATTACAATTAGAATCTTGTATAGGCTTTCTTTTGTAATATTAGTAGAGATAGGGCCTTTTGAAGCTTGGCAGTGTTTCTTGAGCTTGGAGCAAGGAGATAGTGGAAGCTCTAGTATAATATAGGCCCCTACACTAATTGACTCTTTGGCTAGGGTCAATGTAGAATATCCATGGACTATGTGTTGGTAGATTTAACTAGGTTATATCTGTTTTATTTTGTGCTCAAGAATGTTTGTATATGTTTTAATTTGATTGAAACATGATAATGTGCAAAGTGAGATCATAAAGGACATACATTGCCTAAATTCTCCCAACATAAAATACTAAGTAGGTAAGGGGTATTGGATATCTCGGTTCTCCATCGAGCTTTAGATGATGAAATCATATCTAATGTATGGCATCTTCCCAGCAAAAGAGGGTCATACATCAAGATATGTTTTTGGTCATCTTTAGTGCATGAGATGCCATTAGTCGAAGCAAATTTCACCCCAGATACTGTTAAAAGGTTTCAAGGTGGGATTAAATTGTTAGATCAATAGGGGTCGATGGGTTTATACGTAGATGGATCACCACTTAGATATTGTTAAAAGGTTGCGGTGTAAATGGTCCATGAGCCAAAGGGATTGAACCATTAGTTAAACTAATTGGTTTAGATGCTATTTCAATGAATCGATGAGCCGGATATCATTAAAAAGTTGCAACTCATTGAATTTATTGAAGAACTCAATCACCCATTATGAAATCCATCCAACGGGATTTTCGATTATTGCAGTGGGAGTATAATAATTCAAGAAATATACTGGGAGACAAGTTAAAATTAAGAGTCCTTAAAATTTTAACTGGAGCATTAATACAACTATCTAATCAAATCTGGTTTTCATTTTCTGCAGCAATCTCTTTATCTCTCAAAATGGTTAATAACCCTTTATCCATACTGCTCGAAAAGAATGTCCTTACTGGACCAAATTACATCGATTGGCTGAGAAACCCGAGGATAGTCCTTAGCTTCGAGTCACTCGGTTATGTTTTGGAAGCTAACATTGCTACTCCCCCGGGGGAATAATCATCTGAGGATGAGCGTGCTACCTACAACACGTGGATCAAGGATGATACACGAGTAAGAGGTTACATGCTAGGCTCGCTGAACAATGACCTTCAGCGTTCCTATGAAAATTGCCTCTCGACAAGCTATATGGAGAGCACAGTAGGACTGTCCGGTATAGGTTATCAAGGGAGCTCTTCAGGGCAAGAATGGGAGAGAATGAGAAAGTGGGAGACCACGTCATTAAGATGATATCCATGATCGAGAGATTGGAAGCTCTTGACTTCACTATGGATTTCCATCTTCAGACTGACCTCATTTTGCAATCACTTCACAATTTATTGTGAACTTCAACATGAATGAGATTGAGTGTACTTTGGCTGGGCTAATGAACAAACTAATGAATGCTCAATCACAAATGAAGCCCAAGGGAAAGAAAACTGCCTTGGCCATTTCTGCTGCTGGGCCTTCAAAAGCCTTTAAGAAGAAGAAAGGCAAGAAGGCATTGGGAGAAAAAGGCCTCTGATGATGCAGGAAAAGGTAAAGCCCCTAAACACAAGGGCAAGGCCCCAAAGGCGATGGACAAGTGTATCTAATGTGGTGATCTGGGTCACTGGAAACGAGATTGTCCTTAGCTGAAAAACGACGGTGCCTCCGGTATAAAACTTAATGTTTTGGAAACTAATTGTTCTTTTACCATTTTTTTCATCTTTCTGGATTCTAGAATCTGGAGCTAGTGCTCGCATATGTATTATGAATCAAGACCTGGAAAGAAATAGGAGGCTCAGAGAGAAAGAGGTGACGATCAATGTAGGAAGTGGACAAAGTGTTGCGGCTACCCACATTGGATCTACTAGCATTTATTTACCGTATGGACATGTTTTATTGTTAGACGATTGTCTTGTTTTGCCCAAGGGGCTGAAGAATATTGTTTCTATTCCTGTGTTTGTAAGGAAAAGATATTCTTTTTCGCTTTTGAATGATTCATGCTATATTTATTTTAGAAACAAGTGTGTTGGAAATGCGTCTTTAATAAATAGATTGTATTATTTAAATGTCTAAAATAAATGCACTGTGAACACTATCACTAGAAAACGTGGCATGGAAAATTC
Source organism: Buddleja alternifolia (assembly GCA_019426215.1). Classification (NCBI taxonomy): domain Eukaryota; kingdom Viridiplantae; phylum Streptophyta; class Magnoliopsida; order Lamiales; family Scrophulariaceae; genus Buddleja; species Buddleja alternifolia. The sequence goes on along the minus strand of CM033390.1, from coordinate 38,956,928 downwards.
AAACCGTAGACTAATTTGGCACCTAAGATTAGGTCATCCTGGAGAGCAAATATTACATAAGTTAGAGAAAAATGGGATTAGAGGCCCATTGGGATCGGATCCTTATCCAACTTGTGAATCTTGTCTTAAAGGTAAGATGACCAAATCCCCCTTCACAGGGCATTCTGAAAGGGCCACTGAAGTCTTAAGTTTGATTCATACCGACGTGTGTGGGCCATTTGCAGAAATGGCAAGCGGTGGTTTTCAATATTTCATAACATTTATCGATGACCACTCTAGGTTTGGCTATGTGTACTTGATGAAGTACAAGTCTGAATGTATTGAAAGGTTCATGGAATTCAAGGCTTTAGTTGAAAACCAAACTGGAAATCATACCAAGACATTGCGATTGGATCGTGGAGACGAGTATATGAGTGCCGAATTTGACCATTTCTTGAGAGAACATGGTATAGTGTTACAGCTCACCCCACTGGCCACTCCACATCTAAATGGGGTAGCAGAGCGAAGGAATAGAACGCTGTTAGCCCTGGTTTGTTCCATGCTCAGCTACACTGATTTACCCATTTCTCTATGGGGGCACGCGTTACTTACAGCTACGCACATCTTAAACAGATGTCCCTCCAAGTCAGTTCCTAAGACACCATATGAGATATGGCGTGGAAGGAAACCTAATCTAAATTACATAAGAGTATGGGTTTGCCCTGCATATGTATAGAAGACCAAGATTGAAAAACTGGACGCTTGGTCCCTTAAAGGACGTTTTGTTGGTTACCCTGAGGATTCTATGGGATATCTCTTGTACCTGCACGATGATCATAGGATCATTGTGGCACTACAGGCAACCTTCCTCGAGGATGAATACATTCGAGAACGAGGAGCAAGTAGAAAGATTATTCTAGAAGAACAAAATGAAATATCTGGGGAGACAAATGTTCAAAAAGCCCAAGCCAGACCCATAACGGCACAACCTTTATTATGTCAATCTGATAGAGTATTTAAACCGCCTAAGAGATATGGTTACCTGCTGCAAGATCAACATGATTTACATGTTGTAGCAGAGGTGAACCATGGAGATGATCTTTCTACTTATGATCAAGCAATGAAGGACATGGATTCTAGGAAATGGAAAGAAGCTATGAAAGCAGAAATGGATTCGATGTATTCAAATCAAGTCTGGACTCTAATAGATAGACCCAAGGTTATAGTACCCATCGGGTGCAAATGGATCTATAAGAGAAAGATTGGTTTGAATGGTAAGGTAGACACCTATAAGGCCAAGCTGGCGGCAAAATGGTATAATCAAAAAGGGGGCATTGACTATGAGGAAACCTTTTCACCTGTAGCCATGATCAAATCCATTCGAATTCTGATTGCAATAGCTGCACATATGGATTATGAAATCTGACAGATGGATGTGAATACTGCATTCTTAAATGGATTCCTCAAGGAGGATATCTATGTGGAACAACCCAAATGTTTCAAATCCCAAGAGGATAGTCATAAAGTGTGCAAACTGAATAGGTCCATATATGGACTTAAACAGGCATCTCATAGTTGGAATCTTCGATTCGATGAAGAATCTAGGAGCTATGGCTTCATAAAAAATGAAGATGATCCCTGTGTCTATAAAATGGTTAGTGGGAGCAAGGTATCGTTCTTAGTCCTATATGTAGACGACATTCTACTAATAGGGAACGATGTTGGCTTGTTGACTACGGTCAAGACATGGCTTTCGAGCACATTCTCCAGAAAGATTTGGGAGAAGCTACTTATATCCTAGGAATTCGAATCTAGAGGGATAGATCAAATAGGACTATAGGGCTTTCCTAAGCCCTCTACTTAGAGAAGGTCCTAAAATGATTTGGGATGGAAAACTCTAAGAAGGGTTTTTTGCCAATAAGGCATGGTATTCATTTGTCCAAGAAGATGAGTCCTTAAAGTAAGGAAGATCGAAAGGAAATGAGTACCATACCATATGCCTCTGCAGTGGGTAGTCTTACGTATGCAATGTTGTGTACAAGCCATGATCTTGCGTATGTTGTGAGTGTAGCCAGTAGGTTTCAAGCAAACTAGGGAAAAGAACATTGGGTATCCGTGAAAAGTATCCTGAAGTACTTGAGAAAGACTAAGGATATGGTACTCATGTATGGGAATGGAGAATTAAAAATAAATGGTTTTACGGAATCAGACTTTTAGTCTAATGTAGATGATTGTAAATCCACTTTTGGGTTTGTGTTCATCTTCAATGGTGGAGCAGTGAGTTGGAAGAGTCCAAGCAGAGCGCAACAGCTGATTCCACCGTAGAGGCTGAATATATGGCTGCTTTAAAGGCTGCTAAGGAAGCTGTTTGGATAAACAAGTTCGTAGGTAACTTCAAGTGGTCCCTTGCGCAAATCTCCCATTACTGTTATATTGTGATAACAATGGAGCGATCGCACAAGCTAAGGAACCAAGGTCTCACAACAAATCCAAACACATTGAGAGACAATATCATATTATCAGAGAGATAGTTGGAATAGACGATGTAGTCGTGCAGAGAGTAGCCTCAACAGATAATGTGGCTAACCCACTCACCAAGCCATTACCATAGGCGGTGCTAGAACAACATCTTGAAAAGATGGGTATTAGATACCACATCAATTGGTATTGAGTGAAAGTGGGAGATTGATAGGATTATGCCCTGGATGCTAATGAGGATATAGACTGTAATAGGGCCATAAGTTGTAGTGTGCACATTTAATATAAAATAAAAGGCATTTAGTTTCTTTTTATAAATCTAATGGCATCTATAATGTATTGAACGAACAAATAGTCTAAGTGTACAAATGTAAGTCTTCCACTTGGGGCACTGGAAGGACCTAGTACTTAGTCACTAAACACGGGTTCGCAAGTCAAAAGATCTTGATTGGGCGTCAAGATCTATATAGACTTGTATAACACATACTTTGACAAGGAGTGCCATTCGAATGCCATGGGATGGTGGGAGTTTGTGTTATGGATATATTAATGGAATCAATTTATTTGAACATGACTTATAATAATCCAATCACATGGGTTTTACTCATTGACTGTCGATGATTGGATTATTGGTTATATTGGTACATGTGGACCTTTGACCAGAGGAGTCGATGACACAATGTGCTTGTGACGTTGGGTCTGTTACAAGAGTAGTGAGGTCCAATTCACCCTTTAGTGGGCCCCACCTCAAAGTGCGACTTACTGGGCACGTAGCAGTTTTGAAGTGACTGCCAAGATGGAATACACTGTCTCGGTAGTAAACGAGCAGATGATCTATCCTATGTGATCATAGGTGATTGAAATGAAAGTTTTTGTCCAAAGCATATAAACTAACTCATGTGGGACATGGAGGGTAGTTTTGTCATTTTGAGTCACTATGATTCATTGCATATATCGAGTAATGTTAGTTTGAAAACTTCCTTGACTATATATCATTCGATCGGAATACTTCAGTGAAGGGTCTATACGTGTATGGAGATTATAACCGAGAGGTTTGTATGATATATTCATTTGTACTTGATTGGGCAACAATGTGGGGGCCACAGGGCTAGCTAGGTGTGACCTACATCCTTTGGTATCCTCCCATTGCCTATCGAGATAAACCTAGAGAGTCACGCTTTAAGAAACAACAAGAAAATCACTTCATGCATGGAGCTTTGTCATTTCATGACAAAGGGCTCCATGCCCGAATGTGACCTAGAGCCACGTTCGGACGTGGGAAAGTCAAAATGTTGGCCTTTGGCACATCCAAACATTGGCCTGTGGCACATCCGAACGTGAGTGTTGGGCAACAGTTTTTTTTTAAACGGGTCATGTTAGCTAGGATAGACTTGACCCACTCGGATAGGCCTTAGAGACCAGATGACTAGGGTTTGTTGGAGAGTTATATATACCCTCCAAATCCAATACCTAGGTCATAAGTAACAATTTACATTCAGCAGTCAAAGTAATACGTAAAAAACTCCAAGAAAAACTTTTCTGCCACTCTTCAACATACAAAGAGAAGAAGAACTCTCCACCACCATCTAGCCACCTATTGGAGTAGAAAGAGTGGATTTCCAGTTGTTTCATGTGTCGATCTAGAGGCGAGGGATCAAGGATTCATCGCTTGGATTACGAAAAATCACAACGAAGAAGGTTAGTGTATTTTTCGTTGTATCATTAATTGGATTAATATCATGTTTATTAAAACATCAATAACAACATAAATGATGTCTAAAGTGGCATTCGAGTTCTCTTTTATTGCGCTGCGCATGCTCGCCCGAACGCCAACACTAATCAAGAGGGAGTTTCTACTCCTTAAGGATTAAGGGGACAGACACTAGAAGCGTCAGTTCTTTGATATCTAAAAATGGATTCACAAGTCCAAGAGTCTTAATTGGGCATTATGACTCGACTTGTATGGCGCAAGCTCTGACAAGAAGTGCCAGTTGTGTTAGGATTATGCCCTCCATGCCATAGAGGAATTAGATTAAATAGGGCATTTGCCTTTATGTTGTACAAACTCTTATTCTTTAATAAAGACATTATTTTGTCCATATCAATCTTGATGGTATTAATATAAGTATTGAACAAATAAGTTCCAAGTAATCAAGAGGGAGCTTCTACTTCTCAATGGTTAGAGGAGATGGACACTAGAAGTATCAGTTCTTTGTTTACTTAAACTAGAGTTCGCAAGTCGACGAGTCTTAATTGGGCATTAAGACCAGACTTGTATGATGCAAGCTTTGACAAGGAGTGTCAGTTGGTCATAGATATATCAATGGAATTGACATATTCGAACACAGCTGATCGTAATTCAATCACATGGGTAATTACTTTTTGCCTGTCAATGATTGAATTACTGGTCACGGTAGTGTGTGAGAACTTTAGACCTGAGGACGATTCATGAAGATTGGTCTTGTGACACTGAATGAGTTATTAGAGTAGTTAGATCCATTTAACCTTTTGGTGGGATCAACCTCGAAGGGTTGTTCGGAAGGACAAGTGGTAATTGTTCGGTGATTGCCAATAGGGAATTCACTGTCTTGGGTAGTAATGAGTTAACGTTCTGTGCGATCGTAGGTAAATGAAATTACAAGTCTTTGTCCAAAGCAGGAAAACTAACTTATGTATAGTACATAAGGATAGTTCAGTAATTTCATCTTACTATGATTCATAAAGCACAACATCGAGTCCTGTGAGTTTGACATAATTCATGACTCTCACTCGATCGGGATGTTACAGTGAATGACTTATATTCATATGGTGTTGTGACTTAAAGGTTTGTATTGATCTATTTATTTCAATTGGGTTTCGATATGAGTCCACGTGACTGGCTAAGTGACACTCACATCATTAGTTTCCTCCCAATGCCAATTGAAATGAACCTAGAGAGTCGCGCTTCAAAGAAATTGAGCGAGGCTAATTCTTTCGTTGTCATATATATATAAATTAGGTAATTTGCTATTTGATGAGTGATATATGTTATTTTTACACTAGTTTTCCCCCGTTTATTGACTTGGTTTTGATTGTTTTCATGATAATTTGATGACATATGATGCTTGGACCCTTGTTTTCTTATATTTTCTAGAATAACATATCATTTGGAGAAAAGAACAAGAATTGAAGATAAATCATGCATAAAGATACAAACTGTCTGCGCAGTGCTAGAGTTTATGGAATAGATTTCTCTACCCATGTCCAAATTACACACTTCTTATACCAATGGAAAGATAAGAGGCAAAGGTACATTTCTTATGTTGAAGACAAAGATCAGATATGTAGGGAAGGAGGTGAAAACGTCATCGGAAGAGACGTCTTACGATGGAGTTTTCTCATTCAGTGACTTGTGAGACAATTTTGTCATCTTTAACGTTTGATTTCGGCCCTAGTGTCTTCTGGAGAGTTGTAAATCTTTGTTTTAGGATTCTACAGCAACTTGAATCAGTGAATTCCGACATCGGTAGAGAAAGTTATGCGAAGTTTACCAAAACTGGCTGGAGCAGCAAGGGACGAACGCCGCGGCGTTCACATGCAGTAGCCAACGCCGAGGCGTTCAACAAGCGAACGCCGCGGCGTTCAAGGCAGCGGGTTGGTCTATAAATACCCCTTTTAGCCATTTTTTACCCTAACTCACCATAGATATCAGCAACCACACGAAAATAGAGAGAGAGGGAGCTTAGAAGAGAAGATTGAAGGTCAAAACATGGAGAATTCAACAAGGAATCCACATCTCTACAAGAATTAGGGAGTTTTTACATATTTGTTTCTTGAATTTGTTCAAATCTCCTATGACTTGTATGATTTATATTTGCACTTTTGACATGAATATGAGCTAAACTTATTTGATTGAGGCCATGGATAGGCCATTTATGTTATTTTGATTGTTGATTTGTTGGTGTTTATTGGATTAATTTTGGTTTTAGCTATGTATTCAATATTTGATCTCAATGCTACATTTGCTTGATCACCAAGTGTTTGATAAAATGCCTAGGTTAGAGATCGAGAGATAATAACCTAGGGAAGATATAAACATTGAATACCCTATAGTTAAACCGACTAGAGATAGACTCGGTTTCTTTAGGTGGCTTTCCATTCACGTGGGGAATTCCTAGACCTTAAATGCATCCTCATTAATCGGGTTTTCATATAGAGATATATAGGAAATCGTTACCAAGGGTAGGGTTGCTATGCCAAGAGATTGGGTGGTACGTACGTTAGGGAATTTCGCCTTAGCTAAATCAATCTAATAATCCAATAGAACCTAAATCACAATCTAAATGCATAATCGGTTGAACCATGTGCCTTGATCGCTTCTCTCTATTGTTTCCTCCCTTTATTTGGTGTGACGTTGCCTTAGTTTATTCTCTAGCATTTATTAATTAGTTAATCAACCTTTCTATCGACCGATTTAACTTAGAATTGAGTAATATAGTAGTCTTGGTACTTAGATTATAGTTGTCCCTGCGGATACGATAACCCCGGACTTAGAAATCCACTTTACTACTTACGCGACCTAGTTCTCTTGCTAGGATTTTGTCGTGTCAAGTTTTTGGCGCCGTTGCCGGGGACAACTATGGTATCTAATATTGAGATTCTCTTATTCTTTCTGAGCTTAGATCATTTCTTTTATTTTTAAATTGTGTGTCTTTCTTTGTGCAAGGTTGATCTCGGTTAGTGCATGACCCGTGCTAGTCGAGTGGGACTAGCGGAGTTGGACCCTGAAATTGAACGAACGTTTACTCGAGGGGTAAGACTACAAAGAGAGGCTCAACATTATCAAGCCACAATGGATCCAAATCTGAATCCTCCTCCTATTCACATAGATCCCGCTATCTTAGAAGAAGCGGTTCGTCGGGAGCTTGAAAATCTTCGCGTTCATCAAAACCAACCAGAGGCGCCTCCGCAACGCCCTTTGAGGGATTATATGATGCCAAACATCCAAGGAGCTGCAGGGCCAATCGTTTTACCACCGGTAGAGGCTAACACTTTTCAAATCCTTCCGGGATATATCCAAATGATAGGAAACCAGGTTCAATTCTCCGGTTTACTCCATGATGATCCACACGCTCATATAGCAACATTCATGGAGATTATCCACACTTTCAAGAACAACGGGGTCACCGATGATGCCATACGTTTACGGTTATTCCCATTCTCTCTCAAAGATAAAGCTAAACAATGGTTCAACTCTTTGCCAACCGCCTCTGTCCGTACTTGGGAACAAATGGTGGATAAATTTTTGTCTAAGTATTTTCCACCGGGTAAGACGGCCGCAATGAAAAATGAAATCACCAGCTTTCGTCAATATAAGGGAGAATCACTTTATGAGGCATGGGAGCGTTTCAAGGAACTTTTGAGGAAATGCCCACACCATGGGTTAGCCGTGCCCACACTTGTTCAAACTTTCTATTTAGGTTTGGGATCGAGTCTCCGTACGAATCTAGATGCCGCCGCGGGAGGTACTATCATGAACAAATCACTTGAGGAAGCTTGGGCATTAATTGAGCTCATGGCCGAGAACAACTATCAATGGCCAACTGAACAAATCACGTTGCCCAAGAAGCCCGCCGGATTGTATGAAATTGGGAATAGCTCCACAGTAGCCGTTCAATTGGAGGCCCTAAACAAAAGTTTAGATGCTTTAGGACTCATGCGAGGTGCGGTGAATCATGTCCGAGCAGATTGTGAAAATTGTGGAGGTGACCACACGAACTTTGAATGCCTACAAAGAAATTTATGTGTGGCACCGAACTCAGTTGAAAGTGTTAACTTCATGGAAAATTCAAGTCGTCAACAAAACAATCCCTACGCGAACTCTTTCAATCCGGGATGGAGGAATCATCCAAATTTCTCGTGGAATCAAAATATGAATATGGCGAAACCATCACCACCCGTTTTTCAGCAACCTCCATTTCAAAGGCAAGGGGGGTTCCAGCAACCACAACAAACTGAGAAAAAGAATAATATGGAAGATGTGTGGCAAACGTTCATGACGGAGGCGACACAAAAGTTTCAATTTCAAGAAATGATGTCCAAGAGACAAGAAGAGAGCTTAAAAAATCAAGAAGTCGCACTAAAGAACTTAGAAACTCAAATTGGGCAAATTGCCAACATGCTTTCAGGACGAACTCAAGGAACTTTACCAAGTGACACTGAGAAAAATCCAAGGGAACAAGTTCATGCGATAACTCTTCAAAGTGGAAAGAACTTCATTGATTCAGACTTGGGAGGTAAAAAGGATGATACACCACACCGTTCGGACGAAAACGAGGCAGCATCCGACTCTGGAACAAATGCCTCAGCGTTTCCCAAGGAACACCGTGCCATTGCACCTACTAGAGTGAAACACCACGGCGTTCAACCCTCTAACACCGCGACGTTCTCCCCTATTTCAGGAAATTCTTCACCCGAATCCTCCGTACCCAAACCAAGGCCCCCTTTTCCACTTGCATTACAAAAAGGGAAGTTAGATAAGCAATTTGCTAAGTTTCTTGATATTTTTAAACAATTGCGTATTGATATTCCTCTTGTAGATGTTTTATCACAAATGCCCAACTATGCTAAATTTCTTAAAGAGATCATCTCCAAGAAAAGAAAGGTGGAAGAGCATGATACGATGCCTACGACGGTGGAATGTGCAACAATTCTACAAAACATGCTTCCGCCAAAACTAAGAGATCCAGGGAGTTTCTCTATACCTTGCACTATTGGTCATTTGAATTTTTCAAAATCTTTATGTGATTTAGGTGCTAGTGTTTCACTCATGCCCTTATCTGTGTGTAGGGAGCTCGGATTCACAAACTTAAAACCCACTACAATCTCCTTGCAATTGGCGGATCGCTCGGTCAAGCACCCTGTAGGCATCTTAGAGAACATTTTGGTCAAGGTGAAAAATCTTATCATTCCAGTCGATTTCATAATACTGGACATAGCCAACGATGCTGAGGTCTCCATTATTTTGGGACGACCTTTCTTAGCCACAGCTGGAGCAATTATTGATGTTAAGCATGGTAAATTAACTTTCAAAGTTGGAGAAGAAGAGGTGAAATTTGACTTGTCTAATGAAACAAAACACTTTTCTACCATTCATCATGTTTACCAAGTCGTACCCGTAGGCGAGTCCTTGAGAGAAATGGCTACAAAAGATAAGAATACTGTGAAGTTTAAACAAGGCCTCGATCAAATGTTTACTAAGGGTACCACTGGTATTGGGTGAAGAAGAAAAATAAAAAAAAGAGTCAAGCTAATGATTTTAAACAAGCGCTTCTTGGGAGGCAACCCAAGCTTCGTTATTTTTATTTTATTTTATTTTATTTTATTTTATTTTTCTTTTCCTTTTTGTCTTTAGCTTGCTTTCTCTTCTGTCTTATTGTTGATATAGTTTCCTTTGAGTTTTCTCTCGTTCAGGTTTTGATCACAGTTTGATCCTGGGATATGAGCCCACCACCATGCTCCCTCCGTTTCTCTCCATTTCAGGGTTGTATCGCTTATCCCTCTTACATTGCATTTATTTCATGAACATTGAGGACAATGTTTAATTTAAGTTTGGGGGTACAACCTTGTTGATATAGAATTCATGAATTGGTGCACCCTTGCATAAGAGCATAATGCGTTTGAATATCTCTACTCTCTCGAAGTCAAAGTTTCTTATCTGTGGTCAACATGTCATATGTTGTGACTTGAAAGCCCTTTTTAGTCATGCTTATGCGATTTTTTTTTGAGGATTTAAAACTTTGGACTTTCAATTTTGTTGACTTTGAAGTGTGTATTAATGTTGTGAAGTCATAAAATGATTTAGGCCATCTTTCATTGTTGTTAGCCTTACATTTTGGCCTTCTCTATATTGCATAATCTCTAGACCTTGATTTGAGCCGTATTGATAAGAATGGAGTGTGCTAAGCACACTAGAAACCACCATTCGACTTTATTTCATAAGCCACGACAACCACCTTCTACCCTAAAAGAAAAACAATGTCTTGCACCCAATCAAAAGAGTTTAGAACTTCATATCATTTGACTTGAATATGGGTAGTCACCTTGTTCTGATTTGAATGTATATGAGTTAGATAGTGATGTTTTGGCCATGTTGGGATATTGGAGGTTTGAAGTATTATGTAAAAAAAGGGGATGAAATGAAAACTTGAGCAATGGGCTAAATAGTCGAGAGAGAGATAGATATATATATGAAAAAAAAAATTGTGCTCTCGACTAGGCTTGAATCTTGGCACTCATTTTGATCATTTGGCTTGGAATTCTGTGTACAACCCGATATGAAAAGAAACAAGTTTGGGGGTTGTAAGTTGAAAAGCAAAAGAGAATGAAAAAGGGATAAGTGATAAGTTGTGAAAGTTTATGTAGTCTATTTGTGAATTAAGATTGATGATTTTGAGTTATAGGCTCTCTTGACTTAGTCACTTTATCCATATCTTCCGGTCCTAGCCATCACCTAGCCTTACGTTACAAACCGGAAAGACCTTTTGATTGTGACTTTTGCACTTTATACACACCGATGGGTTAATGAATGTTGAATTGTTCCAATGTCTTTACTTTCCAATTGATTTGCATAATCTTGTCTAAAGTGTGCTCTTGACATGAACATGGGCGTGGGAGTTCATGATTTAGGGATGGAAACTAAGATTTTGTGAGGTTTTCAAATTGTTGAATGTTCAAAAGCATCGTGTAGTTTTTCATAATCAATTTGAAGATATAATGCTTGTTGTTGTGTGTATGAATTGGCAAATGAAAATTTCAATCTTCATGTGTGTGCTTGATTGTATTTGATCGAGGACGATCAAAGCTAAGTTTGGGGGTAGTTGATATATGTTATTTTTACACTAGTTTTCCCCCGTTTATTGACTTGGTTTTGATTGTTTTCATGATAATTTGATGACATATGATGCTTGGACCCTTGTTTTCTCATATTTTCTAGAATAACATATCATTTGGAGAAAAGAACAAGAATTGAAGATAAATCATGCATAAAGATACAAACTGTCTGCGCAGTGCTAGAGGTTATGGAATAGATTTCTCTACCCATGTCCAAATTACACACTTCTTATACCAATGGAAAGATAAGAGGCAAAGGTACATTTCTTATGTTGAAGACAAAGATCAGACATGTAGGGAAGGAGGTGAAAACGTCATCGGAAGAGACGTCTTACGATGGAGTTTTCTCATTCAGTGACTTGTGAGACAATTTTGTCATCTTTAACGTTTGATTTCGGCCCTAGTGTCTTCTGGAGAGTTGTAGATCTTTGTTTTAGGATTCTACAGCAACTTGAATCAGTGAATTCCGACATCGGTAGAGAAAGTTATGCGAAGTTTACCAAAACTGGCTGGAACAGCAGGGGACGAACGCCGCGGCGTTCAACAAGCGAACGCCGCGGCGTTCACATGCAGTAGCCAACGCCGAGGCGTTCAACAAGCGAACGCCGCGGCGTTCAAGGCAGCGGGTTGGTCTATAAATACCCCTTTTAGCCATTTTTTACCCTAACTCACCATAGATATCAGCAACCACACGAAAATAGAGAGAGAGGGAGCTTAGAAGAGAAGATTGAAGGTCAAAACATGGAGAATTCAACAAGGAATCCACATCTCTACAAGAATTAGGGAGTTTTTACATATTTGTTTCTTGAATTTGTTCAAATCTCCTATGACTTGTATGATTTATATTTGCACTTTTGACATGAATATGAGCTAAACTTATTTGATTGAGGCCATGGATAGGCCATTTATGTTATTTTGATTGTTGATTTGTTGGTGTTTATTGGATTAATTTTGGTTTTAGCTATGTATTCAATATTTGATCTCAATGCTACATTTGCTTGATCACCAAGTGTTTGATAAAATGCCTAGGTTAGAGATCGAGAGATAATAACCTAGGGAAGATATAAACATTGAATACCCTATAGTTAAACCGACTAGAGATAGACTCGGTTTCTTTAGGTGGCTTTCCATTCACGTGGGGAATTCCTAGACCTTAAATGCATCCTCATTAATCGGGTTTTCATATAGAGATATATAGGAAATCGTTACCAAGGGTAGGGTTGCTATGCCAAGAGATTGGGTGGTACGTACGTTAGGGAATTTCTCCTTAGCTAAATCAATCTAATAATCCAATAGAACCTAAATCACAATCTAAATGCATAATCGGTTGAACCATGTGCCTTGATCGCTTCTCTCTATTGTTTCCTCCCTTTATTTGGTGTGACGTTGCCTTAGTTTATTCTCTAGCATTTATTAATTAGTTAATCAACCTTTCTATCGACCGATTTAACTTAGAATTGAGTAATATAGTAGTCTTGGTACTTAGATTATAGTTGTCCCTGCGGATACGATAACCCCGGACTTAGAAATCCACTTTACTACTTACGCGACCTAGTTCTCTTGCTAGGATTTTGTCGTGTCAATGAGTAAATTAATTTATTTGATTAATTGGATTAATCGAAATAAATTAATAATAAATAATTAGATGTATTTATCATGAACACATTAATATATTTGATTAATTAGATTAATAAAAATAAATTAATTATAATAAATAAATTAGATTTATTTATTATACTCATCCTTTTATTAAATAATTAGATTATTTAATTTAGATAATTATTAATTAGTATTGTATTTTAATTGGATTAAAATATGTTGGACCTAATTAATAATTGGATTAAGTTGAAAGTCAACTTAGCCCAATAAGGATGAGAGGGGCGTGTGGTATGCATCTATTGAGGAGTTGGATGGGTTCCAAGAATTAGTTAATTCTAAGCCCATCACTCCTTATATATACATAACACTAGTTCAGTTAAAAGTCAAAACCTAACTCTCACATTAGGCTTGATAGCAAAGAAAGAACAGGAGAAAACTCTCCCTCTCTCCTCTTGTACAGCAGCCGTAGGCCTTAGAGGGTAATGGGGTGGAGGATTTTTCTTCAAGTTCGTTCTGGCATGATATCTAGAGGTAGGAGTTTTTCAATTGCTGCTATCTGTAAGATCAAGTCTTTAATCAAATTAAAAAGTTTGTGAAAAGATGAAATTAGATTTCATCATATTATAATTTTCGAAATTTATGAAAATCATTAAAACCCAAAAGTGATTCCAATTGTGAATCCAGATATGTATTTATGTTTTTGCTACGCATGAACCAAGATTCACAACAAGTCAGTCACTGGGGATTAGTTGGAGCTTATGCCATAGATATATCAATGGAATTGATATGTTCGAACACGGCTCCTAGTAATCTGATCATGTGGGTATTTATTGACTGTCAATGATTGGGTTATTGATCATAATAGTATGCGTGAGACTTAGACCTGAGGGATCATGATCAATGTGCTTGTGACATTGGATTAGTTATTAGAGTAGTTCGGGCCAATTCACCCGTAGGTGGGACCTCAAAGTGCGATCTCAATGTGCAAGTAGCAGTTGTGAGTGATAGGTGTGAGATTTACATGTTTTAGAGCCTCATATTTATGTTATTTACATTGGTTTATGCATGATTTATGCCACATATGCTTGTAATTTGTGTGCTTATTGAGTAAAGGTGGAAAATCAGTGCAATTGAGGAAAACTGGACGGAAATGCAGAATTTCAGAATACTTAAATGCTGAATTTGACAAATGTTTCTTCTACAAAGTTGTAGATCTATCTCTTAGCTTCACGTTCCAACTTGAATCACCCTAATCGGAGATCTGTACAAAACGTTATGAAGAAAAGAAAATCTCTGCGCAGAATGAAAGTGCTACTGCCTTCACAGTCCGGACGTGGCCAAAATGCAGTCCGGACGTTGACTGGTCAATGTCCGTAAGTGGGGAAAATGCAGTCCGGACGTGAGAGGCGGCTGGACGAGTTTTGGAAAGTTTTCATTCCCAATTCAACTAGGAGACTTGGGGGATCCTCTTCTATAAATACCTCCTCTTCCAACATCATTAGGGTTCGAAATTTTCAGCTTTGGAAGCGAGTTGGAGCCAAGAAACGAGCAAGACGAAGAGAACAACGATTCTACATGAATTCATCAATTCGTAATAGGGAGAATTTTATTTTCTAGATTATTTGTCTATGAATAATTCTACGATTTTAGTTGTTTTTCCAATTATGAGTATGAATTAATTTACTTTAACTAAGACCATGTGAATGCCAAATTTATGAGTTTATATATATGAATTGATTGTTCGTCTTAATTCTAGTATTGCTTTGTGTATTGATTTTGTGCGTTTATTCCAATCGTATGCCTGATCAACATATGCTTGCTAATTAGCCTAGTTTATGATTCGAGAGAATATAAATTAGGGTTCAAAGAAATCATCACATCATCCGAAAACATGAGGAATTGCTCCTAGAGATAGGTATAGATTTCCGGGTGCAGTTAGCCGGATTGATCCGGGGAAATTCTAAAACGTGAATGCATGGTTAATGATTTGATTCTCGGATAGAATTATTTAGAGAACCGTCACGTAATCATAGGATTATTACGGCCGAGAGATCGGGTAGTAATTAATTAAGGTTTTTTCCACCAAAGCAATAGTAGTCTAATAATTCGAATAATCACTCATATATATTAACGAGTAATAACGGTTGAAGCATGTGCCTTAGTTGCTTTCTCACATAAGAATCTTAATCAATTTGTCAAGTATCGTTTTCACTTTTTCATTGTCAATTAATCATCCTCTTTTGATTTAATTTTAATTGCTTTAAATTTTGTCAATCTAAAATACGAGTCTCTATGGGTTCGACATCCCGGACTTAAAATCCAATTTTATTACTACACACGACCAGTCCACTTGCTGTGCAAACACGTAAGGATTTTTCGTGTCAAGGTTTTTGCGCCGTTGCCGGGGACTTGTTTTATTTTAGTTTATAAGTTTATTGCAATTTTTAGTTTACTTGCTTGTTATTGTTTTATTATTAATTTTATTTTCTAGCTCTGAATTCCTGTGATTTGCTTCGTTATTTAAACAGGGTGTCTTTGTGGTGAATGACCCGAGCCTCCGGACAAGCTTTGGAAGAATTTGACCCCGAAATCGAACGAACATTTTGAGCAAACTTCAGGAATCGAGCTATGGCTGGAAATCTTCCTGTTAGGAATTTCATGTTAGATGTTTTGATGATGACAAGATAGGATTTCATGTTAGACCCCAAAAGAATGTAAGTTTATACTTTCATAGAAAACTTGTATAAGCATTTGAAAGTTTGTTAGTTTGTTAGGCTTGTAATTTTTATCTTTATAGATTTTAGACTAAGTATTTAATACCAAGTCACTGATAGAATTCTGAGTGAGTCTATCAAGGATGAAGTTGAAGATCAACGTCTGAAGTCAAGAGAAGATAAAGATTTGCTTTGAGCGTCTGTCAAACGCTAAGGAATTATTTCAGGAATCTATTCAAGCGCCCACTATTCAAGCGCCCACTATTCAAGCGCCCACTATTCAAGCGCCTACTATTCAAGCGCCACTATTCAAGCGCTTACTATTCAAGCGCCCACTATTCAAGCGCCTACTATTCAAGCGCCCATTATTCAAGCGCCCACTATTCAAGCGCCCACTATTCAAGCGCCTACTATTCAAGCGCCCACTATTCAAGCGCTACTATTCAAACGCTTACTATTCAAGCGCCCACTATTCAAGCGCTCACTATTCAAACGCTTACTATTCAAGCGACCACTATTCAAGTGAATAGTATTACTGTTCAAGCGATCACTATTCAAGCGAACAGCGTTCAGATTTTCCTGAAGATAAAACCCAAGTTATCAAAGACTGAAATGCAATCACCAACGGATATTTATTTCCAACGGGAAATAAATTCAAAATGCATTAAATGCTTGATAAGTGCATTAAAAGCAAACAAGACAGTATGACTTGTGGACAAGCCACCTTTGTTGACTAGACTGTCAGCTTTTCAGAATTTAAACCTGCTCCTGTCCAATAGGAATCAGCAGAAATTAAGGAATGTCAGAAAAGGGACTATTTGAAGCTCTGTGTGAGAGACACGCGCCTGACTTGTGTCCAACGGACAAATCCCAAAATTTTCTATAAATAGTACCCTTCAGCTATCTCTGTGAAAAAAAAACAGTGCGTAAAAAAAAAAGACGTAAATGTGAAAGAGAGCTGAGAAATAATTTGAGAGAAAAGCTTGCAAATCCCATAGCCAAAATCCTTCAAGCTTCTCAAATATATTCCAGACAGTCACCCGATATCTCAAACATCTTCCAAGAAGAACCCCACATTATTATTGAGATATCCCAAGTTGTTTGAACTTCCCAACATCAAACAAACCTGTTACAATAAACCCTCAACACCTTTCATCTGAGTGAGAAAGATTGTTGACTTCCACAAGCAGTATTTTTGAGTAAGAGAAGCTTGTTGAAGAAAGGTCTTTATTGGAGCTGAAGTCTGTGTGATCAAGGAGCTCAAGGCCATCTTGGAGAAGATCTTTATTGGAGCTGAAATCTGTGTGATCAAGGAGCTCGAGATCGTCTTCACCTCTCTCCCTAATTTGTAGAAGATTCTGTGTGATTCTTTGAGAATCATTTTAGTGGATTTCCTCCGAGTGAAAAGGAGAAGAAGGACGTAGTTGGGATTACACCACCCAACGAACCTTACAAATTATTGTGTCATGTATTTTATTGTCTTATATTATTCACTTCATATTATTCTGAAAAAGACAAGTAAAATTGCAAAGCGACTAATTGGTTAAAACGAACGCTAAGCTATAAAAACATTTCCGCTGTGCTAACCCTGATGAAGTGATTGAAACGTTACCCTACTTTGGTAATCGTTGAAATCATTAAATCTAAGTTATCTTTTCTCAAGCGTTCAAATATTTCAAAATTGATACGAAAAGTTTTGTGAAGTCGAAAAAGACTTCAGGGTCTATTCAACCCCCCCCCCTTCTAGACCCTTTCGTATGCCACTTGGGACCAACAAGTGGTATCAGAGCGGTTGAAGTTGAAACCTAAGCGTTTCCAAGCGTAACTGCTTGTTCAGATCCTTTCTTTTTTTTAAAAAAAAAAAAAAAAAATTTAGTTGCTTTAAATTCTTTTTTCCATGGCATTTGCTAGAGTTCCTAAGTTGACCGAGTCAAATTATGACTCATGGAAGGTCAAAGCGTTTACTTATTTGTGTTCGTGTAATGATGAAATGTGTGATATTATTTCAGATGGTCCGATTCAAATTCTCAAAGTCATCACTAGAGCGCCTGGAGCTACAGAAGCAACACCTGGCGATTATGTAGCGAAACCTAAACATGAATGGTCCCCAGATGAGCGCCGAAGAACTAATTTGGACAATGTTGGGAGGAACGCTCTATATACAGCCATTGGTGACAATGACAACTTATTCAACAAAGTTAAGTCTTGTAAAACGACTAAGGAAATATGGGATAAGTTGGCTATAATATGTGGTGGCTCAGCACAAATTAAGGAAAACAAGCTTTCTATTGCCAAGGAAAGATTTAATGGTTTTAAGATGCAGCCCAATGAGACGCTAGAACAATTAGACGCGAGATTCACTTCGCTCATTACAGAGTTAGCGTCACTAGGCATGGAATTGACCAACAAGGAAATGGTCAACAAGATATTCAGAAGTCTTCCCAGTAGATTTTTGATGAAGACAACTGCCATGAGAGAATCACAGATGTTGGAGATTCTAACTCCAGAGCATGTGTTTTCGGAGCTAAGGACTTTTGAATTCGAATTGGGTGCAATCAACGACAAGTCGACTTCAGTGACTGAATCCGGAGCTTTAAGCGCCAACATTAAAAACGAGGGAAAAGCAGTCAGTGAGGCGGAAGCGACAGAATCGAGTGAAGAAAAGGAAATGAACTTATTGGTCAAGAAATTCAAGAAATTCAAGAAATTTCTAAGATATGAAAAGAGAAAATCCTGTTCTTCATTCCAAGACGAGGTATGAATGATTTAAACGCTTAATCATTATGCATCATATTTTCATTAGACATATAATGTAGGGGGAATTCACTTTATTATTTTGTCTAAAAGCGTTTTCAAAATTGTTACAAGTTATCAAATTTAGGGGGAACCTTAAAATTGTACTTGTACATATGTATAAGCGTCAATGATAAAAAAAAAAAAAAAAAAAAAACTGTTTTCATATGCATCGGTCATCAACGCTTATCGTTATTTGTGCATGATATGTTGGACGCTCAAACATAAAAAGATTTAATTTCAAGCGTCAACATAAATCTTACAACAAGTGATATCATTTTAACAAGTAGTATATGTTAAGCGTTGAACATATTCCCTTTAACACTTAATATAAACTTTTATAAAATTCATGCATAATTTAAAATATATATATATATATATATATATAAATTAATAATTACGAGAGAACTAGAGGCCAAACATAGTTGGTTGTTGATTTACCACCAAGTGGTATCAATGGTGGTGGAAATCTCTAGAGAATTTTTTCACTGTCCGTCCAGACGTGGATGTGACTGTGGAATTCACTAGAAGATATTATTTTTCTTTCACTGTCCGTCTAGACGTGGATGTGACTGTGTACGCTGAACGGTCGATAGAAGTGGCCGAGTTTTTCCCCACACCAACTGGTCCTCCTCTTCTAGTATGTATCACTTGAACTGCAGCCTTCCCTTGATGATGCCAAGAAGGGGGAAGAAGAGAAAGAAAAGCAGTTTAAGGAGACCAAAAGGTAAAAGCCTTTTTGAAAAGGAAGAAAGAGAAAGAAAAAGCTTTCTAAAAAGAAGAGAAAGAAAAGCTTTTTAAAAAGAAAGAAAGGGAAAGAAAAAGAAGGTAATCATTGTTTCAGTATAAATCATATACGTTTTCAATTCTATATATATGAATGAATGATTTATTGCTGAAACATCTTGTTGAAGCTAATCTAACATTAGCTAATTTATCTAACTTTCCAAACGCTAACTTATTTTATTTTGGGCTTTTCTTTGAACTCTTAAACTATAAAAGAGTTATAAGAGTTAAGGTCTTGACATCATCAAAAAGGGGGAAATTGTTAGGAATTTCATGTTAGATGTTTTGATGATGACAAGATAGGATTTCATGTTAGACCCCAAAAGAATGTAAGTTTATACTTTCATAGAAAACTTGTATAAGCATTTGAAAGTTTGTTAGTTTGTTAGGCTTGTAATTTTTATCTTTATAGATTTTAGACTAAGTATTTAATACCAAGTCACTGATAGAATTCTGAGTGAGTCTATCAAGGATGAAGTTGAAGATCAACGTCTGAAGTCAAGAGAAGATAAAGATTTGCTTTGAGCGTCTGTCAAACGCTAAGGAATTATTTCAGGAATCTATTCAAGCGCCCACTATTCAAGCGCCCACTATTCAAGCGCCCACTATTCAAGCGCCACTATTCAAGCGCTTACTATTCAAGCGCCCACTATTCAAGCGCCTACTATTCAAGCGCCCATTATTCAAGCGCCCACTATTCAAGCGCCCACTATTCAAGCGCCTACTATTCAAGCGCCCACTATTCAAGCGCTACTATTCAAACGCTTACTATTCAAGCGCCCACTATTCAAGCGCTCACTATTCAAACGCTTACTATTCAAGCGACCACTATTCAAGTGAATAGTATTACTGTTCAAGCGATCACTATTCAAGCGAACAGCGTTCAGATTTTCCTGAAGATAAAACCCAAGTTATCAAAGACTGAAATGCAATCACCAACGGATATTTATTTCCAACGGGAAATAAATTCAAAATGCATTAAATGCTTGATAAGTGCATTAAAAGCAAACAAGACAGTATGACTTGTGGACAAGCCACCTTTGTTGACTAGACTGTCAGCTTTTCAGAATTTAAACCTGCTCCTGTCCAATAGGAATCAGCAGAAATTAAGGAATGTCAGAAAAGGGACTATTTGAAGCTCTGTGTGAGAGACACGCGCCTGACTTGTGTCCAACGGACAAATCCCAAATTTTCTATAAATAGTACCCTTCAGCTATCTCTGTGAAAAAAAAACAGTGCGTAAAAAAAAAAGACGTAAATGTGAAAGAGAGCTGAGAAATAATTTGAGAGAAAAGCTTGCAAATCCCATAGCCAAAATCCTTCAAGCTTCTCAAATATATTCCAGACAGTCACCCGATATCTCAAACATCTTCCAAGAAGAACCCCACATTATTATTGAGATATCCCAAGTTGTTTGAACTTCCCAACATCAAACAAACCTGTTACAATAAACCCTCAACACCTTTCATCTGAGTGAGAAAGATTGTTGACTTCCACAAGCAGTATTTTTGAGTAAGAGAAGCTTGTTGAAGAAAGGTCTTTATTGGAGCTGAAGTCTGTGTGATCAAGGAGCTCAAGGCCATCTTGGAGAAGATCTTTATTGGAGCTGAAATCTGTGTGATCAAGGAGCTCGAGATCGTCTTCACCTCTCTCCCTAATTTGTAGAAGATTCTGTGTGATTCTTTGAGAATCATTTTAGTGGATTTCCTCCGAGTGAAAAGGAGAAGAAGGACGTAGTTGGGATTACACCACCCAACGAACCTTACAAATTATTGTGTCAGGTATTTTATTGTCTTATATTATTCACTTCATATTATTCTGAAAAAGACAAGTAAAATTGCAAAGCGACTAATTGGTTAAAATGAACGCTAAGCTATAAAAACATTTCCGCTGTGCTAACCCTGATGAAGTGATTGAAACGTTACCCTACTTTGGTAATCGTTGAAATCATTAAATCTAAGTTATCTTTTCTCAAGCGTTCAAATATTTCAAAATTGATACGAAAAGTTTTGTGAAGTCGAAAAAGACTTCAGGGTCTATTCAACCCCCCCCCCCCTTCTAGACCCTTTCGTATGCCACTTGGGACCAACACTTCCTGACATCAATCTCCCAGAGAACAGGGAATGGTTTCAAAACCTATTTCAAGCTATGCAACCAGCACCTCCGGCACCACCTGCATCTATTCGCGGTAACCAACCCCCTCGTGTACACACTACGCCGGGGCCTGTTGTGTTCTCCAATTTTGCCACGCCGAACTTCCACATTCCATCTCACATGTTCAGCATGGTTCAGGCTGAACAATTTTATGGTGATCCGAAAGAGTCGTCTCATGACCATCTGGAGCACTTCGAGAATGTGTTATCTACCATGCAATTCCACCCAAGAGATCTTGACGCCATCCGCCTCCGATTATTCCATTTTTCGCTTAAGGGTAAAGGGACTTTGTGGTACAAGTCGTTGCCCCCACAATCCATTGAAACGTGGGAAGAGTTAGTCGAGGAGTTTTTCAACAAGTTCTTCCCTCCATCAAGGATTAACGAGTTAAGAAGCGAGATCAAGGGTTTTAAGCAAAAACGGGATGAATCGTTAGCATCAGCATGGGCAAGATACAAGAGTCTGCTTCGAACGTGCCCCTATCACAACTATTCAAGAGACGATCGAGTGCTACACTTCTTTAGTGGAGTTCGGTCTCGGATTCGTCACAGACTTAATGCAGGAGCCGGTGGTGATCTTTTGGGTCTCGATAGCAGCACAGTGTGGGCTAAACTAGAGCAGATGGCACAGGAGGATGAACTGTACCCTGAAGATGACGATGAGTTTTCTCCACAATCCCGAAGGGTTGCTGTTGCTCAAGAGGTAGAACAAGATGTTGATCTAGAGGTAGAACCAGCCATTGGTGATGTGAACTATGTCGGAAATTCAAAAAAGCCTCGATTGAGCTTCCACATACCCGAGAATTTTCAGAAAAGGCCAAATCCGACACATAATGCACAACAAGGCATCTACCAAGCACCAAGGCCTCCATTCAACAATACTCAACCTCAAAGGCCTGGAAATTTTAGACCACAAGGTCAAACTCAGAGACCTCTTACTGTCGAAGAAAGACTGGAGGCTCACATGCAAAAATCGGACGAATCATTCGCGGAGCTTCGATTGATGTTACAGGGTGTTATGACAGGAATGAAAGAGATGCAGCACCAATTTGCACGATTATCTACTGATGCGGGTGGAAGAGCATCCGGGACACTGCCGAGCGATACAGAGAAGAATCCGAAGGAACAGTATCATGCCGTTACCCTCCGTAGTGGCAAAGAAGTGAAAAATACATCCCCCCAGCATCCAACGTCCGAACGTGAAGAGTCCAACGTTCGAACGTTGAACAATTTTGAAAAACTGGACACACTGTCTCCAACGTTCGAACGTGACCATCCTGACGTTCAGGCGTTGACCGGTCAACGTTCGAACGTTGGGAAGGACAACGTTCGAACGTCAGAGGCAGAAAGGGCCTCTTCTGAAACCTTATCTCCCTCTTTGTCTAAACCTGTTGAAATACGTCTCCCCTTCCCCTTAGCACATAAAAAGCATAAAAAAGAAATGGATAAGAGTTTTCTTAGGATTTTAGAAATTCTTCGAGAAGTTCGCATTAACATTCCTTTCATTGATGCGATTTTGCAGATGCCCAATTACATCAAGTTCTTCAAGGATATTCTCTCCAATAAGCAGAAGTGGCAAGGAAATGAAACGGTGTGCTTGACTGAAGCATGCTCAGCAATAGTGTTGAACAAGTTGCCAAAGAAACTCAATGATCCGGGGAGCATCACAATTCCTTGCACAATTGGGAAACTCAAATTCGACCAAGTGCTATGTGATTCGGGCGCCAGCATAAATCTCCTTCCTTACTCGTTGTTCTAAAAATTGGGTTTGGAAAATCTAAAACCAACTTCGATGAGCCTCCAACTTGCAGATCGATCGATAAAACACCCGAAGGGAATCATAGAGGATGTCATCGTGAAAGTCGACAAGTTTTACTTCCTGGTAGACTTTGTGGTTCTCGAGATGGATGGAGATACTGATGTTCCTCTGATCCTAGGAAGACCTTTCCTAGCCACTGGTAAGGCCAAGATCAACATCGACAAGGGTAAGTTGACATTGAAGGTAGGAGAGGAAAAAGTTATATTCGATGTTTATGATAATCAAAAACAATCTACGGATAATCGTACTTGTTTAAATGTCGATGCTCTTAACCCTTCGATTGATGAGAAGTGTCAGAATGGCAAGACTAAAGGTGCCCGCAAGTTGGATGAGGACACTCCCAATGAAAAAGTGGACAAGGTGAAAAGAGAAGATACATGTATGAAAGACATTAAAGCATGTCAAGGTGTTTGTGAAATTGATAAACATGAAAAACCTCAATATAAGTGGAGGAAGCTTTACACTATAAATCTATTTGGTCCGGACGACGCCACTTGGGTAATACATGGAAGAAGGGGTTCAAGTTGCAATTTGGCAACAAAGACGGGTGTGCAACCAGCGGATAGAGAGAGAAATGACAATGATATTGTCGTGCTAAATGGGCCACCCATTTAAACCTCAAAGAGCGGAGCAATCAAGCTATTGACTATAAAAGAGAGCTTCTTGGGAGGCAACCCAAGTTTGTAAGTTTTTCTTTTGTTTTCTAGTTTTTGTTTTGCTTAGTTTTTCTTAGGTTTCCTTTCTGTTTTTTTTTTCTAGCATGCACTTTTGGCATGTGTTTTTTTTCTGCTTGATGGTTTAGTTGTTTGAGTATAGTGAGCTTGGAGACTAGCGGTTTCCCATTGTTTGGAGATGCTTATCATAATGGAAGGAGATGCGTTTGTTTTGAAACGCATATGAGATAACGGATTGCTTTTCAGCATCCTTGGCTGTAAGTACTTACTTTACCTCTTTTCATGGTATGAGTTTAGATGTAACATTGAGGAGAATGTTAGGTTTAAGTTTGGGGGTGTTAGGTAGTGCTTAGTTATATTCATGTTTTGTGCTTATACGGCGAAATTCAAGAAAATCGAGCATGTAATTTTATTTTATTTTAGCCCCAATTGTTGCAATGAAACTGATTAACTTGAGTTCGATGGCATGAATTTTTTATATTGGAATTAAATGCAATATACATATCTTTACTTTGCTCGTGGGACCCTAAATTAGAGTAGATTTTCCTTAGATGAATCACAAATGCACAATAAGTCGAGGGTAGAGGAGTTAAGTCGGATAATCATTCTGAAACACTTAAGGAATTTCTCCCGAAAATATTGACTTAGATTCTTCTTAGGGTCATGAGTTGAGTAGTTGCTTCATATGCCGAATAATTAATGAATAAGGTTGATAATTGGTATGACTATAAAGTCAGGCTGATATGTACTGGAGGTGAAAAGTTACATGCCTATAAACTGTACTATTAAGCTAATTTGAGCTTTGTTCAAGCCAATTAAAGTTGAAAGTGAATGAAAGGTCTAGTTTTATTTCGTGGCTTTTGGCACTCGAGCGATTGAATCCGTAAGGAGTGTCTGGACACTTAATGCCCTAAAACTATCTAGTTTGGGAGTCATTGATCCAAAGCTCGATACATGGGTGTCATAGAAAGCCTAAGGGAATAGAACATTGCACATGACCTAGCCTTAATGAATTTAAATGGAAGTTTCATGTGAAGTTAAAGTTTAAATGTTTAAGTAATGAAATGTACGTGGATATGATGTTTTCTATGAGGCTTGTGCTTTAGGATTGATCGAAGGTTAATAGATATGGGAGAAAATCTGAAATTTGGTAAGGGTGCCACTTGACTATAATGTCGTAGACTTACAATCACTACACCCTTTGGAGATCTTTTCGAGTCTAGGTGTAACATGAGCAAGTCTTTGATATGTGTACATAAATTTGAGCTTTAACGGTTGATTTTGTGCCATTAATTCTTGTTAATTTTGTTGAGTTGTCTTAATTGGATGTGGTTGAAAATGTTTGATTTTGTGGGTAAATCATCTGCAAACCCTCACGAGACTATACTCGTCCTCTTTGGTAACTTTGAGGTTTAAAGGCTTGTTGCACACGCTAAGTGCAATCGTGCTCTCTACGAAAGTGAGCTATCTTTTGTTTTTGTTTTATCCCTTATTTTGGTGTTGTTTGAGTCGTAATTTTCTCTTTTTATTGCTCGGGGACGATCAATGTTAAGTTTGGGGGTGTTGATAGGTGTGAGATTTACATATTTTAGAGCCTCATATTTATGTTATTTACATTGGTTTATGCATGATTTATGCCACATATGCTTGTAATTTGTGTGCTTATTGAGTAAAGGTGGAAAATCAGTGCAATTGAGGAAAACTGGACGGAAATGCAGAATTTCAGAATACTTAAATGCTGAATTTGACAAATGTTTCTTCTACAAAGTTGTAGATCTATCTCTTAGCTTCACGTTCCAACTTGAATCACCCTAATCGGAGATCTGTACAAAACGTTATGAAGAAAAGAAAATCTCTGCGCAGAATGAAAGTGCTACTGCCTTCACAGTCCGGACGTGGCCAAAATGCAGTCCGGACGTTGACTGGTCAATGTCCGTAAGTGGGGAAAATGCAGTCCGGACGTGAGAGGCGGCTGGACGAGTTTTGGAAAGTTTTCATTCCCAATTCAACTAGGAGACTTGGGGGATCCTCTTCTATAAATACCTCCTCTTCCAACATCATTAGGGTTCGAAATTTTCAGCTTTGGAAGCGAGTTGGAGCCAAGAAACGAGCAAGACGAAGAGAACAACGATTCTACATGAATTCATCAATTCGTAATAGGGAGAATTTTATTTTCTAGATTATTTGTCTATGAATAATTCTACGATTTTAGTTGTTTTTCCAATTATGAGTATGAATTAATTTACTTTAACTAAGACCATGTGAATGCCAAATTTATGAGTTTATATATATGAATTGATTGTTCGTCTTAATTCTAGTATTGCTTTGTGTATTGATTTTGTGCGTTTATTCCAATCGTATGCCTGATCAACATATGCTTGCTAATTAGCCTAGTTTATGATTCGAGAGAATATAAATTAGGGTTCAAAGAAATCATCACATCATCCGAAAAACATGAGGAATTGCTCCTAGAGATAGGTATAGATTTCCGGGTGCAGTTAGCCGGATTGATCCGGGGAAATTCTAAAACGTGAATGCATGGTTAATGATTTGATTCTCGGATAGAATTATTTAGAGAACCGTCACGTAATCATAGGATTATTACGGCCGAGAGATCGGGTAGTAATTAATTAAGGTTTTTTCCACCAAAGCAATAGTAGTCTAATAATTCGAATAATCACTCATATATATTAACGAGTAATAACAGTTGAAGCATGTGCCTTAGTTGCTTTCTCACATAATAATCTTAATCAATTTGTCAAGTATCGTTTTCACTTTTTCATTGTCAATTAATCATCCTCTTTTGATTTAATTTTAATTGCTTTAAATTTTGTCAATCTAAAATACGAGTCTCTGTGGGTTCGACATCCCGGACTTAAAATCCAATTTTATTACTACACACGACCAGTCCACTTGCTGTGCAAACACGTAAGAATTTTTCGTGTCAGTGAGGTGATTGACAAGAAGGGATTCATTATCTCGACAATAAACGAGAATGTATCTTGTGCGATCATAGGTAAATGAAATTATAAGTCTTTGGCCAAAGTATATAAACTAACTCGTGTGGAACACGGAGGCTACTTTGGTAATTTCATCTTACTATGATCCATTGCACAGTATCGAGTTCTGTGAGTTTTTGATATACTCCATGACTCTCACTCGATCGGGATACATCAGTGAATGACTTATACTCATACGACATTTATGAACTAGAGGTTCGTTATGATCAAATCTTTTCGATCTTAATTGGGTTTCGATGTGGGTCTACGGGACTGGCTAGGTGGCATCCACATTCTTTGGTATCCTCCCATTGCTAATTAAGACGAACATAGAGTCACGCTACAAGGAGTAAGCGGGATATCTACTTGTTACTTTGTAAGGGAAATTAATAATTTATCATTGGATGGATAAATTAATTAAATGGATGAATTGATTTAATTATTTATTTAATTAGATTAAATAATATTAAATCAAGTCAAATTATTCTCAAATTTCTAATTACGTGGATTAATTAGTTATTTGAGATTAAAAATTAATTAATTAATTAGTTGAATATTTAATTGGATTAAACTATAAATTAATGAATTACAAGTGGACTAAGTCGACTGGGCCAACTTAGCCCACTTTAAGGGCAACATAGCGCCTACTACATCAGCTTGGAGTTGGAGGATTTATTTAATTCTCAAACTCCTAAGAAAAGAATCATTCTTCTTATTCTGCCTAACACATAACAAAACAAAGAAACCACTCCCCTCTTCTGACTAGTCGTCGACTAAGAGAAAGGAAAGATGATTTCCATGCTTGCTTCGTGTGATATCTAGAGGCAAGAGTCTCGAGAATTGTTGCTGTGTAGACGGTAGATCAAGAAAAGAATCACGCTTAAAGAACGGTAATTGTTATGTGTTCATGTTTATGTTTATATAAAATTATTAAAAGCCATAAAGTGATCCTGTATTAGAAATCCATATGTGTTCATCCTCTGCTGCGCATCTAATCGGATTCCTAACAGTATCCTCCACTAACACCCTTTCACTGCACACTTAGCATACATTCTTCTCTTATCATTTCTAGGGATTTTTATAATTGTTCTAGTCTGATTTGCGTGAGAATGAACAACCTACCTGAATTTCTTTTTTATTATAGAAAAATAGGCCAACTACAAACTTAGGGTTATAAGTGTCTTGTACACAAAAAACAGGATATTTATCACCATTTTCTTCACCAAAATCCTTACCACTGTCAAAATCACTTGAATCTGACACTATATCATCCCCTCAATTTCATCATTTTCATTGTTTTGTGCATTAGTTTCTTGATTTTCTTCCCACTCTACCCCTTAATCTACATCAGCTTCAAAAAGTGTTTTATTCCCTCCCCTATTTTCATCTTCACCATCAATGTCAATCTCATAATCACTGTCAATAAATTCTTCGATTTTAGTTGACTCTTCACTACTTTCTTCACCCCCACATTGTGATTCATTAACTTCAACCCTAGATGTCTTATTTGACTGCTTAGAACATCTAAAGAGGCCTCTAGGTATATTGGAACTTCCCTTTTTGAATCATGCAAAAGACACAACTGCAACACATGGTGTGACTCACTAATTAACAGAAACTCATGGCTCTCTAAATTATAGTGTATCTTTCTACACACAGTTTATCAAGATAATCAAATCCAACAATGTTTAAATCTACATTATCAAATTTACTAACAGTACCCGCATAGTATTTGGGGGTACTAGTACTAAATTTCCCATGATAAATTACTAGAGTTAATGTAGGCCGATTTGGATCTAAACAATTTTAAAAAAAACACAAAAAAAAAATCACACTATTAGATGCTAAACCAAAAAAAAAAAAAAAACCAACAGACAGTTAATATAAAATAAACACAGTCATTAGTCATTACAGAAAATACAACTAAACATGGTTTAATCAACAATAATTAAAGTCAGTCAACCATATAACAATGAAGTCAACATATTGCAATTATGGAAACAATCAAAACAAAGGACAATCATGAAATACAATTAAATTTCGTTGTTATATCCCCCACATGACATATTCTGTCTGTATCAAGCATTAAAAGCAATAAAAGTGTATGGATATTATATTTGGGATCACTATCAAATAAAAAATAATAAAAGCTAACTTCAAACAGTAGAGAAAAGCCAAGAGGAGCCCAACATTTGTCTGTTAAATCCTTAAAAAAACCTAGAACCCCACCCCACCTTCACAGTAAACATCAAATATCCCAAACCAAACATAATAACTCATAACAACAACCAACAACAATTGTCACAATCAATGCATAAAGACAACATAACCCCACCCCACTACATACAGACCGAGCCCCATATGAATTCTCAAAGTATTAACTCCTAAAAACCTCACACATAGAGATAGCAATGGGACGGATACGAAGCAGGTTTGGCAAAACCTGCTACCCACTCCATTTAACTTTATTGATACTCACAATCCGTCCCGCCCCACCCCGCCAAATACCCAGCGGGTTTGGATTCTACCCGTTAAACCCGAATGAATCATGAAAATTTATTAATTAATCCAACCTTCAATCATCGGACCCGAATTCGAATAATCCAACAACTAATAAACTTACAACATAGACAAACTTCATGAAATTTCACACAAATAATAATCAAATCAGTAATAAAAAAAGGGTTTTTGTCTCTTTATGAGACTTTTCAACTTTACGTCTTCACTAATCAATTTTGGTTAACAAATAAAATTTAATAAAAAAACAAAAAAAGTTAAGCTATGCAAACTTTAAGTTATGTTGAAAGTATTAAATAAAAATTAAAAATCTATTTATTAGAATAATATTAGCGGGACGGGTTATAGGGCAGGTTGCACCATACCCACTACCCGCCTCATACACTGTCGGGTCATAAATTTAATATTCATAACCTGCCCTATAACTCATTTGGTGTACCCAAACCCACCCCACTGGGGTGGATTCGGGGCGAATACCCATCTAACCCTGCCCCATTGCCATCCCTACTCACACATGCCTTTTGTCACATTAAAACAAATAAGAACAAACACCCACAGCCTCACACTCATTTACAAACCCAATAAAACAACATTTAGGTACAAAATCAATAGAATATAGTTGCAGAAACCCATACCATAAAACATATTATTAAACATTCAATCACACAAAAGTTAGGCTGAAAACAAGAAGAAATACTTACAATAGTATGGTGACGGCATATCATTCGACTTTGGATCTCGTAATGACATCTTTAGATGCTTTGATCTGTTAATGTTATGCCCTCAATTTTCATAGAGGATAGAAATTACAGGGCATTCTTTTGTAATTAAACATTCTTATTTAATAAAAGGCATTTTATGTTGTTTTCTTATAAGCATTTATAAGTTCCATAAAAACATTAAGTCCTTGACATTAAGGCGAATCTTCTACTCCCTATGGGTTAGGGAGGTCGGCACCAGAAGAATTTGATACTTACTGTCTAAACTAGTTTGCAAGTCGTAGAGAGTTTTGACTGGACATCAATACTGGATAGAGACTGTATGACATAAGCTTTGACATGGGAGAGCCAGTCGAACACTATGGGTTAGTGGGAGCTTGTGTCATAGATACATCAGTGGGATTGATGGGTTTGAACACGACTCGCATCGGTTCTGTCATATGGGTTCCACTCTATGACAGTCAATGATAGAACTGATAAGTTGTGATAGGTACTCGTGAACCTTAGACCTGAGTAATCACGTTGAAGATGTGCTTGTGACATCAAATTTGTCATTAGAGTAGTTAGATCCAATTCACCCGTTGGTGGGTCGACCTCTAAGTGCAATTTGATGGGCAAACAGCAGTCTTAACTGATTTACAAGATGAAATTTATTCTCTCATAAATGAACGAGTATATATCCTATGTCGTCATGAATGAGCGAGGTTAAAAGTCTTTGGCCAAAGCATTGGAATTACTCGTGTTGGACACAATAGTATACTCAGTGACCTCGACTCATTATGATCTATGCATATGGTCAAGTATTGTGACATTTACCGAACTGTGACTCGCTTGACCAGGATATTAGAATAAAATATTTATACACTTATGGTATTCACAACATAAAAGGTTTGGAATAATCCTATTCATTCATTCTCAATTGGGTTACGATATGCGCCACGTGACTGGCTAGGTGTTTCCCACATCCTTTGGTTTCATCCCAATTGCCTTTTGAGATGAACCTAAAGAGTTGCGCTTAAAAAAATTGCGAATGAAAAATATTATTTTTAGACTTGAAGGATTTTCTTGGTATTTGATACTGTGATTAATTAATTGGTCATTGGATGATCTAATTAATTAATTATATTATATTAATATATTAGTTAATTTCTTTGAAAAATTAATTGTGGAATTAATATATTGATTTATTTAATTATTAATTGGATAAATAATAATATCAAATAATTAAATAAAATAGAAGTCAAGTATGTGGATTAGCCTGAAGGCTAGAACACGCCTAGTAGGCATCCAAAGTGGACACCTAGGGCTTTGGTTTCATGGGCTTAATTATTTCCTTATGTAGTATAAATACTACTTGGTGGAAATAATTAACATAGCCTCTCGTTATTATTTTCTCTCCAAGTCAAAAAACTCTCCACCTCTCTCTCTCTCTCTCTAGCCGTCCAACAAAGGGGAAAGAAGAGGATTTTTTCCTTCGAATTCTGGCGTGGTGATTTAGAGGCGACAACTCTTTTGCTGCTTGGATCGGAAAAATCAAAACAGGCCCAGTTATAAAGAAACAAAGATATTTCTTCCAAAGTAATTTACAAAAGGTATGTAATTCTTCTATGGTTTGAATATGTGATAAATCGGAGATGAACCACCATGGGATTTTTTTTTGCGCCGTGTTTTCATATAGTTTCCCAACAGTGATATCAGAGCCAATCTCTGATTTTCATATTTAGCCATTAACGTGAATTACATGTTATTTTCATGTTTTTTAGGCATGTTAAATATGGAGATTATATTATGATTTAAAGCTTTTATTTTTTCTGCATTTTTGGATATTATTGTATGATAATATGGTGAAAAGAGAAAAATAAAATGGGTGAGAAAAATGGGGATGCTCGCCCCGTGCGCTGTCTGTGTGCATGCAGCACGCCGTGGTCGTCACGCGGTCTGACGAGCCCTGCCCTGGGCGCATGGCCTGGCCGTTTGGAGTCGGGTCTCTGACCCGACCAGAAACGGGTCAGGTCATTTGGCACGGATCTAATTTTTTATAATCAGACTTTGGGCTATTTTAATTATCCGGGTGGGTCAAAAGGATGATGACCCGGTTTTAATTAAATTAAGCCCAAATTAGTTATATTAAAAACTAAATTTTCAATGAATTTGTTTTGGGCTAAAATCATTAAATTTAAGTGGGCCAAAAGAATGATGACTTTAGTTTGATGAAATCAAGCCCAAATAGTATTTATTGAAATATTAAGTATTTAAATTAGAATTAATTAATTATTATTCTTCGAGAATTTTAATTAATTTTTTATTTAAATATTATTTTTCTCACAAGGTGGCTTTATATTATAATAATGAATAAAATTTAGTATTTTATGTATTTAATGTTTTAGTTCGACTAATTATTCTTAATTAAAGGTAGACATATAAATTTGGAATTTTATATGTTTAAGTCAATTAATTGGACTAATTGATTTTGATTAAAAATACTAAATATATAAATTTGGAAATTTATGAGGAATTAATTAGTCGGACTAATTAATTGTAATTTAATCACCAAAATATTTGCTTTACTTTATGCGAGCATGTATTATGTGATGGTGAGATTATTCATGGGCTTAGGTTTCTTTTTGGATTTATTTCTTTTGATGGGTTGTAAGTGCCAGATTTAAGTCCATTGTTTTTCTTTTTCCTAGATATTGTTGTTAATCTTATGTAATGGTTAGAATTAGATGAGACCTTGAAGAAAAAGGCGATCCAAAAGGAAAGGTGCTTTGAGCCCCGAGAAGACTAGCTTAGTTTTTTCCTTTTCCCTTTTGATGGTCCATTGGCTTGGACCCTCTAGAAAAAGCCGATGAATATGTGTGTTGTTTTTATTAGTTTTCTTATGCATGTTTCATTAGTTGTATGTTTCATGTATGATCTAATCCTGTTCTTTATAAAATTAATAATGTGCAAATTGAGACCTAAATCAACGTTGAGAACTCAATTCTCCCAAAATTAAATTATACTAAGTTAGTAAAGGGCGCTGGGCATCCTCTTCCCCTACTAAACTTAATAAAATTTAGAATTATGTCTGATATGTGGCATCGTCCCAGTAAGTGGGGGGTCATGTATTTCGGCCTAATTTTGAAATTTTATAAAGTGCATTAGATGCTTTAATCGAAACATATTTCACCCTAAAAATCATTAAAGGGTTGCAAGGTAAAATTCAAATGTTAGATTAAAAGATATTAGTGGGAATACACTTAGATAATCCATGAACCTATATATTGTTAAAGGGTTGCGGTTTTGGTGGATAATGGAAAAAGAAGGTTGAATCAACTTTTGGATAGATTGATGTTAGGCATCACCTTAATTGATTAGCGGACTATGTATCGTTAAAAGGTTGCCATCCACTGAATCGATTAAAGAAATCAATCACCACTACGAAGTTGAACAACGATCATTTCTGATTTCTACAGTGGGAGTGTAGATCTCAAAAAATGTAGTGGGAGTTAAGTTTAAATTTGAAGTCCTTGATTTAGCTTGGTTAGTTTAATTACAATCATCTAATAAAGTCTGGTTTATTTTCTGCAGTTATTTTTGTTAAATCTCTATCAATCAAAATGACTCCCAAACCACTATCAAATTTATTGGAGAGTACCATTCTTACTAGACCCAATTACATAGAATGGTTCACAAAATTAAGGATAGTCCTAACTAGTGAATCCATTGAATATGTATTGGTGATTGGTCATCCTCCTATTCCTAATAGAGATGATGGCGATGATGTCCGCCTGGCTCTTTGGGATTGGTGTTGTGACAATCATAGAGCAGGAGTGTACATCTTAAGCTCCATGTGCATTGAGTTATAGAGATCTCACGAAAAATTAAACTTCAACAACAAGCCAAACAGACAGAACAATTATCAAGCCAAATTGCTGTTGCATTGAAGTCTCATTCCTTAAACTCTCAGAAAAGCCAGAATACTCAAGAAAATATTTTCTCATCAAATCCTGAGACAGTCAACCCAATATCTCAAACATTCTTTTTGAAGAAACTACTCTACTACTGAGATATTCCAGTTGTTTGAACTTCATCAAAATCAAACAAACTCTTTTAGAAAAACCCCTATCCAAGCCTCGCGATCTGTGTGAAATCGAAGTTGGATACTTGCATTATTTCTGGGTGAAAGAAGCAAGGGGATTGAAGTGATTTGGAGCAGAAATCTGTGTGATCAAGGAGCTCAAGTCATCGACATCCATCTCTCCCTAATTTGTAGAAGATTCTGTGTGATTCTTTGAGAATCATTTTAGTGGATTGCCTCCGAGTGCAAAGGAGAAGAAGGACGTAGTTGGGATTACACCACCCAACGAACCTTACAAATATTGTGTCATTTACTTTTCAGTCAATTCTTTCATCTATCATATCATTGCATAAATTGATTAAGTAAAACACAATCAAAATCTAAGCAACTAAGAAACCTCGTGTGACGCTAAAACTTTCAAAGAGAAGACTCCAAAAATCATTCCGCTGCGCTAACACTGATTAAAAGAACTGAACGCTTAACCTACTTGGTCAAAGTATTCAATTCTTGAAGTCTGAGTTAACTTTAAAAATTAGTCTTCATCAGACGCTTCGCCAGAGCGCCAACATTTTAAGTGAACGCTTAAGTCAAGCGTTAGACACTTCAAGCGTCTATCTTTTCAAGCGTCCAAAAATCTTTTAATACGAAATCTTTTGAAGTCGAAAAAGACTTCAGGGTCTATTCAACCCCCCCCCCCTTTTAGACCCTTTTGTATGCCACTTGGGACCAACAAGTGGTATCAGAGCGGTTAAAATTGAAATTTTAAAATTTCCAAGCATAATTGCTTGTTTAGATCCTTTTCTTTCAAAATCTAGTTGCATTTAAAATTTTCGATATGGCATTTGCTAAAGTTCCCGAACTGACTGAATCAAATTTTGACACATGGAAAGTCAAAGCATTTACATATCTCTGTTCATGTGATGATGACATGTGTGATATTATTTCAAATGGGCCAATCAAAATATACAAAGTTATCACAAAAGCGCCTGGAGCTACGGAAGAAACTCCCGATGGTTACGTTGAGAAACCAAAACAAGAATGGACTCCAGATGAGCGTCGAAGAGCTAATTTGGACAATGTTGGTCGTAACGCTCTATATACGGCTATTGGTGATAATGACAACTTATTTAACAAGATCAATTCTTGCAAAACTACTAAAGAAATATGGGATAAGTTGGCTACGATTTGTGGTGGTTCAGCTCAAATCAAAGAAAACAAACTTTCCATTGCCAAGGAAAAGTTTAACGGATTTAAGATGCTACCCAATGAAACGTTAGAGCAATTGGATATAAGATTTACAGCTCTAGTTACAGAACTTACATCGTTGGGAATGGACTTACAGAACCGAGAAATGGTGGTTAAAATCTTTAGAAGCTTACCAAGTAAATTCTTGATGAAGACAACCGCTATGAGAGAATCAAATATGCTGGATCTTCTAACTCCAGAAGACGCCTTTTCAGAGCTAAAAGCATTTGAGTTCGAGTTAAACTCTGCTAGTGATATTGTGAGTAATCCAGTGATTGAATCTGGAGCGCTCATTGCATCAATCAAAGGTAAATCGGGTAATAAAGGAAAGAATTCAGATATCAATGAGGAAGAAGAGTTGGCTTTGCTGAATAGATTCAGGAAGTTCTTGAGATATGAAAAGAAAGGAAAAGGTTTCAATAATCAAGGACAAAGTTCATATCAAGCGTCTTCTCCTGTGCAACAACAGTTTCAAGCGCCTCAGTATTCTGTTCCTTCATCCCAAGCGCCTGCTCAATACCAAGCATCTACTCAAAGTCTCCCAGCTCCAGTGGTCTCAAAACCACACATTGCAAGGTTAAAAAATGAACAAAAGATGAAAACTAATCTTTGTTATAATTGCAGAAAACCAGGGCACTACCAGGTAAATTGCCCTTATCCAAACGTATCCAAGCCCTCAAGGCAGGATTACTTGGATAGAAACCAATTCAGGAGCAACCTTCGGCAACAAGGTTTGCTAGCGGAATCAGAACCAGCATCCGCACCTGAAGATTTAGAATCATCAGAAGAAAGTAGTGATGATGATGAGCCATTAGACGACTCAGCGCTCATATGTCTCATGTCCAGAGATGATGAAGCGTCTCCTGAGGTGATCAATGAATTATCAATTCCTCTTTCTTATGATGAATTACTTGACAAAGTCAAAGAATACTACAATGAATGTCAAGAAGCTGCCAGAATATATCAAAATGATCTCGCTATTATCTCATCACTCACAAGAGATAAAGTGACGCTCAGAGCAGAGTTGCGAGTTCAGCAACAGTGCATTGAGAAGAATCAATCGCTTGAGAGTGAAATTATTCAATTGAATGGTGATCTTGATATAATACTCAAGAGAGAAGCTGATTTGATCGCTAGACTTGCTAAATCAGAGCAGCTCATCTCATCATTATCAAAAGCTTCTAGACAGCTGGATAATGTGACTGAAGTAACCAGATTATTTGGTGAGAAGACCGGTTTAGGATGCGATAAACTCGGTAAACAACCTAATAAATTTGATGTTACGGCAAACAACAAAGGAAAGGGTGTTATCTTTGTTGAAAAAGGTTCACAAAGTCAAACACAAAATGAACCTAGTGACAATGGTAAGAGGCCAAATGAGAAAGTCAAAGCTAACTCAGGCAAGGGTAAGGCTAAGGCAAATGATTCACAAAGACGGGTTTATCCAAACGCTCAAAAAGCTAAAGATAAGACTGACCACTGTGAATCAAGCGCTAAGCGTCCAGCACCAAATGTGCAACCCAAGCCAGTGCCAAGGAATTATCAACGTCAATATCCAAGACAGTCAAGATCATATTATCGATACTATGATGATTATGATTATGACTATTATTATAATCAAGGATATTATTATACATCCAAAAAACACACACAACACAATGTGAAACCCAAAAAGGCCAGTATTCCTACAATGAAGACGAGGCAAATATGGGTTCCTAAAGTTCTAATTCAAACTAACAAGGTTACTAATGTTGAAAGACCCAAGCAACAATGGGTACCTAAACAGAAATAGAACTTCCCTTTTTTATTGCAGGTACCTAGAGCTAGAGCCGATACATCTGTATGGTACTTTGATAGTGGATCGTCAAGGCACATGACCGGTTCCAAAGATCTTCTGATCAACTATCAAGCTGCCAATGGTCCTCAGGTTGTATTTGGTGACAACTCCAAAGGTAAAACCAAAGGTATAGGTACTGTGCATAGGGGGAACATCATGATAAGTGATGTTTATTTTGTTGAGGGTCTGAAGCACAATTTATTAAGCATAAGTCAATTTTGTGATAAAGGCTTTGAAGTCATATTCTCAAGTGACTATTGCTATATAAACGACGCTAAGACTAAGTCTACTAAATTGAAAGGAAAAAGAACTAACAACGTATATTTAGTAGATTGGGGTTCAACACTTGATAACAACCCAACATGTTTTGTTGCTAAAAATGAATCTAAAATGGGTTGGTTATTGCATAGAAAAATGAATCACCTCAACTTTAAGACAATCTCTCAGCTAATAAGTCAAAATCTTGTAGAGGGATTACCAAATGGACCATTCCATAAGGATCGTCTTTGTGACGCTTGTCAAATGGGTAAACAAGTTAAATCATCGTTCAAAAGAAAATCTCATCTATCTACCTCTAGAATACTTGAACTACTTCACATGGATTTGTTTGGACCTGTTCAAACGATCAGTGTAAGCGGTAAAAAGTATACTTTGGTGATAGTAGACGATTTCTCTAGATTTACTTGGGTGGAATTTCTTTCATCCAAAGATGAAACATGTGACAAGTTAACAACGCTTATTCGGCAACTTCAAACACTGAAAAATCTTAAGGTTGCAAGAATAAGAAGCGATCATGGTACTGAGTTTACTAACAAGATTGTTGAGAAGTTTTGTGTAGAAAATGGAATACATCATGAGTATTCAGCTCCCAGAACTCCCCAATAAAATGGTGTTGCTGAGCGCCGGAACCGAACGCTTAAGGAAGCCGCTAGGACTATGTTAGCAGAATCCAAGCTTGCTCCTAGATTTTGGGCCGAAGCGATCAACACTGCCTGTTACACTCAAAACCGCTGCATGATCAACAAACAGCATGGAAAAACTCCATATGAACTATGGAAGGGACGTAAGCCAAATGTTTCATATTTTCACGTCTTTGGTTCTAAATGTTTTATCCATAATAATGGATCCCAAAGCCTAAAGACTTTTGATCCTAAAGCGGATGAGGGAATCTTTCTAGGCTACGCCAAAAATGGAAAGATTTTTTGCATTCTCAATAAGATCAAATCGAAGGTTGAGGAATCTATTCATGTTGTTTTTTATGATGCTAACTAAGAGCCGAGTAAGGTTAATTTAAATGATGTAGGAGTTGAAGATCTATGTCATCAAGCGTCTAAGATTACTATTGATGAAGATACTGACGGCGATGATGAGATCTCAGTGCCACCTCCTAAGAATACTCGTGAGATTACTCTAAATTATCATGTAAGAAATGTTGATGATCATGAAGAGAATGATCATCAAGAGCACACAAGGAATTGTGAACTTGAAGCGCCTACGCAAGAAGGTACTTAAGCGTCTGTTCCTCAAGCGCATGTTCAACCTCTTAACCCCTTCCAACCAGACAGACTATGGCTGCGTGATCATCCACCTGAGCAGATTATTGGAGATATTGAAGCACCTGTTAGGACTAGAGCCGCTACGTTCAATGAGGCTATGTTCGCAAGCTTTCTATCTCAAATGGAACCTAAGAAAGTGGATGAAGCGCTAAGTGACCCAAGTTGGATTGAAGCTATGCAAGAAGAGCTTAATCAGTTCGAACGAAATAAGGTTTGGATGCTAGTACCAAGACCAACTCACCAAGGAGTTATTGGAACTAGATGGGTATATAGAAACAAGATGGATGAGAACGGCATTGTTATAAGAAACAAGGCCAGACTCGTAGCTCAAGGGTATTGCCAAGAGGAGGGTATTGACTTTGATGAGACATACGCTCCTGTCGCTCGTCTTGAAGCAATCCGCATGTTTCTAGCGTATGCAGCGTTCAACAAGTTCATGGTGTATCAAATGGACGTGAAGAGTGCCTTCCTGAATGGTAAACTCCAAGAAGAAGTATATGTGGAGCAACCACCAGGATTCATCAACAATCATGGTAAGGGTATGGTTTACAAGCTAGAAAAAGCACTTTACGGGCTTAAGCAAGCACCCCGAGCATGGTATGACACTCTCTCTATCTTTCTTATTGGTAAAGGCTTTTCAAAAGGCAGCGTTGACACAACGTTATTTAAAATTACCAATAACGAAGATATTCTCTTAGTTCAAATTTACGTTGATGATATTATATTTGGTTCTACTAACAAGCGTCTGTGTGAAAAATTTTCAAAAATGATGCAAGAACAATTTGAAATGAGCATGATGGGTGAATTAACTTTCTTCTTAGGACTACAAGTTAAGCAACTCCCTAATGGCATATTTATTAACCAAGCTAAATATACACGAGATATTATTAAGAAATTTGGTATGGAAAATGCATCATATTCAAAAATTCCAATGAGCCAAACGCTTAAGTTAGATAAAGATGAAAGTGGAAAGAAAGTTGATATTACTAATTATAGAGGTATCATCGGTTCACTTCTTTATCTTACTGCCAGCAGACCTGATATTATGTTTTCGGTATGCATGTGTGCACGATTTCAAGCTGATCCTAAAGAGTCACACTTAATTGCTGCCAAGAAGATCCTTAAATACCTAAAAGGCACACAGAATGTGGGCTTATGGTATCCTAGGGATTCTCCTTTTGAACTAATTGGTTACTCAGATGCAGATTTTGCAGGTTGCAAAATAGATCGTAAAAGCACTAGTGGTACTTGTCAATTTCTAGGTGATAGGTTAGTTTCATGGCATAGCAAGAAACAACAATCCATAGCTACCTCTACAGCCGAAGCTGAGTATGTAGCTGCAGGGAGTTGTTGTGCACAAGTTCTATGGATGAGGCAACAACTCAGAGATTACGGAATAATCTTAGGACCAACCCCCATTCATTGTGATAACCAAAGCGCTCTAGCCATGACTCAAAACCCTGTTCTTCATTCCAGAACCAAACACATTGACATTAGATACCATTTTCTTCGTGACCATGTTCAAAAGAAAGATATCTCCATGCACTTCATTGGAACTGACAAACAATTGGCAGATATCTTCACCAAAGCACTCAATGAACAACGTTTTCTCACTTTGAGAAGTGAACTAGGTATGATTGATTTAAACGCTTAATCATCAAGCATCATACTTTATTAGACATATAATTTAGGGGGAATCCACTTGATTTATGTCTAACAGCCTTCTTTGAAAAACAAAAACAAATGGTACAAGTTATCAAATTTAGGGGGAACCTTAAAATTGTACTTGAACATGACTGTAAGCGTCAATGATCAAAATTTTCAGATGCATGATCATCAACGCTCAGTATTATCTTTGCATAAAATATTGGACGCTCAAGCATAGAAAGGATTTTGACTTTAAGCGTCTATATTACAACAGTTATAATGAATACCAACCAATGGTATCAGTTAAGCGTTGAATCAAGTCCAATCAAATCTTAATATAAAAATATCTTTTTCTTTACAAGCCATGCATAATGTTTCCAAACTTCTTTCGAAGTAGTGGGTAGACTCAAAAGTCTATTTTGTACTCTACTCGCACGCTTCTATCACATCAAACTGGCGGGTAATCAAAAGTTTCTTTTCAAAATGACGGTTCAGAGATAGCACGTGTTTGTGTACTTGTCAGTGTACAAACGGGAGCGTGCGTTACACTCTGAAAATGCCAAAAGTTTTTAAAATTTTAACTCGGATGTCAAATCTTTATATATGAGAATTACCAAATGTAACTTCTCTCTATTACACAAAACTCGCGTCCTCAGTTAATGAATTTATGGCTGAGATTCAACAATAGTTACACGTGTCTACATCCTACAGAGACTAGAGAACACAAGTTTCAAAAATTCTTTACTGTATCATTTAAAACACAAATTCTGCAGAATGACAATTCACTTTTACTCAAAACATATCTGCAAAACTTATTCTCTCTCTCGCTCAAAGCAAAAGAAAAATCTCAGTTCATCTCTTTCAAATGGCACCAAAGAAATCATCGTCTACTTCTGTTGAACTTACCATCAAGGTGACTGAAGGCCTTGTTGTCGACTGGGAATTTCTCTATGAACAACCTCAGATCAACCTAACGGACATGATGGACATGGTCGTCAACGCTGGGCTCAAACCATTCTTGACCCAATACTCTTATATGTTTCCAACTGAAGTTGATACCTTTTGGAAGACTGCTAAACTTTCAGAGGACAAGAAGTCTATTTCTTGTCTAATCTCTTTATCCAAGAAGGAGTCTCCAAAGGAATTTCTCTTATCTGCTTCCACCATTGCCAAGAACTTCAATCTTCCGAATGAGGGTGAGGCATTGGATTGCGTTACATTAAAACAGATCAAGGAAGCATGGACAACCATGAGTGCGTACGACGATGTGCCCTACACTCAATACTTCGAAAAGAAAGACCTGGTGTCCAAATACCGGCTGTTGGCTGATTTTTGCAGCAAGATCATAGAATGTCGAGTGGGAACCTTTGATAAGGTGAACCCTGTACAATTTCAGATGATGATTGCTATACTCCTCAACATCAAGATCAACTGGAGTGAGTACATCTTTGGAAGGTTTCGGGACAGTCTAAGCGCTTCGAATAAGCCTTATGGACTCGTTCTAAGCGACCTATTGTACAAATCGAAATGTGTATACTCGTCTGGACTTCCGTTGAATAAGTCCAAGTTGTTGGGAAAACGGATTCTGAATAATCTGTTCAATCCTCCAAAAATTGGTGGTGCTGCTAAACCATTATCTGAGCGTCTGGAAGTACGTCAAGCGTCCGATAAAGAAGAGGAGCGTCCAGTGCTAGAAGAAGCTGTGAAGCGTCCGGCTGCAACAAAGAAAAGGGCTCCCAGAAAACCCAAAGTTCAATTTGTCGCCTCCTCTCAAAAGGTTGGTGAGGAAACCGATGAGGATGCAGAGGACAAGCTACCTCTCAAAAGAAGGAAGCTAGAAGGAATCATCAAACAAATAGACTTTGAAGAACCAGCTGTTGATCCTCCCGCTCCACCGTCTGAGCTCGTTGAAGGAGTCAACGTAAAGAAAATCTTCAAGCGTTCCAGGACTAGCAAGCGTCGAGCTGTTCTTGAAGAGCCTGAGACTGATGAGCCAGGCGCTCAAGTTGCTGTTGAGCTAAGCGCTCAAAGAATTGCTGTTGAGACTAGTTCTCAGGGTAAGTTTATTTCTTCCCACAACATCTCTATTCCTACATCTGTAGAAGATCCTGCTCTTATAGAGGATAGTTCTCGTATTTCAGCTATAGTTCAAGCCGTTGTTGAAGCATCAACGGATGTCCTCCTGGATGTTGATATGACAGAAGTTGTTGCTATTGCTAAAGATATTGTCGCAGAAGTTGCTGCAATTGAATCTGAGGAACCTGCTCCCACAGAGGTTCAGACTTCTATTCCTGTTCAGGATATAACAGAGGCACGCTCAGAAGGTCAGAGTGTTGCTGAAGACATTCCAGTGCCTAGCCACTTCTTCAAACTCGACCCCCTGAAGACGATTGATCATTCAATAAAGTATATGCCTCCTGTTCCTGAAGAAGAATTCATTCCAGCTGGCTATAATGAAGAATGTTACATTGCTGCTGAAGCTGATCTAGCCAAGATAATTGATAGAGGTCGAGCTCTTGTGGAAATGATGTTTAGTACCGAAGTCACAAGCGTCGAATTTGCGTACTACTTGGCACTCGCCAATGGAGATACTCTACCTCCTACCCCAGCTTCTATACAGATATTTGAAAAATAGGGTACTGATAGAATTCCACAAGGATATGTGGACTTAGCTTACTTCATGGATATGGGACGCAGCAAGCCTTCAGGTTTTGCTCCAAGAAACTACAAGATTAGAGCCTATGAGCGTCTACCTGTGGAGCTTTTAAATCCTGAAGAGGAAATCTTAAACAAAGAGGGTTATTCCCACTTTCGTTCAGTTGTGCACAGTGCTGCTAATCAGAGTCTTCCCAACCCACTCAGATTGTGGAAAAATAAAAATCCCTATATCGGTGAGCGTCATGCCTCTCTAAACGCTCTCATTCAAGAAGAGGCTGACTACTTCTTACAAAGCGTCCTATATGCAAACTATCAACCTGATAAGCATCGCTTTGAAGCCATCCGAGATATTCATCATGAAGGCTTTCGT
Source organism: Buddleja alternifolia (assembly GCA_019426215.1). Classification (NCBI taxonomy): domain Eukaryota; kingdom Viridiplantae; phylum Streptophyta; class Magnoliopsida; order Lamiales; family Scrophulariaceae; genus Buddleja; species Buddleja alternifolia. The sequence goes on along the minus strand of CM033390.1, from coordinate 38,913,451 downwards.
GCCATTCTGCATGCAGACACAACTTTCTGCATGAATGAGGTTACCTGGTGCGAAACCTACGTTGGCCAGCGTTACAAGTTTGAAGACCTGGTCAAGGAACCTCACGTGTTCACCATCGGCATGCTAGATAAAAGAAGACAGTTTGCGCGATATTGCTTACAGCGTCAAGAAGCAAGAGTTGGGCCACTTGCTCTCTTACCATCTTTTCGTCAACCAATAGAACGCTTTCTGCGTGAAGCGTTGGCTAGAATCGCAGATTTGCCAATCAATTACTGTGGCCAAGCGTCAACAAGCGGAACAAAGCCTACTTCAGATTTAACGCTTACACCTGGCCAGTAGGAAGACAACATCAGACATATGTTGAAAATGCTCCCTCCGTTACAAGATTTCGACAACGTCTTCACTGCAAACCTGAGAAAGCCAAATGGATCCATTATAAGACCTCTTTTTGGATATCCATTGCTCTTCTCTTTCCAACAGGAACTGATAGAACACTATACCTATGTTCTCTCTTTACTCGAAAGAAATTCGGACATCTCGCGTGCAACCTTGCCTTACATTGAAGAATACATGGCAATGTACGTATCCGAGTCTGAGCGTCCATTGGAGTTGCCAAAAGATAGAGTGCTACGCTTTTCATTTACTCAACGTGTCGATGCTCTATTCTTTATTAAGGCTCCTCGTTGCAAGATCTTTGTTAACCACATGCTCCAGATCTTAGGACCAAGTTGGGTCATAGCAATGGACACTCCAATACGCACTCTAAGTGATTTCTCGACCATTCCTCTTTCTCGAGTAAATGCGCTAATCAACAGTTCATCAACGGAGTTTATTGATTCAAATTTTGGAAGGCTCAACTTCAGATTCTGTGACTTTAGTCATCTAACTACTGTCTCTTCTTTACCTTCATCATATAGAAGTTGCCTTAGCACCCATAGTGGAACCAGTTCAAGCGTCTCAACCAGAGGCTGTGCCTGACGCTTCAACTTCACCTGTTCCAACGGTTGCTGAGATCGCAATTCATCAGTCTGTCTTCAATCCAGATTTTCAAAAACCATCTATTGAGTCACTAAAGCACACTTCAAGATTTAAACAACCAGCTGCCTCTCCGAATTTGCTTCAAACATTTGTGCCTCTCCTCACTGAAGCGTTGGAAGAGATGAACGCTCAAGCGTCCAATCATGCAGAATCTCTTCACTGGATCAAAGAAGACTTAGCTAAGATCGAGAAGGAGAATATGAGCGCTCAAGTTGCTCACATGCGCGGAGCTGCTGATGCTGCCGTAGATACTGCTCTCTCTCGTATGCAGACGATGATAGATGGACTAGCAGCTAATCAAATTGCTATAAACAATCTCTTGAAGAAAAATTTGATGCCTTGGCTGCGTCCATGGTTCAAATGGCTGCTCAAATTGCCATTCTTACTGAAGCTACAGTAAATGCTGATGATGGCAATAAGGGGGAAAAGGGGAAAGCTCATGCAAGTTCAAGAACTCAATCAAGTTCTAAGCATCACGAAGTGAAGCGTCCAGAGCCGAAAAATCCACAAGATTTTGTCTTCTTGCCTCCTCCTCCTCCTCTGCCCAAATCCAATTATCCTTCATGGGTTGCCGCCACAGGAATTCCTAGCAGAAGAACTGGTTTTTCTCCCATTGCTTTCAGAGCAGATATACCTATGCCATCTCAAGCGCTACTTGAACAATTCAATATACCGATGGAGCGAGCACCACTTCCAGAGCCTACTACTCCTCAAGACTTGGCTGTGGAAATGGAATTCTCAGATTTATCTCAAGCGTTCAGAGCAGTGCTTAGGCATATGGGTATTGATCCATCCGAATGGGATCTACGACATATAGTGTATGAAACAAGGAGAAAAAGGGAAAATCGTTATGTAATTGACAGAGATCATCAGATAATGATCACCCTTCAAGATCTCATCGAAGAAGCCATCAGAACAGAAATGATCAGACGACGAAATCTTACCAGAAGAAAGTAGATCATGATAGCTCTTTGTAATTTAACCATCTCTTCTGTTTCTACATAGTTTGTAAAATGTATGAATTCTCCGAATATATGTAAAGTACATTTTTCAGCTGAAACATCTCGTTGAGGCTTAACTAACTCTAACTTACTAACATAACGCTTATTAACTTTGGCTGTCGTAACTCTTGAACTATAAAAGAGTAAGTATTGCCATCATCAAAAAGGGGGAAATTGTTAGGAATTTCATGTTAGATGTTTTGATGATGACAATTAGGAATCTTGTTAGACCCCAAAGTTATGTACGCTTAAATTTCATAGATACATTGTATAAGCATTTGAACATTAGAAATGTATAGGCTTTATTTTACCTTTTACTTTTGACATTCTTAGATCAAGAAGTCAGTTAGATTAAAGCGTTTGATACTTTCTGAGTGAGCTTATCAAGACTGCAAAATCTGAAGACTCCAAGCGTCCAAGAAATCAATAGTGAATGAAGTTTGAAGAAGTTCACTCTAAGCGCCTGACATGTTCTGAGTGAGGTGTCAAGTAACTAAGACTGAAGTCTCAAGCGTCTATACTTCTAAATAAAGTCTGAAGACTTTTTCCAAGCGTCTAAACATTAAATAGTCCTCCAGATTATTTGGAACTGTCAGCTCATGAATGAAGCGTCTATCAAATGACAAACATTCTCCTGAAGCGTCAGATCGAAAGGAGTTTAATGCAAATAGTCTCAGTGCATTAAATGCCAACGGGCATTTAATTCAAATTGCATTAAATGCTGATAAGAGCATTAAATGTGATAAGCATTTTCAGACGTATGGAGAAGCCACCCTATTGGACTGTCAACACTTCAAAGACTGCAGCACCAACTTTTGTGCAACAGATTTTCAGGAAAAAGGACAAAAGTTGTTCACTCGCGAAAGTGAGAGACACGCGCCTTTGCATGTGTCAAACGGACACTTTTTCCAAGAATGCCTATAAATAGAACTTCAACAACAAGCCAAACAGACAGAACAATTATCAAGCCAAATTGCTGTTGCATTGAAGTCTCAATTCTTAAACTCTCAGAAAAGCCAGAATACTCAAGAAAATATTTTCTCATCAAATCCTGAGACAGTCAACCCAATATCTCAAACATTCTTTTTGAAGAAACTACTCTACTACTGAGATATTCTAGTTGTTTGAACTTCATCAAAATCAAACAAACTCTTTTAGAAAAACCCCTATCCAAGCCTCGCGATCTGTGTGAAGTCGAAGTTGGATACTTGCATTATTTATGGGTGAAAGAAGCAAGGGGATTGAAGTGATTTGGAGCAGAAATCTGTGTGATCAAGGAGCTCAAGTCATCGACATCCATCTCTCCCTAATTTGTAGAAGATTCTGTGTGATTCTTTGAGAATCATTTTAGTGGATTGCCTCCGAGTGCAAAGGAGAAGAAGGACGTAGTTGGGATTACACCACCCAACGAACCTTACAAATATTGTGTCATTTACTTTTCAGTCAATTCTTTCATCTATCATATCATTGCATAAATTGATTAAGTAAAACACAATCAAAAGCTAAGCAACTAAGAAACCTCGTGTGACGCTAAAACTTTCAAAGAGAAGACTCCAAAAATCATTCTGCTGTGCTAACACTGATTAAAAGAACTGAACACTTAACCTACTTGGTCAAAGTATTCAATTCTTGAAGTCTGAGTTAACTTTAAAAATTAGTCTTCATCAGACGCTTCGCCAGAGCGCCAACATTTTAAGTGAACGTTTAAGTCAAGCGTTAGACACTTCAAGCGTTTATCTTTTCAAGCGTCCAAAAATCTTTTAATACGAAATCTTTTGAAGTCGAAAAAGACTTCAGGGTCTATTCAACCCCCCTCCCTTTTAGACCCTTTCGTATGCCACTTGGGACCAACAATGGTCATTTCTCAGCATATGGATTGAGGAGAGCCCAAAGTACCCCTGGTTTTCTCCTAAGGATAGGCCTCTTTTTCATCAGCATATGTTGGATAGGTTGCATGAGCAAGAATACGACATCAAGGTCCTGATTGACGAGAATTTATTGAGACACTTCCACTTGAGTTACAAGCACACCTCACTAGGGAGTAGCTTAGGTACACTTTGAACTATGTTATTCGCCTTTTATGAGTTTTCCACGTGCATGTATGCCAGTTTCTCGTTAACTATCTGCATCACATTATGATTATCATCACTTATCTATTTTTACTTGAATATCTTCTTGTTGGTGTTGCTAGGTGCCATTATGTTTAAAGCTCTTTTGAAGAACAAAGCTAGATTATCGCATGCTGACGGGAATGCTAATAAATCATCAATGGAATCCTGCATAACGAAAAGGGCTCTTAATACTCCTCCTATCCCCCTTGACCAGCCATCCTCCGGGCACGCTGATGGGACATATAAGAACAAACGCACCCGGAAGGCTGAGGAGAATCCTCATATGCATGCTGACGGGAGGGGTCCTAAACGTCCTCATAATCAGCCTCCACCTCAGCTATCTCATGAGCTTCCTGGTGCGAAGGCTTTCGACACCCCACCACCTCCTACCAAGAAGGCTCGTGATCACACTAATCCTCCTCCTCGGGATAGGGTTTCCTCCACTTCTCTTTTCCTTGATGGAAATAGAAAAATTGCTTGTGATCAGCTCTTAGGGCTTGCTTCATCCAAATACTTCCGCTACATGGGTGATCTCTCTGACTCCAATTCCTCCACCCTGATTCAGGTATACTTCTCATGGTTTTTCTTCTTCTTTTTAGTCCTTCGTTTCATATATTATTTTGAGGCAACACGCATTTTTCATCAACTAACTTTTAATTTTTCTTCGTGTTTTGTTGTTAGGCGAGTATGCTTGGTGGAGATGCTATAGCTTGGCTTTGTTGTAAGCTATCCGAGGCCGAGGAAGCTAAGAGAAATGTTAGCTTAAAGGAGCAGCTCTCATCCAAATCTAAAGAGCTGGAGGGAGAACGCAATTAGAGAAAGAACCTATCCGCCGAGTTAGATCAGCTAATGAAGGATTTCACCAAGTTTTGAGCAAATCATGCCAATGAAGTAAGAAAGGAATGTCAGGTAGCTCACCGAGGCCACTGAGGGTTTCGCCCACTCTTCTGCAGGGCATGTCTTTTTAGAAGCTTATTATCAGTGTAAGCAAGAAGAATATCTAAAGTCCAACGACTCTTTTAAAGTATTGACAGGTTCAGCTCTCCCATATTACCACCATGGATTCCGTTCTTATCTCAAGCAATTTGTAGAGAATGGCATTTTGCCTTCAGGATCAGATCTTTCTCTCCTTAAGGAAACAACTGGATTAGATGATGCTCCCCTTCCTGGCGAGGAAGATCCTGAATATACACCACCAGCTATCCGGCCACCTAATATGCCAGCTAACGGGATAGCTAGCGAGACTGCTGATAAGATCACCAGTGAGACAGGTGACGAAACTGCTAACAAGACCACGGTGAGACAGGTGCTGAGACTGCTGGCAAGACCACTAATGGGATATCCGCCAGAGCTCAAGATAACATTATTGTTAATGGTGATCAGCCACCTGTTGAGTCCTTTTCTAAGGCAACAGATGAGCTCGCTGCTCCAGAGGTAAATGAGGCGCCCGAGTCCACCACCTTTGTTTAGATTATTTAGATACTAGATGCTTTCCTTTTCTGTATTTTGTTTTTCTTGCAAGAACTTTGTAACGTGCTCACTTTCATGGCATGGATATTAGTTTTTTATGTCATGCTCACTTTTGGGGCAAGAGCTTTCCCTTTCCTTGAGATAATAATAAAAGATGCTCGTTTTTCACGCTTAGCATGTGATTTTGATAAAGAATGCCAGATGCTTGCAATTTTATTCATGACAAATATATGCCTTTCATAGAAAATATAATGTATAAATGCAAATTATTCACAATATATACATGTTATGCTGCCTAGGGCTTACAAGTAGCCTTATGGTAGGGCTTATGCCTCCAAGGGCTTATGCAGTATTCTTCCTTTATTATTATTATTATTATTATTTTATGTGCTACCTAGGGCTTAAGCTGCATCTCGGGCTTACACCGCCTAGAGCTTATGATTTCCATCGTCTTTGTTGCTGTCGAGGGCTTACTGCAGCCTGATGTCAGGGCTTACGACGCCTTGGCCTTATGCGGTGTCTTTTATTTATCTTTTCATCTGCTGCCTAGGGCTTAAGTTGCCTTCAAGGCTTACACCACCTAGAGTTTATGATTTTCGCCATCTTCGTTGCTTCCGAGGGCTTACTATAGCCTAATGTTAAGGCTTACAATGCCTGGGGCTCTTTTATTTATCTTTTTATATGCTGCCTAGGGCTTAAGCTGCCTTTAGGGCCTACATCGCCTATGGTTTATGATTTCTGCCATCTTCGTTGCTGACGAGGGCTTACTGCAGCCTGATATAAGGGCTTACGATGCCTGGGGCTTATGCGGTGTCTTTTATTTATCTTTTCATGTGTTGCCTAGGGCTTAAGCTGCCTTCAGGGCTTACATCGCCTAGGGCTTTTGATTTTCGTCCTTTTCGTTGCTGCCGAGGGCTTACTGCGGCCTGATGTCAGGGCTTACGATGCCTGGGGCTTATCCAGTGTCTTTTATTTATCTTTTCATGTATTGCCCAGGGCTTAAGCTACCTTTAGGGCTTACACCGCTTGGGGCTTATTCTATTTTTTTTTCATGCAGCCTAGAGCTTACAAGCAACCTGGATATTAGGGCCTACGCCGACTGGGGCTTATGCGATATTTTGGGTTTTATGCAAGAAAAAAATCACAAGTATGATGACACAGAGATGAATAAACTCCTTTTAATTTCATATTTCCGGTTTAATCAGGAAAAGCAGGCATACATTGCATAATGTCGTGACATTATTATCATAGAACTAGAAATAAACATAAAGCTATTTCTAGATGCTTTCAGATCAAGAATTTATTATTTTAGGAAAGCAATAAAAATGCTAACCTCTTAGAGACAATTTCCCTCTTAAGTGTAGAATTTCCTCAAGTTGTGCACATTCCATGACCTTGATAGTTTTCGGCCTTCCATGTCTTCTAGCATATATGCTCCAGCTGGCTGGTGATATAGCGTTGCATGCACTTGCCATTGCTCACATCTTCTCACCACATTTTCCACATCTTCCTTCATAGTGGGCTAGTAGTAACAAGCTTTGAGGGATTTGCCCTGATGGTAGAGGCACTAGCATGACTACCACGAAGGCCTTTATGGATGTCTCGTAGAACCATCAATCCTTCCTCTTTCGAGAGGCATCTCAAAAATGGGTGAGTAAATGATCTCTTGTACATGGTTCTCTCGATTATAGTAAATAGACGGACTTGTCTTTACACTCTTAAGGCCTTCTTTTTGTCCTTCGGTAATCGTCCATGTAGTATATAATTTACTACCGGCATTCACCAATCGTCAGGCTCCAGGGTTATGTTGTTCACTTCTTCTCCTATTGTGGAACTTGGTATGGTTTTTATGGTTATCTGCCGAGCATGGCAGTCAACCAGCTCACTATCTAATCGTGCTAGGTAGTTAACTTTTTCATTCTATACTCGAGGTATCTGTTTTATCTCGAAAGTCTCCAATTGGCCTTTTAAGTCTCCTATTTTCTTCAGGTGATCCATCATCCTTCCTTCTTTGGCCTCGTATTGACCATTGACTTGACAAACCGCCAGCTGGGAATTCGGGTGGACTATCAAATGTTTTGCTCACATTTTTAACGCCATCTTGATCCCTGTGATCAGGGCTTCATACTCAGCTTCATTGTTAGAAGCGTGAAAATTAAACTTCACGGCATACTCCAGCTCATTTCCTTTGGGTGTCGTCAGTACTATTTTTGCCCCACTTCCCATTGAGGTGGCAGAGCCATCAACATGGAGCTGCCAGACCTTCTTAACATCTTGGGAAGAAGGTACTTCAGCTATGAAATCTGCTAGTGTTTGAGCCTTTATAGCGGACCTCGTGGTATAGGTGATGTCGAACTCACTGAGCTCCACTGCCCATTTAATCATTCTTCCTGATGCCTTGGGGCGTCCCAGTATTTGCTTCAAACTATGTGACAGGAAGTAGGGCCTCAGCTTCCTGGCAATAGTCACCAAGGCAAAGGCCACCTTTTCAATCTCAAGATATCTCTCCTCAATCCCCCTAAGGGCTCGACTGGTATAGTACTTTTGGTCTTTTCCCTCTTCTCGTATTAGCACAGAGCTAACTGCATGATATGAAATCACCAAATACAGGTATAACTTCTCTCCTGGTAATGGTTTGGTCAGCAAGGACAAGCTGGTTAAATACGCCTTTAAATCTTCGAAGGTTTTTTGGCATTCTTTATTCCAGGAGAACGGGCTTGTCTTTCGGATGAACCTGAAGAATGGAAGGTTGTGCTCTCCTAGTCTTGAGATAAAACGGCTCAGAGCTACCATCCTGCCAGCGAGTATTTAAATTTCATTCCGGGTAGCTGGCGGTGCCATTTCTTGGACAACTCTTGTCTTCTCAGAATTAACTTCGATTCCATTTTCCGTTACTAGGTATCCCAAGAACTTCCCACTCCTGACTCCAAAAGCGCACGTCAGGGGATTAAGCTTCTTTTGGCACTATCGTAGTACCTCGAACGTTTTCGCCAAGTATCCCTAGTGGTCTTGTGTTTTTCGGCTCTTCACCAGCATGTCATCTACGTAGACTTTGAGATTTCTTCCTATTTGCTTTTGAAAAATCTTGTTCATAAGTCGCTGATATGTGGCTCCAACATTTTTTAGGCCAAAAGGCATCACCACATAACAGAACGTCCCGAAGGCCGTTATGAAGCTCATCTTCTGATCTTCTGAGGTAAGGGGTACCTAATGGTACCCATGAGATGCGTCCACCAGGATCAAAAGTTCACACCCTGACATAGAATCCACCAGCTGGTCAATTCTAGGCAGGGGATAACAATCTTTCGGGCAAACTTTCTTAAAATCTCTGAAATCTATGCGCATTCGCCATTTATCTCCTCCTTTGGAAATAAGTATAGCATTGGCTATCCACTTTGGGAATTGGATTTCCTTTATGTGGCCAGCAGCTAGCAACCTGTCCACCTCTTCTTTTATGATCTTGTCTTTCTCAGGTCGAAAGTGCCTCTTCTTCTGCTTCATGGGTTTGGAGGTGGCAAAGACATTGAGCTGGACTGGTAGACTGCTAAAACTGGATCAATACCTACCAGGTCCTTTGCCATCCAAGCAAAAACGTCTATGTAGTCTCGGAGCAGCTGAGTTAAGCGAGAAGCCATCTCAGGGTTGAGCTGAGATCCTATCTTGGAAATCTTGGAAGGATCGTCTGGCATCAGTTCCACCATAACCAAATTTTTCACCAGTTTAGATTTATTTTGCATGCCCAACTCCTTCATCTCACCTTTTATGGTCATGACCCCTTCTTTCTCCAAGCTAGAACCCTTCTTTCTCCAAGCTAGACCCCTTTTGTAGGTTTATCTTCATATTCGATGATCTTTTTCCTGTTCGGATAGCTTCTACGTAGCATTTTCGTGCATCTTGTTGATCCCCTTTTATCTCTCCTACACCGTTGCCCACCGAGACTTTCAGCTTCATGTGGTAGGTGGAAATGACTACTTGAAAAACGTTTAGTGTAGGCCTCCCGAGGATAGCATTGTATGCTGATGGGGAATCTACTACCAAGAATGTCAACATTCTGGTCTTCCTTCGAGGCTCTACTCCCAAGGACAGGGGCAATTGTAATTGCCCCAACGACTGCACCATCTCGCCTACGAATCCAAAAGGAGCAATTTTTACCGTCGTTATCTTGATACTTCCCAAGTCCATTTGCTTGAAGACATCATGGAAAAGTACATCCACTGAACTACCACAATCTATTAAAACTCGCCCTCCATCATAATTAGCGATGGTAGCCGTAACCACTAGGGCATCATGATGGGGGCGACTGAGGCGGTGCTCATCTCCAGTCTAAATTGTATTAGTGCCTCATTATTAACCGCAACTACCTCCTCATCTCCTTCCTCAGTCATCTCTAGATCAAACAACTCTCGCAAAGCCCTAAGATGAGCTCGTCGAGCTTTATGTGAGTCTCCATCCGTGGGACCTTCGGTTGTCATATTGATAAAAATTTTGCCTTTGGTTTGGCCTTCCTTTTTCATCTCTTCTCCCCGTAATGTCCTTTGGATTCTCCTTAGAACGTATCTCGACAGATGCCCTGTACCGCGATGGGGTAGGACTCCTCTCAAAGATTCTTGTGCTTTTCTCATGATCACGGTATATAAGCTCTTGCAGGTGCCCGCATTGTATCAGCCTTTCTATTTCGCTCAATAAATGCCGACAAGTATTAGTATCATGCCAGTAATCCTTTTGGAAACGACAATACATGTCAGACTTTAGATGAATCGGCTCATAAATCGCACTTCGTGGCCAATTCACTAACTTCTTGTTCTCCTTCTCTATCACCATAAAAGCTTTCTCTGGAGTCACCTTTAGGGGTGTTTGAGGTAGATTCCCGTACTCCACCGAGGCTTTCTTCTCACCCTTGGTATCAGGGTTACTGCTAGCTAACTTAGTTTGGGTAGTGTTTTCCATGTAGACGTATTTCTTCAACCTTTCTAATAGGTTGTCAAAGTTGACAGCGGGCTTTTTGGCCAGGGTCTTGGAAAAGTCTCCATCCATCAAGCCTTGTACGAAGGCATTAGCTAGGACTTTAGCATTTGCAGAAGACACCTCCAATGCAGCAGTGTTGAAACTTTTTATGTACCCTCTTAAAGGTTTACCAACTCCTTGGCGTATGTTGAATAAACTCAAAGAGGTCTTTTGATACCTCTTGCTACTGGCAAACTAATGTAGAAACATCGCGCTGAACTCCTTAAATGAATTGATAGAGTTCGGAGCGAGCTGATTGAACCACTGCTGGACGGCCTTCGTTAAGGTAGATAAGAATAGTTGGCATTTAACCCCATCAGTGTACTGATGATGCAAAGCACTATTCTCAAACTTCGATAAGTGCTTTGTGGGATCCGTCAAACCATCATATTCAGCAATATTCGGGATATGAAAATTGTTGGGAAGCTCTTTAGCCAAGATTCGTGGTCGAAAGGAACTCCTCGAGGAGGGGTTTGGAAACCACCTCCCAGGCGTTGCCTCATTTCTGTCATTTCTTCTCTTAAATCCTCAAATCTTTATATCACCTCTGGGCGCCTTATGTCATTGCCCATAGGATTCATGGGTGGTTGTCTCTAGGGCATATTACCCATTTTACCAGGGTGTTGATGAATCCATATCTGTTGGTTTCCACCTATGGCCTCCTCATAAGAACGACCACCCATCCCATATGTTTGGTTAGGGGGGAATGGTGGCGTATAAAATTTCATTCCTCTTGAAAACTGGCCATAGGGATAGTTGTAGTGACAACTGGCGGGGGGTAGCAGTGGAATACTCGCCGGGACCTGCCTTATTGTTGGGGCGTGTTCTCCTTGTAAGATTGAGGACATCGTCGTGGAAAGCATGCATCCCTATTGATCCATAAGTGGGGGCTCTCCTCCTGCTGGCAGGACACCTGATGGGATAGCACACATCACTTGAGGGGCTCATTGTTCATTATTTTCTTCAAATTGTTGCCCTCCTTCACCGATAGACACATGCTCGTTCCTTGACAAGTTAGGATTGAAATCCCCTTGGGCTCGTGGTGGACTCTTTATCTCCGGAGCATCACAAGGTTGTGGCAGAACAGGCCTTTCCAAATTAGGTGGGGCCGTGTAGCCTTCTTCTTGACAGTGCGTGTGTACACGAGTTTTCTCCAGTGCAATCCGTGGCGATGGTAAACTCCTCAAAGGTGGAGGTCGAATGGATCCCGATGCAATGGTGGTGTTTTCCGAAATGGTCAACACAAAAATCGAAGCAAATGAAGGGGTGCCCGTTAGCGGCTGCCCCAGTGCAACACCGGGGAGTATGGTGGCTGTGCTAGCGCGCGCGGTGTCCTCCTCAAATGGCCCGGTGGACTGCTGTGTTTGCCCGGTGGCTACCGGCGGATGTACAGCGACGCTCCTCCTCTCCGAACGTCTTAATCCTTGAACTCCCTCCATTTCAATGCAAGAAATCATGTCTTAAACTCAAATCTTCTCACAGACGGCGCCACTTGATGTGGTTCGGATTTTCACACTAAGAAAATCGGAGAACCAAACAAGATCTTCGATTGATTGTTGCAATTAATATTTCCAAACTCTTGATTCACACTCAAATAGTAAATATAATAATATGATAATATTTTAATATATAAAAAAGAATGACTTCTTTATTAACTTTGAATACTCAAGTACATAAACCCTAATTTTGGTAGCGAACTCTCTAATAATACATAAGTTAAAACAATAATACTTCCCTCCCAAAAAATGAAGTAAAACATCTTTACATAGGCCTAGTGGCTGATTTCCTCTAGGTTGGGGAGTTCTTGGATTGCTTCCAATTTGTTCTCGGATATCAGGGGATACAATAAGTCATATCCCTCTTTTTAGGATTTGGTAGTTTAGGTTAAGATTTATCCAAATATCCACCTTATTTAAGCTTTCTTGTAAGTATTTCCATGAGCTTTCCTTTGAGCTTTCTTCCAAGCATATCCTTGGGATTTTCGCAAGCTTTCCATGCATAAGCCTTCTTCCTTTATATATCTTGACACAAGCCCACCTCACATTGGCCCATTTAGGAAAAATAGAAATTATGACCCATATCAATATGGATATTCACAGTCTATCTGTATATTTAGAATAAATGGAATGTTATAAATATAGTATATCATAAATATTAAATATGCAATCATAAAATATTTATACAATATATTTTTGTAGAAACAATTTACATAATTTATATTTATTTGTAGTATTTTAGCATTTTTATAATATTAATAATATATGACATATCTATAGATAAATAGATTTATTTAAACTTTAAAAGACATATATATATATATATATATATATATAAATAGGTATATATTTGACACGTATAAGTTCTCTACACAAATGCATATGTATATATACATACAAATATACACACACATATATAATTCATAATTTATATTATATATATATTGATACGCCCATAATCCTTAACTATGTTATTGGGCCCCGAGAAAATATGAGCCAAGTTATATTATGAAGCTTTGGGGCGAAAGTAGGTGAAAGGCATAAGGAAATGTACGTTCCGAAGAAGTTCACGAAGAAAAGCTTAAATGAGACCTAGAAGTTGGGCTACCAATTAGTCACTTGAGAGAGATAGCTGGACAACTCATAAGGAAGCTGGAGGATAGCTGAAGGAAATAGTGGAAGGTATAGCTGAAGAAGGAATAAAAGTTGATAAAACCAAATCAAAATCCATTCTTAACTTATATTCCCCAAGAAGGGAGAGAATGATTCCACATCCCTCCTAAGATGGAAAAATCGCCTAACACTAGAGGGGGGGGGGGGGGGGGGTCGGCCACTATGCCACAATTGAGAAAAAAAAGTATAGTACTTTTGTATTTCTTCATCTTCTTAAAGAAAAAGTCGAAAATAAAAGGAAATGAAATTTAAGTTCTCTTTTCACTAATTTTATTCAAAGTTCGTTACTTATTTTTTAAATTATTTGTATTCTAAAATTAGATTTCTCATATTCATATAAATAAAATTGCATTTAAATTTGCATGACTTTCTTGGTGTAAAAACGAACCGTATCATATTATATTTATAACTTACATGTATCACATATAGATAAAAATCCAAAGATCGTTCTTATATGTATATGTATATATAATATTTTGTACATTAATATTTTATTATGTATATATACGGGTAGATAATTAATATGTTCATATTTATCTTGCATATTTAGTTATTTATAGATAAATACTTATATCAATTTGTATATATTTAAATTAGTACTTATTTGAATAGTTATTATACATAATTTTTATATATGAATACACTAATTTATTTTTAATCACTAGTATAAATAAGCGTATATTAATTGAACAAACAAAATTTTATTTGAGTCCAACTGTGCAGACTATTCTAACACTGTTTCAGTCCTTGTATGTAGCCAAACAATTAATTGTGAACGGAGTTGACAACCTTCTTTGTTTCGCCGTATTGGAACAAGTATATCTACCAATGACATGGATTCCAAGTCCGCTATCCACAGGAATTAGCTTATCGACTCCCCGAACAGTACTATAAGAATCGGTACTGAACATCCCTCCTATAATTGTACAGGCTCCCATAGCAATAAGACCATTCCATGTGGAATCACTTTCATCTAAATTGAACTTTCTGGAATGACCAGTCATTATACCAAACGTGCCGTAAGTGTTTTCCTACTAATATCACGCTGTAAATGTTTTCCGAACGATTTTCCCTCCCAAATCTAATATGAGGTTTGACCAACGGCGCACATGCCATGCAAGTGGTTAAATTTTGGACGGAGACCACTTTAACCAAATGTGAGAAAATTTGAAACTGATGACATATAATATGAGAATTCCCAATTTAAAAAATCCAAAATTATGGGACCATTGCTGCTTCTTTCTCCGAATCAATTCCTAGCATTAATCAATCAGGATTCGCCCCTCTAAGTGCGGGAAGATTCTTTAGGTTAAGCCGTAGGGGCCAATGGCGGTATAAGAAGCAGGGAGGGGATATTTATTGGATCCGAAACTGAAACTGCGACTGGTAATTGGATTTTCTTTGCTAGGCCGGAGGGATGAAGTGAAATACCAAGATGATTAATTAGCATTTGTTAAAAGAAAGAATGTTGCTTTGACTTGATTGCCTTCAGCAGGTTAGCCTAGCTACACTGAGGAGGAGGAGGAAGTGAAATACCAGCTGATTCACCATTTTGTCATATCTGATATGATGATTTTCGTAGGAAAAACGGAAATTAGAGGAATCGTTTGTAAATGAATGGTTCAGGAAAAGAGACTAAAAATAGATTTTGGGAATAAGAAGAGATTTAGGGAAGAGATTTAGGTGGAAAAGGAAAGGGGAAAGCAAATGGTTGAAGTGGGAGAAAATATGGAGAATGTGCAGGTGCAAGAAGAGAAAGAGAGGGCTCCAAAAGAAGAGCGTAAAGTTGAGGATAAAGCAGAAATGGAGATTAATAAAGAAGTAGGAACGGGAGATTTGGGTGGAAAGCCTAATGGGTTGAGTGATATGGAGGAGGTTAATGTTAGCAAGAGATCCTCAAGGCTGAAGTGTTGTCAGTTGGCGAATGAGAAGAAACCTAGGAAGGGTCCTAAGAGAAAGAGGAAGGGTGGTGAAACTGTTGTGGAAGAGAAAAATGGGAAAGAGGAAAGCCGGGTAAGAACAAGGAGGAGAAAATCACTGAAAGGTGGGGCAGAGTATGAAGGTGATGGGGATAAGAATGGGACGGGAAGTGAAAAAAGTGGAGAAGAAAGGTGTGCATTTAGAACTACTCAAAGAGGTAAACCAGATAATGCCACGAAGTCCAAGCGTGGGAAAAAGCTCGTTGACGAAAATGTAACTGATGTTAGTTCTTGTTTTATCTTTTTTGATATTTTATTTATTGTCTCTGTCTTTTTTTTTTAAGTTATATGTCTCATAAAATGTTGAGGATTTGGTAGGGGAAGGATATTGAGCGTACCACGTGTCATCAGTGCAAGAGGAACGACAAAGGGAGAGTTGTACGCTGCACCAAATGTACCACCAAGCGATATTGTGTCCCTTGCATGAATAGATGGTAAGCTTCTTTTCCTTTGGGGCATTCATTTTGATTGTAATTGTACTATATCTTGTTTTATGATAGTTTAATTATTGAATGAATGGTTCATCTGGTTGTGATTGAGTCGCTAAAATGCATTCAGTATTTACTTAAATGTTTTATGTTGTTGAACAAGTTTCTCTTTAACATTCTGAGGTGTGGGTTAAAGAAGTAACAGTATTATGAAGGACTAGCTATGCAATCAGTTTCACGTTATACAACTGTTTCCCGGTTTATGTATCTGTTTTCTGTGTTATCAGCGAATTTTTAGCTATGGAGGTTGATTTAAGGCCCCTATAACTGTTAAATGAACGTACATCTCCTGGCTTTTTCCATCACTATATCTACAACTCTACCATAGTCTTCAAGTGAACTGTTCCCAGGTATCCCCAGATGCGGGAAGAGGATTTTGCTGAAGCTTGTCCTGTTTGTCGTAACAACTGCAATTGCAAGCATTGCATGTGTCTGGATGGGCCAATTAGGGTTCGTTTTTTATGTTTCTCCACTTGCTTTAACTCTGCTATCATTTCCTTTACTGCAATTTGCTATCTCATATTGTTTTCGGTTCTCTCTTTTTCTCTCTCTAGTGAAATGTTCGTTTCTCCTGATTGTATGTCTCTGTCTATGCGTGTAGCACTTGAAGAATTTGACAGTGGAATTTACTAATGAAGAAAAGATGCAGTACTCAAGATACATCCTGCGCATGCTTCTGCCCTTCTTGAAACAATTCCATGCAGAACAATTGATTGAGATGGAAATGGAGTCTAAGATACAAGGTATTTCCTTCTCAGGACTGAGATGAATTGGGCGTGGATTTTTTGGGTTTCAACTTCTTATCCTGCTGAGTTAGTACATGATTTATTTGCGGTAGACCTTTATAGAAGCTAATATAATGTGATTTGATTGAAAAAACAGTCTTTGAAATTTGTTATGCCTGTTGATGGAATTCTGTTAGGACTGTGAAAGTTGTACAGCTATTGAAATTCTGTCTTTGAAAAGTTATACAGCTATTGAATCGTTCAAATTCGTTAATCGTATCAGTTTGTTTGAGCAGGACTGCCAATTTCAGAAATAAAGCCGCAGCAATCGGACTGCGAGGTGAATGAACGTATATATTGGTAGGTTAGTGAAAAGACTTATTTTTTTTATAAAGAGTCTTCTCAGGTTACAAAAGAGTCATTTTATGTGAATTTATGCAGTGACAATTGTAAAACGGGTATTGTTGATTTCCATCGAAGCTGCTCAACGTGTTCCTATGACCTGTGCCTCATTTGTTGCCAAGAGCTTCGTGGGGGATGCCTGCGGGGAGGTGATAAGGAAGTGGTCATGCATTATGTCAATTATGGGCTAGAATACTTGCATGGTGAAGATACTATTAATGCTACTTCAGTTAACAATGAACCCTTTTGTGAAACGGTTGAAACTACCACTGAGTTAAAATTTGAATGGAGATCTACAGAAAAGGGTATCATTACGTGCCCGCCAAAGTTGGTAGGGGGTTGTGGTGAAGGAATTCTAGAACTTAAGTGCATCTTTCCTGATAATTGGGTCTCTAATTTGTTGCTCAAAGCAGAAGAGTTAGTTGAGAAACAAGATTTGGAGGACTTACCTAAATTTTGCTCGTGTTTGAAGTTCTTGGGTGAGAATGTAACTGACAGTGATAAATTGCGTAAAGCAGCTTCTCGACAAGACTCAGAGGACAATTATTTATACTGTCCAAAAGCTAAAGACCTTCAGCATGATGATTTGAAGCATTTTCAATGGCATTGGTCCAAAGGTGAGCCCGTGATTGTTAGCAATGTGCTTGAAACTACATTGGGTTTGAGCTGGGAACCCATGGTTATGTGGCGTGCCTTACGTCAGAAAACTAATAACAAACACCAACATCTACTTGATGTGACTGCAATAAATACCTTGGACTGGTGTCAGGTCAGTTTATTTGTCTTCTAATATTTCATTTTGTTTCTTCAACAGCAGAAATACTGAAGTCTGATACATTTTTGGAAGTTCTCTTTGTAATAATATGCTCAATTGGAATAGCTGAATGATATATCTTCTTTTATGTCTTATTGTTCCTAAACAAGTAGCTCTAATAACACTATACTGCTATTCTTGGTGATATATTATGCCTATAGCGCATGTACTACAATTTTGTGCTGTACTTGTTTTTTTGCTGCATCTTTGGGCTACTTGTTTATAGCAGTTCTCCTCTTCAAATAAATTTGATTCAGAACTTAGTATACAGATTCAGCAACATGGATTTATTAGCTTATTTTGTGTTTTATCTTTTATTTTCACATTTGACTCTTTAATCTGTTGCTTGTGAAGGAGATGTCGCCTTTAGATTATTAGAGTGTATCTGGTTTTGGTTAATAAAAGATACATATCCCAAACTTTATACGATATGAAATTTGCCTTGCTCTTCCAAAAAATACTAATATTTATTAGCAATAACATAATGGAGGCGTCAAATCAATATAGTACCTAGCGATACATAAGAAACCTATGCAGTAATACTCTCCTTGTATATGTATAAATGCTTGGCTTATTATTTTCTTACGAATATCACTTGACTGTGCATTTGTATGATTCTTTTGTTGGGTGTAATTGTTCTTCAGAATTTTTCGCATAGATTGCGCCCCGATGGTGCTTCTTGTATAAGACATTTAATTTAGATAATAATTATTAACAAGAGTTACTTTATCTTTTTTCTCTTTTCCAACTTACCAAAATCTTGTAGATTTGTATGCTCTACGCAATGTTTGTAAGTGACGGTGATTGATAACTCATTACTTTTCAATGACAAGCAGGTTGACATAAATGTTCACCAGTTTTTCATAGGGTATACGGAGGGGCGGATTTACCCAAATGGGTGGCCTCACATTCTCAAGTTGAAAGACTGGCCTCCATCTAACTTGTTTGAGGAGCGGTTACCTCGTCATGATGCTGAGTTTATCAGTTGCCTGCCATTCAAAGAGTACACACATCCTTGCAGTGGGTACTTAAACCTTGCTGTTAAACTGCCCAAGAAGTCTCTGAAGCCAGATATGGGGCCGAAGACATACATAGCTTATGGAGTTCCTCAGGAATTGGGACGGGGAGATTCTGTAACAAAATTACACTGTGATATGTCTGATGCAGTATGCTCACTTCTTTTAATATAATGCTGTTATGCTACTTTCTTATATTCTTTTTAGATGACTAGATGAATTCCTTTTTACTTTGTAGGATAAGTGGTGGTTTGTCATTTTATAAATTGTTGCACTCGTTTAAGGTTTTTTTAATTCTGTCTTTTAGGTGAATGTGTTGACACATGTAGAGGCAGTGACCCTCAAACCCGACCAGCTTGTAACTATAGAAAAGCTGCAAAAGAAGCATGCCACACAGGATAGAAAGGAACTGCATGGAAATAAGCAGATATTAAATGGAACGGATGAAAAGCAGCAGAACAGTGAAAATCAATTTTCCACGTTGGATAAGAATGATTGTTCAGAGGTAAACACTCTGAATGAAAAGTGTGCTGCAAAAACAACAGTTGGTGAAAAATCTGTTCTCACAGTGGAAATGGTAAGAAATGATGACACTGGGATTTCCCGTGACGATCAGCAGAATTCGTTGGAAGCTTCTGGAACAGGTGAAGAAGACCAAAAAGAAGACTGTACTTCGGTTTCTGGAATTAAGTTAGAAAGTTTTGAAGACCCAGAAGGTGGTGCTCTCTGGGATATTTTTAGGAGGCAAGATGTTCCAAAACTAGAGGAATACGTAAGGAAGCACCTCAAGGAATTCAGGCACATCTATTGTAATCAGTTATCTCAGGTAATGATTAATTTTGTAAAAGATTAATCTGTTTGGAGGTTCTATTGTTTTATAGCTTATGCAATTTGTTGTGTTGTTCCTCTGGGTGTCTGGAAATCTTATATCAATAGTGGTCTTGCATACATGATAGTTATTACCGGTATTCACAAAATATTCTGCGACAGGTTGTCCACCCTATTCATGATCAAACTGTTTATCTGACTATGGAGCATAAGAGAAGACTTAAGGAGGAATATGGTTAGTCTTCCCTACTCAAAAGTAGTTAATTTATGTGACTTATCTATTTTGGTTTATTTTCTTAACTGTTAATGCTTGTATAGGAATCGAACCATGGACATTTGTTCAGAAATTAGGTGATGCTGTTTTTATACCTGCTGGCTGTCCCCATCAAGTTAGAAATTTAAAGGTAAGTTGATCTGTTTAATTCTGATATTTATTGATTGCTTTAGAGTCAGATGTCCAGTGATTAGTATCCAACAAGTTGGGTGAGGCGGAGTGGGGTGGGGGTGGAAGTGGTAGCGGCCGGTGTTCACCGTCTTCATCAAGAGGATGATGAACAGTACAGTTACAGTTACTGTTCATCCGTCTTCTTCGTAGTAAATGTTCATCTTTTTCCTTTTTTCCCATAATTTATTTTTCTTTTTTATACTATATATTTGTTATTGTTTCCTCTCAACTTATTATGATTTACTAATGCGTTTAATATTTTTTGGCAACACACTAAGTTATTTAGATATCTACGTCGAATTATGACATCGCTCCTAACATCATATCAAAGTTTGGTATATGCTTTTTTTGACTTGTTATTTTAATTATTCTATTATTTTAAAAGAAGTTAATTTACCGGTTCGCCTAAATGAAGATCAAAATAAATTTTGTAGAGAAACCGAACCGAGTCGAGAAATTCTTGTATGGTACTCAATATGCTGTTTTGGGATACCGAGATTTTTGGTATACAATTTTATCGAGTGCACATCCCTAATTGCTCAGTTAAAGTTTACCCTGGCTACTGGAGATGTGCATTCTTTATTGATTCCATGTAAAAGCTTCCCTTTTCATCTTGTTCTATAAATGTCTTATACCGAAACTATTTTCTGCTTTAAGGTTTCCTACTCTTGGAAGCGCTGGCATTCTTTACCTGTCTATCCATCAATGAGTCTTTTTGAAGAATCAACTTCCAAATTAATCATTTTTTAATTAATCATTCTCATAATTATTGAATATTCATTCAATCAGAAAAGTAACCTAAACCAAATTTTTTAACATGTGCTTCAATACTTCATGTCTCTTGTATTTCACATGTTGTGCTTTGGAGAAAACTCATAACTCCAAGCTAATACAAGTTGGCCCATTAATTTGTTTATGGAGTTGCAATCAAATTGTTTTTGACACGCATTTCGTTTGAGCTGACTCAATTAGAAGTTTCCTAAAAGCTAGTTTGATTTGATGATATTGAACTACTTGAGGGTTCTTACTTACAAGTGTAGCATTTTAAGAATTATTTGTGGGAAGATATAGAAACGAAAATATTAGAAAGGACATAAGTAGTTTGTATTTTTCCACAACCTTAAATAGTTGAACATTTGCTGGGTTTACCATTTCTGTTAATTAGTGAAGACAATTGAACCTTGGATAATATTGTGAATGAAATTTACAATTAAACTTTCCCTTGTTTGGTGGAATGCTTATATAACTGTATGTCTCATTTGAGTTTGATTTCTACTTTTTATGGTTTTACAGCAAGCAATTGCTTGTTTGTAAGTTAGACGGAAATTCTCATAAAATGATTGTATTTCATGAAGCCATGACTCACATCTTATGTGGTCTCTATTTTGGATTAAAAGAATTTTCTTCTTTGTTTTCTTATGCCAGTCCTGCATAAAGGTCGCACTTGACTTCGTGTCACCCGAAAATGTCCAAGAGTGCGTTCGGTTGACAGAGGAATTCCGCCTTCTTCCACAAAATCATGGGGCTAAGGAGGACAAGTTAGAGGTATCATTTTCATCTTTTGTGTGTCTAGTAAATCTCCTAAGCTATTGAATTGAACTTTTTTGCTGGTTGAACCAAAATCCTAAATTGAATTTGATTCTCCGATATCAATGCTTTGTATAGTTGTGTTTCTGAAAATGAATTATAAGTCTTTGTGGGAGAATGTGTATTATAGGTTTTAATGTGAAATGTTAACTTTTGTGGTTTGTTGGATGAGTTTTTAGAAAGTGGTTAGCAGGGGAGTAAACAAGCCGAATCGAGTCGAATGAGATATTGTTCAAGCTTGTTTGAAATACAATCAAATTTCAAAGCTTGTGTTTGAGCTTGTTTGATTATTTATCGAGCCGAGCTCAAACTAGCTTTAATCGAGCAGAACACGAGTCGAGCTCGAGTAGTTTGATTTTTTGTACATGTTACTAATCGAGCCGAGCTTCAAAACTTATCAAACACAAAAAGTTGTTCAAGATTGGTTTGATATGTTAACGAACCGAGCTCAAATGAGCTTTTAGCGATCGAGCTCGAGTCGGGAATCGAATAATTTGGTTTGTCTTTCACCCCTAGTGGTTGGGAGTCATGTAGATGTGATATTAAGTTGATTTTTATTGGGATTTGACGTGAGAAATGATTTAGTTATAGGTAATGATGGTGATTTAAAAATTGGAATATTATTTTGGTAAATACTTTTATTGATTGTATATAAATTAATCTTTATGTGTGCATATATGTGTGTATATATAATTATATAATATATATATGTATATATTTGCACAGAAAAAATAAAATAAGAGCAAAATGTGGATGGGCTTCCCCTCCCACCACCGTCCCTTATCCCCACTGGTAAAACTGCCTCCTTCTGTCGTCACCGTCGTTGGCACCCCCACCGACACCCCCATACTGTCACTATTACCTTCCCCTACTGTGGTCGGTAAAACCTGCCTCCACCTTCCGCTGGTAACCCCCCACCCCCCTGTTGCCACCCCTGCCCCCACCTCCCCTATTCAACTCCATTTTCCCCGTTTCCGCCCCGCCCCGCCCCGACCCGCTACTGTCATTCCCTGCCACCAGCACTTACACTGCCCCCATCTGCCCCTGGTGCCGCCACCACCCCTCCCCCCCTCCCCCCTTTAGTCTGCTGTAGGTTCCCTACCATGTGTACTTTTGGTGGAGGAGAAGAAGGTTTTATTTTTAAGAAAAAAATGTATAGTAAAGAAAGAGATAGGAAATATTAATAGTTTAATGTGAAGTGACTAAAACTCTTTTATTTGATTTGATATTTAGATTTTTTTATAAGAAATTTCAGTTAGTACTACATTAGTACCAAAATGAAACAATAGAACTCGTATTATTTATTTATATAGGGATAATTACACTGGGGTCCTGGAGTATTGCTTTACGAAAAAAATCCCTACTTGAAAAAGTTATATCTAACATCCTCTGGTTTCATTTAATGATGTAAGATTGGATGGAAAACGTAAAATGACCCAAATGCCCTTAACATAATGATTTAAAAAAATAAAAATAATCTGATAAAAATTAGAAAACATAAAAGTAACTCTTTGCCCTTTAGAATTTCAATTTCTCAAAAGATAACAGAAACAAAAACAAAATACAAAATGAATAAAGAAAATTTGAAGATCAAAATTTGCAAAATTGCAAACCAACCTTGATATGAAACTCGTTTTGTTGAACAAATGGGATTGCAATCTTGCAGACCCATTTGAAGAAAAAGGGATCTGCAATTTTTGCTTTAGGGCACGAGGGTGGACGTCGGAGATGTTCGGCGGTGGTGGAGGGGCAGTGACAAAGGGGTTGGCGAAGGGTGGCTGGCTAGCTGTGTGTGTTGACTTTGAAGCTTGGGGAAGAAGACAACAATGGCTGCTATCTTCATCCCCTTTTTTCTTTTATGTTTTTGGTAAATTTTTTATTTTTTTAGTTAGTTATTTCTAGGAAATAAAAGATAATTTCTAATTTGTTTTATTTCTGGAAATCATCAATAATAATTTCAATAAAAGATTAAATAAATTTTTTTATTTCTTGGAAGAGAAACATAACTTTCATTTTATTTTTGAAAATCTAAATATTATACAAAATGTTGTATAAATAAATATTGTATAAATAAATATTGTATTTATATATTTCTAGATAAAAATATTAAAATTATAATGTAATTATATGATTGAAAAAATTACAAATACACACCTATGATTTGAAAAAATTACAAATACAATCAAAGGGGATAATTGTCCGAAAAATTAGAATTGCTTTAACTAGGGGTATTTTTGGAAAAAAAATTTAACGGCACCGTACTGAAACCCTAACGGAAGGTGTTGAATGTTAGACAGAGTAAACGGTTTGGATGTTAGATGTAATTTATTGAACTAGGGAATGTTTTTTGTAATTTCGCAATACCTCAGGGGTACCTAGTGTAATTATCCCTATTTATTTATATGTATACATTTAGATTGGTTTATTCTTTGTAATAATTTAATAAAATGTGAATATATACATATACATATATATAGGGTTAATTACACTAACTACCCCTCTTATATGTAATTACAGTCTAGTCCGCTTATTTTGAACACATAACAGATATCCCCTTCTTATAATAAAACATTACAAGCGCCCCCTACCGTAAAAAAATAATGAACCAATTTGCTGACATCATCAGAAGATATTTTTTAAATTTCCTATTTTGCCTTGAGGGGGTAAATGTAATTTTTCATATCAAAGAGGATGTAATTGTAACTTTTAATTTAGTCTTAAATACATGATTTTATAAAGACTTGTTAACATCTTGATAATGAAGTGCAAATTCGATTTATGCCAATTCGGTTATTTTTAAGAAAAATGAAAAACATATGTTGAGTTTCGGTTTATTTTAAGAGCAATATCATAATTTAATATAGATAAATCAAAATTAGTAAGTTGCCAAAAATATCAATTACTAAATAAAAAAAAGTTGAAAGAATATATATATATATATAAAAAGAAAATGTTAAAAAGTTATTATGGAAATATAAAAAAAATAAAAAAAGAAAGAAACAAAGTAGTGAAAGTTAGTCGTAAGGCAAGGTTTTATCATAAGAGGGGGGGTGTCTGTTATATGATCTAAATAAAGCGGACGACATTGTAATTACACTAAATAAGAAGGATGTTAGTGTAATTAACCCTTTTTAAATTATTTTTTTATTGTTTTAATACAAAGGTAAGATTGTCATTTTATACTTTCTGTCATGTTTGACTAACGGCCGTTAGTCAGAGGTGGGGTAAATGTAAGGTTTTATTATAAGAGGGGAGTGTTTGTTGAGTCACAAATAAGTGGACTCGACTGTAATTACAGTAAATAAGAGGGGTAGTAAGTGTAAGATTGACATGTAACAATTTCCGTCATGTCATATATATATATATATATATATATATATATGATGTGGGCGTAAATATCACTTTCTACAATTGGGACCGGAAGGATTGGGCATCAAGGATTTAAAGAAAGATTGTGGGCTACCTTAAAGGAAGGCTAAAAGGAAAGGTCGAACATAGCAGGGTTGAAGGCCTAGTGAAGCTGATAAGAAAATGGAAGGAAATCGTATCAAATATTTAGTCAAATTGTATCCCTAAAATCAAGGGGTTACTTCCTTTTCTCCTCAACTAGCAAAAGAGACCACTTTGACTAGGGAAAAGGGGGAGAGGGGCGGCCACTTCAGCTATAAAAAGGAGGAGTTTTGTAATTTTGTGATCATCATTTCACTTATGTGAAAACAAAAATATACTTTGCACTCTTCCTCCCAAAAATCAATAAAAGTTTTACTTTATTCTTCTTTCCTCTTCCTTATTTCGAAAATATCAATAAAAAAAAATAGAGTTTGTCTTTTATTTTATTATTTTAGAAGAGTTATCATCTTCATTTATTAAATTTCTTGGTGTGAAAATCAAACCACATCAGGTGGTGCCATCTGTGGGAAATTCTGAGAACGAGACATGAGTTGCTTTGAGCGCTGTTTTGTAAAGAATCCGACCCGAATTTGACTTTGCTTCCTTCTACAAAGTTGTAGATCTGCTCGTGATCTCGTCAGTCCAACTGGCCTTGATCGAATCTAAGACCTGTAGCTTTACTCATGATTTTTGCACTGTAGCTGCGCGGCCCAGTCCGCGACCGAATTCTGCTGCATATTCATGAACACTTTCAGGCCTTTATAATTCTGAACTACGTCTGGACGTCTTAATAATAGTTGTAGGGATTTCTCTTGGCTTTCCATCCATAAAAGAATCACTGAAACAGACATTAATAGCTCTAGATATGTCAATCTTTCCAGAACACAAAATTGCCTGAGTTAGTCGAAGTACCTTAAATGCTTTCTTCTCAAGAAACTAGGCTTGTGACTAAACTAATAGTGTATGTTAGGCGACATAAGGCGCGAAGGGTAGCTAGTTCAGCTCCGATGACTCGCGCTTTGGTCCTGCTATTTCAGGGCCAATGTTGACAATAACTCAAGATACTATTGAGCCCGTTCGTCCACTGTCGGGCCTTACGGTTACCTCGAGGGAAGATCCACACTTTGAGGAGGAAATTCCAGTAGTAGCGCGTTTTGCGCCCTATTGGGTACCACCTAGTTTGCTACCCAGTGAAATCATCCCACTGTTAGCCGACTAGTGGGGACGCTTGTTGACGAATGCCATGACGGCAGCTCTCCAGGGTGGTGGCCTTCAAATTAGGACATATGCACCCAGGGTTATCCCATCAGTAGTTCCATAGGCTTTCATGCTAGCAATCCCGTCAGTTTTCCCTCCAACTATCAAGGTACCTCTTCATTAACATGCCGCTACCCTTGGCCCTCCACTTCACAAGTTCATCCGGGCAACCCTAGCTTTCCAGCTGGTGAAATAGAGGTCTATTATGGCATTGGAGGGTCAAACACCTTCGATAGGAATAGTTATATCCCACCGCCAAGAAGTCATGATCGTAGGGTTACTTGGCTGCCTCAGGACAACTTGGCGGAAAGATTTGAAGACATGAGAGAAGAAATGAGGGAGATGAGACAACGTTTTGTAGGGAATGTGATAGAAATAGATTTGTATAAATTGATAGAAACAGAATAAATAAAATAATTTCGCTAAATCAAAATTCCATTAAGAATAAATCTTACCTCAAGCCTAAGCTTGATTCTTTATTGACTCAAAAACTGAATAATGAAAATAAACACTGAAAACCCCTATTTATAATCATATGGTAACTTGCTATGCAAGCTATTGATTCCTACTAGAAATAAAATAAATAGAACACTAAAGAAATTAGGAAACTTAATCAACAAGTAATTAAACTCCTAAACTAACAAGACTCAAACTAGAAAATGAAATAACAAAATATAATTAACTAAATCTAATTCTTTTTCTGCCTCCTCGAAATCTGTTTCACAACAATTCCACCCACCTTAAAAATAGCCTTGTCCCCACCCCAAGGCTGAACCTGAGAAATTTCATCGTTGTTTGAAACATCATTGGCGCGTGCGACAAGCCAAAATGCATGATTAAGAACTCATAGCACCTGCGGTGGGTGCAAAACGTCTTCGTGGGAATGTAGGAAGATTTAATCCGGGATAACCACCCAAGGCACAAGCAACTTCCAAAATATGTTTAATCTTTCTTTGGCAAGCCCAATTTGTTGAGAACTATCAATACAAGAGCTTTGACGAATAGTTCCATGCTTGTGGAAATACGTTCTCAACGTGTGATTGATATATTTGGTGTCATTATCAGTACGAAGAATTTGAACTTTGGTGTGAAACTGACTTTGAATCATATGATGGATGTTAACGAATATAGAACGAATTTCAATTTTATCACGTAACAAATAATGCTAACAAATACTAGTGTGGTCATCAATAAATGTAAAGAACCATTTGGAGTGGGTTCTGTTGGGAGTTCGTGATGGACCCCACGCATCACTGTGACTCGTAGTAAAAGGTAGAGTTGGTTTATACGAGGACTTAGGAAAAGAGACGCGGTCTCAAAAATTTGAGTGCTCGTTCGTTTCTCAACTTGTTTTTTGTAATGTGCGTTGTCGATTGGGCGTTCCCAATCCTCTTCCAGGCTCAAATCGAGCTCCTGCCATGGCGCCATCATCTCCATGTACTCATGTAGTAATCGTTGACCCTTTTTGCTCCCTGTTTCATCTGTCATAGACAGGTTATGATTTCGAAGATTTGGGAAGCATTTTCAGTGTCTGAATATGTTTCTTGGACAACATCCAATACATATTTCGCCGTTGGAAGGAAGAGGTAGGTTTTTCATATGGTGGGCATCATGGAATTGACTAGCCATGGAGTTCTCGGACCTCCATTTTTGCAGCAAAGTGATGTCAGTGGAAGATGGTTTGTTTGTTTCTCCGGTGAGCTAACCTAGTTTACCTTTTCCATCAACTATGAGTTTAATGGATTGAGCTCATTCCCAGTAGTTTCTCCCATTCAATTTCTCTACTTTGAGTTGAAATGAAGAATCGTCGAACCCGACTAAATCGGACTTAGATGTATTTTCGGACTTGTTGTCGAGAATTTTAGAGGCAGTGGAGTTGTCTTCTGTCATTGAAAGTTACAGAAAAGAAAAGAAAAAATTTAAGCCTGCTCTGGTACCATGAACAACAGAAAGAAAGAAAGGTGAGAATTTATTGTGGTTTAGTCATAAGACCTACGTCCACGCGAATGTTTTTGTGAAGCCCCAATTTCGGCGTCCCACATAGGAAAAATGTGGGAATACTAATTAGTTTATATAGCAGGCCAAATAATTCAAGTGTAACAATGGATATCCATTTTTTTCGTGGTTTGAATGCCTAACTCAAGGTTACGCTCATTGGGTTCAGAGGCACGCTTCGCGTCCAGTGGGCCCGGGGCATGACAAATGGTTTCTGAGCCGCTCGCCAGCCGGAATATCGGGAGTTAAGTGCTACACGGTGTGGAAGCCATCTCTTGAGACTGCCTACGCACGTGGGAGCCACCGCTAGAGTCTCGACGCCTGGTGACGAATCCTGGACTGAATCACGTCACGACAAGGGCATCACGTTCTGAAGGGAGGCCGACTGTGAAGCCCCAATTTCGGCGTCCCAGATTGGAAAAATTTGGGAATACTTATTAGTTTATATAGGAGGTCAAATGATTCAAGTGTAATAATTAATATCCATTTTGGGCCGTGGTTTGAATGCCTAACTCAAGATTACTCAAGGTTACGCTCAGTGGGTTCGAAGGCACACTTCATGTCAAATGGGCCTGCGGCCCGTGGCGTGACAGTTTTTGTGTGTGTTTTTTATATGTTTTCCAATGTACATCATTACATATAAATAGAGAACAAAAGGAGCTAAATATGGAAGAGAACATAATCTCTACAAATCAGCTACGAATCAGGGAAAAAAAAAAAATAGATCAAGAGGAAATCAATGAGAATATTTCCTCCATTATTTTCTTGTACAGTCCTCGATACGTCGAAGCAGTTTGAGCAAACTCAAACGAACTACAATATGGAGTCTTGCTCCAGTGTCGTTTCACCTTAAGCCGAGCTTGAAATATGTATTTTAATGAATGTTTAGATGAATTTTAAAAATATTTTAGTTAATGGAAATGATTTAAAGTTTGGTGATATACGTATGTGCACATATATGTACATAAAATATATGCTTAAATACAGAGAAGATTCGTAAACAATTATTAATTTATTCGGCTGGGAACCGTATACCAATTAATTATAAATGGAAAACAAAACTTATGTATTTCTTTTAAATTTTTTTAATTTAAAAAACTCAATTGTATATATTGTATTCATACTTACGTTTATACGCACGAATTGCATACACATATACATTTCAATGCACATACGTACATATGTAAACATATTTATGCTTATTTACTTATATGTATAACTAGTTTGATTATACAATGATTATATATGCATATATACACTTATACAGGTGAATGTACAATTTTGTACGTATTTTTATAAATATCATTTTGTGACATGGTATTAATTATATAAAATAATAGTGTAATTAATGATGAAAGAGAGTGTGAAGTGATTAAAAGGATTAAATGATGGGTAGTTATATAACGGAATGTGTATCGAATTCGCAAATGAGGCATTCTCTGTAGAATATGACTTGATGTGAGAAATTTTCATTTTATGGTGATGTGATCCAAAAAATGAAAATATTTTTAAATTTCAAAACCGATAATGCCAAAGTTTTTTTTTTTTCATGTGTGTCTTGTGTGTGACCATGTTTTTTTTGGTCTATGTAGGAGAAGCGAACATATCAGTGTGACATAAAGCTTATTATGTAACATCATATGACCACTTCTATTATGACCCTAAAAAGAAAAATTGATTTGTTTATTATGGTTCAAATTCCATCATTGACCCTTGACACACGCAAATTGTTGTAGCATGTCGATTTTCATTTCAAGTTTAAAAGAATTCATTTGATATCCAAGTACGGAGCTCATAGTTTCTTGCTAAGATTGTTTCTACATCGTCTTCCCAATCACAAAAATATGTGCACAAGCACTAGAAAACTTTATTGTTACGTCGAAAGAAGATGTGTTCAAAGATTTTTCAGATGCTGATATTTTGTGTGCAGGTGAAAAAAATGACTCTGCACGCAATTAGACAAACTGTGGAGGATCTGGGTAAACTTTCCGGGCACAACTAGATTTGGTGTGCTTTCTTACTCGATGGTCTAAGTTTATTGCGACTTCCGCTGTGAATTAAATTATGTTAATCCTTTATTCTTATTGGAAAAGGAATAGAGCATAGTATCGGAATGATAAATGGATATTAAAACATTTAAGAAACTCATTTTTTCTTATTATCTTATTTCCACTGTTGTATAGTTGGAAATGAATTTCATCCGCGAGTTGAGGTTAATTTTTAAATGACAAAGCCTTTTTATTTAACTAGCAAAACTTTGTTTTATCATGGCATAATATAATTTAAAACTATCCAGTCTTGGACAAGCCCTCGGTATGTGAAACTGTTGTGTTCCGCCCTCAATACCTAATCCCCTTTTGTGCTTGCTTCTTGGATAGACTGTTTGGTGGTGGTTCATCAAAGATGGTGGATGGGCTTTGGTTTAGCGGTTGAGAAGCAGACAACTACTTACCTCTCCAAATGTCAAACTTCTTTGAGGCAATCTTGGTGAACATATGTTTTTCTTTAGTGGTGAGTTGTATAATTCATATGTTTTGGGAGCTAGCTGTTGATAACCTCGAAGCTTTGAAACAGATTTTCAATCAATGTGATATGTTCCTTTCCAAATAGCCAAAAATGTCAAGAGAAGGGAAAAATTGCTGGGCTTGGACTAGGAACTTTATCTTTTGTGTTTAGTAATTACGTTTTATTAAGAATACATGAAAAGGGAGAAAGTGCAAAAACAAGTTGTGAATGGAAGAGGTCCTTTTATGAGTAAATGGCACGCCTTTTAGCTTAGGTATTGGGCTTTGTTTAATTAGTGATTTTGTTACGTATAAAAGTAAAAACGTAATATTCCTCAACACTAATAGTCCACGCCTTTATAAGTAAAAGAATGGCTTCATGAAGACGACACCGTTTCGGCGATGACGTGTTAAAGATTGGAAGATACATTAGTTCAGCGCTTTTATTTCTTTTATTTTCACGTTTTATAATTTTTTATGAGCATTCTCCTTGTATAAATTCAGAAAATGCAATACAAAGAATCAGTTGGTGTTTGTTTGCAAACTTGTGTTCTCTCTCTCTGTTGTCTATTCTCTCTCCCTTCTCTTCACGAGTTGCTTGTGAATTCACCGGAAATTGCATCTCCAGGATTGTTCTTCAATCAATCTTCTGGTGTTTTTTCATTTTAGTTCAATTTATTTTGGCACATAACAGTTGGTATCAGAGCCGTTGATCCTCGGACCGGCGGCTTGATCCACCATGGATGATACTAACAACAACAAGTTGAGCAATATAGATATTGCGATGGAGCAAAAGCAAATTGCAGATGAACAATTTCTGCAACGTGACATCTATTTTTTGAAGGAACAAATGCGTATTCATAAAGAGAATGTTGATCGAGAAATGGCGGAGCTCTGGAATATGGTTGCAGCTGTTTCGATCCTACAAGGTAGATACGGAAATACGCTCGGTGCAGATCGACTGATTTCCAAACAATTAGGAACCGTTCAGAATTACTTCAATCAATTCACCGGTATTCTCAAAGGAATCAACCTCTCCGAAGAGTCCACGGTGGGTTTGTTTTTGCTTGGGCTACGTGAAGAGATTCAGTCGCCGGTGAAGAAGTTTAAATTGAAGACATTACATGAAGCTTATTGTGTTCCTAAATTGCAAGAACAAGTCCTTAGCAAGGCTAAGGAAGGCGATCGATCATCTTGCACCTCAAAAGCTGAAGAAATGGATTTCATACAACAAGAGGCTTCTCATAACTGTGAGTTTAATCTCAAATGTTTTCAGAAATTGAATGATACAAATTCTCATCCATGTGATATAAATTTGAATAGGTGGGTTAAACTTGAGGAATTGAATATGTTGGATGAGGAAATTAAGCCACAGTGCTCTCAAGAGACGGATAAATACCAAGCATTACAGCTGTTTGATAAAAGGCTTGAGAGACCTTTGGATGATGAATTACAGCTGTTTGGTAAAGGGCCTGAAAGACCTTCAGATGATGAATTACAACTGTTTGATAAAAGGCCTGAGAGACTTTTGCTTGATCGAGGTACTGGCTTTGAAATGTATAATGCACCATCAAGCCAAGAAGACTTGAAAGGAATCCAGGAACCTCAAGTGTTTGACGAAAATCCTAGGAATAAGCTGATAGAAGAACATCCCCAAATGTTTGACGAAATGCCTAAGAGTGACTACATGGAAATCGAGTTGCAGGTGTTTGATGAAATTGATGAATTATGTGTAGGGGCATTGGGAATTAGGTTAAAGGAAGAAAGGCACCCTTCTCTTCTTGTTGTGTCTGAGAAGTTCATTGAATGGCAACTATTAGCATATGTGGTTGAATGTCAAGCAATAAAAATACTTGAGGCAGTGCATGAGAAAAGGATGGCTGGGAAGGATGTTGTTGTTATAAAATTCTTGGAGTTTGATGTAACAAAGGTGGAGCTTCTCATGATTGATTTTGACAATTTGCAGCTAAGCTTGTATTTTAGAGTGAAGATGTAACCACGAGTACCCTTGCCACCACCTGAGCCACCCCCACACATGTTATTTGGGAGTAACTTTCTATACCAAATATATATATACTTGAAGCTTAGCATCCTTGCACCTTGTAGCAGCAGCTCCTTGCACCTTACAACAACAGTTTACTCTTGTCCTTGAGGTCAAGGACAATTTTAAGGGGAAGGGAATGTTACGTATAAAAATAAAAACTTAATATTCCTCAACACTAATAGTCCACGCCTTTATAAGTAAAAGAATGGCTTCATGAAGACGACACCGTTTCGGCGATGACGTGTTAAAGGGTTGGAAGATACATTAGTTCAGCGCTTTTATTTCTTTTATTTTCACGTTTTATAATTTTTTATAAGCATTCTCCTTGTATAAATTCAGAAAATGCAATACAAAGAATCAGTTGTTTGTTTGTTTGCAAACTTGTGTTCTCTCTCTCTGTTCACTATTCTCTCTCCCTTCTCTTCACGAGTTGCTCGTGAATTCACCGGAAATTGCATCTCCAGGATTGTTCTTCAATCAATCCTCTGGTGTTTTTCCATTTTAGTTCGATCATTTATTTTGGCACATAACAGATTTATTGTTGGTTATTTAAGTTCCAACTAGCTAGGGTTATGTTGTGTTTGGATATTTTCATTTTATTTTTAATCATCATTTTCCAAAACATATGGGTGAATGAGTTTATTGGCTTTCCATTAAAAATGGTAGGCATGTAACATAGATGAGTTGATGGTTTGATGATTGATGATGTATGAAATGATTAAGTTCGTTAAAAGTAATTATCATGTGCATAATATTGAAGATAAAAATAATAGATACGATTATATTAATGAAATATATTCAAAAGTGGAAATATCTAAAATTGACTTGAAAAAAATAGCACTAGAATACTGAAAATGAGACTTAGTATGCGCATGAAGTTTTTTTTTTTTTTTTTTTTTTTTTGAATCCTTACCGTATTTCTAGTAATCATCAAAAACAAAATTATGTACACTCCAAACCTAGGCATACCTAAATGTTACATCACCGCAAATTTACTATTAACTATCCTCCAAATGTTCTCTACTATTTCCTCTACTTTACTACATTCTTTACCCAACAATCTTCTATTCCTCTCAATCCAAAGATAGTATATAATAGCCGCATTCAAGGCTCGTTTTTTTTACTGCTTAACAGTGTCTTTCCTTTATGAATCTTACGCCCCCATGTCACATATTCTATCCATGTGTTCATTCTACAAGTAATGTGTAATTTAGCCCAACATTGTGTCATAACAGCTCCTGAAAACTGACACACAAAAAACTTATGGTCCCTGCTTTCTCCTTCTGCATTACATAGCAAACATCGCTCATTATCAAGCTCTTGCCAAGCGCCCATCCTGTCTTTCGTTTTTAATTTATTTAGAATTGCCATCCACAAGATAAATTTGTGCCTAGCAATAGGCCCTTTACCCCAAACAAGTTTCTACCAAACCACTTCCACATAGTGCTCCATTGCACGTGTATATGCCCTATTAATGGTGAACCCACCCTCTCTCCATTGATTGTGAACAACATCAATGACATCCATAAAAAAAGTTATAATAGCTAACAATCTCCTCCAAAACCAAGAAATAGTTTGCTTTACTTTTACTATCCTGATGCTATGTGACTTTAGGTAGTATGAATG
The DNA here is from genome assembly GCA_019426215.1 of Buddleja alternifolia. NCBI lineage: Eukaryota > Viridiplantae > Streptophyta > Magnoliopsida > Lamiales > Scrophulariaceae > Buddleja > Buddleja alternifolia. The sequence goes on along the minus strand of CM033390.1, from coordinate 38,879,058 downwards.
GATCCACTTGATCCACATAGAATATGCTTTTGTGGCAATACTCCAAACCTGCTTAAACAGGGCAGCAACATTCCATGTCCTTAAAGAGATAATACCAATGCCGCCTTTCTTCTTTGGTAAGCATAAAGATGACCACTTCACTGTTGCATGGGAAGTACCTATTGCTTTTCCACTCCACAAAAAGCTTCAACACAACCTTTCTATCTCCCGGATAACTGTTATAGGCAATGGGAAATTTTGGCTCCAGTACATCTGGATTCCAAACACTACTGCTTTTATCAAAAGGGCCCTGCCTGCAAAGGTGAGGAACTTTGCATTCTAGGAATGAAGTCTTTGCACAATCCTTTCAATCAAGGGTTGACAATTTCTAATGGTGAGTCTTGATGAAATCAACGGCACCCCCAAGTATCTAATGGGCATGCCCCCCTCCACAAACCCAGTACTGAACAACATACTTCTCTTAGTATCCTCATTTACCCCTCCACAAATCAATTGACTTTTATCCAAATTGGCTTATAGCCCTGAAATAGCAGAGAAGCTTTCAAAACAGTCCTTAACAATACCCACTGATTGTGTATCCCCTCTACAAAACATCATTACGTCATCCGCAAAGCACAAATTTATTAACCAAACCCTCCTACACTTTGAATGAAATTTAAACACAGGGTTTTCTATGCACCATTTTGAAATTCTTAGATAAGTAATTCATAATCAACACAAACAAGTAAGGAGACATAGGTCACCTTGTTTCAATCCCCTTTTCCCTGGAAAATATCCAAAAACAACTCCATGAAGCATAATAGAATAATTAATGGTAGAGACACACAACATTATCAACTTAACCATTTCACTAGGGAAGCCATATGCTTTGAGAATATTCTCCAAGAAATGCCAACTCACAGTGTCATATGCCTTTTTGATGTCTACTTTCATCACTGCCCTTGGTGAAACCCCCTTTCTTCCATTCCCTTTCACCATTTCATGGCAAAGAACAACATTCTCAACAATGGTTCTAACTTGGACAAAAGCTCCTTGGGTTTGGTCTACTAACCTTGGTAGAACTAATTTTATCCTACTGCAAAGTAATTTAGATATCACTGTGTAATCCATGTGTTTGGATACACACGGGTAAATTTCGACCCGACTGGGTTAATCCGGGTTATTTTTAATAGATTATTATTTTAGTTTTTGATTAAAATTGAATTTTAATGCAAAAATAAATATTATTGTTTATTAAAATAAGATTTTAAAATTCCAAATTATCTAATTTTATTAAAGTTGGACTTTAAAAGAAATTAGATATTTTCTATTATAAAATTAGTTTTAATAGACTTAGAGATAATTTTTCATTAAAATTGAATTTTAATATAAAATTAATAGGAGTCTATTAAATTGGATTTTCTAATAGAATTAAATAATATTTATTTTCCTTGAGAATATGAATTCAATAATTAAATTTGGAATTTAATTAGAAATTAACATATATGTTTTTCGTGTGTTATATGATATACCATGTTTGACATATTAAGTGATGGGAGACACGATTCATGGACTTAGCCTCATTTTTTATATATATTTCTTTTTATGGGTTGTAAAGTCCATTTTGAGCCTAAGTTTATTTTCTTTCTATAGAATTTTGAATAGGTTGCATATATTAAATTGTCGTAGTTAGAAATAGAATAGGCCCAAAGAAGAAATTCAAGTCGAGCCAAGGAGATACAAGAAGGAGCTTTGGAAGCTTTAGTATAGTTTCTTTTATTTAGTGATCGAGACATTGGCTTAACTCAATCTGGGATTATAGTCCATGAATCTTGTGTTGTTAGCTTTCTAAGATTGCTTTCTTATAACATGATCCATGTTTATGTGCTTTGTAAAAATTGATTAATGTGCAAAGTGCAACCTATTAAATAATTAAATTCTCTCTCATTTCAAATTTTTAATTGGTAAAGGGTACTAGGTATTCTGTTCTCCACTGAACTTAGGAAAAATTGAAATTATATTTAATATATAATATCGTCCCTAAGCAATGGGGGTTATCTATTGAAATATATTTTTAGATTTTACTAACTGCATATAATGCCATTGGTCAAAACAAATTTTGCCCCACATACCGTTAAAAGGTTGCAAGGTGAAATTCAATTGTTAGACTAATAGATAGTCAGTGGGTTAAACTTAAATTATTCATAAATCAATATGACCGTTAAAAGGTTGCAATTTGATGAATAATAAACGAAGGAATTGAGTCATCCATTTGATGGGTTGATGTTGGACATCACTTTAATAGATTAATTAGGCAACATACCGTTAAAAGGTTGCAACCTATAAAATAGTTAAAGTAATCAATCACCACTACGAAATCTACCTACGATGACTTCCGAATTCTATAGTGGGAGTGTGAATTTTTGAAAAATGTAGTGGGTTCTAAGTTTATTTTGAAAGTCCTTGATTTAAACTTGGAACAACAATTATAATAAAATCTAATAAGTTTATTTACTTTTCTATAGTTATCTCTTTAATTTCTCTCTCAATATGCCTGTCAAACCCCTGTCCGATTTGATGAAAAGATGCACTTTGATTGGACCCAACTACATGGAATGACTCACAAACTTGAGAATGGTCCTAAGCAGTGAGTCCATCGAGTATGTGTTGTAACTCAAACTTCCTCCTGTCCCAAGTCGAGAAGAGGATGAAAGAGTTTGTATTTCCTACATGGACTGGGTTTGTGATAATCATCGACCAAGAGGATATATGTTGAGCTCAATATGCAGTGAATTACTAGGCTCTCCTTAAAAGATAGATAGTTCTAGGGACATACGGCTCCATCTTGACTCAATGTTTGGAGAGAACAGTGGAACCGTATAGTAGTTTATATTGAGAGAGAGCTCTTCAGAGCAAGGATGAGGGAGAATGAGGATGTGAGAGATCATGTTCTACAGATGATGACTTTAATCGAAAAGTTATAATCTTTAGACTTTTACATGGATCTTCACATTCAAGTTGACCGTATACTGCATTCGCTTCCTGATTCCTTTTACTATTTTGTCTTGGATTTTGATATGAAGGATATCGAGGGTACATTAGCTGGGCTGACAAACAAAATCGAAATTGCACAAAATCAAACGAGGATGAAAAGAAAGAGGAATACATTTGCCACTGTGACTGAACGATTGGATGTCTACAAATATGGGAAAGGCAAAGGGAAAATAGGAGCACCTAAGAAAGCTCGAAAAGAACTAGGAAATAAGAAAAAGAAGAATAAGAAGCATAATGAAGTGCCCAAGGAGAAGAGTAGGTGCCTTTTCTATGGTGAGCTAGGCCATTGGAGAAGAGAATGTCCTAACCTTGGTAAGAAAACAGCAGGTATGAAACGTTTTGTTTTAGAAACCAATTATTCTATAACTGTTTTTCTCACTTCGTGGATACTTGATTCTGGAGCTAGTGCTCACGTTTGTGTAATTAATCAGGATCCGGAGCGAAGTAGAAAGCTGGAGCATGGAGAGGTGTTGATCAGTGTTGGCAGCGGACAGATTGTCGTGGCAACCCACATTGGATTAACTTCTTTATGTTTATTATTTCGACATGTTTTAATTTTAGAAGGTGTTTTAGTTTTGCCTAACGGGCTTAAGAACATTATTTCAGTTCCTATGTTTGTTAGGAATAATTATGTTTTTAATTTCATTAACAGTACCTGCAGCATTTTATATAATAATAAGATTGTTAGCGCTGTTACTTTTGTCAATGGCCTCTATTATTTAAATATACAAAATAAGTGTGTTGTGAATGTTATTTCCAAGAAGTATGGTAGGCAAGGTTCTAACCTAAGCTTAAAATGGCATCTTAGACTAGGCCATGCTACCGAGCAAAAGATACACAAGATGGAGAAAGATGCGTTAATAGGACCATTAGGATCATATCCCTATCCGATCTGTGAATCCTGTCTCAAATGCAAGATGGCTAGATCGCCCTTCACAGGGACTTTTGAAAGAGCCACTCAAGTTTTAGGACTTGTGCACATCGACGTTTGCGGACCATTTGGAGAAATGGCTCATGGAGGTTTCCACTACTTCATTACTTCACAGATGACCATTCAAGGTATGGCTAGTGTACTTAATGAAACATAAGTCAGAATCATTTGAAAATTTCAAAGAATTCAAGGCTTTGGTGGACAATCAAAGTGGACATCACATAAAAACACTACGATCGGATTGTGGAGGTGAATATATGAGTGATGAGTTTGATACGTTCCTAAGGGAACATGGAATAATATTATAACTCACACCATCAGCAACTACATAACTAAATGGGGTAGCAGAGCTCAGATATCAAACACTGCTTGACATGGTTCGATCTATGCTCAGCTATACTGATTTACCTGTTTTCTTGTGAGGACATGCACTCCTTACTGCTGTTCACATCTTAAATTGATGTCCTTCCAAATCCGTTCCTAAAAATCCAAATGAGATATGGAGGAATAAAAAACCAAACCTTAAGTACATTAGGGCTTGGGGATGCCCTGCCTACATCAAGAAGACAAAGGCAGAGAAATTGGAAGATAGGTCCCTTAAAGAGCATTTCATTGGTTATCTTGAGAATTCCATAGGGTACCTCTTCTACATGCCAGACGATCAAAGGATCATTGTTGCACTACAAGCGCACTTCCTTAAAGATGAGTTTATTCAAGAAGGTGGTACAGGTAGAAACTTTGTTCTTGATGAAACAAATAAAACACCTACGGAGACAACTGATCAAGAAACACATACTAAACCTAATGAGACATAACCAACATTGCGAAGATCTAGTAGACTACTGCATCAACCTGAAAGGTACTATGGTTACCTGCTACAAGAGGAACTAGGTCACCACAATATAGCAATGGGAGTCCATGGATTTTACTTATGATCAAGCAATGATGGACATCGACTTTGCAAAGTGGTCAGAAGCTATGAAAGAGGAGATAGTCTCGACGCATTCCAACCAGGTCTGAACTATGGTAGATCGTTCTGAAGGTATAGAACCTATTGGGTGTAAATGATCTACAAGAAGAAGATAGGCCCGGATGAAAAAGTTGACACATACATGATAGTGTTATGTGCCCAGCGAGCCATTGTTTAGGCTCAGCCATCTTATATATAAAACACTATGACAGTCTTATTTTAAATATATTGAATGTTTCTTTTATGGTATGCTTCTTTATTGTCGATTACTTATGTTAATATAGATAAAGATCCCATAGATTACATATGGTTAGGGGAGCAGTCAGGATACCTATGGAATGCTTTTAAAGAGTAATCCTAAATTATGTTCTAACTTATAGAGGCTGTGAGATGTGGGATATCACGGGCCTCGTCAAGACTTGTTCATGTGTGTAACTCTTGTTAGAGATTGACGTGTTCCATTGTCAATGGTCGGCAAGTCAATACATGCACGAAGATTCATACTTAGGAGAGGTATGGAATTGAACGACCCCGCAAAGATTCCTCGTTGGTGCTGACGAACATGGAGTCCTTGGGTTTCGTAGTGTGAGATTGGTCCTTAGACCTGAGATGTCATTGGAAAAGGTACTATCCACTATGCTTTGATATGCACGCACACTCCAGGAGAGTCATACGGCGTGTATGTTGGGTATAGTCTGATAGTGAAAGTTTCAGCGTCAAGAAGAACTTGAGCTACTTCCTTAGCGATATCCACAACAGTTTCCATACCAACATCTACTTCAACGGAAACCTCTGAAGGTGGAGGTGCATCAGCGTCTGGTGCATTTTGAGGTGCATCTCGAGCTGATACATATAAGCGTTTGAGAAAAGCAAGCAAAATTTCTATTAAGTAGAAATTATAAAGAAAAGACGAAAACGCTTACCCTGAGGAATATCATCGACTGACGTAGTCGCTTGATCTGTTTCTATATTCCTCAGGCTCCGGGACTTCTTCTTCTTATTCTAAATCGTGAAAAGAAGTTATAGGATTAGCACGAATGGGAATATGCAAATCCTCAAGAGTGTTAAGAACAGTCTGAATATTTTCTTCACACTCGGCTGAAAAAAAGGTTTTATCCTAGCGTTAGGGAAAGAAAACTAACGAGGAAAGGATAAATGAAGTTGCTTAGCACAAGTGCTTACCCTGAACACGAGAAAGCCTTTCAGATTGATCATAGGCTTTAGGATCTGAGCTGATTTTGGGAACAGCGTCAGAAGGAGGAACGCTCACTGACTCTCCAAGCGCTGGATTCGCTGAACGCTTGTAGACACGGTTGGAGTAGAGAGAGGAGTACGTCTTCGAGCAAGCGGTACTTCTTCTGCTATTTTTTCCTCTTCTTCAGGAACTGAGAAGATAAACGCTGGAGGAGGAGATGGGGATTTAGGAGAAGGAGAAGGAGAAAGAGATTTTTGTTTCATCTTGGGCTCTAGCTTCTGCTTCTTCTTTGCGGGCTCCGGCTTTTGCTTTTTGGCTGACTTGGCTGGTTCAGCGACTTTGAGATTTTTCTGTTTGGTCGCTTAACCACCACTTCTTCTGCAGATGAGGACGATGATGAAGAGGAAGACGCTTGTTCTTCATCATCGCTGCGAACAACTCCTTCGGCTTGAAGTCGCTCACGCTCCTCTTTGGGAACCGCTGCACTAACATGTTTTCGAGGTTTGAGCACCCCCCTAATCATCTTCTTACCAAAGAATTTTAACGTTGGGATCTTCTTTCCAGCGGAATTTGTAAAACCGCAAGTGCTGAGAATTCTACTTAACACAATCCCATAAGGCTTGGGATTAACTGACTTGGCCATCGCTGCCATAAAGCGATTAAAAACATAAAGAGACCAATTAATCTTTAAGTTGGTCATAATGGCTACCATCATTTTGTACTGAATATTTGTAACTTTATCGAATATCCCCTTTCTGCATTCGATCATCTTGGCGCATATGTCCGCAAGAATGACATATTCGCCCTTCATATCGTTTTTCTTGAAGTTTGGTTCATAAGCAGCTTCGACTTCTTCTTTCTTGATCAACTCCCAGACTTTAGTCGCATCACTGAGAGTAACATGTTCTACTTCACCACCATCATTGGGTAAGGTCAATAGGGAAGATATTAGTAAAGGAGTGAGAACAAAGGTCTCATGAGCAAAAGGGAAGACGCAGGAAATGGAGTTTTCGTCGTCAGAAATTTTAGCATTGTTGAAAAAATAGAGAGATTCTTCTCCAAAGTAGTTAAAAATAGTGGTAATCATATCTCTCAAACCAGATTCTTGAACGAGTGGAAGAACCGTTCGTAGAGGGAAGTTCTGGTTATCAAACAGGTAGTCCCAGTTAACAACAAATCCGGCGTTAACCGTGATTGGTTTTTCAGCGCGGGAAGCTTTTTCGGTAGCAGACTTGGATGATTTGGAAGATTTTGAAGCTTTGGGTGCCATTGCTGAAAGTTTGAAGTTTTTGAAGGAGTGAGAGAGGTTTTTGCCTTGAAAGAGATGAAAATTTTACAACAGAGAGAGTGTTTGGAAGTGATAAAGTCTAACTATAAAAACTTTGAAGAATATATATAGAGGCAAAAATAACTCCTCAATTGCTTAGATGACTGCCACGTGTGACATCATTGAATTTTGAAAAATTGAAAAGGTTGAATTTGAGCCGTTTATGCATAAGTACGGATGTCAAAAGGTGCGGTAAAATAGGTTAACTATTACAAAATAGAGAGTTTTTGGGATCCGCAGTTACCCATTTAATTGAAAGACATTTGAAAAATTTTGAAATTTTCAGCGTGAAATACACGCGTCTGATAGTACATTGACACGTACTCAGACTTATGCAGTCACTGAACTGCCTAGGTTTAGATAGGAATCATAACCGTCAGTTTGATTTGATAGGCACGTGTGGGTAGTTATCAAATCTAATCTTTTGGACTTATCCACACGTTACTTTTAGCGATGAAAACTATGCATGATCTTTTGAAAGAGAATTACTTAGCGTTAAAGTGGGAATCTTTTCAACGCTGAAGTCTTTTTATAAAAAATATTTAATCTGTTAAGGATAAGATCAATCGCTTGGATTTATAAAAGACAGTTTTACTTATTCATTTTGTCATGCATAAAGATAAGCGCTAGTGATCAATGCTTAAAATTTAAAAAGTCATTTTTGGTCAAAGTCGCTTTATATATTGAGACAAGTACAATTTTAAAGTTTCCCCTAAAATTGATGACTTATTTCAGATTTTTGATAAACGCTTTTATAAACATAAACATAATGTGGATTCCCCCTAAATTTTATGCCTATAAAGATATGATGCTTTTATGATTTAAGCGTTTTAAATCAATCATACCTAATTCATTTCTCGAAATGAGAAAGCGTTGTTCGTTGAGCGCTTTGGTGAAGATATCTGCCAATTGTTTGTCAGTTCCAATGAAGTGCATGGAGATATCTTTCTTTTGAACATGGTCAAGCAAGAAATGGTATCTAATGTCAATGTGTTTGGTTCTGGAATGAAGGACAGGATTTTGGGTCATAGCTAAAGCGCTTTGGTTATCACAATGGATTGGGGTAGGACCTAGGATTGTTCCATAATCTCTAAGTTGTTGCCTCATCCAAAGAATTTGTGCACAACAGCTCCCAGCGACTACATATTCTGCCTCAGCGGTAGAAGTCGCTATGGATTGTTGTTTCTTACTATGCCACGAAACTAGTCTATCACCTAGAAATTGACATGTACCACTAGTACTTTTTCTATCTATTTTGCATCCTGCAAAATCTGCGTCTGAATAACCAATTAGTTCAAAAGGAGAGTCCCGTGGATACCATAAGCCCACATTTTATGTGCCTTTTAGGTATTTAAGGATTCTCTTGGTAGCATTTAAGTGTGATTCTATGGGGTCAGCTTGAAACCGTGCACACATGCATACCGAAAACAGAATATCAGGTCTACTAGCGGTAAGATAAAGAAGTGATCCAATGATACCTCTATAGTTAGTGATATCAATTTTCTTCCCACTTTCATCTTTATCTAATTTAAGTGTTTGGCTCATTGGAATTTTTGAAGATGATGCATTTTTCATACCAAATTTCTTAATCATATCTCTTGTATACTTAGCATGGTTTATAAATATTCCATTAAGGAGTTGTTTAACTTGTAATCCTAAGAAGAAAGTTAATTCACCCATCATGCTCATTTCAAATTGTTCTTGCATCATTTTCGAAAATTTCTCACACAATCGCTTATTAGTAGAACCAAATATAATATCATCAACATAAATTTGGACTAAGAGAATATCTTCATTATGGGTAATTTTAAGTAACGTTGTATCAACGCTGCCTTTTGAAAAGCCTTTACCTATAAGAAAGATAGAGAGAGTGTCATACCATGCTCTTGGTGCTTGTTTAAGATCATTGAGTGCCTTATCTAATTTGTAGACCATACTTTTGCCATGGTTGTTGGTGAATCCTGGAGGTTGCTCCACATAGACTTGTTCTTGGAGTTTACCATTCAGGAAAGCACTCTTCACGTCCATTTGGTATACTGTGAACTTGTTGAATGCGACAAACACTAGGAACATCCTAATCGCTTCAAGACGGGCTACTGGGGCATACTTCTCATCAAAATCAATACCCTCTTCTTGACAATAACCCTGAGCGACTAATCTGGCTTTGTTTCTTATAACAATGCCATCTTCATCCATCTTATTCCTGAAAACGCATCTAGTCCCAATAACTCCTTGGTGAGTTTGTCTTGGTACTAGCATCCAAACCTTACTTCTCTCAAATTGGTTAAGCTCCTCTTGCATCGCTTCTACCCAACTTGAATCACTGAGCGCTTCATCCACTTTCTTTGGTTCCATTTAAGATAGAAAACTTGCGAACATGGCCTCATTAATTGTAGCTGACCAAGTTCTAACAGGTGCTTCCATATCTCCGATTACTAGCTCTGGTGGATGGTCTCTAAGCCACTTCTAATTCTTGTCACCTTTAAATCTTTATAAGTTTGTAATTGACGAATTAGCGATGTGAGCTTGACACTAGTTTCATCTTTGGTCGCTAGGAATTCTACCCAAGTATAGCGAGAGAAATCATCAACTATTACTAGCGGGTACTTTTTATCACTAACACTCATGATTTGAATGGGGCCAAACAAATCTAGATGCAATAAGTCGAGAACTCTAGAAGTAGATAGGCATGGTTTCTTTTTAAAAGATGATTTAACTTGTTTACCCATTTGACATGCATCACATAAGCGATTTTTCTGAAAGAAACCCTTAGGTAATCCCTCCACTAGATTTTGCGATATTAATTGAGAGATTGCCTTAAAATTGAGGTGATTCATTTTTCTATGCCATAACCAACCAAATTCATTTTGACTTTTAGCAACAAAGTATGTGGGGTTGTTATCAATTGTAGAATCCCAATCTACTAAATACACATTGTTTGTTCTTTTTCCTCTTAATATAGTAGACTTAGTCTTAGCGTCGTTAACATAGCAGAAGTCGCTTGAGAATTTTACTTCAAAGCCTTTATCACAAAATTGACTAATGCTTAACAAATTATGCTTAAGACCCTCAACATAATATACATCACTAATCATGATGTTTCCCCTATGCATGATACCTATACCTTTGGTTTTACCTTTGGATTTATCTCCGAATATAACTTGAGGACTGTTGGTAGCTTGATAGTTGACTAGAAGATCTTTGGAACCCGTCATGTGTCTTGACGATCCACTATCAATGTACCAAACTGAAGTATCGGTGTTAGCTCTAGGTACCTCCATTTAAAGGGTAATTCTAATTCTTCTTAGGTACCCATGTTGCCTTGGGTCCTTCTTTGTTAGTAACTTTGGTTTGAATTAGAACTTTAGGAACCCATATTTGCCCAGTCTTCATTGTAGGAATACTGGCCTTCTTGGGTTTCACATCATGTTGTGTGTGCTTTTTGGGTGTGTAATAATATCCTTGATTATAATAGTAGTCATAATCATAATCATCATAGTATCGATAATATGATCTTGACTGTCTTGGATAGTGACGCTGGTATTTCCTCGGCGCTGGCTTGGGTTGCACTTTTGGTGCTGGACGCTTAGTGCTTGATTCACAGTGGTTAGGTTTATCCTTAGCCTTTTGAGCGTTTGGATGAATCTTTCTTTGTGAATCATTTTCCTTTGTTTTTCCCTTGCCTGAGTCAGCTTTGGCTTTCTCATTGGACCTCGTACCATTGTTGCTTGGTTCATTCAGCATTTGACTTTGTGAACCTTTCTCAACAAAGAAAACACCCTTTCCTTTGTTGTTCATCGTAATATTAGATTTATTAGGTTGTTTACCGAATTTATTGTATCCTAAACCGGTCTTTTCACCATATAATCTTGTTACCTCAGTCACATTATCTAGCTTTCTTGAAGCTTTGGATAATGATGAGACGAGCTGCTCTAATTTGGCAAGTCTAGCGATCAGATCAGCTTCTCTCTTGACTATTATATCAAGATCGCTTTTTAATTGAAAAATCTCACTCTCAAGAGATTGGTTCTTCTCAATGCATTGTTGCTGAACTTTCAACTCTACTTTGAGCGTTTCTTTATCTCTTGTGAGTGATGAGATAATAGCGAGATCGTTTTGATATATTTTGGCGGCCTCTTGACAATCTTTATAATATTCATTAACTTTGTCAAGTAATTCATCATAAGAAAGAGGATGAGATAATTCATTGGTTACCTCTGGTAGCGATTCGTCAGACGCATCATCATCTCTTGCCATGAAACAAATCAATGCTGAGTCGCTTGTAGGCTCATCATCGCTGCTTTCATCTGATGATTCCAAATCCTCTTCAGGTGCGGAGAATGGTTCGGATTCCGCTAGCAAACCTTGTTGGCGAAGGTTGCTCCTGAATTAGTTTCTATCCGCATAGTCTTGCCTTGTGGGAATAGACACATTTGGATAAGGGCAATTTACCTGGTAGTGCCCTAGTTTCTTGCAATTTTAACACAAATTAGTTTTTATTTTCTGTTCAGTGGATAATCGCTTTGACACTACTGGTGCTGAGAGATTTTGAGTAGGGGACGGAGGCGCTTGGTATGGAACTGGCGCTACTGGTTGAGGTGCAGAGTACACTGGCGCTTGATACTGAGGCATTGGAGCAGGGGGAGGAGTTTGAAATGAAGTTTGTCCAATAGGATTTCTCTTTTCATATCTTAGAAATTTCTTGAATTTCTTGACCAATAAGGCCATTTCCTTTTCTTCATTTGATTCTGTTGATTTAGCCTCATTAACTGCTTTACCTTTCTTTTGGTAGTAGCGATTAAAGCTCCTGATTCAGTCGCCAAAATCGATGTGTCGTTGACTTCACCCAATTCGAATTCAAATGCCTTTAACTCTGAAAACACATGTTTTGGAGTAAGAGTCTCCAAGGTCTGTGATTCTCTCATAGCAACAGTCTTAATCAAGTATTTACTTGGAAGACTTCTGAAAATCTTATTGACCATTTCCTTGTTGGTCAATTCCTTATTTAGTGACGCTAACTCGGTAATGAGCAAAGTAAATCTTGCGTCCAATTGTTCTAGCGTCTCATTGGGCTGCATCTTGAAATGCTCGAATCTTTGCATGGCTATGGAGAGCTTATTCTCCTTCATTTGTGCCGATCCTTCACACACTATAGCCAACTTATCCCATATTTCTTTGGAAGTCTTACATTGCTTGATCTTTTTGAACAATGCATCATTGTCTCCTAATGCTGAGTAAAGTGCACTTCATCCAACATTATCTAGATTTGCTCTTTTCCAATCATTAGGCGTCCATTCTAACTTAGGTTTCTCGACATAACCATCTGGAGTGGCCTCGGTTGCTCCAGGGGCTCGAGTTACAACTTTCATAATCTGAATGGGGCCATCTTTAATCACATCACACATTTCATTATCACAAGAGTATAAATAAGCAAATGCTCTAAGTTTCCAAGAATCATAGTTTGATTCCACCAACTTAGGCATTTTGTTAAAAGCCATAATGAGATGTTTTTAAGAGAAAATTTAAAGCGACTAAGTTTTAAAAGATGGATCTGAACAAGCAGTTACGCTCGGAAACACTTAGGCTTTGTTTGGATGTGTTTTTATTTCATTTTCAAGTGTTATTTCCTAAAATGTATGGGATAACGAGTTTTTTTATTTTCGTGTGAAAATGACGGCATGTTTGGTTGTGTTTCCGAAAATTATTGGAATTGATGATTTGATGATGTGTGAAATGATTGAGTTAGTTAAAAGTAATGATTATGTGAATAATATATATAAAATAATAGGTAATAATTTATTTATTAAATATATTTGTAAGTAAAAAGGATAAAAATCAATCCCAAAAAGAGCATTAAAAATATTCAAAATAGGTCTTAAAATGTGCACGTGCCTATGAAGATTAAAATCATGTATTTTATTCTACTATAACACCACAATTGTTGCCGAAAATATCGATTTTTGTAAGGAGATGTGAGAGAAAGAAAAATGTGAGTGTGATTTGATAAAGTGAAATGTAATTATTGGAGAATGTGAAAGTGAAAATGAAAATAAGTGTATTTTCAGATGAGAATGGTGTAAAGTGTATATTTTCATTTTCAAATGAGATTGAAAATGAAAATATGGGTTAGAAAACACAAACAAAACATAGCCTTAGGTTTCTAATTCAACCGCTCTGATACCACTTGGTGGTCCCAAGTGGCATACGAAAGAGTCTAGAAGGGGGGGGGGGGTTGAATAGACCCTGAAGTCTTTTTCGACTTCAAAAATTCGTATCACTTTTAATGATTTGAACGCTTAGAAGCTGAGCACTTGGGTCAGGCGCTTCAGTAAAGATAACTTAGACTTAGTGATTTTAGCAATTTACCAAAGCAGGGTAATGCGTAGATCGCTTAATCAGGGTTAGCACAGCGAAAATGATTTTTAGCGTTCGATTGGTTAATTAATCGCTTTGCAATTTTACTTGTCTTTTTCAGAATGAATGATGTAAATCAAGACAATAACTAAAGTAAATGACATAAGAAATTGTAAGGTTCACTGGGTGATGTAATCCCAGCTACGTCCTTCTTCTCCTTTTCACTCAGAGGAATTTACTAAGATGATTATCGAAGAATCACACAGAATCTTCTACAAGATAGTAAAGGATGAAAGAGATCTCGGGCTCCTTGATCACACAGATTTCAGCACCAATGAAGATCGTCTTCTACAAGCTTCTCTCACTCAGAAATACTACCTGTAAGGGGTTTCAACTTCTTTCTCACTCAGATGAAAGGTTGAAGGTTTATCACATGGTTTTGTTTGTGTTTGGGAAGATCAAACAACTTGGAATATCTCAATAGGAATTTAGGTTTCTTCTTTGGAAGAGGTTTGAGATATTTGTGACTGTCTGGAATGTAGATAAAAAGCTTGAAGGAATTTTAGCTATGGACTTTCTAAGCTTTTTCTTGTGCAAGTACGTAAATTTCTCTTTTAATATTATGTACCATTTTTTTTTTTTTGGGGTTTGCTGAAGGTCAGGTATTTATAGGCAATTCTTGAGATCTGTCCGTTGGACACATGTGAGAGCGTGCCTTTCACGCAGCGCGTGATTCTACCTTTTCTCTGACATTCCTGAAAATCTGTTGGCACCGATTGGATGGGAGCAGCTATAAACTCTGAAGTTCTGACAGTCTAGTCAAAAAGGTGGCTTGTCCACAAGTCACAGTGGCTTATCACATTTAATGCTCTTATCAGACATTTAATGCATTTGAATTTATTTTTCGTTGGAAATAAATATCCGTTGAATGATTGAATTTAAGTCCTTCATGACTTGAGGATTTAATTCAGGTGAATCTGGAACTGATCGCAAGAATAAATTGAGCTCTTGATCCATAAATCCTGAAATAGTCCTTTAGCGTTTGACGGGCGCTAAGAATAAATCTTCATCTTCAGTTGACTTCAGACGCTGATCTTCAACTTCTTCTCTAATAGACTCACCTAGAATTCTATTAGCGATTCAGTATCTAATACTTAGTCTAAAGTCTATAAAGATAAAACTTACAAGCCTAATAAAAAATTACATACTTTCAAACGCTTATACAAAGATCTATCAAAACAGAAACTTACATTGTATTTGGGGTCTAACATAAAATCCTATCTTGTCATCATCAAAACATCTAACATGAAATTTCCTAACAGATATCCAATTAATTTGGGAGGAGAGTTTGAGAAAGAATGGGAACTAAATAAAATAACATACATACATATATCACAAGTGTGAACACACACACTAAGCCGTGTGTGTGTGTTTTGGGCGTGTAGCTCTATATATATATCTGTGTGTGTGTGTGTGTTGTTTTATTTTTAATCAATGAATCATTCACTCAATTAATTTTAAGTTTCTCTCAAGAGTTTTTCATAAAAATAAAAATAATGTTTTTAAGTATTAATTCTTTCTCTCCAACTCTTCCACCTGTTTAAAGTGAGAAGTGTAATAAATCGCAGTCGGTAGAAACAAAAGCTCCGACAAAATAGGACACGGAGAAAAGAAGTTGACGCGACGACAAACCCTACGCGGCTAGGGTTACGATCCGGCATGGTCCACCGGCCAGATGATGGAGCCGAAGATGGGCCGACCACCACCGGTAACGGTAACACCGAATAGAAACACCAAGAAATTGAAAAGGCAGTCGGTGGGAGCAACTACACCACCGAGAACGGATAATTTTCCAAACCCGTCAGAAACACAACACCAACCGGATCTGCATGCACCGGCGGGAGATAGTACGATGAATAATGCTTGGGAGTCTCATAATTTACGTGGTACTTAGAATCGAAGAGCTACGGAACCTACGATGTACACTGGTGAAGGCGAGGATGAGGACCTGGAGTCTCTTCTTGAGGCGGAACTGGGGGACGAAGAGGGTGTAGATGATTATACCATCCCAATCGAGGAACTTAAGGACATGGTGGCACCTTACAGACGCGTATTAGTCGTGAAAATTCTTGGAAGGAAGGTAAGGTTTGCCATGCTAAAACAGCGACTGAAATCTCTTTGGCATCTACCATACGATATCAGCCCGATAGATATAGGTAACAATTTCTACTTGGTACGTTTCTGAAACAAAGAAGACTATGACCACGTGTTGGAGGATGGTCCGTGGATGATACTTTCACATTATTTAACAGTGAAGAAATGGGAGCCTTCCTTTGAGGCAAAAACAGAGAAAATATCGTCCACCGCCGTTTAGATCCAATTTTTGGAATTACCGATTCATTACCTGAACGAGAAAGTGATCCGGGGCATGGGAGGTAAAATAGGGAAGGTGATCCGGCTTGATAAGAACACCGAGGAGGCGAAGAGGGGAAGATACGCTCGGGTATGTGTGGAGATTGATCTCAAAAAACCACTACGACTGTATCTAAGAGTGAACAAGAGGGTTCGGGTTGTGGAATACGAGGGCCTTAATCTGCTATGTTTCTCTTGTGGGGCTTACGTGTTAGAATTAGTGCCCGGCGCACCAATTATTGGGCGCCATTCTTTGTAATAGTAACTCTAGAGTTGAACAATCATTTTCTTATAAATAAAGTCAATCTCTTTTTTATGTGTGGCATGTCTTTATTCTTAAATTAGTTTTTTACTTTGGCTTAGAATAAAGTCCCGAAGGATCACACATAGCTATGGGACATCATTGACATTGGGTGTGGCAATGATGGAATATGTCTCGAAGGCTGTGATCTTTAAACATTGTTCCAAGTCGTGAAAGGGTTCATCGAGATAAAGGGATATTGTTGCAACCCAAAAGACTTGCTCATATGATGCATACTCTGGTAGAAGTGTATCTCGTTCCATAGATACTGGCACGGTGAAAGTCAATGCATATATGAGGGTTGCCATTGTGGTAATGGGCGAACTGAACAACCCCATGGAAGTTCCTGAAATGGATTCCCAGTCGAATGTGGAACTTCCAGTGGTCTTGTAGTATAAGAGTAATCCTTATGGACCTAGGATTCCATTGGATGTCTTATGCGTAACCGCGCATGTTCTTGATTTGTTACATGATCACTTTAGATGATCGAATATGGGCAAACTCAGACATGCACTTCTTACGTAGTAAGGCACGTGAGAATCAAGAGGAATCTATCTCTGACATTAGCCAGTCGGTTAATCTCCTATGGTTACATAGTGAATCGACTTAAGGAATCTTCGGCCGAAGTATGATATCTAAAGAGGCGTAGGGTTTCCTCGTTTAGATAGTCGAAGTCGATTTCACATAACGTGAGAAACATAGTATTGAATTAATAGAGCTTCGACCTTAGCCAATGCTCTAGATTCAATCGGGAGATTAGATAGAGAGATCTTACTTATGCGAGGATCAAGATCGCAAAAAGCGTATCTTTACTTTCGTTTTATCTAGGTCTTCGGGACCCTATGCTAGGTGGACAACCACGATTTGTAAGTGCCGAGAATTAGTTTGGTGACTAATTCGAGGCTTGATTAAATCGAAGGATTGATTTAATCTAGTACTTTCCATTTTAGGAAGGTACACTAGCACTGTGGGAAAGTGTACTTACTACTAGATAGAAACGAGCCTAAGGGGTCACACACTAACTCGAGAGAGTCACTGCTTGAATAGATGTGATTAATCAATTTCGAGGAAATTGAGGGAATTAGGAAAGTTTAGTACTTCCCTAATATGAAATATAAATTAATTGAAGGATTCAATTAATTTTACTCTTTTAATTAATCTTGTAGAATTAATTAAATTAATAGACCTATTAGAATCCAAGTATTTTATATAATTGGGTGGAGCCCAAGTTAAATAAATAATTGTTGGAATTAGTTGGTTGGATTTAATTTGACTTGTATTTAATTGATGGGTTGCACCTATAATTAAATTGAGAAGTCAAAATTAAATTCTAAAATCCAATTAAATGGAGTTGACCGATTTGTGAGTGTAAATAAGGGAGGGGGCGATTTTATGTGTGGTGGAAGAGGAAAAGAGTTTTTCTCTCCTCCAAGTCTTCATAGGATAAGGATTACTAGAGAGTTTGGGAGAAAGGAAGTTTCCTTTTCCTAATAGGACTCTAGGTAATCTTCACCTATA
The DNA here is from genome assembly GCA_019426215.1 of Buddleja alternifolia. NCBI lineage: Eukaryota > Viridiplantae > Streptophyta > Magnoliopsida > Lamiales > Scrophulariaceae > Buddleja > Buddleja alternifolia. Next base: position 38,861,017 of record CM033390.1, on the reverse strand, counting down.
AATAAGAGATGAAGGAGACTAAAATAGATGATGAAAAAGCTGAAAAATCCGCCCCCCTCTCTTAGACCTAAAATCGGCCACCTCTCTCCTCTTTCCAACAAGACGTCGCTCTATTCATGTGTTGAATTAAACGACTTAGAAAATATTCCTACCTTTCACATAATCAAGCCTAAGTTAAGCTTAGAACCGTTTTGTTGTCTAGCACGCAAGGCAAGACGATTGGTGACTTGAACGAGGTGTGGATACATCTTAGAGGTGCGACGCTTGGAGCACTCTAAACCGGGAGATACGAAAAATGATGGGAAATTTCTCACCCAAGGGAAATTGTGTGGATTTGCACCACAGGGTTGCTGAGATCCAAAGTACGAGGTGAAACAAAATTTTCGAAAGGTATAATTTCGTTTACCTCCTTATCAAATTCGATCAAACCAATTCCATATTCCTATTTTCGGGTGGTTGTACGTTTACTTTTGTAAATTTTTAATTTTCGCTGCCACGAGCCACCCGAGGGAATGAGTCAACCCAACATTACGGACATAGGCAAGAAACGTGTGGGGCTAGGGGGCATTCGGATGCGTCGGAGACTTCTTCACAGTGACAAAAAAAATCGAATTCTACACATAACCAACCATCCACTAAAATGTAGGGACCATGGAATGTAGTCCAACCGAGGAGATACCAAAGGAAGACTACGAGACTGGCCACTGGCCATGCTACAGTGTTGCCCTCGGGAACTTTCACCACGGAACAGAATGAGGAGAACATTACGAAGGGAGCTACAGCGAAGGTGACTAAGGGTAAAGGAGTTCTCTCCAACAACGGGACTACGCAGAAATATGTGCAAAAGGATACAAGAACCATTCTTCCATACCAACTTAGCTGCCCGGCGCTGCTATTGGCATAACAACCGGTAGACCATAGGTTGGCCCAACCCAGTCCTCTCGTACTAGGGTTGGCTCCTCGCAGTTCTCCCTTTAACACCAACGGTAGATAGGAACCGAACTGTCTCACGACGTTCTAAACCCAACTCACGTACCACTTAAATCGGCGAACAACCGAACCCTTGGGACCTTCTTCAACCCCAGGATGTGATAAGTCGACATCGAGGTGCCAAACGACTCCGGATACTAGCAAGAGTACAAAAAAGGTCGCCACTAACTCGAGTGGGAACAGATTTGATCTACTGGATGGGTTGGAAAATGATATGGACCACGTTGGGAGCCAAGAAACCCATACGGGTAGTGAGAATGGGATCCACACGGTCCGACGACGATTGATACCAAGAAATGTTGCATCTCCCAAAGAACCGATAGTGAACATTGAACTTATCCCACCTCTTGCACAGGGTAACAACTACTCCATCACACACAATAGAATCAACCCAATTTTTGAGACAGGACAAACTTCGGATGCAACAAGTGGAGGGGAAAGCTCCTATACTCGGGCTTTTACCTTCGGTGCTAAATACCCTCATGACGGCTCTGAGCCACCAATTCAGAAGGAAGGGCTAGAGACCTCGGATGAAGACTCGGAGGACGATGACTTATCTCTAAACTCAAAAAACGAGAATGCAGATGAAGAGTGTGATGATGCAACTGTAAACAACCACGACATGGATACAGACATCATCCTAAATGTTGACATAGGGGGTGGGAACACCACCCCCCCAGGTATGACTTTTTTAGTCCGTGTTTTATTCCCTATACTGTATAATTTTAATAACTTTAATCTTTTGGAATTGTAGAGGGGTGGCAGACCCCAATTTCTTAAACTCGTTGAAACAAACCTTGCGCCGTAATAAGCCGATGATTCTAGTATTAATGGAGCCACGGGTTCGTGGAGAACATGCTGATACTATTTTACGCAGTAGTTGTTTTGACAAAGTTGAAAAGGTCGAAGCTCGTGGTTTTTCGGGGGGTATCTGGGTGTTTTGGAATACGATAGAAATGGACTTGGAAGTTAAAGCTGCCAATGATCAAAGTATTACGGCTATAGTTAAACAGCCAGGAATGTGTGAGTGGGTGCTTACAGCAGTCTATGCGAGCCCCCAACTAGACAGCCGAAACCATCTGTGGGAGTACATCAAACACATGGAGCCACAAATCAGAGGTCCGTGGGTTATTGCTGGAGATATGAACACGGTTATTCATCAGTTAGAGAAGTTCGGAGGGGCCAAGTGTCGTAAGTTCGTGGACTGCATTACTCAATGTAGTTTGATCGACCTTAACTTTGTGGGTTTACCACATGCCTGGGTGAAAGGGGGATCTTCAAAGTTGCAACAACGTCTTGATCGCGCTCTTTCCAATGAAGAGTGGCGTCTCAATTTCCCTCAAGCTATAGTCACTCATTTACCGAGAATTGGGTCAGATCACTCGCCCCTTATGCTCACTTTGAGAGAGAACTCCACCCTTCCTCAATCGAAAGAGAACTTTAGATTTCAGTCGGCATGGTTCATGCATCCAGATTTCAGGGAAATGGTAGCTCGAAATTGGGGAATAAATCGAACAAGTGGGATGGCAGCTCAAATTCAGCATACTCGTCAAGAGGCCTCGACTTGGAACCGAGAAACTTTTGGACATATTTTTAGGCCTAAACAAAGGCTGGTGGCCCGACTTTAAGGTATTCAAGCGGCACAAGGGAGGTCGTTTAAACACTCACTTCGAAAACTTGAAGCCAAGTTGTTGGGCGAATATAAAGATACTTTACGATAAGAAGAGATTTTTTGGAAACAAAAATCCCGGGTTTAATGGTTGAGAGCTGGGGATCTTAATACCTGATTCTTTCACCTTTCAGCAGTCACACACCAAAGTAAAAGCCCAATCCGGATGCTATACATAGAAGACAGCAGGGAAGTGACTGATCCGAGCGACCTGAAATGCTTGGCAGTTGAGTTCTATTAGCGTCCCTATGGTGAGGATGGGTCGGTCACCACCTATAGGAATTCGCCCAAATTCCCTCATTTACAAGAACATCACACGGCTATCCTGAACTTACCGGTTACTAAAGAAGAAGTGAAACGGGCCCTATGGGAAATGAGTCCTACAAAATCATCAGGGCCGGACGGAATCCAGCCCATTTTCTACCAGGGATGTTGGGACATTATGGGAGAAGATATCTTTAAGCTCATGCGGGATGCTATCCAGTTAGGTACACTCGATACTAACTTGAATAAATCTCGTATCGTCCTTATTCCTAAAGACAAACATCCAACACATCTCACTCAGTTTCGTCCGATTAGTCTAACCAATGTGGCTTTGAAGATCATAACAAAAACTATGACTAACCGGATTCGTGAATTTATGAAGGATTTAATTCACAAACCCAAAGTAGCTTCATTAAGGGTCGGCAAACGGTTGATAATGTTCTGATAACTCAAGAAATTGTTCACGATTTAAGAATCTGTAAAGGTAAAAAAAGTTTCTTTATTGCAAAAATTGATTTTGAAAAAGCCTTTGATCGAATTAATTGGACGTTTCTGGAAAATGTGTTGGGTAAGTTGCGCTTCCCCGAGAATTGGATCAGGTTGATTATGACATGCACTACTCAAGCGCAACTGTCCCTACTATGGAATGGGGCGACTACGGAGTGGTTTGTGCCTCAACGTGGTCTAAGGCAAGGGGACCCCTTGTCGCCTTATTTGTTTGTTTTCTGTGTACAGAAGCTAGGGTCTCTGATCGAGGAAGCAGTGAAAACTAGGACCTGGAAACAGGTTCCGACGTCTCGTAGTGGACCACAAATTTCCCACTTAATGTTTGCAGACGATCTTTTCCTATTTGGGAAAGCCTCAATTCGAGGCATTCAATCAGCCATGCACACTCTTCGAACCTTTTGTGAGATGTCAGGTTCAAAAGTCTCGGATTTATTTCTCTAAAAATATAAATCCCACTCTCAAACACCGAATATCACAAATCACAAGCCTCCAGATCACAAAGAACCTCGGTAAGTATCTTGGTATGCCCTTGCATCATGGTCAGGTTCTTGAAAGGGATTATGGTTTCTTGTGGAAAAAGTTAAGGCGAGGCTCAAAGGTTGGAAATGCAAACATTTGTCTCTAGCGGGATGGGCCACATTAATTAAAGCAGTCATTGAAACAATTCCAGCATACCACATGCAAACCACTCGAATACCTCTAGGAATTTGTGATGCCATTGATAAGGCAAATAGGAAGTTTCTTTGGGGAGGAACACCTATGGAGAGGAAAATGCATCTGATTAAATGGGATACGGTGTGCAAAGCTAAAGAAAACGGGGGTCTAGGACTACACCGGTTGCAAGAAACCAATCTCGCATTTCTTGGCAAACTCGGTTGGCAGGTCCTCACAGAAGAGTCTCGTTTATGGGTCCAAGTTATGGTGCATAAATATATTCGAAGACAAAGGGCGGGTGCCCAAAATGCCACGTCATATACTTGGAAAAGCATTTCGGCTACTCTCCTATTTCTTCGAAAAGGAATTCAATGGATCGTGGGTACTGAGGAATCCGTACGTTTTTGGACAGATAGCTGGGTCAATGGAGGACCTTTGACACTATATACCGAACACGTAATGGATACAGATACACTGCAAAGGACTGTGGTGAGCTACTGGATCCCGCAGGTTGGCTGGGATTGGGAGGATATTGGGGACTTACCGCCGACGGTGGTGACAGCCTTAACGACCGTAAACCTGGATCTTACAAGGAGACATGCCGACACTCCGCAATGGAAGTTCTCTCCGAATGGTAGATACAGCTGTAAGAGTGCGTACTTGGAAATCACGAACGGTGCCGACACCAACCCAGAAGCAAAGTACTGGACACGAATCTGGAAATCCCATGGGGTTCACTGACGTAAAATGTTCGCCTGGCTCGTTAGACATGGCAGAATTCTCACGAGATACAATCTTCATTTGCGGGGTCTTGTGGACTCTGATTTGTGTGCTCAATGTGGCGGAGCCGTGGACTCGATTACCCACGCTCTTCGTGACTGTGCCTGGGCTCGCGAAATCTGGCAACATATAGTTCATCCAAAATGGCATTTAATTTTTTTTGCAGGAACTCACAAGAGCTGGATTGACTGGAATTTATCTCATGCGGCAAACAGGTATGTTAGTTGTGCTGATTGGGGCATGGTGTTCACTGAATCTATTTCTTTCCTATGGCAGGTTCGAAATGAGGTTCTACATGGCAAACGCACGGAGGTCCCGGGACTCGACGACAGTCTAGCTATGTTACTTAAAAGAATTGATGGAGTCCGTTTTGCAAAGGATTTTGACCCGTACGAGCTTCGATTCCAAGTTCGAACGGGTTGGACCAAGCCACCCTCTGGGTACACTAAACTAAATGTGGATTTTGCAGTGTCTGCCAACACGAATGGTCTCGAAAACCATGTCGGGATTGGGGGGTACTGCGCAATAAAAAAGGCAAATGGATCAAAGGCTTTGGTGGAAATATTGATTCATGTTCTGTTTTGGAAGCTGAGATACGAGCTATTCTACAAGGGTTCGAATTTGCATGGGATGCTGGAATTAAAAAAGTGATACTGGAATCTGACAGTGCGACAGCAATCTCGAGTATTGGGGAAGCTTTCCCTGCGCATCATCACTATAAGGTGATTGAAGACATCCAGAAAATGTTAGAGAGGGACTGGGAAGTCTCCTTGTGTCACATTTGGCATTAAGCAAACCACGTTGCAGATGATCTTGCTAAAAAGGGATTGAATAACAATATGTTTTCAACAAATGTCCCGGATATGCGTGGCGCTTATTTTATATCGTTAGATGCAGATGGTCATAAATGGCCACGCGTAGTAACTATGAGCTCGGGGTTGTCGAGCTAAGACCTTTTTTTTTCGGGTAACCCTCCCCCCCCCCCCTTCATGGAATCAAAAAACTCTTCCACCTCTTTCACAATATTCTTCCAACTCATGTGTTGAGTACGAAGAACACCAAAATATATTCCTACCCATTTCATAAGCTAAGATTCAATATTCTCCTTGCTAGCACTAGTGGAGATAATCGAGGGTACGAGCTAAGGTGTGGATAAACTTAGAGGCGCAACACTTGGGGCGCTAAGGCAAATCCAATCCGGAGAGGTGTAGCAGGGAGTTGCTTAAAAAGACGTTGCTGATTTTTGGTCTTCAAGAGGTAAACACGAGTAAACTTTCTTTAGGATAGTTTTTGAATCTGATGGTACCATGTCTACCTAGCCCCAATTTCTGGGATGTCGCTTTAATTTTTAAATTATATGTCTTCCGCTGCGCTCGGCTTTGCCGGGGGTTGTATCGATCCCAACAGTGGTATCAGAGTCAAGGTTTTGACATGGCTCGGATTCTTTGTATGTGTTTATGTTTATATGCTTTGAATTTTGTTTTATCGCATGTAAAATGGTTTGGATTTTTCGATTTTATTTTTGGACCGATTAAAATCGTTTAAATCTGAAAATTGATTTGGATCTGTAAAATGTATTTTTCGAAATCTAAAATTTGCGTTTTATAAATTTGGATGTGGCTGCGTTTTCGATTCATGAACATTCATGCGTGTTTTGGGTTCGACGGTGGAAGAAAAATATTGAACCCACGACAACACTTGCGTGTCGTCGCAGATCCGCCAGTATCTCCGCTGTCAATGGACATCGGTAACTCGCGTGAAAAGGCGAACAGCCACAGCTATTCGCATAAGTCCGTCGCGGACGGCATTGTCGGATAAAGCGCTGTCACGCGCGATGGAGGGCGTATAGGGGCAGCGCAGCTGCTGCCCCCTGGTGAATCGAAACGGGCCTCCGTGTCGACGACAGCCCACTAGGGTTGGAACCTTAGGGTTTTTTCTGAATTTTGGTAAATTGTAATTTGGCCCTGTGAGGCTATTTTGTAATTTATGTTTTGGGTTTAAAATGTAATTGAATATATTTTTGGGATTAAGCATAAAATGGACTTTTCAAAAAACATGGGTTTTTATTTATATTTTGAAAGGACGAAATAAAATTAGTATTTTAATGACTTTCGAGATTAAAATAAAATTAAGTTTTGAAAATGAGCTTTTATTTAAATTTCGAAAGGACGAAATAAAATTGATATTTTATTGACTTTCAAAATTAAAATAAAATTGAATTCTTAAATTGGTCTCTCTTTGAAGAAATGGATTTCTTCATGTTTTTCCAAAATATGGATTTCCATTTAAATTTTGAAAGGACAAAAAAGAATTAGTATTTTATTGACTTTCGATATTAAAATGAAATTGAGTTTTTTTTAAAAAAAAAATTGGGGCCTTTTTGATTAAACGAAGAAGTGGACTTCTTCATGGACTTTCAAAGAATATGAGTTTTATTTCATTTCCAAGTATGAGATAAAATTGGTATTTTATGGACTTTGAAGATTGAATAAAATAAATAATTTGAAATTGGGCTTTTTCGGATTAAATGGAAAAGTGGACTTTTTCATTGATTTTTCAAAACGTGTATTTATTATTTAGTTCTTGGAAAATTAATATGAAATTAATTTATTCCTAGAATAGAATAATAGTAGGTTTTGGAAATTGAATTAATTTTCGGATAATTGGAGAATTATGATTCTTCATGGGATTTTCTGAAATTTGTTTTTAGAAAATAATTAATTGGTCCACTAATTTAATTAGATTATCTATAATTAAAGTCGGTAAATTTATGTTTATGAAAGCATGATGCGAGAATGTATTATGTGATTATGTGGTGATCCGAACCGAGCCATAGACTAGTCATTTTAATTTGAGGCTTGCGTGCCATGTCTTTATTTTATGTACATGAGAGGGTGAGATTTCCTTTTGTATTGTATTGTTATAATTTGAAGACGGAAATGAAAACATCTTGAAGACGATGATGAAGACATTCAAGCTCGAGGAGCTATGAAGACCTTAGTGTAGGGTCCGGATCCTAAGATTAGATTGGTCGACACCTTAATGGCTCAGGGTGTTGTTTTTTTTTTTTTTTTGATTGGTTTGACCAGGATCACATTTACCGCTTTTATGTATAGCATGCTTGTTGTTATTTATCATTTGTATCTTGTATATGGTATGCTTTGTTGCATGATCACCTAAGAAAGATAAATAACTGAAAATGGTGAGACCTTGTATGTGAAAAACCCCATATCCATATTAAGTCCATAAATGGATAAATCGGAGGCCCGGAAGCCCCATGATTAGGTCTAGTGCCTTCCATCATTAGATGTGAGAGGGAATAGCGCGGCTTGTCATCATTGACCATGGGTCGTGGAATGGTTGCAAGTTAAGTGTAGTAATCTCACAACTAGGACTTCTACTATGACAAACGGTCATACTAGAAGTGCACACGGATCTCAGTTTACCTAAGGAGTTGACCATGAGTCGTAGGACCACACCTGGGCACTGTTATTGCGTGAGAATTTGATGGGTCGGACTTAAATGCAGATTAGTGTACGGTTGCATCGTGTTCTCGGGACGTACATGAAATGTGAGGCAAACATATCGAGAACCACCTGGATGTGGATGGGGCCGTCGTGCCTGTTCAATGTTACCACCCATTGACCATGAGTTGTGGAATGAGGTCGGGACATTTGACGCTCGAGCCCACTGAAAATGGTTGCATTTCCCGTCTTTCTATCAGTGGGGTTGATGGAAATCAAAAAATAGTGGGAGCACACGTGAAGTTAAAATTTCCATAATTTCATGTGGATGTAATCTATGATTGAATGCTAATGTTTTTCCGTTTTCATAAAGTAACAGTCAAATGGCTAAAACTCCACTCTCGGTAATCCTTGAAACTAATAAGCTAAATGGCTCGAACTTCCCTGACTGGTACTGCAAACTTAAAATTGTACTGAAATCTGAAAGTCTTGACTATGTCTTAACTCAGCCTATTGAGACTGCACCTGAGGCAAGTGCTCCAAGGGCTGCTCGTGATGATCATGAGAAATGGCGCAAAGGCGATATATGTGCGTTGTCTCATTCTTGCCTCCATGACTAATGAGTTGCAGAGGCAGTCTGAGACTGTGGAACATGCATCAGAACTCATTGCTGCACTGGAAGAGCTATATGGCGTTAAAGCATGTCGTGAGAGATTTGTTGTCTCTCACGAGTTATTCAGAGCTCGCATGACTGAAGGAACATCTGTCATCGACCATGTCTTGAGAATGATTGCCTTGGTTAACAAACTCAATGACATGGAGGTGCCGATAAAACTTGACTTAGCTATTGACTTAGTGCTTCTGTCGCTCTTTCCTGCCTACGATCAGTTCGTAGTAAATTTCAACATGAACCACTTGGTTGCCACTCTTCCTGAGTTATTAGACATGTTGCGCACTGCTGAGGCAACGGTCAAGAAGGCTAAGCCTGTGCTGTTTGCTGACAATTTTTCATCTCCTGCTTTTGGTAACAAGAAAAGCAAGAAGAGAAAGAAGAAGAAGAAGAAGAAGGGCAACGAGCTGCAAGCAAAGGGCGGTATCAAGAAAGTCAAAAGGAGAATTGGGAAGTGTTTTAACTGCAAGAAGAAGGGACACTGAAAAGATCAATGCCCTGGGCCTCCTCGTGAGCGCACTAAAGGTACATTTGTTGTAAAGTTAACTCGTTTGTTAACTGTGCTTCTTAAGTGTTATGACACTGTTAAAAGTACTCACTTATGCAATGGATTGCAGATGGTGGGAAGAAGCAAGAAACAAAGAAATGAGGTCATGGTCCTAAAGATGCCAAGGAGGCATTTTTCACAGCTGAGACTGAAAGACAAGAAATCATTTACTTGTCGTTTTTAATTATGAGACAAAGTTTTTGAAGAATGTTTTATCATGTTATTGAATCAATGTTATGAACCATGTTTTACTCCACCTTGGTTTATGGGTGGAGATTTGATGTTTTATTAAAATGCTTTTTATTATTTATGGTTCTACAATTAATTCTTATACATGCTATCTTCACAACATTTGACTCATATAGAACAACAAATGTATACATTGATCTAGCTGCCAAGGTAATAACCTAGGCAAACATATTAATCTATTAGACATAGAATAGTTAGTGTAACCTTAAAATGGTCGCATTAGATGTGACATGGAAACCACACACATCAAGGATGTAAAAAGATATTGCTTGTGTCAAGCAAACAGTAGGAGCGATTGGGGATAATAGATCCTCTTGTCTTGAGTTTACGAGTATCTTCGTGTTCATTACACTTGGAATGAAAGGGATCATTTCGTAATATCCTACCTTCAAGGTGAAGGATTTCTTTTATAAAAGAATGAGAATAGTAATGAATTGCTGCTACTTAGAAGTCTGTTCAAGTTTGTTCTAGCACAATATCCAGAGGCAGGAGTTTCGAATTGCTGCTACTTTGAAGATCAAGTCCTTAATCAAATCAAAAGGTTAGTGATAAAAGACGAAATTGGATTTCATCATCATGTTAATTTTTGAAATTATAAAATCATTAAAACCTAAAAGTGATCCAATTTTGAATCCGGATATGCATTTACGTTTCCGCTACGCATGAACCAGGATTTACAATAGTGGTATCAGACCCAACTTTTGGCTTTTAATGATTTTTTGATATGAATATGTTGGATTTTATGTTTATGATGAAAATTATGATTAGATTATTATTTTTCATGATTAGACTTATTTTTGAAAGTAAATCTGAATCGTAATTTGAGTGTGTGATTTATGTTTTGAATATAAATCAAGTTTGTATATTGGATATGAATTTATGCATGAACATGAATATGTGTTTTTTGAAAAATTGCTGCATTTTGGCTCAGGGGATCGAGACGGCACAGCTTAACGGGCAGCGCATGCTACCCAAAGGTTGTGCGTTGTGCGTGCATGGCAGCCTGCTGGGCAGGCCAGCATGCGGCCCATTAGGGCTACGCAGATGCTATGTGCTTCCGCGACCCGTTTAATTTTTTTTTTTTTAAATTTGAACCGGGTTTGACCCGACGGGTCAAACCACAATTTCGGCCCATGGGTTTGACCCGCGGTTCAACCCATGGATAGACCTATGGGTCAACCCATTTGCTTAAAATTAAATAAAATATTTTTTTAAAATGACTTTAAAATTAATTATAAAATAATTTTTGAATTAAATTCTTTGTCAAATCAATTGGGAATTGATTCTTTGAGACTAAATTGGATTTATTATCAAATAGTATTGGAATTGAATTAATTTATAAAACCACACTTAATTAAATTGAATTTTAATTTAATTTTTTTTGAAAGAACTTCAACATGTTAGCTATCTTTTATAATCTTTTGATGCATGATATTGTGAGATGTCTTCCATGGACTAGTTTTATTTATGAGTTTGTTTTCTGGGTTGTATCGGGTCTTTAGTACCCCCAGTTTGTATTTTAATTTTTATAGAAATATGTATAGGATGCATTTTTATCTATGTAATTAGAATATGACTTTTTTGGAAGAAGGTCTGCTTGGAGCTAGAAGACCTGAAAGTTAGACATAGATCTTATAGGTCCCATAACCCTCGATTCAACCATTGGATTGACTCAATCTAGATAAGTCCATGGAAAGCATGTGTGATAGAATTGCTAGGCATTTTCTATTTAATAATCCATGTATGCGCATTATAAATGGATAATATGTAAAGTGAGATCAATTAAACTTAAATTCTCCCATTGGATGAAAATACTGAATTTAGAATAAAAGGGAATTGGATGTCCCGGCTCTCCATCAAACTGAGGAGAAATTAAATTAATGTCAATATGCATAATTTCTTTCCAGTAAGTGGGGGTTATGCATTGCGACATTTATTAAAAATCTCTAAGTGCATTAGATGCCATCAATATAAACAAATTCCACCCCATATACCAACAGAGGGTTGTAAGGTGGAATTCAATTGTTAGATTGATTGAAAAGTTGATGGCCTCAAGTTCAGATAGATCACAACCTATATATCGTTAAAGGGTTGCGTTCACGTGGTCTATGAGCCAAATTAAAGATTGAAACGCATGTTAGACGATGCTGTCAAGGATTGCCACTTTAATAAAATTAATGAGCCATATATCGTTAGCGGGTTACAACTCACCAATTTTATTAAAGAACTCAATCACTCACTACGAAGTCTTCCAACGAGATTTCTGAATATTGCAGTGGGAGTGCAATGATTCGAAAAATGTAGTGGGAGCCAAGTGAAAATTCAAAGTCCTGTTTAATTTTACTTAGTGTACAACATAATAACCTAATTGAATATTTCTTTATTCTCCACAGTTATTTTATTTTCTCTCTCAAAATGGTTAACAACCCTCTTTCAACAATGCTTGAGAAAAACGTCCTCACTGGACCAAATTATACTGATTGGATTAGAAATTTAAGGATTGTCCTAAGTTTAGAGTCCCTTAGCTATGCACTCGAAGCTAATAAACCCGCAGCCCAGCTGAAGATGCTGAGGTCAATGAACATGAAACATATAACACTTGGTTAAAGATGGCATTTGCGTGAAGGGTTATATGTCCGGCTCCATGAACAATGAACTGCAAAGATCCCATGAGAACATAAATGACTCGAGGTCGATCATGATTCATCTCAAGGAGCTTTATGGAGAGCACAGTAGGACTTCTCGATATGAGATATCGAGAGAGCTCTTCAGAGCAATGATGGGAGAAGGAGATAAGGTGGGAGACCATTTACTCAAAATGATTTCAATGATTGAGAGATTGGAAGCTCTCAATTTGTTCATGGATTTCCACCTTCAAACTAATCTCATCCTGCAATCACTCCCTACCTCTTTTTCCCAGTTCATTGTGAACTTCAATATGGATGAAATCAAATGTACATTGGCTGGGCTAATGAACAAACTGATTAGTGCCCAGGGCTAAATGAAACCGAAGGGAAAAGAGTCTACTCTATCCATCTCAACCTCTGGAGGGACTTCAAGTTCTAGCAAAAGAAAGAGAGGCAAGAAGAAGAAGGGAGTATTAAAAGCTGGGGGAAACATAGAAAAAGGAAAAACTGTTAGGAAGTACAGAGGGCATGGGCCGAAGAAGACAGATAGAGGCTGGTCACTGGAAGCATGACTGCCCAAAGCTAAAGGTTGATATTGCAGCAAGTATGGAACTTTATGTTTTGGAAACTAATTATTCTATAACTGTATTCTCCACTTCATGGATTCTAGACTCAGGAGCTAGCACTCATGTCTGTGTTTTGAAACAGGATCTGGAAAGAAGTAGGAGGCTCGAGGAGCAAGAAGTGATGATTCATTTAGGCAGCGGACATAGTGTGGCAGCTACTCACATAGGATCTACTTCTTTATTTTTATCTAATGGGCATTTACTAGTTTTAGATGATTGCCTTATTGTGCCCAATGGGCTTAAAAACATTTATCTATTCCCGTATTAGTTAGACTTGGATACGATTTTTTATTTTTGAACAATGTTTGCAATATTTATTTTAGAAATAAATTTGTTGGCTCTGCATCTTTAGTAAATAGTTTATATTACTTAAATGTCCAAAATAGATGTATTGTGAATACAATCATCAAGAAATGAGGTACGTCTGGGACAAACCAAAGACTCATCTGGCACTGAGACTAGGTCATGCTGAAGAACACAAGATTCACGAACTTGAGCAAAATGGGCTAATAAGCACATTTGGGTCGGACCCACTCCCCACTTGCGAGTCTTGTCTCAAAGGCAAAATGACTAGGTCACCCTTCACGGGGCATTTTGAACGAGTCAATGAAGTCCTTGGTTTAATACATACTGACGTGTGCGAACCTTTTGGGGAAATGGCTCGTGGAGGTTTTGAATACTTCATTACATTTACTGATGACCAATGGTCTCGTATACCTAATGAAGCATAAGTCCGAATCTATTGAATGGTTCAAAGAATTAAAGGCCTTGGTTGAAAACCAAACTGGCAAACGTATCAAAACACTACGATCTGATCGATGTGGAGAATATATGAGTGCCGAATTTGGTGAGTTCTTAATTGAACATGAAATTGTATTACAATTAACTCCTCCAGCAACTCCACAACTTAATGGGCTAGCCAAGCGATGAAATAGAACTCTATTGGATATGGTTCGATCAATGCTCAACTACACGAATCTTCCCATGTCATTGTGGGGTCATGCATTGCTCACAGCAGCCCACATCTTGAACAGGTGTCCATCTAGGTTTGTTCCTAAAACTCCTTATCAGATATGGAGTGGAAAGACGCCTAGTCTTAAACACATTAGGATATGGGGTTGTCCAGCTTATGTGAAAAAGATAAAGATGGAGAAATTGGAAGATAGATCTTTAAACGATAAATTAGTTGGTTTCTCAAAAGATTCTATGGGATACTTCTTCTACTTGCACGATGATCATGGCCCTACATGCGTACTTTCAAGAGATCACTGTTCAAGAGACTTAAAATGAACCTAACTAAACGTAACCACCATCGCGTAGATCAAGTAGAGTATCTCATCCGCCTGAGAGATATGGTTATTTGCTACAGAGAGAGCATAATTTGTATGCTGTAGCGGAAGAAAACTATGGAGATGATCCATCTACTTTTGAGCATGCGATGGAGGATATAGATTCTGCAAAATCTCTTGAGGCTACGTAGACAGAGATGGATTCGATGTATTCAAACCAAGTCTAGAATCTAGTGGATCTCCCTAGCGGTATTGCACCAATAGGTTGCAAGTGGATCTACAAGAGAAAGATTGGTCCAGATGGCAAGGTCGGTACCTTTAAAGCTAGGCTTATGACAAAAGGGTATAGTCAAAAAGAGGGTATTGCCTATGAGGAAAACTTCTCTCCTATTGCCATGATCAAATCCATCAGAATTCTGCTTGCAATAGCCACACACCTAGACTATGAAATCTGGCAGATGGACAAGAAGAACGCATTCTTGAGTGGATACCTCGAGAAGGACATCTATATGGAACAGCCCAACAGGTTTCGTGTCCAATGAAGATTCTCATAAGGTGTGTAAATTGAATAGATCCATTTATGGACTTAAACAAGCATCGCGGAGCTGGAATCTTCGTTTTGATGAAGAAGTTCAGGACTATGGCTTTATCAAGAACGAAGATGAACCATGTGTTTATACGAAATTCAGTGAGAGTAAAATATCATTTTTGGTCCTATATGTAGACGACATTCTACTAATAGGTAATGATATAGGCATGTTGACTTCGATCAAAATGTGGCTCTCAAGCACGTTCTCCATGAAAGACTTAGGATAAGCGACCTATATCCTTGGAATTTACATCTTTAGGGATAGTGTGAAAAGGAAAATGAGTCTCTCCCAAGCCCTCTATTTGGAAAAGGTTCTGAAAAGATTTGGAATGGAAGATTCTAAAAGAGGCCTCTTGCCCATAAGACATGGAGTCCATCTCTGTAAATCGATGAGTCCTCAAAGTAAGGATGATCCTAAGAGAATGAGTGGAGACCCCTATGCATCAGCAGTAGGAAGTCTTTATGTACACTATGTTATGGACAAGACCAGACATTGCCTATGCTGTGAGTGTGGTAAGTAGGCTTCAAGCTAACCCAGGGGAAAAGCATTGGATTGCTATGAAGTGTATCCTCAAGTACTTGAGAAGAGCTAAGGATATGTGTTTGACATATGGAGATGGGGAACTAAAGGTGGAAGGTTATACTGACTCTGACTTTCAATCTAATGTCGACGACTGCAAGTCCACCTCGGGGTTTGTATTCGCTTTAAACTGTGGAGCAGTGACTTAGAAAAGTTCCAAGCAAATCACGATGGCTGACTCAACCACCGAAACTGAGTACATGGCTATCTCAGAGGCGGACAAAGAGGCTGTTTGGATAAAGAAGTTTGTAACTGAACTTCAAGTGGTTCCTAGCATGGAGCTCTAGTTGCCATTTTCTGTGATAACAATGGATCCATCGCGCAGGCTAAGGAACCCAAGTCTCACAATAAATCCAAACACAATGATAGAAGATACCACATCATTAGAGACATCGTTAGAAGAGGCGACATCACCGTGCATAGAATAGATTTAGCAAATAACGTTGCTGACCTACTGACCAAACCACTATCACAAGCGGTGCTAGAATGACATCTTGGGATGGTGAGTATTAGATACCATAACGATTGGCATTGAGTGCAAGTGGAAGATTGTTAGGATTATGCCTTCCATGCCCTAGAGGAATTAGATTAAATAAGGCATTTACCTTTATGTTGTACAAACTCTTATTCTTTAAATAAAAGCATTGTTTTGTTCATATCAATAATGATGGCATTAATATAAGTATTGAACAAATAAATCCCAAGTAATCAAGAGGGAGCTTCTACTCCTCAATGGTTAGAGGAGATGGACACTAGAAGTATCGGTTCCTTGTTTACTTAAACTAGAGTTCGCAAGTCGATGAGTCTTAATTGAGCATTAAGACTAGACTTGTATGATGCAAGCTTTGACAAGAAGTGTCAGTCGGTCACTTTGGATGGTGGGAGCTATATCTCACCGTAATTCGATCACATGGGTAATTACTCTTGGAATGTCAATGATTGAATTACTGGTCACGGTAGTATGCATGAGCCTAGACCCGAGGATTCACAAAGATTGGACTTGTGACACTGAACAAGTTATTAGAGTAGTTAGATCCATTTCACTCGTTGGCGGGATTAACCTAGAAGTGCGGTTCAGAAGGACAAGTGGCAATTGTTCGGTCATTGCCAATAGCGGATTTACTGGGGGAAATGCAATTTTGGTCCCACAACTTAGCCCATGTGTGTTTTTGGTCCCAATATTTTTTACTTTAGCATTATACGTCTCATAACTCCAAAAAAGGTGTATTTTTGGTCCCAAGATACAATTACTTCATGTATTGGGCGGAATTGGCATGTGCGGCTCACGTGTTTTAGAGTTATGGGACCAAAAACACATTTTTGGTGATCCCACATGAGCCACACATGCGAATCCCGTACAAATACATGACGTAATCGTAACTTGGGACCAAAAACGCACATTTTTTGGAGTTATGGGATGTATAATGCTAAAGTCAAAAATAATGGGACCAAAAGCACACATGGGCAAAGTTGTGGGACCAAAATTGTAATTTTCCTAGATTTACTGTCTCGGGTAGTAATGAGTTAACGTCCTGTGCGATCGTAGGTAAATGAAATTATAAATCTTTGGCCAAAGCAGGAGAACTAACTTATGTAAAATGCATAAGGGTAGTTCAATAATTTCATCTTAATAAAATTCCCTGAAGCACAGCATCAAGTCTTGTGAGTTTGACATAATCCATAACTCTCACTCTATCGGGATGTTACAGAGAAGGGTTGATACTCACATGGTGTCTGTGACCGAAAGGTTCGTATTTTATCTATTCATTTCAAATGGGCTTCTATATGAGTCCACGTGACTTGCTTAGTGACACTCGCATTATTGGTTTCCTCCCAATGCCAATTGAAACGAACCTAGAGAGTCATGCTTCAAAAGAATTGAGCGAAGAAAATTCTTTCATTGTCAAAAACATAAATTAGGTAATTTGCTATTAGCAAATTAATTTATTTGATTAATTGGATTAATGGAAATAAATTATTAAAAAATAATTAGATGTATTTATTATGAAAGCATTAATTTATTTGATTAATTAGATTAATGAAAATAAATTAATTATAATAAATAAATAGACTTATTTATTATACTCATTCTTTTTTTAAATAATTAGATTATTTAATTTAGATTATATTTTAATTGGATTAAAACATGTTGGACCTAACTAATAATTGGACTAAGTTGAAAGTCAACTTAGTCCAACAAGGATGAAAAGGGGCGTGTATATGCCTGTGTGTGAGGAGTTGGATAGGGTCAAGGAATTAATTAATTCCAAGCCCATCACTCCTTATATATACCTAACACTAGTTCAGCCAAAACCTAACTCTCATATTACACTTGACAGCAAATAAAGAAGAAGAGAAAAAAACTCTCTCCCCTCCCCTGGTAGCCGTCGGCCATAGTGTGTCATAGGGTGGTGGATTTTTCTTCAAGTTTGTTTCGGCGTGATATCTAGAGGTAGGGGTTTTGAATTGCTGCTACTCGGAACATTAAATCTTTAATCAAATCAAAAGGTTAGTGAAAAAATATGAAATTGGATTTCGTCATCATTTTAATTTTCAAAATTATAAAATCATTAAAACTCAAAAGTGCTTTGATTGTGAATCCGGATATGTATTTACGTTTCCACTACGCATGAACCAAGATTCACAACACAGAAATCAGAAGTATTTGAGGTGCTAGGATCTCTAGGTCTCAAGTCAAATAAAGAACTGCTTGCTCGCTTGGAGTACTTGAACACTCCTCAGATTGATTTGGCCGAGTTTGAGAGTAGAAGCTTTCAAGAAGTGGGCCACAGGTTAGAACATAATTATCCATTCTGTTGCACTCATATCCAGATCAGAAATCGTCACATGGGCGACTAGGGGAAAAACCCCGATGAAGAACAGTTGAATGCAATGGGTTATTCTACCCTGCCTAAAGTTGTCCATTCTGCCACTAACAAGTCTTCTCCAAAACCCATGCGCTTATGGAAAGAAAAGGGTGAGATGTTTAGATAACACCCCAATCTAATCAACAAGTGGGTTGAAGATGAAGCAATAGAGTATCTCGCTCGAGTCTGGGCTGATGACTATGATCGTGGTAGAGAAAGATTCAAGAAGTTGGTCAAAGCCAAGAAAGACAGACTTGTCGCTGAGAAACTCGGGAGACGCTAGATGATTGATTCATCCTGATGGGCAGAGGAGTATGTTTTGCACTTTCATACAATTGAATAAATGCTTCGCTGTTCGTCTCCTTTTGAATTTGGGATCTTGTACAGGCAAAGGGGCTATGTCATTTTTGTTCTTAAGCAATGCTTAAAACTAGTGGGCAGTATAAAGAATTTGCCACATTTTCGTCAAGGATTTGAGCGATTCATTCGAGCAGAGCTTCTAAAGTTCATTAAAGACTCTAAATCTTATCTCAATGAGGACGCTTCCACTAGTAAGAGAGATGCAACCGCTGTGCCAAGTACCGCTCACATGAGCCTAACTGATGGAAACCTTATCTTATCTTAGAAGGCCTCTTGGATGGAAACCTTCTAATGACGATGTCCTAGACATTTATCATGACTTGATTCGGACGCTTGGTATTCCACCAAGAGATTGGACAGAGAGGTTGCTGGAATTTCGAGAAAGCGCCAGGAAGAACCGAGATGATTAAAATGAAAAATATCATACAACTATGATAGACATTGATCGGCTTATTCTGGATCTCTCCAAGGAGATTCATGACGCTGATGAGCAAGCGAAGTGACAAAAAAGAAGGCAATAGCTTTTTGTGGCATGATTTGTTTATCTTTTTACCTTTTTGTATCTTCTTTTCTTTTTAGCTCAATCACTGTATGCTTTATCGCTTATATATATGTATGAATAATTGAATGTTGAAATATCTTGTTGAAGCTAATCTAACTTAGCTAACTCAACCAACTTTCTAACGCAAACTTATAACGTCTTTTGGCTTTTGTCTAACTTTTGAATTATGAAAGAGTTAAGGTCTTGAAATCATCAAAAAGGGAAAAATTGTTAGGAAATTTCATATAAGATGTTTTGATGATGACAAAATAGGTTTTATGTTAGATCCCAAAAGAATGTAAGTTTATACTTTCATAGAACATTTGTATAGGCATTTGAAGGAATCATTATTTGTTTGGCTTGTAATTTTTATCTTTGTAGATTTTAGACTAAGTATTGGATACCGAGTCGCTGATAGAATTCTAGGTGAGTCTGTCAAAGATGTTGGTCCCAAGTGGCATACGAAAGGGTCTATAAGGGGGGGTTGAATGGACCCTGAAGTCTTTTTCGACTTCAAAAATATTCGTATTAAAATTGGTTTGGACGCTTGAAAATGTAGGCGCTTAACTGAGCGTCTACTGAAGACTATTTTTAGAAAGTTAACTTAGACTTCAAGATTTGAATACTATAACCAGATAGGTTTAAGCGTTCAGTTCTTTGATCAGTGTTAGCACAACAGAATGATTTTAAGTTCTTCTCTTGAAAGCTTTAACTTCACAGAAAGAATCTTAGTTGCTTAGCGTTTGATTGAATTTTACTTATCAGATTTATGAAATGATATGACAGTATTGAAATTGACTGTAAAGTAAAGAACACAATTTTTGTAAGGTTCGTTGGATGGTGTAATCCCAACTACGTCCTTCTTCTCCTTGAACACTTGGAGGCAATCCACTAAAATAATTCTCAAAAAATCACAAAAAATCTTCTACAAATTAGGGAGAGATGGATATCGATGACTTGAGCTCCTTGGTCACACAGATTTCTGCTTCAAGACACTTCTATTCCCTTGCTTCTTTCACCCAGAAATAGTGCAAGTATCCAACTTCGACTTTTTTTTTTTGGCTTGTTGTTGAAGTCCTATTTATAGGCAATCTTGGAAAAAGTGTCCGTTTGACACATGCACAGGCGTGTGTCTCTCACTTCCGAGAGTGAACAACTTTTGTCCTTTTTCGTGAAAATCTGTTGCACAAAAGTTGGTGCTACAGTCTATGAATAGTTGACAGTCCAATAGGGTGACTTCTCCATACGTCCGAAAGATCTTATCACATTTAATGTTCTTATCAGCATTTAATGCATTTGAAATAAATGTCGATTGGCAATTAATGATCTGGGAAAATTTTGCATTAAACTCCTTTTGGACTTAGAAATAAATTCAGGTGAAATCAGTCATTGATAGATGTTCATTCATCCTTGAATAACTTTTTTCCTACAATCATCGCTTGATATGGCTTGTCGTTTGGAATCTTTATCTTCATTCAGACTTCAGGCGCTTGAGTCTTCAAACTTAACTACTGATAAGCTCACTCAGAAATTAGCTCAATCTAAGAATACTTAGCCTAACAATCTAGAATAAAATAAAGCAAATCTTATTACAAATCTAACGCTCAAAGCGTATACATGATTTCTAATAAAATCAAACTTACATATTTTAGGGTCTAAAATAGAATCCTAATTGTCATTACGTCTAACATGAAATTTCCTAACAATTTCCCCCTTTTTGATGATGGAAATACTTACTCTTTTATAGTTCAAGAGTTAGATAGCCAAAATAAAAGTTAGCTTTGGTTAGTTAAGGTTAGTTAAAGTTAGTTAAGCTTCAACGAGATGTTTCAGGTGAAAAATATACTTTATATATCAATGAGAGTACAATCATTTTACAACTGAATCAAAAATACATAAGAGGCAAGAATATAGATAATGCAAAGTAAACAACAGTTCTTAATTGTCTTATTAAGCGTTGAGTCTTCTATTTACTTCAGCCCTGATTGCTTCAGATATATTTTCTTCAAGTCTAATCATGGAAGCATGATCTTTGTCAATTACTGACTTCTTTTCTTCCTTTTGTCTCTTCCTATAAACAATAACCTGCTTATCCCAATCAACTGGGTTAATACCAATAAGCCTTAAGCAAATTCTGAACGTTTTGTTGAAGTCTGACATCCTCTGTTCTTTAGCTATAAGCTTTAAATCAGAACGCTCCGGAATGGGTGGTCGTTCTAATGGAACATCAAATTGTTCAAGTAACGCTCTCGAAGGTACTGGTAAACTGATAAGAGTAAGAAGGATGGTTTGACGCCTGAGCGGAGGACTGGCAGCTCTTGAACTAAAAGCTTTCCTCTTCTCACCTTTTCTCTTCTCTTCCCCCTTATTGCCATCATCAGCCTTCAAAAAGTGTTCTGTGAGTAGGCTGACTTGACTAGCAATCTGAGCCATAGAAGCTGTTAGATCATCAAGGCGCTTTTTAAAATTCTCCTTCATGGCCAGTTGATTTGCCCTAGTAGCATCATTCATTTCTTGAAACTCTCTTCGGCATTCATCAACTGCTGCTTAAGCTGCACCTCGCATATGAGCAATTTGAGCACTCATATTCTGAGACTCGATCTCGGCTAAATCAGTTTTAATCCAATGGAGGGCTTCTTCATTTTGAGTAGCTTGATTACTCACTTCCTCCAAAACTGATTTCAGTAGCGGCCCAAAAGTATGAATCACATCCTGAGTAGCCAATCGCTTAAACTTCGATGTGTATTTGAGTGAGTCAAGAGAGACTTGATGTGCTGGATCAAAGACTGTGCCACATGCTTCGATTGGAAGATCCTCAGCAACATCAGAAACAACGGGTTCAGAAGCTTCAGGATTGTCCTCTGGTGGAGATGCTTGAACTAGTTCCTCGGCAGACGCTGGAATACTTGACGCTTCAGGTGCAGATACTTGAGCAATTTCCACAGGCACTTCCTCAAGAGCTGACTCCTGTTGACGAAAGTCAGTGAATTGGAAATTTAACCTAGCTAAGGGTATGCTTGCAAGGAAGTCTGATGCACCATCAAGTAATTCATAGATTCTTTGAGTAGGCAAGCAAGCGCTGTGAATAAATGTACGAAGGGGACTATCCATGGCCCTGATATACATAGGACCAATGATATCCAGCACATGATTTGGGTAAAGCTTGGAAGACGCTTGACAGATAGAGAATATCATATCTGAGCAGTAGTCTTTGAAAAATCCAATCAGCCTATCTGTTGGAAGAGGTTGGAATCATTGAGATTCTATCACATAAGCGTTGAAGTACTCTTCCAAGTAGGGATAGATGGGTTGAGTAATCCCTTGATTCCGTTCCAGAAGAGAGAGATCCATGAAAGGATCTGAGCACGAAACCATTCCATTGTCTGAGATTGGCTGTGAAGATTTTTTCGAATAGGGCTAGAGGAGTCATGATCTTCATCATCATGTTGAGATTATCTTCGTAGTGGCTAGGATAGACATTCAAACAAGATCCTGGAAAGCTTCCACTGGTAGACGTTTGAGCATTGAATCGGAGAGGAGTTATAGAAAGTTTGTGCAGCGCTTGACGCAAACACTGCTCAGTCTGATGGAGGATGATAGGTAGCTTGAGAACAGACCCAACTCTCTATTGACGCTTCCGTAGGAAATACTTGATGAATTGACGCTTCTTGTCATGCATGCCTATGCCAAAAAGATGGGGAGCTTTGACCAAGTCTTGAAATGAAAACTGGTGGCCAACGTACGCTTCACACCAGTTAACCTCATTCATGCAGTAATCAGGACCTACATTGACTAAAGCTCGGATACCCTCATGGTGAATGTCCCTGATGGATTCAAAACGGTATCTATCGGTTTGATAGATGGCATTCCAGACGCTGTCAAAGTATGCGTCAACTTCTTCTTGAATTAAATCCAATAGAGATGTTGGACGCTCACTGGCACAAACTCCTTTATTCTTCCAAAGACAAAGAGGATGAGCTGAATTCTTATTTTCTGCACTGTTTGCTATATGTGGAAAGAGTGTGTAGCCTTCTCTGTTTAAGAGTTTCTCTGTAGGATTGAGAAAAGGAGCAGGTAGACGCTCATAAACTCTTATTTTGTAATCTCTTAGAGCAAAACCAGTTGATTTGCTGTGCCCATAATCCAGAAAATAAGCCAGATCCCCATCACATCTTGGGGTTCTACCACCTTATCTTTCTTGTTGGATGGCAAGAGAAGTAGGAATTTGGCTAGGAGTTTTACCAAGTTGAATAGCCAAATAGTATGCTTTCTCGACTGCTGTCAACTCTGTGTTAGAAACTGTGTCCCTAATTGTTCGATCAATGTCAATCAGCACAGCTATCTCATTCTCCGCACTGTTGTATCTTTCTTCATTATAGTCTGCGGAGATGAAATCTTCTTCAAGCGTTGGAGGCATGTAATTGATCGAATGATCAATTGTCTTCATGTGGGTCCAGCTTGAAGAAATATCTGGGTACTGTAACATCTTCAGCAACGCTCTGACTTTCTAAACGTGCCTCTGTTATGACCTGGAGAGCATTTGATGATTGAACCTCTCTGGTAACAGGTTCCTCAACATCTATTGCAGCAACTTCTGCGGCAACATCTTGAGCAATAGCCACGACGTCTGTCATTTCAACATCGAGATGGACATCGATTGATGCTTCAACAGCAGCTGGAACAATAGTTGTAGCACAAGAACTATCCTCTCTAAGAGCAGGATCTTCTACAGATGTAGGAAAAGAAATGTCGTGAGAAGAAATAAACTTACCCTGAGAGCTTGTCTCAACAGCAACTTCTTGAGCGCTTGGCTCAACGATCTTAGGCTCTTCAAGAATAGAAGCAGCTTGAAGCTTGCTTGTCCTGGAACGCTTGAAGATTTTATTGACTTTGACTCGTTCAACTAATTTAAGCGTTTGTGCGGGAGGAGCAGCAATTGGTTCCTCGAAGTCAATTTGTTTGATAATACCTTCCAACTTCCTCCGCCTAACCAAAGGAATCTTGTCCTCCTCATCTTCATCACTTTCCTCATCGTCCTTGTGAGGAGAAGGAATAGCTTAAGCTTTGGGCTTTCTAGGAGCCCTCTTCTTTGTAATAGCCGGGCGCTTCACAGCTTCTACTTGAGCTGGACGCTCAGCTTCTTCGACTGACACTTCGCGTACAACCTGGCGCTCAGAAAGAGGCCTTGCAGCACCACCAACTCAAGGTGGGTGGAAGAGATTGCTAATGATTATCTTCCCATAGAACTTTGTCTTGGCCAGAGTGGACCCAGCAGAATTAACACATTCGGCTCTGAAGAGTAAGTCATTGAGAATTACGCCATAAGGTTTGTTCGAGGCGCTCAAGCAGTCTCTGAATCTGCTGAATACATATTCACTCCAGTTGATCTTGATATTTAGGAGTATAGCAATCATCATCTGGAATTACATTGGGTTAACTTTGTCAAAAGTACCCACTCTACATTCAATAAATTTGCTGCAGAAATTGGCCAATAATCGGTATCTAGATACAATATCTTTCTTCTCAAAATAAGGCTTATATGGAACATTTTCATAAGCACTTATCTTGGTCCAAGCTTCTTCAATCTGTTCAGTAGTAATGGAGTCCAAAGCTTCACCCTGATTAGGTAGTTTGAAGTTCTGAGCAATAGTATCGGCAGAGAGGATGAATTCTTTAGAGTCCTTCTTTGATAAAGAAAAGAGGCAAGAGATAAACTTCTTGTGCTCTGAAATTTTAGCATTTCTTCAGAAGAAATCAACTTCATCAGGAAAAAGATAAGAATATCTGGTTAAGAAAGTCTTAAGTCCGGACTCAGAAACAGAGTCCATTATCTCCGTTAAATCAACTTGAGTTTGTTCGTATAGGAATTTCCAGTCCACTACAAGGCCTTCAGTGACCTTGATGGTGGTCTCAGCAGAAGTATCAGTAGATTTCTTAGGTGCCATTTGAAAGTTGTGAAAGAGATGAACTAAGATTGCTTTGAAAGAGAGAGAGAGAGAGAGAGAGAGAGAGAGAGAGAGAGAGAGAGCAATTTTGCAGAGAGTAAAAGTGCAAAAAAATTCTGCAAAAATTGTGTTTTAAATAACACAGTAAGATAATTTTGAAACTCGTCTCAGTAAGATGTAGACACGTGTAAAGTTATCGAATCTCAGCCATGAATGTTTTTAACTGTGGACGCGAATTTTGTGCAAGAGAGAGAAGTTACATTTGGTAACTCTCATATATAAAGATTTGAAGTCTGAGTTAAAGTTTTAAAAATGTTTGGTATTTTCAGAGTGTAATGCATGCGCCTGATGGTACACTGACACGTACACAACCACGTGCTAGCTCTGAACCGTTATTTTGAAAAGTTTTTTATTACACGTCAGTTTGATGTGATAGAAGCGTGTGAATAGAGTTCAAAATAGACTTTTGAGTCTATCCATTACGTCATGAAGCGTGAAAAATTTATGTATGAATTTTATAAATAATTTTATATTAAGTGTTGAATGGAATAAGTTCAGCGCTTAACATATACCACTTGTTATACCTGTTGTAAGATTTATGTTGACGCTTGAGATCAAAGTCCTTTTATGTTTGAGCGTCCAACATATTATGCACAAATAGTACTGAGCATTGATGATCTATGCATATGAAAGTTTTTTATCATTGACGCTTACAGATAGGTTCAAGTACAATTTTAAGGTTTCCCCTAAATTTGATAACTTGTAACAACTTTTCAAAAATCTTTGGACATATATAGGGTGGATTCCCCCTAAATTATATGTCTAATAAAATATGATGCATAATGATTAAGCATTTAAATCAATCATACCTAGTTCACTTCTTAAAGTGAGAAAGCGTTGTTCATTAAGAGCTTTGGTGAAGATATCTGTCAATTGTTTGTCAGTTCCAATAAAGTGCATGGAGATATCTTTCTTTTGAACATGGTCACAAAGAAAATGGTATCTAATGTCAATATGTTTGGTTCTGGAATGAAGAACAGGGTTTTGAGTCATGGCTAGGGCGCTTTGGTTATCACAATGAATAGGGGTTGGACTTAGGATTATTCCATAATCTCTAAGTTGTTGCCTCATCCATAATGTGCACAACAACTTCCTGCAGCTACATATTCTGCTTCAGCTGTAGAAGTAGATATCGATTGTTGTTTTTTACTATGCCATGAAACTAACCTATCACCTAGAAATTGACATCTACCACTAGTACTCTTTCGATCTATTTTGCAACCTGCAAAATCTGCATCTGAATAACCAATTAGTTCAAAAGGAGAATCCCTTGGATACCATAAGCCCACATTTTGAGTGCCTTTTAGGTATATAAGGATCTTCTTGGTAGCAATTAAGTGTGACTCTTTTGGATCAGCTTGAAATCGTGCACACATGCATACCGAAAACATAATATCAGGTCTACTAGCAGTAAGATAAAGAAGTGATCCAATGATACCTCTATAGTTAGTGATATCAACCTTCTTCCCACTTTCATCTTTATCTAACTTAAGCGTTTGGCTCATTGGAATTTTTGAAGATATGCATTTTCCATACCAAATTTCTTAATCATATCACGTGTATATTTAGCTTGGTTAATAAATATGCCAATAGGGAGTTGTTTAACTTGTAATCTTAAGAAGAAAGTTAATTCACCCATCATACTCATTTCAAATTGTTCTTGCATCATTTTAGAAAATTTCTCACACAGACGCTTATCCATAGAACCAAATATAATATCATCAACATAAATTTGGATTAAGAGAATATCTTTGTCATTGGTAATTTTAAATAACGTTGTATCAACGCTGCCTTTTGAAAAGCCTTTACCAATAAGAAAAATAGAGAAAGTGTCATACCATGCTCGGGGTGCTTGCTTAAGCCCCATAAAGTGCTCTATCTAGCTTGTAGACCATACCCTTACCATGGCTGTTGATGAATCCTGGTAGTTGCTTCACATATATTTCTTCTTGGAGTTTACCATTCAGGAAAGCACTCTTCACATCCATCTAATACACCTTAAACTTGTTGAACGCTGCATACGCTAGAAAGATGCGGATTGCTTCAAGACAGGTGACAGGAGCATATGTCTCATCAAAACCAATACCATCTTCTTGGCAATAACCTTGAGCAACAAGTCTGGCCTTGTTCCTTATCACAACGTCATTCTCATCCATCTTGTTTCTATAGACCCATCTAATCCCAATAACTCCTTGGTGTTGGGTTGGGTTCTATTCCCAGGGTGGCTCGTGGCAGCGGAATTTAAAAATTTAAACGTACAACCACCCGAAACAGGAATAATGGTGTGCTCGATTATGCTATAGAGAAGGTTGTGAGAATTTTTACCCCTTGATTAAATTCTCGCAGCAACAATCTTGGATCTTTTCAACCCTGTGGTGCAATTCCATACGATTTCTTGGAGGAAATCGCCCGTCAATTGTATCCCCGGTTTTCGTGCTCCAAACGTCGCACCTCTAAGATGTATCCACACATCATTCAAGTCACCACCTACTTTGTTATTGGTGCTAGCCAACGAAATAGATCTAAGTCTAAAACCTAGGCTTGATTATGTGAAGGAATTGAATATATGAATTGTTAAGTTCAACACATGAACAAAACGATGTCTTGTTGGAACAAGGGAAGGGGGCGATTTTGGCTTAAAGATGACAAAGAAAATTCTCTCTTAATTTTCCAGCAGGGGTTCGAATTTTGCACTCCCAAAAATCTTAGGCTATGTTTGGTTACGTTTTCAACACCATTTTCGTCCGAATTTTTCGCCCAACATAGTTTGGATCACACAATTTTCATCCGAAAAAGTTGTTAATTTTTGTTCAAAAAAAACATCATCATTGTGTCTCCCACTTTTTCTCTCACTCTCACGTTCTCTCTCTCACTCTCTGACACACTCTCTCACTCTCTCTCTCTCACACACATATTATATATATTACATAATATATATATGTTATTTTAATATAATTGGAAGACGACATATAGAATGTCGTCTTCACTCTCTCACATTATATATATATATATATATTATTTTAATATATTTGGTCGTCTTCACTTTATATATATATAAAAAAAATTGAAGACGACATTTCGAATGTCGTCTTCAATTTTCTTTTTTTTTATTTCGTAAATTAAATATAATATTGTAATTAAAAATAATTTTATATATATATATATATTATACAATTAGAAGATGAAATTGAAAATGTCATGTTCATAAATAAAAAAAAATAAACGAAATTAAAGACGACATTTCTTCAATTTTCTTTTTTTTATAATTTTCGTAAATTAAATATAAATTTGTAATTAAATATAATTTTATATATATATATATATATATATTTATATAATTCGTAGACGACATATAATATGTCGTATTCAAAAAAAGCAAATTGAAGACGACATTTTAAATGTTGTCTTCAATTTTCTTTTTCTTTTTAAATTTTTGTAAATTAAATATAATTTTTTCTATATATACATATATATATATATATATAGTTACAATATATATATATATAGGTAGAAGATGACATTTCAAACGTCATCTTCATAAATTAAAAAAAATAAAAATACAAAATTGAAGACGACATTTGAAATGTCGTCTTCAATTTTTAGTTTTTTTATAATTTTCGTAAATTTATTTTGTAATTAATAATAATTATATATATATATATATATTTATATAATTAAGACGACATATTATATGTCGTCTTCATAAATAAAAAATAAAAAAATAGAAAATTGAAGACGACATTTCAAATGTCGTCTTCAATTTTCTTTTTTTCTTTTTTTATTTTTGTAAATTAAATATAATTTGTTCTATATATACATATATATATATATATATATTTAGAATATATATAGTTAGAAGATCATAAATTAAAAAAAATTAAAATACAAAATTGAAGACGACATTTGAAATGTCGTCTTCAATTTTTTTTTTTTTTTTTTTGTAAATTTATTATAATTTATATATACTACTAGTACCTACATATATACATACAAATTTGTACATATATACATATATATTTATCTATATAATAATTATTATAATCTCAATATTATATTATAATTTTTAATTATTAACAAACAAAAACTTACATGATTTGACAGCTACAGTAATTTATGTTCCCTCTGAAAACAAAACCAAACACTATCTCACCAAAAAATCACTCAAAAATCAACTCCCAAAACATAACCAAACATTATCCTATCAAAATTGCACGTGTCCCCATTAAATTTTCACCAATAATTCTCACCAAAATACCATCTCAAAACATAACCAAACATAGCCTTAGGGTTTTAGTCTTGCACTCACATATATATAGAATAGGAACCCTAGAGTCCTCATTCAACTGCAAGACTTGGAGAAGAAGAAAACCCTTTCCTTCTTCACCTAGATTTCGAATCCAATCGCCAAGGGCCCAAAAAATTGGCCATCATCCTTATTTAGAGTCCAAGAATTAATTCTTGACTCCATAGTTAATTATAGGCGAAACCCATCAATTAAATATTTCCATATAATTAAAACCCGTTTAATTATATTTACTTATTCCAATTGACTTATTTATTTAACATGGACCAAGCCCAACTAAATAAAATACTTGGACTCTACTAGGTCCATTAATTTAATTAATTCTACAAGATTAATTAAAATATTTGAATTAATTGAATCGCCTCAATTAATTCATATTCCATATTAGGAAAGGACTCGACTTTCCTGATTTTCTCAATTTCCTCACGTTGATTAATCACATCATATAAGCAGTGACTCTCACGAGTTAAGTGTATGACCCCTTAGGCTCGTCTACTATCTAGTAGTAAGTACACTTTCCCAAAGTGCTAGTGTGTTTTCCTAAAATAGAAAGCACTAGATTAAATCATTCCTTTGATTTAATCAAGCCTCGAATTAATCACCATATTAATTCTCGGCACTTACAAATCGTGGTTACTGTCTAGCAACGGGCCACGAAGACCTAGACAAAGACGAAGATAAAGATACGCCTTTCGTGATCTTGATCCTTGTATAGGTAAGTTCCCTCCATTTAATCTCCCTATTGAATCTAGAGCAGTGGCTAAGGTCGAAGCTCTATTAATTCAATAACTATATTTCCCAAATACGGTGAGATCGACTTTTGACTATCTAAACGAGGAAATCCTACGCCTCTATTAGATATCATACTTCGGCCGAAGATTCCTAAAGTCGATTCACTATGTAAACATAGGAGATTCACTGACAAGTCTAATGTCAAAGATCGATCCCATCTTGATTCTCACGTGCCTTCATACACAATTAGCCCAGGTCTGATTTTGCCCATTTGCGATCATCTAAGTAATCATGTAACAAAATCAAGACATGTTCAATTGTGTATAAGACATCCAATGGAACCTCAGGTTCTAAGGATTACTCTTATACTACAAGACCACTGGAAGTTCCAGATTCGACTGGGATTCCATTTAATGGAACTTTCATGGGGTTGTTCAGTAAACCTATTCCCACAATAGGAACCCTCATATAT
This sequence comes from Buddleja alternifolia, assembly GCA_019426215.1. Classification (NCBI taxonomy): domain Eukaryota; kingdom Viridiplantae; phylum Streptophyta; class Magnoliopsida; order Lamiales; family Scrophulariaceae; genus Buddleja; species Buddleja alternifolia. Next base: position 38,830,232 of record CM033390.1, on the reverse strand, counting down.
GCATAGGCTTTCACCGTGCCAATATCTATGGAACGAGATACACTCTATCAAGAGTATGCATCATATAAGCAAGTCTTTTGGGTCTCATCGATATCCCTTTATCTCGACGAGCCCATTCACGACTTGGAACATATGTTTAAGGATCACAGCCTTGGAGACATATTCCATCATTGCCATTCCCGATGCGCAATGATGTCCCATAGCTATGTGTGATCCTTCGGGACTTTATTCTAAGTTAAGACCAAGCTATATACACGAATAAAGAATGCCAAAAGATTAACTTTATTTATATGAAAAAGATCATTTAGCTAGAGTTATTATTACATAGAATGGCGCCCGAAATTGGTGCGCCGGGCATAAACTCTAACACTTGGTGAGTTGGCCTTGGTACTAGCGTCCAAACCTTACTACACTCAAACCGATTAAGCTCTTCTTGCATGGCTTCAATCCAACTAGGATTACATAATGCTTCATCCACTTTCTTAGTTTCCATTTGAGATAGAAAGCTTGCGAACATGGCCTCATTAAATGTACCGGCCCTAATCCTAACAGGCGCTTGAATATCTCCAATAATCTGCTCAGGTGGATAGTCACATAGCCATAGTCTATCAGGTTGGAAAGGGTTAAGAGGTTGAACAGGCGCTTGATTCACTTGCTCAAATGCTTGAATTTTCTCTTGCGTAGGTGCTTCAAGTTCACAAATCCTTGTTTGCTCTTGATGATCACTCTCTTCATGATCATCAGCATATCTTTCATTGTTATCCGAAATAACCTCAAGATTAATCTTAGGAGGTAGCACTAAAATCTCATCATCGTCGTCACTATCATCGTCAATGGTAATCTTAGACGCTTGATGACACAGATCTTCAACTCCTACATTATTCACATTAACCTTACTCGGTTCTTGGTTAGCATCATTGATAAGTCCATATTTTACAGTATATTATGTCCCATTGTAATATGAATTGATCGTTACTTTGATCAATTTTTATATCTCATAATGCTTTGCTTGGTATACATTTTGTTTTGTAGGATAAAAGTTGATTTACGCATGAAAGACGAGAAAAGAGATCCAAATTGAGTTTGAAATTGAAGAAAGAAACAAAAGAAGATAGCTGACGAAATATTTTATACAATGCTCATAGAGAAATGAGGTTTTAGTACCTTTAGAAGCCGAATCAGACTAAGATTTCTTCTTCCATATTGTAGATCTTTGTCTTTGCTTCGCGTAGCAACTTGAATCACCTCAATCCGACATTTGTGGAGATATTTATGATCAAAATACTAAAGCTGTGAATTTTATGTCAGAAGACCGCGGTCCAAAAATCCAGTGCCAAATTAGACCGCGGTCCACTTTCCCGATCCCTAATTTTTATATCCGCGTACAGCCACTTATAAAGAGGTTTTTTAGGTCAGTTTTTGGGGGAGAGGACACACTTTTCACCTACCAAAAGGATTTTTCTTGCTCTCCAAGACCCAAGGAAGACACCCAAAGTCCCAAGGAAGCTTGAAGAATCAATTATCATCATCAAAGCTTGGATTCACTTCTTGTGATAGGGAGTTCTTCAACTCCCCCTTTTAGAATAGTTCTTAGCTATGTCTTTTAGGGATTTTGAATTTCTCTTTGTTACATTTATGAACTAAGTACTTATTTGGTTGGGTTATGTGAATACTTTGTGATATTTTGTGTTTAATGAATTCCTAGTTTTCGGATTTATTACATTCTTGTTGCATGTTTGATTTTTATGCTTAATGCTTGCACATGCTTGATCACCATGTGTTTGATTTAATGTTTTGTCTTGAGACCGAGAGGAGATAGATAAAGGTAGATCATAAAATCAAATATCATAACGTAACAATTGACTAGAGATAGAATCAATTGCGTTGTGTGGCTTTTTGTGATAAGAAGACCCGAGTGAATGTAGGATCTTCGTAAGCAAGGAATCTCTTTGAACCTTAATGCATGTTAGTTAGTTCAATCTTCGCTATAGAGATATGAGAAGTTGTTAACTAGTATAGGATCGTTATTTCAAGAGATTGAGTAATGAATTTATTAGGGGGTTTCGCCATAACAAGAGTGTTCTAAAAATCCGGGTAACTTAGAGTTTATGAACATAAGATAGAACATAGTAGGATCATAGCCCAATCATCTCTTTCCATTTGATTTATTACCTTGTTTATCATATATTTGTATTTATTCATTTTCATAGTATAAACATCTCTCATCTTATAATTTGATTTAGCTTAGAGTTAGATAATATAGCAATTACGAGCATTGAATCCAATTGTCCCTGTGGAGACGATACACACCCCGGGCTAATAGTCCACTCTATTACATTGCACGACCTAGTACACTTGCTAGGATTAGCATCATCAAAAACAACATGAATAGATTCCTCAACCTTCGACTTGATCTTGTTTAGAATGCGAAAATTCTTTCCATTCTTGGCATAGCCTGGAAAGATTCTCTCATCCACTTTAGGATGAAATGTCTTTAGGCTTTGGGATCCATTATTATGTATAAAACATTTAGAACCAAAGACGTGAAAGTATGAAACATTTGACTTACGTCCCTTCCATATTTCATATGGAGTTTTCCCATGCTGTTTGTTGATCATGCACTGGTTTTGAGTGTAACAAGCAGTGTTGATCACTTCAGCCCAAAACCTAGGAGCAAGCTTGGACTCCGCTAATATCATCCTAGCGGCTTCCTTGAGCGTTCTATTTCGGCGCTTAGCAACCCCATTCTGTTAGGGAGTTCTGGGAGCTGAATACTCATGATGTATTCCATTCTCTGCACAAAACTTCTCAACAACCTTGTTAGTAAACTCAATACTGTGATCGCTTTTTATTCTTGCAACCTTAAGATTTTTCAATGTTTGAAGTTGCCGAATAAACATTGTTAACTTGTCACATGTCTTATCTTTGGATGAAGGAAATTCCACCCAAGTAAATCAAGAGAAATCATCTACTATCACCAAAGTATACTTTTTACCGCTCACACTTATCATTTGAACAGGTCCAAACAGATCCATGTGAAGTAGTTCAAGTATTCTAGAGGTAGATAGATGAGGCTTTCTCTTGAAAGATGATTTAACTTGTTTTCCCATTTGACAAGTGTCACAAAGGCAATCCTTGTGAAATGGTCCATTTGGTAATCCCTCTACAAGATTTAGATTTATAAGCTAAGAGATTGTGTTAAAGTTGAGATGATTCATTTTTCTATGCCATAACCAACCCATTTTAGATTCACTTTTAGCAACAAAACATGTTTTGTTATCAAATGTTGAATCTCAATCCACTAAATACACATTGCTTGTTCTTTTTTCTCTTAATTTAGTAGACTTAGTCTTAGCGTCATTAACACAGCAATAGTCACTTGAGAATTTGACTTCAAAGCCTTTATTACAAAATTGACTAATGCTCAATAAATTATGCTTAAGACCCTTAACAAAATAAACATCACTTATCATGATGTTCCCCCTATGCACAGTACCTATGTCTTTGGTTTTACCTTTGGAGTTGTCACCAAATACAACCTGAGGACCATTGGCAGCTCGATAGTTGATCAGAAGATCCTTGGAGCCTATCATGTGTCTTGACGACCCACTATCGATATACCAAACAGATGTATCGGCTCTAGCTTTAGGTACCTACAATCAAAAAGGGAAGTTCTATTTCTGTTTAGATACCCATTGTTGCTTGGGTCCTTTACCATTAGTAACATTGTTAGTTTGAATTCGAATTTTAGGAACCCATATTTGCTTAATCTTCATTGCAGGAGGATTAGCCTTCTTGGGTTTCACATTGTGTTTTGTGTGCTTTTTGGGTGTATAATAATATCCTTGATTATAATAGTAATCATAATCATAGTCATAATCATAATCATCATGGTAGCGATAATATGATCTAGATCGTTGTGGATATTGATGCTGGTATTTCCTTGGCGCTGGCTTAGAGTACACTTTTGGTGCTGGACACTTAGCGTTTGATTCACAGTGGTTAGGTTTATCCTTAGCTTTTTGAACTTTTGGATGAACCTTTCTTTGTGAATCATTTGCTTTTGCCTTTCCCGTGCCTTAGTTAGCTTTGGCTTTCTCATTTGGCCCCGTACCATTGTCACTCGGTTCATTTTGTGTTTGACTTAGTGAACCTTCCTCAACAAAGAAAACACTCTTTCCTTTGTTGTTCGCCGTAACGTTAGATTTTTTTGGTTTTTTACCGAATTTATTGCATCCTAAACTGGTCTTTTCACCAAATAATCTTGTTACCTCAGTCACATTGTCTAGCTTTCTTGACGCTTTAGACAATGATGAGACGAGCTGTTCTAATTTAGCAAGTTTATCAATCAGCTCAGCTTCTCTCTTGACTATTATATCAATGTCACTTTTTGTTGGTCCCAAGTGGCATACGAAAGGGTCTAGAAGGGGGGGTTGAATAGACCCTGAAATTTTTTTCGATTTCAAAAGATTCGTATTAAAAAGGTTTTTGGACGCTTGAAAAGTAGACGCTTGAAGTGTCTAACGCTTGACTTAAGCGTTCACTTAAAATATAGGCGCTTTGGTGAAGCGTCTAACGAAGACTGTTTTTTTTTTATAAAGTTAACTTAGATTTCAAGACTTGAATACTACAACCAAATAGGTTTGAGCGTTCAGTTCTTTGATCAGTGTTAGCACAGCAGAATAGTTTTTGGAGTCTTCTCTTTGAAAGTTTTAGCGTCACAGAAAGTGTATGTAGTTGCTTAGCGTTTGATTAAGTTTTACTTTATCAGATTATGATATGACAATATGAATGCTGAAAGTAAAGTAAAGTAAAGAACAGCATTTGAAAGGTTCCTTGGGTGGTGTAAACCCAACTACGTCCTTCTTCTCCTCGAACACTTGGAGGCAATCCACTAAAATGATTCTCAAAGAATCACACAGAATCTTCTACAAATTAGGGAGAGATGGATGTCGATGACTTGAGCTCCTTGATCACACAGATTTCTGCTCCAAATCACTTCAATCCCCTTGCTTCTTTCACCCAAAAATATGGCAAGTATCCAACTTCGACTTCACACAGATCGCGAGGCTTGGATTGGGGTTTTTCTAAAAGGCTTGTTTGATTTTGATAAAGTTCAAACAACTAGAAATATCGCAGTAGTAATGTGGGTTTCTCCGAAAAGAATGTTTGAGATATTGGGTTGACTGTCTCGGGATTTGAAGAAAAGCAAAGAGAATATTTTCTTGAAAGTTTTGGCTTTTCTGAGATTGTAAGGAATGAGACTTCAATGCAACAACAATTCGACTTGATAATTGTTCTCTATGTTTGGCTTGTTGTTGAAGTCCTATTTATAGGCATTCTTGGAAAAAGTGTCCGTTTGACACATGCAAGGGCGCGTGTCTCTCACTTCCGCGAGTGAACAACTTTTGTCCTTTTTCCTGAAAATCTACTGCACAAAAGTTGGTGCTGCAGTCTTTGAATAGTTGACAGTCCAATAGGGTGGCTTCTCCGTACGTCTGAAAGTGCATATCACATTTAATGCTCTTATCAGCATTTAATGCATTTGAGAATATTTGCATTAAACTCCTTCTGGACTTTAGAAATAGATTCAGGTAAAATCAGTCATTGATAGACGCTTGATCAATCCTTGAACTACTTCGATCCGTAAGGTCGTCACGCTTGGAATAGCTGGTCATTCTAGACGCTTGGAATCTTCATCTTTATTCAGACTTCAGGCGCTTGAGTCTTCAAACTATACTTCTGATAAACTCACCCAGAACATATCAGGCGCTTAGTCTAAGACAGCTGAACCTAACAATCTAAAATAAGAATAAGGCAAAGCCTATTACAAATCTAACGCTTCAAAGCTGAAAAACAAATTTACATATTTTTGGGGTCTAACAAAGGTCCTAATTGTCATCATCAAAACATCTAACATGAAATTCCTAACACTTTTCAAATTGGTTATGTCACTCTCGAGTAATTTGTTCTTCTCAATGCATTATTGCTAAATTTGCAATTCTGCCTTGAGCGTCACATTATCACTCTTGAGTGGTGAAATGATATCGAAGTGATTTTGATATATTTTGGCGGCATTTTGACAATCATTATAATATTCTTTGACTTTGTCAAGTAGTTCTTCATAAGAGATAGGGTAAGATATCTCAGTGTTTACCTCAGGAGACGCTTCATCATCTCTGGCCATGAGACAAATAAGCGCTGAGTCATCCACTGGCCCATCATCATCACTACTCTCCTCTGAAGACTCCAAATCTTAAGATGCGGACATTTGTTCTAATTCTGCAAGCAAACCTTATTGGCGAAGGTTGCTCCTGAATTGGTTTCTATCCAAGTAATCCTGCCTTGAAGGCTTAGATACATTTGGATAAGGGCAATTTACCTGGTAGTGCCCTGGATTCCTGCAAGCGTAACATAAATTAGTTTTCATTTTCTGTTCAGTGGTTAATCGCTTGGAAATTGCTGGCGTTGAAATACTCTGTATCGGAGACGGAGGCGCTTGGTATTGCACTGGGACTGGAGATTGAGGAGCTGAGTACATTGGCGCTTGATATTGTTGTTATGTTGGAACAGGCGCTTGATATGAACTATGTCCTTGATGTTTAGGACTATTTCCTTTCTTTTCATATCTTAAGAACTTTCTGAATCTATTCAGAAGCGCTAGTTCCTCATCCTCACTGATATCTGAAACCTTTCCCTTGTTACCCGATTTACCATTAATTGATGCTATAAGCGCTCCAAACTCCATTACCGGACTGCTCACAACATCACTGGCAGAATTTAATTCAAACCCAAATGCTTTGAGCTCTGAGAAGGCATCTTCTAGAGTTAGAAGATCCAACATATTCAATTCTCTCATTGTTGTTGTCTTCATCAAGAATCTACTAGGTAGACTTCTAAAAATCTTAACCACCATTTCTCGGTTCTGTAAATCCATACCCAAAGATGTTAATTCTGTAACAAGAGCTGTGAATCTTATGTCCAACTGCTCTAAAGTCCCATTGGGTAACATCTTAAAGCTGTTAAATTTTTCTTTGGCGATGGAAAGCTTATTTTCCTTGATCTGAGCCGAACCACCACAAATTATGGCCAACTTATCCCATATTTCCTTAGTAGTATTACACGATTTGACTTTGTTGAATAAGTTGTCAGTATTACGAATAGTCGTATATAAAGCGTTACGACCAACATTGTCCAGATTAGCTCTTCGACGCTCATTAGTGGACCACTCTTGTTTTGGTTTCTCAACATAACCATCTGAGGTTTCTTCAGTGGTTCCAGGTGCTCTGGTGATAACTTTCAGATTTTGTATTGGTCCATCTGAAATAATATCGCACATTTCGTCATCACATGAGCAAAGATATGTAAATTCTTTGACCTTCTAGGAATCATAGTTTGATTCGGTCAACTTGGGAACTTTAGAAAATGGCATGAAAAATTAAAAGCAACTAGATTTGAAAAACGATCTAAACAAGCTGTTATGCATGGAAATTTTAAAAATTTCAACTTTAACCGCTCTGATACCACTTTTTGGTCCCAAATGGCATACGAAAGGGTCTAGAAGGAAGGGGTTGAATAGACCCTGAAGTCTTTTTCGACTTCAAAAATATTCGTATTAAAATTGATTTGGACGCTTGAAAACGTAGGCGCTTGACTGGGCATCTACTGAAGACTGCTTTTAGAAACTTAACTTAGACTTCAAGATTTGAATACTATAACTAGATAGGTTTAAGCGTTCAGTTCTTTGATCAGTGTTAGCACAGCGGAATGATTTTAAGGTCTTCTCTTGAAAGCTTTAGCGTCACAGAAAGAATCTTAGTTGCTTGGCGTTTGATTGAATTTTACTTATCAGATTTATGCAATGATATGATAGTATTGAAATTGACTGTAAAGTAAAAAACACAATATCTGTAATGTTCATTGGGTGGTGTAATCTAAACTACGTCCTTCTTCTCCTTGAACACTTGGAGGCAATCCACTAAAATGATTCTCAAAGAATCACACAGAATCTTCTACAAATTAGGGAGAGATGGATATTGATGACTTGAGCTCCTTGGTCACACAGATTTCTGCTTCAAGACACTTCTATCCCCTTGCTTCTTTCACCCAGAAATAGTGCAAGTATCCAACTTCGACTTTACACAGATCGCGAGGCTTGGATGAGGTTTTTCTAATGGTTTGTTTGATTTTGATAAAGTTCAAACAACTTTGTAATATCTCAATAATAATGTAGGTTTCTCTGTAAGGAATGTTTGAGATATTGGTTGACTGTCTCTAGATTTTAGGAAAAGCAAAGAGAATGTTTGCTTGAATATTCTGGCTTTTCTGAGAGTTTAAGGATTGAGACTTCAATGCAACAGCAATTTGGCTTGGTATACGATTGTTTTTTTTTTTTGGCTTGTTGTTGAAGTCCTATTTATAGGCAATCTTGGAAAAATTGTCCGTTTGACACATACACAGGCGTGTGTCTCTCACTTCCGCGAGTGAACAACTTTTGTCCTTTTTCCTGAAAATCTGCTGCACAAAAGTTGGTGCTGCAGTCTGTGAATAGTTGACAGTCCAATAGGGTGACTTCTCTGTACGTCCGAAAGAACTTATCACATTTAATGCTCTTATCAGCATTTAATGCATTTGAAATAAATGTCTGTTGGCAATTAATGATCTGGGAATATTTACATTAAACTCCTTCTGAACTTAGAAATAAATTCAGGTGAAATCAGTCATTAATAGACGCTCATTCATCCTTGAATAACTTCTGTCCAATAATCATCGCTTGATATGGCTTGTTGTTTGGACGCTTGGAATCTTTATCTTCATTCAGACTTCAGGCGCTTGAGTCTTCAAACTTAACTACTGATAAGCTCACTCAGAAATTATCAGACGCTTAGTCTAAGAATACTTAGCCTAACAATCTATAATAAAATAAAGCAAAGCCTAGAAAGCCTATTACAAATCTAACGCTCAAAACTTATACATGATTTCTAATAAAATCAAACTTACATATTTTGGGGTCTAACATAGAATCTTAATTGTCATCATCAAAACGTCCAACATGAAATTTCCTAACAAAAGATGAAGTTGAAGATCAGCGTCTGAAGTCAAGTGAAGATGAAGATTATCTTAAGCATCTGTCAAACGCTGAGGACATTTTAGGAGTTATGAATCAGCGCTTAAAGCTTCCAAGCGATCAATAGATCAGATTCACCTGAAATAAATTCCGAAGTCATTAAGGACTTAAATGCAATCATCAACGGGCATTATTTCTAATGGGAATTAAATTCAAATACTTTAAATGCCTGATAAGAGCATTAAATGTGATAAGGACTATTTTCATACGGGCAAGACACCTTTACTAGACTGTCAGTGCTCAAAGACTGCAACTTCCAATTGGTGGAGCAGATATTCAGGAATGTTAGAAAAAGGGACCACTCACTCGCTGCCTGAGAAACACTCACTTGCATGTGTCCAACGGACAAATTGCAAGAAATCTCTATAAATAGTACCTTTCAGTAAACCCTAAAAACACACGCACATACACAAGAAAATAGGTCAAAACCCTGCTGAAATACTTACAAGAAAAGCTTACGAACTCCATAACAAAAAATTCTCCAAGCTTTTCATACATTTTAAAGACAGTCACCGATATCTCAAACATCTTCCTTAGAAGAACCTCTCATTATTATTAAGATATCCAAAGTTGTTTGAACTTCCAAAAATCAAACAAACCCTCGTAACAAAACCCATTAACCTCTTTCATCTGTGTGAGAAAGTTGTTACTTCACGCATTATTTCTGAGTAAGAGAAGCTTATTGAAGAGATCTCAAGTAGAGCTAAAGTCTATGTGATCAAGGAGCTCAAGATCATCTTCGTTTTCATTCATCATTCGTAGAAGTCCTCTTTGTGAAGACTTTGATTATCATCTAGTGAATTTCCTCCGAGTGAAAAGAAGAAGGACGTAGCTGGGATTACATCACCCAGTGAACCTTTTATAACTTGTGTCATTTACATTACAGTTTTATTGTTATATTTATCATCTGCATTATATCTTTAAAAGGCTTTAAAAATAGTTAAGCGACTAATTGATAAAACCAAACGTTAAGCATTAAAATCAATTCCGCTGTGCTAACCCTGATTAAACGATCCAAGTGTTACCTTACTTTGGTAATTGCTAAAATCACTAAGTCTAAGCTATCTTATAGCTAGTGCTTGACCTAGCGCTTTGCTTACCAATCGTTCAAAATATTTTAAGTCGTACGAAATTTTTGAAGTTGAATAAAACTTCAAGGTCTATTCAACCCCCCCCCCCCCCTTTCTAGACCATTTCGTATGCCACTAGGGACCACCAAAGTTTTTCGACGAGACAATTTAGAAGCAACGCAATTGTACTACTCCGATCAAGAATCAATCAGCTGGATTAATTCGCGAAAAGTTGAAGAAAGTTAACCTTCTTTTACATACGCATGATAAAACTGCGGGTTGATCCCATTTTGGAAAATCTGAAAAAATGTTCATTATACCATTTTCGCCGTGTTTTATTTATTTATCCCAACAAATTACATAATACCCGAGGGGTGTTTTTCAAGTTCTTGCTTTATTTTGTTTTGGCTTTTTTTTTCAGTTTGGAGATATCTTATTTTAACTATAACTATTTAAATAGACTAAAATTAATATATTATAATAAATTATACAATATGAGAATAAAAGTAAACAATTATGTCAAATACCCTTCAATACATTTTTTCTAAAACAAATCTCTTGTTCTATCTTCCTCTTTACTCTTTCATAACTATTCACATATATGGTTTTTATACATACACATGTTGGAAATTGTAGGTCAAAATTGTGTGAAACACAACTTTAGACTATGAAATTTGAACAACACTCGTATCCGGGATACGAAATATTATGAGATAATATTAATCTACGTAACGAGTAAATAAGATTTGCACTTCGAATTTCTAAGTTTGGGTGAGTCTTTTATAGAATTTTAAAAACCTGTTTCCGCTGCGATATATCACCCGAGGGTCTAACCGATCCTAACAGTTCATTGTTACCCCTGGTCATGTCAGCTGGGACGACCTCCTATATGGCGGCGGTCCACTAGGGATTAGTTCCCTAATTTGTTTACTTTGGGTCCAAACTATAATTTTGAAAACCTTGGTCCAAATTAGCTTATCAAACTAAGCTAATGGAAATAAAGCTATAAATGTGATAAGATATCAAATGGAATAAGATGATTAGGTTATGATGCAACTATGTTCTATCTTATGTTCATCAACTCTAAGTTACCCGAATTATTAGAACATTCTTGTTATGGCGAAATTCCTGAAGATATTCATTGAGTACTCAATCTCTTAAAATAACAGGCCTATACTAGTTAATAACTTCCTATATCTCTATAGCGAAGATTAAATTAATTAGAATGTATTCTAGGTCTAAGGAGTTCCTTGCTGACGAAGATCCTACATTATTCGGGCCTTCTCATCACAAAAAGCCACACAACGAAATTGAAACTATCTCTAGCCAAATTTTATGTTATGATGTTTGATTTACGATCTACCTCCATCTCTCTCTTCTCGGTCTCAAGACAAAACACTGTATCAAACACAAGGTAATCAAGCACATGTAAACATTAATCACAAAAATCAAACATGTAACAAGAATGTAATTAATCCAGAAACTATGAATCAATAAACACAAAACATCACAAAGTCTTCATATGACCTAATCAATAGCTTCTTATTTCATAATTGTAACAAAAAGAAATTCAAAATTCCTAAAAGACATAGCTAAGAGCTATACTAAAAAGGGGAATTGAAGAGCTCCCTATTACAAAGGGTGAATTCAAGCTTGGATGATGATTTTTACCTCTTTAAGCTTCCTTGGGACTTGGCTTGCCTTCCTTGGGTCTTGGAGAGAAGCCTTTTTTGTAGGTGAAAAGTATGTCTAAGAGACAAAAATGGGCGGATATAAACGTTAGGGTCCGAAAAAATGGACCGCGGTCCAATTTATGCCAAAATCACTTCTGGACTTTCGGACCGCAGTCTAGACCGCGGTACAAGACTAGACCGCTGTCCTATATTCCAGAACAATCAAATGATGTATTTTTGCCCTTCTCTCCGGTCTTTTCACTCGTTCATTGATCTCCTCAACTTGAATCCCTATACACAAGAAACAACAACTAATCAAAGCAAAATGTGGGATTATCATAACTAAACATAAATTAAAAGACCTATATAAAGGGGGTAAAATATCGTAAAATACGAATGTATCAATGACCTAAATACTATATAGACAATTATGCTGACTAGGCCTTCTAAAAAGCTAGTGATTGGTCAATTTAGAGCAAACAAGAATTAAATAATTCAAAAGTTATCCATGAGTTGGGAGGGCGTTTGGATAGGTAATTAGTCATGAGAATTTGGCCGATTGGATTTAACACCAATTAGTGTATGACTCATATTCTGGGGCATACAAGAAAAGTAAGGCAAATTAACTTGGATTCCACATCGAATGTGTGGAAGAGGTTCAGCACGCCCGTCGAGAAATTAAATCGCAGGCTCATGTACTTCTTGGAGCATATGATGAGGTTTCTTGGAGAGCAAACCCACTAGGAAAGTGCTCAACCTTTCTCATTTTCTATCATGAGGTTGATAGAGCACGATCAAATACTGGAAGACACGTGTAATTAAAAGACCAAATTACATGTAGATATATTAAGACTGAATGCTAATTATATCCGTCTCGCATGTCATTTTGTAGATTAATAAAATGGCTAAAACTCCATTTTCAACTATCCTTGAAACCAACAAACTAATTGGGACTAAATTTACCAACTGGATTCGAAACCTTAAGATCACCTTGCAGGCTGAGGGGCTCGACTATGTGTTGACTCTGCCAATCGAGCCTACACCTCAGCTGACCGGTTAAACCGTAAATCGAACATGAGGCCAGATACACTACATGAACCGGGTAGCATCTAACTCATTGCCAACTGGCCAAAAATCGACGACCCGCACGAATCAGGTCAATGGTTTCGGAGTAGCTTTGTTTTTGTGAAGTTTCTTCTGCCTTGGCCTCATTTTATCACCTTCTTCATCTCCTTTAACTTGCGAATTCTGTGCCATAGCTTCTATTGCCCATGACTACCAGAAGAAGAAACATTTCCCAATTGAAGATTTCAAAGAAATTAAAGAAACAGAAAAGTTAGAGTTCTGGCTCTACAACCACCAGATTTATGAGCCCCATTTGTACTATGACCTTTTTTTTCATCATTTAACTTTCAAATGATTAGGTAGTAAATTGTGAAAATTCTTTCAAAAAATTACACAATTATTACTATACCACCAGGGACGTATCAAAAAATAACTTAATTTGATTATACTTGTATGCAGACATTCAAATTTATTTTAGTTTTAACAAATACGTAAAACATCAATTATCACGTGTAACAAAAAAAATCAACTTTCAATTAAAAAAATGGTAGTTTTGATACATATAAATAATTCTTAGAAAATTTAATCGGATTTATACACAACTTTATTTAAGTACGTATCTATTATATGATTGAATAAGTAAATGCATATAAAAACGCAAATCAAACACTAACTTGGATATAATTGCTCATATGAATACTCATTATTTTGATAGTAATATCAACAAATCGAACTTAATATTAATTTTCTACTGATAAAATTTTTTTCTCAATAATTTCCATTCTATTTGACTTTTCTCTCTCTCTTTTTATTATTGCAATTAGTGATTTTGTCTATTTCATTCTCAGATACAAGCAATTAGGTAAAAAGACAACTTTGTTCATCATAAATTAATGTACAAATCATTGTGCAATTAGGTGAAATAAAAAAAGATTTTTTGTCAAAAAAAATATTAAAAAACCACAAATTTTCAATAATATTTAGTAACAATCTTTCAAAAAACTATAACGCACACAACTACTAACACTAATATAATCCCTTTCCTCATACCTTCTTGTGGATAAACTAAATAATTGGATGGTGCTATAATTTTTCTTATCTTTGGTTTTGATAATGTGTTGCTATTTCCTTTTTTGTTGGGTCCAATAATATTTTATATAAATTTTATGAAAAATGCCTGTTAATTCTAATGCTAACAATAAAAATGTAAGAGAAGTTAAAAAATAAAAATAAAAATTGGGGTAGTTGACAATTTAACTCCCTCTTTTCTTTTTTAATAGTTGTTTTAACTATACAAGTACATCACATGAAAACAGATTTTATCTTTTGCCTTTTTTCTCTAAACAAGTTGTAAGGTTAAGTTTGAGCATTTGGTGTCCTTACTAGTCAAGAATATTTTAATAATTTTAATTTTTTTAATTTTGCCGTATTTAAATTGTATTTTAAACCTATCAAAAAACACAACCACATCATCTAATTATTTTTAAAATTGAAGTTTAAAAAATCTTTTTAATGTAGCTTATCATATCAAAATAATATTTAATGATGATTAAATCGAATAATATATAATAATAATTTTTATTATTTTTTTTAAATTTTGACTCTATTCCGATATTCCCCTCTGTGAGAAAAGGGAAAAAACAAAAGGGGAAAATTGAGTAAATAGACCCCAAATGCACAAACAAGAAACACATAGGCCTCATCCCATTTTCACTATTCAAATATAGGCCTATGTGGGACCCATTAGCATTGAAAGGTCCAAAATACCCTTACTAACACTAAAAATAGTGGTCCCCCCTAATTTATTACGATACTGAAATACTGGAGATACTGGATTTATTTAAAATCCTGTATAAAGTCCCTATGTTTCAATTTATTTATCTTTAATCCCCAAACTTTGAAAAAGGTTTACTTTGGCCCCAAAAACAACAAAAACATCAAAAAATCCATGAGAGTAATTATACATATTTAAGAAAAAGGGAATCCCAACCCGCTTTTATAAATCTGCATAAATCCTTGTTTATTCACTCAATTTGTTTACATGCCAATTCCCGCTCATATTTTAAGCGCTTTTATTGACTGTCTTAATACTTTAGAAAACTTAGATTATACTAATACAGAATTAATATTAGAATTACGAAATCAATTAATAATTAGGAGAGAAAGTTGGGTTAATAATTATCTTAACTACCACCTAGATTAAGAGATCACGAAAACGATATTAAATACCTTTTAAGTTTTAAATATATTAATAACAGCTTTTTATTAAAATAGATCCTCTATTTTAAAAGATTAGACGATTTAGATCAGAATATAGTTTAGCCGATAGAAACGTAATATTCTTTAGATAAACATAATTGATTTGTAGATTTGATTCAAGTTTTAAGCACAATTTACATTCGGAAAATAAACACTTAAATAGCTTAACGGATTTACTTATATCTCTAGCTTCAAATTTAGAATTAGAAAATACAAAATTTTATAAATCTTTGGAATTATTAAAGGAAGCAGTTTTAATAAATAGAGAAATAATAAAAAGAAGTGAAAATAATAATTTAGATTATATTAAACAACAGTCTGAAGAAACTATAAAAATAGTTAAGAAATATAATAAGTTTTTCCCTACTAAAGACGAAATAATAGAGCTAAAATATAGCTTGAAAAGTAATAAGCTAAAACAATTAGAAATTGAAACTAAGAAAACTCTAAGCCAAGTAATAGAAAAAATAAATAAAGTTGAAGCTCAAAACTTAGAAACAAAAACTCTAAAAAATATAGAACAAATAGTTAATGGATGAATAGTATTGAAAATAGATTAGAATATAAAAGAGCCATTGAACTAGCAAATAAATATCTATATACGGAACAAGGATTTACTACCTATCAAGGAACTAGTAATTCAGATAAATTATATCCTAAACTTTGGAATATTCAATTCGCTTTAATTCTACAAATATTCGAAATTCTAGATAAATTAGAAAATAAGCTAGAAAAATTAAGTACTAAAATAGACACAGTATCTCAAGTGATTAAAGGAGATTTACAGGATAGTATAGAAGAAAGATTAGCAAATTTAGCACTAGACGAGTCTGAAAAACCTAAAAAGGAACCTAGAAAATATATATATTGGTAAAAAATGTTGAGATCATTTAGTGGTACTAGTAGAACTATAAGTGAATCAAGTAGTAAAGAAAAAGAGAAGGGAAAAATAAGTAACACTTTTACTAAAAGAATGTTTAGAGGATCAGGAAGTTAAAGCTCAGCTAGAGAAGTAGAATTAGAAGAGATAATAGACGTAGAAGAAAATTTTAATTTATATAATAACAAGGGAATAGATAAGTTAAAACCTAAAACATTATACAAAGTAGGAAAAATGGATTTTAACACACATTTAATTAAGAAATT
The DNA here is from genome assembly GCA_019426215.1 of Buddleja alternifolia. NCBI lineage: Eukaryota > Viridiplantae > Streptophyta > Magnoliopsida > Lamiales > Scrophulariaceae > Buddleja > Buddleja alternifolia. The sequence continues at coordinate 38,813,892 of CM033390.1, read as the reverse complement.
TAGAGAAAAAGAACTAGAAGTTACAACAAATGCTGAAAATATTAGCTTGGTTAGCCCGGGATGTATAAAGCAATTAAAACAGCTAAAACAAAAATATATACATTTAGGATTAATTACTGTAGGAATAAAAGGATTAACTAGAAAAGGAACCGGTGGAAAGGTTTTAGTTTTATTATTAGATAAAAGTTGGTTTGATGCTAAAAGAGCAGTATTTGCTAGTATGGAAATAGATATGACTAATAATGTAGAAATATTTTATGTACTCCAAATATGATGAAAAGTATTAAAGATATTAATAAAATTACTATAGGATTATAAACTAGAGGGTATGAAACTTATGATGGAAATAACTTAGTTGTTTCTATAGCGTTTTTAGGAAGAATAACCAATAATAGTTTTCCTCAATATAAAATTAATATAGATGGGATAATAGATAGATTAGCCTCAGTAGGAGTAAAAATGATTAAACCTTTAAATATAGATAATAACGATTTAAATGGAGAAGAATGAGAATTAACCAAACACCTAGAAGAAAATGAGACGGTCAAAGTTCCAAGAGAAAGTGTAATGTATACAAACAATAGAGGTCAAACTTCTATTAGATTTCTTAATTACCAAAAGCAAGATCCCAAAGAAAATTTAGAAAATCTAGAAGAAGAAACTGATAATGAAACTGAAACAAGCTACATGAATATTATAGAAGAAGAAGTTAGAATAACTAGTAGATTTGCAAATTGAGAAATATTATTTGATATAGAAAGCGAAGAAGATGAAGAGGAAGAAAATATAGAAGAAATAGATGAAGAGATTAGACAATTAGAGAGTCAACTCAAAAATGATTATAGACCAAAAAATATGGAAGAAATATTAAGAAATTTTTTTGAGATAAATAATTTAAGAGAATTAGTAGATGAAATGTATTTTGAAGCAATGAATTTAGATATCAACTTAGAATCAGCTGAAGAAGAATTTAAACAATATTATAATATTGATTTAGTAGATGATATATGTTTAGGAAAAATAGAATTTGAGAAATTCTTTAAAAATTAAGAAAAAAGGAATAACGAAGTAACTTTTGTGGCAGATAGTCAAGCAAGTACTAGTAGTAATATAGGAAAAAGAACTGGAGTAGAAACAGATTATAGTGAAGTTCCAGCTAGAAATGTAGAAATGAGTGGTAGACCAAAATGGAAAAGCCCAACATATGAATATGGACCAGCCCAGCCAAATAAATTTATAGGATCAAGACAACCCATAGGTGTTGGGAATTATTCGAATAAAACGCAGTGGAAAGTAAATTTAATTCCCAAAGCCCGAATCATCTCTAATCCTCGTGTTTAATTATGTATAGAAAGATTACCGTTCTCGCGTATGTTGATTTCTGAATGTGATCCTTTTCTCTAACGCCGAATTTGCCAACGTCTCTAATTCGTCACGCCGGAATCAAAAACGAAAAACTCTTCCTTTCTTCCTTGTCAAAGACGGCTAGAGAGAGAGAGAGAGATGAGAGACTTTTTCTTGGAGAGAAAGTTATGTAAGTTGTCTTGTGTTATTTTTCACCTTGTGATATATTTATATCATTATGAAACAATAACCCTAGCATGTAAGAGCCCTATTTGGGCGTCTATTAGGCCGCCCCTTAGTGGGCTCGGAAGCCTTCAGGCTTTCGTCTTGCTTGCTAATTAATTAATCGGATAATTTATTTATCCAATAAATAAATTGATAATCCAATTAATTCAATTCCTAATTAATTTATAATTCAATTTCTCCAAGAAATTAATTAACTCATTAATTTAATTAATTAATTAAATTATCCAATAATTAATTAATTAATTACGGCATCCAATGCCGTGAATTTCTCTCAAGTCTTTTTCCCATGTTTTTCCTTTTGCACTTCCTTTAAGCGCAACTCTTTAGGTTCATCTCAAAAGTATAAACCTTTTATTCTTATATCCCAATCAAGTAAGAGTCATGGTTTAAAGTCAAACTCATATAACTTGACCATATGCCTAAGCTCATAATAAGTCGAGGTATTTAAATGCTTTGGCCAAAGACTTTCATCCTCACTTATTCATGATCGCATAGGATATTTTACTCATTCAGTTATGAGAGAATAAATTCCATATTGCAAATCAGTTAACAATGCTACTTGCCCATCAAGTCGCACTTCGAGGTCGATTCCACCAACAGGTGATTTGAATCTAACTACTTTAATGACAGACTTGATGTCACAAGTACATCTTCAACTCGATTTCTCAGGTCAGAGGTTCGCACGTACCTATCACTACTTATCAGTTTCATCATTGACTGTCAATGAGTGAATACCCATGTGATGAACTGATGCGAGCCGTGTTCGAACATATCAGTCCAATTGACACGTCTATGATATAAGTTCTCACTACCATTTCCATAGTGTACGACTGGCACTTTCTCTGTCGAAACTTACATCATACAAGTCTTTATTCACTATTGATGCCCAATCAATATTTCTTAGACTTGCGAATCCTTTTAGATGTCAAGGGTCAAACCATTCTAGTGCCTTTCTTCCTATCCCATAGGAGGTAGAAGGTTTGCCTTGTCATCAAAGACTTTACGTTGTTTATTCACACCTTATAAATGCCTATAAGAAAACAACAATCAACTGCCTTATATTAATAGAAAAACCATAGTTTAGTTACAATGTTTATGCCCTATAAATCTATCCTCTTTATGGCATTCGAGGGCATATACTCTAACAATAGGAAAAACTATGAGTGGAACCATGTTAGTAATTGAATTAGGAAGTCCACAAATGTGGCCAGAAGAAATAAATATATGGGAACAATGTGTAGTAAGACATTGGGAAATAAATAAAAAAGCAGATATGGATATGTTTAACTTTTTAGAAACATGCTTAGGACCTAAAGCATTATCTATCTAGCAAAGTAAGAAGAAAAAAGATCCTAATAGAATTAATGAAATAAAGGCCTTAGGAAATAATCCTTATAATTTTACTAGTTTTATTAGAACGTTAATAATAGGAATAGATCCAGGAAGAGAAATACATTTCATACAGATACGGCACTTAGAAACCTAGACAACTCACTATAACCGATATGAAATATTATATTACCTTTTAGTCAGGATTTTACAAGGTTAATAGGAGAAGCTAATAAAGCATTTGATGAAGAATTATGTAATAGATATTTTACGAAATTACCACAAGATTTAGGAAAAAGAATACATGAAGAATGGATAAAAACCAATGGTAATCTTACAGGATTAGGTATAGGACCTAGAGTACAATATACTTTCTTTAAACTTCAGGAATGGTGTAAAGAAGAATTTATTAGAAAACAAATCAGAAAACAATCTTATGAGTTTTGTAGAAAAGCTATATACACCCCACACCAATATGGACAGAAGAATTACTTTAAGCCAAAATGCAAAATATTAAGGAAATCAAATAAACCAAAATCTAGCTTTAGACAATATAGACAAGGAAGAAAGCCTCCTAATTATGTTAAAAAGCCATCAACAAGAAAATGCACATGTTATATTTGTGGAGATTCTAAACATTTAGCTAGTAGATGTCCTAAAAGACAATTTAATTAGGAAAGAGCAGCCATAGCAGAACAATTAGATGAAGATGTAGTAAGTATAGACGGTAATGAAAGTGATAATGAAAGCATATTTAGTATAGTAAATGAAGAATGACCAGAAATTCCAAATATAATAGAATATACCTATATGAATAATTCATGTGAACATAAATATGTAAATGGAAAAGGAACTATGAGTGTAGCATGTAGTATTTGTAGATTATATCCTGATATGCATTTAAGATATCAGTGCAATATATGTTTTGACGAAATTTGTTTTATTTGTGCTAAAGACGCATATAATATAGAAACAGATGTATCGCCTAAACTTAGTAAAAAACTAGAATCTATAAAAGTTCTAAGCCATAAAATAGAGAATTTAGATTCAATAATACAATTAATAGAATTAAAATTAAAAAATAATGAAAACATAAGTAGTAATCAAAATAGAGGAAAAGGTGTGGTTATAGAAGAACTTGATGAAATTAACCAACAATTAGAAGAAACTCATTTACAAAATACAGCGTATGAACCCCAAATACAAGTACCCTATACTAGTAGTCTAATACTTTTAGATTGTCGAATATGGTGTAATAAAAAAAAAATATTGAAACTGAAGCCATTTTAGATACAAGAAGTACAAAAAATATGCTTAGTTCTAGTCTTGTACCTAAAGAATTTGAAACACAATTAAATTATATTGTTAGTAGTAGAACTGCAGAAAATAAATTAATGAGAATAACAAAGGAGTTAATTAACATAGGAATACAATTTAAAGATTTTTCAGGAAATTATAGTAGCAAATATACCTTAGGACAAGTCCTTATAGCACCTGATAACATAAAAAGCCACGAATTCCTTTTAGGATTAAACTTTATTTGTGCATTAAATGGAAGTATATTAGTAGGAAAAAATTATATTACTATTAGCAAACATAATTATTTTCCAACTAATAGATACATTAAACAATCAGAGTTGACTGCGAAGCGTGGTGGACATGGTAATAATGATTTAGATTGTTTCAAAGAATTAGAACAAAATAATATAGAATCTGAAACTATAGATATCCTATTAGATGAAGAAATTAGAGATATAGGAAAGGGATTAAAAATTTTAAACCTAGAAAATGAAAGAATTTTGCATAAATTAGAAATGTTAGGATTTATAGGAGATGATTTAGCTAAAAACAAAGTAAATTATACTTTTAAACTAAACATATTAAACCCAGATATAGTAATAAGAACAGCAGCTATAGAATATACTCCTGAAGATATAAAAGAATTCAAAACACAAATAAAAGAAATGTTAGAAATCGGTATTATAAGAAGAAATGATAGTCCTCATAGATCGGCAGCATTTATAGTAAGAAATAATGCAGAAATAAAAAGAGGAAAACCTAGAATAGTATATAATTATAAGAGACTTAATGATAATACAGAAGATGATGCTTATAGAATACCTAATAAAAATGAGTTAATTAATCTAATACAAAATAAAAAGATATTTTCAAAATTTGATCTAAAAAGTGGATATAATCAGATTAAAATGGTAGAAGGAAATGGACAGCTTTTAGTTGTAGTGAAGGACATTTCAAGTGGAATGTTCTTTCTTTTGGTTTAAAAAATGCTCCAGCAATATTTCAAAGATTTATGGATAATATATTTAAACATTTAGATTTCTGTTTAGTATATATAGATGACATTCTAGTAGCTTCTGAAAATATTAAACAACATCAAGATCATTTAAAACAAGTGTTTAATTTAATAGAAGAAAATGAAATAGTAGTGTCTAAAAAGAAAATGGAACTTTTTAAGAGAAAAATAAGCTTTTTAGGTTTAGAAATAGGAAATTGACAAATTAAATTACAACCTCATATAGCTCAAAAGATTTTAGATTTCCCAGATAAATTAGAAAACTTAAAACAAATACAAGCATTTCTAGGAATTTTGAATTACTCTAGAAAATTTATTCCTAAGCTTAGCAAGTTAGTTGGACCATTATATAAGAAAATCGGGAAATCAGGCCAAAGACACTTTAATCAGGAAGATATTAACCTAGTTAGAAAAATAAAAGAAATAGTTAAAGATTTAAAACCTTTAGAATTACCTTTAAGTACTGATTATGTCATAATAGAAGTAGATAGCTTTGTAAAAAGATGGAGAGCAATATTAAAATGTAAACCTCATAAATTTTCTCCAAAAAGTGAAGAAAAAATATCAACTTATTCCAGTGGTAATTTTAATAAAATAGGAAGTAATTGGACCAGTCTAGATTATGAAATAGCAGGAATAGTTAAAGCAATAGACCATTTTAGACTATATTTAAATAAACCTTTTACCATCAGAACAAATTGTGAAGCTATAGTTAGATTAATAAAAAATAAAAATTCTAGAAAACAAAATAATAAAAGATGGTTAAATTTTAGAAATGCAATAGAAGGTAATGGATATAAAGTAGAATTTGAACATATTAAAGGATCAAATAATAGCATAGCAGATTTATTAAGCAGACAATTAACTTTAATTTTGGGCAACAGATCATGGCTTCCAACGACCAAGACAACCAACAAACACGACCTCTCTTTGCAGCTTACAACCAAATAGTTCGAAGACCAGCTTTCAGGCCTAATTTTCAACAAATTAGCCAGAATAGACCAGCATTCACAATAGAAACTCGATTTTTCAATCCAGCTACACAAAGCGTTTTTCCTAGACCAGTTTTAAAAACCTTTGGAAAAATAGTACTTCCAGTTAGACATACTTTCAAGCCTCCGAAGGATACACCTTATATAACTGAGGAACAGAGTATTCTACTCAATGCTCTATGGGAAGCTCATACTTCATCCAACAAATTAGCAGCACTAAATGCCCTTTGCTACTATTTCGAGAAAGAAAATAAAAATTTTCCAGTAAAAGATGCAGCAGTTTATCTCGTTATTAGAGGAGAGCCAGTTGGAATCTTTAAAGATTATCAAAAGGCACTAGAAAGCATTCAAAAAGTTTCAAATGATTATATGGTACCCTTTAAGCAATTCTACGAAGCAATAACAGCAGCAAGGAGATTACTAGGCCCAAGTTTTTATATTCAGCCCAATGCTGAAAATGAAAAACCTAAGTCTTTATCATCAGAAAAACAGCCTATAAGCCCAAACGTTGATCAACTAGAAGAAGACCTTGACATCGTAACAAAGAAATTATCCAACTTAAACGAATTATACAAAGACCTTTTTATTCAACATGAAAACCTTCAAGAATATGTTATAAAGCCAAACAAAAAAGACGTACCAAAGGAAATACAACAAAAGTCCCTCCAATACCTATCAGTTAGAACTTTTCATTACCCTACCCAAACAATTTCATCCCTACCTGAAGGAATACAGAATATAATTTGGCAAAAAGCAGAAGAAAATTTCTATAGAAAAATGTTAAAGGTAGCTCAATTAATTGTGACCGCTAAAATAGAAGGAATACTGCCTTCCACTACTCTTTTACAATGGAAAGGAGAGCCGATCAGACAGCAAGGAACCCTAAAATTTTATACTGCAAAATATATTTCATGGCCAAATATTCAGATAGATACGTCAACTTTTCAAGAAGGATGGATTGGAGACAATTTCATCACTATCGCACAGCTTCTAGACTTTGGTTTTGTATCAAGACTATATGTTACTGATTCAGATCAAGTTAAAAAATTAGGAAGACATCTAACAGACGCAGTAAGCCTCCAGCTTAGTAGCAATAAATATTCTACGAATTGAAGTCACAGCCATACCACCAATTTGGATAAAGTCAAACGTTCAAATGGGACATACATTTTATTGGATACATGAATCGTTTGAAAAAAGGGCGGCACCACCATCGGTAGCATTCTGGTTATTACACGAAGCAATAAATCTCATTTCAGACATAGCAGAGATGAAACTAGCCATGGAAACTCGTCGAAAGGATCAACGAAGATATATGTTAAACACAGATTCAGCTACAAAATTTCAACTTTTGTTTCAAGAACGTCATCATAGTATTTTCATCCCAGCTGGTGATCAAGTTTATCATCGAATATGGTTTCAAGGAAATAAAACATTAACAAGTGTAGAATGTCCTCCAGCATATGCACCAGACTTTGGAGCATCAAGCTCAGGAATAGGAAGTCCATAATCCAGCCAATGAAGTGAAGACTTTAGTAACAATAATTCACCAAGGAGTAATAATCCAGCAAAAGACAAAGCTACAACTATACCAGCAAGGACAATAATTTGTAGCAGTATTAAAAGCATCCCGAAGCAACAGTGAAAAGCAGCAATAATTCAGCAACAAGACAAAACTTTACAGCAGCATTTAGTCTACCAGCTATAATAATGCATGTTACTGTACACTTTACTATTCGAGTTTGCCACCTACGTATTTTTTTACTGTTTAAGCACTATTTGTACTATGTGTAATAATGGCAGCTGTGGATGCCAAGTTTTCTTCAATTTGTTGTAATGTTTTTCAGATCTGAGGCCTATAAAAGGACCTCTCCCCTCAGTTGTAAAAATTGCCCCTTGAATACTCTCCAACCCACACTTCTTGGTTGCTAGAGAGTCTCTCACCTTTTTTGTAATAAAATATCTTCTTTGTGTGCAATAATATCTTGTAAGTTTTTATATGCTTTATAATGCATAGTGAGTAAACTACTCCCAGGGAAGGGATTCGCCTACTATTTAAAAATATTATAATTCTCTCATGTTTAAAAAAATACAAAAACATTACAAAATCGAAAATACAAAAAATTAAAAATGCGAAAAATGATGATGAACAGTAGTAACATTCTACTCTTTCATCATCCCAAAAATATGTTTCCGCTGTACAAATTTTTGTTTTCAATAATCTCTGATATTGCTTTGGGAAGATTTTGTTTACCGTCTCGGTGTTACTGGTCGGGAGACAAAATGTGCGGGATAATTCCCCCCAGTGTGTAAGCAAAATGGTATCAGAGCTTGAGTATTCTGAGTATGCTCTGTGATCGCAGTATAATCTGATCTTCCACATCAGAAAAGTTTTCTTGAGCTATTTATCAAAACAAGGTTACTGAGTTTTAAAATTTTAAAGTGAATTAAGTTTATATTTTTTATTTCAAAAGAGTAAGATAGGTACTTTATTTCTTTCCAACATAGGTCTTCGTTGATGAAGCAATCGGATTCTCGAAGCAACCCTCTTACTTGAGAATGATAAAATGTAAGTTTTAATTCATAATCTAAAAAGTGAACAATAATCCTGTTTATTTTCTGTAATTATTTTGTTAATAGCTCTTAATTTATGTAATTACTTTATTTAATGACGTTTATCATATATTCTGGACTAAATAAATCAAATTTAAAGATTAAAGGACTAAATGTGTCATTTTTAAGAAGCAGGGACTTGATTTGTAAATATTTAGGGAGCTATTTTTATTAAAAAGGATAATTTGGACTTTTGCTTCTATTTAATCCCAAAAAATAAAAGAAAAAGAAAAAAAAACATAACAGGTCTATGGGTTTGCACCCCTGTGCAAATGAGGCCCTTTTTTGCCAACATGCCCTAAGAAAAGGGGAAATGGGGGAAATAAGCTTAAATTGCGTCCTCAACTAAGAAAAGGGTATAAATGGTCCAGGGAAAAAGAAACAAAACAGAGAGATTCCGGGACGAGGGTTTTATGAGAGAAATAACATGGAGTTAAATGAGAGTACATACATACATATTACCTACATGCGTTGAGTAGGAAGTTTACAATAGTTGCAGCAGAAGGGAAGGAGAAAGTGTGGGGAGTGTAGAGGTTGAAGAAGAGAAATAAAGTGGTAGAAAAGAAGAGTGTAAACTTGAGAAGAAATGAAGAATCATAAAGAGCTAACGAGTGTAAAAAGAAAGGGGAAAGCAAATGTGTGTGAGGAGAATCTGAAGGAGGGTTTATCGAAGAGGAAGAGGAATGTAGTGAATAGTGAGGATAATAAGTCCAAGCGTGGCAAAAAGCAAATTGAAGAAAATGTAGGTGTTGAAGATATCGTAGTTCTTGTGTTTGTCAACATTTAATTTATTTTCTTTTTACTGTTGTTTGCTGTTGACATCTCGTAAAATGTGTTTTTTGGGTTTTGGGTTTGATAGGGGAAGGAGATTGGGTCTAACATGTGTCACCAGTGCCAGAGGAATGATAAAGGGACTGTTGTACGCTGCACCGAGTGTGCCACTAAGCGATATTGTGTCCCTTGCATGATGAGATGGTAACGAACTGGAACTGGAACTTCTTCTTTGGAGCATTCATTTTGATTCTACGTAATTGTTGTACTGTTTCGTATTTTTTATGTCACTTGAACCAATGGTTCATCTGGTTGTGGTTGACTGACTAAAATGTTCTATGTTGTTGAGCAAGATTCCTCTTTAACGTCGCTATGTGTGGTTTAGAAAAATAATAGTATTATGAAAGTGTAGATGGATGCGCAAACAGTTTCAAGTACTGTTTCCCTTGTTTATGTGTCTATTTTCTGTTTCTTAGCATGAAATACAGAGCCTATTGTGCAATTTCAGTGGATTTTTAGCTATGAAGGTTGATTGAAGGCCTCTATAACAGTTATGGAGATGCACATCGAAACCATCTCCTGCTTTTCTCCTTATATTTTTATATCTTAAGACTCTGTCATAGTCTTAAAGTGAACTTTTCTCAGGTATCCTCAGATGCAACAAGAGGATTTTGCTGAAGCTTGTCCTGTTTGTCGTAACAACTGCAATTGCAAGCGTTGCTTGCGGCTGGATGGACCAATTAGGGTCGGTTTTTATGTGCGTCTTGCTTCTATTCTGCCATCATTTCGTTTTGCAGACAGATCATTACATCTCCAACTGCAATTTACCATCTCTGTTTTCTGTTCTCTCTCTTTCTCTTTCTGGTGAAATGTTCTATTCTTCTGATTATATGTCTTTGTCTATTCATGTAGCACTTGAAAAATTTCAGAGTGGAATTTACTTTTGAAGAAAAGATGCAGCACTCTAGATACATCCTGCGCATGCTTTTACCCTTCTTGAAAAAATTCCATGCAGAACAATTGGTCGAGATGGAACTGGAGGCTAAGATACAAGGTATTTCCTTGTTGGGACTCGGATAGCTTGGGCGCACATGTTTTGGGTTTCAACTTCTATTTCCTGCCTAGTTTGTACGAGATTTAGGATTATAGAAGCTAATATCATGTGATTGATTGACAAACCACTGGCTTTGAAATTTATTATGAATGTTGATGGAGTGCTGTTAGCACTGTGAAAGTGATTTCCAGAATGTATTATCTAAAACATGAAAAATACGTACTTTAGATAATAAGTCCTACAATTAGTTAAATGGGAGACACTGCCCTGACTTTAGTACATGGATATTCTAAGGTGTTTTTGCAGAATTCTCAATGGCAGCTGAACACACTTTATCTTTGTCTAAATAATTGCATATTAAGTAGTCAAATAAGGTTATAGAATAAAACTTATACAGCTATCTTTTCGTGCAAATTCGTTGACTCTCAGTTTGTTCAAGCAGGTCTGCCAATTTCAGAAATAAAGCCGCAGCAATCAGACTACCGGGCGAATGAACGACCATACTGGTAGAATATAGTAATACTTTGTTTTTTCTGTAAGATTCTTCTCAGGCTGCAGGAGTCATCATATGTGAATTTATGCAGTGACAACTGTACAATGGGTATTGTTGATTTTCATCGAAGCTGCTCAACATGTTCCTATGACCTGTGCCTCACTTGTTGCCAAGAGCTTCGTGGGGGATGCCTCCGGGGAGGTGACAAGGAAGTGGTCATGCATTATGTAGATTATGGGCTCGAATACTTGCATGGTGGTAATATGTATATTAAAACTTCTTTTGGAACGGTTGAAGCTGCCACCATGGATCCCACCAAATTAAAAACTAAACGGAGATCTACAGAGAAGGGTATCCTTTCGTGCCTGGGTTGTGGTGAAGGAGTTCTAGAACTGAAGTGCATCGTTCCTGATAATTGGGTCTCTAATTTGTTGCTGGAAGCAGAAAAATCAGCCAGGAAACATGATCTTGAGGACTTGCCTAAAAATTTTGAGCTGGAGTGCTCGTGTTTGAAGTTCTTGGGTGAGACTGTAACCGACAGTGATAAATTGCGTAAAGCAGCTTCTCGTCAAGACTCAGAGGACAATTATTTATACTGTCCAAAAGCTAAAGACCTTCAGCGCGATGATTTGAAGCATTTTCAATGGCATTGGTCCCGAGGTGAGCCCGTGATTGTTAGTAATGTGCTTGAAACTACATTGGGTTTGAGCTGGGACCCCATGGTTATGTGGCGTGCCTTCCGTCAGATAACAAACAATAAACATGACCGTCTACCTGATGTGACTGCTATAAAATGCTTGGACTGGTGTCAGGTCAGTTCATCTGTGTTTTATTTTCATTTTTGTTTCTTCAACAGCAGAAATGCTGAAGTCTTTGATTGTTGGAGTTCTCTTTGAAATAATATTCTCAACTGGAATAGCTGATTGATACGTAAACTTTTCCTAAACTGGTAGCTCTAAAAACAATTATATGCACTACCTTTTTATGCATTACTTGTTTGGTTTTTTTTTTTTTTTTGGTTGCCCACCCTGTTCACCGGAGCTTTGCCCCAACTACATCCGGATCCGACCCGGGTTGCACACCTGGCAGTGGTGGGTGAGTCTCCCAGCGGAAGTTTTCTGCATTCACAAGGTCTCAAACCCGAGACCTTGCTTAAGCGGAACCGAGCTGCTTACCAATCGGACCAACCCCCGTTGGTGCATTACTTGTTTGTTTGCTGCATCTTTAATCTACTTGTTTACCACAGTTTTCCTTTTCTAATAAATTCAAATATTCTGTTTTATCTCATGCTTTATATGATGATAGTAACTTTTCTCAGTGAAGTTCTTAATATTAAATAACACCTGTGAACTTTTTAAGCATATAATTTTGTCTATTGAATGTTCTGCCGTATTGGATTGGGTATATCGATAGTCGTAAATTGCGCAATCAAGTACTGAATAGAACTCATGGAATTTTGGATCCCTGAACGCATTGTGGGTTGTATTTTATGTAGAAGACTTCTTGGCCAAAAGGAAGAGCCCATCTTGAAATATGGATTTCTTATTGGATCGATAAAGTAGATACTAACCATTTTTAAATGTTTAATATTTATGTTTCAACAGTCAATGGTTCTTAGTGAATGTCCAATATGCTTCTGGAGGGCTGTAGTTATGGCCTGTTTTCCATTTTATAATGTTTATTATTTGAGTTTTACTTAGGATCTCATGAAATGTATAATAGACTCGGGTAATCAAGAATTTGTCACTAGGTTTTCATTCTGTTTTCTTGTAAAATGAAGCGTTTTGGACCATATATATTCACTTGATCTTTTAATTTCACAAGTTTGGAAATCTATTATTGTTACACGGAATTTCCTTTCTTTGCTGGCATAAAGCTATCCATTTCTCCTTCTCTCATTTTATTTTTTGATATCTAACTTGTTGTTGGCTATAGTAAGAGCTTTCCATTCCTATATGCGAGGGAGCTTATATTTGTTGAAGATTCTTAGAGATCTTCTTGATGGTGTTAGGATGTGATAAAGACGTTGCATGACTTGTTAGAAGATAAATACATCTCATCAGTATTTGATTAGGTAGTTATATTTATTAGGGAAAATTACACACACACACACCCTAACTTTAAAAGTGTTACCGAAACCCCTCTCACTTTTGGGAAATTGCCGAACTCCCTCTGTATGTAAAATTGGATTACACGGTCACCCCTGTCAGTTTTTCCGAGAAGGAAATTGCTGATTTCAGCAAAAGACTTTTCAAATAACACTATTTTGCCTCTGATCAACCTTGGACCAAATAGTCAAATTTTTAATTTACAAAAATATCCCTAGAGAGGGTAGTTGTTATTACTGATTATGTTTACGGGGTGTAAATGTAATCTAATTACATTTGAGCTATTATTCTTCTTCCTTTTCAATTACATAGTACAACTGTCTATTAATTAATACACACCAATTGCCCGGTTGAATTTGTGTTTACCAATTCATTCCGCCAATCACCTGTCAACCATGAAAAGAACGATAGAGTTGTGTTGCCCTCGGCCATGCTATACCTATTGCTCCCAAAAGCTACAAAACAATTTAGATTATATCATCACAACTTTGAATTAATGCATACTATGACTAATTCAATATTTTAAGACATGTAACAACTGCTTCAAAAACCATATTGAAAATAGGCCTCTGTAAATTACTTGATTTTGATTTTAGTTATATTCTTTAAAATATACTTTATTTTACTTATTATTTTCAATTAAAATGAAACTAATATATGCTATTAATTAATTCTTAAATAAAAGAACACAAAGTGTTTAATTACTTTTTACTCCTTAAATAAATTCATAATTACATAAATATTTAATTAACTAATTATAATTAATGATACCTAATTATTTGGTATAAGTTTTTATATATTCTATTTATATATAGTCTAATTGAAATTTTTTTAAGTTATTGAATTGATTAAAATTAATATTTAATAATTTTTTTTACAAATCATCAAATAATTAGAATTGAATTATTATTGATATGTAATGAATTGAAAAAAACAAATTAAAATTACAAAATTAAAAATAACAAAATCTATAAATACATTAAAATCTGACTTTTCATTTATTGATAATTCTATTCAATTTCAAATCTCATTATTTTTTTTTCCGTCATTTTCTTTTTCTTTTTTCTTTCCTCCTGCTTTTTTCTTAAGGTTAATTGGAAATAAATCATAACACATTTTTTTTATTAATTATAATTGCCAAATTAATAAACCAATAATAACAAAAATTTATAAACATATTCAAATTTATTGTTTTCATTTTTGATAAATAATTCTATTCCAAAAATTTATTTTTCATTTTTTTTCTTTCTTCTTCTTCCTCCTTCACCTGAAACCCTAGCTACCACCACCCATGGTTGAAAGTTTCAAGTGGATCCTAAACCCTCCACGGCTCCACCCTCCACACTTGTGGTAACCTCCGTTAGAGGATAAGAGCCGAAGTCCGCCACACTCCAACTCTAGCTCAATCCGAGAGACTATCCTATCATGATCTAACGCTAAGCGTGAACTATACAAAACTTTCAAACCACACAAGCCAAAACTCCAAGGTACACACATATATAAACAACATAACATCACATGTACTTTTCAGAGTTTAGATGCAACTTAAAACCACAAGTCAGCAAAACTAGACGACTATATGTAGCAGGACGAGTTGAAAAAGTAGCCGTGCAATTGCCATGGTATACACTAATGATTGAAGTATGTATCAAAGAAAGGAGGTCCAAGAAAGGAGCTACCTCTTGAGGCTTCGGCGCAAAATGCTACACGTCGGGAGCCACCTCTTGAGCCCGCAAGAGCCACCACCAGAGTCCCGATGTCCGACATCTATCTGCGATGTGATATTTTATTTATTTAAAGCTTTGATTCGTAAACACAGGGTGAACGGAGCTAAGTGTTGTACGGGGCAAAGTGCTGCGCGATTGCGGGAGCCATCTCTTGAGCCCGTAAGAGCCAGCTCTAGAGTCCCGACACCTATAAATCTCATAGTACGTATCAAAAGATGTGAAGTCTTCTACTGGCATGGGACAGTGGGAAGATGGATCAAAATTGTTTTGGCTTAGTTCTAAAGTACATGAGCTATTTCCTTTGGTTCACACTTCGTATAGTACTTGATTGTTCGCCCTTATGATATCTTGTCTGACTTTTTTACTTGCTATTGTATATGCTTGTTTTTGTTATTGTTTTCCGCTGCAGATTCTATCTCACAAGTTGAGGTAAAGCATATTGTTAGCCTACCTCGCTGGGTCATTCGGACTTACCCCTATTTCTTTCTTAGTTTTCCGAAGAGCTCGATATATCAGGCCCGGAGGGGGAAAATCGTGGCTAAGGAAGTTTGAGAGTCAGATGTGACTGTGTATGGATGTCTCGTGCATATAGTCATCTAGTTTTGCTGACTTGTGGTTTTGAGTTGTATCTGAACTTTGAAATGTACATGTGATGTTATTTTGTTTATATATGTGTGTACCTTGGAGTTTTGGGTTGTGTGGTCTGAAAGTTTTGAATAGTTAACGCTTAGCGTTAGCTTATGACGTGATGGTCTCTCGGATTGAGCTAGCGTTGCGGTGGGGGGGGGCTTTGGCTCCCATCCCCTGGCTGGAGGTTGCCACAGTTGGTGGCTCTAGTTCACATGCAACTCAAAATCACAAGTTAGCAAAACTAGACGACTATATGCACAAGACATTTATACACAGTCACATTTGACTCCTAGACTCCAGAGACTTAAACTTCCTTAGCCACGATTTCCCCCCTTCAGGCCTGATATACCGAGCTCTTCTGAAAAGTACATGTGATGTTGTGTTGTTTATATATGTGTGTACCTTGGAGTTTTGGGTTGTGTGGTTTGAAAGTTTTGTATAGTTCACGCTTAGCGTTAGCTCATGATGGGATGGGATGGTCTCTCGAATTGAGCTAGCATTGCGGTGTGGCGGGCTTCGACTTCTATCCCCTGGCCGAAGGTTGCCACAGTTGGTGGTATTAGAGATTGTGGCGCCGACTGAACATGGTGGCCCGCCACACTGCGACGCTAGCTCGATTAGGGAGACCGTCCCTTCTCAAGCCAGCGCTAAGCGTCAGAACTATATGAATACTTCCAAAACATGTAATCCAAAACTTCCAACTTAGACATATATCAACAACACAACATCATATATATATTATATATATATATGAGTTTAGATGCAACAGAAAATCATTAAAAGTCAGCAAAACACAACTACTATATGTACAAAGCATCCACGAACAATCATATCTGGCTCTTAAACCTCAAGACTTTCAACTTCCTTATCAATGACTTCCCTCTCTGAGCCCTGATATACTGAGTTAGTCTGAAAAGTAAGAAAGAAAGAAGGGTGGTTATGAATGACCCAATGAGGTAGGCTTACAGCTTGCTTTACCTTAACTTGAGAGATAGAATCTGCAGCGGAAGACAATAACAAAACAAGCATATATAATGGCAAGTAAAATAATCAGACAAGATATCATAAGGGCGAACAATCAAGTATTATACGAAGTGTGAACCAAAGGAAATAACTCATATACTTTCAAATCAAGCTATGACAATCGTGTTCCGTCTACCCACTATGCCATACCAGCAGGAGACTTTACACCTTTCGATACATACTATGCGATTTCTTAGGTGTCGGGACTCTTGAGGTGTCGCGTAACACTTTGCCCCGTACATCACTTAGCTCCCTTCACCATGTCTTTATGAGTCAAAGCTTTAAAACATCAAGGTAACATAGTGGATGGATGCCAGACGTTGGGACCCTAGAGGTGGCTCCCACCCGCGTAGCACTTTACCCCGTGTAGCACTTGGCTCCCTTTGCCGACAGGATAGAGTCAAGAATTAGAATGATTTCAATGAAGTTCCTAAACGAACTTGTAC
Organism: Buddleja alternifolia; assembly: GCA_019426215.1. Classification (NCBI taxonomy): domain Eukaryota; kingdom Viridiplantae; phylum Streptophyta; class Magnoliopsida; order Lamiales; family Scrophulariaceae; genus Buddleja; species Buddleja alternifolia. The sequence continues at coordinate 38,796,802 of CM033390.1, read as the reverse complement.
GGAGGTTTTACAAAAATCATGGAGACCTCTCGTCTAAATGTTTAGATTCTACTATATATCTAATATTACTTGCTCTATTTGGTTGTGTTATAAAGTATTTTAGTTTGCGATTATGACGGCATGTTTCGACCACAGGATACTTTTGTGATTCCACGGTATACGAGGTGACGACGCCGGGTTGTATTGTGAGGGTTTCTCTTTTTCTTGAAAACTCTTTAGTTGCTTTACCTAAATGTGATTGCCTTATTTCATTCTGCAACTATTTTGTCGGTATCTTGATGATAGTTGATTCATAAATGTCCCACTCTAGTCAATATCTCGTGATTCCCCACGTTTATCCTTTTCACGTTTTTGGTACATGTCTTGCCTCGAAATGGTCTTCGGTCTAATCGGTGTCAATTACCTTATGTCTAAGATGGGAGTTTTGGATTATATGTTTTGGAAGTATTCATATAGTTCTGAAGTTTGGCGTTGGCTCGAGAAAGGCCGGTCTCCCGGATCGAGCTAGCGTCGCGGTGTGGCGACCATGGTCGGTGGGCGCCACAACCCTCCACCGCACAGCTGCCGCCTCCCTAGTTGACATTCCCACTGCCGCCTGTTGCAGCCCCTCCTCCATGGCCAAAACTTCAGATCTCGAAGATCACCCCCCCTTTTCATAGTGGAGTTCCACTTGCCCCCCTTAATCCGCGTCCAGAACCCTCCAACAAAAACTCGTTGCCTAGCCCCTTCTCCCCAAACCCAACCTGTTCCAGATCCCTTCTCCGACTTGCAGCCGTCTCCCCCACGACGCCACTTCCCCATCACAGATCCACCACAAAACCCCAACTCACCATGACTATTTGTCACTGTTTTTGTGTGTGTTATTTAGTGATTTAGCATATAATATATATATATATATATGTGTGTGTGTGTGTGTGTGTGTGTGTGACATGTGTGTGTATAATATGTTTTTAAGAGAGGAAAATAAAAGAAAAAGCAATATATTTTGATATTTCAGTTGGAGGGTATTTTAGTCCGCACAGGAAATTTTAAATTTCATGATTTTTATTATGTTTTTCATCGAAAAAAAGTAGGGCCAAAAAGAACATTTTATATATTGGGCAGGAAAAATGACGGGCAGAACCTCACCGGGGTCTCATGGTAATTTAGCAAAAGTGAGGGGGGGTTTTGGTAATTAGCCTTACAGTGAGGGTGTGCGTGTATAATTTTCCCTATTTATTATGTGTTGCTTCCTGATTCAGTTTATGTAAACTATGTAATTTTGTGGAACTTGTTGATTTCCTGGTGACAAGAATATAATTGGATCTTATATCTTCTGCTACTGTGAAGAACTGCTGCTAGCCTGTCTCAATGTCTTTTATATTCCGTCTTTTATATTGATTCAGAACTTAGTCTGCCTTTTATATTCTATTTTCACATTTGACTCTTTAGTCTCTTGCTTATGAAGGAGATACTGCCTTAGACTACTAGAAGAATGTGGTTTTGGTTAGTATAAGATACAACCAAACTTTATACAAGATGAAATCTTTCTTGATCTTCCAAAATATATTTATATTTGTTAGCAATATAGTACCAACGGATACATAAGAAACCTATGCAGTAATGCTCTTATGCATAAGTTTGCTTAGGTCTTTGTATTCTTATAAATATCATTTGGCTATGCGTTTGGTTTTGTTATGCTTTTTTCTATTGTGTATTGTCGTTCTTCAGAGTTTTGCACATGGATTTCGCCCGTTTGGCATCATGTATAATATATTCTTTTTTTGTATAAATATTACTACGAGGAGGTACTTTATCTTGTTCTCCTCGTCCAACTTACCAAAATCTTGTAGATTTGCATGCTTTATGCGATGTTTGTGTCAGTGAGGGATAACATATTAGTTTTCATTGACAAGCAGGTTGACATAAATGTCCACCAGTTTTTCAAAGGGTATATAGAAGGCCGATTTGACCCTAGTGGGTGGCCTCAGATTCTCAAGTCGAAAGACTGGCCCCCTTCCAACTTGTTTGAGGAGGGGGCACCTCGTCATGTTGCTGAATTTATCAGTTGCTTACCTTTCAAAGAGTACACACATCCTCATTGTGCATGCTTCAACCTTGCTGTTCAACTGCCCAGGATTTCTCTGAAGCCAGATATGGGGCCAAAGATAGATCTTGCTTATGGAGTTCCTCAGGAATTGGGACGGGGAGATTCTGTAACAAAATTACACTGTGATATATCTGATGCAGTATACACACTTCTCTAATTTATGATATTTTGCTACTTTGTTATACATTTTTGAGATGGTAGGACTACATGATCTCCTTTTTGCTCTGTAGGCTAGGTTGTTGCTTTTCAATTTATAATCTATTGCGCTCATTTTAGGTTTTCTGTATTCTGTCTTTTAGGTGAACGTGTTGATACATGTAGAGGCAGTGACCCTCAAATCTGACAATCTTTTAACTATAGGAGAACTGCAAAAGAAGCATGCCGCTCAGGATAGAAAGGAACTTGGAAATAAGCAGATATCAAGTGGAACGGATGAAAAGCTGCAGAACAATGAAACTCGAATTTCCAGGTTGAATAAGAAAGCTTTTTCAGAGGTAAACACACTGCAGATGAATTCTCAAAAAACATTTGGTGAAAAATCTGGTCTTGCAGTGGAGAAGGCAAGAAATAATGACATCGAGATTTCCTGTGATGATCAGCAGAAGTCGTTGGAAGCTTCTGGAACAGGTGAAGAAGGCAAAAAGGAAGACTGTAACAAAGAGGAAAGTAATAGTACTTCAGTTTCTGGAATTCAATTAGAAAGTTTTGGAGACCCTGAAGATGGTGCTCTCTGGGATATTTTTAGGAGGCAAGACGTACCAAAACTGGAGGAATACGTGAGGAATCACTTCAAGGAATTCAGGCACATCTATTGCAATCAGCTGTCCCAGGTAATGATTAATTTTATTAAAATTGACCTGTTTGGAGGTTATGAAAAGAAGAGTATGCAGTGCCCGTTTGCTTTTATATTTATAAGGATGAAAAAAAAGAATAAATATTCACGCGTCTTGACAACTTTTTGTTTTGTCATTTTCCCTTTTTTTGTCAATGTATCTATGATTTTCTAGCTTATGCCTTTTGTTCTGTTGTTTCTCTGGGTGTCTAAAAATCTTAGCAAGAGGTCTCTTGCGTACGTTACAGTTATTACCTGTATTTCCAACTTTTCCACTACAGGTTGTGCACCCTATTCATGATCAAACTGTTTACTTGACTATGGAGCATAAAAGGAGACTTAAGAAGGAATATGGTTAGTCTTCCCTGCGCAATGTAGCTATTTATGTGACTTTCTATTCTGGTTCATTTCGTTTATTGTTTATGCTTGCATAGGAATCGAACCATGGACATTTGTCCAGAAATTAGGTGATGCTGTTTTCATACCTGTTGGATGTCCCCATCAAGTAAGGAATTTAAAGGTAAGTTGATTTGTTTAAATATTGTTTTTTTATTGATCGCGTTAAAGTCAGATGTTAAATGGTTTGTATTCGGACGCTGATGTAACTTCTTGGAACTTTTAGTAGCTTAATTGTCCTTCAATTGTAACTTGCTAGAACTTTTAGTGTTCTTGTAGCTTTGTTGGAACTTTTAGTTTTCTTCTAAATATATTTTATAAGATTTTAATATATGAATAATGTGTTTTAAAGAATTTGATCTCACTCCAAATCTTATATATGTGACTAGATACTCACTCCTTCCAACAGTGAATGTTTGTATTTGAACTGAAACAAAGTTTTAGATGAGAGTTCAAGAAGTAAATTGGGTAACTTTACAATTTTAGCTATAAAAATAGCGGTTGAGATTAGTGATTGCACATTGTTCTTTTAAGCAATATGGTACTTGGAAGAAATTACTCACCTCAGGAAAAAAATGAGATTATTGGTAGACGGCCCAAACGGACATGAGCATTGATAAAGAGAATAATTTAAATGGACACCTGCAAAATGATTAAGTTCATTGTTTTGAAATAATGCAAAGTTTAATGTTGTATAACCATCAAATGTTTTCTGAATTATTAAAACTAATGACTTATTATCCATTATATGACATAATCAAGACTATAATGTTTATTTAAATATGTCTTAATTTTTTTCTGTCATAATGAATGTACTTAATACAAGGTGGGCGTATTATGGCTCAAGTTTTTTTATTTGGTTCGAATTAATTTCTAGAAATAGTTCTTATGATTATTTGTATATACATGTACTGTGAAATGGATGTCGAAATTTGAGTGTAGTGATCATCCCCCTCACACTTTAGTTTCGCCATAATTACTGGATTAGTGTTAATGAATCACATGCTGCAGAAAGTTAGTTTTTGCCAGAACACTAGTGGCACTAGTGAATGGAGATAAACTTGTAAGCTATAACTAAAAAACAGATGAAGGAAAGTAAAACATGATTAGGGTGAATTCTGTGGGATAAGACGAGTAGAAACGTCAACAAAGCAATAGTCAGTTAATCAATCGCAAACCAAGGAAAGATTGAGTAGAACATTAGAAGTTGTGTTGGGTTTGTGTAATTTGAAACTAGTTTTGCTACAAGCAATAGCATATCTATATTGCTGAACAATGCATATTGATTTGAAGAGGAGGAAGTGAATTTTTTTTCTCTCAAATGACCTCATGTGAAATTGACATGAAATTGACATACAACCTTAGATGGATCTGAATGTTGTCTCATGATTGCTTGAGTGACCACACTATCTAAGCTGGTTGAGAGGAGAGATGCTCAATATTTTATATCTCTAGTATGCCCATCATTTGTCGTGGGTATTATGTTTTCGAGGCCTATCACAAATGTGTGGCTTAGAGAATTGAAACGAGGGAATGTTGCTTTAACCTGATACTGAGTTGATTGTGGAATGCCTAGTCATTTAAAAGTTTAAAAGCTTAAGTTGCTAAAGACTGTTTTGATAAGTTAACTTAGACTCAAGATTTGAATACTATAACCAATTAGGTTTAAGCGTTCAGTTCTTTAATCAGTGTTAGCACATCGGAATCATTTAAAGTCTTCTCTTTGAAAGGTTTTAGCGTCACAAAGCTTTTTCTTAGTTGCTTTTAGTTTTGAATGATTTTACTTAACCGATTATGCAATGATGTGATAGTAATGAAATCGACGGTAAAGTAAATAACACAATATTTGTAAGGTTCGTTGGGTTGTGTAATCCCAACTACGTCCTTCTTTTCCTTTATCACTCGGAGGCAATCCACTAAAATGATTCTCGAAGAATCACACAAAAACTTCTACAAAATAGGGGAGAGATGGATGTGAATGGCTTGAGCTTCTTGGTTACACAGATTTCTGCTCCAAGACACTTCTATCGTCTTGCTTCTTTCACCCAGAAATAATGCAAGTATCCAACTTGGACTTCACTCAGATCGCGAGGCTGGACAAGGGTTTTATCTAACGGTTTGTTTGATTTTTGGAAGTTCAAACAACTTGGAATATTTCAATAGTAGTGTAGAGTTCTTCCGAAAAAGATGTTTGAGATATTGGTTAACTGTCTCAGGATTGGAGAAAAGCAAAGAGAATGTTTGATTTGAACATTCGAGCTTTTCTGAAAGTTTAAGGATTGAGACTTCAATGCAATAGAGTTTTGGCTTGTAAGCTTGTTATGTTTTGGCTTGTTGCTGAAGTCCTATTTATAGACTTTCTCGGGTAAAGTGTCTGTTGGACACATGGTCAAGCGCGTGTCTTTCACTCTCATGCATGAACAACTTTCGTCACTTTTTCCTTGAAATTCTGCTACAAAAAGTTGGTGCCGCAGTCTTTGAAAAATTGACAGTCCAATGAAGAAGGCTTCTTCCGTACGTCCTGAAGTGCTTATCACATTTAATGCTCTTATCTGCATTTAATGCATTTGAAATAAATGTCCGTTGGACATTAATGCTTCGAGAATATTTGCATTAAACTCCTTCGGGACTACGGAATAAATTCAAGTGAAATCTTGTCTTGATAGACGCTTATTCAACACTGAATGATCCTTAGCTGAATTTTCACATCAACGCTTCAAGTAGCTTGACGCTTAGACGCTTGATAGAAATCTTCATCTTCATTCAGACTTCAGACGCTTGAATCTCTAGACCTAACTATGGATAAGCTCACTCAGAATAATATCAGACGCTCAGTTTAAGATTACTTAGCCTAACTGTCTAGAATAAAAAACAAATAAAGCCTTATACAAATCTAACGCTCAAAGCCTATACATGTATTCTAATAAAATCAAAGTTACATATTTTGGGGTCTAACATAAATTCTAATTGTCATCATTAAAACATCTAACACGAAATTTCCTAATAGGGTTGGAGATTTGCTAGAACTTTCAGGTTTTGTGTATTACCCAAAACCCCAATCTTGAATCCGAGTCAGGTATCAGGAATATCCTACTCAAATTACCCGATCATTATTCCTTCAAAAAATGAGATTTTGCCTTAACATTTCTTCCTAAAGTTGCCTTCCATTCTGCGTGCTTTACTTTTTTCTTCACAATTCACATTGGTCTTCTTTCTCTATTGAAAATCTTGCCCTAACTCCACACCATCACCGGCTAGCCTGACTCCCAAGTCCCAACTCAGTACTCCCACGGTAAAGATTTGTGCAAGAGCTTTCTTTGAGTTGAACTTCCAATTTTTGCAATTAAATTTCTTTTGATCCATTTAATTAGCCTTTAAAAGCCCAATCTTGCTTTATCTTGTTATCTAGGACTTCCGGTTTTTTAATTATTTTTTCTAACAAAAGAGCCCTTGTTAGGCAAAACCTTTCTTTAGAAAACACTACAGAGGCAGAAACTCTCTATCTGTGTCTGCACAAGTTTCAGGTACCTGAGAACCAAAGTTTGGGTACCCGAATTCTCTGGTACCTATATTGAAGAAAGTATTTTTTTTTTTTTTGTGTTCTATTCTGAATGCAGAGATTGCCAATATATACAAGATGTATCCCTAATATATGCCTAATAATCTGTAGAGACAATAAATCTATGTTACACACAAAAGGAAACAACTATTATTAGGAGATATTCTCTCATCTAAGTAAGGAAATTTGACCCAGCAGAATCCCCTTAATATAGGCATTTAACCACAGATTATAATCCCATATTTTCACACTGCCCCTCAAGTTGGGTGGTAGATATCAGCATTCCCAACTTGCTCTTCATGTTCTCGTAGGTGGCCTTTGGAAGTGTCTTTGTCAGAATGTCAGCTGATTTGCAACTTGATGGTGTGTACACGAGTCTGACAGTTCCTCCTTCAATTTTTTCCTTAATGAAGTGACAATCTATATCCACGTGTTTCGTTCTGTCATGGTGAACTGGATTACACCAGATTGTCATATTGGAGTTTGGTGTGATTGCAAGTTCCTTAAGTATTCTTTGGAGGCATATTCCTTCACATATTCCATGAACCATTGCCCTAAATTCTGCCTCTGCACTACTTCTTGCCACTACTGATTGTTTCTTGCTTCTCCAAGTGACTAAGTTACCCCATAAATAGAAACAATGGCCGGTAGTTGGCCTTCGATCTGTTAAAGATCCTGTCCAATCAGCATTAGTGAACACCTCAACTTCCCTGCTCGAATTTTTCTTGAAGTAGAGTCCTCTGCCCGGGCTTTTCTTGAGGTACTGTAAGATTTTATATACAGCTTTCATGTGTCTCTCAGTAGGGTTGTTCATTAGCGACTTACCATGCTTACAGAAAAACCAATATCGGGCCTCGTGTGAGTTAAGTACATCAATTTTCCAACTAATCTTTGGTACCTGTCTCTTTGAGCTAGAGGGCTTTCATTGTCTCCATCATTCTTACTGATGGGATCCATATGACTATCCACTTGTTTACAACCCAACATCCCAGTCTCTTGGAACAGATCAAGGGATGTACTTCATTTGCGTGACAGAAATTCCGTCCTTGGTCCTGCCAACTTCCATGCCAAGAAAGTATCTGAGTTGTCCAAGGTCTTTGATTTCAAACTCTCGTGCTAACAACTTTTTGAGATTTTTTGATCCTTCATCATTTCCAGTATTTATTATATCATCAACGTAGACAAGGAAGTCAGTTTACCTTCCTTAGATTGCTTCACAAACAGCGTATGTTCTGCTTGACATTGAACGAATCCATGCTTTTTAACAACTTTGGCCAATCGATCAAACCAGGCCCTAGGTGACTGTTTCAGACCATATAAAGACCTCCTTAGCTTGCACACTTTTCCTGAATTCTCTGGAGTTTCCATGCTAGGTGGAATTTTCATGTAGCTCTTCTAGTTTGCCGTTGAGAAATGCATTTTTGACATCGAGTTGGTGCAGATTCCAGTCTAAATTTGCTGCAAGTGACAATAAAACTCTAATGGAGTTGAGCTTCGTCACCGGTGCGAATGTTTCATCATAATCAATGCCATATGATTGGGTAAATCCTTTAGCTACCAGGCGGGCCTTCCCATGTCCCATTTTTCTCCAAGGCCTGAATTTCTTCCTGAACAGCATTCTTCCATTCTGGTTGCTGAAAAGCTTATTGAATGTTTGATGGTATGTGTTTCGTTAAAAAAAACAAACTTAGATTAGGATGGACAACTGCGCGTTCCGAGCCCCGCGATAATTCTCCACTTAGAATTATCTTTCAACCCACGTGCTCGAGTTCAATACGCTAGACGGTGGTTCGGAATTTAACACTTCGGTGTGTTGTTTAAAATAATTATTCGGACCGCAATTGACTAAAATATGTATTGTCTTCGAATGACACGATAATACCATAAAAGAAAAATTCAAGTACAGGTAAAAACTATCTCTCTGATACTTAAATCTGACACAAGATAATCTTATACCTACGTGAGAATCTTTCGATTGAATGTATTATTTCTCACCCCCCTGCGTTCGATTCGCTAAACGGTGGTTCGAGTTATTGTCTTCGAATGAAATAATAATACAGTGAAGGAAAGATTTAAGTCCAGATAAAAGTTATCTCTCAGATACTTAAATCTGACAAAAAGATAATCTTATACCTACATGAGAATCTGGTTGCTGAAAAGCTTATTGTCTTGAATGAAATTTGATGGATACTTAAATCTGACAAAAAGATATCTTATACCTACATGAGAATCTCTCGATCAGTATTATTTCTCACCCCCCTGCGTTCGAAAACGGGAGTTATTGTCTTCGAGTGATGAATAAAAATTATCTCTCAGCTTAAATCTGACAAAAGAAATTCTGTGAGAATCTTTCAAATGTATTGTTTTTCATAAGAATTCAACCCCTGCGTTCGATACGCTATTTCGGTGGTTCAAGCCTGATTCAAAAGAGATGATTGAAGTGCAAAACTATCTATTCGATCTTACGACTTTCCTTAAAGCAATGGGTTCATTGAAGGCAAGATCATCTACATATGACTAGAATCTAAATCAGAAACTACTCCTAATTGTGTTACCTTTTTCTTTCTCTGGGCTCCTATATATCTTGAGAACTCCTTGTCTTCGGGAACCGTCTACTTGAAATACTGGTCTAACTTCTTGGTTATGCTGTTTTTTGCAAGTTTATTGGAGTGTTAATTTCTATAGTTTGGGCTATTTGGCCTCTGTGATTCAAAAGCCCAAATTATTTTATGGTGTAAACAGTATGTGATCAGTTTCAAGGGAAGTGATGAAAGCTTGGAAATTCTGTGAAATCTTTTCATAAGACACATGATTACTGATGGGATGTTGAGTGCAAGATCTTACACCTTTCCTTAAAGCAATGGGTTTTTCAAGATCATCAATATTATTAGAATCTAAATCATTAATTGTGTTACTTGGTTGTGAACTCGGGTTACTTGAATACTGGTCCAATTCTTGGTTCTGCTCAAGTGGAGTGTTATTCTCTTGCTCCTTTTGAGGAGGTTTCTCAGGCTGCTTTTTTGATTTTTTTAAATTTTGGAATAAACAATTACCTCTTTACTACCTTGTGTAGGTGACTCACGAGTGATAGAAGGAATAACCGGGAAAATTCAGGGACATTAGTACAAGGAGTACTGATTGTTTGTGAAGGCAGAGATGAAGTTGAAGGAGATGTGGTGATTTCTGTTTCACAAAAATGGAATTCTGATTCATGCGACAAGTTCTCCCCCTGAGTTACAGTTTTGGGTTAAAAGGGTTGATTTTTGAAGAACGTGACATTCATGGAAGTGTAGAATTTCTTGGTTGTAGGAGAGTAACACTTGTAACCTTTCTGGTTTGGTAAGTACCCTAAAAAGACGCATTTAATGGCTTTTGGGTCAAGTTTACTACGCTGGGACTTATGGATGTGAACGAAGGCAGTACAACCAAATACTTTGACTGGGATAGATGAGACTATTCGGGTGCATGGATATGTGGACAGGAGGATTTGACATGGGTTTTTGAATTTTAGGACCCTGGATGGCATTCGGTTTATCGAAAAGGTTGCTGTAAGAACAAATTCACCCCAAAAATGTTTGGGCATGTTTGAGGTAAAATGAGTGACCGGGCAACTTCCATCAAGTATCTGTTTTTCCTTTCTGCAACTCCATTTTGTTGTGGAGTATCAATGCATGAGCTTTGATGTACAAAGCCATTCTCGAGTAGATATGACCCAAGAATGTTGTGATAGTATTCTCGAGCATTATCTGTCCGAAGGACTTGGATTTTTGCCTGAAACTGTGTTTGAACCATATTGTTGAAGTTTTCAAATATTTTCCTCACTTCTGATTTTTCTTTCATGAGAAATACCGAAGTCACTCGAGTATGGTCATCAACAAAAGTAAGAAACCATCTAGAACCCATAATATTGTTAATTCTAGAGGCTTCCCAAACATCACTGTGAACCAAAGAAAAAGGATGAGATGATTTATATGGTTGGTTGAATGGAATAGGACTTGTGAGTATGTTTGGACAATTGACATATTTCACATTGAAAATCTTTGAATTTTTTATTGAATAATGATGGATATAGTTTTTCAAGATACAAGAAATTTAGGTGGCCTAGTCGATAGTGTCATAACATAACATCACTATCCTTATTGGGGTTAAGGTTGGAAGCTACACAGGCAGTTTTCATTGGCAACCTTCGAATTTCCACATCTCTCAGGAGGTAAAGTCCAGCACACACCTTTAGCATTGCCGATTCCCAGAGTCCAAGGCCTGAATTCACACCTTTTGTCTACTTTCCTCTCTGCGAATTTCAGAATTTTTTTTCCGAACACTAGGCAATGGTTTAATACTTAAGACTCTTCCGCATACCTCATCCAAATTCTTATTTAGGCCAAGTAAGAATTTGTAGATGCGTTCCTTCTCGACGACCTTTTTGTGAAGTAGTTCATCCTCATGACACTTCCAAACCAATTCTTCATAAATGTCCAGTTGTTGCCAATGGCGTGTCAGAGTGTTGAAGTATTCAGTAACAGTTGAATCTCCCTGTCGAAGATCGTGGAGAATAATCTTGATTTAAAAAATCGCAGAAGTATTATTAACATTAGAGTAGGTTTCTCTAGCTGCATCCCATATTTCCTTTGCTGTGCCATAATACATGAAGTTTTCTCCTATGTCATTGGTCATAGAATTGATTAACCAAGACATCACCATGCTATTTTCCAATTTTGAGGTTCGGTATCCTGGATCATCTTCCTTTGGCTGAATAGCAGCTCCTGAGAGGTAATCTTCCTTGCCTTTCCCACTGATGAAGATTCGAACAGACTGTGCCCACTGAATGAAATTCTGCCCATTCAGTTTGTGACCAGTAATGGGAAAAAGAATTCCTTCTGTGGTGCTAGTGCTGCCGGTGGGAACTGATTCAGGTTTGGATGTCACCTCGGAGTTTGATTTTTCTACTCTGTTCGCCATGGAGGCTTCTTTCTCTCTCTCTCTGTTTTTTTTTATTAGTGGTTCAGATCTGAATGCGCTGATACCATGAAGAAAATATTCTTCTTTTTTCTGTGTTCTATTCTGAATGCAGAGATAGCCAATATATACAAGGTGGATCCCTAATCTATACCTAATAATCTGTAGAGACAATAAATCTATGTTACAAACAAAAGCTATTAGTTAGGAGATATTCTCTCATCTAAGTAAAGAAATCTGACCCAGCAGAATCCCTTTAATATAGGCATTTAACCACAGATCATAATCCCATATTTCAACATAAATCAGGGAGCATAAAATGCTTCCGGAATTTGAATTACCAGAACCCAATTGTACCCGAAGCAGAACACCAGACTCGGTGCCCACCCCTACTAGTGAGGAGATTGAGGAGTAACATTGTTATATATTACTTTGACAATGTATAAGTTTGTGCAACACCAACTCTATTCTCTAGATAAGTGAAAATTGTCTCTCGTGATTCTATTATTGACAAACAGATGCCAATCGAACTCCATATGCGTGACAAAATCAGAGTAGAGTTGAGTTGATATGACATATCTGAAGTGCTATGCTGCACAAAGTGCATTTCATTTGAATACACTCAGACGATGATGAAATCGAACTACTTCAAGGCTTTTACCTATGAGTGTAGCATTTTGAAGAACTTATTTTTGGAAAATTTAGAAATCAAAATAATAGAAAGGACATGAGTATGTAATTTCAAGTCGCAAATACTTGAACAATGGCTTTGTTGTTTCTGTTAAAGAGCTATATCTAATATTGTGAAATGAAACTTACAAGATAATTTCCATTGTTTAGTTCAATGCTTGTTTAATTGTATGTCTCAGTAGAATTTGTTTTCTAATTTTATGGTTCTAAAACAAGCAATTGCTTGTTTAGTTAGATGTAAATTCTCATAAAAATGACTATTGTTCTTGAATCCATTTTAATTAACCAATTTTCTTCTGTGTTTTCTAATACCAGCCCTGCATAAAGGTCGCACTCGACTTTGTCTCACCTGAAAATGTTCAAGAGTGCATTCGTTTGATGGAGGAATTTCGTGTTCTTCCACAAAATCACAGGGCCAAGGAAGACAAGTTAGAGGTATCATTTTCATGTTTGTGTGTGTAATAAATATCCCAAGTCATTAGTGGTTTGAACCAAAGCTGTAAATTGAACTTCGATTCCCAGATATCAAGTGCTTTTTATGTGTCTTTTTGTGTACGTGTGTGTATATTTGCAAGCTTTGGCTTGTTTGTATGTAGGAAAAGCAAGGGCAAATGCAGTTTTCCCACAAGTCCCTTTTCAATTTTGGTCCACTCTTTACAGGTGTACCACATTTGATCCTATAAGTCTTCAAAAATCTCGATGTTAGTGCCACGTAAAACTTCCGTCCAAAAATTGACGATCAAACCACTTGCCATGCATGTGGCCATTAGTGAACAATGCCTTTCTAATCAAAAGATTTGATCTTTGAGGAGTTTTGTTGAACTCGTGGAGGCCATTCAACATCTTCATTTTGAAATTATTTAAGTGAGAAGATCCAGTCTTTATTACGAAATATTTTCATCTGTTCCTTCCAAAATTTATAATGGTGAGGAGGGCATTCTCATGATTCAGTAATATTTATGTGGAAATGAATGATGCAGAGAGACTGGAATATGGCTGAGAACATTGGAGACAGTTGAAAACACAACGAGAGTGGGTATGATGAAGCAGCTAGGCTTATGTGCGGTCCAATGGCCAGAACTAATTTCCCTCACAACCCAAATCCCAAGTTAATTTTGTCAGGGTCACCTATCCTTATTTCCAAATTACACAAGTGCCACATGAAGGCTTCACTTCACTTGATTACAAGCAAATCCTCCTCAATGATCATGACTGAAGATGTTGTTGCTGATCTTCAATCCTCCTCATGATTCTGATCAACAACAACAACAACACGAGTCAAACATAATAATAATAATAATAATAATAATAATAATAATAATAATAATAGTAGTAGTAGTAGTAGTAGTAGTAGTAGTAGTTGTAATAATAATAATAGTAGTAATAGTAATAATAATAGTAGTAATAGAATTTATTTTTATTTAGTGTCTAACAGAATTGACGTTTGACAAACCTGATGCCCAGACGTGCATGTGTTTGTCGATATCCACAATGGACATTGTTTCTTATTGCTAAGATTGCTTCTATATCTACATCTTCTCAATCACAAAATTATGTGCATAAGCACTAGAAAGCTTTATTATTACGTCTCAAGATGAGTCTTGAGATTTTTAAATCTTGATCATTTGTGTGAAGGTGAAAAAAAGGACTCTGCATGCAATTAAACAAGCTGTGAAGAATTTGGGGAGACTTTCGAGCCTCAACTAGACCTGGTGCACTTTTTTGCTCTTGCTCTAAGTTTATTGCGACTTCTGCTTCCAAGTTATTTTAGTCTTTCATTTGATATCTCATGAAACGGTAGTAGTTCATTCCTTTTGCAGATAAGATAAGTACTGGCACATAATCCTCACTTTTGAGCTTTTAAAATCAATAATGGATTCTGCCTTTCCATCTCTATTTCATGCTTAATGAGTGGGATGATATCAAGGAATTTGTTATGTAGCAACAGAAACATACAGCGTTGATATGGAGTTGGGACTCTAATGAAGAACATATTTTGGAATCATCATATGTGCGATAGGGTATCCAATGTTTGCATGACTCCACAATCAGTGAGGAACGACAATGGCGTTCGAATTTTCGTTCTATGATTGCATTTAAGTAGAAAAAGAATAGAGCATAGTAATATGAAACTCATTTTTTTCTAAAGTTCATCCTCGAGTTGGAGTAAACATATAAACAATAAAGCCTACTTACTTAAGTAAGCAAGACTGAGTTGCACCAATTATGGCATATAAATTTTAAAACTGGAGAAGCCCTAAAATTAATGTGAAACTGGAATACCTAATCCCTTTTTGTGCTTTCCTTTTGGTCCCACTGTTTGGTGGTGGTTCTTCGAAGTAAATGTAGAAAGCTTTGGTTGGAGGGAAAGGAGCAGACCGCTACTTCAACTTTTCAATTTCAAGCTTCTTGAGGCAATTTTAGAAAAAAATGTTTTGTTAGTGGGGAATTATCTAAGTCATTTGTTTAGGAGCTAGGATTATAAAGGTGAATTGAAGAAAGTTACATCCATTGTCTCTAGCAATATACAATAAGACCACCTTATTGTTTGTCACATTGATATTTTATGTTACTATTTGACGTAATTTACTCTTTCCTTTTCCAATGATTGAATTAAATACAAAATATTGAGTGTCAGCATTTGTGAAAAACTTCCTAGCATAGGACACATCTGAAATGTGGAGTTTGAGATTGCTGATAGGAACATTCCCGGGGTTGTGATGTGATTGGTTTTGCTATTAGTTTTTCTGCAGATATTTGTTTTTTTTAAACCTCAAACGTTTGAATCAGATTAGGAATCACTATGATGAGGAGTTAGAAATTGATAAGCCGTTAATGATATTTGATTGTGCTTTCACACGGTTGACGGTTCTTTTCTGTTAGGTATTGCATTGACATTTAGTTTTAATTTTCTATCAGCTGGGCCAACAGAAGTGCTTTTGGTGGAGGCGGAGATCCTTGATTATTTCAGAAATTCTTGTTGATCTTTTTTGGTAAATGATTAGATGGGTGTAAATGGTATATATAATTGTAAAGTATTTCAATCCAAAACCCATTTATGGGTATTGATTTTTGTCACCTTTGTGTTGTGCAATTTCTGCTTCTCTTAGGCTGATAACGTGAAAAGAGAGCCGTTGTATGTTTGTGATGTTCATTCTTGTATGTTCAAATGGCCACATGCGTGAGCAGATGTTACATATTTCCACGTCTTGACCCATTCATGCATCTTAAATTGAAATATGCATTCATCATCATCATATACGAGAATCAAGTGCATTGGTGTTTAACTTAATAAGTACTCAACAGAATTTTGTTACTTTAAATTTGAACTAAAACCACTGCCATGTGAAAACCCCACAGATAGATAAACTAATTGGATTCTGCTAATCTTAAAGCTGGAGAAGCTTCAACTCTATGTCTTGAGCAATTATTTTAGCTCGGCACCAATGGGAGCAAAAAGCTTCATCACTGCAAGAAACAAAAGCTAGTACATATTACTCATTCAAATACATCAATCAAGAACTACAATACGTGCAAATTTATGATAGCTGCATGAAAATTGAAGGCTAGTCGAACCTACTTATATATGTAAGCCTTTTGATTGTCTTGGATTTGGTTCTTGCAAAGAGCACAACGATGAATAAAATTCTCACGCTCTCCTTCAAGTTTCGACTTCAATTCATCACCACGTGCAGGGATGCTACTCATACAAGTACGATTCTCAAGCGTCTCACCTGGCTTAGAGGGTGCCATGTTAGTAAAATTCATCGTTATTGTTTTGAATTTATTTGTGGTATAAGACAGTATTTTCAAATAGTAGGTATCAAATATATGAACTCTATAAAACGTTCATGAAAAAATTGGATTGAGTTAATGGCCGGATAAATGGATTTTATGGTGAATATAAGGAAATTATCGAGACTAGCTAAGGAAATTTACAAGTTCATCATTATTATTTTTTCTCAGTGTACCTTTTGTGAATTGTTTAACCCTTTTCTAATGATTGCATGGAAAAAGGCTGGCTGTGAGATTGTTTTTTATTAGATTTCCTTATTCCATAACCGTGTTTTCTGTTTTTCCTTTCATGATTTTTGTTTCTTTTGTTGTTTTTCATAATATTTCTATTATAGAAAGGCAAATTCGTCTACGATGATTTGATTTCCTTTTATACGACAGTTCCATATTTTCCAAGATTGACTTTAGAGAATTCTCATTAATAATATGTTAGAGAAATTATTGTTATGTGGATAAAAGTTTCTAAATTAATAAAGATACTACCACTTTCTAATCAGGAAGAAATTACACATAGACCCCTCACTTATTGTGTAATTATTAAAATCCCAAAATTACATAAAGTTCCCCTCATATTTAGGCTTACAATTTCACCTCATGTATATTTGAAAATTCTTATAATTTTAACTCCAGTAACCTTACAAATAGAACCTTATTTTTAGAAAATTTTAGATTGGGGGGTGGGGGGGTGGGGGTTGATAGTTACACAATAAGTGAGGGGCATGTATGTAATTATTCCTATTTTTTATATGTATTGGTTCAGTCTGTCATGCCAATCAATGTTTAGCTTTTCAAATAAATTATAATTTATTGAATAATAATTTGACGTAGTCAAATTAGTACTGAAGTTTTGAATATATAACATTTTTAAATTGAATAACATCTATAAATTATTATTTATTGAATAATAATTTGACGTAGTCAAATTAGTACTGAAGTTTTGAATATATAACATTTTTAAATTGAATAACATCTATAAATTATTCTAATAAGGTCACATGATTCACGTGCAATGAACGTTCTATTTACTAGTCCATATAAGTATTCTTGTAATAAAACTAGTAAAAACTACGTGTGTTGCACGTAAATACCCTTTTTTTAATATACAAATGATTAAGAAATATAACTTATATTTCATAAGACAATTTTTCGCCTATTTTTTGTGATATCATTCACTGTTTATTTTTTGATGATTATTTTCTCTAAGAAAACACTCTTAATTGGACAGTTCAAGTTCCACCATTCATTCTTTCATTTTGGTTACTTTACGAAAACATTTGATTTTTAGATCAAATAAATACATATAAATTTTGGTTTAATTAAATCGAGTTTGGCCAACCCTTTTTGGTTGACATGAGAAACTAATTCATATTTGCCTATGTATGGCCAAATTGAGTTTATATATTTTTTTTTTAATTCAAGAGGGAGGAGGATACCCTACATATCTAGTCCGACAAATCCGGATTGATAGTTATAATTTAGAGCCATAAAGACTCTATCTAGTTCCATAAAGGAGGGAAGAGCCACAACTTGTGGCAGTCTGGATTCAAACCCAGGACCTCTCACATAAAGTGGGAGGTGGATACCACTAGACCAACAGGTCTTGGGTAAATTGAGTTTATATTAAAAAAAATTCAAATGCCTTTATATTTTGATGATGGTAAAATTCGCCAGTCAGAAAATATCACGTGATTTACCACGTGAGGAGGGAGTTCGGTCCAACCCACGACAAACTAGGTTGGGGGGTGAATAATTTATAGACTGCATTCGCTGTTATACGAGCTGCCTACGTACTGGAAGAAATGAGATCAAGTCAGTTCGTAATTTTATGGTGGAATCACTCTCTGAAGTAGTCATTGGATTTTTTTTGGGAAAGTAGATAATGAATCATTCAAAAGCTCCTCTGAGATATTTATATGAAGCTAGTGGTGGGCTATGGGCCGTTGCATAAATCTTAGCAGTAGCCCGCCAACCTTATTAATATACCCATTGCTTAGCCCTCAGACTAGGCCTGGCATTGGGTAGGCATTACCCAGGCCCAGGCCCAATCACTACCTCTTAGACGCGGACCAGGCCCGATCATACGTGTATCAGACCCGGACCCAATAGATTTAAGGTGATCAGGTCCGGGTCGGGTCCGTACCCGATGTCTACCCGTGGGTCCAAAACCTGGAAAAGACTTGTAAAATGCCTTGTACCCTTAAAAAACCCTCTGTCAGAATCTGTACCCGAAAATGCCCACGGGTCCAAGGAGAATAAAAGGGATTTGGGTCTGCAGCGGGTCTAATACCCTTATAAGACCCGAAAAAGACCCGCTGCAGACCCAAATCCCTTTTATTCTCCCTCTCTATTCCCTCTCTCTCTCTCTCTCTGCGAAAGGAAAACCCACCTCCGCCGTCGCCGTCTTCTACCTCCCCCGAAGATGTTCCTTGCCACCGACGACGGCATGTGCTGTCGCTGTTCCCTGCCTCCAACGCCACCGTCCGCTGCTGGTCTCTCACACAATAGAAAAAACCTCATCTGTTTTTCTTATTTTTACCCATCTGCAATACATCTGAAAAAACAGGATTTTCTCCAAACAAACTTTGAGCTCAAGAGAAGGAGATAAACTTTTACTTGAAAAATTGTTGAGTTTTTCTTTCTCTACACTTCTTAGAGATCTGAAGTGGGCCGATTTGGTATAGCCATTTTCTATGCAACTATTTATTTTTATCTTTAGCATTTATAACAAATTGGCAGACTACCTTTGAATATGAAAGGCTTGTCAGGAGTGTCGAAGAGTTGTGATTTATCATGTCATTAATAATTAATAGAATAATTGCTATTATATGGGTTAATAAAATGTAAATTATTATTTTTGGTTTTAAAAAGGGTAAAATAGTCAAATCACAATTGGAAGAAACACTTTCAAAATCCACATTTTTACAATACTATAGATATAGATATATACTATACATATCACCTACTTAAAGTTTATATACATAACTGTGTAAGTTTAAATTTAAGTTCTTAACCACAAATTTTGGCCATTTTTGGATAAGGGAATAGAATACTTGTAAAAAAAAAGTGTATGGCCCAGTTTACTACACTATGTTTACAAGAGAGTCAGATGCTTAAAATTGAGGCAATGTAGACACAGGAAATAAAAAAGGTGACACATGTCACCTCTGCAGCACTTGGTGCGTAGCATCGAGGAAACCTGAGATGAGTAATGTAAGTGATGTACACATTAGTGAAGCAAAGTAGAGAAAGCAAGCATCTATATTTTATTCTATACATAACTTGCTATTTAGACTGTATGCATAAACATTCAAGTAACATAAGAGTAGTTATATATCATTAAAAGTAAAATTTTAGTGAGGAGGGTGCATTGCAGTAACAGGGGAGTCTTGATTATTGATAGTATCTGGTTGCCAGGAGTCCTGAACCTGAGCTGCAAACTGCAAATTCCAGATGATATCCTCTACGGAAGGCCTCTCCGATGGGTCGTTGGATAGACATCGTACGCAAAGCTCAATTAAAGTGTTGAGTGACTCGTCTGAGCATTCCTTGTGAACTGCTGGATCCACAATGCTCCGACGACCTACTTCATCCGTTGTTAGGCTCACTGATAACTGTGGAGGAATTAAGCATCAACACCAATCACGTTCCACGTGTAATTAGCACGACTAGTATGTGCAATTTATCACGTTAAAACTTACTATATCTTTGGAGATATTAATATCGTTGAGAGTAATTATTGTCCTTCCGACGATCATTTCAAGTAAAATCACTCCAAAGTCATACACATCATTTTTCTCTTCCCTGCTGTACACAAAGTAGTAGGATAAACATGCAAAAATTCTTGAAGTTTCACCATAAATATACATATACAGTTCTTACTGAATTAAGAAGTAACAGGTAGCACTTACATTGATCCGAAATTCTCCTTTGAACCATGGGATACGACTTCCACTTCGTCCTATGTGAATTAAGTCATGTCATAGTTCAATGCATAATACTCAAAAGAAGTTAATTTTAGCACACAATTTTTCACTTACCAATCTCTTCTTCCTATTATGTGTGAACAAAGGCAAATTGTATTTGCTAATTTTGACATGGAGATCGCGGTCCATCAACACGTCAGTTATTTTGAGATGATTTGAGTATAAACCAGGTACTATCCCTGTATGAAGAAATTGGATACCCTTAGCCACTCCAATGCCAGCACCTATTCTCTCTGTCCATCTCAACTTTTGTCGTCCTGAACTAGTAGATATAAATGTTCGGAGCGTCCCGTTTGGGACGTACTCGAACACAAGAAAGATTGTGGTGGCATGTTGATAGTAGCAGTGACCAATTGCACTAACAAGATGGGGATGTCTAAGTTTCGAAACCAACTCAAGTTGATGAGTGATGGATTGTCTTTTCTTCAGTTTTAAACTTGTTATGGCAACGACAGTGCCATCCGTGAGACATCCCTTGTATACCTGGCCGTTAGAACCTTCACCAATAAGATTGAACGTGTTGAAGTTATTAGTGGCCTCCTTAAGCTCATCCACAACAAATGTTCTATATGCTGCTGGGATATTGCCAACTGCTCCCAACTTCATCGTTTCAGAAATGTACCCTGTCAAGTCAACCACCAACATTCTCAATCAATTTCTTATCTTGGTCTATCATCTTTTGCACTGAGAGGGTGTTTGGCTGCTTATAAGCGAAATCTTATAAGCTCTTACAAACGTAAAATAACTTATAATCTTTTGAAATAAGTTGTCACGAGCTTATAAAGCTCCTACAAAATAAGTCAAGAGATCCCAACTTGTAAGATAGAGAGCTTATAAGCTCCAAGAACATCTTATAAGCTCTTTAAAATAAGCTTACAGGCTCTACTCTACTAACGGAGTTGCACGCACATATGCAGCCAGACTAAAACTTTAACTAATAACATTCAGTCGATAAAGAACATTATATCCTCTGATGACAATGATATATAAGAAAACTTACTTGCATCTTTGAGCAGCTGAAGTGTGTATGCAGCAGGTGAGACTTTATCCAGTATTGACATGTTTTTATGAGGAACTCTATTGACATGCTTCTTTACAAATAGAAATGCCAACACAACAAGTGCTACCACCCCAACACCCCCTCCAACCATACTTGATGCTACAACTACTTTACCATTACCGCGACGATCATCTCCCCTTTGTTCAGGTTGAATTCTTACAGCCAGAGCTTCACTATGACAAAATGCATCAGGATGCTGCTCTTTATATCTCCTCGATAAACAATTCCCACCAAACAAAACAATCTTAGAGTTCGAGTTCAGACAATCAGGCAAGTCTCCCGTGAGACGATTTTCGGATATATTCACAAATTTAAGCTCTGCATTGCAAGACATGTTCTTTAATAGCTTTCCGGAGAATTTGTTCCCGCCAATGTCCAAATAAATGAGCGAAGGCAGCGAAAAGAGCGACGGGGGAAATATCCCGACAAGTTCGTTGATTGAAATACCCAGGTTCTGAAGCTGATAACAAGAACTCAATTTATCCGAAATCGTAGAATGGAACTTATTCTTTTTGAGAACTAAAGAAACCAACTTTGTGGGCAAAGTAGGAAAGTGAGGTCCAAGATTGTTGTCTTCTAAATCAAGAACTTGAAGGTTTGTCAAGTTATCAAGTGGAGGTACTTGGCCTGATAGATTATTTCGAGATAGGATCAGAGTCCTGAGAGTGAACATGGTGGATAGTGCGTTAGGCAATGAACCACTAAATGAATTGTTCTTGACACTCAAAACACTCAATGCTGGCAAACTGCTTAGCCAATCAGGGATTTCACCACTGAAACTATTGTGATCCAATATAAGTGTTTGAAGGTTTCGCAAAGTCGAAATTTCTATAGGAATGGAGCCTTGAAAGGAGTTTGAACTAATGTTGAGTATTTCAAGTGAAGATAAATTTGCAATGTATGAAGGAAGTGGACCTTTGAGGCCTAATGACACTAAAGACACTACTTTCAAGCTTGTGAGAGTAGCAAGATTTGAGAAAAGGGCAGGAGTTGAGAAATGTTCCCCCAAATTGGGAGACCAATAGTTGTTGTTAGAAGTGATTTGAAGCTGAGTGATGTTGTCTTGATAGCAAGCAAGAGTCAGGATTTGTGTTGCCTCTGAGTTGCAAAAATCTGCATTTTCAGTCCATCTCTTAAGGTGTTGTGGTAGGTTGAGTTGCTGCTCTATTCTCAAAAGGGCTTCATGCTGTGAAGGTTGCAACTGGTTTGACAAATATGGCAGCACCGACATCAACAACAGCAAGAAGCTAAAGGTTGATGGTTTAGCCATTGATACTACTCTTGCAGGTAGATATATTTTCATATATGTATAGATAGATGCTCAAGTAATGAGCTGAAAAAAAGTAATACTACTAGTTCTACATTTTAGAGGAGTAAAGGTAATCAATGGTAAATTGCATTTTTCCTTCCGTATCTTTTTTTAATTTTTGATTTAATCCCAATTGTTATGGGATTCTCAAAATACATCCACATGAACTTTAGAAGGTTTGACATTGGGTCCCCGACCAAACTTTCTTCAAGTATTTAACGGTCAAATTCATATTTTCCGTTAGTTAATATTTTTATATCAGCTTTTTGAAAAGGATTCGTGCATGAGTAACATGTGATATTGCATGAAAACATCGTAATATTAAATAGAAGTTGTCTGTGAGTGTCATTCACGCATAAATTCTCTAAAAAAAAATGGTAAAAAATGTTGACTAACGGAGAAGATGAGTTTGATTCTTAAATTTTGGACGGAAATTTTGGTTGAGACTAAATGGGAGACATTTTCAAAATTATGAGATTATACGTGAGAATCACGTAACAAATGTGATGAAATCAGAATTTGGAAAAAAAATATAGGACGAAAATACAATTTTCCCATTAATTAATACTCTTTTCCCCTTATATTGGGATGCAAAGGATAGTTTCTTAACTAATTTGGGCAAAAGCATGTACAAGACGTTAAAATTTAATGGCAAAACGTATTAAGTGTAAGAGTTGGCAGAAGCATCCCAGGTGCCTCGAAAATCAGAATTTTTTATATGTCCAAAGCAAGACCAGTCTCTATCTCTCTGCCACTCATTAATCAACAAGTACAGAGAAAAACATATATTGCAACAGCAATTCATAGAGTTTGTTATTTTATTTGTTTCTCCAAAATTTTTTATATGAGTTGATAACCGCACTCCAAATATTAATAAAAGGTACTCCCACTTTTAGTTAGAATCACTATACGAACAAAAATACTCTTTGACCTATTACATGTAATTTTTATCATTTTTGTTGACAAACTAGTTTATATCATAACAATAATTTTTAAGTAAAATATAGAAATAGGTTTATTAATTCGATAAGTCATAATTTCAAAATTTGAAGTAATGGACAACTAACATAGATAAGAAAAAGAACAAAATGGATATGACAAAAATTCATTTACTTGTTTGAATTCAATTTAAATAAATGTTATTTATATCTAGTAAAGGCTATCAATTTTGTTCAATAAAATTTAGTAAAAATAGAAATACTATTATTCTTGGTGGTAAAATTGAGTTCACTCATTCTTAATAAATGTATATAATCGCTCAACAATGATTTTTACCTTTTTGCTAGTTTTAGAGCATTTAATGTTATATTGATTATAGATCAAATGAGGAACACATTATTTTAGTGTGTTTGATTAATTTATACTCTAATTTGAATATCCATGACAAGATGATTAATCATATTGAGTAGTTATATAAAGTAGGTGTTCGTAACCTCATTATGTGTTCAAAATACATTAGTAAAATGAAGAAAATAAAGAAAAATATGCTTGAGAAAATGAGCAATTTTATTTAGTATTATTATACAAAATTTTGTGCCATAGAAAAAATTAATTATTAAGATTATGAGTTGCAAAGCTTACTTGACATAACTCAAGTAACAACCACAAATCTCCCAAAAGATTTTTTTTCCTTTAAAAAGAAAAACAAAAACTATAAAGTATATCTCAATCATGCACCCCTTTGTCACCATTATTCAGTGTAGAAAGCACGCACTTATATGTCACTTTTTGGAGAAAGAGCCATTATTAATTTCTAAAGAAATTTAGAGGTGGCATAATTATGCCTTTTTAAATAAACAAGTACGGAAGTGAGTCCAAAATAAGTTCACATGATATCCTTCATACCCGCATCCATTGTTTGCTTGTTGAAAAAGTTGGGAAATTTCTCACTCATATCACGGATGTGCCAAACATGAGAATGACAATTCATGTGAACATACAGCCACATAATATTATTATTATTTTGATTTATAATTCTTGAGGATTTGATAAATATTCCCATATTTCTCATGCCTACTGTAATGCACTTGTGCGGCCACCTCCCAAAAACATGACACATTAGCCCACTCCAAAATTACACACGCATGAAAATGTCACTCGCTCAACCCAATCTCCCTACCAGAGTGATTGGTTTAGGGTTTGGGGTGTATTACGAGCACGTCATTTACTTCTATTCGAATCTATTACTTTATTGAAAGTTATGGTTGAAAAATCTTTTTATATAAAAAATGTTGAACAAATTACATGCAATAAACTAACGCCCATAGACATATTAATGGCAATCTATATCTATATATCTATATCTATATCTATATCTATATCCATACTATAACTATATATATACTATATTATACTATACTAAAAGTGTGTATCTTGAATACGTATCTTCCAGTTTCAGTTGTGAAAAGACAATACAGCCCTTATTAACATCTCAATAAAGCTTACCTTTCCATGTTCTCATGTATTTGCATATTTAGATACGGTTTCCTCGATAGTGCACCTAGTGCATGCATACGCACCAGGTGCTAAAGAGGTGACATGTGTCACCTCTTTAATTCCTTTTTTTATTTTTATTTTTGAGTTTTTCTAAAATCTTTCTTTAACTTCTTTTTTCATTTCTTTTGTCTTTTTCTTTTCTTTTTTCAAGTTTTATGTTTGAAAATTCAAGAAAACTTTTTCGTCTTCCTCATTTTTATTTGTATTAGTTTTGTGATTGAATTCAAGCAAATTCATATTAATAATTCAATTCGTACATAGGGAAGAATTATCCAAAATCAAATCATTTATATCATCAGATCAAGCGATTCGGTTGGATCGATGTGGATTATATTTTACTTATACTCGTTAACAACTTAAATTATTTGATGTTGTAACCAAAAAGAAATATTAATAATAAAGTGTAAAATTACCTAATATTATTCACAACATCAAATAAATTGAGTTGTGAGTGAATAATATTAATCTATTTAATATTTCGCTATCATTATCTAGTTTTATTTTAGTCATCAAATAATTTGAGTTGTGAGGGCTTCTAATTAAAACATAATCGAATTAGACATACACGAACCGCTTGATTTGAAGATATAATTATTTGGTGTCGGATTAATTTAGACTACTAATTGTACATGTCAGGTCGATTGAATTTATAATATTAAACTATCCGAATCCAACTGCATAAACACACCAACTATTATAAATATAGATGAGCAAATCATAATTTCTTAAATCTTTAAAACATAAAATTGAAAAAAAAAACACAAAATGAAAAAAAGAAAAAACAAAAACTCAAAAAAAAAAAGAATTAAAGAGGTGACACATGTCACCTAGGTGCACTATCGAGGAGGCCTTTAGATACCTCGAATTGGCCCACTACTCACATTTAATTAATTCATCTTATTACTAACTGAATAAAATCCAACTTTCTAATTATTATGTTTTCGTAACTCTTTTTTGTTTTTTTACTATTATATTTAAATGAAACTCTTAGATTTATTCACTTGTATTTATATGAGTTTTTCCATTTTGATAAGTAGGATTAGAAAGTTATATGCTATAGTGGAAAATCTATTTTCATGAAGAATTGTATGATTTCAAGCTCTCATGTTCAATTTTCTGCTATAAAACCACAAGAAGATCATTGAAATCAATCAATTCTATCAGTTCAAACCCTTTTATATTTCTTATGTCTAAAAGATTTCCTTCAACTCATTGGAAAAACTTGAAAAAATAGTCGTTCAAGATTTAGGTTCATCTATGTAATTTGGTGGATCACATAAGTTAAAAATAATGACATCTTCAAATTCTTTGTTAACTTGTCATATCAATATATCCAGCTCACATGTTTTTGGCATTCATGAGTCATTACAGACACTCTGGGTTAGGTTGTTTATTGATTTCACATATATTATTTAAGGATCTTGATATCTATCCACAAAAGAGTTTCAAAAAAATTACACCTTACATGAGTACCATGCTTGCTTTTTAATTCATGACTTGAACAAGTAATTAATGTTTCTAAGGGCTTGTATATTATTATGATTCAGTTCCCAATTTACAACGGGTAAATTATTATAATGAGAATCACAAAAAAAAATAAAAAAGATTGAGAACTTTAGGGTCGGGTGTCTGCAATATGTTTTATTTTTAGTGCTTCATGACTTTTTTCTGCTAAGTTCGGATCGAGAATTCGGTCAAGGAAAACATTAGGTAGATATTTTATTCTTTTCAAATGAAGTAATTTTGTCATATATTGTTTGAATCATTTATTATATTTCCTTATCTTTGCTTATAAAAACTTAAGCATGAGACGTTTAAATTCACTAAATCCCAATGACCTTTGAACACAAATCTAGGAGTATAACAATTGTCTCGAGGAATTTCATGATCACTTTTTCAGCATTGTTGAGAAATAGAACCACGAATACGATCTCAGGCAACCATGAGCACATTGTGGCCTTAAATGGATAGGATTGAGATACGTGATGATGTTGTCATCTCATCTTTTTGTTTGTAGGAAGAGCTTATTTAGAAATGTGAAAAAAGAAATTATACCCAACTATCTTTATACGTTGCATACAATTGATTGATTAGTCTTATCAAATATCTAGAAACGTCGGTTGTAGTGAGGATGTATGTGATATGTAGACAATTAATTAACAAAAAACTAATATATCATCACATATGACTTATTGTCATTTGTCAAAAAGATAAAAATAATTTTATCAATTAATTGTTGTAAAGTGACAGCATCAAACTCAATCCTTGATGTAAACATAAGTTATAAAAATAATCTATTTCTATTCTAAATATGATTTGGACTACAAAAGTTTTGCAAACCAATAAAGTCTACAATTGCTACATGTTCGTCGTAATTTATTGATTAACATGTCTAAAGCATATTATTCAAGATTATTAATAACTATAAACCTTCATGTTGTACTTTGATATGATAAATAAAGAAAATCAAGAGTAAAATTAGTATCAAATGTAGCTAAATTAGTGAAATGTATATATATATATATATATATACTATGAACTTGAAATATATAACCTAAATTTTACTCGATGCATTTAACACAAATTATCGAAAATGACATAAAATTAGAAAGAAAATATTCTTTTATCTATTTTCTTGAAGAACTTTTACAACAAAGTATTGTAGATAAATTTCTATGTTTTGAAATCATTCATTTAATTTGTGTTGAGTTGAACTCGATTTGTTTCCATCATTATAATCAATTCCATTTTCTATCAACTAAGAGATTATTCCCTATAATAAATTTTTGATAAAACTGAACAATAGCAACGCTGATGGGCAATGTAGGCTGGGGAAGGGGTAATTATTAGTTTCTACCATACCACGTTCTCTAGTCTCTGTGTTCACAGTATACTAATTCCAAACTTTTGTACTTCTTTCCAATTCTTCAAACATGAGCACTAGCTCTAGAATGTAGAATACAAGAAGTTGAGAAAATCGGTTATAGAACACTTAGTTTTTGAAACACATAGTTCTATACTCAGTGCGCCTCATATTTAAGCCCCAACTCATCGTCTCATGCTTAGACTTAAGTAATGCTTGCTTCAAGCATTCAATTCAATGACGCTAAACTGGGGAACATCCTCAAGTTCCAAATCAGTTGATTTGGTTAGGCAAGTGTTGACAAAATCATTGAGCATAGTTAACTAAATGGGTTTTTATCTAAGAGAGATATAAAATAATGCAGAAAATAAACCAAGATATCAATTAGGTGTTTATATTGTACACAAGTAAAATTTAGGATTTTAATTCTACTTAGCTCCCACTAGCTACATTTTTTGAAACATTGCACTCTCACTGCAATTTTCGAAAATCTCGTTGGATAGATTTTGTAGTGAGTGATTGAGTTCTTTAAATGGTTAAGTAGATTGCAACCCTTTAATGATATTTGGCCCATTAACCTTTTAAAGTGGTGTCTAACACCAATCTATTCAATAGATGATTCAATCTTCTTTTTCCATAATTCACCAAACCACAACCCTTTAACGATATATAAGTTTGTGAAATATTTGAGTTCATTTCCACTAACTCCTTTTAATCTAACATTTCAATTTCACCTTGCAACCCTTTAACGATATTTGGGGTGGAATATGTCTCAATTAAGACATCCAATCCACTTTACGAAATTTCAGAATTGAGTCTTAATATATGACCCCCACTTACTGGGAAGATGTCATATATTAGATTCAATTCTTAATCTCATTAAGCTTAGTGGAGGGAGAGGACGCCCATCGCCCTTTAATAACTCGGTATTATTTAATTGGGAGAATTTAAGCATTAAAAAAAGGTCTCACAAAGCATATTAACATTTAACTTCTAACATGTTAGCATGCATATAAAGCGTAGAAAAAACTTAGCAATTCTACTATCACACTGATGCGGTTCATTTTTACACCAAGAAAGTCGTGCTAATTAAAACGTGATTATTTATATAAGTATGAGAAATCTAACTTCTTATAGAAGACGAATAGTTTTTCTAAAATAAATGTCAAGCTTTGAGTAAAAATTGACAAAAGAGACACTTTAAATTTCCGTTTTATTGATGCTTGAAATTTCTCTTACAAAGAAATGAAGAACATAGAAACAATACCTTTTCGACTTCAAAAATTCGTATCACTTTTAAAGATTAGAACGCTTAGGAAGCTAATCGCTTGGGTCAGACGCTTCAGTGAAGATAACTTAGACTTAGTGATTTTAGTAATTTACCAAAATAGGGTAATGCTTAGATCGCTTAATCAAGGTTAGCACAGCGGAAATGATTTTAAAGCTTAGCGTTCAGGTTTAGTTAAGTAGTCGCTTAACAGTTTAGCTTGTCTTTTTCAGAATAGATAAGAGAATATAAAGCAAGGCAGTAATAAAAGTAAATAACACAAGAAATTGTAAGGTTTAACCGGGTGATGTAATCCCAGCTACGTCCTACTTCTCCTTTTCCACTCGGAGGAATTTTACTAAGTTGATTGTCAAAGAATCACACAGAATCTTCTATAGGATAGTAAATAAGGTGAAAAATGATCTCGGGCTCCTTGATCACATAGACTTCAGCACCTTTTACAAGCTTCTCTCGCTCAGAAATACTGCCTGTAAGGGGTTTCAATAGCTTTCTCACTCAGATGAAAGGTTGAGGGTTTTATCACACAGGTTTTGTTTGTTTTTGGAAAGATCAAACAACTTAGAATATCTCAGTAAGAGTTTTGGTTTCTTCTTTGGAAGGTGTTTGAGATATTTTTTACTGTCTGGAATGAATGTAAAAAGCTTGAAAGATTTTGGCTATGGAGTTTCTAAGCTTTTCTTAAAAAAAATATTTTTGCAAAGTTTTCTTGTGTTGTCGTTATATATCTTTAGGGTTTGCTGGAAGTAAGGTATTTATAGATAATTCTTGAGAATTGTCCGTTGGACACATGTGAGCGCGTGTTCTTCACACGGCACACGGCGCGTGAATCAGCCTTTTCTCTGACATTCCTGAAATCCTGCTGCACTGATTTGATGTGGCAGGTTTGAACTCTGAAATTCTGACAGTCTAAACCAGTAGGTGGCTTGCTCCTTATGCAATCTGTCCTTATCACATTTAACGCTCTTATCAAGCATTTAATGCATTTGAATTTATTTCCCGTTTGAAATAAATGCCCGTTAAATGATTGCATTTAAGTCCTTAGTGACTTTGGAATTTATTTCAGGTGAATTTGATCCTTGATCGCTTGATTCATTTAGTCCTGAAATAGTCCATAGCGATTGGCAGTCGCTTAAGACAAATTTCTATCTTCACTTGACTTCAGACGCTGATCTTCAACTTCATTTCTAATAGACTCACCTAGAATTCTATTAGCGATTCCATTTCAAATACTTAGTCTAAAATCTACAAAGATAAAAATTACAAGCCTAATCAAACTTACATACTTTCAGCGCTTATACAATTGATCTAGGAAAATAGAAACTTACATTATATTTGGGGTCTAACATGAAATTCTATATTGTCATCATCAAAACATCTAACATGAAATTCCTAACATCTTTTAATTGTGAATCTAAAACTACAAAGAATGGAATTTCTCCTATTTATAGACCAACATGGCCAATTTTCTCCCCATCTTGTTAGAGTTGGGTGATTTTTCCACACTAAGGGGGATGTGGAATCATCCTCCCTCTTTTGAGGGATATAGGTTAAGATTCGATTTGATTTGATCTTTATCCATTCCTATCCTTTCTTCAGTTATCTCTTCTTTAGCCATTCTTTTCACTATTTCCTTCAGCTACCCTCCAGCTTCCTCATGAATTGTCCAGCTATCCCTCTTAGGCAGCTATTCAGCGGTCCGATTTCTAGGTCTTCTTTAAGCTTTTCTTCATGAGCTTCTTTGGAATGCGCATTTCTTTGGTCCTTCCTCCTATTTTCAGCCCACTGTTTTACCTCATTTTTAGGCCCATCTTCTAGTAAAGCCCATTATCATGTCGTAATAATTTACAGGCATATCACAAGTCCCCCTACTCTTGAGAGTTTGAAAGAATTTCAAAGTTTTGAGAGTATAATTACTTTGAGGCTGCGGATGAGCAAAAGACGAGATTTACTTTGAGGCAGCTGCAAGCTTTACTTTAAGGCTGTTGAAGAGCTTTTATTTTGATTGCAGCTAGCCCACTTCCCCGGGGCCCTTGTATAGGATGCCTACACACTTTTTTTTTTCCATGCGTGTTTGCAAGTCTTATCTTGGTGCTTGATTTTTACAAGGCTCTTTTGGTGACTGCATGTTCGCAAGGCTTCTGCATGATTTATCTCAGGGCTTCCTGTATATTTTCAAAGATAGATGCGTGATTTTTCACAGGTCTTCCTGCATGAGTTAAATAGTAAATGACTGGTTTTTCATAGGGCTTTCTTTTTAGAACCTGGCATTTCGCTCTTGGGTTGCCCGTCCTTTCGCACACGGGATTTTTGTGTTTAGAACCCGGCATTTTGCTCTCGGGTTTCCTGGCCTTTCGCACACAGGACTTATATTTATAGAACCCGACATTTCGCTCTCAATTTTCCCGGCCTTTTGAACACAGGACTTTTATTTTTAGAACCCGGTATTTCGCTCTCGGGTTGCCGACCTTTCGCACACGGGACTTTTATTTTATTTTTATTTTCAATGTATTTCATGTACGAGTATGCATTCATGCATGAATATGTAAGGATACTTGAGTAGAAGTACATCATATAGTTTTGATTACGATAAATAGAACTTGAGACTAAGCATTCACCTAGTCATATAGGTCATAGTTAAATAGATTAAGAAACTTCCATATTGCACATATAGATAATCGACAAGAAACAATACCACTGATGAAAAATTGAACTAACACATTTAAACATCTAGAAGAAAACAAACAGAATTCAAAATCCTAGCACGAATTAAAGCAACTAGACAGAAAAAGGAACAACTGACTTAGAAAGCAATATATTGACTAACTTTTTTTTGAAAGCCTTCCTCATTTCTCTAAGAGCTAGACGGGAGCCTTCCTGAGGACGTGTTTTCGATTCCCTGTCCTGCCTCGTATCTTTACCACGATACCTTACTAGCGATGGGCTTCTTTCGAACAACCTAGTGCTCTTCTCGTGGTCCCTTCAGATAAGCTCCTGTAGGTATCCATTTTTGATCAAACGCTCTATCTCATTTAATAGGTGTTGGCATGTGTTAGTGTCATGCCCATAGTCCTTGGAACTGGCAGTATTTATCAGATTTGGGATTGGCAGGTCTAGTATAAGCACTTTGTGGCCACCTTAGGATGTTCTCATGTTCTACCATTCTAAATGCTTGGGTGGGGGTAACCGTCAAGGGCGTACGTTGACTACTACGATAATTGCCTCTGGGTCTATCCGGGGAAGGGGGCCTCCCTGATTCCACGGCGTGCTCTTCATCTTGGTTCATTGTAGTGGCTTTAGCCCTTTTCATCTGAGTGGCCTCTTCCATATTCACGTACTTTTCCGCCCTAGTGAACAAATTATCGAAACTAATAGGGGGTTTCTTAACAAGGGACCTAGAGAATTCGCCGTCATTCAAGCCTTGGGCGAACACGTTGGATAGCACGTCAGCACTAGCTGAGGGGACCTCGAGGGCAGCAACATTGAATCTCTGTATATATCCTCGCAGGGGCTCTTTGACCCCCTAGTGCATGCTAAATAAACTCAAAGGTGTCTTCTGGTACTTCTTACTACTAGCAAACTGGTGCAGGAACAGTGAGCTGAACTCCTTGAAAGAGTGAATGGAATTAGGGGCTAGCTAGTTAAACCACTACTGAGCAGCCCGTGTTAAGGAAGTAAGAAACACTCAACATTTCACTTCATCAGAATACTGGTGTAGCAGAGCGCAATTTTTAAATCTCCACAAGTGCTCATTGGGATCCGATGAGCCGTCATACTCCAACATATTAGGCGTCTGAAAGCTATTAGGTAGCTCATCAGCTAGTATCTAGGGCCCGAAGGGGATCCCCTTTGGTGGGTTATGCACGCTCACTCCAAGGCGTTGTTTCATTTCTCTCATTTCCTCCTGCATGCCCTCGAACCTTTCCATCATATTGTCATGAGGTCCTCTTATAGTCTCCCTCTCGGGTTCATTAATGTTTGTGTAAGCTAGTGATGTCCTTAACTGAGGACCACGTAGGATAACTAATTGAGGGGACACCATCTATGCATCAACTGGCGGAACCATCATTGGGGGAGCCCTTGGGGCATAGACTGTCGGTTGGGCTTCATTTCTCATGCCGGCTGACTGAAAAACAGAAACAACTAGAATGGTTATCATCATCAGAGCACGCTGGCTGGGAGCAACGGGGGGGGGGGGGGGAACCGCTGTATTCGGAGCATAAGGGAGCACCGAGAAGCTATTTCCAGCACTGGACGTCTGGAAAGTTGAAGCTTGCTGATTGTATATCGATGGGAAGCTGTGTCCCATATTGGCCACCTGGAAAGCTGGAGCCTGCGGATTGTACGTCGATGGGAAGTTGTTTCCCACATTGGACACCTGGGAAGATGGATATTGTGAATTGTACGTCGCTAGGAAGCTGTTTCCCATATTGTTCGCCTGGAAAACTGGAGCTTGCGGATTATACGTTGTTGGGAAGCTGTTTCCCATATTGGATGCCTGAAAGGCTGAAGCTTGGGGATTGTATGCAGTTGAGAAGCTGTTTTCAACGTTAGACACCTGAAGGATGGGATCTCGGGGAGCATGATTCATCTGGAAACTATTCTCCCCGCTGGACACCTGGAAAGCCGGAGCTCTAGGAGCGTACGTCGTTGGGAAGCCATTTCCCGTATTGGACACCTGCAAAGATGAAACTTGGGAAGCGCACGTCACTGGAGGCCTGGTGTTCACCGTGCCCAATGGTGGAGGTATCGGGTCAGTAACCAATTGCGTAGATGTTGTCACAATGCCGGTGATAGTGGAATTGGGCGCCATTTTCGCCATAGATTACTGCGAAATGGGCGAACGTGACTCCATACTTCTAGCGTGTCTTCTCACGCACACGATTGGATGGGCCTCATTTCTAGCCTCTTGAAGAGTCATTACAAACGGCTGTGAAGAGACACGAGCCAGAGGATCCATGGCTTAGGGATCAACTGAGACTACTTCCGAGCCAACGATGGGGGTGAATGGTACCGCCAAGCTTGCCTATTCTCCCATAGTTGGAATGACTTGATTTTCTTCGGATGATGAAGTGTGGATTTGTTGATTTTCTCCAAAAGTCGCCATCAATACTCGCGTCTTCAACTCAGATTTTCCACAGACGGCGCCACTTGATGCGGTTCATTTTTACACCAAGAAAATCGTGCTAAAACGCGATTATTTGTATAAGTATTAGAAATCTAACTTCTTATAGAAGACGAATAGTTTTTCTACAATAAATATCAAGATTTGAGTAAAAATTGACAAAAGAGACACTTTAAATTTCCGTTTTATTGATGCTTGAAATTTCTCGTACAAAGAAATGAAGAACATAGAAACAATACCCTTTTTTCTTTTAATTGTGAATCTAAAACTACAAAGAATGGAATTTCTCCTATTTATAGACCAACATGGCCGATTTTTCTCCCTATTTTGTTAGGGTTGGGCGATTTTTCCACACTAGTGGGGGTGTGGAATAATCCTCCCTCTTTTGAGGGATATAGGTTAAGATTGGACTTGATTTGATCTTTATCCATTCCTATCCTTTCTTCAATTATCTCTTCTTTAGCCATTCTTTTCACTATTTCCTTCAGCTATCCTCCAGATTCCTCATGAATTGTCCAGCTATCCCTCTTAGGCAGCTATTCAGCGGTCCGATTTCTAGGGCTTCTTTAAGCTTTTCTTCATGCGCTTCTTTGGAATGCACATTTCTTTGGGCCTTCCTCCTATTTTCAGCCCACTGTTTTACCCCATTTTAGGCCCATCTTCCAGTAAAGCCGATTGCCATATTGTAATAATTTACGGGCATATCACACACATTTTCATGGACTATCTAGATTGGCCCAAGCCAATGGGCTAATCAACATAATAAATATTTTAATCATGCATCATAAACATAAAATAAATAAATTCTAAGTCCATGAAAGGTGTAGCCATCACATATAACTAGTATACATCAAATACAAGGCATATATGTGAACAAGAATAAAATAAATCTAATTAATTTATTTAATCAAATCCAATTTGACTATTGCAAAATCAAATCCCATTCAATTTTCATACTAAGACTAAATCGAATTTAATCAAAGTAAAATTGATTCCAATTTAATTTTCATGCGATTTAAAAAATCTCACTTACAAATAATTAAATCCAATTTAATTATCATGGGAAGATTAAATATAATTTAATCCAAGTGAAATTAAATCCAACGTAATTTCCATGAGAGGACTAAATCTTATTTAATCAAAGTGAAATTAAATCTAATTTAATTTCCATGGTCTCACAAATCACTACAAAATTAAAAACAATTTAATTAATTATACA
Organism: Buddleja alternifolia; assembly: GCA_019426215.1. Classification (NCBI taxonomy): domain Eukaryota; kingdom Viridiplantae; phylum Streptophyta; class Magnoliopsida; order Lamiales; family Scrophulariaceae; genus Buddleja; species Buddleja alternifolia. The sequence continues at coordinate 38,761,145 of CM033390.1, read as the reverse complement.
ATAAACACCAATTCAATTTTGATAGGTGATTAAATCCAATTTAATCAACTTACAAAATCAAATCCAATTTAATTAATAACATAATTAAAACCAAATTAATTTTGATAGGTAAACTAAATCTGATCTAATTTAAAATAATCAAATCCAATTTAATTTATTAGAAAATTAAATCCCATATAGTTTATTACCAAGTCAAATCCAATTTTATTTTTATAGGAAAGATTAAATCCAATTTAATCAATAACAAAATTAAATCTTGTTTCATTTTAATGAGTAAATTAAAACCGATTTAATTTAATATAAATCAAAACCAATTTAATTTAATTTATTATAAATTAAATCCTGTTTAATTTAATTTGAAGAATTTAATTTTAAGAAGAAGGAAAAACCCAATTAACAAATGGGTATTGAGTCTAGTCCAATTTGATTGAATTGGGTGTCATTGGATCAATACCCAAATAAACTCATATTCATTTATATACAAGCCCAACACCAATTAATTATGAAATCAAGTTGGTCCATTCATTTAATTAATCCGAGTGGGTCAAGCTCAACTCTCTTTTAATTAATAAATCAGTTTGGGCATTTATTAATTAATCCAAGTGGGCTACGCCTAACTCCCCATTAATTAATTTATGCATTTGACAAAGCCCAACACACAATTTAATGTGTGATGGGCTCGACCCAACACAACAATGCCCTAAACCCAACCAACCATTCTTCTTCCTCCCAGTAGCGCCATCATAGCAGGCAATTTCGCCGGTCATGGCTGCAGCACACGGAACCACCGCCCTCTCCCGATACCAGTCCGGCCAACGAAACAACGCAAACCAGCGAGTTTCAGTGGTCAATTTCATCAATTTTTTCGACAGCTCCAATCGCCATTAACGGTCAGGTCTCCGGGAATACAAGTGTCTTCTCGTCAAGACAAACATCGACGCTTCCGTTATCTTAATTGGTCGTTCACAGCGCCGCCAAAAGCTTCGCCAAATCGAAGCCTCGAGCGGTGCCTCTTCGGTTCCGCAGGCACCGGATCGAATCCTTTGACTCAGTCTGGCTTTCAACTTGACCAACGACGCCATGGCATTTTTCGGCAAGACGAGCGGCGAGACGAGCTGCGCATTCAGCACAATAACAGTAGGTCCTGACGGCGCGTTGAGCGCAGCCCCACACCACCATCATCCCCTTCTTCTTTGCATCGCGATTCCGGTGGAATGTTAGATTGAAGCCCGATTAAAATTTTCAAGAAAATTCAATTTTGATTCAAAAAAATTTCTAGAAATTTTAATCTTCTAATCTCAGATTTGTTTTTCCAGATTTTTAATCCAATTAAAAATTCCAAAAACAATATCATATCCGATTTTTCGATCACAATTCATATTGATTCAAAATCAATAAATTATGCATTCAACATAAACACGAAGAACACGCATAAAAAATCAACGAAGCCAACAAATTTGGCTCTGATACCATTGTTGGGAATCCGGTATCATGCACAGTGGAAATTGAAAATCATATCCGGATTCCCAAAGTCAAGATCAATTTGTTTTGTTCGTTGATTTTAATTAAAAAGATGAATACGAAAAACTTACATTTTTGCATATTCAATCAATCCTCGCGAATCTTCAAATTTTCGTTCTACGGTCCACGTGTCCCGTCTCTAGATTATCATGCGTTGGAATTAACTCCGAAAATCTCCAGCTCTTTTCTCTGGGGTGGCTAGGCGAGAGAGAGTGGAAGAGAATTTATTTTCTCTGTGTTGTATTTCTGGTGGAGGAACTGAGTTATTAATTCTCATGTCTCTAGAGCTTGTGTTGGAGGATTAAATAAATCCTCCAACTTAAGCCCACTAAACACACGTCTATTAAGGCCCAACTGTACTTCTATTGGGCTATGTTGACTTAGTCAGCTTAGCCCAATTAATTTAATCCTCTAATATTTAATATAATTAAATATACAGACTAAATTAATATTCTAATTAATTAATTAACTAATAATTTAAAACCATGTTTAATCCAATTAAAGTACTAATTAAATTAATTCGTCCAACCAATTAATTCGTCCTTCCAAAGGACAAATTACCAAAACGTCCTCCAAATACAACAATCGATTTCCCCGTCTATTTCTATAGCGCGAATCTCTAGGTTCATCTCGATTGGCAATGGGAAGATGCCAAAGGATGTGGGTGACACCTGGTCAGCGCCGTGGCCCCACATCATAGTCCAATCGAGTATGAAATGACTATATCATTACAAACCTCTAGATTATGAATATTATATGAGTATAAACCCTTCACTGATGTATCCCGATCGAGTGAGAGCCATTGAATATGTCAAACTCACAGGACTCGATGCTATGCTCAAGTATCATAGTAATATGAGATTACCGAACTACCCTCAATGTCCAACACGGGTTAGTTCATAAGCTCTGGCTAGAGGATCGCATATGATACTTCTCGTTTACTTTCAAGACAGTGAATACCATTTTGCTAACCAATTAAGACTGCTACTTGCCCATTAAGCTGCATTTCGAGGTCGACCCCACCAACGGGTGAATTGGATCTAACTACTCTAATGACATACTTGATATCACAAGCACATCTTCAACTTGATTACTCAGGTCAAAGGCTCACACATACTATCATAATCAATAATTCGATCATTGACAGTCACTGAGTAAAAACCCATGTGATCGGATTACTATGGGTCGTGTTCGAATACACTAATCCAATCCAATCAATATATCCATGACACAAACTCCCACTATCCCATAGTGTTAGACTGTCACTCCTTGTTAGAGCATGTGTCATACAAGTCCACACGAATCTCAATGCCCACTTGAGATTCTCCAACTTGTGAACTGTTTAAGTGATCAAGTACCAAATCCTTCCAGTGGCCGTCTCCTTAACTACTATAAGGAGTGTGAAGCTTTTCCTTGACACACATAGACTAGTTGTTCATTTAAGACTTATAGATACCATTAAGAATTATATGAACAACTTACAAATGCCTTTATATTAATGTTAGGTTGTACAACATAAATTAGTGCCCTATTCTCTCAGTCCTCTTTGGCATCAAGGGCACAAACCCAACACTCGATTCCTCCTAGCACGCGCCTGGTTTGACTTTCTCTTGATCTGGGCCGGTTTTCTTAGCATTGCAAGTGTCGTGCCTCTAAGAGTGTATCCACACCTTGAACGTTTCCCTCGATTGTTGTCATTGTGCTAGCAATCAACTGCAACGGTTGAGGCTTATGTGTTTCGGGTAGTGGAATATATGAGAGTGCCTACTTTTCTTCTAATGAACATAAGAACTAAGGGAAAAAACTCTAAGGATTTTTGGTGGGGATTTCGGAAATTGCAAGGAAGAATAAAACTTGGAATTTTCAAAAAATCATTAACATCTCTATCTCAATGTTTCTATGACTTGAAATGGGATTTTGGATCACAGTCGTTCGAGCGTATTCCATGATTACCATTTTCGATGTGTAATCATGCTCCATAGATCTATGTGATCTAGGGGACTTTATAACATATTAGTTAATAAAATAATATATAATAAAGAATGTCATTTTATTAATGATAAAGGAAAAACAAGACTGTCTTACAGTGTTAAAATATTTGGCAACCTATTAGCTTGCCAGGCACTAATACTAACAACAACTTTAGGCGAATGCTCTCTGCTAATAATCCTGGCCACTGAAAGGAGTCACAGACTTCAATGAACATGCTAGATATGGTTATGTGGGTCATAAACTTTTGATCCACTAAACTGTCCCATTGATTGCAACATTTGGAACATGACAGGTTTCAGCTCGAATGTTCCTCCTCGAATCTCAGGTCTCGCGATGGTGGGGTTTAGATTTCCTAAGACTGAATTTTCATAATCTCTGATAACCCGATTAGCCTCACTTTCAATTTCATTGGCTCCATTATCTCCATTGCCACCGTTATTTGCTTGGTTTTCTGCAGATTGGAGTTGTTTTTTAATTCTCTGTTGCTTCCTTCTGATTCTAAAGGTTCTCTCGATCTCTGGATCTATAGTGAATTCTTTGGAACGTGCAGCTGCTACCTGTCACCTGTAAGAAGTAATAGATTGTAAAAGACACAAAGAAACAAAATCGCTTAACTCCAAATAAAGTAAGTAAAAATCGCCGGCAACAGTGCCAAAAACTTGTTGTCGTTTATCGTATATAAATTTAAGACCAAATTAACGAAAGTGCACATGCCCACAAGTAATAAAGTGAACCAAAGTATGGATATCATTCCCACAGAGATTTAACTCCATTTAAAAAGAATTAAAGCAAAAGTATATCTAAGTCCCTCAAATTCTAATTGGAGATGATTTTGTAATTAATCTACTACGAAAAATAAAAATCAACAATTAAATAAACACAAGAATCAAGTGAGAATTAACCAAAGTGATTAAATGTAGGCTCCGTTTTTCCCTCTAGTTACTGGATTAAAGCAATGAATTAATCTTTAGTTCTATCACCATCTCAATTCGTAACTCTAAACACTTATCTAACTCTAGTCTTGTCCATATATCTATGCAAGAAGAAACTAAAACTAGACACATTAAGATTAAGTTATTTTCAAGCTAAGAAGGGTCTAAGGGTACTTTTCTATCCTCAGAGACAAATAACTCAACTTATCATATCCTAAGTTTGTTATCCTTTTCTATTTAATCTAAGTTCTATGCTTAATATTCCTGTGTATTTCAATTAAGCAAACAAATACTCAAAATAGGTGGCCATTATACTTGAGGCATAGAGCACAAAATTAAACAAGCAAAGATATGAAGAATTAAACCAAAAACATAAAACTTCACATTAAATTCAAATAACAAGATTTTCGGGGTGTGTCTACTAAAACTTAGCTCATGATTGTCAAGAAAAACACATAAAACTAATGAAAATCATGTTTACAATCCACAAATTCAACATTGAAAGATCTAACCAATAGGAAAAGAAATAAATCTTGAATATGAAATACTCTTCTCGCTAGTGATATCGATCTTCGCTTGAATCCTTTGTATTCTTGTTTTAAAATTTCACTCATTTTGTTCAAGATTTGTTTTCTCTAGGTTTCTCACTCCTTTTCCTCAGCAAAAACGTGTCTCTATAATTGTGTAGCTAACAAATATTTTTGTATCTCCAAAATTCTCTTCTTTTCTTCTAATCAATCACAGTCGTCCAAGTTGAGCTCAATTTTATCTGATCTAACGGATTCCAATGAGTCTGACTCCAATAGGAAAGTTGAAGTCTTTCTTCTTAGCTTTAAAATCCCATTGGAGTCAAGAGATTTGGAGATTTGGTTGAAGAGATATAGTCAAAAGAGTACATACTAGTCGTTGGATAAAAAACCAGGATGAGGTCTTCACATGTCTCGTGCCACGGCATGACGTACCATGTCGTGGCTTGGCCAGTGCAATTTTCTACACGGGAATAGCTGCTTATGCGCACGCTGTGGCATACCATGGCTTGACGTGAAAGTCTCATATTTTCTTTGATTCTTTCTTATATTTTTTTCTTAATTTAAGATTTTTTTTCCTTCTTTTATGCGATTTTCTCCTCTTTCATTGCGATTTGCTCTTCTCAATTGTGGATTTATTTTTATGAGAACCTACAAACACAATTTCATTCACTTGCAACACACAAAATTCTAAAATTACTAAAACACCCAAAACATAACAAAAGCACACCAAAACAACTAAAACTACTACTAAAGACGACTTAACATGAAAACAACAAAAAAGTAGTAAAAAGACTCGACATCACCAACACGAAACAACGAAAGAGTATGCAAACCACCAAATAAGAGTTAGATAATTTTATACAAATACATAATTATCATTTGGCAATGGACCTGTGTAATAAGCATTAGTAGCTTGAATTGCAGCATGCAGTTTTTCCTTTGTGCTATCACTTAGGGGTGTTCGTGGTGCGGTTTCGGTTTTTTTTTACTAATTTGAAACCGAATTTCCAAGTGCGGTTTTTTGGTAGAGAAATCTCAAATTGCCACTTTGAAAAATAAAACCAAGGGTGCGGTTTGGAGCGGTTTTGGGCGGTTTGGTGCGGTTTACGTTTTTTATCTAACTAAAAATAAATATTTCAGAATATTTGCATAAAATTGTCATTTTTTAAACATCACCTAACTAAACCTAATAATAATATTTCACAAAGATAAAAGTTATGCTTAACAAAAATTATTTATCCAAAAACTACATAACATAATCAAAACTTCGCAAAAACTTAAAATATTGAACTAAGTCGTCCTACTAAACAGTCCAGACATAATAATGAAATAGCCTACAAGACTTAAACGAAAACAATACGAAAGTTGGTCTACAAGGCTAAAATAAAATAAGAGAAATACAAATATTTTGGTACTTTTAACTTACAAAACAACCTATTAATAGTTAATATTTAATATTTATAATATAAAAATAAATATATATAAAAAAATGAAAAAGCTCGCTAGCCTTTTGAAAGCCTTAGAAGTCACAGACTCAATCTTTTAGAATGAAACTTGTTTTCTTGTTCTAATATTAATCATTTTTAGTTTCATGATTAAGAATTTAAGATGAATATGAATTCAGTTTTTTAATATAATTTAATTTTTACCTATAATTTTTATTTTGAATTAATATAAAATTTTAATTTTATCTACTGTCTCCAATTGAAGATGAAATTTAAATTTATATTTTCGTCTCTAAACTCACCTCAAATTTATAAGGTTGAGACGAGATATGTGTTATACGTGCATAATAAGTTATCGAGAAATTATCTCTATCAAATTATAATTCAATTAGAACATATCATCTATAACACAATATTCAAAAATCAATTAAATAACATTTTAAAGTACCTATTTTAATTTGTCTAAAGTTCAAAAAGATATTATATTTGTAGTATATAAATTTGTATATCTAAGATTTCATTTATTTCCCCAAGTTCATGCTTCGACAAAATATGGACACACATCTTGGGTGAACACTTCAATAATTTTTATATACTTTTTATTGGTCCATATTAGATAGAAACTCATTCTATTTAATTATTTATTTAATCTATCATGCATTTAGAGTTTAGGGTTTAGAGTTCATGGTTTAGGGGTTAGAGCTTAGGGTTTAGGAGTTAGGGCTTAAAGTATCAATCTATAGAGGTGTTCATCAGTTCGGTTCATGTTATTTGATATATTTAATCTAGTATTACTTTAATCCTAATTCAAAATGAATAATTAGTTATAGCAAATGAAATTTAATTTTCAATATCAATTTCAATACGATTAAATAACAAATTCATAATTTTCATGTAAAATAATGAATAAATGTTTAGAAAATAAAAATAAATATGTATATAAATATACATATGTATAAATTTAAATATATATATATATAAAATAATGGCGGTTTTGCGGTTCGGTTTGGAGCGATTTTGGTCCAAAACCATCACCAAACCAACTTGGCGGTGCGGTTTTCATTAAAAATCGAAACCACGGTTTGCGTAACGATTTGACGAAAACGGTTTGGTGCGGTTCGGTGCGGGCGGTTCGGGCGGTTTCAGAAAATTGTTGCCCAGCCCTACTATCACTTTTTGTTAGGGATGGCAACGGGACGGGAATGGGACGGGTAGGGCAGGACTCATTTCCCGTCCCGTTAAAAAAATTTTGGACCCGGACCCGTCCCGGACCCGGTCATTTCCCGGTCCCGGCCAGACCCGTCCCGGACCCGGTCATTTCCCGACGGGTCCGGGTCCTTCCCGTTCGACCCGATTGATTTTTTAAAAAAAATTGCAAGAATATTTTTTTCTTCTTCTTCATCCTTGCTGCTACTTCTTCCTTTTTCTTCTTCTTCTTCTTACCCCACGCTGTTTTTTCTTCCTTTTTCTTTTTATCCCCCCCCCCCCCCCCCCCGCTATTTCTTCCTTTCTCTTCTTCTTCTTCCCCCTGCTGCTACTTCTTCTTTCTTTTTTTCTTCATTTTCTTCATTATCATTTTCAGATGATCAGATCCGCTTCCCACCCCACCCGCTTTTGAGATTCTTCTTCTTCTTCCCCTTCTTCTCCTCTTTCTTCTTCTTCTTCTTCTTCTTCTTCAGATCCCCCCTCCATCCCTCACATGCCGGCGTGCTGCGTGTAGTGTGTGTGTGTGATTTTTCATTTTTGTGTCTGTGTTAGTGACTTCGTGTATATATATTTTTATATATGTAGTGTTTGTATACGTGTGTGTGTTAGTGACTTAGTTTATATATATTTTTATATATATAGTGTTTGTATAGGTCGAACATATATAGGTGGTGGTGCCCACCACTATGTAGTGTCACTACAAGCACTACATATAATAATTATATATATGTGTGATATCACGGTGGACGAGATGTGTGATATATATATATATATAATTAAAAAATATTATAACTTTTTTTTACCGGGACGGGTATCGCCTGGACTCATTTCCCGTCCCGGACCCGGCCGGGTCTTGAATTTCGATTCCCGAACCCGGACCCGGTCCCAATTTTTTGGACTCATTCCCGTCCCATTAGGGACGGGTCCGGGGCGAGTACTCGTTAGACCCGGACTCATTGCCATCCCTACTTTTTGTAGCAGGAGTAACAATTCCACTTGCAATCGAAAGCCAACTATTTGTAGGAGAAAACACTCACTGAAGTTGGAGTTGAGATGAATTCATGATTCTCAATTTTCAGTTCAAATTACTTGAAAACAAATAATTATGCTGGAATTCAAAATTTATTCTCTTATTCCTCACAGAACTTAAAAAATGGTTTAACCAATCTCATGTTCACTCTTGACAACACATCCTTCAGCGAATTTGAATTTTCTTCTCTGCCCCTTATCATGATCATCACCCCTTATTATTCATTTGGGCAATTCAAACGGGACATTCTTTTCGGACAAAGGAGTAATTTATTTAAAATCGAATTAAAAATCTTATGTTTCTCATTAGAACAAAAATATTATTTGGTCTAAAGAAAAGGTTGGTGAAATACATAAAATTATATGTACGTAAATATATATATATATATATATATATATATATAAATATATCTCAATCATTTCCACAAAAAATATTATATAATGTTTAATTAAAAGAATAAGATATAAAAAATTACTTATGAGTAAATACGGTGAACTACATGACTCATTTATTATAGTATTGTATACAATGAAAAGCATTAATATTTTCAAAAGGCTAGATTAGATTAACTATAAATACAATTAATTTATTTACTTATTCACCTTATTTTTTTCTTAGCATAATATTCACATCGGGATATTTTAGTCACTACAAAAAAGTTAAGAACTGTAAATCATCCCCTAACATTCACATTTTTATAATAGTTATAGATTATAGATAAATATATTAATTTAAACACCAATTGATTGGTCAACATATCTATTTGCCGCGCAATTTGATTGGTTATGAACTTCTTAACTGTAAGAAATAATTTGATGGGCTGGACGCCTTAATTTGACATGTTGTGCATTTTGATTTGCCAATAAAATACATATTAAAAGATCAATTTAATCAATTATTTAACTGGAATTAAATTTGATAAATCTCAAAATATAAATTAAAAGATTTAAATTGATAATTAATATGGTATTTTGCACTTGTCATCATTTGATTGGGTATAAAATCACTTTGTCTACGGAATCATTTTCAAGGACAAATCATCTACACCGAAAGCCTCTCCAAACAAGAACTATTTGAATCTCGTAATGAATCAACTCAATACCTCTCCAAGCAAGAACTAAACAAGAATAATTTATTTTCATTCTATTTCTATGTCGGGGACAAAATTCGAGTTACGAAAATTGTAGCTCAAGTTTTGTTGACGAATGTTATAATCACATTCACTTTTTTGGAACAAGTCTATGAAGAACAAAAGGAAGATCAAATAATGAGAATATTGATACACGAAATCTACTTGAACAAAAACAGACAACCCTACTCTTATATGTGTCTTACGTATCCCTCCATCCGGCATATCACCAAGAGCACTAATGAATTGGGAGATGATTTTCGAGCTGATTTACCAACAAATCCTTCACCAGAAACACTGCCCAACAAATATGTTCCACACGCCAAAAGCTTTCAAGTTAATTCTGTCAATTTTTTTATCAAAGAATTGCTCCGTACACTAACTTTCATTTTTAACCACATGCAATGGCCAGATGAGGATCCTCTTGCCTCATCTCTTTTCAACTGCCTCGTGAGATACCATCCACTTGGATACTATTCAAATGAGATTACGAACATTTATATTTCACCTGGTGATATAGCATTTCATTTTATCACATCTTCATATTGCCACAGACCTATCTTTAAATTTCTCTCTTTAACCTTAACGGCGTTTTGACCTCCTCCGCTTACCAAGAAGCTTCAGCATGTTGTCAGTGACATCAGGTGGGGTATTATCATCTTCATCACGATTATTCTCAGATGTGTGTGTTAACCACGCCAATGCTTCTATAGCAGCATCTTTCTCTGCTAGGACCTTATTCCTCTTTGGTTTTCCCACAAACTGCATGCCCTTGAACTCCACCAATGCTCTAAACTCATTTGTCTTGAGATGCTTCGTTTTGTACTTCGGAGGGGAGTGACCTGCTCTCATCAAAAGAGTTTGAAGTAAGCTCTTGGGATTTGTTCCATCTTTCGTAAATTTATTGTTATGACTGGTGGACTCTCTTGGTTTCTTGCTTTCACGACCAAAGACAAATCTTCCTTCACTTTGATCACCAGACACCAACTCTTGAACAGCAAGCATTAGGTACTTGCCTTCCTTGTACATGTCCATGCTGGGATCTTGAAGCTGCATTGGCAAGATGAAAGTAAGAATGAAAAGCCATGAAACTAGTAGAACCTGTTTTCTTAGCAATGGAGAATGCCTGATGGAATAGATGAAGGGCATGATAACTACAGTAAAATGGAGTATATCAGCGCATCAAATTCATTTATAAGAGTCACAAAGCATTCAAGAAATCTCGGGACACTAAATGACTCCCAAAGCTTCTTGCTCAGTAGTGAAAAGAAGTCAAGTCGAAGGTGCCTATATTGGTAGTATCACTGAAACTTGTTCGGATTATCAACATGCGCACATAGGCGCAGGATCCAACACTTGTTTCCATTAACGCTCAAGAAAATGCTTAGTTCAATCTTTTGTGTTGATCGATTTTTGTTTCATTTCATTGCCTTCCAATGGTTTAAACATTATCCAATCAATTATAAGTCATGCAACGATTTGAGCAAGGTTGTACATCTTCAAGATATAGTTATTGAGAATAAATTACCGGGACATTTGCTTGGAAGACCTGCTATGTTTCAAGAAAAAAATCAACCTTCTCTATTGTGTTCTTTTAGTCTCTATTGCACATCATATGTTTTTATGTGTAACATACGTATCATTCACTAGTCTATAACTATTATAAAAGTACGAGTGTTTATAAATGTGTCTTCTAATTTTTCATCCGACTAAAGTATCCCTAAAATAGTAATTCTCTTAAGGACAATTATGAAAATTAATATTTGTATAAATGAATTTAGAAAATATGTTAGTTAGAAACCTCGCACTTGGACTTTCTTTTGTGATAAGATTATGAGTTCATTGAATTATTTAAAATCATTAAATTCATTTCTTAAATTATCAAATTCAAAATTGAGTTTTTCAAGACATTTCTTTTAATATTACATTGAAAATTGAACAAATTTCAAATGCATAATTTACCAACATACCTTGAGTACTTTTTTTGCAATTTCCTAAATGGTAAATTCTTATTGCGACCTCAGAATTGAGATAGCTAAATCTAATGCGCAAATGCTAATAGAAGAGGATCAATTGTCATCTCTCACCCAATTCATTGGGCTTCTAGCTTATAGAAAGCAAGGTGTGGACTAATACTTTGAGCATTAGATACGGATGGTCAAAGTTCACAAAACAGATGCACCCATTCTTATGAACAGAAAAGGAACTAAGATTTACCAAAAAAAAGTCAATAACCTAAGAAATAAAAAAGAGATACACAAAGAAAAGAAAGAAAAAGAAAAAGGGAACCTGCAAATTTACCTTGTTCTGTAAAAGCTTATTGAGCTCGTCCTTAAGCTTCAGATAGCACTCTGCCAGACTTGGATCCATGAAAAAATCAATATATCCTTCCAACATTTTCAAATTTCCAGTCTGTAAGACGCCAAAACAAAGATTAAAAGACATAATCTGATAAAAAGAAGCAGCAACAGTAGAAGAGCTTTTTTAGATAATTAAATTACCATTGGACCATTGTCGAGGCTACCCCCAAAAAGGATCAAAATAGAATCAGATACTCCAGTTGAATCACGTATGAATACAGTATTGACTTTCATCTTTTCACCAAACACCATCCATGGGTAAGGAATCGTTTGGTAACGTGCATTCACAGAGTTCTGTATCAAATCATTTCACGAAACAGCTTTAGTAATGCGATAATGATAATCAGATCTTCAGTAAAAAAAGATAAAAGAGAATCTATAAAAGGGAAACATCTAATTAAGTAAAAAATATGGTTCTTTTCCCTGAGATGGAAAAGCAAAGTTACATGAATTATTGGTGAAGTCATTCTTCTCCGTACACTCTCAGCAAAACTGGTCTAGTTATATGCAGGTTATCCACGTAAATTATGCAGTCATAACATATATTCCCCAACATACCTCAAGACTCTAAGAACATATGCAAACATATTGTGGTAAGTCTGTAATTATTGAACCAATACTGAAACTTAAGCTAAGAATAAGATGAACTGATTATTTGACAAACATTAGAACATACCGCATAGAGAAAGACCTGACCATCATCCATTGTTTTAAAGGACATGGATGTCTCCCTGTGCTGCATATAAAGAAGAGAACGTGCATCAACTGAACAGCATTTAAATGCTTAATTTCAATAAGAATTGGAAATAGAGAAACTCACCACTACAGATGCGATACCAGGAAATAGACCAGAACATATAACAGCACGCACCAACGGCTGATTGTGACTTAATTTGTTATTAATTGCTCCATCCGCGTCCAGCAAATCAGCATCTTTCAATATGTAGGTAAACTGTTTACGAAGAGCATGTATGGCTTGAAGAGTTTGGACCGAGAGAAAGTTTCTCCAACAATACTCATATGCAGATCCTTCTCTCTCTGCATCCTTCCATCCTTCATATGCACGAACAAGAGCCATGTGGTCACTGTAGTCCTTGGCTGAGAATCTGGACTTAGCGCTCCCTGCCAACTGCAACGAAGAGAAATATGTAAATCAGCTCAAACATCTTCCTACAGAGACATCTAGTGTGAATAGTTACTCAAATTGATAGTCGGATTCATGTTCCGATATATGTTACCTAGTAGGTATTCATGCAGAATCAGGATCACAGTTACCCAACTAGCAGAAAATATGATACTCTAGACTGTGCTCTTTACACAATAACATGATTAAACTTTGACAAATTAGACGACATTAGTAGATTTTTCAGATAATGGGGTGTTTAACTACTAACAGAGTGAAGGGAATGATGATGGTGGTTCATAATAACATAAAAGGGCTTGTCTTATAAAGGATAGGAGGAAGTGAAATTTAGAATGAAATAGTTCAGTTACAGATCCAGTGTTCTAAATCTTCGGTGCACCAAATTCCAGATTTGCTAGAGGTGCTTTTCTAGAAACTATGTTCTCAGAAGCAAGGATAGAAAGGCACATCATACATGAAGAGCAATATAATATGGGTAAAAGAACTCTCAGGCGTTAAGGAAAATGTCATTTCAGATTACCATAATGTTTTCAGTTGAAAATCAGGTCCGGTGTTGGATAGGGATGGCAATGGGGCCGGGTCTAATGAGTACCCGCCCCTTTTGGGGTGGGTATGAGCCCAAAAAAAAGGGGCCGGGTTCGGGTCCGAGTATCGAAATTCAAGACCCGGACGGGTCCGGGCTGGGTAATGAGTCCAGTCGATACCCGCCCCGGACCCGAACCCGCCCCGGTTTATTAACATAATATTATTTTTTTAATTTTATATATCTAATTATTATAAATATTTAGTATTTATAAATTATATCAAAAAAATGCCCTCAATTATTCTACCCTTCAACAACAAACCCTCAATCATTATATATCTAATTTTTTTGAACTTTGTACTTGTTTAGTCGTTTTGAATTTTTTTTTGCATTTAAGTATCGAATGACTTGTAGTGGATTTGTTTACATTGAATCATCAATTCGATGTTATTTACTTATTTTATATGTTTTGAATGCGTTTGTGAGAATAAAATAGACTAGAAAATGTCAAAAAAAAAAAAATCAACCGGGTGTAACGGGTAGGACCCGGACTGGCCGGGTACCCGCCGGGTCCGGGGCGGGGCGGGTAACGAGTCCTGCAATACCCGCCCCGTTGCCATCCGTAGTGTTGGACCTATAACCCGATTGGCATCCATATTTGAGTAGAACTCTCAATTCCACACTTCAGCGGGTTTGAATCCTTATTGGATAGCTGTCTATGAAAAAATCTCTCATTGGATTTGAGCTCTTGCTTGTGGAGGAAGACTTATATATATGTGATCTCTATCCCAATGGATGATGTTGAGAAGGAGAAATCAGCGGGATTTAGGAGGCTTGTAATTAGGCTGAAATCTTTTTCTATTTAGGAGAAAATCTGCTAATATGTAACATAAATAAATTAGGACGTAAATCAGGAGAGTTGATTTTTATAGGATTCTTTTCTAGGATAGATAGTTTGTATTCCTATTTATATACTGTAATCAGTTGGAATAACATACACAGCAAAATATTTTTCCACATGGTATGAGAGCTCTAGGTAAGAAACCTAACCCTAGCCTGTTCGCCCTCCTCCCTCTTCTTTTGCCATGTCTGATTGTGTATCAGAATCTCATCCAAATTCACATGAAATTAATAGCCCCGTCAAAAATAACCAATAATCCCCATTTACCTACTTCAGATTCACATTCCGTCTAGATTACAACCATACGGCTGAATGGAGAAGTTTTATGCACTGGTATCAATCAGTGCGGATGTATATCCGTGGACAGGGAAAATTGGCTGCTTAACAGGAGAAAAGAAGGAACCTGCCACTGAGGATCCAGGTTACACCACTTCGGATGCTGAAAATTCTATGGTAATGACTTGGTTGGTGAACTCTATGGAGGAGGAAATCAACGCCAATTATATGTGTTACCACACTGCTAAGGAGCTGTGGGACAATATTAATCTCATATATTCGGACTTGGGCAATCAGTCTCAAGCGTTCGAGTTAACACTGAAACTCGGAGAAATCCGCCAAGGTGAGGAAAGTGTTAAAAAATACATTAATTCTTTGAAACATTTGAGGCAAGATTTAAACTAATTCAACGATGATTATGAGTGGAAATCATCAGAAAATTACAACCACTATAAGAAAAACGTTGAGAATAGTCGTATATTTAAATTTCTTATTGAACTAAATGTTGAATTTGATGAAGTTAGGGGCAGAATTATTGGCAGACAACCACTTCCCTCCATTGGAGAAGTATTTTATGAAGTTCAGATGGAAGAGAGCCGGAGGCTTGTGATGTTAGGGAAGACATAACCTGACAAAGCAATGGAGAATTCTGCCCTTGTTGTAGATGCTTGTGCTGGCCGAATGATTTAAGGGGAAATTGGAGGAAAAACCCGTGTTTGGTGTCACTATTGCAATAAGTCAAAGCACAGACGTGATACCTGTTGGAAATTGCATGGAAAACCAGCCAGCTGGAAAGGAAAAAATGAGAGCAGGGGTCGGCTAGCCTCTACACGTGAAGTCGAGGCGGCCCCTTTTAGCAAAGAGCAATTGGATCACATCTAAACTGCTGAAATCTAATTCTAATTGTTGGGCGCACTTAATGCTTCTTTGGCACATTCAAGTTGTAATCCTAATGCCTTCGTATGTCATTCTAAATCTGCTCCTTGGATCATCAATTCACGAGCTTCTGATCATATGACAAGCCTTTCAAATTTGTTTCATACTTATAATCCCTGTTCTGGTTATGAAAAAGTCCGTATAGCAGATTTGGTCACATTTTCCTATTGCCGAGAAAGGTTTGGTAACCTTATCTAGTACTTTAACCCTCAAATATGTTCTTCATGTACCTAAACTTCCTTGTAATCTCCTATCTGTTAGCAAGTTATCTAAAGATTCTAACTATCGAGCTACATTTTTTGACTCTCATTGTGTATTTCAGGACTAGAGTTCGGGGAGGTTGATTGGCAGTGCTAGTCTGATAAATGGTCTCTACTATTTTGATGATGAAGATTCTAAAAGTAAAAATCTCAGGACTTGAGTAGTATCAGTTCTCTTTCTATCACAGATCAAATTATGCTTTGGCACTATAGATTAAGCCATCATAGCTTTTTGTATTTGAAGAGACTTTTTCCTATGTTATTTTGAGGATTGGATTGTTCAACATCTCATTGTGAAAGTTTCATTTTGTCAAAAAGTCAAAAAATTTTATCCCTCACAACCTTATAAACCTTCAAAACCAATTTATCTTATCCATAATGATGTTTGGGGTCCTTCCGGAATTAGCACGAATTCAGGAAAAAAATGGTTTATGACATTTATCAACAATCATACTCATCTATGTTGGGGGTATCTAATGAATGAAAATTCAGAAGTAGAAAACTTGTTTAAAATTTTTTATGCAATGATTAAAAAACAGTTTCAACAAAAAATTGGCATTCTCCACACTGATAATGGCACTGAATATTTTAGTGAGATTCTTGGCAATTGTTTAAAACACAAGGATGTTCAACTCTAATCTACTTGTGTCGATACTCAACTAAACGGATTGCTGAAAGAAAAAACAAACATTTGCTAGAAGTGTCCCGTGCCATTATATTTTCTAATAATATGTTCCCAAATATCTCTGGGGAAGCTGTTTTAACATCATCCTATTTGACAAATAGGATGCCAACTCGGGTTTTGAATAATAATACACCACTAGAGTGCTTTAAAAAAAAAAAAAAAAATCCTGAAGCACAAGAGTTTTTGGGTGCACATAGTTTATGTCCATTTACCTACTAGAGGGTGGTCCAAACTTGATCCTAGGGCGGAAAAATGTGTTTTTATAGGAGTTAGAATGTACAGCTGTGTAATATTCTTTATGATTGTATTCCTTATTTAGATAGGATTTAGTGCCTTAAAATCTGCAGAATTGATTGTATATAGTTGACTTTCTTAGATTAGGTTTTGTGTATCCTATATAAGTACCCTTTGAGGTAAATGAATAGAATCAATCTTTCAGCCAAACAATCAATTTGGTATCAGAAGCCTAGGTTAAAATAATTCCGCTGCTGTTATTCTCTTGGCTGAAACCCTAGCCGCCACCTTCTTCAATTTCCTTTTTCTTTCTACATCATGGCTGCGAAAACAGATGCTGAAATTTCTGACAGCAAGAATAAATCCACTGTGACTGTTCACGATACTTCCTTTCCAACAATTTCTGTTAAGTTGGATGGTACTAACTATCGTGTTTGGTCTCAAATCATGGAGATGCATATTGCTGGCAGAAGGAAGATAGGATATATAACAGGAAGGAAGGCTGCACCTGCAGAAAAAGACCCAAGTTATGATGATTGGGAAGCTGAAGATACATTGGTCAAGTCTTGGCTCAGCAATTCTATGACAGAAAAGCTGATGGCATATTTTGTGCAATATAACGGCTAAAGACGTCTGGGATGCAGTCAAGAGGAGCTATCTTGATGTCTCAGATTCTTCTCAAGTGTATGAATTGATGAAGAAATCATTCCAATCACGTCAAGGAGGTCGTCCACTTGATGAATATTACAATGAGTTGAACTCCATATTCTTGGAACTTGATTATCGCAGGCCCAATGATATGGAGTGTGCTACTGATATTGAGAAACTGAGGAAACGTACTGGTGAGGATCGGGTTTATATATTCCTTGCGGGTCTCGATCACAATTTGGATCAAGTTAGTGCCAGAGTCCTCGCTACCTCTCCTATACCAAGTCTTGAGGAAACATATTCACAAGTCCGTAGGGAGGCACAAAGGCAGGGGTTAGAAGGTCATCATGAGGCCTCTGCTATGGCTGTCCAGAAGCATAATACTCGACCAGCAGTCGTTTGCACTCACTGCAATAGCACCAAACACACGGTAGATGTTTGTTGGAAGAAGCATGGCTATCCGGAGTGGTTCAAACTAAAACAGGCTGAAAAGAAAAATAGGAAGTCAGCCCAGGTTGTTCTTAATGACACTCCTTCATCTACTACTGCTTCTGCATCTCAGGTTTCTTGTTTATCTCCTCAAGCAGGTAATTCTGGCTCAGCCTTTGTTTCCGCCATACCTAACACTTGGATTATTGACTCAGGGGCCACTGATCATATGACTAGTAATTCTTCCTTACTTGACAGTGTTATGCCTTCCATTGTTAAGTCTGTCCAGGTCGCTAATGGAGCTCCTATGCCTGTCTCAGGGGTTGGGAACATCTCTTTTTCTCCTACACTCTCCATGTCATCTGTCTTACTTGCACCTAGTCTTTCTAATAATCTTCTTTCTATTAGCAAAATTACTAAACACCTTAATTGTTCTGTAATCTTCCATTCTACTCATTGTGTATTTCAGGACAATCTTACGAAGATGACGATTGGCACTGGTAAGGAGAGAGGGGGTCTCTACTATTTGGAGGGGAAGAGGGAGTTACAATCTGAGTCAGATTGTGTTCTCCACGTAAGAAGGGAGATATATAATAAAGAAAAAAATCTTCTATGGCATTGTAGGTTGGGTCACCCATCTTTCTCTTATTTGGAACGTTTATTTCCTCATTTGTTTAGAGATGTTTCAGTTTCTAGTTTACGGTGCGAACAATGCATTTATGCTAAGAATCATCGTGTAACTTTTAAGATAAGTCTCAATAAAAGTCCTATTCCTTTTACTCGTGTTTTTACTGATGTTTGGGGTCCTTTTTCTACTCCGTCTACTTTAGGTCATCGATATTTTGTGTCTTTTATTGATGATTGCACTCGAGTGAGTTGGGTATACTTGATGAAATCTAAGGACGAAGTAACAAGAATCATTCCCCAATTTTCAAAAATGATTTTCACACAATTTAACACTCAAGTTAAGGTTTTTCATTCTGACAATGGTCGAGAGTTTGTTAATCCATCCCTTACTAAATGGTTTCAAGAAAATGGAATTCTCCACCAAACAACCTGTATGTACACCCCCCAACAGAACGGCACAACAGAGCGCAAAAATCGATATATTCTTGAAGTGGCAAGAGCTTTATGCTTTACCATGCATGTTCCAAAAGTTTTTGGGCTGATGTTGTTCTGACAGCTGTTTTTCTTATCAACCGTATGCCTGCCAGTGTCATTAACTATCAAACTCCTTTGCGTATGTTATCTCAGTTTCACTCTATCCCTTCCGCCTTAAATCTTTGTCCTAAGATTTTTGGTTGTGTCTGTTATGTTCATGTTCACTCTCACCAAAGGGACAAGCTTGATCCTCGTGCCTTCAAATGTGTCTTTCTTGGGTACTCTACCTCTCAAAAGGGCTATAAGTGCTATCATCCTCCCACCGGGAAATATTATGTCTCCATGGATATCCAATTCTGTGAGTGTGAGTCTTATTTTTCTGGGGATGTGCCTCTGATTCCACTTCAGGGGAAGATAAAAAGTAAGGAAGAGGAAAAATTATGGCTTGAAGAAAAGAGATTTTGGATTTCAAAAAGTCAAGGGAAGGACTCAATTGAGGGTGAGGGGGAGGACTCAATCGAGAGTGATGGGGAGGACTCCATCGAGGGTGAGAGAGAATCTCTTAGTAACCTTGAATTTATAGAGGCTCAGCCTAGACCCAAAGAAAAAATAGGGCGACCGGATGATATGTTTTTCGAACAGGTTTATAAACGGAGGAACAAGGAAGCTATTGTCATATCCCCAAGCTCCATAGCTCCTCTCAATGATAATATCATGCCATCGGATGACTCTTCCGAGACAAATCCTGAGGTACATTCTTCTTCACCTTCTTTAATTGAGAAAACTCCCATCTTGAACACACAGGTTGAAGACCAAGGTAGGAGATACCCTCTTCGTGAAAGAAAAGTACCTGATAGGTTTAGTTTCTCGAAACCAACCTCTAATATTGTCTATCCTATGTCTGATTTTTTGTCATATCATCGTTTATCTAAAACTCATCTTGCCTTTGCCCTTCAGTTATCCTCTCTGCCTATTCCTAGTCATTTTCAGGAAGCCCTTGAAGATCCCAAGTGGAGAAAGGCTATGATGGAAGAAATGAAGGCTCTCCAGGAAAATTCTACTTGGGAGATGGTCGAACTTCCTAAAGATAAGAAGACAGTAGGCTGTAAGTGGGTATTTTCAATAAAGTACAAGTCAGATGGAACAATTGACAGGTACAAAGCTAGATTGGTTGCCAAGGGATACACCCAGACTTATGGAATTGACTACCAAGAAACTTTTGCACCCGTGGCCAAAATGAATACTGTTCGAGTCATACTATCTCTCGCAATTAATCTAGATTGGCCATTAAGGCAATTTGATGTGAAGAACGCTTTTCTCCATGGCGATCTTTCGGAAGAAGTGTATATGGATCCTCTTCCGGGGTTTACATTAAAAGGGGGTGAAGTATGCAAATTGAAGAAGGCTCTATATGGATTGAAACAGTCGCCAAGGGCATGGTTTGGAAAATTGAGCTACTCTATGAAAGAGTATGGTTTCAAGCAAGCTATGGCAGATCACACTCTATTTTACAAGAGAGATGGGAAGGACATTACTTTGCTTATTGTTTATGTTGATGACATGATAGTAACAGGTAGTAACCTCAATGAAATAGAGAAACTTCGTGGCTACTTGTCCAAGAAATTCGAAATGAAGGACTTGGGAGCTCTAAAATACTTCTTGGGCATTGAAGTATCTCGGTCTAAGCATGGACTCTTCCTTTCTCAACGAAAGTATGTGTTAGATTTATTGTCTGAAACTGGTAAGTCAGCTTGTCAACCTGTTGATACACCCATTGAAATGAATCATGGCTTAAGTATTTATCCGGATCAAACTCCAACAAACAAAGAGAGATACCAGAAGTGGGGAAATTGATCTATCTAACTCACACTAGACCTGACTTATCATATGCAGTCAGTGTCGTGAGTCAGTTCATGCACAATCCGAGTGACCAACACATGAGTGCATTAAATCGTATTTTAGCCTACCTTAAGTCTTCTCCAGGTAAAGGTATAATGTTCTCCAAACATGGTCATTTGGACATTGTGGGTCATACAGATTCAGATTTTGCCGGATCCAAATTGGATAGGAAGTCTACATCAGGTTATGTGTCATTTGTTGGGGGCAATCTAGTGTCTTGGAGAAGCAAGAAACAGAATGTGGTGTCATTGTCTAGTGCAGAAGCTGAATATCGTGCTCTTCATCATGCAACTACAGAGCTTACCTGGCTGAACATTCTCCTAAGTGAACTTGGTTTTGGTTTAAAACAACCTATGACACTTTTCTGTGATAACACAACAACTATAGAGATCGCCAATAATCCAGTGCAACACGACCGGACTAAGCATGTTGAGTTGGACAGGAATTACATCAAAGATAATCTAGAATCTGGGAAGATAAAAGTTCCTCACATTAAAAGGGCTGATCAGCTAGCAGATATGATAACTCATGTTGTTCCTAGTGGTCCATTCAGTATAGCACTATCCAAGTTGGGCATGTGTGATATCTATGCACCAACTTAAGGGGGAGAGTTAGAATGTACAGCTGTGTAATATTCTTTATGATTGTATTCCTTATTTAGATGGGATTTAGTGCCTTAAAATTTGCAGAATTGATTGTATAGTTGATTTTCTTAGATTAGGTTTTGTGTATCCTATATAAGTACCCTTTGAGGTAAATGAATAGAATCAATCTTTCAGCCAAACAATCAATTATAGGTTATGCCCCAAACAAACGAAGGCACAAATGTTTTAATGCTAGAACCCCAAAAATCTTTGTCACTATGGATGTGTCTTTCCTAAAACATCAACCTTTTTACAAGAACATTTTCTTCAGCGGGAAACAAAATGAAGAAAAATTTTGGTAAATTAATCCTACTCCCTTGCCCGAAACTGTAGATTCCCGTGAAAATCTCCAAAATCTGGTTGTTCCTGATACTTTAGAGCAAGAAAATTTCGAAAATTCAACAGGAGGAGAAATACTACTAGATGATCCTAAAGGACATAAACCTGAGTTTAGAGTTTACACAAGAGGAAAAATCATCAAAATGGTAGACCTACTGTTCCCGAGGCACAAAATCAATCAGGCATCTCGAATGATGATCATGTAAACATGCAAGGTAATCTAAACCCTCTACCATCCAATATTGTTCTTGATATTAATACTTGCAATGATCTTGACATTCCCATAGCACTTAGAAAAGGTATCAAGTCTTGTACTAGCCATCCTATTGCAATGTTGGAAATCAAGATTGATCTCGAAAATCTTATTTGATATGATTTAGATTAGGATTTAAATTGTGGATATAATTGGTGATTGATTGATGATTTGATTTAATTGTGATATAATTTGGAGTGATTTTCTCCATTATCACATTTATCACATGTTACTTTCACCTATATATAGAGGTGATTATTGTAATTTATACTCAAGAGAGAATGAACGTCTTATAGCCCTTTGGGCATTGTTTCGTGGATGTAGGCCAAATGGCCAAACCACGTAATTCTTGTGTTTTCTTCTTCTCTCTTCAATTTCTCAACCTAATGTGAAATTTCAACATGGTATCAGAGCAGGTTACATCCTGCTCCATTTGCTTCCACATAGCACGATGGTCATTCCGTGCATTTCATTCATTGGTAGCAAATTGATCATCGTATATGGATTGTTCCATATTGTAGTGCACAAAGTGTTATTCCGTGCATATTTTATCTCATCATGGATCTCCAACATCATGAAGTCCAAAAAGAGTCCAAGTTTTTCTTGAAGACATTTCTTTTATTTCAAGTTGAACACTTCAATTCAGATTTATGAGTTTAACTTGAGGGGGAGTGTTGGAAATCAAGATTGATCTCGAAAATAATATTTGATATGATTTAGATTAGGATTTAGATTGTGGATTGGTAATTGATTGATGATTTGATTTAATTGTGATATGATTTGGAGTGATTTTCTCCATCATCACATTTATCACATGTTAATTTCACCTATATATAGAGGTGACTATTGTAATTCATACTCAAGAGAGAATGAAAGTCTTATTACCCTTTGGGCATTGTTTCGTGGATGCAGGCCAAATGGCAGAACCACGTAATTCTTGTGTTTTCTTTTTCTCTCTTCAATTTCTCAACCTAATATGAAATGTCAACATGCGAAATACCTCTCATATGATAAACTATCCTAAAGTCATAGGGCATTTACATCAAAAATCTCTAATCTGTTTGTTCCGAGAAACATTCAAAAAGCGCTTGATGATTCAAAATGGAAATCAGCAATAATGAATGAGATGTGTGCTCTAGTGAAAAATGAGATATGGGAAGTTGTAGAGTAACCCAAAGACCAAAAAACTGTTGGTTGTAAATGGGTGTTTATGATGAAGTAGGCGGATGGAAATGTAGAAAGATACAAAGCAAGACTTGCTAAGGGGTTTACTCAAACCTATGGTATTGATAAACAAGAGACTTTTGCTCCGATAGATAAAATTAACTCTAGTCGAGTTTTATTGCCTCTTTGCAGTTAATTTCAACTGAACACTACACCAATTGGAAAGAATATTTTTCTGAATGATGATTTGGAGAAGGAAGTGTTTATGTGTTCGCCGCCAGGTTTTGAAAAAGTCATGGGCCAAATAAAGTGTGCAAGCTCAAGAAGTCTTTATATGGCCTGAAACAATCTCTACAGGCATGGTTTGGTAAGTTTGAGAAAGCAGTAAGAAGTTGTGGCTTTCATCAAAGTCAAGCATATCACACACGATTCTATAAACATTCTGAGAATGGGAAACTTGCAATACTAATTGTCTAATCTTAACAGACGATTACTATGGAGAACTTGCGAGGGTGAAAAGGAAGCTAGCATAAGAGTTTGAAATTAAAGATCTGGGAGCATTGAAATATTTCTTGGAATGGAATTTGCAAGATCAAAAGATCAGATATTTGTGCATCGGGGAAAACATGTCCTTGATTTACTTGGAGAAACCGGGCTTTTGGGATGCAAGGTAGCTAAGGATGAAGATGTGATTGATAGGGAAAAATTTCGACGACCGGTGGGAGACAGATATATCTATCACACACCCATCCTGGCATAGCCTTTGTTGTAAGCATAATAAGTCATTTTATGCACTCGCCGAGACAAGAGCACTTTGAAGCTGTGTTATGCAGCAAGAATCGAGTGTGGCTAATCCAGTGGACCGAGGCGGGGCTAAGTTGATCACGTATAGCCGAAGGAAGAAGAAGGCAGCGGTTGGGGACGTGGCATAGTGATTATTATTAATTCATGTTATTATTAGTTTCCTTTGGCTAGTAGGTTTCCTTTTATTGTAAGAAGTATTTATATTTAGGGCAAGAATTATTTCTTGAGTTTAGTTATGAATCTTGTTTTCGTGAATTGAGTTCTATCAAGCTGCCTACAGAATACTAAGGTATCTGAAGGGGATACCAGGGAAAGGCTTGATGTTTAGAAAACGTGATACTGCACAGGTTGAAGTCTACACAGATGCTGATCGGGCAGGTAGCATTTCAAATAGAAGATCAACATCCGGATACTGTACTTTTCACTTGGTGAAGTAAGAAACAACCGTAGTAGATCGAAGTAGTGTTGAAGCTCAGTTTAGGTCTCCGTCTCTCGCACATGGGATTTGTGAAGTAATATGGATCACGAGGCTATTAGAAGATCTGAAGATTCCTATTTCACTTCCGATGAAAGTCTATTGTGACAACAAGGCTGCCATTTCGATCACAATTCAGTTCAACATGACAGAACCAAGCAAATCGAAGTGGATAGACATTTTATCAAAGAGAAACTTGAAAGTGGCTTAATCTGTGTTCCTGACATACCAACCACTGAACAAATAGTTGATATACTCACTAAGGGACTACAGAAGAAGCAGTTTGATCTCCTAGTAAGCAAGCTAGCTATGGAGGACATTTACAAGCCTGCTTGAGGGGGAGTGTTGAGAGGAGAAATCAGCAGGATTTAAGATGCTGCTAATTAGGCTGAATTCTTTTTCCATACAGGAGAAATCTGCTAATTATGTAATGTAAATAAATTAGGAGGTAAATCAGGAGAGTTGATTTGTATAGGATTCTTTCCTAGTATAGATAGTTTGTATTCCTATTTATATGTACTGTAATCAGTTGGAATAATACACAGCAAAATATTTTTCCACAATGAACGTAATATTCAAGAATAATAAAATGTTCTCTCCAAATAGACTCTTTCATTTTTCCTTAAAGTTTTCACTAAGACCTCCATGGATGGAGTTTCTTGGAGCATCACCAAGAACTCCACGCACGGGTAACTTTCTATCATGGATTTGTGATTCATTCGAAGAAAAAAGCTTATAGATGTGACTGTTATCGTACAGAAGGAGGTTTGAAACCAGACTTGTAGGTGAGCTTGAACCGGAATACGTGGGTTGATGAAATTCTGCTTTGCGTCAGCTATACCTTGCCTACATTATGTGTTTATGTGACATGGTTTTTCTACATTTTCACAAGGGCAAATCATTTTGGAGTGAATCTAATCGAAAGAGTCCATCAACTTAAGTTGGTGAAAGGGACTTACACAAAGGCATATGCACATACTCGGGAAGTGCTCAACAGTGTATATAGGGTTTTCTAATATGGATGAAGGAAATAATTTGCAAAAACACCTTCACCTACACTGGCAAATCTCGAAAAAATACTTAGTTAATAAAAAACCACAATATATCAAATCAAACTCAAACGAGACTACAAGAATGTCATCAAAAGTCACTACATGGATGCTCATATTTTGAGAATCGAAGGCGGGACACTAAAGCGCCAATTTTTGTATGAAGAGCATCCAATTTCTAGTTTAAAATGATGTAAAAAATATGCATAATACATAGATACAGCTTGTTGTATCCTGTGTCAAAGTCCAAAAGCAGATTACCATTCATAATCATGAATTGTCCAACAACAAACATTTTTTGTGAAAATAAAGTATGGTAATTGTTGGTATAACTTATGTTTGTGATATTGGTGAGAAATTGATGCATATATTCGGATATGCTTTTGGTAAGAGTATCTGCTTTCTTACGAAACAAATGTGCAGTAAGCACATAAGATGGACCAGATAATTATATGTTAATCATCACTAACAGTTGATTCCTTTATATGGCCATTGAATGAGAACATGATTATGCTTTAGATATGAAGAACTGCGTAATATGAAAAGCCATTGAGAAGGACAAAGGAATTTTCCCATGATCTGCAGCTAACTTACATCCTTTTTATCTTGAGGCAAAAGAAAAGGATCCCTGATGCTGAGACCAGCCACAATTGTCAATACAGGGTCAAAGCAGCGAAAAATGGCACCCATAATTAGCATTTTCCCCAGCTTAGGATCGACTGGAAGCACCGACAGGAATTTGCCTGATCAAACAAAGAGAACAAGTTAATAAATGGAAAATGAACTGGTAAAGAATATCAAGAGGTCCAATGAAACATGATGGTAGGACATTCATGTTTCCCAATGCACATACCAAGATGTGTAAGATTCTCATTGTCATCTAATGCCCCGATCATCTTCAAGAACTCAACAGCATTTTGCACCTTAAACGTCAGAGGTAAAAAAAAAATCACTAAATTGGAGAAGCAGCAGTTTGAATAATGCCTGATTAGTTAAAATACTGTTGTAAAGCTGAAAACAGATTCCAGATTGTAACTTAGATTGTCAACTGATTTTTAGGGATTTTCAAGTATGCTTATTCCTAGATTAACTGATGTTCGAGGATCTCCTTTTATCTATTTTTAGTAGCATATATCCTATAAATTTGTACTAAATCCTATTGAATCAGTATGACACCAAGCATTGTTTGTAGAAAGAATTTGTCTTCTGGGTACCAAGATCCAAGCATTGGTGCTGGCAATAACCATTGGCTGACTTCTTTTTTTGTCTGTTCTCTTTCGTACACAATGGCTGATTCTGTCCAGGCACCTTAAAGGCTTAAACAACCAAATCATTTAATGATGACATGGCAGCCATGGTGGCGGAACGAAAATCTTTCCAGTATAGGAGAAGTTGCATGCCATGATTTACAGTTGAATTATGTCCTTTATATAACCCCCACCCAGTCTACAATGTAATTTCCTTTCTGTTAGTAAATAACTAAAGATTGTGCAGTAACCTCTTTTTTCTACTCATTGTGAATGTCAGGAGTTGTCTTTGAGAAAGGTGATTGCCAATACTGGGGAATGAAAGGTACTTCAACGATTCTCTATCAAGATCTCGAGTTCCTGATAAACTTTCCATGTCTAGTATATCCCATTTTGATGTATTTTTGTAGCATAAACGCTTTGGTCATCCAAAGTTGTTTATCAATATAGATCCCTCTTCTTTACAGTGTGAATGTTGTATCTATGCGAAGGAACCGATAAACAATTACCCTGATCTTTCCTATCGGTTTTCAAAGCCAATTTATTTCAGACATAGTGATATATGGGTTCCAGCTGAATCCGATAACACAGATCCCCGCATTTAGAGTGCCAAATAGAAGATGCAAAAGCTTTGGAAGATCATATGAATTCACGACTAAAGGTTATATCAAATACCGGAAACCCACATAGAAAATTAACATTAAACCTTTGTCTAATTTCAAATCTGTTTATCCCAACTGGTAAGTGTTTCCAGAACCAGCATGCACTATTGTCCTTATACAAAGAATTCAGCATATCAAAATTATAAGCTTCACCTAATTATAAGGCAGACACAAATCCTAATATATCTTTTACCTTCAGGAAAATATCTACCATATATCATAATCATTGAAAGAGAATTATAAAATCAGTGAAAGAGTAATGTCTTACAGCCAATGGTGCAGGTGGCTGAAGGGCAGCA
The DNA here is from genome assembly GCA_019426215.1 of Buddleja alternifolia. Lineage (NCBI taxonomy): Eukaryota > Viridiplantae > Streptophyta > Magnoliopsida > Lamiales > Scrophulariaceae > Buddleja > Buddleja alternifolia. The sequence goes on along the minus strand of CM033390.1, from coordinate 38,733,028 downwards.
GAAAGAAAATCTCCAATAGTATCAACTTGCAAACTTTTAATTTGCAGGCAGAGAGAGTTCAAGGGAGTTCTTAAAAGTTCAGGAAGCTGATATTCAGCAAAAGCTTCATAAACACATCTTGGATATAGGTGGTAGCACTCGCCTGGCTGCACTCGACCAGCTCTGCCCCTTCTCTGCATCCCACAAAGCAAATATAGATAATAATAGAGGTAAGTATAAATAAAATCAAAGATACAGAAAATCCTAAAAAGGATTTAAACTATAAAAAGGATAGTAAACTGCTTTTGGATTAGACAATACCATAAATCCTAAAATGTATTGTATGATGTTGAATACATAAACTTAGCGGTAAACAAATATTTTAATACACCAAGGACACATGCAGAACCAACTACGTAATCATATTAAGCCTACCCTAAGTGATGTATAATAATGAATCCTCCAGCTACTTCATTAGATGTGGAACCCGTTTTTATTTGGCATAGAAATTGTACAGCCAGAAAGTTCATAAAATTTAACTAAGAGACATATAACTTACTTGCCGAGCAGAAGCTTGGGATATCCATGAAGGTAATAAACAAGGCGTGTTATTTAGGGCGTCATAAGTAGTCTCCTTTGCTTTCCCACAGTCAACAACAAAGACTATGTCATTGATTGTAATACTTGCCTCCGCCATATTCGTCGCGAGCACTACTTTGCGAACATTAGGTGGTGACTTCTCAAATATGAGTTTCTGTTCAAAACAAAAATTAAGGTTTGTCAAGAAAATAATTCATAATACAAAATGAAAATGAACTAGCAACAGAAAAAGAAAGTAGGTGCATTGAAAATAAGCCCCATGAACAGCAGATTCAGAATCTTAAAATAGCTAAAGTTGAGATGAGCAAAAGCAGCATCGTGGAAAAACAAAAAACGAAATAATTAACATGAAATAACAATAATTTATCAAGACAATATGCAATCAAAAGGTCCACCACCCTCTGACAATTTTCAGATTCCCTCTTTTCTTCCAAGCAGCAAATTCAGATAGAACGTAGACATACATTTAAGAAGATGGGAACAAAACATATTTCAGTTAGGTGGTGGATTTTAAGAAGAGAAAAATATTGATTATTTTAAATATAAAAATAGTACCTGTTCAGAGGTTGGCATTGAGCCATGGCATGTAAGCAGCAGGACTCTGTTGGGGTCCCCTAAGAGAGGGTGAGCTTTTAGTTGATCCCTCAAACAACTAATATCCTCCCATCCTGTCATAAATACTAACACAGCACCAGGGCGTTCCTTGCGACATATGTGGCACAATACAGCCTCAATGAGGTTGAATCCAATACAATCAGCTGTCCAGGATGACAATGATTCATGTACCCTAGAACTATAATTGTCAAAATTTGATTTATTCAGCGCTTCCTGTCCAATATTAGCACAAACAATTTTAATTAGATAAAACAATTTTGAAGGGCATAATTGGAATGGGCGAATTATTTCAGTATTATTAACCAATCACAATAAAAGAGCATAAAGAAGAGATTGCCAATGAAACAGTGAAGTGTGCAATGCACACAGAAACTTTACATCACACATTCACCAGAATAAGCACTATGAAATACAGAGAGCCACATTTGTAACCATCATGCAACTAACGTCCATGGAGTAGGAGTAGCCGAGATACTTTCTACCAAAGCTCAATTCGAGATGTGTAACTATTGCAATATATCTGTTTTGTCAGCTGCATACTTGGAGAATCAAATCGATCATTTTCCTAGACCAACAAATGCAGATAGATGCGCATACTCTAGACTAGGACAAAATATTTTGAGGCTGAGATGATTAAGATCAAGACAGGTTGCATTGCAACATTCTCATGATTAATGGCTTTAGCTAAAGAAATCGTAAGTACTATTTTGCGAACAATCAACATGAAGACAATACAGCAATACTAGAAGCAAAACAAGGTATCTGGCATGAAGAGATAATGTAGCATGAAACTAGGAACACTATTAGATCTCATTCTTTAGTCTTTCCGGTGAAGAAGAGACTTGTACAAAGAATAGAAGTTTCCGTAATTGCGTTAAGAGTAATAACTACTGCTCAAAGCCTTAGTTTATTAGTCATAACTAGGATGAGTACACTCTAAGAACAGCCTCAGCTATTACTGCAAAAGATTCTCTTGCATGTATGATTAGACAGAACAAGGTCTGATACACAAAAAATGCAGTAAACGGCTATATCTATATTTTAACTCCATCCTTCCTTTGGCATCCGGAAATCCACTCCTTGACAATTAGCCTTAAATCAAATAATCCTACAAGGTCCTCTTAGATTTAAGCACATACTCTGAGGTGTTAGTTTATGTCACAAGTCAAAACATACCTAGCGAAATGATCACGTCACTCAGAAGTCAGAATAAAGACATTACATTTGGAATAACCAAACTAACAGATGTGTGTTGACTTATTCACCAGGAGGACTGATCAATACTTCATAAAGTGATGTCACAGCTGATTCATGACATAACAATGGCACAGCAATGCCTTCTCCCGTTGTTACAGACCAGTGAAAACAAAGTACTGATTGTATAACAAAGCAATATGTGAAATGCAGAACTCAACATAATAGCACTATCATCTAATCACACTGAAGAAACAAACAGCACACAACCACATGAAGGTTCCTATTTATTCTTTCTGGTACAACATGGGCTCTAAGCACTAGTATCTAATGCAAATTCAAAAACTTGGTTTTCCTCGGCGAAGAAATAAGGACTTCTTGTTACTAATCAAGTTATATGGACCTCCAAGCTTCAATTCCTTGGTTACTGAAAATGCATACAAAGGCCTCTTAGTCTCAGACAACCCGATTACAATAGTTTCTAATGGAGTTCAGATAAAGAAGAAAAAAACAATTGGAGCATGGAGGCAGGCAGCTCTTTTGCCAAAGGCACTACCATGTATTCAGTATCTCCTTTGACAACAATATACAATAAGGTGCAACAGTCTTCACTGCCATGGTTATATGCCGATATACCATTTTGAAGCAACCTCCACAAGACACAAAGTGTTGCAAACCCTAACAAGATATGTGTCATGTACATTTAGCCATCAAGGACTGGGGTTAGTAAAAGAAGTTGGTTTATATTTCCAGAAGTTTCTATACGGGAAAAAGATTGACTTTCATTAACAATTCTTCAGATCGCAGTGCTTCAACTCTCATCTTACATCTTTGAAACTACACTATACAACTTTAAAGACACTAACCTCCACAACCCCTAAATCATTAAGTCTGTCTAAAAATACTTGGCCAGGGTCACTAGATGAAGAAACGTGAACACATCTCCGCCAGTTCCATTCTTTCTGATCATGGTACGCGAAATGAGGTTATTCCTAAGAAGGTGGGACACCTAAGACAAATCATTGATTGATGGATGGAAGCATATTTAAAGTACACACAGTTCTTGAAGCAGTCCTCGATGCATTCTGCCATGTCCATGTCTAAGGTTGAATTAGCCATTATTTACCTAGGAAAACAAAACCACTTGGAAGACCATGGAAAAGGTCTATATTTTCTTATTCTTTTCTTTATCTTTGTCAGGTAAGGGTGCTTCATCGCATGCCTCGTGTCACTCAACAACATTTAAGGTTCGACAGAAGAGGATTGTAGCTGGCAATTGAACATTGTTCAGATAAAATGGACTGCTTGTGCGTGTTAATGATTTCACACTAATAAATTATATCTCTAAACATGTATAAAAGATTTTAATCTTCTATCATTAAAAATACATTTGTTAACACTAGTCATTATGTATAAATAAGCCATGGTGTGATAGTACTATATCTCAAAACAAGGATGGAACCTAAGGGTTTAATTGGATAGACAGAGAAATGACTTTTTGACAAAACTGGAGAAATTTTATTTTTATAGCATAGAGAAATGGTATTAGAAGTGTGTTTGGATTAGTTGCTTTTTGGGAGAGAAAGTGTAAAATGTTGCTGATGTGATGTCTTTTTAAGTGAGAATTGTTAATGTAACATGGCCTTTTCTGTGGGATATGTATATCTACGGGTTCATTGCTTTATGAAAAATTCTTTAGATGATTTCTAAATCCTTTTCCATAAAAATGTATCGATCAAACCCAATGGTTTCGGCAGCCAAATATAGGCAAAGTGAATCTTATTCCGTACCTTGCGCATTTCAGATCAGGATATGTGATGAATTTGACGTCCAATGTTGAATATCGGCTGAGGTTTTTTGGAAAAAGAGAGTGGTGAAGTCTCCACCACATTTCACCCTTTTTGCTAGATTTTCCGGATGTTGGCTATCTTTCTCAAATCTTGTACATATGTACAAACTGGTGTTTATAATATCTTGCTTCGGGACAATCATTGCACTTGGATATTGGGTTTGTGTAGGAAAATTGGCAACACTCAATTACAGTGGCAAATTCTTGGCTCTTTGGGAAGGACTTCAATTGGCATGGAATAAAAGGCCGGAAAAAATTGTTGTGGAGGTTGACGCGGAAGTTGTTTGGAAGTTGGTGGCAAAGGGTAAGGTGAGGGTACACCGTGAGGGGTATCATCATGGACTACCGGAAACTCTTGAGCAAACCACGGACTAGCGAGTACATTCATGTGCTACGCGAGCGAAACAATTGTGTGGACACTTTGGCGAAAATGAGACAAGAAAGCACCCAACTTGGGCAAATATGGGATATCTCCCCAAAAGAGCTGGAGATGCGGATTGCTGAGGATTTGAAGCTCCCAGCTTCGTTTTTGTTTTGCTTTGTCATTATTCACCAAAAAAAAAAGGTTTCTAATTGTTATAATAGGAAAATATAGATATTAGGCAGATATGTAGGGATTTGAATAAATACTTTACCTTATTTAGATGTATCTTGTGTGTATATATAGGTGTATTCTTTTCATATCAATATACAGAAAATTCCCACATCTTTCTCTACATGGTATCGAGCCAGCTAAAATCCTAGGGTTCAAATTTTTCTTTTTTGGTTGCCCAAGTGTGCAACCTCATTTTTGCCAGTATCGAGTGCCTATTTGATCTCACCGCCCCCACCGGGAGCTTCGTCGTCCAGATTCCGGCCGATCCCCCAAATCCGGCCACTCTCCGAGCTGCGCGTGGATCTCACGCGTCGACAGAAGGTTTCGCCCACATTTCACGCGCCGGCGCGTGGAGGTGCGTGCGTCAGCGTCTCACTTTCCGGTCACCGGCACCGGAGTCGCCGTCCTCTGCTCTTTCTCACCCACAGGTTTATTTTGCCATTTCGTGCGTTGTTTTGGTCTGGGTTTGCACAGTTCAGGTTCTGCATTCTTTTCTTCCTGTCTACTGCTCTATGTGCTCTCTGTCTCTGCTGCTCTCTGCTCTCTCTCTGCTGTGTGGTTTGGGTTTTCTTTTTTGGCTGTTAATATCTCATGGGTGATGAACAAAAGACTTTAGTTATGACTGATGTGATTCCGGTCATGTCTAAAATTACAGAACATAAATTGCTTGGTCCGAATTATCTTGATTGGTATAAAACTGTTAGAATATATTTGCGAAGTATCTCTAAGGATGATCATCTTACTGATGATCCACCCAAAGATGATACTCGCAAAGACTGGTTGAAAGATGATGCGAGATTATTTTTACAAATTCGGAATTCTATTGATACTGCAGTTGTTAGCCTGATTAATCACTGTGAGTATGTCAAAGAATTGAAGGAATATTTGGAATTCTTGTATTCGGGTAAAGGGAATCTTTCACGTATTTATGAAATTTGTAAGGAGTTTTATCGTCCTGAGCAAAATGATCAGTCTCTTCAGACATATTTTATGCACTTTAAGAAGATTTATGAAGAATTGAATATTTTGTTGCCGTTCAGTCCCGATGTTAAGGTACAGCAAACTCAACGGGAGAAGATGGCTATTATGAGTTTTTTGGCGGGGCTTAATCCTCAATTTGAGATTGCCAAATCTCATATTCTCTCTAGTACTGACATTTCCTCTTTGTATGAGGTGTTTACTAGAGTTCTTCGTACTGATACAAGTGCTTTTGTGACTTCTTCGGCTCCGGTGTCTAGTGCTCTTGTCAGTCGCAATACTGGATCAGGAATACGATCCTCTCGCCAGAATTATAGCAGAGGAGGCAGTACAGGTAGTCAGGATAAGGAGAAGATTGAGTGCTATTATTGTCATGAGGAGGGTCATACCAAACGCACATGCCCCAAGCTGCAAAACAAATCTCGCAAGTTTCGTTCCGCTAATATTGCAACTGCTCCCACTGTCTCTTCCCCTGAACAGTCTATCACGGTTTCTGCAGATGACTTTGCTAAGTTTCGTCAGTACCAAGAATCATTAAAGACCTCATCTCATCCTGTCACCGCCATCGCTGAATCAGGTAATCCAACTTCGTGCCTCCTTTCCTCCTCACAATGGGTCATTGACTCTGGAGCTTCCGATCATATGTCAGGTAATCCTAATATATTTACTACCTTTCAAACACACACCTCTTCATCTTATGTCACTTTAGCTGATGGTTCTACATCCACCATTCTAGGATCTGGTACTGTTAATCCTACTCCATAACTTTCCCTATCATCAATCTTAAATCTTCCGAATTTCTCTTTTAATTTAATGTCTGTGAGTAAAATTACTCGTGCCCTAAATTGTTGTGTCTCATTCTTTCCCGATTATTGTTTGTTTCAGGATCTGTTGACGAAGCAAATTATTGGTAGAGGACATGTATCTGGAGGTCTCTACATTTTGGATCCTCAGGCACGGGTGCCCAGGTCAATTGCTTGCTCAGTTGTAGTGACACTTTTGAAGCCCATTGTCGGTTAGGACACCCATCTCTAGCCGCGTTAAAGAAACTTTGTCCTCAGTTCCAGAATATACCGTCTTTAGATTGTGAGTCGCGTCAGTATGCAAAACATCATCGTTTGTCTTATGTTTCTAGAGTAAATAAAAGAGTCTGTTCTCGTTTTGAAGTAGTTCATTCAGACGTTTGGGGTCCTTGTCCTGTTACATCCAAAACTGGTTTTCGATATTTTGTCACTTTTGTTGATGACTTTTCCAGAATGACTTGGCTTTATTTTATGAAGAATCGCTCAGAACTTTTTTCCCATTTTACTGCTTTCTGTGCTGAAATTCACACACAATTTGATACTTCGGTACGTACCTTACGAAGTGACAATGCCAAAGAATACTTTTCTGATTCCTTTCAGACTTATATGACTAAACATGGAATTCTCCATCAATCTTCGTGTGTTGATACACCTTCTCAAAATGGGGTTGCTGAAAGAAAAAATCGACACCTGCTTGAAACAGCCCGAGCATTGCTCTTCCAAACACGTCCCTAAACACTTTTGGGCCAATGCTATCTCCACTACATGTTTTCTCATTAATCGGATGCCATCCACAGTTCTTCATGGTGAGATCCCTTATAGCGTCTTATTCCCCACAAAACCCCTATTTCCCATTGAACCTCGTTTACTTGGTAGTACTTGCTTTGTTCGTGATGTGCGTCCTCATGTTACGAAGTTAGATCCCAAGTCAGTCAAATGTGTTTTTCTAGGGTACTCTCGATTACAAAAAGGATATAGGTGTTATTGTCCTAGTCTTAACAAATACCTTGTGTCTGCTGATGTCACCTTCATGGACAATTGTGCTTTCTTTCCTGTTTTTTCTAGTCCTACTGACAGTCAGGGGGAGAATGATGATTTGCTCGTTTACCAGATAACCTACCAGTCACCAACTGTTACTCCTCCACCTAGTGTTGCTCCTACCGAACCGGCCATTGCTCCTCCACCTATTCGCTATGTTTATTCCAGACGACGGGATCCTCCTATTACATGTCCAACACCAGTTTCTCCTTTGCCATTTGATCCTTCAGACAATGCCGGTGATCTTCCTATTGCTCTTCGTAAAGGTAAACGCCAATGCACATATCCCATTTCCTCTTTTGTTTCCTATGATCATTTATCATCTTCTACATGTTCGTTTGTTGCCTCCCTTGCTTCTGTATCTTTGCCTAAAACTGTTCGTGAAGCCTTGTCTCATCCTGGTTGGCGTGCGGCTATGACAGAAGAGATGAATGCCTTAGATGTTAATGGTACTTGGAATTTAGTGAATTTACCTGCAGGTAAGACGGCTATAGGCTATAAATGGGTTTTTGCAATCAAAGTGAATCCTGATGGCTCTGTGGCTAGACTTAAAGCTCGCCTTGTCGCTAAAGGCTATGCCCAGACTTATGGTGTGGATTATTCTGAAACTTTCTCCCCTGTGGCTAATTTGACATCAGTTCGGTTATTCCTGTCTATGGCTGCCACTCATGATTGGCACTTGCACCAGTTAGACATCAAAAATGCTTTCTTACATGGAGATTTACTCGAGGAGGTTTATATGGAGCAACCACCTGGGTTTGTTGCTCAGGGGGAGTATGGGAAAGTTTGCCATCTTCAAAAGTCTCTGTATGGTTTGAAACAGAGTCCTCGTGCGTGGTTTGGCAAATTCAGTCAGGCAGTTGAAAAGTTCGGAATGAAAAAGAACAAGTCTGATCATTCAGTGTTTTATAAACACTCTTCATCTGGCGTAATTCTCCTTGTTGTATATGTGGATGATATTATTATTACCGGAAGTGATGCTATGGGAATTTCATTTTTGAAGACTTTTCTTCACAGCCAGTTCCACACAAAGGATTTAGGGTCGTTGAAGTATTTTTTGGGAGTTGAGGTAACAAGAAGCAAGAAAGGCATCTTCTTATCACAAAGGAAATATGTGCTTGATTTGTTAACGGAGACAGGAAAGATAGGAGCTAAACCATGCAGTACTCCGATGCCACCTAATCTACAACTCACGAATGAAGGAGACTTATTTGAGGATCCTGAGAGGTATAGAAGGTTGGTGGGGAAATTGAATTATCTTACAGTAACTCGCCCTGATATAGCATATTGTGTTAGCACTGTGAGTCAATTTATGTCTTCTCCAACGGTTCATCATTGGGCTGCTTTAGAACAGATCTTGTGCTACTTAATGGGAGCTCCTGGACGAGGTATACTATATAAGAATCATGGTCACACTCGTATAGAGTGCTATTCAGATGCAGATTGGGCAGGATCTAAAATTGATCGAAGATCTACCACAGGTTATTGTGTCATCTTTGGAGGAAATTTGGTGTCATGGAAAAGCAAGAAACAACGTGTTGTATCCCGCTCTAGTGCAGAATCAGAATATAGAGCTATGGCTCAGTCTACTTGTGAAATAATGTGGATATATCAGTTATTAACTGAAGTGGGTTTTAAAGTCTCAATGCCAACAAAACTTTGGTGTGATAACCAAGTTGCTCTTTATATTACCTCCAATCCTGTGTTTCATGAACGAACTAAACATATTGAGATTGACTGTCATTTCGTTCGTGAAAAGGTGCAACAAAATCTCATTTCTACGGAGTATGTGAAAACTGGGGAACAATTAGGAGATCTTTTCACTAAGGCTTTAAATGGGGTTCGGGTTGATTATCTTTGTAACAAGTTGGGCATGATTAATATCTATGCTCCAACTTGAGGGGGAGTGTTATAATAGGAAAGTATAGATATTAGGCAGATATGTAGGGATTTGAATAAATCCCTTACCTTATTTAGATGTATCTTGTGTGTATATATAGGTGTATTCTTTTCATATCAATATACAGAAAATTCCCTCATCTTTCTCTACACTAATATATCTCAAAATTAGGTCAATCAAACGCATTTTGGGGAAAATAACATTCTCCCAAAACACATTTCTGTGAGATGAGTTGATCATCCAGTTAGGCCCTAAAACTTAATTCTAACCATGGACTAGCGAATTCATTCATGTGCTACGCAAGCGAAACAAGTGTGCAGACACTTTGGCGAAAATGGGACAAGAAAGCGCCCTACTTGGGCAAATATGAGGTATCCATCCAAAAGAGCTGGAGATGCGGATTGCTGAGGATTTGAAGCTCCCAGCTTAGTTTTTGTTTTGCTTTGTCGTTATTCACCAACAAAAAAAAGGTTTATAAAATATCTCAAAAACAGGTCAAATCAAACGCATTTTTGGGGAAAAACATTCTCCCAAAACACATTTATGTGAGATGAGTTGATCATCCAATTAGGCCCTAAAATTTAGTTCTTTCTCTTTGACAACACGATTTCTAATAGATAAGCAAGGAGTAAGGGCATCAAAGGAACAAAGTAAGAGTGATCAAAGGAAATAATCAGCAGTCTCACTAGAAAATTCTTCAAATAGCGTTTCCTACCTCAACAAGACTAGTAATTTGATTTTTTCTTTTCCGTGGAGCTAGTTGTCTTTGTGTTTTCCACATCTTCTCTTGGCCATAATCATCTATTTGGTTGAATGAATTCAACTTATATCCAGTCGTCTCCAGTACATCTTCCAGAAAGTGGGCTCTCACAGGATATGTAAATCCCTGCATCCAAATAGACATTCCTTTTCACATAGTAATTAAAGCAGGGAAAGCACAGGGCCTAGCAAGGAAAGAAAAAGAAAAAGAACACATTTAAACTAAACATTCATCAATTACTGGACAATGCCATCAAAAAAAGAGATCCAAACACATCTAGCTATAAGTCTCAGTGCGTCAAGGATGAAACTTTGCTATCAAAAAAGAATGCAATTACACAGACAAGAGGAAGATTAAAAAAAAAAAATCTAGAATTATTTTGAGATTGTGCAGGGAAATTTTTACATACAAACCCCAAAACAGAGAATAGTTTGGGTTAAAATGTTTCACACCATGAACACTTAACTGTTCAGGGCAATCCAACTTTAACTTACGGGAATGTGAATCATGGGGGCTCCACCAAAATAATTGGAAAATAGATCAGCATTCAGAGTAGCGCTCATCAAGATCAATCTCAAATCCTGGCGTCGTGGAAGAAGATCCTTCAAGACTATCAACAAGAAGTCTGACAAAGAAATAGAAATGGCATGTCAAGAATCCAATGCCGACATAAACATCATAAGAAAACCAAAACTAATTACACATATCTTCACCTTCATTCATGCCACGCTCATGAATTTCATCAACAAAGACATGAGTTATGCCAACCAGGTTTCGATCACTCAAAAGCCTACGAAGCAAAATTCCACTAGTACAAAAGAGCAAATGTGTGTTCTTGCCTTTCATTCCTTCTAATCGTACTTTATATCCAACCTAACAAAAAATCTCTGTTGGAAAAAAATCTCTGTTGGAGGACAGCAACTAGAATAAAGAAGTTTCCATATTGAAAATTACTTTTTCAGCATTGACTCAACTCATAATAATCATGAGTTCAAACTTGATATTCGGAAAAAAAAAAAAAAGAGGGGGGGGGATGGAAGAAATAAACAGAAAGGAGGCCTACTGATTCACCAAGAGGCTCTCCCCTCTCTGCAGAGACTCTTTCTGAAACAGCCATTGCTGATATTCTTCGAGGCTGCGTACAGATTATGCTACAGAATGCTCCCCGACCAGACTCTATTTCGGACTCTAAAATATACTGAGGAAGTTGGGTGGTCTTACCACATCCGGTCTCACCAGAAATCACAACCACCTGTTGTTAAAAGGAAGATCACGATGATATCTATGCAAACATAGCCAAAGGAAGTAAGAGGAAAAAGAAGCATGCCTAGATGGATATAATTCATCAAGCTCAAATTATTTTTAGAACAAAGTCTAATAATTTGAATCTCATTAGATAAGATATAATACTCCTATTTGGAAACAAATCCTTGGACCATGGAGTAGTGGGTCTAGAAAGGATTAAAGACTGGTCGGGCATCTCGCAGGTGAAAAAACCACACCAACTTATCTTGGCTCTTAGAACTAGGAGATTTGAACCCAATTGGAAGTTTGAAAACATAAAGTGATTGTTTTAAAGATGCGGTAATTAGGTTGGCGACTACCATTTATGAGACAGCAGTAACTAGTTCACAAACATCACTAAGAAATATCAAATCAACCTTTTTCATTCCAATCATCCAAAGTTTCGTATCAATTTCATTTCAGGGAGCATAACAATCATTTTATATTCCAGTCTTGGAGACAATTTCTGAATAGGTTTCTAGAAAATGTAACTAAAACCGGCCCATAAGGTGCAAAAAGAAAGGAATAACCAACTAACTAACAATGAAAATAAGATCCTCGTGCTAAAGGTTACGTTAAGCAAATATAAACAACGCATACAATTTTATCACTAAAAAGGATAACAACCAAAAGGGGAAAAAAAAAGGGTTCCACGTATTTTAAGAAAAAGATATGTAAAATCATCTATAACAGTATTCCTAAACCATGGAATTCTTTCCAAGGAGAATCCAATGCATTACAAAAAAAGCATAATAGCATAGGGAAACTGTAAAGTCAAACAGTAAATATATTGGACCTCCTCTAATAAGAGGGAAGACCATTAATTTTGCCAGGAAGAAGCAATTTGTTCCCCACTTGTCCATTCTCAACACAACAGCAATGGCATGGATGGAATTCTTGAATAGGAATTCCACTACTAACAAAAAAAATCGCCAGATTTGATTGCATTTTTCGAGGAACTCATTCTAACTGAACCAGCGAACGGTTCTTATCAAATTGACCACCTATCATATGCAATATAAAATATCCTAATACAAATTGTATGATTTCGAGACGAAACCTGATTCCTAGCTATTGCTTGAAGGAGCCTTTCCTTCTCCCTAAATGCAGGGAGAGACTTCCTGAAATCCAGCATCCTCCTGCCTTCAGGTGATTCCTGCATAAAGTGATAAACGCATTCTATGTTACCGGCTAAACAAATCAAGTATCAAATTCACAAAGCATCGATTATAAATGCAGTATTTGAAGGAAGAAATGAAAAATCAAATACACAAATCCTTATAAATTATGTGTAGAACATGACATAGTTAATTAGACTATGTTAAGAATTCGACCATAATTATGTTTTTATACTTTTGGTATGTCTTGAGGAGTGTTTGCAAACTCAACTGATTATACAAAAGAGATTATAATTGAAAATAATTAGAATTGATAAAAGAATCAAAAGTCGGTAGTGTTTGCAAACACAAGTGAAAGGTGAAAAAAAAGCTGCAGAAGGTTGTTTGCAAAAAAAAGTGATTAAAAGTGATTATATATCTAAAATAAAATTATTTTAATTACAAAAATACCATAATTACTTTTAAGCACCCCTTTACCAACTTATAGATTATGGATTAATATCACTTAATTTAAGAGAATCAAAATCACAATTTGAGTTTGCAAACATTCCCAAATAGATTAATTTAATCCATAATCTAATAAGCACTTAATTTAAGAGTTTGCAAACACTTCCTTGGTACACAAGGTATGTAATCCTCTATTTATAGCGGATCCTTTCTAGTAATATAATACATTTCTCTGTTCCTCATACAATTCAACATGGTATGGAGCAAGTTTCAAACCTAACACTAAAAAAGGGAGAGGAAAAAAACACTAACCGCCATCGTTCTCTCCTCCCCTTCCTAGCCAGTCCCTAAGAGGGCGAACTGCTGCCACGCTCTCTTCTCTATGGTGATGTGACATGATTTTCGACCATCCCATCACCCACTTACTGCTCCACCATAACGTTATACCGTTGCGTAGAGCTTGTTGCCTGATTCACGATGACACTTCCCCATTGTGTTGATTATTAATCTGTCTAATGGCGGATACACCCAAGTTCCCTACTAGTTCTATGTCATCAGTTTACCAAATAAAAGATCTGGTTGGTACAACAGTGAAGCTGAATGGGATCAACTACATGATCTCGCCTCCTACCAAAAACTTTCTCAATACTCAACACAAATTGACGCATATTACAAATGACCCTCCTGCTAAAACAGATAAAATCTATGAAGACCGGTTGGCGGCTGACTATTGCGTCTCATCTTGGTTGATTAACAATATGGAGAAATGCATCTCCTCTTTGGTCGTTTTATGCCTACTGCCAAGTGGATCGACGATATGCTAACAATGGGATTATTCGGTCATTGAGGTATATACTACCCTCAAAAGAATTCTCGACGATTTAGATATTTACCAACCACTCTTCTATTTTTGGTCTGGTGAAGTTGAGAGAATACCGTGAGGATTTAGCGGTGGATAACTTGATGGCAGCCGTTTGACCCGAGATTAATAATCAAATCTGTGGTTAGATTTTTGGGAGTGACATTGTTCCATCACTTTCGTCCACCTTCCCCAGCACTACGTGTGTCCACAGCCACCCGCGACCACCTACTCTTAGTGGCACCTCTAACTAGTCTGGTATAGCTGTCATGGGAGGTCGAAGCCAGGCTCGAAGGGAGAAAGAAGTGTTCATTGTGGCTGCAAAAATAATGTTTCTGTCAAGTGCCAGAAGAAATTTGGCAAACCTGCATGACGCGCATGGACGGACAGGACAATTAGTGAGTCTGATATATTTGTTCCCACACCAACACTCACGACCACTTGATCCATTACTATCCAGCTTTGTCAAGCGGAATACAACCGTCTTATACAACTACAGGCCGGTTAAACGTCCACTCATACCACCAGGCATGCCTTTCTTCAGGTGTTAGTGCTCTGCTAGCCTCATCAAGTACATGATAGGTAATAGGAATTTTTTTTTCTTCATTATCAAGTACGTCCTCTATTAGCTTTGTGTCTATGTTGATAATCGTCAATTTCCTGTAAAAGAAGCACTGCTCATGCTTTTCCTAATCTATCTCTTGAACAAGTTTTATTTGTTCCACAATTTCCTGTTAATTTACTGGCTGTTACTAAAGTCGACAAATCTCGAAACTGTTCTGTGACAAATCTTTCCTCATCATGTTATCTTTCAAGATTGTTAAACTAGAAAGGATTAGTTTGGGCTATGAATGTGGTACCTATTTTTTGGACAAGGGGGACGATCCGGATTGTCTTGCCACTTTAGTTCTGTTTTTTAGCCTTTTCCTGCATTACTGGCTCGAACATCCCTCGATCCAGAAGCTCCAACAAGCACTCCCTTGGTTATCCTTATCTTCCGTTGATTGTGAGACGTGTCAGTTGGGTAAGCAATCATCATCCTACCTCTCAAAGTCAATCTAGTTATTTACAGTCGGTGAGTTGATATTGTGACATTTGTGGTCATGTCGTACTCCTATCTCGGGATACCGTTATCTCATTGTTTTTATTGATGATTTTTGTAGAATAGCGTGGTTGTATTTGTTAAAAGATAGACGTTATGTTCTTGGTATTATCAAATGCTTCTTTAATGAAATAAAATCAGTTTTTAGATAGTATTCGTATTTTTCGGATTGATAATGCTCTTGAGCTTGTTCAAAATAATTGTTGCCAATTTTTACCTCTTAGGCTATTATTCACCAAACCACTTCTCCTCCAACCTCTCAACAAAGGATTGTTGAATGCAAGTATCGCCATTTCTTGGCGTTGCTCGTAAGATCATAATAAGAATGAATGTCCCCAAGTACTTGGCTTAAGTAATCTCTGAGAGCATGGTTTGAGAATTTTAGTCAAGTTATTCTAGGGAATGGCTTTCGTTGTTGTGTTGTTGAACACTCTGCATTTATCAAGCGTAGAACTAGGGGATGACTCATTCTTGTTGTATATATGGATGACTCATCATTGTTGTATATATGGATGACTCATCATTGTTGTATATATGGATGACATCCTTGTGATGGCGAATAATATGTCTAGGATTGCATACATAAAAGAGTACCTCAGGAATCACTTGTTACCAAGGATATTGATTCTATGGTTAGGCCAAGATAATTTATGGGATTATAATTGCTTTCAATAATCGAGGTCCAATCTTTTAGAGAAATGTAACCTTCACTTACTTAGCTAGAGAGTATGCCCCGTCAGAATCCAGATTTTTGGGATAATTCTTTTGCAGAGCTTAATGATGTGGATAGATACAGACTACTCGTTGGGAAACTTATCTATCTAACTGTACTCGACCTCGACCTAATATCCCATTTGCATGGGGACTTCTCAATCGGGTCGTGCATAAACCGAGGATTATACATTGGTAAAGAGTTCTAAAATTATCTCGACAAAGATCCAACATATCAAACGAATGGACATCTCAACATTGAGGCGCACTCTGATTCTAGTTTTGCAGGATGAACGACCTAAAGTAAATCTTTGGATGTAGCACATATGTGGAGTGAATCTAGTTACCTAGAGGAGCACATAGTTGTTAAAGGAGAATGGCATGGCGTGGCGCGGCGCAGCACGTACGGTCCCATGGCGCACGGCGCGCGCCTTATGAAGCGTTGCGCATAATAGCAAATATAAATTAATATATCATATATCAATAATATAGTAGTTTTTTAACAACAAGAAGAAGAAGAAGCTTTTAAGGAATAAACTAAAAAAATTCAACAATATATTGCACTAATTTGCCGCAACATATTAAATTTATGAATTTCATGAATATATACATAAATTGATAACAGGACTTAAATACTTACACAATGACACATTACATTAAATATATATATATATATAAAAGATAATAGACTGCAAAGGATAAAGAAAAAGAATGAAAAAAAGGAGAAATATGTTGAAAGTTGAAACAAAAAGAAAAAAAGACGTGAAAAAATAAAGAAAATAAACAATAAATACGAAAAGAAAATAAAAGAAAAGAAAGAAAAAAAGTTGTGCGGTGGAGCAGCATTAAATGGCGACGTGGAGGGTCGGCAATGGGGAAGTTTCACAGAGAGAGAGAGAGAGAGAGACGTAAGGAGAGATTTGAGGTTTGACTGATTTAGACTTTAAAAATCCTCCCAATTTGCCCCAATTTCGCTCCCTTGACCATGTTGACCAAATTAAAAATCAACGAAAAACCCTCAAATTGACCAAACATGAGATTTTTTGCAAAATAGCGCACCATGGCGTAGCCTTTAAGGGCGAACATTGCGCTCGCCATTTGAAAGGGCTGCGCATGGCGGTTTCTAGGTCTAGAATATAGATTTATGGCTCAATGCCTGCGACATGATGTGGCTGAAATCTTTCATGGTTGAGTTGGGATTTCACAATCAAAAATCCATGTTGATGCACAGTGATGAACAAGTTGCAATTAAAGCACCATGCATATTGGGGTTGATTGTCATTATGTTAGGGATGTCGTGATGAATGGCTTTATATCTACTCCGTCCACTCCCCTTCAGAACAGCTTGCGGATATTTTCATTAAAGGTCTTCCTTCAGGTCTTTTTGAAACTTTATGTAACAAGTTAAAATTGTATGATATACATGCTAGGGACGTGTTAAAACCAGACTATGCTAAGAATTAGACATTAGTAATTTTTCTTTATTTTTGGTAAGTACTGATACACAAGTCATGTAATCATCCTCTTTATATAGGGTTTCTTTTTAATAATGAAATACAATTATCGTTACTCTGTACAATTCAATATGATTGGCTAGTGAAAACTAAATGAACAGACCAATAGCGTCTTAATAGCATAAATCTTTCAGTAAAATTATGTTTAGCCATTGATGTAAAATTGTATGAACTTTCGAACAGAGGAAATCTCTACTCCCTTACCTCTGCAAACCTAAGCACATGTTCTAACAAGAACCATATCAGCAACGTGAGAATAAAATTCACCAAAAAAATAAATCCACCAAAACATATAACAACCAGTCCATAGTTGTTAATGGCGTGCCATGGCGCCTGTCTTCACCTTGGCGAGCACCATTGGCGAGAGGCGTAAGGCGGCGCTATATGCGCTAAACTGAAGAAGGGTTGAAATTCCAGTCAAATTCGGTCAAAATTACAAAATTGAGGCAAAATTGGGGCAAATAACGTCAAACCCACCTTACCCAACACATTAAAATTACTCCGCTTTAAACCCTAGCCTTCTGCCTCTCTCCTTCTCGCGACCTCTCTCTCCCTTTCGCGCGAACTCTCCGTCCAGCGGTCTCCGTAGCCGAGCCCAGCCTTCCGCCGTCGCCCAGCCCAGCCAAGCCGTCTGCCGTCGCCTTGCCCAACTATTGTAGAGTAAGCTTTATCTTTTTTCTTTTTTTATTCCAATATATTTTAGCTATTTGTTAAAGTTTTTCTTATCTATAGTGTAATAGTTATAGTGTTATACTATATATATAATATGTTTAATTTGTGTAGTGTTCAAACTTGCCTTTAGCCTTTAGTAAGGCAGATTTTTTTTATTTTATTTTAGCTATTTTTAAATTATCTTTATTTATATTATATATAATATGTTTAGTGTTCATAGCTTTATATTTGTGTTGAAATGTGTTATATTGATGAATATATATTGCTTTGTGCTTAAACTTGTAGAATGTCGAACTCGAACTCGATTTATTTAGATGATTAGAGTATTAATTTAAAATTCTAGACTATTTCTATATTTTTTGCGTTGAAATGCTTATGCGTGACATTAGTTTGTTTTATTTTTATTTGTTTTTTAAATACTTGTTATTTATATTTATGGTTATTATTGTTAAAAAAGTAGCATATTATTTATTTTATTAATATGTATAATTATTTTTTTCTTCGATAAGGCGTCGCCACGCCACGCCTCGCCGCTCCATACGCCATGGGGCCCTTGTCGCCACGCCACGCCATTCGCCATTAACAACTATGAACCAATCCTAAAAGCACATTATTGGACACAACAAATTCCAGTAAGATTTGGTTTTGTACTACCTAAGACTGTCTACACATGCTTTTAAACAATCCATGTACAGGAATGTAAGAGGATTGTGGATGAACAAAATTGAGCATGGAGGCGACGGGCATATGATTTAGGAAGAAACTTAAGAGAAGAGGATGAAATACATACCTAATTGTTAGGCTATCAAGGGTATTGATTGTAAGAGCATTTTATAGAGGAAAAAGAAGCAGAAGAAGAAATAACAAAAGGAGGACTGATGGTTCAAAGATCTGAAATAAATAAAATGCAGAAATTCGAAACTTGGACCGGAAAAGAGTATGCAGTTGCATAAGTAGCATTTCAGAACAAAATTTGAGAAGTTTGTTCTACACAATTTGTTAAATATACAGAAAGACTTTTTTCTAATCGAATAAAAATTCTACAAAAATAGAACGTCAACCACGTTCACAACCATGCAATCACATAAAGCATACATCACTAGGTAGCATTACAACTTCTAGCCATGTCAATCAAATTACAACAAATGCAAGTGGCTTATAGGGATGTAGAACACTAGACAAGGGCCATAACAAATCAAAAAAGAGATTTATAAATTCTGACAGAATATTTTGTTCCTTTTATGATTGAGCTGCAAGGGGGTGGGAAGGCACGAAAATTACGACCACCAAGTTGATGGGCATTGGCATCTGAAATTGGTGTCATGTGCTCAAAATTGATCAGGAGTGGATCCACGAAACAATAAATCTCAAGTCAAAAGTCAAGGTTCTGCATGAAGCATGTGCATCAAGCATGTGCATCAGATCAAACTTTTTGGCTTTATAAATGCAAAGCATGTACCACCCAGTACCCCTGCTGCACTATCATGCACCACAAATACATTGAATTTGTAGGAAAACGTGGTTTATGGCAATTAGAGATTTATTAGGATCTTTTGTATTTTTTTAGGATCTTCTATATCCCTAGAATAAGGCTGATTAGTGATTAATTTCCTTTTAGTGAGTGTATCCCATGATTATGGGATCTGACTATCCTTTCCTTTTTTTGCTACTGGATTAAGTTGTATATAGTTAACCCTCTCGTACACTGTTGGATATAATTTTCAGAATAGAAGAAACGTTTTTCTGCACATAAATTATGTTATTAGTTTCAACAGACATGGTCTCTTCACAAATTATTCTTCTTAGTTTCAATATGGTATCAGAGCCGTAAGGCTTTGAATTCCTAGGAAATATCGATCTGAGTGTTTGGCTTATATTGCCAACAAATTTTTTGGTTCTGATCAGCCTTAATTGCTGGTAATTTTTGCTACAAGCGATCTGCCTTAATTGCCTATAGATCAGTTTTAATGATGGAAATGTCGGAGGTTGCAAGGATAACTATTTCAGGTACTTGTTCTTTGGCATATTCAGGTACGTTTCCATTCTCTATTGGATTAAATGTCTCAGCAAGAAGCTTTGCTAACTCTTGGATCATGGATTCAGGAGCTACCGACCATATGGCTCACTCACTAAACCATTTTTTCACATATTCCCCTTGTCCAAGCAATAGAAAAATAGCCACAGCAGATGGTTCATTGACCACTGTAGCAGGTGTAGGGGATATCAAAATCAGCCCTTTATTGACCTTAAAAAATGTTCTCCATGTTCCTAGATTATCCACGAACTTGATTTCTGTCCAAAAACTTACCCAAGATATGAATTGCTTTGTGATTTTTCATCGTAGTTATTGTGTATTTCAGGACGAGGATTCGGGGAAGATGATTGGACATGCTAGAGTAAAGGATGGCCTCTACTACCTTGAAGAGCTGAACCAATCAAACATAATTAAGGACAGTATTTCTCACTCCTTTCTTTCAAACTCTTCTTTATTGAATAAAGAGAAAATTTGGCTTCACCATCGTCGACTTAGACATCCATCCTTTAGAGTTGTTAAAGTTTTGTTTCCTTCTTTATTTAAGGGTCTAAATGTTGAGGATTTCCATTGTGAAGTGTGTGAACTAGCAAAACACAAACGTGCGTCTTTTCCTATTAGTAATAAAAGAAGTTCAATTCCTTTTTATCTCATTCACAGCGATATTTGGGGGCCTTCTACTGTTCCTAATGTTTCTGGGGCAAGATGGTTTGTCTCTTTCATTGATGATTGTACTCGTGTTACATGGATATTTTTACTCAAACACAAATCCGATATCAGTACTGTTATCCCAAATTCTTGTTCCATGATTAAAAATCAGTTTGGGGTCAATATCAAAAAGTTTAGGTCAGACAATGCTAGGGACTATTTCAATCATGTCTTAACTCCATACTTTCATAAAGAAGGGATTGTACATGAGTCATCTTGTGTTAATACCCCACAACAAAATGGAGTAGCAGAAAGGAAAAACGGTCACCTTCTTGAATCAACTCGAGCCTTTATGTTTCAGAAAAATGTACCTAAATCCTTTTGGGGAGAAGCAGTACTCACATCTGTTCATCTTATAAATCGCTTGCCTTCAAGAGTTTTAAGATTCAAGAGTCCAATGGAAATCCTCTCGACATTTTATCCAGATCTAAAAACTTCAAATAATCTTGTCCCCAGGGTATTCGGGTGTGTGTCATTTGTCCATGTTCACAGCCAAAATCGTGGGAAGTTAGATCCAAGGGCATTGAAATGTGTCTTTGTGGGTTACTCTTCGACACAAAAGGGTTATAAGTGTTACCATCCTCCGTCCAAAAAATTTTACGTATCGGTGGATGTTACTTTTAATGAAAGTGTGTCTTATTTCACCACTCCTTATCTTCAGGGGGAGAGTTCAAAAATGGAAGATAAGGATAGAGAGGATTTCAAGGATCTTTTTTTACTTGACCTGTCGTCTTTTTCTAAGCCCGCAACTCAATCCAATCCTCCTTTGTCTAATCCCATTTTTGTGTCTGAACATACACCTCAAAATCCGCTAGAAAGTACAAGTTCTGTCCTTGAGAATGTGAGATTTGGCAAGGTTTATTCAAGGAAAAAGATGGCTGCCCCTGAATCTGTTCAAGTCCAAGTCTCTAACCCGGATCCCGAGAATGAGGTAACAATTTCTAAACCTTCATTAAATACTGAAACTGATTTTCATGTGAACAATAATGATCAGGATCTTCCGATTGCGATTAGAAAAGGGACTAGGGAATGCACCAAACAACCACTATATCCTCTTGCTCATTTCATTTCTTTCAGAAAATTTTCACCATCTCATAAAACTTTTCTTGTTAATTTGAACACCACTGTCATCCCTAGAACCTTATCTGAGGCATTGACCAATGAGAAATGGAAACAAGCTATGAATGTTGAAATGGAGGCATTAGAAAAACACAAAACGTGGGAGTTAGTGAAGCTGCCAGCTGGGAAGAAACCTGTGGGCTGTAAATGGGTTTACACAGTTAAGTATAGAGCTGATGGATCAATTGAAAGATATAAGGCAAGATTGGTGGCGAAAGGCTATACCCAAACTTACGGGATTGACTACTTAGAGACTTTTGCTCCGGTTGCAAAGATGAATACTGTTAGGGTTCTCTTGTCTTTAGCAGCTAATTATGGTTGGGAATTACAGCAATTTGATGTCAAGAATGCATTTTTGCATGGAGAACTGGATGAAGAAATATACATGGATTTACCACCAGGTTATAGAAATAATTTGAATGCTCAGGTTGTGTGCAAGTTGAAGAAGGTTTTATATGGGCTTAAACAATCACCACGGGCATGGTTTGGGAGATTTGCAAGAGTAATGATGGCCATGGGGTATAGACAAAGCCAAGGGGTCATACACTGTTTATCAAACATTCACCTTCAGGGGGAGTCACAGCACTTTTAGTGTCGATGACATTATAATGACAGGGGATGACGACAATGAGAGACAAAATCTAAGTCGGTGTTTGGCTAAGGAGGTTGAGATGAAAGAGTTAGGCAAATTAAAATATTTCCTTAGGATCGAAGTAGCTCACTCTAGGCAGGGTATTTTTATCTCACAACAGAAATATGTCACTGATCTACTCAACGAAACAGGCAAAACAGCGTGTAAACCATCAAGTACTCCGATGGATCCAAACCTTAAACTTGGAAAGGCAGAGGGGGATGTTGCAGTAGATAAGGAAATGTATCAACGCCTTGTAGGTAGGCATATTTATCTTTCTCACACGCGACCAGATATAGCATATGCAGTGAGTGTGATTAGTCAGTTCATGCATAGCCCGAAAGAAGTCCATTTGCAGGCAGCTCACCGAGTGTACACTATCTTAAAGGGACACCGGGAAAAGGTATTATGTTCAAAAGAAATGGAGGTCTAGTACTTGAGGCATACACGGATGCTGATTATGCAGGATCAATTGTTGACAGGAGGTCAACTTCGGGATATTGCACCTTTCTTAGAGGGATTCTCGTGACGTGGAGGAGTAAGAAGCAGAATGTAGTAGCGCGATCTAGTGCAGAAGCAGAATTTCGAGCAATGGCTCAAGGCATATGTGAACTACTTTGGTTGAAAATCATCTTAGATGACTTGAAGATTAAGTGGGATAGCCCAATGAGACTCTACTGTGATAATAAGTCTGCGATTAGTATAGCTCATAACCCAGTACAACATGATCGAACGAAACATATTGAAGTTGACAGACACTTCATCAAAGAAAAACTGGACAATGGTTTGATTTGTACGCCTTATGTGTCTACACAGAACTAACTTGCTGATGTACTTACCAAAGGGTTATGTAGTTCAACGTTTGAGAGTATTGTATCCAAGCTGGGAATGGAGAATACCTATTCACCAGCCTGAGGGAGAGTGTAGGAAAACGTGATTTATGGCAATTAGAGATTTATTAGGATCTTTTGTATTTTTTAGGATCTTCTATATCCCTAGAATAAGGCTGATTAGTAATTAATTTCCTTTTAGTGAGTGTATCCCATGATTATGGGATCTCACTATCCTTTCCGTTTTTTGCTACTAGATTAAGTTGTATGTAGTTAACCCTCTTGTACACTGTTGGATATAATTTTCAGAATAGAAGAAACTTTTTTCTGCACATAAATTATGTTATTAGTTTCAACAGACATGGTCTCTTCACAAATTATTCTTCTTAGTTTCAATAGAATTGAAAAAACAGTACCTGCCAAGTTCTCTGCATATTACGCATGCGCAAGCTCCGTCTCTGCAGAACTTTCTCCATCACAGAACCATCAAGAAATGAATCTTTATTTTCATCAGGATTTACAGTTTCAACTCGGTCGCCTATGTCTACTTCACCCAAAGTGTCACCTGCTTCTTCAGAGTTCAGCACTGTTCTATCAAGATGTTCCTGGAGCAAACCCTCCACCCTCCTTTGTAAGCTCAATGGGATGACAACCTGAACAAGTAAGCACAAGATCCCAATTCTTCAATAAAATAAACAGAATTGCTACTGAAAGCATATGCCACTCAGATTAAACAGGTTTACTTTTTCCCTCTATTATGTAGTCATTATGTGGTAACAGTGGATATGCATATTTCAATCAGAATTAGTCAGGTGAAGATCTCCTAGGCTTCACAATTACATGCATAGAAGAAGATTATTTGAGGGAGGCAAAATTGTTTTATTCATTATCATGCCTATTAAATTGAACTACTGAAATAGTTCAGAAGAGGGTCCGCAGTCAGCTATCCATCATTTGATTCCATCTTCAACTTGGGATTTTTAGAAGATTTAAGTTCATTCATGAATTGGGGTATAGATCAGAGTATTAGACATGTCAATATGGGGATCTCAGACATTCAATCAAAAAAGCATCTTAATTGAGACCGTGGAGCATGGACACAGTGCTCCTAGAACTTGAGAGTTAATATTATCACAAGAGATGGTCGAGCTTGATTGTCAATCAGTAAAAAAATAAAATAAGAAACAGAAATGTGCTTTCAAGATGTAATAGGACTGTAACTGTGGTATCACAAGAATAAAGTCTCATCTCTTTACTTTTTGAATAATGATACTGCCGTAGCATTCAAAATATGTGTGACGTGCATTAAAGCTGTGACCAATTTTGAAAGCTTGAACACAAATCAGTTATTGACTGATATCGTATGATAGTGGACATGGATATTTGTGGTAATAGAAGTAAAGAAGTGGTGTGGTATAATTATAAAACATCAAAAGGTATTTTCTAACACATCAACTGGAAGTATTTTCTTACCTCTCTTTGAGGCCGCTTATCATCCAGATCTGGTCTGTAGTTGGGAAGGGGAACCTTGCTTGCAACTACCACTTTCCCATATATTTCACTAGATAGTGCAATTCACGGTATGTTTAGGTAGATCATACCATCAATACAAAAGATTAAATAAGAAATACAATTCTTACCAGTAAAGCCCCATGCGTTTTGCAAGGTTTGAAATTTGCTCAAAGTCTCTCCGGTCCCTTTTATCTCTAGAAACAATTTCTTGATCTTTATCACTACGTAACAGCATGCTAAGTTTCCATTTCCACTCATCAATGTTGGCCACCGACGATGAGGCCTAAATCAAAACATGTGTACAATCACTGCCTCTTTACTTTAGATTGCTACCCACATTCAAGAACGCAACCGAAAGACATTAATATATAGGTGCACAAGTGGAAACTTGTCTCTATCTAACACAAGACACAATTATCCAGAATTTATGAATTGACAAACAAAGAAATAAGAAAGGTTTCAGCAATATATTTTACTTTTTTTTTTTTCCATGGAAACCAGTTGCAGGCATTTAGAGTGTACTGCATTTTTTAAAGCAGCCAAATAAATGTCCAACTCAAATTTACAAATTAGACACTACAAAATAACCACAATTTCAATTATAAGCTAATTTAAGCCGTACTTATTATCATCCTTTCTTCCTGAATTAATTTCAAAACTTAAAAATTAGGGGAAAAGAAAACTACTCTGCACTTTCACCACCAAGTTTTTGGGAAACTAAGTCTATATCCACTCCATTTATGTATACTGACTCCTTATTCTTAAACATCACAATAAGACAGTATAGCATCACTAAACCAAGCTCAACTCTCACTCTCTAGACTTACTTCTTCATCAATCTTTATACAATAGCTTCTACACTGCCTTTTATGTCATGCCCTGGGTCCACAGGGGGGTTCCCTAGTGAGGCCTGATACAATAGTGTCCACTAACAACTACTTCTCATTCTTCCTATCTTTGGGAAAATGGTAAATCCATGTTGCTGGAGAAGTCCATATTCCTACTAACAAACCATTTTATACAATAAAACCATTTTATATTCCATCTCACAAGCGATGTGGATTATCACATTTTAACAACTTAACAAACAACACTATTAATATGGCATACATAGTTCTGAAAATTAAACGCAAAAAAATCACGCATTCATCCCTCAAAGCTCCTTACAAAGGTTCACTGCCGTACGTTTTTGTGTGAATAAAATTTTTTCCTATCATTCTTATTTCTAAACAAACCAAGGATCCCCAAACAAGCCAACAGAAACAACCACAAGGGGCATTAAATCAAACATATTCACAACACTAAAAAAAGGAAAAGGAAAATAATTGATTACCGGATGGTTTTCGTAATCACATTCATACTCGTCGTCAGAGAACTGCTCGGCAGGATAGCCACAGAAGCCACGACGAAATAGAACAGGGTAATAACTCAAGTTTTGCAGCTCAACTGACCGTGAATTTTCAAGAATAATACCAGCACTGGTACAATTACCGACTCTTGGATTAGGTGAAAATGAAAAGGGGGAAGAAAGAGCAAAGCTTTTCCTGGCTGTGCGTGCGAGGAAAACTCTTAGTCTAGAATGCATTCTCTGGTGGAGGAACTGATTGGAGCATGGCGGGTTTTTTCTTATTAATGCTCTTTTGGGTTGAGGAGCAGTTGCCGGGAAGAGCCTTATATATATATTGTGGGTTTTTGGGTTTGTGTTGCGTTGTGTCGTGTTGGGGGTTAAATAGCAAAAGAATGTTGATGTCAAGGCAGAGAGTGTAATAAAATCTCTTCGTCCAATTTTATCTTTATTCAGGATTGTTTGCAAACTCAACTGATTATACAAAAATAATTATAATTAAAAATAATTAGAATTGATAAAAAAATCAGAAGTTGGTATTATTTGCAAACACAAGTGAAAAGTTAAAAAAAACTGCAGATGATTGTTTGCAAAAAAAAGTGATTGAAAGTGATTAATATATCTAAAAAAATTTATTTTAATTACAAAAATACCATAATCACTTTTAAGCACCGTTTTACCAGCTTGTAGATTATGGATTAATATCACTTAAGTTAAGAGAATCAAAATCACAATTTGAGTTTGCATATATTCCCAAATAGATTAATTTAATCCACAATCTAAGAAACATTTAATTTAAAGGTTTGCAAAGACTCCCTTAGAATCACAGGGGCTGGATCACATTTTTGGGACACGTTACAAAACAATTTTAAAATCTCATTTCGACACAAATTATGCACATTTGTTCTATTTTTGATACCACATTAACTATTTGACAGAAAATATCACGTGAGATACACATAATCGTCAATTCCACACGTCTTCTGAAAAATCTCATTTTTGATACAATAATGTGACCATGAGTACGCTTTTGGTACCATTCATTTCCAAATTTACATTTTGGCACAATTTTTGCCCAATTATCTCACTTAGGTGTCATTGTTACTCGTTGATAGAAAATGTCATGTGACACTCACGTGGCTGTTAAGTTCTCAATTGCGAAGGAAATAAATGAGAAAAAACAGACATATTGGGGAGAAACAAAAATTTGGGCTTTCTTGAGTAATTTTAGAGATTTTCTTCTCATTTTTCAAGTCTTGGTGAAAGAGGCTCTTGATAAAGTAGATGTCCGACAAACCACTTATTTGGGCACCATTTCTGTAATAGGCTCTATGAGACAATTTTTTCTAATAAACAAAGGCGATTTTATTTATGGCATTCTTTGTTCTTAAACTGTCTTTATATGCTTAGAACGAAGTCCCTTGAATCTGAATCACACATGACTATAGGACATCATCAGACATTGGGAATAACAATGATGGAATATGTCTCCAAGGTCGTTGATGCACGTGGGATTTACCCCAATAAATTTATATATGGTTATTGTGAGAAATTGAGTATAAAAGCTATAAAGTAATAAAGAATAAAATGTGTAAAAGTGTAGAGTTGTTTTATTGATCATCAATGTTGAATATTTATACAAGCTAAATGGCTTTTATACAATTATGGTAAGTTGAATCCTGCTGATTTCCTTTCTACTCTATTTATGGTAGCTGGAGCTATTTCTGGAAGCTTTAGGGTGTCCTGAAATCCTCCTAAAAATGCGTCTGATTAGCTTCATATTTAGCATGCCGAATCTTCCTGCTTTGGTAAGTGTTTGACCAATCTTCTTTGATTGGATATTTGATTGGATATTGTTGGCTTGATTGATATCCTTCCTTTTAAGGCTCCGACTTGAGCTCTACTCTTGCTAATTGTATGAGGCCAAAAATACAAGTACATGGGCCGAAATATGGTAATGAATTTAGGAAAAATACATAATATTCTTTGGGTTTGTTAGCTTAGCCCAATGGATGATATCTACCCACACCAATAACCCCCCCCCCCCCCAACTCTAGAGTTTGACTTGTCAAGCGGAAAGAGTTGTAAAAATTGAATAAAGGGAGCCAAGCTAACAGCTAAAATTCCTCTTATATTATTACTGAGTAGGCTTGCTGAAAACGTTCCTTGATTTCCTCCTTATTAATAGGCAGCGGAAATAATGGCTTGCTTGAAAGCTTTTATAAGTTTCTAGAAGACTCCTTGGAGGAAGCCCTAATTGTGACGTCATTTGATGGGCTGGAGACGTTTGCCCTGCCCCAGAACAATAGCTTTGTAGCTTTTTCTCCTAAATTCGTGTGCCATCATCATGACAGTTATCTCCCTGCCACCAAACTACTCCTAGATATCTGGGGATATGCGCCACGTGTACGGTCACTGAGTGACCCCGCCAAAAAGGAAATTCATCTTTTTCTTCTTTAGCTGCATTTTTCAAAATTCAAAAATCTCTTCCTTCCATTTTTACTTGATTTTTGTTACCTTATTTTTCCTTTTTCTCTCCTTAAAACCATCCGTCCAACTTCCTCTTTTTTCTCCATCTTCAATTAACTGGGCAGTTATCACTCCGAGACCCACGTCGTCTGCCTTCATCTGTTAGGTACTTATCTCTTCTCCCTTTTGCTTTGTATGTTTACTTGTATTTTGTGTTCTTTGTCGAGCAATAATTCCTCTATTTTTGCCCTGTAAGTTTTAAAAAAGTGTCACATGATTCTGATCCCAGTCCAATTTCCTCCGAAGACAACGTCCAAATACTCCCTCCTGAAAACATAGATAATCCTCCTCCTTTTGCCGAAAATCCAGTGGATGTTCATGCGGCAGCGCTACCGGTAAACATTGCAAGCTCGTCATCACCTCCTCTCTCCACGAGTGAATCTTATAGCGCTCATCAACCGGGGGGAACCATACATCTGGATTCCTTTTCCTCTACTCCGTAAAATAGTCCTCACATATCTGGTTTTTCTTCCTTCTTAGCCCAGCCAATCTCAGAGAAACATCCTCCTGAGGTTTCTTACAAAATCCTCCCTGAAATCCCTCTGGAAGATCTCGATCAGCCTCATCCAGATGCATTGGATGAAGTGGCTAAAGAGACTTTGAGTGCCCAGGAGAAAGTGTTACTTGCTGCTCTAGGGGCTCGCTTTTGGACGGTGTACAGGTCACGTTTTACCCCTCACCAAGAAAATATCATAAAGGCCACTTACGACATCCCTCTATCTCACTGTATTCAAGTTCCTAGTGCCATAGATAGAGTTCATCTTTCTCTCCCTGGTTTTCTGGCCTTTTATGTTGTCCGTCTCCGAGCTGGTTTACATTTTCCCACTGACCCTCTATATGTCGCTATAGCCAAGAAGTACAAAGTGCCCTTAAACCAGTTTTCCCCTAATGCTATGCGAGCCATTGTTGCCTTCAATGTCTTATTGCATAGTCTAGGCCATCGTCCTACTGTTAAGCTTTTTTACTTCTATTTTTACCTGATTTTTCAGGGAATGAATTAGGGGTGTTCTATTTCACCCCTAGGAAAGAAGTTAACTTTTTCTCTGCTTATCCTTCTTCTAAGATAGACTGGAAGAAAAGTTTCTTTTTCATCGCTCCTCCTGAAGGAATCTCCTGGGATTTTCCTCATGAACGCATAGAAAAGTTAGGGAATCCCAACTTGTATCCTCTTTTTAGACGACTTCCCTTAAACCAAAGATTGTTAAATTATTTAAATTGGGATGAGTATGATGTGTGGAAATTGGTTGACCCCCGCTTGTTATATCATT
This sequence comes from Buddleja alternifolia, assembly GCA_019426215.1. Lineage (NCBI taxonomy): Eukaryota > Viridiplantae > Streptophyta > Magnoliopsida > Lamiales > Scrophulariaceae > Buddleja > Buddleja alternifolia. Next base: position 38,703,036 of record CM033390.1, on the reverse strand, counting down.
TCACCTTGAGTCCCATTGAGGTGGATATAAAGGGTGAAACTATAGGTAGTTTTTTTTTAATCAAATGCTTATATTTTTGTTGCTTCTTTTTCTCCTATACTTTTCATCTGACTATTGTTCTAAATTTTTTCCTGCTTTGCATCCGAAATAATGGAAGCTGCGAAGCTTGCTGAATCGAAGCGTCGAAGGCAGAGGGCTTCTGGAGCCCCTCCTTCCGCTCTTCCTATTGTCCCTGCTGCTACTCCTCTAATCATTCCTCCGGGGTCTCAACTTCCTGCTGGGTAGTCAGCTGCCATTTCTCCCCAGGCATCAGCTCATGGTGCTTCTGCATGCGATTCTGCTGCCCAGCACGGTAGGGATCCTGCCAAGGCAAAGGAGATTGCGGAGGAAAAAAAAGACACTGGTGATTCTTCTGACATATCCCCTCCAAAGCGCAGTAATACTGATATTTTGTTCAAGGAGGTCATGCCTTCCTTGACTTTCAATACTACTGAGTCTCCTGCCCTTCGCACTCGCTCACAGGCTAAAGATCTTCCTCAAACCTCTGTGCTAAAAAGGAAAGATTTAGTGGTCATGCATAGCTTCCTGAAAAATATGGCTAACTCCTTAGACCGTCAATTGCTGAAGTCCCTCCAGCCCAATGAAACCATTAACTGGTTGACTGAAATGCTTCCTAAGGTATTTCGTATGTGCCTCTATTCTATTTTCCCACATGGTGCAAGTGTTTTAATTTTCTCCTTTTTGTGTGCAATTTAGCCTTCTGACAGAACAGGCCTTGCTAGACATAAGCCAGTCAACTGAAGTGGATGATCTGAAAAGAGACCTGGCTAAGGAAAAAACTAAGTGGGAGCTTATGTGTCCCTAGAACAGTCCTAGCAGAAAGAAAAAGAAAAAGCCCTCTTAGATATTCAAGAGCAGGAATCTCGTGTTGCTGCTCTGTCAAGAAGAATTAGGGTCCTGGAGGACCAGCTGAGAAGTGCCTTGGACCACCAAGAAATGGAGCTTCAAGATGCCATTGCTAAAGGTCGCCAGATGGGCCTTGAGGATTTTCCTCATTCTACTAAAGAGCAAGCTTTCTTGGAGACATACAAGGTGAAGTTTCTAGCCTCTAGAGAATTTTAGAACATGGTGGATGACAAAACTCTAAAATACTTTGAGAAGGGCTTTAAGGGATGCAAAAATTAATTTGCTGCTGCTGGTTACCCTCCTGTTGGAAGTGATATTTATTTGCTAGATGTCAATGTCGCAATGGATGTTACTTTGTTGAAGCCCCTACTCCACCAGCTGAAAACGTTCCAGGTGAAATTCATCCCATAGTTGCGCAGGAAGTCGGTCCAAATCCTGGCCAAGTTGCTTATCATCCAGATGATCCACCTGCTAACAACCTTGCTGGTGTGGCAGAGAATATGGCCGAGAATGCTCCCGCTAATGCAGAGTAAATCGTATGCTTGTTTTGAAAAAGTTATCCTATTTTGATTAGGATGTGCTATAACCTAAAAACAATATCTTTCTTTTGTGGTTTTTGTTTTGTTGCCCTTCGATGCATGGGATGTTTTTTTGTTTTTGAGATGCTTCTATTTTTCCATTATGGATGTTTTGATCTAGCTTTTATCATATCTAATCTATTTGTGCTTTGTTGAAATCACAAGTATAGTTTGATGCAGGCTAAAATGGATGCTCGTGAACATATGCAATAAAAATGAACCCCAAGTATGATGTGAGGAGAATAATTTAGCATCAAATTGAGCACATAATTTGGTAGTTTTTCAGCTAACTGGGTAGGGAGATAGTTTAGAATGTTCTTGTAACATACTGAAAAAGTACACGCACATTTGCATATAAAAAAGAGATATGGCAAGAGTTTGCACATATCAAAGATATATCAGCCTTTTGACTCCCATGAATTCTTCACTCCGTACCACAATTTCTTCCCCAGGCTCCCACCTGGTCAGTATGCTACCGGGGGTTTTCCTTCATTTTTACTGCCTTTTTCTCCTGAATTTTGCCCCCTTATGCTTCCATAGAGTACGAGTGGACTTATATGTCTCACCCCATCCTGGGGATCAACCAAGAGGTTGTCCCCCCAACCTTATTTCTTCTAACTATCCTTATTTCTTCTAGTTTGAGAAGTAGATTGAGAAATCTTAGACTGAGAATTCTCCAACCTTATTTCTTCTTTAACCATCCTTATTTCTTTTTCTGGAGTGGGGTCAGATGGATCTGCAGTCGATTTTCCCGTGACTGGACAGATCCAGGTTACCAATCCAATTTTCCTAAACACCGTCTATTTCACACCACCAATACCCCCTTATCTTCGATGTGTGTGATAGTGCAAATATGATTTAATAAAAAAGATGTGTTGCACAAAACATATATTCTAAGAAACAAATCACGCTATTTGCATAAAATAAATCAAAAAATATTCTAATAAAAAGCAATCGCAGTATTATTTAGCTCATGTTGCATGTTTTTGCCTTGCAAAATTGGCCCACAATCTTCCTGACTACACTCCTGATCAGGAATATACAATGATTTTAGAAATATCTCGCTATCCTCCCTAGACGTAAAATCTCTTCAAGTTTTGCACGTCTCCTCCTTTCAGTACCTTAAGTACCTTATATGGACCATCCCAGTAAGGTCCTAACTTTTTCACTGCATGTGTGGCCTCTACCCTTTTTAGGACGAGGTCACCTACCTGGAAATTCCTCTCATGGACCTTACTTGCTTGGGACCTTTGGATGCGTTGTTTGTATAGTACAATGTGTAAGTATGCCTTACTTCTCTCTTCCTTGATCATATCTAACTTTTCTCGCATCTTTGCTTCATTTTGTTCTGCATTAAAATGTTCAATGCAGAGTGTTGGTACCCTGATCTCAGGTGGTATCACAAACTCCATGTCGTATACCAATTGGAATGGACTTTCTCCTATGGTGGTTTTAGGTGTAGTTCTATAGGATCATAGCACAGAGGGTAATTCATCTACCTAACTTTCTCCTGCTTCTTCCAACCTAGTTTTCAATCCCTGCACTAAAATCTGATTCGTGACTTCCACCTGTCCGTTAGTCTGTGGATGTGCCACCGATTTGAATCGCTGCTGGATTCCTAGCCCCTCACCCCAATTGTTTAGCTTGATTCCACTAAATTTCCTCTCATTATCAGCTATGATCTCCTTTGGAATGCCAAATCGATATACAACAGTTATCCAACTTTAGGAGGATTGAATAGATTGTTCAGAATCCTTTTTCCTAGCATCTTAGTCTTATTCAGCGGTTGACCAGACGAATAGATGCAGTTTGATTGATATAGTAGGTCACTCAAAATGAGCCCATAAGGTTTATTTGGGGCGTTTAAACAATCCCGAAACCTTTCAAAAGCATACTCACTCCAGTTGATCTTAAGGTTGAGGAGTATCGCCGTCATCATCTGAAATTGAATTGGGTTCACCTTATCAAAGGTACCCACTCTGCATTCTAAGATTTTGCTGCAGAAATCAGCCATCAGTCCGTACTTGGACACTAAATCTTTCTTTTCAAAGTGTTGTTTGTATGGTACTCCGTCATATGCACTCATAGCCGTCCATGCGTTCTTGATTTGTTCTAAAGTTACACTGTCCAATGCCTCACCCTCATTTGGAAGATTGAAGTTCTTGGCAATGGAAGCAGCAGACAAAACAAATTCCTTTGGTGGCTCCTTCTTGGATAGAGGAATGAGACAAGAGATAGACTTCTTGTCTGCGGAGAGTTTAACAATTTTCCAGAAGGTGTCGACTTCCATTGGAAATAAATAGGAATACTTAGTCAAGAATGTTTTGAGCCTAGCCATGGTTACCATGTCCATCATATCAGTTAGATTTATCTGAGGTTGCTCATAAAGAAATTTCTAATCGACAACAAGGCCTTCAGTAACCTTGATGATAGGCTCGGCAGAAACAGAAATAGATTTCTTTGGTGCCATTTTAGTGAAAAAGATGAATTGAGATTTTATTTTGCTTTGAAAGAGAGAGAGAAAGAGAGTAAAATTTGCAGAGAGTAAAGTAAATAATTTTCTGCAAAAATTGTGTTTTAAATGACACAGAAGGAAAATTTTGAAACTTGTGTTCTCTCGTCTCAATAAGATGTAGACACGTGTAAAGTGATTTAATCGCAACCATAAACAGTTTTAACTGCGGACGCGAGTTTTGTGTAATAGAGAGAAGTTACATTTGGTAACTCCCATATATAAAGATTTGACATCCGAGTAAAAGTTTGAAAAACTTTTGGGATTTTCAGAGTATATTACACGCGCCTGATGGTACACTGACACGTACATAGACACGTGCTATTTCTGAACCGTCATTTTGAAAAATTTAATTACCCGCCAGTTTGATGTGATGGAAGCGTGTAGATAGAGTACAACATAGACTGTTGAGTCTATCCACTACTTCAAAAAGCTTGTAAAATTTATGCATGAATTTTATAAACAATTTTATATTAAGTGTTGAATGGAATTGGTTCAATGCTTAATAGATATCACTCATTGTTGTACCACTTGTTTGTATTTATTGTAACTGTTGTAATATTGACGCTTGAGATCAAAGACCTTTTTATGTTTGAGCGTCCAATATTTTATGCATAAATAATACTGAGCGTTGATGATCATGCATATGAAAGTTTTGATCATTGACGCTTATAGTTATGTTCAAGTTCAATTTTAAGGTTCTCCCTAAATCTGATAACTTGTAACATCTTTTCAAAGATCTTTTGAACATAAATAAAGTGGATTCCCCCTAAATTATATGTCTAATAAAATATGATGCATAATGATTAAGCGTTTAAGTCGATCATACCTAGTTCACTTCTCAAAGTGAGAAAACGTTGTTCGTTGAGCGCTTTGGTGAAGATATCTGCCAATTGTTTGTCAGTTCCAATAAAGTTTATGGAGATATCTTTCTTTTGAACATGGTAACAAAGACAATGGTATCTAATGTCAATATGTTTGGTTCTGGAGTGAAGAACAGGGTTTTGAGTCATAGCTAGAGCGCTTTGGTTATCACAATGAATGGGGGTTGGACCTAGGATTATACCATAATCTCTAAGATGTTGCCTCATCTATAACACTTGTGCACAACAACTTCCCGCATCTACATACTCAGCTTCGGCTGTGGAGGTAGCTATCGATTGTTGTTTCTTACTATGCCATGAAACTAACCTATCACCTAGAAATTGACATCTTACGATCTATTTTGCAACCTGCAAAATCTTCATCTGAGTAACCAATTAGTTCAAAAGGAGAGTCCCCAGGATACCATAAGCCCACATTTTGTGTCCCTTTTAGGTATTTAAGGATCTTCTTGGCAGCAATTAAATGTGACTCTTTAGGATCGGCTTGAAACCGTACACACATGCATACCGAAAACATAATATCAGGTCTACTAGCAGTAAGATAAAGAAGTGATCCAATGATACCTCTATAGTTAGTGACATCAACTTTCTTCCCACTTTCATTTTTATCTAGCTTAAGCGTTTGGCTCATTGGAATTTTTGAATATGATGCATTTTCCATACCAAATTTTTTAATCATATCCCGTGTGTATTTAGCTTGGTTTATAAATATGCCATTAGGGAGTTGTTTAACTTGTAATTCTAAGAAGAAAGTTAATTCACCCATCATGCTCATTTCAAATTGTTCTTGCATCATTTTCGAAAATTTCTCACACAGACGCTTGTTAGTAGAACCAAATATAATACCATCAACATAAATTTGGACTAAGAGAATATTTTCTTCATTCGTAATCTTAAATAACGTTGTATCAACGCTGCCTTTTGAAAAGTCTTTACCAATAAGGAAAATAGAGAGAGTGTCATACCATGCTCGGGGTGCTTGCTTAAGCCCATAAAGTGCTTTGTCTAGCTTGTAAACCATACCCTTACCATGGTTGTTGATGAATCTTGGTGGTTGCTCCACATATACCTCTTCTTGGAGTTTACCGTTCAGGAAGACACTCTTCACATCCATTTGATACACAGTGAACTTGTTGAATGCTGCATATGCTAGAAACATGCGGATTGCTTCAAGACGGGCAACATGAGCATAGGTTTCATCAAAATCAATGCCCTCTTCTTGGAAATAACCTTGAGCTACGAGTCTGGCCTTGTTCCTTATCACAATGCCATTCTCATCCATCTTATTTCTATAGACCCATCTAGTTCCAATAACTCCTTGGTGAGTTGGTCTTGGGACCATCGTCCAAACCTTACTACGCTCAAATTGATTAAGCTCTTCTTGCATGACTTCAATCCAACTTGGATCACTTAGCGCTTTATCCACTTTCTTAGGCTCCATTTGAGATAGAAAGCTTGCGAACATAGCCTCATTAAATGTAGCGGCTCTAGTCTTAACAGGCGCTTCAATGTCTCCAATAATATGCTCAGGTGGGTGATCACACAGCCATAGTCTATCTGGTTGGAATGGGTTAAGAGGTTGAACAGGCGCTTGATGATCAGACGCTTGACTACCCTCTTGCGTAGGCGCTTCAAGTTCACTGATTCTTGTTTGCTCTTGATGATCACTCTCTTCATGATCATCAGTAGATCTTACATTGTTATTCAAAATAACTTCACGAGTAATCTTAGGAGGTGGAACTGAGATCTCATAGTCGTCGTCACTATCTTTATTAATGGTACTCTTAGACGCTTGATGACAAAGATCTTCAACTCCTACATCATTCATGTTAACCTTACTCGATTCTTGGTTAGCATCATAAAAAACAACATGAATAGATTCCTCAACCTTCGATTTGATCTTATTTAAGATGCGAAAATTCTTTCCATTCTTAGCGTATCCTAGAAAGATTCCCTCATCCGCTTTAGGATCAAATGTCTTTAAGTTTTGGGATCCATTATTATGGATAAAACATTTAGAACCAAAGACGTGAAAATATGAAACATTTGGCTTATGTCCTTTCCATAATTCATATGGAGTTTTCCCATGCTGTTTGTTGATCATGCAACGGTTTTGAGTATAACAAGCAGTGTTGATCGCTTCGGCCCAAAACCTAGGAGTGAGCTTGGACTCTGCTAACATTGTCCTGGCAGCTTCCTTGAGTGTTCTGTTCTGGCGCTCAGCAACACCATTTTGTTGGGGAGTTCTGGGAGCTGAATACTCATGATGTATTCCGTTCTCTGCACTAAACTTCTCAACAACCTTGTTAGTAAACTCAGTACCGTGATCGCTTCTTATTCTTGCAACCTTAAGATTTTTCAATGTTTGAAGTTGCCGAATAAGCGCTGTTAACTTGTCACATGCTTCATCTTTGGATGAAAGAAATTTCACCCAAGTAAATCGAGAGAAATCATCTACTATTACCAAAGTATACTTTTTACCACTCACACTAATAGTTTGAACAGGTCCAAACAAATCCATGTGAAGTAGTTCAAGTATCCTAGAGGTAGATAGATGAGGTTTTCTTTTGAAATATGATTTAACTTGTTCACCCATTTGACAAACGTCACAAAGGCGATCCTTGTGAAATGGTCCTTTTGGTAATCCCTCTATAAGATTTAGATTTATAAGCTGAGAGATTGTCTTGAAGTTGAGGTGATTCATTTTTCTATGCCATAACCAACCCATTTTAGATTCATTTTTAGCAACAAAGTATGTTGGGTTGTTATCATGTGTCGAACCCTAATCTACCAAATATACGTTGTTAGTTCTTTTACCTTTCAATTTAGTAGATTTAGTATTAGCGTCATTTATATAGCAACAGTCGCTTGAGAATATGACTTCAAAGCCTTTATAACAAAATTGACTTATGCTTAATAAATTGCGCTTCAGACCCTCAACATAATAAACATCACTTATCATGATGTTCTCCCTATGCACAGTACCTATACCTTTGGAGTTGTCACCAAATACAACCTGAGGACCATTGGCAGCTCGATAGTTGATCAGAAGATCTTTGGAACTAGTTATGTGCCTTGACGATCCACTCGAAGTACCAAACAGATGTATCGGCTTTAGCTCTAGGTACCTGCAATCAAAAGGGAAGTTCTATTTCTGTTTAGGTACCCATTGCTGCTTGGGTCCTTCAACATTAGTAGCATTGTTAGTTTGAATTAGAACTTTAGAAACCCATATTTGCCTAATCTTCATTGTAGGAATACTGGTCTTCTTGGGTTCCACATTGTGTTGTGTGTGCTGTTTGGTTGTATAGTAATATCCTTGATTATAATGGTAATTATAATCATACTCATAATCATCATAGTAGCGATAATATGATCTAAACCGTTGTGGATATTGACGCTGGTTTGGGTTGCATTTTTGGTGCAGGACGCCTAGCGCTTGATTCACAGTGGGCAGGTTTATCCTTAGCCTTTTGAGCGTTTGGACGAACTCGTTTTTGTGAATCATTTGCCTTTGCTTTACCCTGGCCTGAGTCGGCTTTGACTTTCTCATTTGGCCTCGTACTATTGTCGTTTGGTTCATTTAGCGTTTGTCTTTGTGAACCCTTCTTACCAAAGAAAACACCCTTTCCTTTGTTGTTTGCCATAACATTAGATTTATTTAGTTGTTTATTGAATTTATTGCATCCTAAACCAGTCTTTTCACCAAATAACCTTGTTACCTCAGTTACATTGTCTAGCTTTCTTGATGCTTTGGACAATGATGAAATGAGCTATTTTGATTTAGCAAGTCTACCAATCAGCTCAGCTTCTCTCTTGACTATTATATCAAGATCACTTTTCAACTGGAGTATTTCACTCTCAAGCGATTGGTTATTCTCAATGCATTGTTGCTGAACTTGCAGTTCTGCCTTGAGCGTCACTTTATCACTTGTGAGCGATGAAATAATATCAAAGTGATTTTGGTAAAATTTGGCAGCGTCTTGACAATCATTATAATATTCTCTGACTTTGTCAAGTAATTCTTCATAAGAGAGAGGAAGAGATAATTCAGTGTTTACCTCAGGGGACGCTTCATCATCTCTGGCCATGTGACAAATAAGCGCTGAGTCATCCACTGGCTCATCATCATCACTGCTCTCTTCTGAAGACTCCAAATCTTCAAGTGCGAATGCTGGTTCTGATTCCGCTAGCAAGCCTTGTTGATGAAGGTTGCTCCTGAATTGGTTTCTATCCACGTAATCCTGCCTTGAGGGCTTACATACGTTTGGATAAGGACAATTTACCTGGTAGTGCCCTGGTTTCCTGCAATTATAACAAAGATTAGTTTTCATCTTCTGTTCATTTGTTAGTCTTACATTGTGTGGTTTTGAGACCACTGGCGCTGAAGGATTTTGAGCAGACGCTTGGTACTGAACAGGCGCTGAAGAAGGGTGTGCAGAATATTAAGGCGCTTGATACTGTTGTTGTATTGGAACAGACCTTGATATGAATTTTGTCCTTGATGCTTAGTACTATTTCCTTTCTTTTCATATCTCAAGAACTTTCTGAATCTATTTAGAAGCGCTAGTTCCTCATCCTCATTAATATCTGAAGCTTTTCCTTTATTACCCGATTTACCCTTAATTGAAGCTACGAGCGCTCCAGACTCAATTACCGGACTACTCACAACATCACTGGCTGAATTTAACTCAAACTCAAATGTTTTGAGCTCTAAAAAGGCATTTTCTGGAGATAGAAGATCCAACATATTCGATTCTCTCGTAGCTGTTGTCTTTATTAAGAATCTACTCAGTAGACTTCTAAAGATTTTAACCACCATTTCTCAGTTTTGTAAGTCCATTCCCAACGATGTAAGTTTCGTAACAAGAGCTGTGAATCTTATGTCCAACTGCTCTAAAGTCTCATTAGGCAACATCTTAAATCCAATAAACCTTTCTTTGGCAATAGAAAGTTTATTCTCTTTGATCTGTGTTAAGCCACCACAAATTATAGCCAACTTATCCCAAATTTCCTTGGTGGTTTTGCACGACTAAATCTTGTTGAATAAGTTGTCATTATCACCGATAGGTGTATATAGAGCATTACAACCAACGTTGTCCAAATTTGCTCTTCTACGCTCATCTGGAGACCATTCTTATTTTGGCTTTTCTACATAACCATCTGGAGTGTCTTCCGTGGCTCCAGGCGCTCTAGTGATAACTTTATATATTTTGATTGGCCCATCTGAAATAATTTTGCACATGTCATCATCACATGAACAGAGATATGTAAATGTTTTGACTTTCCATGTGCCAAAATTTGACTCAATCAATTTAGGAACTTTAGCAAATGCCATAAAGAAAATTTTAAGGCAACTAGATTTGAAAAGGATCTAAACAGGCTGTTATGCTTGGAAATTTTAAAATTTCAATTTTAACCGCTCTGATACCACTTGTTGGTCCCAAGTGGCATACGAAAGGGTCTAGAAGGGGGGGTTGAATAGACCCTGAAGTCTTTTTTGACTTCAAAAAGTTCGTATAAAAATTCATTGAACGCTTGAGAAGTAGGCGCTTGACCTGAGCGTATAATGAAGACTGTTTTATAAAGTTAACTTAGATTTCAAGATTTGAATACTTTAACCAAATGGGTTTAAGCGTTTAGTTCTTTGATCAGTGTTAGCACAGCGGAATTGATTTTATAGTCTTCTTGTTTAAAAGCTTTTAGCGTCACAAACGGTTCCTTAGTTGCTTAGCGTTAACTTGAGTTTTACTTAACAGATTTATACAATGATATAATAATATGAAAAATGACTGTAAAGTAAAGAACACGACATTTGTAAGGTTCGTTGAGTGGTGTAATATCAACTACGTCCTTCTTCTCCTAAAACACTCGAAGGCAATCCACTAAGATAGTTCTCAAAGAATCACACAGACACTTCTACAAATTAGGGCGAGATGGATGTTGATGACTTGAGCTCTTTGATCACACAGATTTCTGCTCCAAATCACGTTGATCCCCTTGCTTCTTTCACCCAGAAATAATGCAAGTATCCAACTTCGACTTCACACAGATTGCGAGGCTTGGATGAAGTTTTTCTAAACGATTTGTTTGATTTTAATAAAGTTCAAACAACTGGAAATATCTCAATAGTAGTGTAGGTTTCTCCGAAAAGAATGTTTGAGATATTTGGTTGACTGTCTCAGGAATTGAAGAAAAGCAAGGAGAATGTTTGCTTGAAAATTTTGGCTTTTCTGAGATTTTAAGGAATGAGACTTCAATGCAACAGCAATTTAGCTTAGATTTAATCGTTCTTTTTGGCTTGTTGTTGAAGTCCTATTTATAGGCATTCTTGGAAAAAGTGTATGTTTGACACATGCACAGGCGCGTGTCTCTCACTTCCGCGAGTGAACCACTTTTATCCTTTTTCCTGAAAATATGTTGCACAAAAGTTGGTGCTGCAGTCTGTGAATAGTTAACAGTCCAATAGGGTGGCTTCTCCGTACGTCTGAAAGTGCTTATCACATGTAATGCTCTTATCAGCATTTAATGCATTTGAATTAAATGCCCATTGGCACTTAATGCATTGAGACTATTTGCATTAAACACCTTCTGGACTTGAAAATAGATTCGGGTGAAATCCATCATTTATAGACGCTTATCCATCCTTGAATTACTTCTGTCTTATAAAGTGACGCTTGATATAGCTGGTCATTTGGACGCTTGGAAACTTCATCTTTATTTAGACTTCAGGCGCTTGAGTCTTCAAACTTTACCACTGACAAACTCACTCAGAAATTATCAGATGCTCAGTCTAAGACTACTTAGCCTAATAATCTAGAATAAAAACAAACGAAGCCTATAAAGCATATTACAAATCTAACGCTTCAAAGCTTGTACATGATTTTTATTAAAATCAAACTTACATATTATAGGGTCTAACATAAAATCCTAATTGTCATCATCAAAACATCTAACATGAAATTCCTAACAGTTAGCATGATTCTGACATTGCTCGCATTTCCTTACTAGCTCAACTGCATCTCCTTTGACGCTTGGCCAGAAGTATCCCTCTCATAAAGCTTTTCCAACCAAAGATGCTCCTCCTATATGGGTGCCACAGCACCCTTCGTAAATTTCTCTTAAAATGTGTTCTTCCTCCTCCTGGACATACCCCCTCTTGTATAGCATGACTTCTATTATAACAAAATTTTCCGCCCTAACAGGCATCCTCTGCTTATTATATTTGTCCTCTGGTAACACTCCTTTAGTGAGATATTGTATAATATCCGTCCTCCAGTCCGTGATTTCTTCAATGCTCATGACATCCTTTTTCGTGCTAGGCCTGGCTACGGCCTGGATTGTAATCTGCCTAATTTTTGCAATCGGTGACTGGACTTCCTAAGTTGGACAAGTAGTCTGCTTTGGTATTTTCACTCCTGGGAATTTGATGTATTTCCAGCTTGGTAAAGCTTTTCCTTAGTATTTCAATGGTCTCCAGGTATTTTGCCATCCTCGTCTCCTTGGCCTCGTAGGTGTCTTCTATTTGCTTAGTTACAAGTTGAGAATTCGAGTATACTATTAAATTTTTTGCTCCTCCTCTCAGGGCCATTTTTAGCCCCATGATTAGGGCTTCGTACTCTGCTTCGTTGTTACTTACCATAAATTCGAATTTTATCGCGTATTCCAGCTGGTCTCCTTCGGGTGTTGTTAGCACAATTCCAGCTTCACTTCCACCAAGGGCTGCTGAGTCTACATGAAGTAGCCAGATCTTTTCCTTATCCTCTTCTACCAGTTCAGGTCGAGTCATTTCCTTAACGAAATCTTCTAAAGGTTGGGCCTTGATCACTGTTCGAGCTGAGTATTCTATCTCGAATTCTCCTAACTCCACTGTCCATTTAACCAATCGTCCTGAATTTCCTGCTTTTCCTAGCACTATTTTCAGCGGCTGGTTGGATTTCACAATGATTTTGTGTGATAGAAAGTATGGATTTAGTCTCCTTGCTGTGATGACGAGTGTTAGAGCAAATTTCTCAATCTCCAAATATCTAGATTCGGTATCAGCAAGCACCTTGCTGATATAGTAGACGGGCGTCACTATCTTGCCTTCTTCCCTGACTAATACCGAGCTAATGGGTTTTTCAGCAACTGATAAATACAATATTAAAGGTTCTCCCTTTACCGGCTTGGTTAATAAGGGTGACTAGTTCAGGCACTCCTTTCGCTTCTTGAAAGCTTGCTGACATTCTTCTGTCCACCTGAATCCTCCAGCTTTCCTTAACACTTCGAACAATGGCAGACTCCTTTCTGTTGACCTGGAGATGAAGTGGTTGAGTGCCATAACTCGCCCTGTTAGCCTTTGTACTTCATTGACATCCCGAGGCTCAGCAATGTCCAGAATAACTTTGATTTTTTCTAGATTAAATTCTATTCCCCTCTTTGTGACCATATATCCCAGAAATATTCCACCTTTGATTCCAAATGTACATTTAGCTGGATTTAGCTTCATTCTATTTTTTTTAATGTTTCGAATGTTTGTTGCAAATCCTCCACATGGGTATTCGTCAGCTTGCTTTTCACAACCATATCATCCACATACACCTCTATGTTTTTGGCTATTTAGTCCCTGAACATCATATCCACTAGTCTCTGGTATGTTGCTCTTGCATTTTTCAGCCCAAATGGCATGACTACATAGCAGTAGGTGCCAAATGAAGTGATGAAGCTAACCTTCCTCCTATCCTCCATGTCCAGGGCAATTTGGTGATATCCGCTCTGAGCATCCATTGTGCTGAGTAGCTCGAATCCTGTTGTTGAGTCAACTAGCTGATCAACTCTGGGCAAGGGATAGTGGTCCTTTGGGCAGGCCAGGTTGAGATCCCCAAAATCGATAGACATCCTCTACTTGGATCTACCTTCAGGTACCAACACTACGTTGGAGACCAATTCTGGGAATTGTATCTCCTCGATGTGTCCTGCTTTTATTAATTTATCTAATTCCCCCTTGATGAATGCAGCCTTTTCCGGTCCAAAATGTCATTTTTTCTGAATAGCGGGCTGTGCATCCGGGTAAACATTGAGATGATGCTCGATTACAACGGGGTCAATTCCTGTTGAGTCGTTTGCTCACCAAGAAAAAACCTCGGCATAATCTTGCAATAATTTTATGAGCCTTTCTTTCAGGTCCTCTTTTAGATGAGATCCAATCCTTACTATTTTTTAGGCATCTTTAGGTACAATTTCTACACTCATGAGTTTCCCTATAGGTTCCACATGTGCGGATATCCTTTTTTCTGCCTCTCCATCTCCTTTTTCTGATTTGTGTCTTTTATCCTCCATTGTTCTATCTCCTTTTTTCAATGATGTCAAATATCATTTTCGTGCTGTATATTGATCTCCTGCAACTTCTCCTACTCCCTGAGGTGTAGGAAATTTGATCTTCATGTGGGGGATGGATATCATAGCTCCAAATAGTATTAGAGCAGGTCTTCCTAGAATGACATTATGGGCTGAGGGAGTATCTACCACCAAAACTTTCACCAGCTTAGTTACCAGATTAGATGCTTGACCTAGCGACATTGGCAATGTGAATTGCCCTATAGGTAAAACTGATTCTCCTGCAAAATCATATATTGGGGTGTTTGCGGCCTCCAATTTGGCATCCCCCAAAGTCATCTGCTGAAATCCTTGGTAAAAAAGAATATCTACAGAACTTCCGCTGTCAATGAACACCCTTTGCACATTATAATTAGCTATCATGGTGGTGATAACTAGGGCATCGTTATGAGTTGTCCTCTACTCCAAAGCAAATTTCTTCCTGAGGACGATCCTGGATGACATTCATGAAGAAAGCAGGAACGTTCTCTATCTATCGTACATTTCGTCGTAGAGCTTTTCCTGATTTTGGGCCTCCAGATATCATATGAATTGTTGCTAAGGGTTTATTTCCATCCATGCTAGTGGGAGATTTTGCATTATTTCCTTCTCCAGGTGGCTGGCTCCTATGGGTTGGGGAAAATGTCCCTGATTTTCTGGCCCTGCTCTTCCTAATCCTCTTCCTGAAGTTCTTCCTCTACCTCGACCTGGATACCAAGATGTTCATCTTCCTCTGAATGAAGATCCATTATTATTGCTATTTTTCGCTGTATTACTATTTATCAAGAACTTTTTCAAGTTTCCCGCTTTATTTAAATGCTCCAGCTCCAAAGCTAATGCTCTATAGTCATCCGTATGGTGACCAGGTTCCCGATGATATATACAATGGGGTCTATTTGGAGCGTTTTGAGAGTTACTTCTTGAGCTAGCTGACCATCGTACTAGGCCTTTGTTCTCTACCTCTATCAATTGTTGCATTAAGCTTCTTGGTGCTGAAAAGGGAGCTCTAAATGATTCTCGCCCTCCAGTCATGGCTCCTTGAGAGTGTCATCTCCTTAGTTTGCCGTGTTTAGAAATTCCCTGATTTTCTCCCCCTTTTCGCTCATTTTTTATTTTCGCTCTCCTAGTTAATTGAGCATCCTCCATGTTAACATACTTTTTCGCTCGGCTAAGCAATTCATCGAAATTTCCAACTGGTTTTTTAGTTAGCGATTTGAACAAATCTCACTCGCACAAGCCCTGCGTGAATGCACTGGTTTTTAGATCGGTCATAGCCGAGGGCATCTCCAGGGTAGTAGCATTAAATCTTTTCACATAAGATTGCAAAACTGTTAGGATTATGCCCTCAGATGTCATAGAGGATAGAATGTATAGGGCATATATCTTATATTGAACTTAAACTCATCTTAAATAAAAGGCATTATTGAGTTTTCACTTAATTCTTATCTGCATCTATACGTTGTGTAAAACGTTTTGTCCATGTTTTCAGTGCAATCCCTCTACTTCCTACGGGATAGGAAGATTGACACTAGAGAGATCGATCTTGATTACTGAAATAAGTTCGCAAGTAATATGAAGTCTTTAATGAACAAATAAAGACTTCAAATACTTATACAATCTTAGCTCCGACATGGGAGTGCCTGTCTGGTATCATGGGATGTTAGGAGATTAACATTGTAGACACGTCAGTGGAACTGATATGTTCGAACACGACTCGCATCGGTTCTGTCATATGGGTTTTCACTCTATAACTGTCAATGATGGAACTGATTATGCGTAATAAGTATATGTGAACCTTTGACCTGAAGTATCAGGCTGAAGATGACGTCAAGTCTTTCACTAGAGTAGTTAGACCCAATTCACCCTTTGGTGGGGTCAACGTCGAAATGCGGACTTGATGGGCAAGTGGTAATCTTAGCAGATATCTAATATGGGATTTGTTCTCTCATAAGTGAATGAGTATGTACCCTATGTAATTATAGATAAATAGAGATCAAACTCTTTGGCCAAAGCAAACGAGACGATTGTGCTTGGCACTAAATCAATCTCAATGATCTCGTATTTATTATGATTTATACATATGGTCAAGTCTAGTGAGTTTGACATAACCATGACTCTCACTTGACCGGAGAACGTGAACAAAGGGTTTATACATATACAGTATTTACGTTTGGAAGGTTTTCCTTTGGTTTCCTCTCATTGCCAAACGAAACGAACCTAAAGAGTCATGCTAAAGGATTGACAAAGAAAAATGATGAAAAAGAAATTTCTATTATTTCTTCTGGGAGTTTTAATTTATTGGATAAATTAAATAATTAATTATTCATTAGATGAAATAATTAATTATAATCATAAGATTAATTATTAATTAATTTCCATGTGAAATATATTAATGAATTAATTTATCTAATTAATATGGCTATTTAATTAATTTATTTATTTATTGGATATAATAAATTATTAATTGAAATAAGAAATTAATTAAACAAAATAAATCCCGGGCTAAATAAGAAGTCCAATTGGACGCCTATGAGGCCTCAAAGTGGCGTCTTTGAGAGACCACATATTAGGGCTATTTTGTTTTGACTTGTTCAATAAGTCATAAGGTATATAAGGACTCTTTGACTTAGAACAAAAAAGAAAAAGAATACACAACTCTCAAAAGAAAGAAAAACATTCCTCCCCTCCTCTATACCTAGTCGTCGACCATAGAGAAAGAAGAAAGGAAATTTTTCGTTTGTTGATCCGTGCGTGACGATTTAGAGACGACGTATTTTCGTTGTTCGGATCAAGTTCAAGTTCGAAGAGTCAAACCAAAGGATTGAAGATTTGGAAGCTTCAATATTTTGAGTTTGGAGAAGAAGAAGTTTTTCTCCATCATCATATTCCTATTAACGAGTAAGTTTTATTCGTTATACGCTTTTAGATTCAATTATGCAAATTAGAGTATTAATTGGGTTTTCGTTTTAATTTTCAAAATCCCTTCCGCTACGTTTATGCTTTTTCGAACGAAACCCAACAAAAACTTCATCGCCTTTTTGCTTTATGTTGAAGAGGCTCAATGGGGTTTTCTCATGGCTTTTGCTGCTAGCAAATTGGTGGAGGAATTTTGTGCTGAACTCCAGGAAAGATCTAATGGATCCTTCAGGTAGCTAGTTGAACCATAACTGTGCTGACTTGGTGAGTGTTGTTAGGAACACCCGACATTTAATGGCGTCCGAGTATATATGTAATAAAGCGTAATTCCTGAAAGTGTACAAGTGATCCTCTGGATTTGATGTGCCATCGTAGTTCATCATAGAGTAGATTTTGAAGTCGCGTGGCAATTCCTCCTACATTATGGAATTAGTAAATAGGATCCCTCGATCCGCATGCACTTTTCCTCCAGCTATTTTCTTCTCCATTTCCTCCATCCTTCTTGTCATGAGATCCCATTGGTTTGTTATTTCCTTTGTTTTTGCGCATCCTCCAGGATTTCCTTCTGAGGAATGGATTGATTCATAGATATTAACCTCCTCATCGAGATCCTTTTTTCTTTCTTGTCCTGGGCGAGGACTCCAGTTTTATATATCATATTTTTCCTCCTGCCTAGGGGGTAGCATTTTTCTCGGGGCTTCTTGTCTCCACCAATTTTGAACTATTTTATTACAATACTTTAAAACAACCATACATTATTTCTAAGAAAGCAATAAATAGCCTCAAATTTGGCTTTACAACCCATAAAAATAAAAGGTAAATCAAATAAAACCTAAGTCCATGATGGGTGTCTCCATCACATAAAACATGCTCGCAACATTTAATGCATGCTCGCAATATTAAAACACTTATGTTGATTATTTAAAATTCCAGTCCAACTAAAAAGTCCTTTATAAAATTTCCAAATTTTATATATACTTTATTTCAATTAAAATCATTCAAGTCCTACTAGATGACTTAAATATACAAAATTATAAATTAAGTATATCTACCTTTAATTAAAATAATATTAGTCCTACTAAAATGAATACATAAAATATGGAATTCTATTTTATTATGATTTAAAGTCATCATCAATTAGAGAAACTTTTATTTTATTAAAAAATATATTATTAATCATACAAAAAAATAATTTATAATCCTTATTCAAATATTTAAGTAATTTCCAAGTTGAGGGAAAATTAATAATATTTAATCCATATATTAATTATTAATCTTCAAGAAAAATAATTAATTATTCTAATTAAATATTTTATTCCAATTAATCTTATTGAGCTCGATTTCGTCAAACCCAAGTCACCATCCTTTTGGTCGACTTGGATTTAATTTAATTGGGCCCAAAATTAATTAATTAAAAAAAACGTGCATGCGTTATTAATTTCTATTGGGCTAGTTTTATTTTAAATCCAAATCACTAACCCATTGGCCCATTTGGAATTAATTAAATCAAGCCCAAACTAATTAATAAATCAAAATTGAGTAATTTCCAATTGGGCCTAATTTGAATTATTCCGGGTCATCATCCTTTTGACCCACCCAGATAATTAAATTTACCCAAAATCCAAATACCAATTTTGACCCACAGCCCGTTTTCAGACCCAGACCCAAGACCCGGTTCAGCGAGTCGTGTGTTGAGGCCACACGGCCTGTGCTGTGTGCTGTTGCCTCGGGGCATTCGGGCCCCGTTTTTCCTCATTTTTTTTATTTTTTCTTATATCATAAAAATTCCCAGATTTATAATAAACATAAAAATCAAAATCTAAGCTAAAAATCATAAAAACACAGATTTAAGAACACATAATTGCATGCCTCAAAAGCACATAATATGCATATCAAAAATCACATAAACATGATCAAATATGCAAATCAGATATTGACTCTGATACCACTGTTGGGTTTCGCGAAAAATCATATAAACGCGGCGGAAGTTTTAAAAATTAAACCCAAAGTGAATTCTCTGTTTGCATAGTTGAATCAATTAATCGCGAAAATGAATAATTACTTACCCGTTGAAGCGAAGTGGTTAGAGACTCAATTCCTCCATCAAAAATTCGAATTATGTCGACTTGATGACTTCAAGAACACGTGCAATCCAATCTTCACGAATCCTTGATCTTCTCTTGATTCTTGATCCAAAAAACAAATGTACGTCGCCTCAAAATTATCACGTGGATTGATTAGACAAAAATCCCTTTTTTCTCTATGGAGGCCGATGGCTAGAGTGTATAGAGAGAGGGGGGAGTTTTTTTCTTCTTTTCTTTTCTAGGAAAGTTATGATTTCATATGTCTTGTTTAGGTCAATGAGTCCTTTTATAATCACTTGACTTATTGACCAAGATAAACAAAAAGAGACCTCGTTGGACATCCAAGTGGACACCCAACTTACCCTAGTAGGCATGCATATGGACGCCCCATCTAGGCCCGGGATTTTCTTTTGTTTTAATTAATTATCTATTTAATTAATAATTTATTATACCCAATAAATAAATTAATTAAATAACCAAATTAATTAGATAAATTAATTCATTAATTTATTTCTTTAAAAAATTAATTAATAATTAATCTTATCTTTATAATTAATTATTTCATCCAAATGAGTAATTAATTAATTATTTAATTTATCGAATAAATTAAATCTCATAGAATAAAATAGAAAATCCTTTTCATTTTTCTTTATTAATCCTTTAGTGCCACTTTTTAGGTTCGTTTTGTTTGGCAATGAGAGGAATCCAAAGAAAGTGGATAACACCTAGCCAGTCACGTGGCCCACTTCGTAGCCCAAACAAAAAACGAATGATTGGATCATTCCACAACCTTCCAATCGTAAATACCATATAAGTATAAATCCTTAGTTCACGTGCCCCAGTCAATTGAGAGTTATGGTTATGTCAAACTCACTGGACTTGACCATATGAATTAATTATAATAATACAAAATCGTTAAGATCGATTTGGTGTCTAGCACAATCTATTTATCTATAATCACATAGGGTACTTTCTCATTCATTTATGAGAGAACAAATCTCATATTAGATATCAACTAAGACTACCACTTGTCCATCAAACCGCATTTCGAGGTTGACTCCACCAATAGGTGAATTGGTTCTGACTACTCTAGTGAAAGACTTGATGTCACATGTGCATCTTCAGCCTGATACTTCAGGTCAAAGGTTCACTTATACCTATTACGCATAATCAGTTCTATCATTAACAGTCTCAAAGTGAACACCCATGTGACAGAACCGATGTGAGTCGTGTTCGAGTATATCAGTTCCACTGATATGCCTACAGTCTTAAGCTCCCACCATCACATGGTGTTCGACTAACACTCCCATGTCAGAGCTAAGATTGTACAAGTGTTCTAAGTCTTTATTTGTCCGTTAAAGACTTCATATTACTTGCGAACTAGTTTAAATAATCAAGATCAATCTCTCTAGTGCCAATTTTCCTATCTCATAGGAAGTAGAGGGATTGCACTGAAAACATGGACAAAACGTTTTACACTACTTATAGATGCAGATAAGATTTAAGTGAAAACTAAATATTATAAATAATAATTAAGTTTATTACAAGAAAGATGCCCTATCATTCTATCCTCTGCATTTGAGGGCATAATCCTAAGATATATTTCTTATGGTAATATTTTAAGTATTAAATACTTAAAATTAATTCATTGCATTAATTATTTGAAGAAATAAGTTCATTCATTTATACTTTAATTAATATATTATTTCTTGGAGAAATATAATTAATTAAATCTTATCTATTATTTAATTAGATTAATTAATTGGATTGAATTAATTAATTAAATAAAGGATTGCACCGAGCTAATTTGAGTCTAAAGTTATAACTTAAGTGATATAAATATATCACATTAGTTAATACCTAGGTCATAACATAAATTACGCACTTGAGCCACAAGAAAGAAAAACCCTCCCCTCTCCTCTCTCTAGTCGTCGGCCTCTCTGCCAAAAAAGGAGAAGATTTTTCTGTTCGAGTTATTTTCGGCGAGACAATTTAGGGGTAGCACTTTTGAACTGCTCGGATTATCAATCAATCAGCCGTATCAATTTGCGAAAGCTTTGAATTATTCAAAATTTAGTGATTCTCTAACCACTTCGCTACAACTGGTAAAGTGTCGATATCTCTATCATACATACGCGTGATAAAACCCCGGGATTGATCCTGTATTGGGAAAAATCCAAAAAATTTAATTACACTGTTTTCGATGCGTTTTTGTTAATTTTCCCAACAATTATCACCGAAAGTGATGCTACGGGAATATCATCTCTGAAGTCCTTTCTTCACAGTCAGATTCATACTAAGGATTTATGGTCATTGAAGTATTTTTTGGGAGTTGAGGTGACAAGGAGCAAGAAAGGCATCTTGTTATCACAAAGGAAATATGTGCTTGATTTGTTAACTAAGACAGAAAAGTTAGGGGCTAAACCGTGTAGCAGTCCGATGCAACTTAATCTGCAACTCTCAAAGGAGGGAGATTTATTCGAAGATACTGAGAAGTATTGGAGATTGGTCGGGAAGTTGAACCATCTTACAGCAACTCGTCCTAATATCGCATATTCTGTTAATACTGTGATTCAGTTTGTGTCTTCTCCAACAATTCATCATTGGACTACTTTAGAACAGATCTTATGTTACTTGAAGGAAGCTCCTGGATGAGGCATATTATATAAGAATCATAGTCATGCTCATATAGAATGCTTTTCAGATGCAAATTGGACAGGATCTAAAATGGACTGAAAATCCATCATAGGTTACTGTGTTTTCTTTGGAGGGAATTTGGTTTCATGGAAAAGCAAGAAACAAAATATTATATCTCGCTCTAGTGCAGAATCAGAGTAGAGAGTTATGGCGCAATCTGCTTGTGAAGTAATGTGGGTATATCAATTACTAATTGAAGTTGGTCCTAAAGTCTCAACTCCGGCGAAACTTTGGTGTGATAACCACTCAGCTCTTCATATTACCTTGAATCCGGTGTTTCATGAACGAACAAAACATATCGAGATTGAATTTCATTTCGTTCGTGAAAAGGTGCAACAAGGTTTAATCTCTACGTGATATTTGAAGACTAAAGACCAACTTGGAGATCTATTTACAAAAAATTTAAATGGGGTTCTGGCTGATTATCTTTGTAACAAGTTGGGCATGATTAACATCTATGCTACAACTTGAGGGGGAGTGTTAAGTTATAGAAAGTATATATTTCTGTAGAGTTTTAAGGGATTTGATTGATTCCCTTTCCTTGTTTAGTTTATAGTTTATGTATATAAATAGGTTGTATATCGTGAGTAATAAGACATCAAAAATTCCTCCAACTCTTTCTACAGATACAAAAGAGAATTTGATGGTTAGGGATTTTCCAGGACTTTAATTTACTTAAATAAATAGTTTAATTAATTAATTAAAATTTATTCAAAAAACTCATATTGGACCCCAAGCCAAGCCCAAGCCCATGGCCTACTGACCTGGCTCGAGCCTTGGTCCCCTTGACCTGTGTGGAAAGACCCATGAAGTTAGGTCCTCCCCCATCCCAAAAACTTCTTCACTCCAAAGGGGACAACCCTTTTATCCAAAAAATTGTATATAAACCATAACTCTTTCTTGTTGATTTCCTATGTGGGACAATGAACATCCCACAAGTTCAAACAACACAATTGTTCACTTAATATCTCATTTGTTCGAAATTCGATTTGAGAAATTCAAAGTACTAAACATATCTACTCGTTACGTAGATTAATATTATCTTCTCCAGCTGGCTCTTAAAACTATTTGGTCACTTTTAAAACTACATTTTCCAAAAGGTTCTTCTATGTTTGACACGAAAAATCCTTACGTGTATTAAACAGCAAGTGGACTGGTCGTGTGTACTAATAAAGTGGACAATAAAGTCCAGGTTGTCGAACCTCAAGGACTTGTATTTTAGTTTATGATTTTAAAGCAATTGAAAAACTTAAACTAAAACAAGAATTAACTAAAATATTATGGAAGTAAGATATAAGAAACAAGATGTCGAAATCAAGATAGCTATGGAAGAGAGCAACTAAGACACATGTGTTGGCATAAATTAATCAATTTTCACTATAAACATGTTCTCATATTATTAGACGAATGTTGCTTTGGTGGAAAAAACCTTAATCAATTACTACCCGATGTCTCGGCTGTAATAATCCTATGATTAATTGATGGTTCTCTAGATATGTCTATCCGAGAATCTAACCAACAATCATGCATTCAAGTTCTAGAATTTTCCCGGATTAATCCGGCTAACTGCACCCGGGAATCTCTACCTATCTCTAGGGGCAATTCCCTATTTTTTACGAATTATGTGATGATCCTCTTTGCACCTTAAATTACCTTCTCTCGAACGAATAATTTAAGCAATAAATCATGCATATGGTAGCTAAGCATATGATGCATTCAAACAAGATCAAGACACAAAGCAACAATAGAATTAATATGAAAAACACAATTTATAACTCAATTATCATAATTTAGCCTCAACATGGCCTTAGTTCGAAGAATCTATTTCATCATAAAAGATAAAAGATAGGAACTTAAATTAAGATTCATATTCATAGACAAAAATAAATCTAAATCTAAGAAACTCCCTCATATTTTTTATGGTTGAACTTCGATCTTCATCTCTTCCATGCTTCTTGATTTCTTCACCTTCAAAGGTTCTTGATAATCTTCATAACTAATCTAAGGATGATGAAGATGATGATAGGATGTGTTTAGGCTCCCCCAATGGGGAATGTGTTTTCAAGTGTGTTTTATGATGGTCTTCAATCCTCCTTTTATAGCAAAAAAATCCACCTACCAAGAATGTATGCTACCATTCTCTTTTCTTTCCACCTACCAAGAATGTGAGCTACCATTCTCTTTCTTTCCACCTACCAAGAATGTGAGCTACCATTCTCTTGTTTTCCAAGCTGCCACTTTCGTGTTTTCTAGCGCAGGGATAGTGTTTTATTCATAAACTTATCCACAGACCTCCGAATTTGACGATTCAAGTCCACATGTGAAGATAAGACATACATCTACAACTTTGTAGAAGGACACTTCATCCAATTCTGTCTCTAAATATATCCAAATGATGTTCCAATGTGGAGGTTGTTTCTGATTTGGCGCCCAGGTGTGCGGAAATGGTACTAAAATATGATTTTGGCTAACTCCAGCTTATTTCTTGCTTGTTTGGTCGTAGAGGTGTGAAACATCTTGGCCTAAACTTGTTTTATACGTCCTTTTTCCACGCTTTCTTCGATTGTATCCACTTAAGGCCTGAAATCACTTAATGCACGAATTAAACGCACAAGTGACAAAATCAAGCGATAAATGAACCTAAAACATAAACGCAAAGGGGCTTAATAACACGTAAAAATGACTCCTATCAATGTTCTCTTCTCCAGCTCTTGTTTTAGAGAAAAACCATCGAAGTTGTTGAGATTGTAGTATTTGTGGATATGGACCGTTTTCAAGATTACAACAACTTCTATACTTATTTTGAAGGCCATATTGTTATATATTTCAAGTTACTGTAAAATTCTTGTTTTCATATTTTTGAAATTTTTAATTGTATAAAATCAGCATTTCAATGTTAAGTTCCTGATGCTTTAGCTTTTATGTACTTGAATGAGGTGAAATTTTATAAATATGTAGAGAAATTTGTGTTTGTATGAATAAAGTATTTACAAGTGATGAAACCCTGATTTTGGTTTTTTAAACAATATAAAAAATTGATTATTGGAATATTAAATACAAATTTGTAGTTAAAATTGTATATCATATCGATATAATATAGGGTTAATTACATCCACCCCCTGCAGATAGGCTTACTTACAAATCTACCCCTATCTCTTTTTTATTACTCACATTCCCCTATAGTGTGAAAAAACATACACAGCGAAATTCGCCCTAATGGAATGACCAAAAAGTTGTAAATGCACTTGGCTAATGCCTAACAATTAAAAAAAAAAAACCAGAAAAAAATAAAGGAAAATACAAAAAACAAAAAGGGAAATAGGAAATTGAAAAGGAAAATAAAGAAAAGGAAAAAGGCTTTGGAAATGGTTGTCTTCTAGTTCACAGGTCGCCGGTGTGCCGCAACTCATTTTTGCGACCACCACCACCAGCACACCGGTCACACCCCCACCTCGTCGTCCAAGCCCACTATTGATTCGAATAGAATAAGTTCAAAATCCATTTGATTGAACTCGATCGAGCTCGATTCGAATCGAATCCATTCGATATTGAAACAATGAGCCCATTTCAAAGGAAAAAGCGTAGAGGGAGGTAAGGTGGGGAGAACTGGTGGTAGTGTGTGGTTGTCGGAGTGAAGAAGAAGACATAATTTTTCTCATTTTTTCTTAGACTTTTTTTTTTTTTTTGGATTTTTCAAAATTTTATTTTTAAATTCTTTTCTATCATTTTTCAGTTGTTGGAAATATATGAAAACTGAAAAAAAAAATCTTCAAATTTTTCATTTATAATAAATATTTCAGATATTTCTAATATTTAGTAAATATTTTTTACTTTTAAAATATTTTAAAAATTATCTCTAAATAATAATTTCTAATATTTACTAAATACGTTTTATATTTTATCAATTTTTAGATATTTTCTAACATTTATAAATGCTTTTTATATTTTTAGGATATTTTCCAACATTTACTAAATAACTTTTAGGTTTTAAGATACTTTCTAAGATTTTTATAGTAATTTTTAATATTTACTTAATATTTTTCTAGTTTTTAGATATTTTCTAATATTTACTAAATATTTTTATAATAATTTTTGATATTGTCTTCATTTTATTTATATTTTTCAGATAATTTCTAGCATTTACTAAATATTATCCAAATTTTTAGAATTTTTTTAACATTTACCAACTAAGTTTTATATTTTTAATAATATCCGATATGAAGTAAATATTTTTTATATTTTTCAAATATTTTCTAATATTTTTGTATTTCTTTTCTTTTCTTTTTTCAAAATTTTATTTTTTGATTTAAAAAATTTAATTATATTATTTATAAGGGCATTTTAATCAGATCACAAATTCTTTAACGAAACCCTAGTGTAACCCTAACAGAAGTGACGAATGTAAATATATACAAACTACATGTGTGTGAATAATAAAAAAATGGAGGATATATTTATAATTAAGCCTATTTGTAGGGGTGTGGATGTAATTAACCCTATAATACATACTTTAACATATTTAATTTAGTATTGGATATTATATTAATTAATTTTGTATTACATTGTGGTTAAATGAATTATTTTTTTTAATTCGAGAGAAAGGGGATACCCTACATATCCAGCCCGCCAAACTTGGGTTGTTGGTTATAATTTTGAGCCATAAAAATTCTATCTAACTTTATAAAGAAGGGGAAAGCCACAACTTGTGGCAGTTTGAATTCGAACATATGACCTTTCACATAAAGTGGAAGTTGGATATCACTAGACCAATAAATTTTGAGTTGTGGTTAAACTAATATTATTGTGTTTATGGTATCATTTTGCTATCAAATTAGTACTGCATATAAAATCAATCTATATTCATGTTTATTGCAGTTATGCATATAGCTTACCACTTTATAGTTAAATTAAGCAATCACATAACTCGTTCGGGTGGAAATAAAAATACGAATCGAAACGAAACGAAATGGGCAACTTTATTTTTGTTGTAAGGAGTAGCCTTAAATCCTCTAGACTAAAAAGGTAAATAACCACCCCAAAACTCCCAAACCCTGCCAAAACCTCCCTCTCTCTCTCTCTCTTTCATGGCGAAATCTTTGATACAGGTTCTCTCTCTTTCTCTGGACGCAATCCTTCAAGCTTTATTTTCTCACAATTCTTCCTATCTTTTTACAACATCTTTCTTTGCAGTCTAGACGCCGTATTCTGCCATTTCTGACGCCTTCACGTTGGTCGCTTGAACAACCATTGGAGCCTTCTCCTTGGCTTCTGAAATTGGTACGTTTTATCACTTTATTTCTCTGAAATTGAAAGATTTAATATCTGCATAAATGCATGCATTTTGCTGTAGGAGCTATGTGTTTATGTGAGACTGATAAAGAGCCAAACATCGGGCCAGCCTTAGAGTTTCATTGATTAGATTTTGAAGTATCTTTAGACTCCCTAAGCTGCAACCATGTGTGATCTATTTTTTGATAAGTACATGTATGAATGAGAATGACCTTCCGCATTATGTGAACGAGCATCACATGTTATATCCCTATGCAGGCCATTCTCCTATCGCCCCAAATGCACCAGAAACAAGAAGAAGCCAAGGGACTGAAATCTGAATGCGTCCTCTATAAACAATGTCTCCATAAACTCTCTAATTCAGAAAGAAATGGTGTGCATATCTGTGTCTGAACAGTTCATGGGAAAAAAATGGTTAAAGTAGTTTCATATCTTTTTAGTCCAGTAACGAGAAATATGTAAAGAAAAATAGATGTGGATTTTTTCTTTTCCTTTTGCATGCACATAAGGTCATTAAACTGTCTCCAACAACAAAAAGATAGGGGGAAATGCATTTATGTTATAGACAAGACACAGTGTCCGTGTCGCTCCTGTCTTATCCCATTTTGATCTGGTTTTCAAAATCCCATGTGATGACTATCACCAATCTGCCGGAGAGTGAACTTTTATCATACTGGAGCAGCAGTCACTTCTAAGAATAGTACAAGGCTCCACCAAGATCCTAGCATGTACGTTTTTGTTCATCATGAGTGCCTCAAAGGAATAGATTGACCTCTCTCAAGCTATTCCACAATTGACAAATTTAGGCTTTGTTTGTTTCTATTTTGAAACCATATTTTGGCCAAAATTTTGGTCAAAACTCGTTTGGCTTAACCATTTTTCACCAAATAGGTATTTTTTGGCCAAACATTTCTAACAGCTACATTACCTACACCACCCTACACCCTTCTTCACTTTTGGCTTACTTTTTTGTATTATATAAATTTTATATTATATTTTTCAATCATAAACTAATTAAAAACATAACTTTTCAGTCAAAAACTTACGTGATTTGACTGCTACAGTAACTTTTGTCTCTTTTGAAAATAAAATCAAACACAAAACCAAACACATTTTCACCAAAGTACACAACTTTCAATAAATTTTTTCACCAAAATTTTCATAAAAAAACCCTTCAAAATAGAAACAAACATAGCCTTAATCTACAGATTTTGTTGGCTGAATTGAGTCGCAGATGCAATTATTTGTTTCTTCTTCGAGATTTGAAGAAGAACAAATGATTCCACTCTTTTTGTCAGTTTAACAAGCTGAGCCTTTACCGCTTCATACGCTTGTATAAAATTGCATGAATCTCCTCAACAACTTTTGTTCCCTTTGAAAAATTGCAATATCATCTCTACAAGCCAAAGGAGAAACCTAAGCGGAGTAATTGATGTAAGAAAACCTAGGGAAGCTGTCTATGACTTACTCCATTCTCTAGAGAGATATTATGTCTCAACAACAAAAATAAGGAAAAAATAAATTATCTTGTTGGTGCCATATCTTGACTAGCCTCTGAGTAAACCGTTCAGAAGAAAAGAGAACCAGCAACTATATACTTGTCTCTTAAATTCGTCATCCATCTGGGATTAAAACCAAAAAGGAAGTCCAATTGCAAATGATCTTAGGCGTTAACATATCCGGTTAATAACAAGGTCCTGGATTTGAGCATGCAGACCTTGAAATAAGTTTCTCCCCTTCCCCCCACTCCTGAACAAGACACAAGTGGCTGGTTTGTTTATCTGATGTGCAAAAAATACCCACATTTATGGTCCAGATCTTGGCTCGACATTGTCAAGTTTTTCTTATGAGGGAAGAGGCGGTGCAATTTCAACTGCATCATTCAAAAAGGCACAGATGAAACATGAAGCTGAAAAATATGGATTCCACATCAATGGTGCTGTCCTTTTGATCCTAAGGAAAGTTTCCATTCATTGGTGGAAGTCACACTGTTGAATTTGTGCTCTTATTGTATTTTTCTTACTTAAAATAGTTATGTTGTCGTAGTTTGTAGTTGCGAAACTGTGATAGTTGTGGCATCAGTACCAATTCATTAATTTCTGGTTGTTTGTAGGGTACAATAGAGGTAGAAAATGATTTGGCCCACTTTGGAATTTGGACTGCAAGTTTTGCTTTGTGTTCAATTACTCTAAGAATCCAAGTCTTGTGCTCTTTTGTATTGCATCTGAGCAAAGAGGATAGAAGAATTCTTACGATTGGAAAATTAATTAAGATACTTTTTTGATGTATTTTTTCCCTTGCAACAGCGTGAAACCTCCTTTCTGCATCTAAAGTCAATTTCAAGCTCCTTTCTTTTACTTCAGTTTAGTGTAGTCCTCACAACTTGCGGTTCAGAGTCGATAGCCTCATTTGTTCAGAAAGTCTGCTGCTAGAACCTTCTTAAAGCTTCCCTTTCTTCATCAATATATGAGCTATAAACAACTTATGAGAATTCCTGCCTACTGATGGTGCTTCAAATTCTTCTTTGCTAAGATTTCTGTAATCTCTATCTACCTTTTTCTATATATTTCTCTCATAAAGCTCACCACTGGTTTCTAGTGTTATGCCCTTCCTGAATTCTCACTCCCTTAAAGAATCTTTCAGTTGAAGAAATAGTTAAGGTGTCACATTAAGACTGTCGATTTCCTCTTTGTTAAAGATGCTGAAACTGATTATTACATTTGTCCAATGTGCTCACGCTTCCGTGTTTTATGTGTTGGTTTGTGTTCATGCATCATCATCCCCAAAATGCTTTATCTTTTATGGTTGAAGTAGAGAATCTCTAAATTGCTTTCTATTAGTTATTTTCCGTTTATCTGTAACATGCCTGCTCTTGCTTTGTAGGAAGTCAAGTCACCTAACATCAGCTATGTCAGGTTGCTTAGTGTGCAACCAAATGCTCCAGCTCAAGCCCGGCAAATGGTATTGTTCTCCAAATTTTGGCTTTGTATGGTAGAGAGCTTTCTAATAGGTTGGGTGAGAGATTGATTTTTTATGTGCAAGTAAATGCCATGACTGAGGTCCTGGAAAGGTTAATGATATTGCAAGAGATCAAGCATCTCAGTCAAAAGGGAAATTGATTTCCAAAGATCTGTCTTCTATGATCAGTCTTTATCACTTTTAACTTCCATGTTTCTAATACATAATATGAGATATTAATGTTGTCCAAATGTTATGTGGCTCCGCACAAGATGAAGACTGAACAGAAAGTCCTATTGGCTCAACGAACAGTACCTTGTGTCGATGGTGGCCAATCCTATGAAATCTCACCTTATTAGCTGGGATGTGGTCACTGGGGGAAAAGGACTTTGGGTGGGGGGGGGGGGATGTTTAGATGAAAGACGCTTTCAAATTTAACATTTTCTTCTCGTAAGATGGAGCAGGAAACTATTTGTGGTCATCAGACCCTATGGGCTGATCATAGTTATCAAAGGTTAGCGAGGCATGCACACTTTTCCAACCAAAAAGCACATGCCTTTAGTGAAACGTGTGCCCTGAGTGCGTTTTGTGCCTGCGGTTTTGCCAAATAAAATCCAAGTTAGTAGTCAAAGATCTTAATTGATCCTAACTTAGGACTCAAGACCTCATTTGTTACTTAACTCATAAATTGATGAAAATTAACAAAGCGAGGACAAGACTCTAAGTCACTATGAGCATATTACTTTAGAAAAAGGCTTGTTTATTCTCTTGGATCTCCTAACCTTCTAGCTAGGGCCTAGGCCTTCCAGATCTGCCTCATGTTTGCTTCCGGAACTTTCAAATAGCAGTAAAATTTACTCATTTTTTTGTTGAAATTTGAGATGTTTGTTTAGGAACATCTATGTTGGGCATGGAGGATGGTTTATATAGCTAATAACACGTAATGTAGCAAATTAAAAGCTATGCAATTGATAAAAATATTAATGGATAGCTACAAAACCTAATATATGAAACTATTAGATTATAAAACTAGTGTACATGTTCTATAGTTCTGTTTTTGTATTTACTTTTGACTTGCACTGAATGTATAGAAAATGACGACGCGATGATGCTTAAATTTCACTGTAAACTTCCGTTCCTGTCACTTCTCTTTCCCATGCGCTGAGTTTACTTGGCTATTTGAGTACAATATTTAGCTGTCTTCGCATATTATCAATAGGATATCTGTCCATTTTGTTAGCCTGATTTACATTTAACACTGTAAATGGAACACATTCCTAAACTTTCATGCATGCAGGGACCTCTTAAAGTGTCAATGACGAGCCCTGGCTTTGTATATGAGCCGTATTCATCTCGTGAACCAATCTCTTTTTGGTATAGGTGAGTAGGACTTAATATCGTGGTTTGCTCTGAATTTCTGGCATGTCAACCATATGGAAGATCATCAGCAGGTTATAGTTAACGATCTATTCCACTCGTGCTCAAGCTATTACTACCTTGTCTTCCAGGAGTAATGGGGTTGCCATGTGATACTTAACTGGATCAATCAAATAAATGATCTGTGTATTGTTAAGCAAATTACTTACTACTTCGTTTGGAAGTCTTTTTTGTGATTTTTTAATTCTTGTAGAAATTTCCGTGTCAACAAAGCCACATAGGATTCTCCGTACTCGAAAGATAATTGAAGTGTCATTCAAGCTAATGCTTTCATTGAGCTAAAAGTGCAGTTAGTACGCCTTGCGCTACTGTTGAATTTTTCTTTGGTTTTAGTTATGCCATGAATTGATACTTAGAAACTTGTCAGAGCTAAAGAAATATAAGCTTCTGCATCTCATTATAGTTCTGTCATTTATTTGCATGTAAGTCTAACGAAAAATTTATTTTTCGGAAGTTTTGGTTCGTCAGTTAAGGCGCTGTTGAACAAATCCCCATAATTCTTCACGGGACTTTAGGAACCTTTTTGGTCAAGCGGCATGTTGTTCAATAGTTTGTTTATTGGGTAATAAAGATAGAAGTTTTGGTAAAACTCTGTATTCGTAATTGTAAAAATATACCTAAGAGATTATCAATTTATGAAGATATGAAAGAAGCCTTTAGGATTCAGTCCTCCAGCCACTTCACACGTAGAGTGATGATGTAGGACAACTTCAGTAGGTAGTGTTTGATCAACTGTTGTTCTAGATTAAGGGTTGTAGATTTTCTAGGAAATCACACAATAGTATATCTCTCTTATAAGATGAACAACAAACTATGGAATTTTTTTTGCATATTATTTAAGGACCGAGACTTGGGATCCACTTAGTCATGCACAATCTTGTTTTCTTCATCAGGTAATAGATTGTTTTAGACTTGCACCCAGTTATCTCTGTAGGTCGTGCAAGTAATATAGTGGATATGAGTTTGGATTATCGTACTCTAGAGACAACTGTATCTAAGTACTGAGATTACTATGTTATCTAATTCTAAGTTAAATCAATCGATATAGGTGTGAATTATGAATGGCAATTTACCAACTAAGGAAAACAATTGAACCTAAGACACATGATTGAACCAATTACTTAGTTTGATCACAAATCTATTTTATCGAATTATTATTGTTTAGGTTAAGGCGAAATCCTCTAAATTATTCACTACCCAATCTCATGGCATAGCAATTCTATCTTTTTTAATGGTTTTCTATATCTCTATACGAAAATCGAATTAACAAGAACGCATTACAACAATTCAGGGAATTTCTTGTTTTCACGGAAAGCACACACAAGGAAATCGAATCCTTCTCTAGTCAATTTTATGTTGTGGTGTTTTATCAAAGCATCCATCTCCTCTCGGTCTCAAAACTAATCACAAGATCATAATGATTGGTAGCTAAGCAATCACATGTAATAAGCACAAATATAAACACATAGCCCAAGACAAAATTAATCCGGAAAAATGAAATTCATAAATCAAACATAATAATTGACATTCACATGACTTTAATCAAAGGAAAACTAGTGCATAATTGTAAAAGCAAATAATTCAAATATCTTAGAATACATGTTTAACAACACCAATCTCAAAGGATTAAAGAAAAACTCTCTAATACAATCTTGATGATGGATTCTTGCTTGAATTCTCCGTCTTCATAGACAAAGATGGAGTCTTCAAGTGTTTTGTCTCTTTCCCTCCACCCTCTTGGTGTATTTCCGGGTGTAAAAATCTCAAAGTGGCAAAAAGTCCCAAATTTGACCTAAAAACGTGTATTTATGTGTGCTGCCCGACGTAAAGCCATGGCTAAATCTAGGGGAAACCGCGGCAAAATAGTACAAAAGATAGTCCAAAAAGTTTGTTCTTGGTAGCCGCAGCTTCTCATATCTTTAGCCGCGGCGAAACAGCTTGTTTCAGCGATTCTTCACCTTTTTGCTCATTTTTTGCTCCGATTGATTTTCTTAGTTTATAACAACACAAACATGAGAAATCAAGGCATATGTGGCATAAAATAATCAAAAGCTAATCAAAATCGGTAAATTAGGGGACCAAAATGAGTGTAATTTCTAAGCCTAGCAGTAGTTAGGAGTTTATGCAAAAATTTAGACTTGATTATGCAATATGAGGATTTATTGTTACTTCTGTTGAAAGGTGTGGATTATAATAATTTTGTTTATCATCCTCACTTGAGTTTTAGAGTGTTGAAAGGTGTGGATTACAAGTTGCTTGGTTGAAGCGATAAAGAAGAAAGAGCATATGAGAAGAGAATTCTTATCTTTGCAAGAGTTGTGCAAAACCACACTATAGAATATCAGGACTGCATAGTTATCAACTCTATTTGAATGGATCCGACAAGTATTTATAAATCTAAAAGAACTATGACTCCTAAATGGTAATTGTTGGCTGACGAATTTCAAGACTATCCGAAGATGTTAAGGAATTCAAAGTGATGATCATATAAAAAGGAAGTTCTATCCTCAGATCTATTTATTTTAATTCTGACAAAGTAGAAGTTACCAAATTACCTCCGAGCCTTGTTACGAGAACACTTTTCTTCCAAAACTTTTGCTTTTAATTTTACTTTTTCAAGAGTCGTTTGTTGTTTATGTTATCCTCCTCTAAACCAAGCTTCCGAGCAGACAGCAGAAGTCTTCTGAGGTATAAGTTCAAGTTCTCCATGTTGCTTCCAAGTTAACCAAAATTCTAGTAGTCCACCATATTGCATGAAAAAAGATATGATCAAGAGACATCTTTCCTGATGTTTGATACAAAGTTCTCAAGCATCGATCCATCCATCAGGAAACCAAGTTGGTATGACTTCTTCAATTGAAAATGCTTCTAGCCCTCAAAAGAAAAAAAAGAAAAGAACAAGAGAGAAGAATCAGAGGATTAATTTTTTTTAAGAGATTTTCCCAAAGTTTGAAATATTTATTTATAAGCCTAAAGATTATGGGCTGTTTCATATTTTTGTTGTCTTCTTGTACTTTTGCAGATAGGAAAATTTATGTGAACATATACATATCTGGACATCTGTACACTGGAAAAAAATGTTTGGCTTTTCAATATTTTGTTTTTAGGTCAGTTTTTAAAAGATTGCTTAAGTGGTAAAACTGAACTATGAATTATGAAAACTTGGACAGTTGTTATTGTGTGGCGTTGTGCTGAGTTCTAAGATGTTGGCTTGATATATTTTCATATGCCATGTAGTTTTTGGTGCCGTAGCCTTTTCTTTTCTCTTTAAATTGGATGTATCGCATACTCTTAATATAGCTAAGTATACTGACATGATTTCTGGATTTAAGTTAAGGAAGAATACAGAATACTGACGCACCAAAGTATAGTGTTACCTAATAATTCTTTTCCAGTGTAAATTATAAATCCATTTTCTTAGTAT
Source organism: Buddleja alternifolia (assembly GCA_019426215.1). Lineage (NCBI taxonomy): Eukaryota > Viridiplantae > Streptophyta > Magnoliopsida > Lamiales > Scrophulariaceae > Buddleja > Buddleja alternifolia. Next base: position 38,667,997 of record CM033390.1, on the reverse strand, counting down.
CACCTTGGGTGTCAGTAAAGTTTGCCTGTCCTATCTATTCTCCATTATATGGACAATACTTCACTTCTGCTCAAACAGATGCATGTGCATCTTGAATTTCCCGTTGCATTTAGCTTAAATGCAGATATCGCATTCTTTCTTCAGATTCAAGATATTGTTGTTTGACACCGAAAAGTTGGTGTGCATGTGTGTCAATACTTGTCTTTTTGAGCCTGAATTTCCTGGTCTTTGCTAACTTGTATGTTGGTACCAGATGGTTTACTAGAAATGGTTGGAAAAGAACAAAAGAAGATGTCATTCTCGAGGTACTTCATATGCTTATGTCCTTATGTCCTTATGTCAGTGCAGGGTCTAAATGATTTGTCATTTTAACGAAATTACTTACTAGTTTATGTTCAACTTTGGCAATAAACCACTTCTCATCTTCTGCTACTTGAATGTGTAGGTGGTGTTTGATTGTATTTCCAAGATGCAATTTCAGAAAAAAATATTCTTTTTGCGGGTCCTCAATGGCCCAATTGTCGGGAAATATGATAAGTTCATCTCCAATTTCCTGGAAAATATTTCCAGAAAATTTGTGCCTCTTTTTTAAAAACAAAGGTTTTCTCTTTTGCTTTCATGCATCACTTGCATATCACCTACATATGCCTCCTACAAATGACCAATGTTTATAAACACAACCCTTTTCATTCCTATTGACGGCGGGGTTGGTGGCAAGTAGATGCTGGTGGCAGGGAGGTTGGAAGAGGTGAGTTTGTACTACGGCACAACGATGGTGGTGGAATGGAGACCAACTGAAGGGGAACAATCCGGTTAAAGAGAGCTATGGGAGTAGGGTGGGAGCATTATAAGAGTTTCTTTTATCTTCTCATTATAAATAAAAGAAAAAGAATAAAAGGAAAAGAAAATAGGAAGCAACCTAGCCATCTCATTAGGTAGATTTTTGGACTTTTTTCAGAGTGCATGGTAGTTTGCCTTATAATTTGACCCCATCATTGATTTTCTAATATATCTTTGACATGCTTCATCCAACCATTTTCAATTTTATAAAATACTCCTGATCTAACGATTCATAGCAAACTTTCATTTCTAGAAGACAATTTTCATGGAACTCGAATTTCCAAAGCTGAAAATGGATAAAATACTTCACACTGCCTGCTTTACTCCTTTATGGTTGTTCTGCAGATAAAGGCTAAGGTTTCTTTGTTTGTTAAGTTTCTGATGGTCTGACTTTTATTTGCAGCTAAAAAGTGCTTATGCAATCGCGAAGTTACGAAAAACTGGGTATTCAAAACAGAAATTCTATAAAGAAGCTATTGATTTATACAAAGAGGTATACTTTTGCCATTTTGATTCTATTTCACAATAACAACTCGTGTATTAAGTTCTTGCTTACCCATTTCTCATTTGTTCTCACTATCCGTTCAGATAAATACGCAAATGGCCAATGGAGACAAAGGATTATTGAGGAAATCAGTTACAGAGAACATGTATTCTGTAGGTTTCACCTCCTTAATACTTGTTGTGATTGATGTCTTTTAGTTGAGTATACTTTCCATCAGTTATAGTCTAGCTTTCTGCAAAATGCTTTTGCACTTCTGCAATGAATTCATACATAATTGAACTTAATCCGCCACTTTTATCTTTCAATCCAATACAGGCCCTCAAGAATGAGATCAAGCATAGAGAAACAGTTTGGAGTCATGTTTACTGGGAACTGATGATGCCAATTGTTAAACTACGAACTCTGCGAGCTCGACTGGCAAGTATTTGTTTTTTTTAAAAAAAGAAACACTTGGCTTTCTTGTATAGGTAGCCTGTTTTCTATGATTTGGGCAGAGATTTCGAAGTCCCATTCCTGGTAAATGAGAGTGTAATTCATGCATTTTCGTCATGTAAGTTAGGCCCAAAACTCTAGCTTTGACAATTTAGGCTGATTTCGTGTGAGGTCTGGCTGGGACCTTTGCTTTTTACACATCTTCTGTCAACCAATAGATCTTTCCACCTGATTTTATAAGTTTCATTTAGTTTCTGCATATGGGTGCTGGTTATCCTTTTGGTTTTCATCCTTTCAGTTGAGGAGTCATTTGATATTTATGTGTATCTGTTTGGTTTTGGAGATGGGGCATTGAATTTTCTGAAGGTTGGGATTCTGCAGTTGGTTACTGACATTTGAGCCATCTCCTTTCTAATTGACTGTGGACTTGAGGGGTGGGATAGGGTTGATAGCCGTTATGCTATTTGATCATGACCTAACAATGTATTATAGTGCTGTCTAAGTGCCCCAGTTCAGGTTCATTTTCATTCCGACTTTGTCCAATGGGTTGATGTTCTATTCAACTGCATGAATTAGTTTATGACTTACTTGTATGTTAAGTTCAACCAATAACTAATCATTCATCTGATTCTCGAGGTATTCTGAAAATAATTGTCTTTGCAGATTGGTGTTGATCGAAATGATCTCAGTAAAGTCTTCGTACAACTTACACTTGAATTTCTTAGTAAACAGGTAAACTTGGGTTTTTTATTATTCATTGTAGCTTGTCTAGTTTTTCAATTCTAGAATTCCATGCTAAGCTATATATATGCTGTTGCAACAATGACTTCTTTGTTGAGAATCCAACCAATTTTGGCAGTTGAACAATACGTTCATACTGATAGTTGAGAATTTCTTTAAGCTACTGTGTGAAATACATTATGCAGACCTGTGCTGTAATAACTACTTCCTATATATGCTCAAGTCATGTTCCTAACATGATAGATTTTAGAAGGTTAAGCCTGTTTACGGGCCTTGCAGCTAGAGTTATTTGTTTCGTCTTTTCTCTCCTTTTGATATAGAAAAATGATTAGAAAGTGCTTAGTATAGCAGCAGGTTCATCTGAATAATTTACAGACAACAAGATCAAGTGATCAACAACAAATTGTGTGAACTCATACAAAAAACCACCCTAATGATGGGATACCGTGCTTGGGAAAACTCATCCTAATGAATTTATCTTTATGCCATGCTATATAATGGAAACCACCAAATGTAATAATTACTTGCTACCCTATTTTTAAACTAATGCAGACACTAGTCTAACAGCGACTAGAATCTCAATTTTGGCGAAGAATATGTTTCAGACCCAAGTTCTTGTGTTATTCCCTTCGCTTTTCCTATTATAGTTTCCCAAGCTTTCTACTGCTTGAGTTAACTTTCTTCCTTCAACCTCTGCCCTTGTTGCTTTCTCTATTGTGGTTCTTTGTCCAGTTTTCTTTCATTGACTACCAGCAATGCCCTAGTTACCAAACTTTTGCTCATCCACCCAACTAAAATATAGACTATTGCCATATCTCGCCATAAGTATGCTAAAATGCTGTTCAATTCAATACCACTCATTGTCCATTGCTACGGAACACTTAAAACTTAAAAGCATCTCTATGCATAAAGAAATTTGCTCTATAAGGTAATGGATATGTTTTGAATCTGAAAACCCTACTGTGTATTTCTTGTTTGCTGACTTTTCAATATGGAGAATTTGTCCCTCATTTTATTCTTACACTATGAACTTTCTTGTGTGTCCACTCCTATGAACTGCTTTTAAGAAAGAACTTGCATGCTAGCATGATGTGACATTTAGTAATGCTATTTTTTACTAGCATGATATGTGTTATCCACGTAGTCAAAAGTTTCCTTTTCTTTCCCTTGACTGATTTGAATGTTTAGACAATATTATATCAGTTTTCCTGCTGTTTTGGGTATTTATTTTTGGGGTTTATGCTCATCTGTATACCTTTTCTTTTTGTTACCTAAAGGTTTTTATTTTTTATGCTTATTGTCTTTGCAGAAGTTTGAGGCATATGACTCAAGTGGTGCTGTTGTTGCTGGTGATAAAAACAAGGAGGTAGGTCATATTGTTGCCTAGTCTCACCTTACTAATAGTTCGAACAAATTTGATGGCATGCTTGTTTCTATTGTTAACCTGTAAATGTGCCAATCGCATTTTCAAATGAAGTTAGTATTTTCATGCTCTATGTAAACTTGTGCCTACTGAAAGTAATTAATCTATATAATATGCATCCTTGTTCCTGTAACCAAAGAAAAAAAGTATCCTTATTCTTTCCTCAGAAACATATTTGATACTTTCTCCAGGTTCTTGTACGTGATATATGGGTTTTTGAGAAATCTCTTTTCCATCAAGGAGCGTACTGGCGTCTTTGTGGAAGAATCAAACTTTAGGTGTCTGTTCCTATGTAGGAATATCTGCTTCTCAATTTTGTATTGATAAATAAGCATCCTACTATATGTTAAAGAGGATGATTTATGTTTTTTTTTATCAAGAAATGAGCTTAGATTGATGAGAGCAGTCTGATTTTGTTTTTGATGGTGCGAGTCTGTTTGTTTTAGGTATTAAATGTGAATGGAGTGAGCTATTTGTCTAATTGAATGCAGTACCTCTAACTTTGAATTGATTTCGTAGCAGGACAGGTTTGTTGGATTTATATAAATCTGATTGCAGCAACAAGTGTTTATATTTGTACTAATGGATATGCGAAAACTGCACTTTTGGTTCCCGAAAATAGGAGTTGCATCCTGAGCTTTACGAGCTCGACATAAATAGTGTCAAGAGTTTAAAATTGTGCACCGTTGATTCTGCCCGTCAAGTTTTTGATGGAGAGATGCATGCGTTGATCATGTGGCCGTCAAATTGAGCCTTTTGCAAGTTTCACATAATACATGCAATTTTTATGTAATTTATTGTAGTTAAGAAAAATAGCTTAAAACACTTCTTCCTTCAACTAACTTTCCTTTTACACCTTTTATTTCCCTTTCTTTTCTAGTGTCCCGAGAACCGGAGGTACTGGGTCGACAGTTTGTAGGAGAGGGTGAAGTATAGTGCGGTTTTGGGGTAGTTGGGACGTGAAAGAAAAGAAAGAAATAAATTAAATTACGATACGTTATCAACATGTATGTGTGTTTGTTCGCCAAATATTTGATGGACAGTTCAATGGTGAATGATGTCTAAAATGCTAGACTAAATTTGTTGAGTCCTTAAAGCTTGGGACTTGCGCGCCTCTTCTATCTTATGTGATTAAAAGTGTAATTTTCCATAATGATAAGTAACGTGGGATGTGTGTAATTTTTCCGAAGTATTACGGGCTGGTCAATGAACCAGGAACAGAACTCAAATGATTGAGAGCTATGATGCACGGACACTGACACTGCACGACACGGGACACGTCAATTTTAAAAAAATTAGGATACGGACACGGTTCGGAAACGTCTGCCTCATATATATATAATATGTTATAAAATATAAATTTATGAGTAATTGAGCACCTATTAGACAATAATCAACAATTCAACAAAAAAGAAACTCAACATTAAACAATAAAATAATCATGTCCTAAATCCAAAACAAGAAAATACATAATCATTCGAATCTTGAAAACAAACAATGATAAAGAATACTAATAGTGCATTAAAGACAAAAAATGCAAAAAATACATATGCCTTCATCTCTTTAAGCTTCTGCTTCTTCATAAATTATAAATTCAAAATTCATAACAAATAGTAAATACTAAATACTAATAATATTGTGGAATAAAGAATTAAATAGCCTAATTAAAATAAAAAGTAAAAATATTATACCTAGGGCTTCAAATTGGGGAATTCATAATTCATAATCATAACAAATAGTAAATACTAATAATATTGTAGAATAAAGAACTAAATAGCCTAATTAAAATCATAAATAAAAACAAACTTAGGGTTTCAAATTGGGAAATTGGGTACAAATACAATACAATTTTAGGATCCCAAAGTGAGAGAAGAGAGGCCGGTGGTACCCTTACCTTCAGTCGGCGGGGAAGCGGCTATTTCCCTGCGTGAACCGCCGACGGTGAGGTGAAAGCGTGAGGTGACTGCTGGAGCAGAGGTTGGATCTCTCTTTCTTTTCTTTCTGCTGGAGCAGAGAGCGTGAGGTGAGGCAGCTAATGTATTCTCTTTTCTTTCTTTTTTTTTTTTTGCATTTTGGCCTCTAATGTTTTCTAAATATTGAAAAGAGCCCCGAAGTGTCCTAAATGTGCCAAACACGCCATGTGGCGTGTTCGATCCCTGTCCAATGCCGTATCCAAGTTTTATTTAATTATTTTTAATTCTGGACACACCATTGTCGTGTCCGACACGTCCCTGTGCTGTGTCCATGCCGTGCCCGTGTCCGACGTGTGTCGGAATTGCACGAGGTGATTTTTAGGCGTGTCCGTGCATCATAGATTGAGAGCATCTTTGAGTCATAAGATGAGCCAAAGTTTGTGCAAATCTCCTCTTCTTCGAAGAATGCATGCAAACTTGGCTTTGCAGTAATAAACTTGGGGAAAATTACACACAAACTTCCTCACTTATTATATATAATTACTAGAAATTTTCTCACTTTTTTGAAATTACATAAAGTCCCGTTCATGTATGACATTTCTTACAATTGCACCTCCTGTGTATTTAAAATCTCTTATAATTTTACTCCTGTAAATCTTACAAATAGACCTCATGAGGGGGTGTGTTGGTAATTTCCAAAAAGTGGGGGAGTTTTGGTAATTATACAATAAGTGAGGGAGTTGTGTGTAATTTTCCATATTTACTTAACATAGGGATTTTTACCTACAAATCCCCTCATTTTAAGCATAATCATCAACTCTCGCCTACTTCTGCTAGACCCCCCATCAGACCCTGGCCGCCATTTTTCCTGTTCGAATGTGTAAAATGTCATTTTTGTGCCTATGTTATTCGGACTAAAAAAATTCTTGAAAATTAAGAGTTTCCGTGCAAACTAAAATACCCTTCAACTCACTTGTGATATATTCCACTTAAATCTTAATGTGCATTAGTTAGGTTGATTGATGCCCTATTTCTGATCATGGATTAAGTGTTGAAGTAGGGAAAATATTTCCTGTATTATCGTTTCTCTTGAATTTCTCGATTATAGTTTAGAGTCTCTAATTATATTTAGCTATATTTCATATATATGGAACATTCTTGAAAATCTGTAAGTTACAAAGAGTGTTGACCTTTCTCATTTACATATAACATATGTGAAATTATATGTAATATACATGTGTGATTGTTAGAGAAGCAAGCTAGTTTTTATCTTTCCTTGAAACAGACTTGTATGTGACATAAGCGCCGAGGGATACAATAACAAGCACAGCAGCACCCATATTCACCAGCAATTGCCTTTCTTCATTCAGCTCAGAAAGCCCTTTCATTGCCTTCTTATAATATTTACCCATTGTGAAAGCTTTATAATCACTACCACTTGACTCCTTTATTTGTTTTCCTAGTTTTGACTCTTTATCGATTTTCGAAGTGGTCGTCGTATTCCCATCATGTTTCTCCAATTTCATCATGTCTGCAGTACTCTCATGATCCTCAGGTAATTTGTTACGTCTCTCGTAGTTGTTTTTAATAGTAGTGTCATCAGCTCTTTTTGATGCAATTATATGCTTTTCATTTAGCTCATACCGCGGGGTTTTTTGAGGTTGTAAGCTTTTATCATCAGGGAGAAATTTTTCATGAATGTTTTGAGGTGGAATATGATCAGTAATCTGTTTTGGGACTGTAATGGTAAGAGTTCCTCCTTCGTACTTTGCACGAACTGAATTCATTTCAGAGTTTTCGGGGACCTCAAAATCCTCAAGGAAGCGACTCCATTTGTTACCGGCTATTACGGGGCGTTCTCCACGGATCCTGATCATATTCCTGCCTTCTGTTGATACCTTTATTTGCTCTTTCATGAAACCAGCTGCCAAAAATGCATGTACTAAATTTGTGAAGAATAGGATTCTTTGTTTCTACTTTTTAGCCTATAAACTATGTTAGTGAGAATAGAATTCTTTGTTTCTACTGTTTAGCCTATAAACTACATTAACATATTATACTCCTATCTTTAATGCCCATGATTTGAAACTTGTTAAATACCTCAACTGAAACCACCACATCAATGAAGCACTAAGCATCATACTCCCTAGTCCCTCCCCTTCCATTTGTGTCTGTCTAATTTGTCATTACACGGATTTTCTTTTTATTAAAGTTGGAAAAAGTTAATGTTTTGTGCATTTTTACTAGTAGTGAAAGTTACTCATGTCAAATCTTTGCTGTAAAAATGAAGTCTTACTTCAGGACATTATAGATAAATATAGGAGGGAATAGCAGATTTGGTCTCGTTGGATAGAAGGTCTTGCAAAATTGGTCCCGTTGGTTATAAAGTTGCAACTTTCTTCTCATAGAACTCAAAAGTTGCAACTTTGGTCCACGCCGCCAAAAAATAGATGAACAAAGGCGAGTGTTTGTGAAGAAGATAAATCTTTGTTGGTGGCGCGGATCGTTGTTGGCCGGTGGCGGTGAGGGTAGGGTTTGTGAAGAAGATAAATCTTCCACTTCTTTTTTTATTAATTTTTGAATTTACTTTATAAACATCTTATATTTTGTATTTTATAAATATTTTTGAATTTACTTTTTAAGTTAATTTTGAATTTATTTTTTAGTATTTTTTTAGACTAACGATGCGTGAGGGACCCACACTTTTTCCCATTTTTTTTTTTTTATAGTCGGGACCAAAGTTGCAACTTTATATTCAATAGGACCATATTGCGAGACCCCTAATGTTCCTAGCTTAATTTAGGATACAATAAATATTTGTCAATTACTCTATTTATTAAGTAAATGAAAAAAGAAATAGATAGGAGGATTGGGTATTAAGCAGAAAAGTAGGGTGATTAATTACTCCTCTTGTAATGAAATGAAATAAATACCTGGAAGATAAATAGTGAGAATATGAGATTGGTGATCTTGTCGCCATTCTTCTGATGTGGGCTTGAAATCTTCAAACACACCACCACCACCTCTCGACCTCATCATTGCCATTCTATACCCCGCCCTACTTTGATTTCTTGAGTTTCTTATAACTAATTTTGTGACCAAATGTTTAAATGTATATATGATGATCACCTCTGCTTTTTTATATAACATGATTGTCTATATATATTCATTCATTCCACCTGAGAATGAATGAGAAAATAGGTTGCTTTGTTTTCTTATGAATGAAACTTAATTATTCCAATTTGGTTGCTTACGAAATTGTGTTTAATTTGTTCGTAGGGATGTAAGAGGTATATCTTGTTTTGGAGATTAAACTGAAAAGTTCTTTGTTTGCCTTATACGATTCCAACGACATGAGACTTGGGTTCATTACTAGGACTTCTATTGCATTACTTTATTTTCGTTTTCAAATTTGTAATCAACTTAATTTATAACCTTAATATAAATATAGGGAGAATTGTAATATTAGTCCCTTAAGGTAGGGTTTTGCAATGATGGTCATATAAGGTGGGGCCTACTGCTATTTTAGTTTCATTGTCTACAAACTTGGAATATTAGTCCTATAATATACAATTGTTTGCAATTTCCGTCCCATCCATTATAAAATAGATGAAATTTTCATGCATGGAGTGCACGCGACTAACGGTTTCCGTCTAATTTTTAACGGTTGAAAGGTAAAATGCAAAAATAAATAAATAAATAAATAAATAAAGGTAACATATGAGACTAATTTTACAAGTTCGTCAATATTGTGACTAAAATTGCAAGAAAGTCTATCATATAGAACTAAAGCTGCACTTTTCCCATAAAAATATGTATGTCTTGATATAATATGTATTTGTGCGTGTAGACAAATTAAATTTTTAGCCAATGAAATGGCGACATGTGGAATAATATATTAGATGTCAATTTAAAAAAATTCTCTATTTATATTTTAGGAATTTAATCAAATTCTAATTCCTAAATTAAATAGTCAAATAATTGATATATATATATATATAATATATATATATATTTCTAGTCAATCAAAAAAAGTCATATGCCTAATTAATATGTTAAGGAAATTCAAATAATATATTATGGCGAGTCAAATGTAAGGTTGTAACCTTTTAAACATTCGATATAGTTTAATTCCTTATACATGAGAAAGTCTATATAATATTATATATATACATATATATAGATAATGCATAGTGTGCCACACAACACTTTCTTTAAAACTTATACGTTATAATATATGATATATTTCGTTATATTATAACAAAGTGGACTACAGCCACTTTTGTTAACTTATATATGTATATATATTATAAAATATTTCCTTTTTTGAATTAGATTGCAATGTTGGGTTTTTAACAATAAAGCGCAGCGGAAATTAAATATCCCAAGTGGTTCATCTCGATTTTACATATTTAAATTGTGTTAAGAAATCATGTATCTTTCTTCGCGGAATTTGATTTCTGAACCACCTTTCGCTATCTTTCTCTGAACAGCAAACTTGCTATTGTCTCTAAATCACCACGCCGGAATCAAAGCGAAAAATCCTCTTCTTCTTCCTCCTTAGGAACGGCTAGAGAGAGAGAGAGATTTGAAATGTTTGACTTGGGGAGAAAGTTATAAAAGTGGCTTGTGATTATTTTTCATTAAGTAGTATACTACTTTGAAAAACTAATAACCTAGTTGACTTGGACATGCCCACTTTGGGTGTTTTAAAGCCCTATGGCTTAGTCCATTTTTTAATTGTTTAATTATCTATTTGATTAATTTATTCAATAAATAAATTAATCAAATAATTAATTAAATCCTTGTTAACTCTATAATTAATTTTTCTAAAGAAATTAATTAACACATTAACTTAATTAATTAATAAAATCATCTAATGATTAATTAATTAATTAATTGCGATATCCAATAACAAAAATTCTCTCAAGCTAGTTCCATGATTTTTTCTTTTGCAATTCCTTTAAGCGCGACTCTTTAGGTTCGTCTCAAAAAGCAATTGGGAGGAAACCAAAAGGATGTGGGTAACACCTAGCCAGTCTCGTGGCCCACATTGGTGGTCCCAAGTGGCATACGAAATGGTCTAGAAGGAGGGGGGGTTGAATAAACCCTGAAATCTTTTTCGACTTCAAAAAGTTTGTATCACTTTTAAAGATTTGAACGCTTAGAAAGTTGAGCGCTTGAGTCAGGCGCTTCAGTAACAATAACTTAGACTTAGTGATTTTAGCAATTTACCAAAGTAGGGTAATGCCTAGATCGCTTAATCAGGGTTAGCACAGCGGAAATAATTTTTAGCGTTCGATTGGTTAATTAATCGCTTTGCAATTAGCTTGTCCCTTTTTTAAAAGAATATAAAATAATGTAAATCAAGACAATAAGTAAAGTAAAGAACACAAGAAATTTCTAAGGTTCACTGGGTGATGTAATCCCAGTTACGTCCTTCTTCTCCTTTTTCACTTGGAGGAATTTACTAGGATGATTTTCGAAGAATCACACAGAATCTTCTACAAGATAGTAAAGGATGAAAAAGATCTCGGGCTCCTTGATCACACAGATTTCATCACCAATAAAGATCGTCTTCTACAAGCTTCTCTCACTCAGAAATACTGTCTGTAAGGGGTTTTCAACTTCTTTCTCACTCAGATGAAAAGTTGAAGGTTTATCACAAGGTTTTGTTTTGTTTGTTTTTGGGAAGATCAAACAACTTGGAATATCTCAATAGGAATTTAGGTTTCTTCTTTGGAAGAGGTTTGAGATATTTGTGACTATCTGGAATGTAGATAAAAAAGCTTGAAGGATTTTTAGCTATGGAGTTTCTAAGCTTTTTCTTGTGTGGGTACGTAAGTTTCTCTTGTAATATTGTGTACACTTTTTGGTTTGCTGAAGGTAAGGTATTTATAGGCAATTCTTGGGATCTGTCCGTTGGACCTATGTAGGAGAGTGCCTCTCACGTGGCGCGTGATTTTACCTAAAATCTGACATTCCTGAAAATATGCTGACACCGATTGGATGGGAGCAGCTATAAACTCTGAAGTTCTGACAGTCTAGTAAAAAGGTGGCTTGTCCACAAGTCACAGTGGCTTATCACATTTAATGCTCTTATCAGACATTTAATGCATTTGAATTTATTTTCCATTGGAAATAAATGTACGTTGAATGATTGCATTTAAGTCCTTCATGACTTGAGGATTTAATTCAGGTGAATCTGACATCGGATAACTAGAATGATTTGAGCGCTTGATTCATAAATCTTGAAATAATTCTTTAGCGTTTGACAGGCGCTAAGACCAAATCTTCATCTTCAGTTGACTTCAGACACTGATCTTCAACCTCTTCTCTAATAGACTCACTTAGAATTCTATTAGCGATTCGGTATCTAATACTTAAGTCTAAAATCTGTAAAGATAAAAATTACAAGCCTAAAGAAAATTACATACTTCAAACGCTTATACAAAGATCTATCAAAGCAAAAACTTACATTGTATTTGGGGTCTAACATAAAATCTTATCTTGTCATCATCAAAACATCTAACATGAAATTTCCTAACAATTTCCCCTTTTTTGATGATGTCAAGACTTTTAACTCTTATAACTCTTTTATAATTTTTAAGAGTTACTAAAAAGAAAAGCCCAAATAAAGTATAAGTTAGTGTTTGAAAAGTTAGTAAAGTTAGCTAATGTTAGATTAGCCTCAACAAGGTGTTTCAGCGATAAATCATTCATATATTGAAAGAATAAGCATACATGATTTATATTGAAAGTAATATAATGAAAGCGACAACATAAATACAAATATAAAAAGAAGGATTCATTCACTTTTTCTGTCGCTTTGCTCTTTCTTCGTCTTGGAGAACTTCTAGCGCTAAGTCCAACAAGAGACGATCAATGTCGATCATTGTCGTATGTTGAACTTCATCGTAATCATGCCTATGAAGTCTAGCGCTTTCATTAAGTTCTAACAACCTTTCTGTCCATTCTCTTGGCGAAATTCCAAGCTCACGAATTAAATCGTGATAGACATCTTTTCTTGGATCTTTTGATGGTTTCCAATTGATAGGTCGTCTTAGCGGACCGGCAAAAGGTTGAAATCCCATACTTTCCAAGAAATTGACGTCCAATTCTGGAAGCGGATATTTTCCTAGATAATACCTTGGCTTTCTCTTTTTAGTTAGCATCTTCTTGATGCTCACTAGTTCTTCAAACATTGATCGCCATTGTTTATTATCTGTCTTTGATATCGCTTTGGACGCGTGATGCTTTTCTTTTTCCTTTTCCCTCTTCTTGGCGTCATCAAGAGAGGTTTTCAACTCAGCGAATTCTCTTCGCAAGAGTCGAACTTCGTCCACTAAGAGAGCGACTTGGTGAGCGACGCTCTAAGCAACGGCATCAGTCGAGGTATGTCTTTCAGCATCAGCCGAAGCGCTCTGAGCTAAGTGACGGGTGAATTCTGATGAGAGTTCAGCGACAAGTGGTGATATGCTGTTCATGATTATGATAGTGCTTTTATTGGAAGCGTTTGCAATATCACGACTTTGCGTATCAGACATTATGCGGATTTGTCTATCAGCAGCCTCAAATAACTTGGAACAGGAACCTTCAATGTTGGTGAGCGAATTCCGTACTGCCTGTCTGAAATCGCTAGCGTCTGAATCACTCTCTGAATCCGAATGGGAAGAAAGACGCTCAGGAGAGCTAGAAACTGCAGCCTTGCCTTTGGATTTATCTCTGATAAATGGCTCATCAGGCTTTTGAGCAATTTCAGCGTGCACTTCTCCAATCGCTTGATCCATTGAAGGATCTTCAATCGCTGGGGGCTCAACCACTGGGGTGCTAGAAGGATCTGGCAAAGAGGCTTCTGGAATTTGAGCATCATCCTCAGTAGGAGCACTTTCTTCTTCAATTACTTGGATTGGGGAAGAAGAGTCTTCAATAGCAATGACCCAGAGTGGGCTAAGTGCTTCCATCATATGCCTTGGACTAATAAGGCTAGATTGCGGAATAAAGAATATAGCGTCTTCTCGCTCTTCAGTGCTCAGAGCAAGCTGCACACCTTCCAGCAATTCTATTCCTGAAGTATAAGATTGAAAAAGTCCGAAATAAGAGGCATCAGCGCTTGAGCTGCTTCTTGATCCACTGGTCTGATCAGCGATATCATCTTGGCCACTTGAATGTTTTGTTCACAAAAGAGCACAGGGTGTAAATTATATCCTCTGAAATTGCTTAACCCTGAGTAATGATTAAAAGAGATGTCCAGTGCTTGGGCATTTTCTATCACTGCTCACATGTCTCTGTGGAATTCAGTAAACTCAGCGTGCTCATTGGAAACATCGACGAAAATTTGACTTTGGCCGGGAAGAAGCGGCTGTTTGCTGGAGGAAGCTTCTTTGTTCAAATCGGGAAAGATGCGCTGAACAAACGCTTGACGAGGATGCAAGATGTAGCGTCCACCTTGGCTGAATAAAGCTAGTTGCTGGCGAATGTAGGTTTTGATTGGTTGCCTATAGCGTGGTAAGTCGCTGACATTGCCTGCAATGTGCTGACGCTGTTGAAGCAAAAAGGTCGCAAGTCCTCGGCGTCTGTATTCAATTCCAAATTCAAAGAGAAATGGATATCTCACGAGTTCTTCAAGTGTATAGAAATGTAGAACGAACTCTTCAGCCCATCTGGCTGTATCCATCATCTATCGCTTGCCAAGCTTTTCAGGTTTCTTTGGTTCTTTTCTAGCGGCACGGAATTTCTCGAAGCTGGTAGTTTCTTCATCGTAATCCTCAGCCCATAGTCTGGCAAGATATTCTCGGGCTTCATCTTCTATCCACGAATTAACAGGATTTGGACACTCAATAACTACTGGTCCTTTTACTTTCCAAAGCTTGAGTGGATTAGGAGAGAGGGCATTCTGAGGAGAGTTGACGACTTTGGGGAGAGCCGAATATCCTATTTTGTTTAGATCTTCCTCATCAGGATTTTTGTTCCAATCGCCCATGTGGGGATTTTTGAAGACAATCTTGCTGGCTCGAAGAGGATAAAAGAATTCGTCTGAGCGACCGATGAAATTAAACCATGCTTGATCAAAATCTGCTCTATTAAACACTGGTCGACGAATATATTCAAAGCGAGATTGGAGTTGCTCCAAGCTGTAGAGTCCTATATCGGCAAACTGCTCAAAGAATTCAAACTTTTGAGAGTTGTTTGAAAAGAGATTTCGAGCTCTGCAAGCGTCTGAGTGTCTCGTTCTCTAACGGCATAATAAAATTCAAGATCAGGAGAATATCCGCGAGGAAAGAAATCGATGACACGAGGAGGAGATCCTGTTGGAGTAGGAACAAGAGCAATTGCTTCTATTGGGATGGGTGCCACTTCTATCAACCTCTCAGCATTGACAGTCGCTTCACTAGCTGAAGATGTTTCAGCGTCTGGAAGGACTTGAGATGCTTCTTTTGCAATATCCACAACAGTTGCCATATCCACATCTACTTCAATGGGAACCTCTGAGGGTGGAGGTGCATCAGCGTCTGGTGCATCTTGAGCTGATACATATAAGCATTTGAGAAAAGCAAGCAAAATTTCTACTAAGCAGAAATTACAAAGAAAAGACTGAAACGCTTACCCTGAGGATTATCATCGACTGACGTAGTCGCTTGATCTGTTTCTATATTAGGGACAAGTTCCTCAGGCTCCGGGACTTCTTCTTCTGATTCTAAATCAATAAAAGAAGTTAAAGGGTCAGCACGAATGGGAATACGTAATTCTTCAAGAGTGTTGAGAACAGTCTGAATATTCGCTTCACATTGTGCTGAAAGAGTTTTTATCCTAGCGTTAGAGACTTAGAAACTAACGAGGAAAGGGTAAAACTAATTTGCTTAGCAAATACTTACCACGAACACTAGAAAGCCTCTCAGATGGAGTGGTGGCTTAAGGATCTGAGCTGATTTCGGGAACAACGTCAGAGGGAGGAACGCTCACTGACTCTCCAAGTGCTGGATTCGCTGAAACGCTTGTAGACGCGGTTGGAGTAGAGAGGGGAGTACGCCTTCGGGCAAGCGGTACTTCTTCTGCTACTTCTTCCTCTTCTTCGGGAACAGAGAAGATAAACGCTGGAGGAGGAGATGGAGATTTAGGAGAAGGATTTTTTTGTTTCTTCTTGGACTCTGGCTTTTGCTTCTTCTTGGCAGGTTCTGGCTTTTGCTTTTTGGCTGACTGGGCTGGTTCAGCGACTTTGAGAACGATTTTTCTTTTTGGTCGCTTAACCACCACTTCTTCTTCAGACGAGGAGGATGATGAAGAGGAAGACGCTTGGTCTTCATCATCGCTGCAAACAACTCCTTTGTCTTGAAGTGACTCACGCTTCTCCTTGGGAACCGCTGCACCACCATGCCTTTTTAGTTTGAGCAGCTCGCTAATTATTTTCTTGCCATAGAACTTGAGCGTTGGGATCTTCTTTCCAGCGGAAGTTGTAAAACCGCAAGCACTTAAAATTCTACTTAACACAATCCCATAAGGCTTGGGATTAACTGACTTGGCCATCGCTGCCTTAAAGCGATTAAAAACATAGAGAGACCAATTAATCTTTAATTTGGTCAGAATGGCCACCATCATCTTGTACTGAATATTTGTAACTTTATCGAATGTTCCTTTTCTGCATTCGATCATCTTGGTGCAAATATCCGCGAGAATGACATATTCACCTTTCATGTCGTTCTTCTTGAAGTTTGGTTCATATGCAGCTTCGACTTCATCTTTCTTGATCAACTCCCAAACTTTAGTCGCATCACCGAGAGTAACAAGCTCTACTTCACCACCATCATTGGGTAAGTTCAACAGGGAAGATAAAAGTGAAGGAGTGAGAACAAAGGTCTCACGAGCAAAAGGGAAGATGCAGGAAATAGAGTTTCCGTCGTCAGAAATTTGAGCATTGTTGAAGAAATAGAGAGATTCTTCTTCAAAGTAGTTAAAAACAGTGGTAATCATCTCTCTTAAACCAGATTCTTGAACGAGTGGTAAGCATCACCGTAGAGGGAAGTTCTAGTTATCAAACAGGTAATCCCAGTTAACAAGAAATCCGGCGTTAACATTGACTAGTTTTTCAGCGCGGGAAGTTTTTCCGGTAGCAGTCTGTGATGATTTGGAAGATTTGGGTGCCATTGCTAAAAGTTTGAAGCTTTAAAGGAAGGAAAGAAGTTTTTGCCTTGAAAGAGATGAGGATTTTACAGCAGAGAGAGAGTTTGGAAGTGATAAAGTCTGACTGTAAAAGCTTTGAAGAATATAAATAGAGGCAAAAATAACTCCTCAGTTGCTTAGATGACTGCCACGTGTGATATCATTGAATTTTGAAAAATGAACAGTTGAAATGTTTGAATTTGAGCCGTTTATGCATAAGTACCGATGTCAAAAGGTGCGGTAAAATAGGTGAACTGTTACAGAATAGAGAGTTTTTTGAGATCCGCAGTTACCCATTTAATTAAAAGACGTTTGAAAAATTTGAAATTTTCAGCGTGAAATACACGCGCCTGATAGTACACTGACACGTACTCAGACTTATGCATTCACTGAACTGCCTAGGTTTAGATAGGAATCATAACCGTCAGTTTGATTTGATAGGCACGTGTGGGTAGTTATCAAATCTAATCTTTTGGACTTATCCACATGTTACTTTTAGCGATGAAAACTAAGCATGATTTTTAGAGAAATTTACTAAGCGTTAAATTGGGAATCCTTTTAACGCTTAAGTCTTTTTGAGAACAAAATTTAATTTCGTAAAATTTGAGATAAAGTCAATCGCTTGAATTAGTAAATGACATTTTCATTTAGAGATTGACTTTGTCATGCATAAAGATAAGCGCTAGTGACTGATAAGAGGCATTTTTACGTGTTTTTAAGCCCCTTTGCGTTTATGTCTTAGGTTCATTTATCGCTTGATTCTTGCCACATGTGCGTTTAATTCGTGCATTAAGTGATTTCAGGTCTTAAATGGATACAATCAAAGAACGGGATGAAAAATGACGTATAAAATAAGTTTAGGCCAAATTGCTATGCACCCCTACGCCTAGGCGCCATCTTGCCCACGCCCGGGCGCCGTATCAGCACCACTTTCCACGTTCGAGCGCTTTTTCCGTATGTTTAGAGACCGAATTGGATGAAGTTTCCTTCTACAAAGTTGTAGAACTATGTGTTAGCTTCAAATGAGGACTTGAATCATCCAAATCGGAGTTTTGTGGAGAGAGTTATGAAGGAAATACAATTACTGCGCCAGACAGAGGCAAATACTCCCAACATTCTGATTTGGGCGCCCGAGCGCCATAATTCCCGCGCCTAGGCGTGGCCACATCCGAGATTTGATTCCTTTCAGCCAAACGATCATCATTTGATGGGGGAATGGAACATTTAAAGCCAAGAGGTCATCACATGTATGGGGGGGATGTCATAAGTATGTTTCTTACTAGATCTACTTTAGGGAATTTTATACTACTCACTTTAAGAGTAGTGGAGGACACACTAGGGAGGACATACACATGAGGAGCTGATTTGTGGTGGTCTTCTTAAGGATATTTGAGCACAATTGACCGAACATCTTGAGGAGGAGAGGGAGAGAGGCATTTTGGCCATCACTTTTCACTCATCATCATTCATCACCATTTTCTTCATCACTTTTGGAGGGGAACAAAGAGAGAGGAGCTAAGGATTGAAGATCAAGAGCAAAGATCCATCATCAATCAATTGAGGGAGTTTTAATTATTTGCATTTACATGTTTATTTCCATGAGTATGTATATGTTTGTATTAGATTTTCTTAAGGCTTTGATGAGAGGCTAATATTGTAGAACTAAGGCCATGTGAAGGCCAAATTTATGAATCAATATATGTGAAGTTGCTCTTTGTATTAATTCTCCTATTGCTTTGTGTGTTAATTCTATGCTTTTATTCCAATCATGTGTTTGATCACCATATGCTTGCTATCTTGCCTAATCTAGTTGTTCGAGAGAAAATAGATTAGGGTGCAAGAGAATTAACACATCATCCGAAACAAATGAGGGATTGCCCTAGAAATAGGTAAAGATTCCCGGGTGTTGTTAGCCGGATTCGTTCGGGGAAGCTCTAGAACGTTAATGCGTGATTTTTGATTAGATTCTCGGATAGACATATTTAGAGAACCGTCAATTAATCATAGGATTATTATGTGCCGAGACATCGGGTAATAGTTAATTTAGGAGTTTCCACCAAAGCAATAGGAGTCTAATAATTCGAAGAGTAGCTCATATATATTGACGAGTAGATTCGGTTGTAGCATGTGCCTTAGTCATTTTATCATACGTGAGATTAAATCTATAGTACGTTTCTCTTTGGTTCGTTAATTGCTTAATCTTTTTCTTGCACTTTACTTTAATTGTCTTATCTTTTATCAAAAATCATGAACTAGAATTCAAGTCCTTGTGGTTCGACAACCCGGACTTTTTGTCCACTTATTACTACACACGTCTAGTGCACTTGCTATCATAGCACGTTAAGTATTAGCGTGTCAAGTTTTTGACGCCGTTGCCGGGGACTTGTTTATTTTAGTTTTTTTTTTATTTTCGTTTACATTTTTTATAATTCTTAGTTTTCGTTCATTTCTTGATTTTCTTTTATTTTCGTGATTAGTCTAATTTTGTTCTTTTATTTAATTGTTAGGTTCTTGAGGTGCATGACCCGCTCCTCAAACAAGCCTCTATACGAGTTGGAGCCCGAAATTGAACGAGTTCTTAGGACTAGTAGGCGAGCAAGAGAAATGGCCAATAATCTCAACCAAAACCCAAATGGAAATTTCCTGGACATGAACTCACCGGAAACTAGGGAGTGGTTACAAGGTGTTCTACAAGCCATGCAAGCGGTACCTCCTCCACAACTCCCGTCGGTTCGGGGTAGCTTACCACCTAGGGTCCATACCATTCCGGGGCCCGTAGTCGTGCCTAATTTCTTCACACCAAACTACCACATTCCGGCTCACATTTTTAATATGGTGCAAGGAGATCCTTTCTATGGAGAACCGCACGAATCACCACACGCTCATTTGGAAACCATAGATGAGGCTCTTGTGACCATTCAATATCACCCACGAGATCTTGATGCGATTCGTCTAAGAGTCTTCCATTTCTCATTGAAGGATAGGGCGACAACATGGTACAAATCCTTACCTCCACAATCTATTACAACATGGAGTGAGTTGGTCGATGCCTTTTTAAATAAATTCTTTCCACCCTCAAAAATCAATGAGCTACGGAGTAATATAAAAGGGTTTAGGCAAAGGAGCAATGAATCTTTAGCCGAGGCTTGGGCTAGATATAAGGGCATGCTCCGTAAATGTCCCGATCATAATTTTGGGTTGAATGAACAAGTACTCCATTTCTATGATGGGGTTAGGTCACGTATTCGGCATAGACTCAACGCGGGTGCGGGAGGAGATCTCCTTGGGTTAGACTGTCAAAGTGTATGGGACAAAGTCGAACAGTTGGCCCGAGAAGACGAGCTTTACCCCGACGATGAAGAGGCCTCATCCTCTAAAAAGGTTGCTTGTATTGAGGAAGTAGTTGAGGAAGTAGTAGTCTTGGAACCGGAGGTTGGCAATGTTAATTATGTGGGGAATCAAAATAAACCTCGGGTGAACTTTCATATACCCGAGAATTTTCCAAAAAGGCCCAACCGCACAGAACGCACAACCGGGGATTTATCAACCGGGGATCTATCAAGCTCCACGACCACCCTTCAATAACCCACCCCCGAGGCAAGGCAATTTCAATGGACAAGGTCAAGGTCAAGTGTAAATGCGACCTCCCACAATCGATGAGAAACTGGATGCTCACATGAAAAAGTCCGATACATCTTTCAACGAACTTCGGAGTATGATAAAGGATATGTGTATGGAGATGAAGGATTTGCGAACACAAGTAGGGCAACTTTCTAATGCGGTTAACGGTAGAGCCCCGGGGACTCTCCCAAGCGACACGGAAAAGAACCCGAAGGCCCAATGCAATGCCATAGCCTTGAGAAGTGGCAAACAATTGGAGAATGACACTGCCAGTACATCCGCGCCCGAGCGCCCAGACATGCACGCCCAGGCGCCTACAGATACAGGCGCCAATATACGCGCCCAGGCGCCACCCACAACCTGCCAGATGCAAACTCTCTGCATCCCGCGCCCGAGCGCCCAGAACTGCACGCCCAGGCGCCAACAGATCCGCGCCTAGGCGCCGATATACGCGCCCAGGCGCCGCCTACTGTTTCTGTGGGTTTTCATCCGTCTAATCCAACGCTTTCTCCCCCTATCGAAGTTCGTCTCCCCTTCCCAAATGCTCACAAAAAGAAGAAAAAGGAGATGGATCCGAGCTTTCTTCGAATTTTGGCAATCCTTCGGGAAGTGAGAATTAATATTCCGTTTATTGACGCCATTCTCCAAATGCCGAATTATGTGAAGTTCTTCAAGGACATACTCTCTAACAAGCAGAAGTGGGAAGAGAATGAGACGGTGTGCCTCACAGAAGAATGCTCCGCCGTATTACTCAATAAATTGCCAACTAAGCTCCAAGATCCCGGGAGTCTCACAATCCCATGCACAATTGGATCCCTATCATTCAAGAAGGTGTTATGTGACTCGGGGCCAGCATCAATCTTCTTCCATACTCATTGTTTAAAAAGCTAGGCCTTGGAAATCCCAAGCCGACCTCAATGAGCCTTCAACTAGCCGACCGATCGATCAAGAGGCCCAAGGGGATAATCGAAGACGTTATTGTCCAAGTCGACAAGTTTTATTTTCCCATTGATTTCGTTGTACTCGACATGGAAGAAGATATGGAGGTACCATTAATCCTAGGGAGACCATTCCTAGCCACGGGTAAGGCGGTAATTGACATTGCTAATGGTAAGCTTACCTTGAATGTGGGCGATGACAAAGTTACCTTTGATGTTTACAAAGTCCTTAAACATCCTATTGATCATGACTCGTGTTATCGAATTGATACATTTGACCATTTGATTGTTGAGTATTTACAGGACAATACAATTGAAAATTCTCTCGAACAGAGTCTTATGAAATCCATGCAAGTGGACTCGGAGAAAGATGATCTAGTGGAAAAGGTTCTAAGCTTGGAGTACAAATTTCCTCTCATTCGGGAGGATTCATCAAAGTTGATAGATCATTGTCAGGATCACCTCGCCCATCTATTGAAGAACCCCCCTCTCTCGAACTCAAACCCCTCCCCTCCCACCTTAAATATGTGTACTTGAACGATGACGAAACACTCCCATTGATCATTTCCTCATCTCTTTCAGGATCACAAGAAGAGCAATTAATGACGGTGTTGAGATCTCACAAACGGGCTTTTGGGTGGAAACTTGCGGACATCAAAGGCATTAGTCCAGCGATATGTATGCACAAAATACTTATGGAGGACTCCACCAAGCCTACACGCCAACCCCAAAGGAGATCAAACCCACAAATCCAAGAGGTAGTAAAGAAGGAAGTGATTAAACTGCTCGACTCAGGTATAATCTATCCTATTTCTGATAGTGCGTGGGTGAGCCCTACCCAAGTGGTGCCTAAGAAAGGGGGATAACGGTAATTGAGAATGCGAATAATGAGCTTATCCCAACTCGTATAATTAGTGGGTGGCGTGTATGTATAGATTACCGTAAGTTGAATGATGCCACACGTAAGGATCATTTCCCCCTCCCCTTTATTGACCAAATGCTTGAACGATTAGCCGGGCATGATTTCTATTGTTTTCTAGATGGTTACTCCGGCTATAATCAAATTGCCATAGATCCTGAGGACCAAGAGAAAACCACTTTCACTTGTCCTTATGGCACATTTGCTTATAGAAGGATGCCATTTGGCTTGTGTAATGCCCCGGCCACTTTCCAAAGATGCATGATGGCTATTTTTCATGATATGGTTGAAGATTTCCTTGAAATTTTTATGGATGACTTTTCTGTTTTCGGAACAACTTTTGATATCTGTCTTGCTCATCTAAATGTTGTGCTTAAACGTTGTGAAGAAACCAACCTTGTTTTGAATTGGGAAAAATGCCATTTAATGGTCCTGGAGGGGATTGTACTTGGCCACAAGATCTCTCAAAAAGGGATCGAAGTGGACCAAGCCAAGATTGAGGTCATTGAAAAACTTCCCCCGCCCACATCGGTAAAAGCTGTTAGGAGTTTTCTCGGGCATGCTGGTTTCTATAGGCGATTCATCTTGAATTTCTCTAAAATTGCGAAACCGTTGTCTAATTTGCTTGTTAAAGATGCACCTTTTGATTTCAATTCTTCTTGTATGCAGGCCTTTCTTGATTTGAAGGAACGCTTAGTTTCCGCCCCTATCATGTCATCCCCCGATTGGAGCTTACCATTCGAATTGATGTGTGATGCGAGTGACACCGCGGTTGGAGCGGTCCTTGGCCAAAGGAAGGAAAAGGTATTTCGAACCATTTACTATGCTAGTAAAACTCTTAACGATGCACAATTGAATTATGCCACCACGGAAAAAGAATTACTCGCCATAGTCTTTGCATTCGATAAATTCCACTCTTACCTCGTGCTAAACAAAGTGATAGTTTACACCGATCATTCGGCTTTAAAATATTTGCTTGCCAAGAAAGATGCTAAACCAAGACTCCTTAGGTGGATTTTGTTACTCCAAGAATTTGATTTAGAGATAAAAGACAAGAAAGGCACCGAAAATGTAGTAGCCGACCACCTCTCACGATTAGAGCTAGTGAATGATCCGTTAGATGAGACACCAATTCGTGAGGAATTCCCAGATGAACACCTCCTTGCTATTTCTGAAAAAATTTCACCTTGGTATGCTAACTTTGCCAATTACATTGTTACGGGCCGTCTTCCCCCGGATATCACTTTTCATCAAAAGAAGAAATTTCTATCTGATGTAAAGCAATATCTTTGGGACGAACCCTTTTTATTCAAAGTTTGTGCAGATGGTTTAATTCGACGTTGCATACCCGAAACGGACGTGCATGCTATCCTATCTCATTGTCATGATATGGCGGTAGGTGGCCATTTTGGGCCTTCCAAAACGGTAGCTAAGATCCTCCAATCAGGTTTCTTCTGGCCTACTCTTGTTAAAGATGCACATCATTATGTCAAATCTTGTGATCGCTGTCAACGAATGGGGAACATCTCTAAACATCATGAAACGCCCTTAAATAGCATGTTAGAGTGTGAGTTGTTTGATGTATGGGGTGTGGATTTCATGGGCCCTTTTCCCAGTTCTTGTTCAAATAAATATATCCTTGTTGCGGTAGACTATGTCTCCAAATGGGTGGAAGCCGTGGCCTTGCCTACTAATGATGCTCGGGTTGTCACTCGTTTTCTGAAGAAGCATATTTTTACTCGATTTGGAACTCCCCGAGCCATCATTAGTGACGGGGGCACCCACTTCTGCAACAGGCAGTTTGAACTTTTATTGACCAAGTACGGGGTGAAGCATAAAATTTCGACCCCATACTACCCACAAACTAGTGGCCAAGTGGAGGTCTCGAATAAGGAGATTAAGCGTATTTTAGAAAAAACTGTCAACGCATCAAGGAAGGATTGGTCCCTTAAATTGGATGATGCTCTTTGGGCTTATCGGACCGCCTATAAAACCCCAATTGGCATGTCCCCGTATCGTCTTGTTTTTGGCAAAACATGTCACTTGCCCGTTGAACTCGAGTATCGTGCTTATTGGGCCATTAAGTTTCTAAATTTTGACTCTCAAAGTGTAGGTACACAACGTTTGCTACAACTCAACGAGCTCGAAGAATGGCGTCATCTTGCCTATGAGAACGCAAAACTCTATAAGGAGCGGACCAAAATGTGGCATGACAAACATATTCTCCCCCGGGAATTCCACAAGGGAGAGCGGGTGTTGCTATACAACTCTCGACTCCGACTCTTCCCCGGGAAGCTTAAGTCTCGATGGTCGGGCCCATTTTTGATTTCCCAGGTCTATCTATCCGGCGCCGTCGAGCTTACAACAGATAAAGGACATACTTTCTTGGTCAACGCTCAACGTCTAAAACCTTACTTAGGGATGGATGGACCAAGAGACAAAGAGTCCTTCATCCTCGCGGACCCTTCGTGATTCTTCGCTTTCAGTCGAGCTAATGACTCTAAACTAGCGCTTCTTGGGAGGCAACCCATGTTTTCTTTCCGTTTCCTTTTCTTTTTCCCTTATTATCCCGTTTGTTGCTTTATTTTCTAGTCTTACATCTTTGTTAGTTTGTGTTTTAAATGTTTTGTCTCTTCCCTTTTGAAATAGGAAATGAAATTCTTTACAAAACTATTCCGAAAGGGGCGCCCAAGCGCCGAGAAAACAGGCGCCTAGGCGCCCGATTCTGAAAGGGGCGCCCAAGCGCCGAGAAAACAGGCGCCTAGGCGCCCGATTCTGAAAGGGGCGCCCAAGCGCCGAGAAAACAGGCGCCTAGGCGCCCGATTCTGAAAGGGGCGCCCAAGCGCCGAGAAAACAGGCGCCTAGGCGCCCGATTCTGAAAGGGGCGCCCAAGCGCCGAGAAAACAGGCGCCTAGGCGCCCGATTCTGAAAAGGGGCGCCCAAGCGCCGAACAACGCCCGCCTAGGCGCGGGCTTTACCACTCCAGGTACGCTGTGTCGCGCGCCTAGGCGCCCAAACACGCGCGCCTAGGCGCCCGATTCTGATTTAAACACATATGTGGGTCAAAAACGGTCAAAATTCTCCCAAAAATCTTCACAACTCCTCTCCCACGCGATTTCCGGCGACTCTCTCACCAATTCCGGCCATTTCCACCGTATTTCACCGCCACTTTCCATCAACATAATTCGTTGCACAAGAGGCTCTTCTTTCACATCGACTCGGTGCGAAAATTTTGGGGATAAAAGGTGAGTTTTGGCTTTACCCTTCTTCCATTTCCGATTCATAGCCGACGAGTAGGTGCCTTGCGTTATATTTTGAGGATTAATTGGGGCATTGTCCGATTGTAGATTGATTTTTTGTTGTTATTGCATTTGAGGGCTTTTATTGGATTTGTGGGTTGTAATCAAAAAAAAAATTGGGGGTTGTTGTTGTTGAATTGGATGGTCTATTGTTGCTAGAGTGTGGGTTGCTCTCTGATTTTGGTGTGTTGTTGGGCGTTGATTATTGTTGTATTTGGTTGGTTGCATTTGGGTTGATTTGAGTAGTTGAGAAGTTGATAATTGTTGTTGCAAATGACGAGAACTACCAACAGACCGTCCAAGGGTAAGAAAAAAGTGGGTGAGGGTTCCTCTAATGAGCCCGAGACTCCCGATAATACCCGTTTTGAAAACCCCCAATTCCAAATTATGTGTCAGAGTTTGAGCACCCCCCGCACCCTTATTAAGGAGCACTATTTAACCACCCGGGGACAGCCCTCTGTACACGAATTGATACAGTTTCATCGCATACAGTTTTTCTGTCAAAAGCCCGAGGCCATTCATCTTCCTTGGGTCTTGGAATTCTTCAGCTCCGGGGTTTATGATGAGATTGAGACACGAGGATGGCTGGGGACTACCCTTTTGGTCCGGGGCAAACATGTCAATTATGAGTTGAGACAGATTAGGGAGAGCATAGGCACCCCGACCCCTCAGACATGCGAGTTCACCACTCTTTACAATGCAGGGCGCCTCCGAGTTAGCCTATCGGATATTTTGCAGGTTATTGGCCGAGAAGGGTGGGAATGGGTACTCGGAGAAGTTCATGTCCCCCGTAGGGCTCTATTACCCGAGGCTGCTTTCTGGCTCGACTTCATCCGATTCAATTTAATGCCGAGTACCAATCGATCAGAGGCAAACAAGGAACGGGCCACCCTCATCTACGCTATTATGTCCAAGAAAGCTGTGGACTTTGCCCGGGTAATCCACAAGTCTTTGACGGACCACTTTAGGAAGTTGAAGAATGAGTTAGGGCCGTTGATTAACAAAGAATTGGCTAAGCAAAAGGGAGAAGGTCCCACTCGGAAGATTCCCATCATTCTCCCGTCACTGATCACAGCTTTATGCAAGGCGGCTAAGGTTCCCACATTTCCTTTGGAGCGTACTGAGCTTCCTAGTTCTTATCTCACCGTGGTAGATGACGACTCCCAGGCTCCTCCACCACCAGCTACTTCAAAGAGGCCTCGCCCGTCTTCATCCCAGTCTACTAGCTCCCCACAGTTTCCACCTATGGATGCCGCCGCCATTAGACAATTAATGGATGAATTGAGGGAGGAGTTGCGAGATGAGATGAGGGTGGTCATGTCCGACACTTGTGCTTATTTCCGTCAGCTTTTTGTAGAGCATGATGCGTTTGTCGGTTGGGGGCCGTTTGATTATTCTGCTCCTCCACCTTACCCGCACCCCCCGCCTCAGCAGCCCGCAGATATGCACGAGTCAGGTGCTCTCGCTCCTGAAGGAGGTGATGATGAGGCTCATAATGATGAGGGTAGCCCGTTGATTGATTTGGATGATCTCGGCGGAGAGGATGAGGATTACATTGACCGTTTTGGCACCACCGATTAGGCTTATATTGTTTTATTTCCATGCATGTTTCTTTTCGTTTTTGGATATCTTTTGTTGGGATGTTGGATATTTTATGTTTTATGTTTGGATGCTTGATGTTTTCTTTCCATGCATGTTTCTCATTTTTTATTTGTCTCGTTTTGTTTTATTCTATTCTATCCAATGTTTGATGCTCTGTATGGCTAGCATTTGTTTACCTATGTAGTGATCGACACAGTGAATGCCATCCGTGGACTTGATTGCCTTAAGTGGACTCGGGTTTGCTTTTCAGCTTCCCTATGGTGACGTGTACTTTGGCTTCTCTTTTTCAAACATTGGGGACAATGTTCATGATAAGTGTGGGGGGGGGGGGGTATACTAGATCCATTATAGTCATGTTGATTCATGTTTTACATATTTCGGTCCAAGTTTGGGGGGTGCTGTACCTCTACATGTGAAATGTGTGCAATTTTAATTTTTTTTGGATAGAATTTCAACCCTTCACTTGAGGCATTGAGTATGGTTAATTTGAATACATGGTATGTTTTCTCTATCAATTTGGTTTTTAATGGCTATACACATCGTTCCTTGCTTATGGGATCCTAACTAGACTAGATTAACCTCAAGATGATTCACATATGCACCTAAATCGAAGGTAGAGGAGTTGAGTGGGCAATCATTTTGAAACACTTAAAGGCTTGATCCCGGAAATATCAACTTAGAATTTTCACATGTGTTATGAGTTGAGAACGTTAACTTCGTGTGCTTAATAATAATAAAAAAGAGGTTGAACATTGGTATGACTGAAAAAGTCAGGCTTAATAGATACTGGGGGCGAAGAGCACCATGCCTAGAATACTGTACTATTTTGCTAATTTGAGCTAAGCTCAAGCCAATGCAAGTGTTAAGTGAATAAGGACCTAGTTTGATTTTGTGGCCTTTGACACTCGAGCGATTAAGCCCTTAGGAATGTCTCCACATTTGATACCCTAAAGCCATCTGGTTTAGGAGTTATTGGCCTAAAACTCGTTACACGGGTGTCATAGAAAGCCTAAGAGGATCAAACATTGCACATGGTCTAGCCTCTAATGTTTCGAGTTGAAAGTGCATAAGATAAATCCGAAAGTGGAATGAAGTGATGAATTTTTAAGTGGCTATGAAGTTGTATTCAATTCTCGTACCATGTGAATAATCAAAAGTTGATAAATATGGGGTTAATGTTTGAAAAGTGGTAAGAATGCCACTTGACTATAATACTTGAGATTTATTACACTACACCCTTAGGATGATCTTTTCAATGTTAAGGCGTAACATGAGCAAATGTGTGATGTGTATATATTTGTAATATGAGCTTAAACAGATGAATTCATACCATTGTGTGCTATTAATCATTGTAATTTACGTTGAGTGATCGTGGTTGAAAATCTTTCGATTTTGTGGGTATATCGTCTGCAAACCCTCACGAGACTATAACTCGTCCTTTGAGGTAACTAAAAGGTTCAAAGGCTTGTTGCATTCGCTAAATGCAACCGTTTACTCCACGAAAGTGAGTTAGGTAGTTTTCTTTTTGTTTCTCTCTTTGATTGATGATGTTTCCTTATCTTAAAACTCTTATTGCTCGAGGACGATCAATTGATAAGTGTGGGGGTGTTGATAAGAGGCATTTTTACGTGTTTTTAAGCCCCTTTGCGTTTATGTCTTAGGTTCATTTATCGCTTGATTCTTGCCACATGTGCGTTTAATTCGTGCATTAAGTGATTTCAGGTCTTAAATGGATACAATCAAAGAACGGGATGAAAAATGACGTATAAAACAAGTTTAGGCCAAATTGCTATGCACCCCTACGCCTAGGCGCCATCTTGCCCACGCCCGGGCGCCGTATCAGCACCACTTTCCACGTTCGAGTGCTTTTTCCGTATGTTTAGAGACCGAATTGGATGAAGTTTCCTTCTACAAAGTTGTAGAACTATGTGTTAGCTTCAAATGAGGACTTGAATCATCCAAATCGGAGTTTTGTGGAGAGAGTTATGAAGGAAATACAATTACTGCGCCAGACAGAGGCAAATACTCCCAACATTCTGATTTGGGCGCCCGAGCGCCATAATTCCCGCGCCTAGGCGTGGCCACATCCGAGATTTGATTCCTTTCAGCCAAAAGATCATCATTTGATGGGGGAATGGAACATTTAAAGCCAAGAGGTCATCACATGTATGGGGGGCATGTCATAAGTATGTTTCTTACTAGATCTACTTTAGGGAATTTTATACTACTCACTTTAAGAGTAGTGGAGGACACACTAGGGGGGACATACACATGAGGAGCTGATTTGTGGTGGTCTTCTTAAGGATATTTGAGCACAATTGACCGAACATCTTGAGGAGGAGAGGGAGAGAGGCATTTTGGCCATCACTTTTCACTCATCATCATTCATCACCATTTTCTTCATCACTTTTGGAGGGGAACAAAGAGAAAGGAGCTAAGGATTGAAGATCAAGAGCAAAGATCCATCATCAATCAATTGAGGGAGTTTTAATTATTTGCATTTACATGTTTATTTCCATGAGTATGTATATGTTTGTATTAGATTTTCTTAAGGCTTTGATGAGAGGCTAATATTGTAGAACTAAGGCCATGTGAAGGCCAAATTTATGAATCAATATATGTGAAGTTGCTCTTTGTATTAATTCTCCTATTGCTTTGTGTGTTAATTCTATGCTTTTATTCCAATCATGTGTTTGATCACCATATGCTTGCTATCTTGCCTAATCTAGTTGTTCGAGAGAAAATAGATTAGGGTGCAAGAGAATTAACACATCATCCGAAACAAATGAGGGATTGCCCTAGAAATAGGTAAAGATTCCCGGGTGTTGTTAGCCGGATTCGTTCGGGGAAGCTCTAGAACGTTAATGCGTGATTTTTGATTAGATTCTCGGATAGACATATTTAGAGAACCGTCAATTAATCATAGGATTATTATGTGCCGAGACATCGGGTAATAGCTAATTTAGGAGTTTCCACCAAAGCAATAGGAGTCTAATAATTCGAAGAGTAGCTCATATATATTGACGAGTAGATTCGGTTGTAGCATGTGCCTTAGTCATTTTATCATACGTGAGATTAAATCTATAGTACGTTTCTCTTTGGTTCGTTAATTGCTTAATCTTTTTCTTGCACTTTACTTTAATTGTCTTATCTTTTATCGAAAATCATGAACTAGAATTCAAGTCCTTGTGGTTCGACAACCCGGACTTTTTGTCCACTTATTACTACACACGTCTAGTGCACTTGCTATCATAGCACGTTAAGTATTAGCGTGTCAGTGACCAATGCATAAAAAAAATTTAAAAGTCATTTTTGATCACAGTCGCTTTATGTATTGAGACAAGTACAATTTTAAAGTTCCCCCTAAAATTGATGACTAGTTTCAGATTTTTGTAAAACGCTTTAGACATAAACTTAAGGTGGATTCCCCCTAAATTGTATGCCTATTAAGATATGATGCTTTATGATTTAAATGTTTAAATCAATCATACCTAATTCACTTCTCAAAGTGAGAAAGCGTTGTTCGTTGAGCGCTTTGGTGAAGATATCTGCTAATTGTTTGTCAGTTCCAATGAAGTGCATGGAGATATCTTTCTTTTGAACATGGTCACGCAAGAAATGGTATCTAATGTCAATGTGTTTGGTTCTAGAATGAAGAACAAGGTTTTGGGTCATAGCTAAAGCACTTTGGTTATCACAGTGGATTGGGGTAGGACCTAGGATGACTCCATAGTCTCTAAGTTGTTGCCTCATCCAAAGAATTTGTGCATAATAGCTCCCAGCGGCTACATATTCTGCCTCAGCGGTAGAAGTCGCTATGGATTGTTGTTTCTTACTATGCCACGAAACTAGTCTATCTCCTAGAAATTGACATGTACCACTAGTACTTTTTCTATCTATTTTGCATCCTGTGAAATCTGCGTCTGAATAACCAATTAGTTCAAAAGGAGAGTCCCTTGGATACCATAAGCCCACATTTTGTGTGCCTTTTAGGTATTTAAGGATTCTCTTAGTAGCATTTAAGTGTGATTCTCTAGGATCAGCTTGAAAGCGTGCACACATGCATACCGAAAACATAATATTAGGTCTACTAGTGGTAAGATAAAGAAGTGATCCAATGATACCTCTATAGTTAGTGATATCAATTTTCTTTCCATTTTCATTTTTATCTAACTTAAGCGTTTGGCTCATTGGAATTTTTGAAGATGATGCATTTTCCATACCAAATTTCTTAATCATATCTTTTGTATATTTAACTTAGTTTATAAATATTCCATTAGGGAGTTGTTTAACTTGCAATCCTAAGAAGAAAGTTAATTCACCCATCATGCTCATTTCAAATTGATCTTGCATCATTTTTGAAAATTTCTCACACAATCGCTTATTAGTAGAACCAAATATAATATCATCAACATAAATTTGGACTAAGAGAATATCTTCATTATGAGTAATTTTAAATAACGTTGTGTCAACGCTGCCTTTTGAAAAGCCTTTACCTATAAAGAAGATAGAGATAGTGTCATACCATGCTCTTGGTGCTTATTTAAGACCATAGAGTGCCTTATCCAATTTGTAGACCATACTTTCGCCATGGTTGTTGATGAATCCTAGAGGTTGCTCCACATAGACTTCTTCTTGGAGTTTACCATTCAAGAATGCACTCTTCACGTCCATTTGGTACACCGTGAACTTTTTAAATGCGGCAAACGCTAGGAACATCCTAATCGCTTCAAGACGGGCTACTGGGGCATATGTCTCATCAAAATCAATACCCTCTTCTTGACAATAACCCTGAGCGACTAATCTAGCTTTGTTTCTTGTAACAATGCCAACTTCGTCCATTTTGTTCCTAAAAACCCATCTAGTCCCAATAACTCCTTGGTGAGTTGGTCTTGGTACTAGCGTCCAAACCTTGCTTCTCTCAAATTGGTTAAGCTCTTCTTGCATCGCTTCTACCCAACTTGAATCACTGAGCGCTTCATCCACTTTCTTTGGTTCCATTTGAGATAGAAAACTTGCGAACATGGTCTCATTAATTGTAGCTGACCTAGTTCTAACAGGTGCTTCCATATCTCCGATTACTAGCTCTGGTGGATGGTCTCTAAGCCATTTGCGGTCTGGTTGGAACGGGTTGAGAGACTCTTGGTTATCAATCGCTTGATCCATATTTGTCTCTTGCGCAGTCGCTTCATCATTTACAGTTCCAATCTACTCTTGATGATCATTCTCTTCATGATCATTAGTGATTCTAACATTATCACCATTGTTAACCTCACGAGTATCCTTAGGAATAGGTACACGAATCTCATCATCTTCGTCATCACTATCATCACCAAGATTGATTTGTGACGCTTGTTGCTTGAGATCTTCAATTCCTACATAATCAGGATTAACCTTACTCGGTTCTTGGTTAGCATCATCAAACACAACATGAATGGATTCTTCAACCTTTGATTTGATTTTATTTAGTATGCGAAAACTCTTTCCATTCTTGGCATAGCCTAGAAAGATTCCCTCATCCGCTTTAGGATCAAAATTCTTTAGGCTGTGGGCTCCATTGTTATGAATAAAACATTTTGAGCCAAATACATTAAAATATGAAACGTTAGGCTTACGTCCCTTCCAAAACTCATCTGGAGTCTTCTCATGTTGCTTGTTGATCATACACCGGTTCTGAGTGTAGCAAGCGGTATTGATGGCTTCGGCCCAAAACTTTTGAGGCAGCTTGGACTCTGCTAACATCGTCCTAGCGGCTTCTTTAAGTGTTCTGTTCCGTCGCTCGAAAACTCCATTCTGTTGAGGTGTTCTAGGAGTAGAATACTCATGAAGTATTCCAAAGTCTATACAAAACTTCTCAACAAATTGGTTAGTAAATTCAGTTCCTCTGTCGCTTCTAATTCTAGTCACCTTTAAATATTTTATAAGTTTGTAATTGACGAATTAGCGATGTGAGCTTGATACTAGTTTCATCTTTGGTCGCTAGGAATTCTACCCAAGTATAGCGAGAGAAATCATCAACTATTACTAGCGAGTACTTTTTACCACTAACACTCATGATTTGAATGTGACCAAACAAATCTAGATGCAATAGTTTAAGAACTCTAGAAGTAGATAGGCAGGGTTTCTTTTTAAAAGATGATTTAACTTGTTTACCCATTTGGCATGCATCACATAAGCGATTTTTCTGAAAGGAACCCTTTGGTAATCCCTTTACTAGATTTAGCAATATTAATTGAGATATTGCCTTAAAATTGAGGTGATTCATTTTTCTATGCCATAACCAACCCAATTCATTTTGACTCTTAGCAACAAAGCATGTGGCGTTGTTATCAAATGTAGAATCCCAATCTACTAAATACACATTGTTTGTTCTTTTTCCTCTTAGTTTAGTAGACTTAGTCTTAGCGTCGTTAACATAGCAGAAGTCACTTGAAAAATTTACTTCAGAGCCTTTATCACAAAATTGACTAATGCTTAACAAATTATGCTTAAGAACCTCAACATAATATACATCACTAATCATGATGTTCCCCCTATACATGATACCTATACCTTTGGTTTTACCTTTGGAGTTATCACCGAATATAACTTGAGGACTGTTGGTAGCTTGATAGTTGACTAGAAGATCTTTGGAACCCGTCATGTGTCTTGACGATCCACTATCAATGTACCAAACTGAAGTATCGGTGTTGGCTCTAGGTACCTCTGGTAGCGATTTGTCAGACGCTTCATCTTCTCTTTCCATGAGACAGATCAACGCTGAGTCGCTTGTAGGCTCATCATCACTGCTTTCATCTGATGATTCCAAATCCTCTCCAGGTGCGGGAAATGGTTCAGATTTCGCTAGCAAACCTTGTTGGCGAAGGTTGCTCCTGAATTGGTTTCTATCCGCATAGTCTTGCCTTGTGGGCTTAGACACATTTGGATAAGGGCAATTTACCTGGTAGTGCCCTGGTTTCCTGCAATTGTAACACAAATTAGTTTTCATTTTCTGTTTAGTGGATAATCGCTTTGATCCGACTGGCGCTGAGAGATTTAGAGTAGGAGTCGTAGGCGCTTGGTAAGGGACTGGCGCTACTGGTTGAGATGCAGAGTACACTGGTGCTTAATACTGAGGCGCTGGAGCAGGAGGAGGGGTTTGAAATGATGTTTGTCCAATAGGATTTCTCTTTTCATATCTTAGAAATTTATTAAATTTCTTCACCAATAAGGCCATTTCCTTTTCTTCATTTGATTCCGTTGATTTCACTTCGCTAACTGCTTTACCCTTACTTTTGGTAGTAGCGATTAAAGCTCCTGATTCAGTAGCTGAAGTCGATGTGTCACTGACTTCACCCAGTTCGAATTCAAATGCCTTTAACTCTGAAAACACATGTTCTGGAGTAAGAGTCTCCAAGGTCTGTGATTCTCTCATAACAACAGTCTTAATCAAGTATTTACTTGGAAGACTTCTGAAAATATTTTTGACCATTTCCTTGTTGGTCAACTCCTTATCTAGTGACGCTAACTCGGTAATGAGCAAAGTAAATCTTGCGTCCAATTGTTCTAGCGTCTCATTGGGCTGTATTTTGAAATGCTCGAATCTTTGCATGGCTATGGAGAGCTTATTCTCCTTGATTTGTGCCGATCCTTCACACACTATAGCCAACTTATCCCATATTTCTTTGGAAGTCTTGCATTGCTTGATCTTGTTGAACAATGCATCATTGTCTCCTAATGCTGAGTAGAGTGCACTTCGTCTAACATTATCCAAATTAGCTCTTTTTCTATCATCTGGCGTTCATTCTAACTTGTTTTTCTCGACATATTCATCTGGAGTGGCTTCATCAGCTCCGGGTGCTCGAGTTATTACTTTCATGATCTTAATGGGGCCATCTGAAATTACATCACACATTTCATTATCGCACGAACATAAATATGCGAAGGCTCTAAGTTTCCAAGAATCTTAGTTTGATTCTACCAACTTAGGCACTTTGTTAAAAACCATAATGAGATGTTTTAAAGAGAAATCTTAAAGCGATTAAGTTTCAAAAGGATGGATCTGAACAAGCAGTTAAGCTCGGAAACGCTTAGGTTTCTAATTCAACCGCTCTAATACCACTTGGTGGTTCCAAGTGGCATACGAAAGGGTCTAGAAGGGGGGGTTGAATAGACCCTGAAGTCTTTTTGGACTTCAAAAATTTCATATCACTTTTATAAATTTGAACGCTTAGAGGCTGAACGCTTGGGTCAGGCGCTTCAGTAGAGATAACTTAGACTTAGTGATTTTAGCAATTTACCAAAGTAGGGTAATGCCTAGATCGCTTAATCAGGGTTAGCACAGCGGAAATGATTTTTAGCGTTCGATTGGTTAATTAATCGCTTTGCAATTAGCTTGTCCCTTTTTTTAAAGAATATAAAATAATGTAAATCAAGACAATAAGTAAAGTAAAGAACACAAGAAATTTCTAAGGTTCACTGGGTGATGTAATCCCAGCTACGTTCTTCTTCTCCTTTTTCACTTGGAGGAATTTACTAGGATGATTTTCGAAGAATCACACAGAATCTTCTACAAGATAGTAAAGGACGAAAAAGATCCCGGGCTCCTTGATCACACAGATTTCAGCACCAATAAAGATCGTCTTCTACAAGCTTCTCTCACTCAGAAATACTGCCTGTAAGGGGTTTTCAACTTCTTCTTCACTCAGATGAAAGGTTGAAGGTTTATCACAAGGTTTTGTTTGTTTTTGGGAAGATCAAACAACTTGGAATATCTCAATAGGAATTTAGGTTTCTTCTTTGGAAGAGGTTTGAGATATTTGTGACTATCTGGAATGTAGATAAAAAAGCTTGAAGGATTTTTAGCTATGGAGTTTCTAAGCTTTTTCTTGTGTAGGTACGTAAGTTTCTCTTGTAATATTGTGTACACTTTTTGGTTTGCTGAAGGTAAGGTATTTATAGGCAATTCTTGGGATCTGTCTGTTGGACATATGTAGGAGAGTGCCTCTCACGCGGCGCATGATTTTACCTAAAATCTGACATTCCTGAAAATATGCTGACACCGATTGGATGGGAGCAGCTATAAACTCTGAAGTTCTGACAGTCTAGTAAAAAGGTGGCTTGTCCACAAGTCACAGTGGCTTATCACATTTAATGCTCTTATCAGGCATTTAATGCATTTGAATTTATTTCCCGTTGGAAATAAATGTCCGTTGAATGATTGCATTTAAGTCCTTCATGACTTGAGGATTTAATTCAGGTGAATCTGACATCGGATCGCTAGAATGATTTGAGCGCTTGATTCATAAATTCTGAAATAGTTCTTTAGCGTTTGACAGGCGCTAAGACCAAATCTTCATCTTCAGTTGACTTCAGACGCTGATCTTCAACTTCTTTTCTAATAGACTCACTTAGAATTCTATTAGCGATTCAGTATCTAATACTTAAGTCTAAAATCTGTAAAGATAAAAATTACAAGCCTAAAGAAAATTACATACTTCAAACGCTTATACAAAGATCTATCAAAGCAGAAACTTACATTGTATTTGGGGTCTAACATAAAATCCTATCTTGTCATCATCAAAACATCTAACATGAAATTTCCTAACACACATCGTATCCCAATTGAGATCGAATGGATAGGATCATTCCAAACCTTTTACGCTGTGAATACCGTATGAGTATAAACCTTTTATTCACATATCCCAGTCAAGTGAGAGTCATGGTTTAGTCAAACTCACTGAACTTGACCTTATTCTTTGCTCACAATGAATCAAGGTCATCAAGTATACTTTCATGTCTAACATGAATATCTCTAATGCTTTGACCAAAGTCTTTTGACCTTATTCATTCATTACTACATATTATATTTAGTTCATCCACTTATGAGAGAATAAATTCCATCTTGCTAATCAGTTAAGATTGCTACTTGCCCATCAAACCGCACTTCGAGGTCGACTCCACCATCGGGTGAATTGGATCTAACTACTCTAATGATAGACTTGATGTCACAAGTACTTCTTCAACATGATTCCTCAGGTCTAAGGTTCACGCGTACCTATCACAACTTATTAATTTTGTCATTGACTGTCAGTGAGTGAGATCCCATGTGATAGAACCAATGCGAGTCGTGTTTGAACACATCAGTCTAACTGAGGTGTCTATGACATAAGTTTCCACTACCATTTTCATAGTGTTCGACTGACACTTTCTCTGTCAAAACTTATATCATACAGGCCTTTATCTAGTATTGATGTTTAGTCAATACTTTCTTTGACTTGCGAACTAACTTTAGATAATAAAGATCAAACTCTTCTAGTGCCAATCTCCCTAACCCATAGGGAGTAGAAAGTGTGTCTTATTATCAAGGACTTTACGTTGTTCATTAACACCTTACAAATGCCTATAAGAAAAATAACAAAAACATGTCTTTTATTATGAAAGATATTGTTTAGTTACAAATTGATGCCTTATAAATCTATCATTTTTATGGAATTTGAGGGCATACACACTAACAATCTCCCACTTGCACTCAATGACATTTGCTATGGTATTTATACCCCTCCCTTCTTAATGTCTTTCTAGCACCACCTGTGCCAATGGCTTGGTCAATGGGTCAGCGACATTGTCAGCTGATGCTATTTTCTAAACAGATATTTCTTCTCTTGCAACGATCAATCTTATGATGTGATATCTCCTCTCAATGTGTTTGGACTTGTTGTGAGACCTAGGTTCCTTCGCCTGCGTTATTACTCTGGTGTAGTCACAATAAAGTGGCAATGAGAGCTCTATGCTTGGAACCACTTGAAGTTCTTCTATGAAATTCCTAAGCCAAACAACCTCTTTAGCTGCCTTAGGGCTTGCTATGTATTCATATTCTGTTGTGGAGTCCGCGGTTTTACTTTACTTGGAACTTTTCCAAGTCATCGCCCCACCGTTGAGGATGAATACAAATCCTGAGGTGGATTTCCGGTCATCGACATTTGATTGGAAATCCGAGTCAGTGTACCCGTCCACTCTCAGGTTACCACTCCCATAGATGAGAATCATATCCTTAGTTCTCTTCAGATACTTTAAGATATACTTCACAGCTATCCAATGTTCCTTGCCAGGGTTTGCTTGAAATCGACTAACAACACTTACTGCATAAGCAATGCCAGGTCTAGTACACAACATTGCGTACATCAGGCTACCCACTACAGATGCATAGGGTACAATTCTCATCTCTTTTCTATCTTCCTCACTTTGAGGACACATAGATTTCGAGAGATGCACCCCATGTCTCATTGGTAGGAACCCTTTCTTAGAATCCTCCATCCTATATC
The DNA here is from genome assembly GCA_019426215.1 of Buddleja alternifolia. Lineage (NCBI taxonomy): Eukaryota > Viridiplantae > Streptophyta > Magnoliopsida > Lamiales > Scrophulariaceae > Buddleja > Buddleja alternifolia. The sequence goes on along the minus strand of CM033390.1, from coordinate 38,629,304 downwards.
TCTTTTGGACCTTTTCTAAGTAAAGGGCTTGAGTGAGCCCTATCATTCTATTTGTTCGATCTCTGTAGATTCGAATCCCTTGAATATAAGTTGCCTCTCCCAAGTCTTTCATGGAGAAAGTACTCGAAAGCCACTTCTTACCAGTGGTGAGCATTCCTATATCATTCCCTATGAGTAATATGTAATCTACATACACCACAAGGAATGTTATCTTGCTCCCACTAACTTTCTTGTAGACACATGGCCCATCTTCATTTTTGATGAAGTCAAATCCTTTGACTGCCTCATCAAAACATAGATTCCAGCTATAAGATGCTTGCTTGATTCCATAAATGGATCTCTCAAGCTTACACACCTTATGAATATCATTCTCGGATACAAAACCTTTAGGTTGTTCCATATAGATATCCTCTTCTAGGAATCCATTTAGAAAAGCAGTTTTGACATCCATTTGCCATATCTCATAGTCTAGGTGAGATGCTATTGCAAGTAGAATCCTTATTGATTTGATCATAGCCACTGGCGAAAAGGTTTCTTGGTAGTCAACTCCTTCTTTTTGACTATATCCTTTCGCCACTAGCCTGGCTTTGTAGGTATCAACCTTGCCATCGACACCAATCTTTCTCTTGTAAATCCATTTGCATCCAATTGGTTTTACCCCATCAGACTGATCCACAAGTTTTCAGACTTGGTTTGAATGCATCAAATCGATCTCAGTTTGCATAGCTTCATGCCATCTTGTAGTATCCACATCCACCATCGCTTGATCATAAGTGGAGGGATCATCTCCATGACCCTCTTCTATTACAGAATGGAGACTCATCTCCCTCTATAATATATATCCATACCTCTCAGGCGGTTGAGGTACCCTACTTGATCTTCGCGGTTGTGGTTGCGTTAAAGAAGTTCGGTTCTCACTTCCTGTGTAGATGTTTCCAGTGGAGTTTCATTTTGTTCTTCTAGAACAATATTTCTATTTGTTTCTCCTTCTTGAATGAACTCATCTTCAAGAAAGTGGGCTTGTAAAGCTACGATGATCCTCTGATCATCATGCAGGTAAAAGAGGTATCCCATGGAATCCTCAGGATAACCAACGAAATGCCGTTTCAAGGATCCAACCTCCAACTTGTCCACTTTAGTCTTCTTGACATAAGCAAGATATCCCCAAATCTTAATGTGATTAAGACTTGGTTTCTTATTTCTCCATATTTCATATGGATTCTTAGGAACAGATTTGGATGGACATCTATTTAAAATGTGTACAGTCGTAAGCAGCACATGACCCCACAGTGAAATAGGTAAGTTAGTGTAGTTGAGCATGGATCGAACCATGTCCAACAAGGTTCGATTCCTTCGTTCTACTACTCCGTTCAACTGTGGTGTCGCTGGAGATGTGAGCTGTAATACTATACCATTCTCTCTAAGGTATACATCAAACTCATCCCTCATATATTCTCCACCTCGATCAGATCAAAGAGTTTTTATATGTTGACCAATTTGATTTTCCACTGAAGCCTTGAATTCCTTGAACTTTTCAATGGATTCAGACTTATGCTTCATCAGGTACACCAGACCATATCTGGAATGGTCATCAGTGAATGTGATGAAGTAAAGGAAACCTCCATGAGCCATTTCTCCAAATGGTCCACAAACATCAGTTTGCACTAAACCTAAGATTTGTGAGGCTCTTTCAAAAATCACTGTGAAGGGGGGTCTAGCCATCTTGCCTTTGAGACAAGATTCACAAGTATGATAGAGATCCGATCCCAATGGACCGATTAGTCCATCTTTCTCCATTTTATGAATTTTGTGTTTGCCGGCGTGGCCTAGTCTAAGATGCCAGATCAATCTTTGGTTAATTCCCTACCTACTACGTTTCCTTTGTATAGTATTTATAGAACACTCATTTTGGGCATTAAGGTAATACAAACCATTTACTAAAGAAGCAAAGCTCACCAATTTATTACCATAATAAATATTACAATGTTCTTTAATAAAACGGAAAGTATAACCATGCTTAACTAAAACGGGAATTGATACAATGTTTTTAAGCCCATTGGGCAAAACTGAAACATTATCCAGAAATAGTAAATGTCCAAAATTTAAAAGTAATGAGGTAGATCCAATTCCAGTAGATGCGACGCTTTGCCCGCTGCTTACTCTTATCTTCACCTCATCAAGGCTCAACTTTCTACTTCGTTCCAGGTTCTGATTCGCACAACATACATGAGTATTAGCTCCTGAATCAAGAATCCAAGAAGTGGAAAATATGGTGATAGAACAATTAGTCTCAAAAACATAAATGTCTTTACCTTTTGCTCGTTTGTTAGGACAGTCTCTTCTTCAGTGGCCTAGCTCACCACATCATAAGCATATGTCCTGATTTTTAGCCCTGTTATTCCTCCTTTGTTGTGCTCTGTTGCAAGTCCTGCTGGATGCTCCCACTTGAAAATAGCTGTTATTATTCCTTCGTCCATCCAATGGATTAGGAAAAGTAACTGCCACTGGATTGTTCCATTTGTTCACCCTTATTTGATTTTGAGCAACTTTGAGTTTATCCAGAAGCCCAACTAATGAACCCTCAATGTCATTCATGTCAAAGTTTATGATGAAGCAATAGAACGAATTGGGGAGTGACTGTAGGATGAGGTGAACTTGGAGATGTAGGTCCATGTAGAAGTTTAAAGGTCTTATTTCTTCTATCATGGTCATCATTTTGAAAACATGTTCTTCTACATCCTCACCTTCAGTCATCTTAGTTCAGAAAAGATCTCTTGATATGAAATATCTAGCGGTCCTACTGCCTTCTCCAAACAACTCATCCAAGTGAAGGATAATGTCTCTTGCATTATCCATCTTATCATGGGACCTTTGCCATTCAAGGCACATGGAGCTTAAGATGTACACTCTTGCTCTATGGTTGTCACAACACCAATCCCAATGAGCTAGGCGAACTTCATCACCCTCGTCTCTTCCAGGAATGAGAGGACGACCAACTTCCAACACATAGTCTATGGATTCACTTCTAAGGACCATCCTTAGCTTTGTGAGCCATTCTATGTAATTCGGACCAGTGAGAATTGTGTTCTCCATCAATTTTGATAGTGGTTTGGGAGACATTTTGAATTGAGAGAAATAAATCAAATAACTGCAGAAAATTAACCAGACTATATTAGACGTTTGTAACTTAAACTAAAACCAAGTTTAAAATCAAGGACTTCGACTTATAACTTGGCTCCCACTATATTTTTGGAGATTCACATTCCCACTGTGAAAAACGGAAGTGATCGTTGTTTATTGCTTCGTAGTGGAGATTGATTGAGTTCTTTAATTAATGTAATAGATGTCAACCCTTTAACGATATTTGGTCCAGTACTTAACTAAAGTGATGTCCAACATAAATCTATCTAATAGATGGTCCAATCTTCTTTTTCCCATAATCCATCAAAACCGCAACCCTTTAATGATATATAGGCTTGTGGACTATCTAAGTTCGTTCCCACTAACTCCTCATAATCTAACATTTGAATTTCACCTTGCAACCCTTTAACGATATTTGGGGTGAAATATGTTTCGATTAAGACATCTAATGCACTTAATAAAATTTCAGAATTAAATCTTGATATATGACCCCCACTTACTAGGAAGATGCCGTATACTAGGTTTAAATCTTAATTCCATTAAGTTTAGTGGAGGGAAAGGACGCCTAGCGCCACTTACTAACTTAGTATAATTTTTGTTTGGGAGGATTCATGTTCTAAACATTTATCTAAGTCTCACTTTGCACATTATCATATTTATATAGCGCATATTAACTACATACATGCTTCATACAACTAATGAACATGCATCGAAAGCAATAAAATCAACATATATATCCATGGGCTTTTTCTAGAGGGCTCAAGCCAATGGGTCATCATAAAAATAAAGAAAAATAAACCTAATTATTCTTCTTAGGCTCCAAACTCCTCTTATTTTGGATTGATCTCTTCTTCAAGGCCTATTCTATTTCTATCTATTACATAAGATTATTTTAACAACCTATACATAATTCTAGAAATAAAATAATGGGCTCAAATCCGGCCCTTACAACCCATAAAAAAGAAATACAACCAAAAGGAAAGCAACCTAAGCCCATGGATAATGTCACCATCATATAATACATGCTCGTGTTAATTAAAGCAACTATGTTGGTGATTAAATTAATAATTGATTAGTCCAACTAATTAATTTCTCCAATAAAATTCCAAATTTTATTGATATTTATGATAATAAACCATCTAGTGAGAATCTATTATTTAAATAAATAAATTAATTAAAATTCTCCAATAATAATTAATTAATTATTTTATTCAAATAATTAATATTCAATAAAAACAAATTTGGGCTCGATTTCATCAAACATAAATTACCAACCGTTGGCATATTTAAATTTAATTAATTAAGCTCAAAACTAATTTATTGAAAGCCCAATAATTTAATTAAACCTATTTGGGCTCATTTAATTCAAATCTGGGTCATCCTTTTGACCCACTCGGATAATTAAAATAACCCAAAACTCGTTTATTCAAAAAATTAGACCCAAATTTTTCTATCCAACCGGTTAGGACCCGGGTCATGGACTCAGGGCCCAAGGGCTGGGCGCACAGCCCTAAAGGCCGAGTGTCATGCGCCCAGCGCACAACACTCGTGTGTGCAACAGGCGCACGCTGCGTGCGCGTTGAGTAGCCGAAACAGCCCACGTTGTGCGCCTCGCGCACGTCGCTGGGTTTTTCACCCCCGATTCTCACACAATTTTGATTTTTTTAATTCACCATATTATCATGCAATAATATCCAAGAATAAACGCAGAAAAATCATGGTTCAAAAAATCATAAATTTCGCATCAAATTATCATGCTTCAAAAACACAAAAAACACATAATTCACGTATTCAATTAAATACGGAAATCAGAGATTGACTCTGATACCACTGTTGAGTTTTTAACAATAAAACGCAGCGGAAATTAAATATCCCAAGTGGTTGATCTCGATTTCACATATTTAAATCATGTTAATAAATAATGTACCTTTCTTTGCGTAATTTGATTTCTGAACCAACTTTCGCGATCCTTCTCTGAACAGCAAACTTGCTACTGTCTCTAAATCTCTACGCCGAAATCAAAGCGAAAAATTTCCTTTTTCTTCCTCCTTATGAACGGCTAGAGAGAGAGAGAGAGAGAGAGAGAGAGAGAGCTTTGGAGTGTTTGACTTGGAGAGAAAGTTATAAAAGTGGCTTGTGATTATTTTTCACTAAGTAGTATACTACTTTAGAAAAACAATAACCTAGTTGACTAGGCCTCACGTGGACGCCCACTTTGGGCATTTTAAAGCTCTATGGCTTAGTCCATTTTTAATTGTTTAATTATTTATTTAATTAATATTATTTATCCAATAAATAAAGTAATTAAATCCTTGTTAACTCTACAATTAATTTTCCTAAAAAAATTAATTAACACATTAACTTAATTAATTAATAAAATCATCTAATGATTAATTAATTAATTAATTGCCATATCCAATACCAAAAATTCTCTCAAGTCAATTTCATGATTTTTCCTTTTGCAATTCCTTTAAGCGTGACTCTTTAGGTTCGTCTCAAAAAGCAATTGGGAGGAAACTAAAAGGATGTGGGTAACACCCAGCCAGTCCCGTGGCCCACACCGTATCCCAATTGAGAACGAATGAATATGATTATTACAAACTTTTTACGCTATGAATACCGTACGAGTATAAACCTTTTATTCACATATCCTAGTCAAGTGAGAGTCATGGTTCAATCAAACTCACTGAACTTGACCTTATGCTTTGCTCATAATGAATCAAGGTCATCGAGTATACTTTCATGTCTAACATGAATATCTCTAATGCTTTGGCCAAAATCTTTTGACCTTATTCATTCATGACTACATAGGATATTTAGCTCATCCACTTATGAGAGAATAAATCCCATTTTGCTAATCAGTTAAGACTGCTACTTGCCCATCAAGCTGCACTTCGAGGTCGACCCCACCATCGGGTGAATTGGATCTAACTACTCTAATGAGAGACTTGATGTCACAAGTACATCTTCAACATGACTCCTCAGTTCTAAGGTTCACGCGTACCTATCACAACTTATCAGTTTATCATTGACTGTCAGTGAGTGAGAACCTATGTGACAGAACCGATGTAACTCGTGTTCGAACACATCAGTCTAACTGAGGTGTCTTTGACATAAGTTTCCACTACCATTTTCATAGTGTTCGACTGACACTTTCTCTGTCAAAACTTATATCATACAAGCCTTTATCTAGTATTGATGTCTAGTCGATACTTTCTTCGACTTGCAAACAAATTTATCATTCACAAATTTTGGCACGCCCAGTGGGACCTTTCTACCTCTCATCTCTTCCTTCACCAGAAATCCAAAGTATCCAATGGCTGCTCAAAGAAACTCGACATTTCAAATTGCTACTTCAATCTCTTCAAGTGCGACGATGGAAAGCATTGGCGTTGTCACAAGGAACATGATCAAGAAGCTTCAAATATCTCTAGAGACGAGTCCTTTCCTTCGAACTGTGGAGAAAGACCTACTTCATCTCGGTGACATGTGGAGAATCTCTACCCTCCTCCCCACGGTCTATATCGAGCTATTCATTTAAATCAAATGTGGCTCCAGTAATGGTGACAAATGCCACAACTGTAGAAGAACAACTTGCCAATTTGACAAAAATCATTGAGGGACTCTCCAAGCAGGTCCAAGAGCAAGATTCTCAAATCTCAAAGTTGATTGAACAAAGTGGATAGTACTGATGCTAGCCATGTGGTGGGAAAACAACCTGAGGTTCATGAAGAAGCGGAGACTTCTATGAAGCAATAATCAAGTGAAGAAAAGAAGTCTTCAACCAAAGTGCTTTAAGTTTGATCTGATAGATTGATCCCCATTTGACCAGCTAAGGGAGTTCATCGTGGAGACTATTGAAGAGAAGTCCGATGGAAGCTCCAAGAAATCATTGATGTATGTTAAGCCATATACTCAAAGAATTGACGATTTGAAGATGCCAACCGACTACCAACCTCCGAAATTTTAACAATTTGAAGGCCAAGGCAATCCAAAGCAACATGTGGCTCACTTTGTTGAGACGTGAAATGATGCTGGAACTGAAAGTGTTATATGCACAGCGAGCCATCCGTTGGCTTGAACATTAACACTATGTCAATCTTATCATATAGATTATATCCAATTTATTACGAAATGCTTCTTTATTGTCGACTACTTGTGTAAGTATAGATAAAGATCCCATGGATTACATATGGTTAGGGGAGACGGTCGGGATACCTATGGAATTCTTTCAAAGACCGTAATCCTAAATTTACATTCCAAGTCATAGAGGCTGTGAGATGTGGGATATCACTGGCCTCACCAAGGCTTGTTCGTATGTGTAACTCTTGCAAGAGATTAACGCGTTCCATTGTCAATGGCTACTATAGTCAATACATGCATGAAGATTCATACTTTGGGATAGTATGGAATTGAACGGCCCCGCAAGGATTCCTCGTTGGTGCTGTCGAACTTGGAGTCCTTCGATTTCGTAGTGTGAGATAATCCTTAGACCTGAGATGTCATTGGAAAGGGTACTACCCACTATGCTTTGATATGCACGTGCACTCCAGGAGAGTCATACGGCGTGTATGTTTTGTATGGTCTGGTAGTACAATGGAACAAGTGACAGTCGGAAGGGATTCATCCAAGGTCATGAGTAGCCGATATTTCCTATCCTGTTGAGTGAAACTGAATGATCGAAAAGTTTCTGGCCCGAGCATATTCTTATAAGAGGGATTGGTGATCCCTGCTTAGAAGACCAGATCATTAGTGGAACCATCATAGTCGTAGTTTTCGAGGCTACTAGGGTTTCGACCATCGTCAAGCCCTAAGCCTTAGAACGGAATAAGATGGAGGGACTCGACTCACTCAAAGATCGAAATCTGGATAGGTTTGCTTTTCATCGTTAACATCTAGGAAGTCGTGGCGATGTTGCTAGATATCGAACCACGACCGATAGGTGCCTTGGGTTAATTGGTGAAATTAATCCAAGGCCTAGTTAATTATTATGAATAACTATTCTAGCCTATGGAAGGACTTATTGCTAGCTTGTTAATGAGTCTAAGAGGTCACATACAAACTTAGCGTAGTATCTATTGGCTAGTTAATTCTTTGTGAATTAATGGAGAGATTAATTAATTGAAATTAATCAAGCAGAAAAAAAGAATAAATTAATTAAGTGGTCTTAATTAATAATAGTCTTATAATTTAATATTGGAATACTAAATTGAGAAAGACTAGTTAATTGATTAGTGGTCTAATTAACTAATATGTGAAAGAGGAATATATATATATATATATATATATATATAAAATACACATGTGTGGGCGTGTGTATGTGTATGAATTTGGTGGAGGATTTTATCTTGTTCACCAAGTTTATAAATATATGTATATTTAATATATATATCTTATAATGTATTTGGTAGGATCTATTCGAATTAATTAGATATGGAAAGATATTATAAATATGTTAGGATAAATATTATGGATATGGTAAGATCTATTTACTTAGTTAGTTGACTAATTATATGGAAAGATCTTATTTGGATAGGTCTTATATATTTGGGAAAAATCTCAAATATATGGAAAGATCTTGTTTGTTAATTAATGGATCTAATTAACTAGGGAAGAGAAATAAGATGGAAGGAAACTTAGAATAAATATATATATATACACGCCTATTTAGGCGTGTATATGTGTGTGTGTGTGTGATTTTCCATATTTGTGGACTCTTACCCTATACATATATGTATTGATATTTTATTCACAAGTTAATGCAATTCATTCTACATAATTTTGATTGTGAAAATTCTCTTCATATTTTCTCTTCCACCTCTTTCACATCTATTTCTTCCAACTCATGTGCTGAGTACGAAGAACACCAAAAATATTCCTACCCCTTTTTCTCATAAGCCAAAATTCGATATTCTCTTGGCTACACTGGTGGAGATAATCGAGAGTACGAGTTAAGGTGTGGATAAACTTGGAGGCGCAACACTTGGGGCGCTAGGACAAATCCATCCGAAGAGGTGTAGCAGTGAGTTGCTTAAAAAGACGTTGCTTCTTTAAGGTCTTCAAGAGGTAAACACGCAAAAACTTCCTCTAGGATTTTTTTTTGAATCCGATAGTACCATGTCTACCAAGCCCTAATTTCGGGGATGCTGCTTAATTTTTAAATCTGTACCTTCCGCTGCGCGGGTGTCCCTGGGGGTTGTACACCGATCCCAACAGGAACTTACAGCGATCACCTGGTCAAAAAATTTGTCCGATCATTAAAGGGTCATGCATTTGATTGGTACACCGACTTGGAGGCTAGCTCAATTGATAATTGGAGGAAACTAGAACGTGAGTTCCTTAATCGCTTTTCTAGCACCCGGAGGACGGTCAGCATGGTGGAGCTCACTGATTCTCGCCAATGGAAAGATGAACTTGTTATTGACTATATCAATCAATGGAGGAACTTAAGTCCTAATTGCAAAGATCTCTATCCGAGACTTCGGCTATAGAGATGTGTATCCAAGGAATGCATTGGGGTCTTTGCTATATCCTTCAAGGGATCCAACCTAAGACGTTCGAAGAATTGGCCACTTGAGCGCATGATATGGAGTTGAGCATTGCAATAAGTGGAGTTGATGGTCCGCATGTCCCAGAGCCATGAAAACGAGAAGTCAACAATGGGGGCAAACACTTCCCAAAAGCTTCAAATGATGAATCAATGGCAGTAAGTATCACATCCACCAAATGTCATGGCAAAGCTGTTGATGAAGTACTAAAGAAGTTAACTCTCAAAGATATGCAATCAAAGAAGTATCCATTTAGCGACTCCGATGTCTTTGGGATATTTGATGATCTGCTCAACATAAGTCTTATCGAACTGCCTGAGATGAAACGACCGGAAGAGGTTGGGTGAGATGATCACTCGAAGTATTGCAAATATCATCGATTGGTTGGCCATCCAATTCAAGATTGCTTCATATTTAAAGACCAAGTCATGGAGTTGGCCCGCCAAGAAAAAATCTCGCTTGAAGAGGATGACGCTTCTTTATTAAACTATCAAACAACGCTCCCTGATATAAGCTTAAACTGTCAACAATACTCCTTAATACGAGTATAAAGTGTCTACAAGTTCGAAATAAACGCAAGTATAGAACTCCTGATAAGAGTATAAACTATCTACAGATTCAAATTCAAATGAAGACTCCCTAATATAAGTATAAATTGTCTGAAGATTCAAATCCAATTCAAGAACTCTTGACACGAGTATAAATGGTTAAAAAATCAAATTCAAGGCGAAGACTCTTGATAAAAGTATAAACTATCACAAATCAAATAAACTTAAGAAAGCTCCTTGACGTAAGAGCTTAAACTACATCTTACTCCTGATCCACAAGAGTATAAACTGTGAACGATACCCACCAATAGTAATATATGTGGTTAAACTATTAAATATCCCACCAAAGTTAAAAATATGTGGTTAAACTGTTAATTTGTCCCACTATCAGTATTTCATGTGGTTAAATATTAAATACTCCACCTAGTCCAAGGTGGTTAAGCAATGGATACTCCTGGCCCGCATGAGTATAAACTGTGTACGGCACCCCCCTCAAAACAAATTGTGTTGTTTTATTCTTGAACTACGTAATGATTTGATTCCTTTTATTAGGGTACGCAGGCAACTTAAATATATTTTCTAAGTCCAGTCATAAGTTCGAAAAATTCTATTGTGCATGTGGAATGGTAGTTCTCATTATGCTTTTTAGAAACAAAAAGGTGGGGGGGGGGGGAATAAATGGAAAAAAAAAACTCAAGAAAATGGATCGAAGTGCCTCAATTTTCCTTTTTATGGTGTCTACATGCACAATTGAAGTCTTCAAAATTTTCTGCTACCTCATTGCTCAATGGAAAACCATTCTCAAGAGAAGTAATACTCCCTGATACGATCTTAAACTGTCAACAATACTCCTTGATACGAGTATAAAATGTCTACAAGTCTCAAGTAAATCCAAGTATAATACTCCTTGATAAGAGTATAAACTATCTACAAATTCAAGAACTAATTAACGAACTCCATGTTATAAGTATAAACTATCTTCAAATTCAAATGAAGACTCCCTGATATGAGTATAAAATGCTCCAAATCCCTATTCAAATGCAAAGTGGAGAACTCTTGACAAAAGTATAAATTGTGACAAATCAAATTCAAAGTGAAGAACTCTTGACAAGAGCATAAATTGTTCACTTTTATGAAGGATGTTCTCTCGATGAAGGAAGGAAATTGTTGTTGTGATGTTGTCTTGCAAACCATGTCCATTGGGCGGGTCTTACATAATTTTGAAAGAAAGAGAAAGAGAAAGAGTGTAAAGAGAAGCTTGCCGGAATTGATTTGGCGAAATAAATTGGTCTATTAAATTTTAAAGTTTAAGATTAACTCTTAAACTTTATTCCGTGGTGCATTTGATCAAATCCAGGGCGCCAATGCAAAGCCCAATTACAAAGAAATGAAGTAATAGATCGTGACATTATTCACTCTAAGACTCGCTTTCAAGCACCATCCATGAAAAAGTCTCGAAGGGGCATTTGTAAACAAATTAAATTTTTAGCCAATGAAATGGCGACATGTAGAATAATATATTAGATGTCAATTTAAAAAAAAATCTCTATTTATATTTTAGGAATTTAATCAAATTCTAATTCCTAATTAAATAGTCAAATAATTGATATTCTATATATATTTCTAGTCAATCAAAAAATTCATATGCCTAATTAAAATGTTATGGGAATTCAAATAATATATTATGGCAAGTCAAATCTGAGGTTGTAACCTTTTAAAACATTCCATGCAATTTAATTCCTTATGCATGAGAAAGTCTATATAATGTTATATATATATATATATATATATATATATAATGCAAAGTGTGCCACACAGCACTTTCTTTAAAATTGATAAGTTATATATGATATATATAGTTATATTGTAACAAAGTGGACTACAACCACTTTTGTTAACTTATATATGTATATATATATTATAATATTATATAGATATTTTTTTTTCTGAATTAGATTGCAAATCAAATCATATTCTATTGCAATTTAAATTACATTTTCAAATAAAGGGAATAATTGCCAATCAAATTGTGCCACCTCATCAAATAATTATGGTAAATTCTCATCCCTACAACTATAAATAGGGGTTCAAATTCATTCATTCAACACACCAAAATTTGAGCAAGAGAGAGATATCAAGAAATGTATTGAAAGTTCTCTCTACTCAAATTCAAGAAGGTTCAAGGCGATTTGGTGTCAATCCAGGCAGCAATCAAGGCAATTTGGTGTTAATCAAGGAGATATTCAAGGCGTCAAGGCAAAATTCAATGAATTCTTGGCGATCATCAAAGAAGTTCAAGGAGATATTCAAGGCGTTTGGTGGCATTTCAGACGACATTCAGGGCGTTCTTGGCGATCATCAAAGAAGTTCAAGGCACGTTGAAGGAGTTCTTGGTCAAACTCATCAAATAATAACGTTTGGTGGTCCCAAGTGGCATACGAAAGGGTCTAGAAGGAGGGGGGGTTGAATAGACCCTAAAGACTTTTTCGATTTCAAAAATTTCGTATCACTTTTATAAATTTGAACGCTTAGAGGCTGAATGCTTGGGTCAGGCGCTTCAGTAGAGATAACTTAGACTTAGTAATTTTAGCAATTTACCAAAGTAGGGTAATGCCTAGATCGCTTAATCAGGGTTAGCACAGCGGAAATGATTTTTAGTGTTCAGTTGGTTAATTAATCGCTTTGCAATTAGCTTGTCTTTTTTAAAGAATATAATATGATGTAAAATCAAGACAATAATTAAAGTAAAGAACACAAGAGATTGTAAGGTTCACTGGATGATGTAATCCCAGCTACGTCCTTCTTCTCCTTTTTCACTTGGAGGAATTTACTAGGATGATTTTCGAAGAATCACACAGAATCTTCTACAAGATAGTAAAGAATGAAAAAGATCTCGGGCTCCTTGATCACACAGATTTCAGCACCAATGAAGATCGTCTTCTACAAGCTTCTCTCACTCAGAAATACTGCCTGTAAGGGGTTTTCAATTTCTTTCTGACTCAGATGAAAGGTTGAAGGTTTATCACAAGGTTTTTGTTTGTTTTTAGGAGGAACAAACAACTTGGAATATCTCAATAGGAATTTAGGTTTCTTCTTTGGAAGAGGTTTGAGATATTTGTGACTATCTGGAATGTAGATAAAAAGCTTGAAGGATTTTTAGCTATGGAGTTTCAAAGCTTTCTCTTGTGTAGGTACGTAAATTTCTCTTGTAATATTATGTACCATTTGTTTTAGGGTTTGTTGAAGGTAAGGTATTTATAGGCAATTCTTGGGATCTGTCCGTTGGACACATGTGTGAGCGTGCCTTTCACGTAGCGCGTGATTTTACCTAAAACCTGACATTCCTAAAAATCTGCTGGCACCGATTGGATAGGAGCAGCTATAAACTCTGAAGTTCTGACAGTCTAGTCAAAAAGGAGACTTGTCCACAAGTCATAGTAGCTTATCATATTTAATGCTCTTATCAAGCATTTATTGAATTTGAATTTATTTCCCGTTGGAAATAAATGTCCGTTGAATGATTGCATTTAAGTCCTTCATGGCTTGAGGATTTAATTCAGGTGAATCTGACATCGGATCGCCAGAATGATTTGAGCGCTTGATTCAAAAAAAATAATCCTGAAATAGTGCTTTAGAGTTTGACGGGCGCTAAGAACAAATCTTTATCTTCAGCTGACTTCATACGCTGATCTTCAACTTCTTCTCTAATAGACTCACCTAGAATTCTATTAGCGATTCGGTATCTAATACTTCGTCTAAAATCTATAAAGATAAAAATTACAAGCCTAATAAAAAATTACATACTTTCAAATGCTTATACAAAGATCTATCAAAACAGAAACTTACATTGTATTTGGGGTCTAACATAAAATCCTATCCTGTCATCATCAAAACATCTAACATGAAATTTCCTAACAATTTCCCCCTTTTTGATGATGTCAAAACTTTTAACTCTTATAACTCTTTTATAATTTAAGATTTACTTAAAAGAAAAGCCTAAATAAATATAAGTTAGCGTTTAAAAGTTAGTAAAGTTAGCTAATGATAGATTAGCCTCAACAAGTTGTTTCAGCGATAAATCATTCTTATATTGAAAGAGTATGCATACATGATTTATACTGAAAGTAATATAATGAAAGCGACAACAGAAATATAAATAAAAAAAATCATTCACTTTTTCTGTCGTTTTGCTCTTTCTTCGCCTTGGAGAACTTCTAGCGCTAAGTCCAACAGGAGACGATCAATGTCGATCATTGTCGTACGTTGAACTTCATCGTAATCATGCCTATGAAGTCTAGCGCTTTCATTAAGTTCTAACAACCTTTCTGTCCGTTCTCTTGGCGAAATTCCAAGCTCACGAATATAATCGTGATAGATATCTTTTCTTGGATCTTTTGATGGTTTCCAATTGATTGGTCGTCTAAGCGGACCGCCAAAAGGTTGAAATCCCATACTTTCCAAGAAATCGACGTCCAATTCTGGAAGTGGATATTTTCCTAGATAATACCTTGGCTTTCTCTTTTTAGTTAGCATCTTCTTGATGCTCACTAGTTCTTCAAACATTGATCGCCATTGTTTATTATCTGTCTTTGATATCGCTTTGGACGCGTGATGCTTTTCTTTTTCCTTTTCCCCCTTCTTGGCATCATCAAGAAAGATTTTCAACTCAGCGACTTCTCTTCGCAAGAGTCAAACTTCGTCAACTAAGAGAGCGACTTGGTGAGCGATGCTTTGAGCAGCGGCATCGGTCGAAGTATGTCGTTCAGCATCAGCCGAAGCGCTCTGAACTAAGTGACGGTTGAATTCTGATGAGAGTTCAGCGACAAGTGGGGATATGTTGTTTATGATTGTGATAGTGCTTTTATTGGAAGCGTTTGCAATATCACGACTTCGCGTATTAGACATTATGCGGATTTGTCTATCAGCAGCCTCAAACATCTTGGAACAGGAACCTTCAATGTTGGTGAGCGAGTTTCGTACTGCCTGTCTGAAATTGCTAGCGTCTGAATCACTCTCAGAATCTGAATCGGAAGAAGGACGCTCAGGAGAAGGAAAGAGTCCGTAAAAGCTAGAAACTGCAGCCTTGCCTTTGGATTTATCTCTGATAAAGGGCTCTTCAGGCTTTTGAGCAATTTCAGCGTGCACTTCTTCAATCGCTTGATCCATGGAAGGATCTGCAAGCGCTGATGGGAGCTCAACTACTGGGGCGCTAGAAAGATCTGGCAAAAAAGCTTCAGAAATTTGAGTGTCATCCACAGTAGGAGAATTGACTGTTTCAACTATTTGGACGGAAGGAGAAGGTTCTTCAATAGCAATGACCCAGAGTGGGCCGAGCGCTTCCATCACATGCCTTGGACTGATCAGGCTACTTTGTAGAATAAAGAAGATAGCGTCTTCTCGCTCTTCAGTACTTAGAGCAAGCTGCACGCCTTCAGGCAAATGAATTCCTGAAGTATAAGATTGGAAAAAGTCCAAAATAAATGGCATCAGCGCTTGAGCTGCTTCTTGGTCCACTGGCCTGATCAGGGATATCATTTTGGCCACTTGAATATTTTGTTCACAAAAGAGCACAGGGCGAAGATTGTATCCTCGGAAGTCATTCAGCCCTGAAAAGTGATTGAAAGTGATGTCCAACGCTTGCGCATTTTCTATCACTGCTCTTCTATCTCTGTGGAGTTCAGCAAACTCAGCGTGTTCATTTGAAACGTTAACAAAAATTTGACTTTGTCCGGGAAGAAGCGACTGTTTACTTGAGGAGGCTTCTTCGTTCAAATCGGGAAAGATGCGCTGAACAAACGCTTGACGAGGATGCAAGATGTAGCGTCCACTTTGGCTGAATAAGGCTAGCTGTTGACGAATGTATGTCTCAATGGGTTGCCTGTAACCCGGTAGAGCGCTAACATTTCCGGCAATATGCTGACGTTGTTGAAGTAAAAAAGTCGTAAATCCTCGACGTCTGTATTCAATTCCAAATTCAAAGAGGAATGGATATCTGACGAGTTCTTCAAGAGTATAGAAATATAGAACAAACTCTTCAGCCCATCTGGCTGTATCCATCATCCATCTTTTGCCAAGCTTGTCAGCTTTCTTTTGTTCTTTCCGAGTGGCATGGTACTTCTCGAAGCGTGTAGTTTCTTCATCGTAATCCTCAGTCCATAATCTGGCAAGATATTCTCTGGCTTCATCTTCTATCCACGAATTAACAGGATTTGGACGCTCAGCAACTACTGGTCCTTTTCCTTTCCAAAGCTTGAGTGGTTTAGGAGAGAGGGCATTCTGAGGAGATTTAATGACTTTGGGGAGAGCCGAATATCCTATTTTGTTTAGATCTTCCTCGTCAAGATTTTTGTTCCAATCGCCCACGTGGGGATTCTTGAGGACAATCTTGCTGTCGCGAAGAGGATAGAAAGACTCGTCTGAGCAACCAATGAAGTTAAATCGCTTTTCGTCAAATTCTGTGCTGTTGAACGCTGTTCTTCGGATGTACTCTAAGCGAGATTAAAGTCGCTCCAGGTTGTATAGTCCTAAATCGGCAATCTGCTCAAAGAATTCAAACTTTTGAGAGTTGGAAAGGTCAGGTCGATGGAGAGTGGTTTGAAAAGAGATTTCGAGCTCTGCAAGCGTCTGGGTGTCTCGTTCTCTAGAGGCATAATAGAATTCAATATCAGGAGTATATCCACGAGGAAAGAAATCGATGACACGAGGAGGAGGTCCTGTTGAAGTAGGATCAAGAGCAATTGCTTCTATTGGGATGGGGGCCACTTCTATAGACCTCTCAGGATGCTCAGTCTCTTCACTGACTTGTGAAGTTGTAGCGTCAGGAAGATCTTGAGCCACTTCCTTAGTGATATTTACAACAGTTGCCATATCAACATCTACTTCAATGGGGACCTTTGAAGGTGGAGGTGCATCAGCGTCTGGTGCATTGTGAGGTGCATCTCGAGGTTCATCTTGAGATGAAGTTTGTCCAATGGGATTTCTCTTTTCATATCTTAGAAATTTCTTGAATTTCTTCACCAATAAGGCCATTTCCTTTTCTTCACTTGATTCCGTTGATTTCACTTCGCTAACCGCTTTACCCTTACTTTTGGTAGTAGCGATTAAAGCTCCTGATGCAGTCGCTGAAGTCGATGTGTTGCTGACTTCTCCCAATTCTAATTCAAATGCCTTTCACTCTGAAAACACATGTTCTGGAGTAAGAGTCTCCAAGGTCTGTGATTCTCTCATAGCAACAGTCTTAATCAAGTATTTACTTGGAAGACTTCTGAAAATCTCATTGACCATATCCTTGTTGGTCAATTCCTTATCTAGTGACGCTAACTTGGTAATGAGCAAAGTAAATCTTGCGTCCAATTGTTCTAGCGTTTCATTGGGCTGCATCTTGAAATGCTCGAATCTTTGCATGGCTATGGAGAGCTTATTCTCCTTCATTTGTGCCGATCCTTCACACACTATAGCCAACTTATCCCATATTTCTTTGGAAGTCTTACATTGCTTGATCTTGTTGAACAATGCATCATTGTCTCCTAACGCTGAGTAAAGTGCACTTCGTCCAACATTATCTAGATTTGCCCTTTTTCGATCATCAGGCGTCCATTCTAACTTAGGTTTCTCGACATAACCATCTGGTGTGGCCTCGGTTGCTTCAGGGGCTCGAGTTACAACTTTCATAATCTAAATGGGGCCATCTGTGATCACATCACACATTTCATTATCGCAAGAGCATAAATAAGCGAATGCTCTAAGTTTCCAAGAATCATAATTTGATTCTACCAACTTAGGCATTTCGTTAAAAGCCATAATGAGATGTTTTAAAGAGAAATTTTGAAGCGATTAAGTTTCAAAAGGATGGATCTGAACAAACAGTTACGCTCGGAAACGCTTAGGTTTCTAATTCAACCGCTCTGATACCACTTGGTGGTCCCAAGTGGCATACGAAAGGGTTTAGAAGGGGGGGTTGAATAGACCCTGAAGTCTTTTTCGACTTCAAAAATTTCATATCACTTTTATAAATTTGAACGCTTAGAGGCTGAACGCTGGGGTCAGGCGCTTCAGTAGAGATAACTTAGACTTAGTGATTTTAGAAATTTACCAAAGTAGGGTAATGCCTAGATCGCTTAATCAGGGTTAGCACAGCGGAAATGATTTTTAGCGTTCGATTGGTTAATTAATCGCTTTTCAATTAGCTTGTCCCTTTTTTTAAAGAATATAAAATAATGTAAATCAAGACAATAAGTAAAGTAAAGAACACAAGAAATTTCTAAGGTTCACTGGGTGATGTAATCCCAGCTACGTCCTTCTTCTCCTTTTTCACTTGGAGGTTAATTAGAAAGCTGAGCGCTTGGGTCAGGCGCTTCAGCAACGAAAACTTAGACTTAGTGATTTTAGCAATTTACCAAAGTAGGGTAATGCCTAGATCGCTTAATCAGGGTTAGCAAAGCGGAAATGATTTTTAGCGTTCGATTGGTTAATTAATCGCTTTGCAATTAGCTTGTCCTTTTTTTTAAAGAATATAAAATAAAGTAAATCAAGACAATAAGTAAAGTAAAGAACACAAGAAATTTGTAAGGTTCACTGGGTGATGTAATCTCAACTACGTTCTTCTTCTCCTTTTTCACTTGGAGGAATTTACTAGGATGATTTTCGAAGAATCACACAGAATCTTCTACAAGATAGTAAAGGATGAAAAATATCTCGGGCTCCTTGATCACACAGATTTCATCACCAATAAAGATCATCTTCTACAAGCTTCTCTCACTCAGAAATACTGTCTGTAAGGGGTTTTCAACTTCTTTCTCAATCGGATGAAAGGTTGAAGATTTATCACAAGGTTTTGTTTTGTTTGTTTTTGGGAAGATCAAACAACTTGGAATATCTCAATAGGAATTTAAGTTTTTTTTTGGAAGAGGTTTGAGATATTTGTGACTATCTGAAATGTAGATAAAAAGCTTGAAGGATTTTTAGCTATGGAATTTCTAAGCTTTCTCTTGTGCAGGTACGTAAATTTCTCTTGTAATATTATGTACCATCTGAGCGTGCCTTTCACGCAGCGCGGGATTTTACCTAAAACCTGACATTCCTGAAAATCTGCTGGCACCGATTGGATGGGAGCAACTATAAACTCTGAAGTTCTGACAGTCTAGTAAAAAATGTGGCTTGCCCACAAGTCATAGTGGTTTATCATATTTAATGCTCTTATCAGGCATTTAATGCATTTGAATTTATTTCCCGTTGGAAATAAATGTCCGTTGAATGATTGCATTTAAGTCCTTCATGTCTTGAGGATTTAATTCAGGAGAATCTGATATCGGATCGCTAGAATGATTTGAGCGCTTGATTCAAAAAAAAATAATCCTGAAATAGTCCTTTAGAGTTTGACGGGCGCTAAGAACAAATCTTTATCTTCAGCTGACTTCAGACGCTGATCTTCAACTTCTTCTCTGATAGACTCACCTAGAATTCTATTAGCGATTCGGTATCTAATACTTCGTCTAAAATCTATAAAGATAAAAATTACAAGCTTAATAAAAAATTACATACTTTCGAATGCTTATACAAAGATCTATCAAAACAGAAACATACATTGTATTTGGGGTCTAACATAAAATCCTATCTTGTCATCATCAAAACATCTAACATGAAATTTCCTAACAGCGTTTAATTCATGATTAAGGTGTTAAACCCACGAATTAACATTATAAAAATTCAAGTCAAATTTGGAGGAGATCGAACAGTCGAATCCACCACCAAAATATTCAAGTAATAACGTTTAATTTAAGATTAAGGCGCAAATCTCTCAAATTAACGTTAATCAAAAATAAAATCAAATTCGGAGGAAGATCAAAGTGTTCAAATTCCTTCAAAAATCTAGTTGTCGAAGTGAAGAATTAGAGGATTTATGTTAGAGATTGTAACGACTATTTTTATTCAATTAAATATTATTTATTTGTACATCTCATTTTTTTTTTGTTTAATTAAATTGCAAACATTTAAAATTTATTGTTCACAGTGCATTTATCCTTTTGTACAATGTCTCATTGATATGTTTACCTGCTATTTAGAGTCTGCCCGGAGAATTATAAATAGGGAATTGATAGAGGCACTCCCTGTTGTGACAAATACACTCTATTTTTATTTAAATTTCACTACATGGACAAAAGTGCCTGCTGGTCCCAAGTGGCATATGAAAGATTCTAGAAGAGGGGAGAGGGGGGTTGAATAGACTTTGAAGTCTTTTTCGACTTCAAAAAGTTTCGTATTAAAATTGATTTGGACGCTAATAAATGCAGGCGCTTGGTTGAGCGTCTACTTGAAGACTGTTTTAATAATATTAACTTAGACTCTAGATTTGAATTCTATAACCAAGTAGGTTTAAGCGTTCAGTTCTTTAATCAAGGTTAGGACAACAGAATGATTTATAAGTCTTCCTTTGAAGTATTTTAGCATCACAAAGATTTTCCTTAGTTGCTTAGCTTTTAAATGATTTAATCAATGTGTTACTTAACCAATTATGCAATGATATGACAATAATAAAAATGCGGTAAAGTAAAGAACACAATGTTTGAAAGGTTCGTTGGGTGGTGTAATCCCAACTACGTCCTTCTTCTCCTCGAACACTTAGAGGCAATCCACTAAAATGATTCTCAAAGAATCACACAGAATCTTCTACAAATTAAGGAGAGATGGATGTTGATGACTTGAGCTCCTTGATCACATAGATTTCTGTTCTAGACACTTCAATCCTCTTGCTTCTTTACCCAAAAATAATGTAAGTGTCCAACTTCGAATTCACACAGATCGCGAGGCTTGGACGGGATTTTGTTTCAACAATTGTTTAATTTTTGGGAAGTTCAAACAATTTGGAAATATCTCAATAATAGTGTAGGTTTGTTTGAAAAGAATGTTTGAGATATTGGTTGACTGTCTCAGGAATTGAAGAAATGTAAAGAGAATGTTTGCTTGAATATTCTGGCTTTTCTGAAAGTTTAAGGTTTGAGACTTCAATGCAACAGAGTTTTGGCTTGTAATCTGTACCGTGTGAATCTCTAATTTTGGCTTGTTGCTGAAGTCTATTTATAGACATTCTTGAAGAAAAGTGTCTGTTTGACACATGCAAAGGCACGTGTCTCTCACTTCCGCGAGTGAACCACTTTTGTCCTTTTTCCTAAAAATCTGCTGCACAAAAGTTAGTGCTGCTGTCTCTGTAAAGTTGACAGTCCAATAGGGTATAATGCGCTATTGGAGGAAAACCTGATGTTCTACTGGGCGCTCCAAAAGTAGCTACCCAAGCTAGGTATCTTTGCTCTATATTTAGCGGAGGAGGAGGAGGAAGTATTAGTTGACGCTTCGGCGGCAGAGGAGGATCTTGAACTCTTGAACTGGAAGCTTTCCTCTTCTCCCATTTTCGTTTATCTTCCCCCTTATTGCCATCATTAGTCTTCAAAAAGTGTTCTGTTAATAGACTGACTTGAGTATCAATCTGAGCCATTGAAGCCTCTAAAGTATCGATGCGTTTGTCGAAGTGTTCTTTCATGGCCAGTTGATTTGCCCTTGTATCGTCATTTATCTCTTGAAATTCCTTAAGGCAATCATCAACTGCCGCTTGAGCTGCACCGCGCATATGAGTAACTTGGGCGCTCATGTTTTGAGACTCAATTTTGGCCAAATCATTTTTGATCCAATGGAAGGCTTCAACATTTTGAGTGGCATGATTAGTCACTTCCTCCGGAATTGATCAAAAGTGGACTGAAAGCTTAACCCTCATCAGAAGGAACTGCTTGAGAAGCTGGTTGCTTGAATCTAGATTGAAACTTGAGGGATTCAAGGGATGGTTGATGAGATGGATCAAACGCTGTGCCTAGCGCTTTGATCGAAAGATCAACATCATCATCATTAGCAGTAACCGGAATAGAAGCGTCAGGACTAACCTCTGGAAGAGACGCTTGTTCTGGTTCTTTAGCAAACGGTGTAATACTTGCCACTTCTGATGCAGACTCTTCAATAATTGTCACAGGCGCTTCCTCAAGTGCTGACTCCTCTTGACGAAAGTCAATGAATTGGAAATTCAACCTGGCTAAAGAAGTGCTTGCAAGGAAGTCTGATGCACAATCAAGTAATTCATATATTCTTCGAGTGGGCAAGCAAGAGCCTTGAATGATTGTGAGAAGAGGAGTATCCTTGTCCCTGACATACATTGGACCTAATATATCCAGCACATGCCTTGGAAAAATCCTTGACTGCGGTTTATGAATAAGAAAGATCATATCGGGGCAGTAGTGCAAGGAAAATGTCAGTATCCTATCTGTTGGAAGACGCGCGAAGTGTATAGATTCCGGCACGTACATTCTGTAGTACTCTTCCACATAAGGATAGGCAGCTTTAGCAATGTCCTGATTTCGTTCTAGCAACAAAAGGACATATTCATAGTGTTCGCTCACTTCCTGTCTGATTGTTGGTAGGAGTGGATAACCATGGAAGTTGTGAATCCTAGAGCCATTGGGTTTTCGCCAATTTTCTGTGAAGATCTTGTCAAAGTGAGGAATGGGATCCATGATCTTCATCATCAGCCGCAAATTCTCTTCACAATGGCTCGGAATTATGCTCAGATCAGAAATTGGTTTCGAGCCACTTGTGGACGCTTGGTAGCAGAATTGGAGCAGAGTCTCTGCAAGCCTCTGCAACGCTTGGCAAAGAAACCTCTCAACTGGTTGGCAGACGCTTAGTAACTGATCGAGTGGCCCTACTCTCTGTTGACGCTTTTCCAGAAAGCACTTGGCAAACTGACGTTTCTTGTTATGCATGCCTATGCCAAATAAATGTAGAGCGCTGATCAACTCTTGAAAAGTGTACTTGTTCCCTATATATGCTTCAACCCAGTTCACTTCATTTATGCAGTAGTCTATACCTACATTCACTGTGGCCCAAATGCCTTCATGGTGAATGTCTCTGTAGATTCAAATCTATGCTTATCTGATTGGTAGCTAGCATTCCATACGCTCTTCAAGTATTCATCAGCTTCCTCTTGAACCAAATCAGTCAGAGATGCTGGACGTTCACCAATGTAAGGGCTCTTGTTCTTCCATATCCGAAGTGGATTAGCTTTATTCAAGTTTTCAACGCTGTGAGCTACCTCCAGAAAATGGGTATAACCTTCATGATTCAGAAGCTCTTTAGAAGGATTGAGGAACTCCACTGGCAGACGCTTGTAGACTCTAATCTTGTAATTTCTAGGAGCAAAACCTGAAGGTCGGCTATGTCCCATATCTAGGAAATATCTTAAGTCTCTATCAGCGTTTGGAGTCCTTACTTCTGGATTTCTTTCGTGAATCAAAATTGATACCAGAATCTGCTTAATAGGCTCATCATTTGCAACAGCCATGTAATATTCTTGCTCAATGTCTATCAGATTTGTGCTGAATATCATCTCACAGATAGTTTGATCTCGGCCTATCAGCATGGCAACCTCGTTCTCTACAACTATGTACCTTTCTTCATTGTATCCGGCAGGAATGAAGTCTTCTTCAGTGGCTGGTGGCATAAAATTGATTGAATGATCAGTCATCTTGAGAGGATCCAGGTTGAAGAATTGACTTGGTCTTGTAACATCTTCAGCAATGCTCTGACCTTCTGAGCGTGTCTCTGTTATGACCTTTGAAGTAAGTAGTGGTTGGACCCCTTCCGATGTAGGTTCCTCGGCATCCACAACAATGGTTCCTGCTTCTTTAGCAATAGACACAACTTTTTCTAGGTTAACATCCAGATGGATGTCAACAGGTGCTTGATCAGCAATTGGAACAATAGTTGTAGCACAAGAACTATCCTCTATAAGATCAGGTTCTTCTACAGATGTAGGAAAAAAAACGTTGTGGGAAGAAATAAACTTACCCTGAGAACTTGTCTCAATCATAGCAGTTTCTTGAGAGCTTAGCTCAACATTCTCAGGCTCTTCAGGAGCAGGGGCTAGGTAACGCTTGCCTGTCCTGGGACGCTTGAAAATTTTCTTCACATTTATACCTTCAATTTTGAGAGTTTGGACTGGAGGAGCAACTGGTTCTTCTTCAAAATTTATTTTCTTGATAACTGTAGCTAGTTTCCATCTCTTGACTAACGGAATCTTGTCTTCCTGATCCTTATCTGTCTATTCTTCATCCACATCCTTTGGTGGGGAGAACAACTGTAGCCTTGGGCTTGCGATGAGCCCTCTTTTTCTGTTCAATCAAACGCTTCACGGCTTCCACTGGAGCAGGACGCTCAGCTTCCTCATCGGACGCTTCACGTACTACTTGACGCTCAGACTGTGGTCTCGCAGCACCACCAACTCGGGGAGGGTGGAAGAGATTTTTCAAAATCCTCTTCCCTAGCAGCTTGGCTTTGGCCAAAGGGAGCCCACAAGAGTGAACACACTCTGCTCTGTACAGAAGATCACTCAAAATAATGCCATAGGGTTTGTTCGTTGTTGATAAACAATCCCTAAACCGATCGAACACATACTCACTCCAATTGATCTTGATATCCAGGAGTATGGCCGTCATAATCTGAAACTGCATCGGGTTGACCTTGTCAAAGGTTCCCACTCGACATTCTACAATCTTGCTGCAGAAATCAGCAAGTAGTCTGTACTTCGACACTAAATCTTTCATTTCGAAGTGAGGTTTGTGTGCAACATCATCCTCTGCATGCATCCTTGTCCATGCTTCTTGAATTTGTTCAGCAGTAATAGACTCCAATGCCTCACTCTCATTCGGTATTGAAGTTCTTGGCAATGGAAGTAGCAGAAAGGACAAATTCTTTCGGAGACTCCTTCTTGGAGAGAGAAAAGAGACAAGAGATAGATTTCTTGTCTTCAGAAAGCTTGGCGGTTCTCCAGAAAGTATGATTTAACTTGTTTTTCCATTTGACAAGCATCACAAAGGCGATCCTTATTAAATGGTCCTTAAGATAATCCCTGTACAAGATTTAGATTTAGAAGCGGAGATATTGTCTTAAAGTTAAGGTGATTCATTTTTCTACGCCATAACTGACACGCTAATACTTAACGTGCTTTGATAGCAAGTGTACTAGTCGTGGTAGTAATAAAGTGGACTAAAAGTCCGGGTTGTCGAACCACGGAGACTTGAATTCTAGTTTATGATTTTAATGAAAGTAAAGACAATTAAAGTAAAGCAAGAGGAAAACAATTAAGTAAACGAAAGATCAAAGGAGGGAACAAGCTATGAATTAAACCTCACGAATTGGTTAAAAAGACTAAGGCACATGCTATGACCAAATCCACTCGTCGATATATATGAGCTACTCTTCGAATTATTAGACTCCTATTGCTTTGGTGGAAACTCCTAAATTAACTATTACCCGATGTCTCGGCTCATAATAATTCTATGATTAATTGACGGTTCTCTAAATATGTCTATCCGAGAATCTAATCAAAAATCACGCATTAACGTTCTAGAGCTTCCCCGAACGAATCCGGCTAACAACACCCGGGAATCTTTACCTATTTCTAGGGCAATCCCTCATTTGTTTCGGATGATGTGTTAATTCTCTTGCACCCTAATCTATTTTCTCTCGAACAACTAGATTAGGCAAGATAGCAAGCATATGGTGATCAAACACATGATTGGAATAAAAGCATAGAATTAACACACAAAGCAATAGGAGAATTAATACAAAGAGCAACTTCACATATATTGATTCATAAATTTGGCCTTCACATGGCCTTAGTTCTACAAGATTAACTCATATTCAATAGCTCAAGAAAGTCTAAAACAATCATATACATAGTTATTGACATAAACATGTAAATGAAATGCAAAAGAAACTCCCTAAGTCTTGAATGATGATGAATCCTTGCTTGTAGCTTCAATCTCTAGCTCAATCCCCCTTCTTTGCAATCTTCAAAATGATGAAGAATGGTGATCAATGATGATGGGTCAAGAGTGAATGATGGACTCTCCTCTCTCTCCCCCCTCTCCCAAGATGATCGGTCAATTGTCCTCAAATATCCTTAAGAAGACCACCAAAAATCAGCTCCTCATGTGTATGTCCCCCCTAGTGTCTCCTCCACTACTCTTAAAGTGAGTAGTATAAAATTCCCTAAAGTAGATCTAGTAAGAAACATACTTATGACATCCCTCCCATACATGTGATGACCTCTTGGCTTTAAATGTTCCATTCCCCCATCAAATGATGATCTTTTGGCTGAAAGGAATCAAATCTCGGATGTGGCCACGCCTAGGCGCGGGAATTATGGCGCTCGGGCGCCCAAATCAGAATGTTGGGAGTATTTGCCTCTGTCTGGCGCAGTAATTGTATTTCCTTCATAACTCTCTCCACAAAACTCCGATTTGGATGATTCAAGTCCTCATTTGAAGCTAACACATAGTTCTACAACTTTGTAGAAGGAAACTTCATCCAATTCGGTCTCTAAAAATAAGAAAATATCGCTCGAACGTGGAAACTGGTGCAGATACGGCGCCCAGGCGTGGACAGAACGGCGCCTAGGCGCGGAAAGCAGAATGTTGACGTTATTTGCATCTTTTCCGGCGCCTAGGCGTGGTAATACTGGCGCCTGGGCGTGGACAACAGAAGCAAATTGGCCTGAACTTGTTTTATACGTCGTTTTTCATCCCGTTCTTCGATTGTATCCATTTAAGACCTGAAATCACTTAATGCACGAATTAAACGCACATGTAGCAAGAATTAAGCGATAAATGAACCTAAAACATAAACGCAAAGGGGCTTAAAAACACGTAAAAATGCCTCTTATCAACACCCCCACACTTATCAATTGCTCGTCCTCGAGCAATAAGAGTTCTAAGATAAGGAAACACATCAATCAAAGAGAGAAACAAAAAGAAAACTACCTAACTCACTTTCGTGGAGTAAACGGTTGCATTTAGCGAATGCAACAAGCCTTTGAACCTTTGAGTCACCTCAAAGGACGAGTTATAGTCTCGTGAGGGTTTGCATATGATATACCCACAAAATCTAGTAAATTTTCAATCATAACCAAATCAATACATCTCAACATAATCAACAAGAATGAATGGCATAAAATCAACCTTTTAAAGCTCACAAGTATATATATACATATCAACTACTTTTGCTCATGTGACACTAATACTTGAAAAGACT
This sequence comes from Buddleja alternifolia, assembly GCA_019426215.1. NCBI lineage: Eukaryota > Viridiplantae > Streptophyta > Magnoliopsida > Lamiales > Scrophulariaceae > Buddleja > Buddleja alternifolia. The sequence continues at coordinate 38,601,937 of CM033390.1, read as the reverse complement.
CCTTAGGGTGTAGTGAAAAATAAATCTAAGGCATTATAGTCGAGAGGCATCCTTACCAAATTTTGGACATTGATCCCATATCTATAAACTTTTGATCAAACACAAAGCACAAGAATCATAGAAAATCTCATAGCCATTTAAATTTCATTATGTCAAACATTCAACTTTCAATTCGTATGAAACTTCCATTAAATTCATTAAGGCTAGATCATGTGCAATGTTTTATTCCATTAGGCTTTCTATGACGCCCATGTAACAAGTTTTAGATCAATGACTCCCAAACTAGATAGTTTTGGGGCATTAAGTGTAGAGACACTCCTACGGATTTAATCACTCGAGTGTCAAAGGCCACGAAATAAAACTAGATCTTTTAAACAAATCACTTCTTTTTGGCTTGAGCTTAGCTCAAATTAGCATAATAGTACAGTATATAGGCATGAAACTTATCACCTCCGGTACGTATTAGCCTGACCACTTTTGGTCATACCAAAATTCAACCTTTTCAATTCATTGTTTAGCATATAAAATTACTACTTAACTTATAACCTTATGAGAAATCTAAGTTAATATTTCTGGGAAAAACTCCTTAAGTGTCTCAAGATGGTTATCCTCTCAACTCCTCTACCCTCGATTCATTGTGCAATGTGAATCATCTAAAGAATCAATCCTAGTCTAGTGTCTCCACGAGCAATTTCAAAGATATATATATTCCATTAAATTCAAATTATTTCAAGAGATCATGCCATTTCTCCAAGTCAATCAATTTCAATGCATCAATTGGAAGGACTAAATTTTTTTTTTTTTTTTTTTTTATACTTGATTTTCTCAACAAAGAAGCATATAAATATGATAGCAAACAACTTTCCCCCAAACTCAAGCTACAAATTAGGATTGCATCATCAAAGTTCAAAATAAGTACTCTTCTACCCCCAAACTTAAATCCAACATTGTCCCCAATGTTGTTATGACAAGCATACACAACGGTACAAGAACACTTACAACCAAGGATATTGAACAACATCCTTAAAATTCCAATACATAATCCTATAGCTTCCTCTCCTCTCGAGTACAATACGCATCTCTTAAACATGGGGTCCAAATGTGCATTATATCTAACACTTCAACTCTTTAAACCATCAAGCATAAGACACATACATGCTAAAAGTGCATGCTTGAACACAACAAAAAGAAACAAATTAAACAAAACAAAAACAAAAGCAAAAAGAAAAAGAAAAGAAAACTTACAAACTTGGGTTGCCTCCCAAGAAGCGCTCTTTTAAAGTCATTAGCTTGACTTTACCGAGTTATTTTAAGGCGGTTTCCGAATGAATGCCTTGTTCATTCTCCAAGTAGGGATGAATTTCGGCCCGGTGTTAATAGAAAATACGATGAGTAGTGACCAAGCAATCATCCACTCACATATTTTCTCATAGTCCATCACCACTTCCATTACTCTTTCTTCCCACTGCACCGAGTGATGACTTGGACTATTCTCCAAGTTATAAGTAGATGGCCATTTTTCTTCACCCATCGAGATGGAAAACTTGGAGTTTGTGATGTAGAACTCGAGGAGGTTATTGGTTCTTCTTTCCTGAAAAAGCTCAACACTAAAAGGATCAAAAGCATCAATGCGTAAAGATAATGTAGAATCAATTGGATGCTTAAAAACCTCATAGTTATCACAAATAACCATGTCATCTCCTACACTAGAGGACAACTTACTATCATGGGCACTAATGACCTCTATACCCGTGGAGAGGGAAGAAGATACCAAAGAATCTGGTAAAGGCTCGAGTGTCCTTTCCTTCAACGTCGGCTTCTTTGATATCAATTCTTCGATAAAAATGGGGCCGGGTATCGCTTGAATGTTAGGCGGGCGACGCTGAGGCGATGACACCTTCATAGAAATCCTCTCATTTTTCATTTCCTCAATGATCATTAGAGCCTCCTTAATTGGTCCTTCATACAAAGCATCAATGGCTTTGTGTACCAATTTCATACTTTTCGGCTGATCCAAATCATCTAGTGTGAGTTGTAAGCCGTATAGGAGTTGTCGAACCCATTCTCGTTCCTCCAGAGTCGGGGATAAATGATATCCCTCCTGTATGGTAAAGACGCTGGATGGTAGACAATCCCGGACCGACTGAAGTGGTTGAGAAGGAGGCGGTTGCATAGCTTGGAGAATGCCTTGTAACCACTCCCGATCCTTCGGTAAATTCATATCCGGGAAACGTGCATTCGGATTTGGTTGATAGATATTGTCCGCCATCTCTCGAACTCATCTACAAACCCGGAGCACATGTTCAAAATAAAAATAACAAAATCAAGCAAAGGCTCATTTGAGGAGCGGGTCATGCATCACAAATCGAACCTAACAATTAAGCACAAGAAACAAAATTAGACTAAACACGAAAATAAAAGAAAATCAAGAAATAAACGAAAACTAAGAATTATGAAAAATGTAAACAAAAATAAAAACTAAAATGAACAAGTCCCCGGCAACGGCGCCAAAAACTTGACACGCTAATACTTAACGTGCTTTGATAGCAAGTGTACTAGTCGTGGTAGTAATAAAGTGGACTAAAAGTCCGGGTTGTCGAACCATGGAGACTTGAATTCTAGTTTATGATTTTAATGAAAGTAAAGACAATTAAAGTAAAGCAAGAGGAAAACAATTAAGTAAACGAAAGATCAAAGGAGGGAACAAGCTATGAATTAAACCTCACGAATTGGTTAAAAAGACTAAGGCACATGCTATGACCAAATCCACTCGTCGATATATATGAGCTACTCTTCGAATTATTAGACTCCTATTGCTTTGGTGGAAACTCCTAAATTAACTATTACCCGATGTCTCGGCTCATAATAATTCTATGATTAATTGACGGTTCTCTAAATATGTCTATCCGAGAATCTAATCAAAAATCACGCATTAACGTTCTAGAGCTTCCCCGAACGAATCCGGCTAACAACACCCGGGAATCTTTACCTATTTCTAGGGCAATCCCTCATTTGTTTCGGATGATGTGTTAATTCTCTTGCACCCTAATCTATTTTCTCTCGAACAACTAGATTAGGCAAGATAGCAAGCATATGGTGATCAAACACATGATTGGAATAAAAGCATAGAATTAACACACAAAGCAATAGGAGAATTAATACAAAGAGCAACTTCACATATATTGATTCATAAATTTGGCCTTCACATGGCCTTAGTTCTACAAGATTAACTCTATTCAATAGCTCAAGAAAGTCTAAAACAATCATATACATAGTTATGACATAAACATGTAAATGAAATGCAAAAGAAACTCCCTAAGTCTTGAATGATGATGAATCCTTGCTTGTAGCTTCAATCTCTAGCTCAATCCCCCTTCTTTGCAATCTTCAAAATGATGAAGAATGGTGATCAATGATGATGGGTCAAGAGTGAATGATGGACTCTCCTCTCTCTCCCCCCTCTCCCAAGATGATCGGTCAATTGTCCTCAAATATCCTTAAGAAGACCACCAAAAATCAGCTCCTCATGTGTATGTCCCCCCTAGTGTCTCCTCCAGCACTCTTAAAGTGAGTAGTATAAAATTCCCTAAAGTAGATCTAGTAAGAAACATACTTATGACATCCCTCCCATACATGTGATGACCTCTTGGCTTTAAATGTTCCATTCCCCCATCAAATGATGATCTTTTGGCTGAAAGGAATCAAATCTCGGATGTGGCCACGCCTAGGCGCGGGAATTATGGCGCTCGGGCGCCCAAATCAGAATGTTGGGAGTATTTGCCTCTGTCTGGCGCAGTAATTGTATTTCCTTCATAACTCTCTCCACAAAACTCCGATTTGGATGATTCAAGTCCTCATTTGAAGCTAACACATAGTTCTACAACTTTGTAGAAGGAAACTTCATCCAATTCGGTCTCTAAAAATAAGAAAATATCGCTCGAACGTGGAAACTGGTGCAGATACGGCGCCCAGGCGTGGACAGAACGGCGCCTAGGCGCGGAAAGCAGAATGTTGACGTTATTTGCATCTTTTCCGGCGCCTAGGCGTGGTAATACTGGCGCCTGGGCGTGGACAACAGAAGCAAATTGGCCTGAACTTGTTTTATACGTCGTTTTTCATCCCGTTCTTCGATTGTATCCATTTAAGACCTGAAATCACTTAATGCACGAATTAAACGCACATGTAGCAAGAATTAAGCGATAAATGAACCTAAAACATAAACGCAAAGGGGCTTAAAAACACGTAAAAATGCCTCTTATCAACACCCCCACACTTATCAATTGCTCGTCCTCGAGCAATAAGAGTTCTAAGATAAGGAAACACATCAATCAAAGAGAGAAACAAAAAGAAAACTACCTAACTCACTTTCGTGGAGTAAACGGTTGCATTTAGCGAATGCAACAAGCCTTTGAACCTTTGAGTCACCTCAAAGGACGAGTTATAGTCTCGTGAGGGTTTGCATATGATATACCCACAAAATCTAGTAAATTTTCAATCATAACCAAATCAATACATCTCAACATAATCAACAAGAATGAATGGCATAAAATCAACCTTTTAAAGCTCACAAGTATATATATACATATCAACTACTTTTGCTCATGTGACACTAATACTTGAAAAGACTCCTTAGGGTGTAGTGAAAAATAAATCTAAGGCATTATAGTCGAGAGGCATCCTTACCAAATTTTGGACATTGATCCCATATCTATAAACTTTTGATCAAACACAAAGCACAAGAATCATAGAAAATCTCATAGCCATTTAAATTTCATTATGTCAAACATTCAACTTTCAATTCGTATGAAACTTCCATTAAATTCATTAAGGCTAGATCATGTGCAATGTTTTATTCCATTAGGCTTTCTATGACGCCCATGTAACAAGTTTTAGATCAATGACTCCCAAACTAGATAGTTTTGGGGCATTAAGTGTAGAGACACTCCTACGGATTTAATCACTCGAGTGTCAAAGGCCACGAAATAAAACTAGATCTTTTAAACAAATCACTTCTTTTTGGCTTGAGCTTAGCTCAAATTAGCATAATAGTACAGTATATAGGCATGAAACTTATCACCTCCGGTACGTATTAGCCTGACCACTTTTGGTCATACCAAAATTCAACCTTTTCAATTCATTGTTTAGCATATAAAATTACTACTTAACTTATAACCTTATGAGAAATCTAAGTTAATATTTCTGGGAAAAACTCCTTAAGTGTCTCAAGATGGTTATCCTCTCAACTCCTCTACCCTCGATTCATTGTGCAATGTGAATCATCTAAAGAATCAATCCTAGTCTAGTGTCTCCACGAGCAATTTCAAAGATATATATATTCCATTAAATTCAAATTATTTCAAGAGATCATGCCATTTCTCCAAGTCAATCAATTTCAATGCATCAATTGGAAGGACTAAATTTTTTTTTTTTTTTTTTTTTATACTTGATTTTCTCAACAAAGAAGCATATAAATATGATAGCAAACAACTTTCCCCCAAACTCAAGCTACAAATTAGGATTGCATCATCAAAGTTCAAAATAAGTACTCTTCTACCCCCAAACTTAAATCCAACATTGTCCCCAATGTTGTTATGACAAGCATACACAACGGTACAAGAACACTTACAACCAAGGATATTGAACAACATCCTTAAAATTCCAATACATAATCCTATAGCTTCCTCTCCTCTCGAGTACAATACGCATCTCTTAAACATGGGGTCCAAATGTGCATTATATCTAACACTTCAACTCTTTAAACCATCAAGCATAAGACACATACATGCTAAAAGTGCATGCTTGAACACAACAAAAAGAAACAAATTAAACAAAACAAAAACAAAAGCAAAAAGAAAAAGAAAAGAAAACTTACAAACTTGGGTTGCCTCCCAAGAAGCGCTCTTTTAAAGTCATTAGCTTGACTTTACCGAGTTATTTTAAGGCGGTTTCCGAATGAATGCCTTGTTCATTCTCCAAGTAGGGATGAATTTCGGCCCGGTGTTAATAGAAAATACGATGAGTAGTGACCAAGCAATCATCCACTCACATATTTTCTCATAGTCCATCACCACTTCCATTACTCTTTCTTCCCACTGCACCGAGTGATGACTTGGACTATTCTCCAAGTTATAAGTAGATGGCCATTTTTCTTCACCCATCGAGATGGAAAACTTGGAGTTTGTGATGTAGAACTCGAGGAGGTTATTGGTTCTTCTTTCCTGAAAAAGCTCAACACTAAAAGGATCAAAAGCATCAATGCGTAAAGATAATGTAGAATCAATTGGATGCTTAAAAACCTCATAGTTATCACAAATAACCATGTCATCTCCTACACTAGAGGACAACTTACTATCATGGGCACTAATGACCTCTATACCCGTGGAGAGGGAAGAAGATACCAAAGAATCTGGTAAAGGCTCGAGTGTCCTTTCCTTCAACGTCGGCTTCTTTGATATCAATTCTTCGATAAAAATGGGGCCGGGTATCGCTTGAATGTTAGGCGGGCGACGCTGAGGCGATGACACCTTCATAGAAATCCTCTCATTTTTCATTTCCTCAATGATCATTAGAGCCTCCTTAATTGGTCCTTCATACAAAGCATCAATGGCTTTGTGTACCAATTTCATACTTTTCGGCTGATCCAAATCATCTAGTGTGAGTTGTAAGCCGTATAGGAGTTGTCGAACCCATTCTCGTTCCTCCAGAGTCGGGGATAAATGATATCCCTCCTGTATGGTAAAGACGCTGGATGGTAGACAATCCCGGACCGACTGAAGTGGTTGAGAAGGAGGCGGTTGCATAGCTTGGAGAATGCCTTGTAACCACTCCCGATCCTTCGGTAAATTCATATCCGGGAAACGTGCATTCGGATTTGGTTGATAGATATTGTCCGCCATCTCTCGAACTCATCTACAAACCCGGAGCACATGTTCAAAATAAAAATAACAAAATCAAGCAAAGGCTCATTTGAGGAGCGGGTCATGCATCACAAATCGAACCTAACAATTAAGCACAAGAAACAAAATTAGACTAAACACGAAAATAAAAGAAAATCAAGAAATAAACGAAAACTAAGAATTATGAAAAATGTAAACAAAAATAAAAAACTAAAATGAACAAGTCCCCGGCAACGGCGCCAAAAACTTGACACGCTAATACTTAACGTGCTTTGATAGCAAGTGTACTAGTCGTGGTAGTAATAAAGTGGACTAAAAGTCCGGGTTGTCGAACCATGGAGACTTGAATTCTAGTTTATGATTTTAATGAAAGTAAAGACAATTAAAGTAAAGCAAGAGGAAAACAATTAAGTAAACGAAAGATCAAAGGAGGGAACAAGCTATGAATTAAACCTCACGAATTGGTTAAAAAGACTAAGGCACATGCTATGACCAAATCCACTCGTCGATATATATGAGCTACTCTTCGAATTATTAGACTCCTATTGCTTTGGTGGAAACTCCTAAATTAACTATTACCCGATGTCTCGGCTCATAATAATTCTATGATTAATTGACGGTTCTCTAAATATGTCTATCCGAGAATCTAATCAAAAATCACGCATTAACGTTCTAGAGCTTCCCCGAACGAATCCGGCTAACAACACCCGGGAATCTTTACCTATTTCTAGGGCAATCCCTCATTTGTTTCGGATGATGTGTTAATTCTCTTGCACCCTAATCTATTTTCTCTCGAACAACTAGATTAGGCAAGATAGCAAGCATATGGTGATCAAACACATGATTGGAATAAAAGCATAGAATTAACACACAAAGCAATAGGAGAATTAATACAAAGAGCAACTTCACATATATTGATTCATAAATTTGGCCTTCACATGGCCTTAGTTCTACAAGATTAACTCATATTCAATAGCTCAAGAAAGTCTAAAACAATCATATACATAGTTATTGACATAAACATGTAAATGAAATGCAAAAGAAACTCCCTAAGTCTTGAATGATGATGAATCCTTGCTTGTAGCTTCAATCTCTAGCTCAATCCCCCTTCTTTGCAATCTTCAAAATGATGAAGAATGGTGATCAATGATGATGGGTCAAGAGTGAATGATGGACTCTCCTCTCTCTCCCCCCTCTCCCAAGATGATCGGTCAATTGTCCTCAAATATCCTTAAGAAGACCACCAAAAATCAGCTCCTCATGTGTATGTCCCCCCTAGTGTCTCCTCCAGCACTCTTAAAGTGAGTAGTATAAAATTCCCTAAAGTAGATCTAGTAAGAAACATACTTATGACATCCCTCCCATACATGTGATGACCTCTTGGCTTTAAATGTTCCATTCCCCCATCAAATGATGATCTTTTGGCTGAAAGGAATCAAATCTCGGATGTGGCCACGCCTAGGCGCGGGAATTATGGCGCTCGGGCGCCCAAATCAGAATGTTGGGAGTATTTGCCTCTGTCTGGCGCAGTAATTGTATTTCCTTCATAACTCTCTCCACAAAACTCCGATTTGGATGATTCAAGTCCTCATTTGAAGCTAACACATAGTTCTACAACTTTGTAGAAGGAAACTTCATCCAATTCGGTCTCTAAAAATAAGAAAATATCGCTCGAACGTGGAAACTGGTGCAGATACGGCGCCCAGGCGTGGACAGAACGGCGCCTAGGCGCGGAAAGCAGAATGTTGACGTTATTTGCATCTTTTCCGGCGCCTAGGCGTGGTAATACTGGCGCCTGGGCGTGGACAACAGAAGCAAATTGGCCTGAACTTGTTTTATACGTCGTTTTTCATCCCGTTCTTCGATTGTATCCATTTAAGACCTGAAATCACTTAATGCACGAATTAAACGCACATGTAGCAAGAATTAAGCGATAAATGAACCTAAAACATAAACGCAAAGGGGCTTAAAAACACGTAAAAATGCCTCTTATCAATAACCAACCCGTTTTAGATTCACTTTTAGCCACAAAGCATGTTGGGTTTTTATCTATTGTGGAACCCCAATCTACCAAATATACATTGTTTGTTCTTTTACCTTTCAATTTAGTAGAATTTGTCTTAGCATCATTTATATAGCAACAGTCACTTGAGAATTTGACTTCAAAGCCTTTATCACAAAATTGACTTATGCTTAATAGATTATGCTTAAGACCCTCAATATAATAAACATCACTTATCATGATGTTCCCCCTATGCAAAGTACCTATACCTTTGGTTTTAGCTTTGGAGTTGTCAACAAATACAACTTGAGGACCATTGGCAGCTCGATAGTTGATCAAGAGATCCTTGGATCCTGTCATGTGCCTTGACGACCCAGTATCAATGTACCAAACAGATGTATCGGCTCTAGCTCTAGGTACCTGCAATCAAAAGGGCAATTCTAGTTCTTTTTAGGTACCCATTTTTGCTTGGGTCCTTTCACATCAGTAGCGTTAGTAGGAATTAGAAATTTTGGAACCCATATTTGTCTGGTCTTCATTTCGGGAAGATTGGCCTTCTTGGGTTTTAGTTTGTGTTGTGTGTGCTTCTTAGGTGTATAGTAATATCCTTGATTATAGTAGTAATCATAATCATAGTCATAATCATAATCATCATAGTATCGATAATATGACCTTGACCTTTGTGGATATTGAGGCTGGTATTTCCTTGGCGCTGGCTTAGGGTGCACTTTTGGTGCTTGACACTTAGCACTTGATTCATAGTGGTTAGGTTTATCCTTAGCTTTTTGAGCGTTTGGATGAACCCGTCTTTGTGAATCATTTGCTTTCGCCTTACCCTTGCTTAAGTCAGTATTGACTTTCTCATTTGGCCTCGTACCATTGTCCTTCGGTTCATTTGGTGTTTGACTTTGTGAACCTTTCTCAACAAAGAATACGCCCTTTCCTTTATTGTTCGCCGTAACATTAGATTTATTTGGTTGTTTACCGAATTTATTGCATCCTAAACTGGTTTTTTCACCAAATAGTCTTGTTACCCCAGTCACATTGTCTAGCTTTCTTGATGCTTTAGACAATGATGAAACGAGCTGCTCTGATTTAGCAAGTCTAGCAATTGGATCAGCTTCTCTCTTAACTATTATATCAAGATCATTTTTCAAATTGGTTATCTCACTTTCAAGTGATTTGTTATTCTCAATGCATTGTTGTTGAACTTGCAACTCAGTCTTAAGCGTCACATTATCACTCTTGAGCGATGAAATGATATCAAAATGATTTTGATATAACTTGGCTGCATCTTGACAATCTTTATAATATTCTTTTACTTTGTCTAGTAGTTCTTCATAAGAGAAAAGGTAAGATATTTCAGTGTTTACCTCAGAGGACGCTTCATCATCTCTGGCCATGAGACAAATAAGCGCTGAGTCATCCACTGGCTCATCATCATCACAACTCTCCTCTGAAGACTCCAAATCTTCAGGTGCGAACGCTGGTTCTGATTCCGCTAGCAAACCTTGTTTGCGAAAGTTGCTCCTGAATTAGTTTTTATCCACGTAATCCTGCCTTGATGGTAGTGCCCTGGTTTTCTGCAATTATAAAAAAGATTAGTTTTCATCTTTTGTTCATTGGTTAACCTTGCATTTTATGGTTTTGAGACTACATGCACTGAGAGATTCTGTTGATTAGAAGCTTGGTACTGAATCGGCGCTAAGGGAGAAGGTGCAAAATATTGAGGCGCTTGATACCGTTGTTGTACTGGAGCAGGCACTTGATATGAACTTTGTCCTTGATGCTTAGGACTGTTTTCTTTCTTTTCATATCTTAAGAACTTTCTTAATCTATTCAGAAGCGCTAGTTCCTTATCCTCATTGATATCTGATACTTTTCCCTTGTTACCCGATTTACCCTTGATTGACGCTATTAGCGCTCCAGACTCTATCACTTGCTGAATTCAGTTCGAACTCAAATGCTTTGAGCTCTGAAAAGGCATCTTCTGGACATAGAATATCCAACATGTTTAATACCCTCATCGCTATTGTTTTCATCAAAAATTTACTAGGAAGACTTCTGAAAATCTTGACCACCATTTCTTTGTTTTGTAAGTCCATTCCCAAAGATGTTAATTCTGTAATAAGAGCAGTAAATCTTATGTCCAATTGCTCTAGCGTCTCATTGGGCAACATCTTAAAGCTATTAAATCTTTCCTTGGCGATGGAAAGTTTGTTCTGAACCACCACAAATTATAGCTAACTTATCCCATATCTCCTTGGTAGTAGAACATGATTTGACCTTGTTGAATAAGTTGTCATTGTCACCAATGCCTGTGTATAGAGCATTTCTACCAACATTGTCCAAATTATCTCTTCGACGCTCATCTGTAGACCATTCACTTTTTGGCTTCTCAACATAGCCATCTGGAGTATCTTCTGAGGCTTCAGGCGCTCTAGTGATAACCTTAAGAATTTGAATAGGTCCATCTGAAATAATATCGCACATTTCGTCATCACATGAATAAAGATATGTAAATACTTTGACCTTCCATGGGTCATAATTTGACTTGGTCAACTTAGGTACTTTAGCAAATGCCATGAAATTTTTTAAAGCAACTAGATTTGAAAGGATCTAAACAATCTATTATACTTGGAAATTTTAAAATTTCAACTTTAGCCGCTCTGATCCCACTTGTTGATCCCAAGTGGCATATGAAAGGGTCTAGAAGGGGGGGGGGGATTGAATAGACCCTGAAGTCTTTTTCGACTTCAAAAAGTCGTATTAAAATTGGTTTGGACGCTCGAAAATGTAGGCTCTTAGCTGAGCGTCTACTTGAAGACTGTTTTAATAATATTAACTTGGACTCAAGATTTGAATATTATAACCAAGTAGGTTTAAGCGTTCAGTTCTTTAATCGGGGTTAGCACAGTGGAATGATTTTTAAGTCTTCCTTTTGAAGTATTTTAGCGTCACAAAGATTTTCCTTAGTTGCTTAGCTTTTAAATGATTTTATCATTGTGTTACTTAACCGATTATGCAATGATATGACAATAATAAAAATGCGGTAAAGTAAAGAACACAATGTTTGAAAGGTTCGTTGGGTGGTGTAATCCCATCTACGCCCTTCTTCTCCTCGAACACTTGGAGGCAATCCATTAAAATGATTCTCAAAGAATCACATAGAATCTTCTACAAATTAGGGAGAGATGGATGTTGATGACTTGAGCTCCTTGATCACACAGATTTCTGCTGCAAGACACTTCTATCCTCTTGCTTCTTTCACCCAGAAATAATGCAAGTGTCCAACTTCGACTTCACACAGATCGCGAGGCTTGGGCGGGATTTTGTTTCACGGTTTGTTTGATTTTTGGGAAGTTCAAACAACTTGGAAATATCTCAATAATAGTGCAGGTTTCTTTGAAAAGAATGTTTGAGATATTGGTTGACTGTCTCAGGAATTGAAGAAAAGCAAAGAGAATTTTTGCTTGAATATTCTGGCTTTTCTGAAAGTTTAAGGTTTGAGACTTCAATGCAACAAAGTTTTGGCTTGCAAGCTTGTACCGTGTTAATCTCTAATTTTGGCTTGTTGCTGAAGTCTATTTATAGACATTCTTGAAAAAAGTGTCATTTGACACATGCACAGGCGCGTGTCTCTCACTTCCGTGAGTGAACCACTTTTGTCCTTTTTCCTGCAAATCTGCTGCATAAAAGTTGGTGTTGCAGTCTCTATAAAGTTGACAGTCTAATAGGGTGTCTTCTCCGTACGTCCTGAAGAGCTTATCACATTTAATGCATTTAAATTAAATGCCCGTTGGCAATTAATAATCTGAGAATATTCGCATTAAACTCCTTCTGGACTTAAAAATAAATTCAAGTGACATTGTCATTGATAGATGCTCAATCACTACTGAATGATTTATGTCCTCAATCAATGCTTGGATGCTTGGAAACTTCATCTTCATTCAGACTTCAGACGCTTGAATCTTCAAAATTAACTACTGATAAACTCACTCAGAAATTAGTAGACGCTCAGTCTAAAAACTACTTAGCCTGACAGTCTAGAATAAAAACAAATAAAGCCTATACAAATCTAACGCTCAAAGCTTATACATGATTTCTAATAAAATCAAACTTACATATTTTGGGGTCTAACAAAAATCCTAATTGTCTTCATCAAAATTCTAACAAGAAATATCCTAACAATACCCTTAAGCCTAATAATGGCATTCTTATCGTATTATTTGATAAACTAATTTTATATCACTTTTCTAATTGAAATATAGAGATAAGTGTTTTGTAACTCAATTTAAAATGTCGGACAACTATATATATATATATATGTATAAATGAGAAGAAGAAAAAATAGATGTAAAGATATGACAAAAGCTTATTTACTTTTTTAAATTGATATTAGAATAGATATTATTTTATCTTCGAGCAAATTGACAACTATGTTTAATTAAGTTTCTCAAAAATAAAATAGTTATTATTCTATATAGATCTCTCATTCGGCCTAAATGCAGTATCATCTTAGAATTACTTTTATCTTTTATGCTAGTTTTTTAGAATTTGATGTTAAATAAATTTTTAATTTTTACTGTGGAGGAAATGAGGAATACATATTATTTAAGCGAGTTGGACGACGTTATATCGGGATTTGAAAAACCATGGCATGGATTAGTTTTATTGCGATGATATAAAAAATAGATGTTTGTAAGGTTCGTGACCTCATTATTGTGCAAAATGCATTATCAAAAAGAAGAAAATAAAAAAAGTACCTGAGAAAAAAAAGTAATTTTATCTGGTATTATTTCCAAAAGAACATTTTGCTTTAAAGTTATTTAGAAGGGATAATTTTGTTTACCTTTTAAAATAGAATCTTATAAGATACATTAAGGTATATTGTAGTCCACTTAATTTACTAGGAATGTAGAGTGTCTTGACCAAAATATGGAGTGCCAATATAAATTCTCTTGTAAATATTGCTTCCATAGTTTTGCTAAAATCGCTAAAATGATCTCAATATTACATATCAATTTCAAAATTCCAATTGTATTTTGAAGTTTACCAAGATACTTTAGAGTAAATATTTAGTTTAATTAATAGTTAAGAGCCCCACGAGGCTGCTATTCAAAATACTATAGAGGCGACAGAAACACATCATTCGAGTCTCTGACAATCCCTCCAACCCCATTTTCAACCATGATGAGTCTAACAGTGGTGTTCTTTTATTTTACGAGCACTGTAGGATAGGTTTTGAATTACACACAGAGGAGGCGCGAGTGTGACGAGTTATTTCACTGTTCATCATCTTCTTATTTTTGGTCCATTTTGAACGAGCAATATATGGTTGGAAAGCCCTTTGCATAAGGATTATAACCATAATAAAATTACACAACAATAGCAACAAAACATGGTTCAAAAAGGCGATTAAAGTCACTGCAATTTTCACCGTAAAAATAATATTCCATAGAATTGAAGGCATGGATTCATGTAACTTCATACAACGTTTATACATGGTCTAAGCATGTTATATGTCGAATTTTAAGGCATAACATGCACATTTCACAAATCTACCTTGAATGAAACCATATCTCAACACTTTAAAGCAAAATTACTTCATATTTTCGTATGAAAACAAGTCTGGAATACAGCCAAACTTGACCTGATACCATTGACGAAAAATAATCACATATTCCATGTAAAATTGAGATGATAAATACTCACTAATACTGGATCTTACTTGGTTGGTTCACTGTGTTATCAACACTATTCAAATGTTCCAAAAACGTCAACAAACTCAGTAACACGGACAAAGTTGCTTTTCACAATCCAAATACTTTAAACTATGAATTTATCCTGCGAAAGTTACACCCAAAATGTCACCTTTTTGCCTTTTATTTTCCACCCAATTTATGCTGCGGATTTTCAGATGTTGAAAATGGTTTTCTCATGTTATAATTATTAGATTAATGGGGAGATAATTGATGAAAAGTTGGGGTGGGTTTTTTTTTCTACCAAAACCACTCCCTCCATTTTCCATCTTTCAAATATATGAGTAGGGTTAGTCCTCATGGGCGACTCATAACCCTTACCCTATTTTCTACACAAACAAAAAGAGAAATTACCGAAAATTAAATATCTTTCTCAACATATGCATTTTATTATATATAAAGAAGTTATAATAAAAAGTATAAACAGGTAGAGTGAGAATTAAGTCAAGCCGGCTCGATTTGAGCTTGATTTGAGCCTAAAGGACCTGAGCTCCAGCTCAATTACACCTATTCTGGGCTCACAAGCTGCCTGAGGAGAGTAAAATACAAAAAAATGTTAATTATTTATTTATTAATATTATATATATTTAAGGGCGACTTACCTCCATACGTGGTTTGCGAGCTATTGCGTATGGATAGGTTTCCTCTGTTGGGTGACCGGCGGAGATTTACCCTGGAATTTCCAAAAAAAAATTAATGAAAAAATATATAATTTATAATTTATAAATGTGTATTTAATATTTGCCAAGATACTTTTAATAATATATATGTATATCCATGCATATAATATATCCAATTTACTCTAAGTTTTTCAATTTTGAGTTTATTATGGCTGTCAAGCTTGAGCTCGAAAGTTTTGCTAGAGCTCGACTTATTTGCACCCCTAATAAAGATTTAGTTTATTAACATATTAACGATACCTTGATTTTTAATTTAAATTGTGAACTTCATTAAACAAATAAAATTTGCATAAAATTTTCTAGGATAAAATGTTAGATACATATGTTGGGTTTTAACAATAAAAACGTAGCGGAATAAAAAACACCCATGGTGGTTCATCTCCGATTTTACATATTCAAGCCATGATAGAAAACATGTACCTTTTTTCGAGTTTTCAAAATCTCCGAACCAGCTTCAAGCTTCCTATTCCAAGCAGCGAATCAGCCACTACCCCTAAATCACCACGTCGGAATCCAAAGCGAAAAATCTTTTCTTCTTTTCCTTGGATACGGCTAGAGAGAGAGAGAGAGAGAGAAAGAGGTGAGAATTTTGACTTGGAGAGAAAGCTAATAATGAAGCTAGGGTTTGATTATTTCCACTAAGTAGTATTTATACTACACAAGAAAATAATCAAGCCTAAAAGGCCAAGCCATAGGCGTCCATAATGGACGCCACTTGGGTGTGTATTAGCCCCTCGGGCTAGTCCACATTTTTGGTCTTGGTTTAATTAATTATTCAATTAATATTATTTATTCAATAAATAAATAATTAAATAACTAATTAATTCATGTTAATTCTATAATGAATTTATCAAAGAAATTAATTAACACATTAACATAATTGATTAATAAGATCATCCAATGACCAATTAATTAATTAATTACGGCATCAAATACCGAAAAACCTCTCAAGTCTTAAACCATTATTTTTCCTTTATGATTTTTTTAATCGCGACTCTTTAGGTTCATCTCAAAAGGCAAATGAGAGGAAACCAAAAGGATGTGGGTAACATCTAGCTAGTTAAGTGGCCCACATCGCAATCCAATTAAGAACGAATGAATAGAATCATTCTAAACCTTTCACGCTGTGAATACTGTACGAGTATAAACTCTTCATTCTTATATACCTGTCAGGTGAGAGTCATGGTTCAGTCAAACTCACAGTACTTGACCCTATGCATAGCTTATAATGAGTCGAGGTTACTGAGTATACTCTTATGTCCAACATGAGTATCTCCATTGCTTTGGCCAAAGACTTTTGACCTCACTCATTCATGACTGCATAGGATATATGCTCATTCACTTATGAGAGAATAAATTCTATTTTGCTAATCAGTTAAGACCGCTACTTGCCTATCAAGACGCACTTCGAGGTTGATCCCACCAACGGGTGAATTGGACAGACTTGATGTCACAAGCACATCTTCATCATGATTACTCAGGTCTAAGGTTCACGCGTACCTATCACAACTTATCAGTTCTGTCATTGACTGTCATAGAGTGAAACCCATGTGATAGAACCGATGCGAGTTGCGTTCGAACTCATCAGTCCCATTGATGTTTCTATGACACAAGTTCCCACTAACTTACCCATAGTCTTCGACTGGACTTCCTATGTCAAAACTTATGTCATACAAGTCTCTATCCATTATCGATGTCCAGTCAATACTCTCTTTGACTTGCGAACCAATTTAGATATAAATGATCGAACTCTTCTAGTGCCACTCTTCCTAACCCAAAGGGAGTAGAAGATTAGCCTCAGTGTCAAGGACTTAACGTTGTTTGTAAAACCTAACAAATGCCTATAAAAAACAACATAAAATGCCTTTTATTAAAACGAATTGTTTAATTACAAATTATTGCCCTATAATTCTATCCTCTATGACATTTAAGGGCATAACACTAACAACATAAAATAATAAATTTATAGTATTAAGAATTTATACTATTATGAATTGAAAGTGGTTTAGAGAACGTTTTGAATCTCGATCAATTTTGGTGAGCCTTCAACAATTTTGTTTTAGATGTATCAAGTGTTCATACACCATGTAACTGTTGTAATGTCATTTTATATGTTTTAATGAGGTCATTAGGACATAATGACAACAACATTGAACTCAGTATAGAGAAATACTTTCCTATATTTTGTCTTTACTTTTTTATCACATTAAATTTTATCTCTCATCTAATTCTTTTCTTATTTTTTCTTTTCTCTTCTCTCTATTTACTTAATCTCAATTAATTATAATTCAAGAATTTATTAGTCAAAATTTAATTTTTAAACATATGGAGCATGCATTACTCACTAGTGATTTGTAATTAGTAATTGCTATTGAGAAAAGACATCCAAAATGTCTTGCCAATGTAGTAGAAATCTTCTGGAACTTATGATATACGGATTCGGATATGAGGATACAAATACGATACGATACAAATACAAAATACGATAAAATTCAAAATCATAGGATATGATACTTCAAAGATACGTGTACATATATATAAATATAATATTTAATAACAAATTTGATTCAATAAATATTCATTGACATAAATAAGATTTTAACTATTCTTTAAATTTCTTCGTTATTTGTTCAATTTGTAAATTTTAAATTTTAACAAAAGTTTGGAAATATTATCTATATTACTATTTCAGCAGAAAAAATATTGTATAATATTAGAAACATGTCATGCATGATATCTGATATGGGTCATAATTTTAATTATTCCAAATGGGCCCAATAATTAAATTGAAGAAGGCCTTCAAAGGGAAAACTTGTGAAAAACCCAAGAAAATGCTCGGGAGAATACAAGGAGAAAAGCCCAAAAGAAATATCATCAAAATGCTTACAAGAAGACTTGCATGGACATGGACTCTTTGAGGGGATAATATCCTCACAACCACTAAATCTTAAATTGTGAAATTTTATTTATCTTTTATCCCTAAAAATCCTAGAGGGAGTTGGACGATTTTTTACTCCAAATCCCTACCAAAAATCGGCCATTAAGCCCATAAATAGGAGTTCCATTTTTATTTTGTGTAATTTTTGGAGTGAAGTTAGAATTTTGGGAGAAATCAAATTTTAGTAAGAGGAAAAAGTGTATGTACTCCAAATATTATGGTTTATGTATTTCAATATTCAAAGTCAATAAGGAAGTTTATTTCTTCTTCCATTTCTCTATATTTTTTAGTTTTAATTTATTATTCCCACATATTAAATATAAAAATAAATTCAAAAGTCTTGTTTGGCCATTTGAATTTTCTTGGTGTAAAATCGAACCAACATCAATATCCAAGACGTGTCCGATATTTCAATTTTTGTATCAGATTGGTCCCTAGAACTTTCTCTTTTCTTTTTATTTTTGGACACTTAAAAAATGTGTCTCAATATCCGATATATGCCCATATGGGTGGATAAGATTATTTTTAGGTGTATCCATTTATAGATTTACGATTAGTGCTTGTATGAACACTTAATAGAATTTGATGAGACAACTTTCAGATCTTTATATTACACGGGATATTTAAAAAATGAAAAAAGACGTTTCTCTGACCATATATCTCGGCGGTGTCTGTACATAAAGAATCATCCAACCACGTTCCCACATAATCTCCATTAGGCAACTAACTACCCACATTATATTAGTGTCTCACTAGTCACTACACAAAACGAACTAACGATATTACATTTAAATGTTCTCGTTTTTTAATTCCACTGTTTCACTACAAATCCCATTTTTTAATTCCACTGTTTCAGTACAAATCCCACCATTTTTATTCTTCAGCGGCACCTCAATAGTCGCCTACTAAACAAAGTTGCAAACTTGAGCAATATTGTACTGCTACTGAGCTTGTAAGAGAAAACAAATTTAAAATATGAAGTGGGTTGGAAGGTATTGGATGAAGTGGATGTGGGTTATGTTGATGGTGGGATTAGGAGCAATGGGGAATGATGATAAGGAGGAGTACATAAAGTACAAGGACCCAAAGCAGCCAGTTGGGGTTAGAATAAAAGATCTTGTTGGTAGAATGTCTTTAGAGGAAAAGATTGGTCAGATGGTTCAGATTGATAGGATTGCTGCAACTCCTGATATTATGAAGAATTACTATATTGGTAAAATATCTTCTTTTTTTTTTTTTTTAATTTGTGGATTTGTGTTTCTAGATTTATAGGGATATGTATGATTGTGGGCTGCTCTTAAGTGTGCTTTTTCTCTCTACTTATTGATAGAGAAATGGTGAAAAAGATGCCCTTTTCTCTTTTGGATTTTTTTATTTGCTCTTACTAAAATAAGAATGTGTGGAAGTTGATGTATTAGTTTAGGCTTAAGGATGTTGGCATTGCTTGTTTACTATTGTGTATTTTTCTTGGATTGTAGAGACTGTTAATCTCAGGGTCGATCTGTTTGTTGCAGAGAGCTTGATTGATTCTTTTGTAAAACCATATTCATTGTTTCAAGGCCCAGGCTTGATAGCCATGTTGGTTTAATCCTATGACTACCCACCATCCAATTCACACATTATCCTTGGGTGTGGGCTTTGATAGGCTGCACGAATTTGGTCGTGAATAGTGCAATTCCATAATATCTATCAATCCAATCGTACAAATCAATCGAGCCATTAGTTGTATTCGATCTAGGATTATGAGAAGGGCTTCAGCATTGTCAGAAAATCATAAATCGAACCTGTTGAGAATTATATATAAAGGATTGTTACATATTTGGAATTCTTAAGGCAAATTTAATGGTGTATCATAATGAAATTTTAGCTGAAACCAAAAAGGCTCTTTTTGGGAAAACATATTCTAGATTCTTAACTTCCTTTTTTAGTAATTTGATGAATACATATTCTTCAACTTTAAGAGCTTGAATCTGGTGATGAAAACACAGCTAAAGGTATTGCGGATGTATTGTGGTGTAACTGTGCTTGGTGATTCTTAGAAGATGATGCCGGGAAGCTTTTCATCCTAGCGTACAATGTGCAAGTATAGAGCATTCTGTTGTTCTGTGTAGAGGTTATACACTTTCAGGCAGATAGCAAACTGTCATGGTAAACTATCATGTTCCTTTTGGCTATAGTAGGTTCTGTTATTCTTAAGACGCAGTAAGGAGAATGAAGATTTATGGTTGATTACAAGTAACTGTGGTGGTCTTTCTCTTTACTTTCGTACGTTATGGAGTTTGATGAACCTTAGATGAAAAAAGGGCATATATCTTGAATTTTTTTAAACTTATTATATTCCAGTGAATTAATTTTCACTTGACTTTACCTTCATAGAAGTTCAGACTTTTTCATATATGCTTTTCTTGTGTTATTTTGCTCATCCACCATGCTATGCTCTCTTTTAATCCATGATCATCAATAACCATTTCTACGCTTCCTCGCCTGTATTCAGTACCCTACAGCCACCTTCATGACTTATTCATGTGACCTTCATGACTTATTCATGTGGTACCATTACTACTTAAACAATTTAGAAGTGGAGAATTATTTGATTGCTAATTTGCATGGCTGCCCATTTAAGTGACCATTGGTTATATCTAAAACCTATTCTTGATTCAAACAGTACTTTAAATTCGGAATGAAGGAAGCTTTTAACTATAAGTTTGTGTACATGCATGATATTCATGGTTTTAAATTGACTGAGAAAATGTAATGCTAATTAATTTTGAACACTGAGAAGATCCCATGTCCTTCTTAGTATGCAATCATCTCCGAGCAGTGTTTTATTAAGAGGAAATGGATCGTGCGTGTTGAGTATCCTACATATAGATCAAAACTATCTTTTTTCCTGATGCAGGGAGCCTATTAAGTGGTGGTGGAAGCACCCCACTTCCACGAGCTACTGCTGCAGATTGGGTCAAAATGGTGAATGACTTCCAAAAGGGCTCTTTGTCTACACGCTTAGGGATTCCAATGATTTACGGAATTGATGCTGTTCACGGACACAATAATGTATATAATGCCACCATATTTCCACACAACGTTGGCCTTGGCGCTACTAGGTGAGTTTCATATTCTTTATGTGAATTTTGTTTCAACCATCAAATCCTTTTACATGGTGAAGCATCACGTGCAAGCTCCGACATGTAAATTTCCATGATCTTTTATGCCATAAATATTCTCTCAGAATACACCATTTTCACTTTGTTAGCTGCACGAGGTTTTTAGGTGTGACTGCATGCCTGCTTGCTACTGCTACATATCCGTATTTTCTCAAACAATACCAAGTTTTCTTAAAACACTGTATTGCCAATCCTATATTCCAGCTCCACCAAAATTCATGGCTACTTCAACTACTTTGCAAGAAACTAAACCTTTGATATCATGATTTACACCGCCAATAAGTTCTTTTTTCTATTCAAAGAAGAATTATTTTTCCTTAAGAAAAAGTAATGGCCTAAACAACATACTTAGTTTGATCCTGTCCTTTAAAATAGGGACGCTGAACTTTTGCGAAGGATTGGTGATGCAACTGCTATTGAAGTCAGAGCTACTGGAATTCCATATGCATTTGCACCTTGCATTGCAGTAAGTTACCTGAATTTCCAGTTGTTACAGTTCGAAATTCAATTTTCTTCTAAATATTATCTGTTGGGCACTGTTTACTACTTTTAGTTCTTGAATATCTTTTTTTAACAGTTTGTCAATTTTCCTGTAGGTATGCAGAGATCCCAGGTGGGGACGATGCTATGAAAGTTACAGTGAGGATCCCAAGGTAGTCCAAGAAATGACGGACATTATACTTGGCTTACAAGGTGAAATTCCAAAGGGTTCGCGGAAGGGCGTTCCATATGTTGCTGGAAAGTAAGTGTCAAGTCTCTTACATACATATCCAATTTAGATAATAAGGTTCAGTTTTGTTAGCTTGAAGTTTATCCTTTATCATCTTTTCTTTTGGGGACTAAAAACTAGCCAAATGGGGTATTAATAATGGAAGCACTCTAGGCATATGGTTGTCTACTAGTGGGGTTGTTACCTGATGAAGTCCTGAAAATTTTGCAAATGGAGCTGCAACATTTGCCAAATCATAGCATTTAGAAACTTTTACCTGAGAATTTTTCTTCTAACTTTCTTGTCAACAGTGTTTGATTTATTTCCAGAAATAATTATTTTTCTAGTCAATTTTAATTGACCTTATCAAATATTAGAAACCAACTTTTAGGTAACTTGCTAGACTTTTCTGAATATTGCTCAAAAGTGGTTTACCCCTTTTGTCTCAGGAACAAGGTAGCAGCTTGTGCAAAACACTTTGTTGGTGATGGTGGGACCACAAAGGGTATCAACGAAAACAACACCTTAACCGATATGCACGGCTTGCTTAGCATTCACATGCCTGCTTACTATGACGCCATTATTAAAGGTGTCTCTACGGTCATGGTTTCTTATTCCAGCTGGAATGGTAAAAAGATGCATGCGAACCGTGAATTGATCACTGGATTTCTTAAGGGTACACTTAACTTCAAGGTATGGTTCGAAATGGGTTACATTGTTTGCTTTGTTTTAGTTACTAACTCATCTCAACTTTTGAAGATATTTACTACAAAAATTGTAACGTTTCTTGATACACTTTCTAATTGTTGTGATGAACTATCAGGGTTTTGTTATTTCAGACTGGCAGGGCATTGACCGGATCACCTCTCCACCAAATGCCAACTATACGTACTCTGTTCAAGCTGGCGTCCTTGCTGGCATCGACATGGTGTTGTATCTTTCTTTTCTTTGAAGAAACCTTTACCTATTCTTGTACAGTTTGTTACTTGGTTTAACTACTTTAATTAAGTTTTATTTTGTCTCATGTTCATTTTGGGTTTATGACAGATTATGTTGCCATACAATTTCACTGAGTTCATTGATGACCTCACTTATCTCATAAAGAATAACTTTATCTCAACGGATCGCATTGATGATGCTGTTGAGAGAATTTTGCTCGTCAAGTTCAACTTGGGGCTATTTGAAAATCCTCTTGCTGATCTTAGTCTGGTCAATGAGGTCGGAAGCCAGGTAGCTTATGAATTTCCTTCTTAAAACCAAATAATTTCCACGCTATCATTACTTAGACATTAATAAATGGGAATGATAACAGGCACACAGAAATTTGGCTAGGGAAGCCGTAAGGAAATCACTTGTTTTGCTGAAAAATGGGAAAAATGCAAATGATTCATTGCTACCGTTGCCCAAGAAAGCCTCAAAAATTCTAATTGCGGGTAGCCATGCAGACAACTTGGGTTATCAGTGTGGTGGATGGACAATAGCTTGGCAGGGATTTAGTGGCAATAACGAGACAACTGGTAGGTTCTACTGTATTATTATGTTTTTCTGTAGGTAAGTTTCTATGAAACAGTGTACTTTCTCATCTTAACCTATTGAAATATTCAGCAAAATCATGGTAACTATGCGGTAAAACGTTTTCCTAGATTGCAAATGAAAACTATATAGTCAGTGAAAAATAAAGATATGCCTTCCGAAAACCAAAAATAGAGGCAGTTCTTACCCATCTCCAACTCCCAATATGTTATACCAATAAATATGCACGGTAAAGATTTCACTAAATTTTTATTCTGAGAATCATTTGTGTCTAAGCTCGAAATTTGTCTTCCAGTACAGGCCTCCTTCACTGTTTGTAATAAAAAAAAACTGTTTGAATAAATTGAAGGCCAGATCCTCATGCCAATAACATAATAGGACGGAAAATATGCTTTAGAATTTATTAACTATATTTGAAATTAATCATCCCTTATGATTGATAGTTTTATTTTCATTATTCCTACTTTAGTTTTCGAATCCTCACTTCTGCTGTGTTTAAAGACTCCTTAAGTACTTAAAGTACTAGGTATATCAATAATTTAGTTATTTTCCATTACCCTACAGGAACAACGATACTCGGTGCAATTAATTCAACAGTTGATAAGGACACAGAAGTGATATACCTTGAGAACCCTGAGGGTGAATATGTAAAATCCAACCACTTTGATTATGGTATTGTAGTTGTTGGGGAGTACCCTTACACAGAGAGTGCAGGGGACAGTGAAACTCTGACAATGGCTGATCCTGGACCAGACGTCATCAACAATGTCTGTGGAGCTGTGAAATGCATTGTTATAATCATATCTGGTAGACCAATTGTGATTGAACCCTATATTTCAACAATTGATGCTCTTGTGGCAGCTTGGTTACCTGGTTCTGAAGGTCAAGGGGTTACCGATGTGCTCTTTGGGGACTATGGCTTTACTGGAAAGCTTCCAACAACTTGGTTCAAAACTGTTGATCAACTACCCATGAATATTGGTGATCCCCATTATGACCCACTTTTCCCTTTTGGATTTGCACTTACAACCAACAGAATGGTTGCAAGGTAAAAGCACTTCTGTAGTTTTGTTATATATATATATATATATATATATATATATATATATTGTCTTGTTTCTATCTTGCAACTTTTGATCCAATCTATCAGAGGGTGTTTGGCTAAGCTTATAAGCTTCTTTTTTTAGTAAAACTACTTATGAGCTCTGAAAATAAGTTGTCGTCAGGAGCTTATAAACTCCCAAAAGGTAATTCAGAAACCCCAACTTAGTTTTTAAGAGCTTATAAGCTCCAAAAACATCTTATAAGCACAAGGAGCTTATAAGCTATTTAAAATAAGCTTAGCCAAACACCATATGCAACTTAACTAGAGAAGGAATTATTGTGTCTAATTTTAAATTTAGAAATCTATGACTGTCAGCAAACAATTTCACTTATTATGACATTACTGAAAAGGTTGTTGATGCTTCGTTCAGGTCAATATCAGCTGGTGTTGACGGGAGGCCGTATGTACCTATCGTCATGATTTTTCTATTTATTGGTTTCTGTATTCAAGGTAAATTTTTAGCTTGAAAAAAACTGAAGTAGGTGATGAATAGAATAGTTTAATTTAGATGAAAAAAGACACCCTTTTCTGTGAAACTTCACTTGGTGATGTATATATATTCTTAGTTATGTCCATCAAAATTCCAAAATCTGCAAATTTGTGCCAACTAAAAGAATACTGGTTTGATATCTCATTTACCTTAGATAAAAGTGGTTAGTACTGTTGATACTTATCCGTGATTTGTCATTGATTTTCCAGATTTATGAACAGTTAAAAGTAAAAAGAAAGAAAATATAGGTTATGTCAAAGACTCAAAGCTCTATTAGTTTTCTCTTTGATTCTTTTCTTTTCTTTTTTTAAAGCACAATATGTTGGTTTTCATTTAGTTTCTCTCTTTTGATGTTTTCCGAAAACAACAATGTGAAAGTTAAAAGGAACAAGTTGTGGAAATCACAAGCATGTCTGTACCCACCCAGGTTTTGGTCTTTTCTATTAAATCATTTTCAGAATGGCGCGATGAGAAGAAGGGGACGACAAATCGAGTTACAGACACGATAGCAACTCTCCATGGAAAAAAGGACTATCTCAGAATTATTTTGGCTAAAAAGATTCATAATTAACATTTTCCCCCCCAATTTTTTGAATTCGTCTGTTCAATCATTCTTTCATTCGTTTTCAAGGTTTTCCGAACTAATTTCATGACACATTGTCATGATATGAACTTGATCGCATCTATAAGATGGTCTCTCCTTTTGGTGCTTGACTTGGCTCTTTCATTGCATATAATAACACTTCCCAAAAAAGGACTCATAACTTGTTGAGAGTTGATTAATATTGTAGCTATATGTATTTAGTTGCTGTTAGAAATATGTAATGTGAGAATCAGTTCGGATCAAGGAATATTCTTTTTTTAAGATCTTTCTTTGCATTAGATTTACATAAAATACGCCTTGATAAAGATAAAATGGACCAACATTTTCAAAAGCAATATAAGAAACGATTTGAACTTGCAACAACAGAAAGTAAGAAAGATATGATTTTCAAGGGATCAAAATGGAACATACATTCCTTATATTGGAAAATGAAAAATTATTACGAAATAATACATTGACTCATATCCTAGTGATGTTTAAGGCTTCAAGCTAACAATTGTTACCGTTGGTTTTAACTGGAGAGTCGTCCATATAGTCCATAGTTTTTTTAATTTGACCAGGGATCTATTTAGATAACTTGTTCACCTGTTCAATTCAATATAAAGTTTTAACTTTCCAGTTAAAATTAGGCGTTAAAGTAGAAAATTTAACCACGACCCCTGACAGCTGCATGCGTGCATGGTACATGAACGTTGCCCGACATCGACTCCATCCTCAAAAGCAAGCTACTGGTCACAGTGCGCAGGTTACACAGGCGAGTTGTGCGGTTTGAGCACGAGAGGTGACTCTCCTAAATTGCTTTGCACTAATTTAAGTCTTCAATAATGTAAATGTTTAAGCCTCGATTGGATGTCAGGCCATTTTTAATTTCTCGATTTTAAAGAGGTTTTTTCATAAAAAACTGCATTTGTTTGACATTTTCTAAAAGTATCTCAAAAAAAATACTACACTCGATTTCCCTAAAAAAATCTCAAATTTCTTGAAAATGGGATTTAAGTGGCATTTCTCTTAGATTTTCCTCGTGAAAGTCAGATTTTTCACTATTCATGATTAGACAGCTCACCCAACAACTAAAATACCTTTATCTACCAATATCTTAACACCGGGAAAATTACAGTTTTCGTCACTTAAGTTGTAGCCAAAAATAGATTTGGTCCCTCGTGTTTCAGGGTTGACACATTTGGTCCTTCAGCTTACAAATTTCGGACAAATGTGGTCCCTACCGTCAATTTACCGTTTAAAACTAACAGAATCTGCCTAGGTGGATTATAAAGTTGCCAAGTTGGAAAAAAATTGACAAATGTGCAAATCCCAACATGCCAAGTGGAAAATTAGCAAAAATCACAAACATTTTATATTTTAAACTATAATATATTAATTAACATTTTGAATTAATATATTAAAAAAATAATCATGTAAAAAAATTTGTATTCATATTCCAACCCACCTTCCCCACCCAAAACGGACAACCTATGGCCGCTCATTGGTCAGCCCATGACCTTCTCCCCCAAGATCGGCATCTCCCAAGGTTGTAGCATTTATATGTGTGTGTATATTTCTGTTCTTCAATGAAGTGTGTGTGTGTTGCTGGTGTGCCAGGGGAGGGTTGGGTAGTACAGTGGGCGGCGACGATGAGGGGAGGTGGGGGAAGGACTAAGGGCGGCAGCAGAAGGTGGGGCTAGCCGGCGATGAGCTGTGAACGAGAGAGTTGATGTTGGGGTGTGGGGGGGGGGGGGGGGGGGGGGGGGGGGGTGGCGGCGCAGGTACAGGTGCAGGTGGAGAAGAAGACCAATTTCTCACTTTTTTTTGGGTATTTTATTTTTTATATTTTTTACATTGTTTAGTTACGATGATTCTGTATAAATTTTAAAATTAATTTGAAATAATTTTCAAGTTTTTTATTTTTCTGGATATTTTAATATATTTTGATATTAATTTAATTGAGAAACTTAAAAAAAACCCAATTTTGAATGTTTTGGGGGATTCCGTTAGTTCTAAACGGCAAATTGATGGCAGAGATCACATTTGTCCAAAATTTGTAAGTTGACGGACCAAATCTGTCGAGGTTGTAACATGAGGGACCAAATGTGTTTTTGGCTACTACTTCAGGGACGAAAACTGTAATTTTCTCTCTTAACACCTATTCATCAAAATAATCACATATCTTGATTCAATATGATCTAAGATACAAAACAAGATCAACTATAAATATTGTTGTATGTCTTAATCGATAAGTTTAATTTAAGGGATAATTAGACTCACACCTCCTCAATGAAGGGGTAATTACACAAACCTCCCCTCACTAATTGATAATTACAAACACACCCCCTCAGAAGCTCTATTTTCAAGGTTTACAGGGAGTGCACTTGTAAGAATTGTTACACACACAGGGGGTGCAATTGTAAGGAATCTTTAACATGAGGGGGTGTATTTATAATTATTAATTAGTTGGGGGGGGGGGAAGAGGTTTGTGTAATTACCCCATCATTGATGGGGTGTGAGTGTAATTATCCCTTAATTTAAATATGACTAATTCTTAAAAAATAAAAACTTATCCATACCGATTTTCCATAAAAACACTTCTTTCAAAAAAGCCATTACATCACATCTAATCATTACATTTTTTTTTGTGAGAAAAACTCATCCAAACACAATTCCTCTATTAAATTTGTACTCCCTTAAAAATAAATTCTATTTTTTAAAAAAGGAAATAAGAGAGATAGTATCCTATCAATCGGGCCTTACAAACTCATTTCCTTGTCTTTATGAATTTCTTTTTCCTGATTATTTATGTCTTTATGATTAAAATGTGGGACCAAAGTATTATTTTAATTTGATATGAGACGGAAAGAATCACTTCAAAAAAGTTCAAAAGGTAATCCGTTTTCTTAACTCTTGAATGTGGGAACACGGAAAGTTGGATTGAGGAAAATTCCAACAGTTCTCAGTTTTCATATATTCATATATTTTGTGCTTAATAATGTTCATAGTTTCATTGCATTAAGGATTGAATTTTTAATTGCAGTTATCAAATAGGAAAAAGAAAAGAGTTTTACTGGACTTTACTATAGAACGACTTACATGTCCATGCTTTTTTTTTTCTTTGTTTACACCTAAAATAAAATGTGCTTCTCAATTTAAAAATTCCAAACGACCCATATATTAATTCGAAATTGGGCTTAAGATAAAAGAGCCCAAACAACCTTTATTAATAGGTTAATTCAAAATTGGTTTAAAGTTGAAAGACCCAAGCAACCTCGTTAATTAAGTAAATACCAAAGAAGGCTTAAGTTGAGAAAAATGGCCCATATGTTGATTAGTTAAATCGGGAATGGGCCTAAGTGGTTTGTATTTGTTTTGCAAGGAACAGGTCCAAGCCCAATGTTCCACAAGTCCGTGAAGAAAGGCCCAAAAGAGTAGGAGGTCATCCGGTCCAGGGACGCGCCAACAAAATAAGATTGAAAACACAGTTGAAGGTAGTTCCCAACCGCAAGGGACGTGGATACGTGATAAAGGGCAAGACGAAGAAGATAGAAGGACAACACAAACAGATCAATCTGCATATTTTTTTTATCTTTTTTCTCTCTAGGAGTAGGCGTAATCTTAGAAGTAGCGTAGTTTAGTTAATTCCGTAGATTAATTCCCGGTGATCAAGAGTTGATATCAATCACACCTGCTGCTCGAACAACTTTGTAACACACGATTGGGGATCAATATGGAGGTATAATATTTATCGTTTCTTATCAGATTTAAGTATTTGATTGATAAAGTTATATCTGGACTTGTATCTTCCTTTCTTATCTGTTTTCATTAATTGCGGTCCGAACAACAATTTTAAACAACACGTTGAAGTGTTAAAGTCTGAACCACAGTCTAGCGTATCGAGTTTGAACGCGGGGGTTGTTAGATAATTCTAAGTGGAGAATTATCATGGAGCTTGAGTTAACCGAATTAGCTCTTCCTTATTCAATTTGTTTTTATCCAGAAACAAATTTTTGGCGACTATAGTGGGAGTCGGTTTTCGTAAAATCAATTTTCTAAGATGGTTTAAGTCATACTAACAAGACTAACAATGACAGACGAGTTCACTCGTGACGACTGGGCCGAAGATTTGGATATCCAGCCGATGGCAAAAAGTAAAATCAGAGCGGACAAAATGTACAAACAATTTGTCCGACTCATGAAACAAACTCTAGCAGGTGCTCGAGAAGATCAAAGGAGAGAATCCAATGATCAGTACCGAGCACTAGCACAAGAGTCCACACGAATATTCACTGCAATTATACAAGATATTGCTATGAGTACTCAAGATGGTCTTGCTCGAGAAGTCACCAGGGTTATAATTGAGCTAGGTGAAATGTTTAATCAAACTTGTGATGTTTTTTCGAACATGATAAACACACAAGTAGTCTTGGGTCTCGAACCCTTAATCAACAAGCATAATATTTTAATCGAAAAAGTATGACAGTTGGTAGAGCCGAGGACTCAAAGTAGATATATTAACCCGAATGAGATTCCTCTGGGATATCCTCGAGAAAACGGGTCTCGGAGTGGCCAATTTGAAATTGGTCAGACTTCAAGACCCTCACCTCTCGAGGGCAATGATAATGTTAATAATAACCCTCACAATATAAACTTGAACTATAACCAAACACCACATCATAATGCATATAATACGAGTTCGAATCCACATTATACTCAAAATATAAGGCCTATTGGTCCCATACCACCGAACGGAATGGGATAAACTCCGGTGGGATATCTTCCAAACATGAATTTTGGAGGTCTTGAGATAGGATTTAACTTTACACAAGGATATTATGCTGGGAGGCAAAACCAACATCGGGGGCCAAGTTTTCCTGGGGGTCTCGATTAACCCTATAAATACAGGAAATCAGAATTTTTCTGGATTTCAAAATAATCCAAATTTTACTTATACCCCAAATAACTTCCAAATGCCATTTGCTGGGGGCAAGCTATTCCCAACGGTTATATGGGGGTAATCTTGGACCGCAAGTTCAAGACCCACTCCAAAATCAAATCAAATTAATAATTGAAAGAATATATGGCCTTGGTTTTCGAAGGAACCAGAGGTTAATTCCAAGGAATCCATACCCTGAATGGGTGGATAGGAATTTTCCTTTTCCTAGAACATATAAGGTCCCAAATTTTACACTGCTCTCAGGGGATGACAGTGTATCAGCTTTAGAACATTTATCTCGATTTACCTACCAATGTCGAGAGGCAGCAGATCAAGATTATCTTAAACTGAGATTGTTCCCTAGTTCTCTAATAGGGTCAGCATTCAATTGGTATATTAACTTGTCTCCAAACTCAATACATACTTGGGAGGAGATACAGTTCCAATTCAGAATCATTTCGCTCGAACAGATCCAGGAGTATCTATGAGTGACTTGGCTAAGATCAGACAAAACATAGGAGAGTCTATAGAAGAATTCCTATCAAGATTCAAAAAGGCTCGGGTTAAGTGCCATTTGAATTTACCTGAATCCGAATTCGCGCAGCTAGCACAACAGAATATGTCCTTCGATTTTAGAATAAAATTCGATGGGATGATATTCCCAGATTTTTGAAGTCTTGCAGAAAGTGAAACTAGATATGAGAACATGTTAAAAGAAAATTTTTTAAGAAAACATCAAGGACTTAACACATTCGAAATCTCAGCACCATGGGTATTCGAGGATGCTTACGAAGTAGACCTCGTAGAATTCATAAAAGGGCCCCTATTCCAATGTGGAGCACTCAAACAAAAAGAGTGTGAAGCGATGGGTTCTTTACAGTTTAAGAAATATAAAAAATATACTTTTGATGTTGCGAAAATAGAAGAAATATTTGATTGGTTACTAGCCAATAAGAAACTTAAGATTAAAGGAAAACATTGATTCCCAACTAAGGGAGAAGCCAAAGGAAAACCTTATTGTAAATGGCATAATGCCTTTACACTGGAAACAAGAGAATGTGTTATGTTCCGAAATTTAATACAAGCAAAATTAGACTCGAATGAAATAACCTTTCCTGATAATCAGAAAACGAGTATAGATGAAGATCATTTCCCTGTTTTATATTTCGAGATCAATACTCTGGAAATTGATTTACCTGAATGTTCTAACACTTTGTCTGAATCTTTGAATGAACAGGTCCTGAAGGAAGCTAAACTGGCGAACAGGCTCTTTAACAGACTCATAGACAAAGGAGTCTTGACCTTCCCAAAAATCAATGACGATGGGCTCGAGGGCATGTGCAGGTGGCACATGAACACGCTACATACTACTAACCAGTGCCAAATCTTCAGGCGCTTTGTTGCCAAACAATTCGAGAGGCGCAAGATATTATTGTCCAGGGTAGACAAGCGAATCCTGGAATTTGGTCAAGACGGGAAGCCTAAGGAAAAAGAGGTGCAATTCGAATCGGCTCCTCTGTCCCAAAAGACTGATGGGAAATCATACAAGGAGGCACTCGAGACCCCCAATTGTGAGATCGTCTATCAAACTCCTTCGAAAGTGGTGGAAAACCTTACCCAGATGCAGAAAGTGCTCTGTAGTCAATGTGTCGACACCCTGCACTATGAACTGGTGAGATTACAGGTGATCCCGAATGATCCCGATTAGATTCCAGCCTACCAAAGAGAATGGAACAAGTGGCAAAGGTATGAGAACAATAGCTACAATTATCAGCCTTACAATCGACACTTTCGAGGAAGAGGAGGTAGAGGTTATGGAAAGCCTTCGTCAGTAGGCAGGGATTCACCATTTAGCCGTTTAGGTGAACCCAGTGAACAGATCGAGAAGAAAAGAAATAGCCACCAGAAGGCTATTAAGCAGCAAGTGGCTTACTCTCGAGCTCCTGTGGCTTTAGAGATGCAGCAAGAAGCTGTTATCGCCAATCTTTGAATCGAAGAAGAAGTGTTGAGCAAGGGCCTGTTGAAATCTAGGACGGGAACAAAACCCGAGAAAGATGAATATGAAAAAGACGTTGACCAGTTAAGTGACCAATTTAAGAATACTAGCTTAAAAGGGAAGAATGCAAGGTTCGAAGAGGATGAAAACTAAGATGATTTCGAGTCAGGCGACGACTTGGATATCCTGTTGGGGGACACTTCTTATGAAGAATTAGCAAACAAAGCCGATTTGAAAGCAAAGGAAGCATCTTTGAAAAGAGCCCTGCAATTCGAAGAGGATAAGGATGTGAATATGGTAACTGTGTTGCCAGCAGCATTCGCTGCAAAAAGAGGTATAATGGACGAGGAGGAAAAATCTCTTAAGATGATGACCATCTCTGAATCAGGTAATATTTCTAAGTCAGAAATTCCTAATGGCAAGTTATTCGAGACAAAAACAGATAATGAAACTTAATCAATCTTTTATTCTCGAAGGAAAAAATTGATAATAACTATATGAGACATTTGTTCGTAAAAGCCGAGATCGAAGGCGTTAGAATTAGCAAGGTTCTGGTTGACAATGGTGCTACTGTTAACATTTTTCCCGAAATACAGGCACCTCGTCGATTGTCTCCAGATTTGATAAATGCTATTAAAGAAGAGATTGGAAAATTGGTTGAAGCCAATTTCATAAGACCAACTCGATACGTCGAATGGTTAGCAAATATAGTCCCAGTAATTAAGAAGAATGGGAAGGTAAGGGTCTGTATTGACTTTCAAGATTTGAACAAAGCCACACCTAAAGACGAGTATCCTATGTCTATGGCTGACGTCTTGATTGACGCAGCTGCAAGGCATACAGTGATGTTATTTATGGATGGCTACTCTGGATATTATCAATTAAAAATATTCGAAGTAGACAGACACAAAACAGCATTTCGGTGCCCAGGTTCCATAGGGACTTTCGAATGGATAGCTATTCCCTTTGGGTTCCGCATACCAGAGGACCATGAATTATATGTTTCATGACCTTATTGGTAAATCCCTCGAAATATATATAGATGTTATAGTGGTCAAAACTCAAACCTATCAAGATCATTTGAAATCATTGACTGAGGCCTTCGAACGAATGAGGCATTTCAAGTTAAAAATGAATCCATTGAAGTGTGCTTTCGGTGTAGAAGCTGGAAACTTTATTAGGATTCCTAAACCATAATCGAGGCATTGAGGTTGATTGAAACAAGGCCAAAGCTATCTTGGAGGCTAAACCTCCAAGGAATAAGAAAGAGCTGCAACGTTTTCTAGGGCAGGTTAATTTCTTGCGAAGATTTATAGCTAATTTAGCTGGAAAACAGAAGCACTCTCGCCTATCTTACGATTGAAAGATGAGGATGAGTTTATTTGGGGAAATAAACAGCAAGAGGCTTTCGAAGCCATTAAAAGCTACTTAACCCAACCTCCAGTTCTAATTCCCCCTCGAAAAGAAAAAAATTTGAGGTTATACATAGCCGCAGCTAATCATTCAATTGGTTGCCTTATGGTTCAAGAAAATGATAGAGGCTACGAACAGTCAGTTTTTTATTTAAGTAAGCTATTAAATGACACCGAGAAAAGATACACCTCAATCGAAAAATGGTGTCTAAGCCTATACTTTGCATCAGTTAAATTGAAGCATTATTTCATGGCCTACTAGATTGAAGTGGTTTCACCAACTGACGTGATTAAGTTCAGGATCAATCAACCTTTGATGAGGGGACGATTGAGAAAATGGAGTCTCAGTTTACTCCAGTTCGATTTATGCTATGTGCCTCAAAAGGGTTTAAAAGGTCAAGTGATAGCCGATTTCTCAGCCGATCACCCTCCGATGAGAGATGAATTGCTTGAGAGTCTCGAGATTAATTTCATTGACAAGGTCCTTTGAATTTTATATTTTGATGGTTCAAGTACTCGAGACAGTGCTGGAATAGGGATATACATCATATCTCCATCAAAGTTTATCACCAAAATGTGTGGAAGAATCGAGGGGGATTGCATAAATAACAGAGCAGAATATGAAGCTCTCATTTTGGGTTTAGAAATATTACTCGATATGGGTGCACGAAATATCGAGATAAAGGGAGATTCCCAATTGATCATAAATCAAGTAAAGGGAATATTCAAATGTATCAGCCCAGTATCAATAGCCTCGTATGCTCGGGTGCATCAATTGTTAAGTTATTTCCAGTCAGTAGAGATTACATATGTGCTAAGGGAAAAGAATCAAATTTCAAATGATTTGGCCCAAATGGCGTCGGGTTATAGGATCGATCCTAACTTACTCGAGTCAATAATTCAACTCAAGACAAGAATTCTGCTACCCTTCGAACAAAGGGCGTTGCAGATTAACAAAATTGATATCTTCAAAGAAAAAGAAGATTGGCGTCTCGGGATTATAGAATACTTGAAGAATCCAGCCAAAGGAGGATTCCCCAATAGGTTAAAACTAAAGGCCCACCATTACTTTTATGATGGGCACGAATTGTATCGAAAAGATTCTCAAGGGGTTTTATTAAAGTGTCTTGATCTAGAGGATACTTTGGTTATCATGGCGGAAACCCACGAGAGGATTTGTGGTGCTCATCAAGCTGGCCAAAAGATGAGATGGTTGATACATCAATATAGTTTTCACTGGCCTACTGTCCTTCGAGATTGCATAAACTATGCACAAGGTTGCAAATAGTGTCGAAAGTATGGCAAAGTGTTAAGACAACCTACAGTTGAACTTAACTTGATTATAAAGTCGTGGTCATTTCGAGGATGGGCTATGGATATCATAGGTGAGATAAAGCCAGCTTCTTCGAAAAGGCACAGTTATCTTTTAGTAGCCACAGACTACTTTACCAAGTGGGTTAAGGCCAAAACTTTCGAAAATATCAACTGAAGCAAGTGACCGACTTTATTAAGGAATATATCATAACTCGGTTTGGCATACCTGAATCTATAACTTTTGACCAGGCTAGGGTTTTCAACAACACAGAAATGCTCAAATTTCTGAGTCAGTTTAAGATAAAATTGTTGAATTCAACTCCTTATTATGCCCAAGCAAATGGACAGGCTGAATCTTCGAATAAATTGATTAAAGGATGTATCTCGAAAATGATACAAAACAACCCTAGAATTTGGCATGAGTTGCTAAGTGATACTTTATGGGCATTAAGAACTATTAAAAAGGATAGCCTAGGAGTTAAACCTTTTCAATTGGTATACGGTCATGAAGCTGTTATCCCAATGGAAATAAACATTAAGTCAAAAAGGATTTTAGAGCAATCAAAACTCACACGAGAGGAGTATGTCGAGAATATGACCATTGAAAAACTAGATCACGAAATGATTCAAGTAATGACATTACAGTAAATTGAACTCTAGAAGAAGAAAGTAGAGAAAAGCTATAATAAAAATGTAAAAACAAGATCCTTCGAAGTAGGGCTGTCCAAAAAGATCGAAAATTCGGTTAACTGCCCGAACCGGACCGAAAACCAAAAATTCGGTTCAAACTGAAACCGAACCAAAAATTTCGGTTCGGTTTTCGTTTTTTTTTTCCAAAAATTCGGTTTTCGGTTAACCGAACCGAAAACGGAATTGTATTTTTAATTTTTTTTAATATATTATATTACATATTATAATATATATGATATTATATGTTAGATAATATATAATTTGCTGTATTTCTGATTAACCCCATATCCATCTCACTCTCTCTGACCCGTCCCTTGCAAATCTGAGACCACCTCTGC
The DNA here is from genome assembly GCA_019426215.1 of Buddleja alternifolia. NCBI lineage: Eukaryota > Viridiplantae > Streptophyta > Magnoliopsida > Lamiales > Scrophulariaceae > Buddleja > Buddleja alternifolia. Next base: position 38,565,383 of record CM033390.1, on the reverse strand, counting down.
TGTTGACTCCAGCTGTCGCTTCTTCCAGCTAGCCGCCGCCTCCAGCTGTCGCTTCTTCTGGCTCACCGCCGCCTCCAGCTCCGGCTTCTTGCACCATCGATAAATACATACATATATATATATATATATGTATGTATGTATGTATATTTACCTTTTAGGCCTCAAATGCATCGAAACAGTTGGGAGGAAAGAGAGGTGGCTCTGCTGGAGTAATTTTGAAGTATGTATGTATATTTGAAGTAATTTTGACCATTTCGGTTCAGTTAAAACCGAATTGAAATAAACCCACATCTTCTTTTATTTTTTATTTTTTAGCTCAATTCGGTTAACCGAGAACTGAACCGAACCGAACCGAAAAAATGCGGTTTAAACCGAATCGAATCGAATTTTTTCGGTTCGCATTTTCGGCGAACCGAATTTTCAGTTCGATTTTCAACCGAACTGAACCGATGGACAGCCCTACTTCGAAGTGGGGGACCTAGTCTGGAAAATGATATTACCAGAAGGCTCAAAAGATCATTTTTATCGAAAATGGTTGCCTAAGTGGGAAGGGCCATTTCTGATCTCGAGTAAATTATCGGGTAATTCATTTAGACTCCAGTATTTAAATGGAAAAGAATATGAAAGGGGTTTAAAAACAAAGTATTTGAAGAAATATACACCAAGTATACAGCAAGAAAATGCAGATATTGTATTCGAAAGACTGCCAGAAACTGGCAATTTGTTCATAAACAATAAGTAGAGTACAAAATACTATTTGAGAGTATTCTACTCTACAAAACTATTCTAGAAAATCTAAAGAATCTATCAATACATTTATAGCAAAAAAAAAGCATCCTTCTCGAGCAAGGCCGACTTCACCACTATCTCGAACTCATGAGTAAGAAGAGCAATCTGATTGTTAACGACAACCAACTCCTCATCAGTCTTGTTGGCTAAATCAAGAAGGTGGTCCCTCTCGGCTTGGAGACCGGCAATTCTGGCATCTAGATCCGTGATTTGGGCTAGGTAACCTGCTCGAGTTTTCTCTAGAGTCGGGACTCGAACTTGGAGTTGGCCCAATTGCTGTGACCCCACGGGATATATCTCTGCTTCGAAGGGAGTAAATCCTTGATCGATTAGACCCTGGATAGCAGTAAGGCGACTCTCGAACATCTGCCTCGCCGCAATAAACATAGGGCGACACTGGAAAGCAATCCTCGGCGTTGCACCGTCCAGAAGCAATTGAAGCCTCATAAGCATCTCTTGGTTAGTCGGATCAAGTTTGATCACATTAAGGGCTTCGCTTAAATCAGCACTCGAAAATGGCAGAAGCTCAACATTCCCTAAAAGTTATAAATGAAATAACTTAAGGAAAGTGGAGAATCATGCAAACGGGGTATGAAAATATGGCAAATACATTTACTTTCGACTGGGATGATATTTGTGGGCACCGATGCATTCGAAGTGGAAAGGCATCTCGGATCTCAAGAGATTGATCCACAATTTGGTCTCTAGAATCTCCTCGAGGGTAATTTCAACACCTAAGGAAATAAAAGGTTAATCTAATCATAAGAGACATTCCGAGAAAATGTTAAAATAGTTACAGGTTACCTTCGAATGGTGGGACTTCAGTAGTTTGTTCAACAGGCTTCGAGGAACCCAGCTCGTGAGCTTCCTCAGCAGTGGCTTCTTTTTCTACCACTAATGTAACACCCTTACCCGAAATACATAGAGAATAAAAGCACACATTTATATTTTACCCATTCGACCATCATATACAAGCGGAAGCATCAAACTTTGCTAGTTTCACAACTTTCACACATGAACATAGGGAAAATATATACACATCTAGGAATTATCCTTTACAAGCGACCAAAAGAAGCCCTATATGATATGCAAATGATGAGCTGAGGGAGAAGGACTTGAAAACTAGCCAGCCGGCCTTTGATCCATGCTTCAGCTTTATGTACACAACTTCACGGATCGATACTATCTACAACACTAAAAAAAACAACATTGCGTTTGGTGAGTCGCAAACTCAGCAAGTATAATCAAGTAACGAGATATTTAACATCCCATAAACACACAAAAAATCAGCAACCAATCAATCATTTGAAGTCACATAAGAACATCATCCATAATCATTTCCCATTCAATTCCTATCATTCAGAACACATGATGCACGTGCTTACTCATTTTCTTTTACTGTTAATGGTCTGCTATAACCAAGAGTAGTTCGTGATCACGATAATGGCCATGGCACTCTATAATTCATATAACACATGGGAGTTCAGTGAACTCGGGTGGCCGTACGGTACTCTGTGGTCCAGTTTTACTAGAATTTCTTTAACACATGGCTCAAGGTTAATAGCAGCCATAACAGAACCTCTTATCTCTGATGAATGCATTTTCATATCATGTATCTCATTTTCATCATCATATCATCAACAACATTTCCACCATGTTAAAATTCATGTAGTTCACATATATTACACAATGAATTATATTCACCATATTCGTTTCCATCACTCAATCATCATATAACCACGTTCATAACACCGTAAGCTTCCCAATCCCACAAATAGACAAATAAAGAAGTCATTTAGACATATCAATCAAACAATGGATGAGTCAATTATCAAGTCACCCAATTATACTCACAAATAGTGGTTCGTCGAGGTATCTTCGTCTAGATGGCGTTTTCAGCTCCTCTATTGGAATCTCGACCTATTAAACACATCAAAATGCATAACTACCTTTGATATAACACATTGACTAATATGACATAGTAATTCCAGATTTAATTTCCTTGTCACTTTGGGGATTCGATTAACGAAACAGCTGTCCCAACAGATTTGTTTTAGAACAGACACCTTATATTCAAATATTCGTGTAAAATCCCCTGTTTACTGAAACATTCCAAAATTTATATGAAGTCTCCATAACATATGTATACAGCTACTGTAAAAATTCTAGAGTAAACCTAAATTTCTATGTACACGGAAAACCTTCAAAACAGTAACAATTTTCACTTCCGCCGAACAGACTGGCGATTTTGTCCAACGATTTTTAGAAAAATCCACAGAACTCCAATCTTTACGAAATTTTACAGAGATGTTCAAGAGAGAATCAAGTTTATCCATAAAATTTGACATAATCAAAATCGCACGTTTAGGTACCTACTTACGACTTTAAAATCTAACTGCAGAAACTGAAATCTTGTAGACTGGCTGTCAAACAATTTGACTAATATATATATACATGCTAGAATACATTCAAATTCAGGTCTTCAAGGTATTATACACCTAAAATATCAACATACTTCACTTCACTTCAAACATACATACATACTATGAGAGTTAGCTATTATATACCTTATGAGAGGAATAAGAAAGGATGATGCTTCTTCCTATTTGATTTTCTTTCTTTAGCTTTTCTTGTAGTTGAGGTGAGATAGGAAGATTGAATTATTTTTTTTTGTTTTTGAGAGTTTTCAGGCGGTGTGTGAGGGTGAAAATGAGATGATGTTTCAATAGGAATGAGCAAAAGAAAGGTAAGCATGCACTTAGGTTGCCACGTATGGAGGTGATGCAGCAAGGTAAGACACTAGCACTCTTATATTCTATTTACTCTATATGGCATATATACATGCATTTATTTATCTAGCCATCTATGTATCTATATATATATTTAGTTATTCGACCAAATAGTAGAATATTTAGGGTCGAGTACGAATCGCGAAAATTGAATAAATTGTACAGTCTAATTAACGAAAATTATCACTCTACCAAAATGCATGTATTTATGCTAATGTGTGATTTAATGAAAAGTGAGGTTTTGGGTCATGAAAACTAGGGCAGGCTTCTCGACCGAGGTCTCTTCACTCGAAGAACCTATAAAAAACGAAGCATTTGAAATAATCCGGTTAAGAAACTGTTGTCGAACAAAAATAATAAAATCTTAGTAAGACTATTGCTGAAATAAATACATGAGGAAATGTCTTCGAGAACTTGAGTATGTTCTTCTGATTGGGATTGGGTATCATGTAAAGGCGCCTTGAACGGGGCCTCTGCCAATAATGGGATATCTAATTCGACCTCATCCTCTATCTCAATTACAGGAATTTCAGCGTGTGTAGTTTCTTTTAAGGGACTCACTCCAAAAGTAGCCTCACTCGAAGGGCCTGCATACAAATATCTTTTAGTGTAAACGAAGAAAGGTATTTATCAAGTAGAAGACTCATAAATTGGTAAAATAATAAATGCTTACCGGCCTCGAAAGACCCATGTAATCTGCGCCTTTGGAATACGATGGGCGCATCCTCATCTTCATCTTCATCCTCGGCAGCAGTTTGGAGAGTTGGGGAAGAAGGCTCCCGGATAGTAATACTCCCAGTTTTGCGTCTTCGAGTAGCAGGTAGAGATACAGCGGTAACTGGGGCCTTCGATTTGGCTGCCTCCGAGGAACGGACAGGTGGAATAGCTATGAGAGGGGGCACTGGTAAAGCTTCAGACTCTCGAAGGGCTTGGAAAAGCCCCTCATGTGCTTGGGCCAAGGGGTTATCCCTCTCGAATCTCCACCCCGATGTGAGTGGAAAAGGGATAACATAGGCATCATCCTGCTTACATAAATCGAAATCAAGAAACCAAGATATGTAAAGTGCAAGAAGAAATAAAAAGAGAAAGATCTTTAAGTACCCATACCTCAGGAGACAGTAACGTTGACAAAGCAGTCATTTGTACAGATCCCGAACAAAGTCTTGTAGCATCCATGGCCAATTTTTGAATGACCTGTCTTGAGAAGTTGCGCTGCAAGACTCGATTCCAGAATTCGGCAAAGTGTGGATCCACTCAAAGGATCTTACAGAAGGCCGGGATGGGAGAAATAGCCACCTGCTGGAGGGCATCCCTCGAATGGATGCCTCTGCCAATTCCCTATTTGTCTTGGGGATAGTGTATGATCTGCCTGACCATGGACGATTGGAAGTACCTAGAAAATGCAGGGCAAATCTTTAGCTAATACCAAATTGCCTCGAGCATAACTGCAAAAAACACAGAAGCAACACGTAAGTAAACAAGAATATTCACTCGAAGACTAATACATGAAAAAGTTTATAAGAAATACCTGAGGGTTGTAAACCTCAACTCCAGGGTTGTTGTCTGCATATAGGAGGTCTCGAGAGGATAGGATAGACCTCCAGTAAGGACGATCTTCATCAGTGTGCCTCAAGGAGTCCAGTTCTCGCAGCCAAGATGGCAGGGCTGCATGAGACCAATGATTAGGGGCCTGATCATGTCTTGTCTCGAAAAAGGGGCACCAAGTGGAAATGTGCAGTAGGTTGTACAATGTACTTAGCACTAGCAAGTAGGATGCCTTCTCGAGGGGAATCAAAAGTTTTACGGTTGCCTCCCCATAGCACGCCCAATTCGAGATGGGCTGGACAAGTTTCAAGGATTTAGATTCCTCTTCGAGTGAAGGAGTCCTGATATTTAGTAACTCAGGATAATACAAAAACGCCCAGCAGGTTAACAACCACAGCGGGCCTACATCCCTCCTGACCTTCGAAGGCTCTTCATAGATGTGAAACATCATCCTGTAGAAGGGGGCCAGGATAAAAGGGCCCAACTCGATGGGATCCAAAGTTGTGGCAATATTGGCAGCAAAAGGCAAGAATGTCTTGTTGACTTCACGACCTGCATTCATGAATAGGCGGCAGAAGACATAATTAAAAAATAATATCTCTTCAAAATTGGTGACATCATCATCCGTATCGGTGAAGTGTTTAACTAAGCCCGAATAGGAAATGTTGGCACCCCCACTTTTGCCATGATGTTTAAACCAGATATTGGTGGCCTTTAGGAGTGCTCGAGCGTCCCCCTTCGCTTCAACAGTACGTAATACAACCCCATGGGGGGATGTTCCAGTGATTAGGGCCACATCTTCGAGAGTGACCGTCTGAAATCCCCGAGGCAAGATGAAACAGTTGTGTGAAGGGTGCCATGAGAGAGAAAGGGCATCCGTCATCACTTGTTCGAAGGGTAGGGTTTGGTAGCAGGCTATTCGAATTAGCCCTATTATTCGATTGGCCTCCCATTTAGCATGAACGGCTGGGGCAGTTAAACCATGGAAAGGCATTAGTATTACCAATCTAGCCAATGGTTGGTTTCGTCGAATTGATCCAGGCAAATTTTCAGGACCTTTTAAGATAAATTGGGGCATTATCAGTCTCGAGAGCAGGCCAGGTCCCGAGCAGATTGGGGACGTTTGAAGCATTAGCTTCGAAGGCAGACGACTCGAAACGAGGACCCAAAGTTAGATAGCTAAGAGTTTGACCGCGGCGGTCAGATGCCCATCGAGGAACGACATTCATTGTGCTGAGAGAAGAGACCTTAGCATCAGAGTAATGAGTTTCGAATGCCCTAATTTCATCATATAGGTCTGATGCCTCCTCACAGTCTAGAATGGACGCTCGAGGAACTAGGAAAGTCAGGCTATGTACTGAGTTATGTTGGGGAAAAACCATTTCTGCGAAAAATGGTAAAGAACACACGAATGAGAAATAGAGCAGTGTTAGGAAATTTCATGTTAGATGTTTTGATGATGACAAGATAGGATTTTTGTTAGACCCCAAAATATAATGTAAGTTTATGTTTCATAGATCAATTGTATAAGCGTTTGAAAGTATGTAATTTTGTTACGCTTGGAATTTTTATCTTTATAGATTTTAGACTAAGTATTAGATACCGAATTGCTAATAGAATTCTAGGTGAGTCTATTAGAGATGAAGTTGAAGATCAGTGTCTGAAGTCAGAAGAAGATGAAGATTTATCCTTAGTGACTGTCAAACGCTAAAGGACTATTTCAGGATTTATGGATCAAGCGCTCAAAGCACTTTAGCGATCAGAATCAGATTCACTTGAAATAAATTCTCAAGTCATGAAGGACTTAAATGCAATCATTCAACGGACATTTATTTCAAACGGGAAATAAATTCAAATGCATTAAATGCCTGATAAGAGCATTAAATGTGATAAGCCAATGTGACTTATAGACAAGCCACCTTTTGACTAGACTGTCAGAACTTCAGAGTTTATAGTTGCTCCCGTCAAATCGGTACCAGCAGAAATTCAGGAATGTCAGAGAAAAGGTATACTCATGCGCCGCGTGAACGGCACACTCTCACATGTGTCCAACGGACAAATCCCAAGAATTGCCTATAAATAACCTTACTTCCAGCAAACCCTACAAAACCTTTCAAGCTTTTCTACATACATTCCATACAGTCACAAATATCTCAAACTTCTTCCAAAAAAAAAACCTAAGTTCTTACTAAGATACTCCAAGTTGTTTGATCTTTTCAAAAACAAACAAACCCTTGTGATAAAACCCGCAACCTTTCATCTAAGTGAGAAAGTTGTTGAAACCCCTTATAGGCAGTATTTTTAAGTGAGAGACGCTTGTAGAAGAATATCTTCATTGGTGCTGACATCTGTGTGATAAAGGAGCCCGAGATCATCTATCTTGTAGAAGATTCTGTGTGATTCTTTGATAATCAACTTAGTGAATTCCTCCAAGTGAAAAAGGAGAAGAAGGACGTAGCTGGGATTACATCACCCAGTGAACCTTATACATCTTGTGTCATTTACTTTTATTATTGTGTTGTTTTATATTATTCTATCTATTTTAAAAAAGACAAGTTAATCTTCTAAGCGACTATTTAACCAAAACGAACGCTAAAAGCTTTAAAATTATTTCCGCTATGCTAACCCTGATTAAACGATCTAAGCATTACCCTACTTTGGTAAATTGCTGAAATCACTAAGTTTAAGTTATCTTTACTGAAGCGTCTGACCCAAGCGCTCAGCTCTCTAAGCGTTCTAATCTTTAAAAAGTGATACGAAATTTTTTAAGTCTAAAAAGACTTAAAGGTCTATTCAACCCCACCCACCCACCCTTATAGACCCTTTCGTATGCCACTTGGGACCACCAAGTGGTATCAGAGTGGTTGATGTAGAAACCTGAGCGTTTTCAAGCTTAACTGCTTGTTTAGATCCATTTTTCTAAAACATTGTTGTTGTTTTTTTTTTTTTTTTTTTAAACTCTCTCTCAAAACTTCTCATTATGGCTTTTAACAAAATCCCTAAGTTGGTAGAATCAAACTATGATTCTTGGAAACTTAGAGCATTCGCGTATTTATATTCTTGCGATAATGAAATGTGTGATGTAATCACAGATGGCCCCATTCAGATTATGAAAGTGATAACACGAGCACTTGGAGCTGATGAAGCAACTCCAGATGGTTATGTCGAGAAATCCAAGTTAGAATGGACGCCAGAGGATAGAAAAAGAGCAAATCTAGATAATGTTGGACGAAGTGCACTTTACTCAGCTTTAGGAGACAATGATGCATTGTTCAACAAGATCAAGCAATGTAAAACTTCCAAGGAAATATGGGATAAGTTGGCTGTTGTGTGTGAAGGATCAGTACAGATGAAGGAGAACAAGCTCTCCATAGCCAGCAAAGATTCGAGTATTTTAAGATGCAGACCAATGAGATGCTAGAACAATTAGACGCAAGATTTACTATGCTTATTACAGAATTAACATCATTGGATAAAGAGTTGACCAACAAAGAAATGGTCAATAAGATATTCAAAAGTCTTCCAAGCAAGTACTTAATCAAGACTGCTGCTATGAGAGAATCTCAGACATTAGATACCCTTACTCCAGAACATGTATTCTCATAATTAAAGGCATTTGAATTTGAATTGGGTGAAGTCAGCGACACATCAACTTCAGCGACTGAATCAGGAGCATTAATCGCTACCACAAAAGGCAAGGGTAAAGCGATTAGTGAGGAGAAATCAACAGAATCCAATGAGGAAACAGAGATGGCTTTATTGATCAAAAAATTCAAGAAATTTCTAAGATATGAAAAGAGAAATCCTATTGGACAAACTTCATTTCAAACCCCTCCCCCTGCACCAGCGACTCAGTATCAAGTGCCAATGTACTCAGCACCTCAACCAGTAGCGCCAGTTCCTTATCAAGCACCTACAACTCCTACTCAGAATCTCTCAGCGCCAGTCATCTCCAAGCGATTAACCACTGAACAGAAAATGAAAACTAATTTATGTTATAATTGCAAGAAACCAGGACACTACCAGGTAAATTGCTCTTATCCAAATGCGTCTAAGCCCACAAGGCAAGACTATGAGGATAGAAACCAATTCAGGAGCAACCTTCGTCAACAAGGCTTGCTAGCGGAATCTGAACCATTCTTCGCACCTGAAGAGGATTTGGAATCATCAGATGAAAGCAGTGATGATGAGCCTACAAGCGACTCAACGTTGATTTGTCTCATGGCAAGAGATGATGAAGCGTCTGACGATTCGCTACCTGAGGTAAACACTGAATTATCTCATCCTCTTTCTTATGATGAATTACTTGACAAAGTTAATGAATATTATAACGATTGTCAAGATGCCGCCAAAATATATCAAAATCACTTCGCTATTATCTCATCGCTCTCAAGTGATAAAGTAATGCTCAAAGCAGAATTGCAAGTTCAGCAACAATGCATTAAGAAGAACCAATCGCTTGAGAGTGAGATTACTCAATTGAAAAGCGATCTTGATATAATAGTCAAGAGAGAAGCTGATCTGATCGCTAGACTTGCCAAATCAAAACAGCTCGTCTCATCATTATCCAAAGCATCAAGAAACTTAGATAATGTGACTAATGTAACCAGACTTTTTGGTGAAAGGACCGGTGTAGGGTGTGATAAATTTAGTCAAAACTCAAAAGCATCTAAGGTTACGGCAAACAGCAAAGGAAAGGGTGTTTTCTTTGTTGAGAAAGGTTCACAAGGACAAACCCTAAATGAACCAAGAGACAATGGTACGAGGCCAAATGAGAAAGCCAAAGATGACTCAGGCAAGGGAAAGGCGAAAGCAAATGATCCACAAAGACGAGTTCATCGAAACGCTCAGAAGGCTAAGGATAAACCTGACCACTGTGAATCAAGCGCTAAGCGTCAAGCACCAAAAATGCATCCTAAGCCAGCGCCAAGGAAATACCAGCGTCAATATCCACAACCATCTAGATCATATTATCGCTATTATGATAACTATGACTATGATTATGATTATAATTACTATTATAATCAATGATATTACTTTACACCCAGAAAGCACACACAACACAATGTGAAACATAAGAAGGCCAGTATTCCTACAATGAAGACTAGGCAAATATGGGTTCCTAAAGTTTTAATTCAAAACAAAGTCGCTAACAATGAAGGACCCAAGACAACACGGGTACCTAAGAAGAATTAGAACTATCCTTTAATGCAGGCACCTAGAGCCAACACCGATACTTCTGTTTGGTACTTCGATAGTGGGTCATCAAGGCATATGACTGGATTAAAGGATCTCTTGGTCAACTATCATGTAACCAACGATCCTCAAGTTATATTCGGTGATAACTCCAAAGGTAAAACCAAAGGTATAGGTATCATGCATAGGGGGAACATCATGATCAGTGATGTATATTATGTTGAGGGTCTTAAGCATAATCTGTTAAACATTAGTCAATTTTGTGATCAAGGCTTTGAAGTAAAATTTTCAAGCGACTACTGCTATGTTAACGACGCTAAGACTAAGTCTACTAAATTAAGAGGAAAATAAACAAATAATGTTTATTTAGTGGATTGGGATTCTACAATTGATAACAACCCCACATGCTTTGTTGCTAAAAAGTCAAAATGAATTGGGTTGGTTATGGCATCGAAAAATGAATCACCTCAATTTCAAGGCAATCTCTCAGTTAATAACGCCAAATCTTGTAGAGGGATTACCTAAGGGGTTCCTTTCAAAATACTCTCTTATGTGATGCATGTCAAATGGGTAAACAAGTTAAATCATCTTTTAAGAAGAAACCATGCCTATCTACTTCTAGAGTTCTTGAACTATTGCATCTAGATTTGTTTGGTCCTATTCAAATCATGAGCGTTAGTGGTAAAAAGTACTCGCTAGTAATAGTTGATGATTTCTCTCACTATACATGGGTAGAATTCCTAGCAACCAAAGATGAAACTAGTATCAAGCTCACATCGCTAATTCGTCAATTGCAAACTTATAAAGATTTAAAAGTGACTAGAATTAGAAGCGATAGAGGAACTGAATTTACTAACCAATTTGTTGAAAAGTTTTGTATAGATTTTGGAATACTCCATGAGTATTCTACTCCTAGAACACCTCAACAGAATGGAGTTGCCGGGCGACGGAACAGAACGCTTAAAGAAGCCGCTAGGACGATGCTTGCAAAGTCTAAGCTGCCTCAAAGGTTTTGGGCTGAAGCTATCAATACCGCTTGCTATACTTAGAATCGGTGTATGATCAACAAGCAACATGAGAAGACTCCATATGAGTTGTGGAAGGGACATAAGCCTACCGTTTCATATTTTCATGTATTTGGTTCAAAATGTTTCATTCATAACAATGGATCCCACAGCCTAAAAACATTTGATCCTAAAGCGGATGAGGGAATCTTTCTAGGCAATGCCAAGAATGGAAAGAGTTTTTGCATCCTAAATAAGATCAAATCGAGGGTTGAAGAATCCATTCATGTTGTGTTTGATGATGCTAACCAAGAACCGAGTAAGGTTAATCCTGATGATGTAGGAATTGAAGATCTTGCCCAACAAGCGTCACAAATCAATCTTGGTGATGATAGTGACGATGAGGATGATGATGAGATCTTTATGCCTATTCCTAAAGTTACTCGTGAGGTTACAAATGATGATAATGTCAGAATCGCTGATGATCACGAAGAGAATGATCATCAAGAGCAAATTAGAACTTTGAATGATGCAGCGACTGCGCCAGAGACCAATGAAAGTCAAGTGACTGATAACCAAGAGTCTCTCAACCCATTCCAACCAGATCGTAAATGGCTTATAGATCATCCACCAGAACTAGTAATTGGAGATATTGGAGCACCTATTAGAACTAGGTCCACTACAATTAATGAGGCCATGTTCGCAAGTTGCCTATCTAAATGGAACCAAAGAAAGTGGATGAAGCGCTCAGTGATTCAAGTTGGGTAGAAGCAATGCAAGAAGAGCTTAACCAATTTGAGAGAAGCAAGTTTTGGACGCTAGTACCAAGACCAACTCACCAAGGAGTTATTGGGACTAGACGGCTTTTTAGGAACAAGATGGATGAAGATGGCATTGTTATAAGAAACAAAGCCAGATTAGTCGCTCAGGGTTATTGTCAAGAAGAGGGTATTGATTTTGATAAAACGTATGCCCCAGTAGCCCGTCCTGAAGCGATTCGAATGTTCTTAGCGTTTGCGGCATTCAAAAAGTTCACAGTATATCAAATGGACGTGAAGAGTGCATTTCTGAATGGTAAACTCCAAGAAGAAGTCTATGTGGAGCAACCTCCAGGATTCATCAACAACCATGGCAAAAGTATGGTCTACAAATTGGATAAGGCACTCTATGGCCTTAAACAAGCACCAAGAGCATGGTATGACACTCTCTCTATCTTCCTTATAGGTAAAGGCTTTTCAAAAGGCAGCGTTGATACAACATTATTTAAAATTACCCATAATGAAGATATTCTCTTAGTCCAAATTTATGTAGATGATATTATATTTGGTTCTACTAATAAGCGATTATGTGAGGAATTTTCGAAAATGATGCAAGAGCAATTTGAAATGAGCATAATGGGTGAATTAACTTTCTTCTTAGGTTTACAAGTTAAACAACTCCCTAATGGCATATTTATAAACCAAGCTAAATATACAGGAGATATGATTAAGAAATTTGGTATGGAAAATGCATCATCTTCAAAAATTCCAATGAGTCAAACGCTTAAGTTAGATAAAGATGAAAGTGGAAAGAAAATTGATATCACTAACTATAGAGGTATCATTGGATTACTTCTTTATCTTACCGCTAGTAGACCCGATATTATGTTTTCGGTATGCATGTGTGCACGCTTTTAAGCCAATCCAAGAGAATCACACTTAAATGCTACCAAGAGAATCCTTAAATACCTAAAAGGCACACAAAATGTGGGCTTATGGTATCCAAGGGACTCTTCTTTTGAACTAATTGGTTATTCAAACGCAAATTTTACAGGATGCAAAATAGATAGAAAAAGTACTAGTGGTACATGTCAATTTCTAGGTGATAGACTGATTTCGTGGCATAGTAAGAAACAACAATCCATAGTGACTTCTACCGCTGAAGCAGAGTACGTAGCCGCTGGGAGCTGTTGTGCACAAATCCTTTGGATGAGACAACAACTTAGAGATTATGGAACAATCCTAGGTCCTACCCCTATCCATTGTGATAACCAAAGCGCTTTAGCTATGACCCAAAATCCTGTTCTTCATTCTAGAACTAAACACATTGACATTCGATACCATTTCTTGCGTGACCATGTTCAAAAGAAAGATATCTCCATGCACTTCATTGGAACTGGCAAACAATTGGCAGATATCTTCACCAAAGCGCTTAATGAACAACGCTTCCTTACTTTAAGAAGTGAATTAAGGTATGATTGATTTAAACGCTTAAATCATAAAGCATCATATTTTATAGGCATATAATTTAGGGGGAATCCACCTTATGATTAGGTCTAAATCGTTTTTCAAATTGAAATAAGTTATTAATTTTAGGGGAAACTTTAAAATTATACTTATCTCAATTCATGAGCGATTGTGATCAAAATTGACTTTGAAAAATTATGCATTGATCACTAGCGCTTATCTATTATGCATGACAAAATCAATCTCTAATAAATAAAGTTTTTATTATTCAAGCGATTGATTTTACCTAATCTTTACAAAATTAAATTGTGTCTCAAAAGACTTCAGCGTTAAAAAGATTCTCAAATTAACACTAAGTAATTCTTTTCTAAAATTCATGCATAGTTTTCATCGCTGAAAGTTGTGTGTGGATAAGTCCAAAAGATTAGATTTGACAACTGTTCCCACGTGCTTATTACATCAAACTGACGGTTAATGATTCCTATCTAAAAATCAGGCGATTCAGTAACTGCACCAGTCTGAGTACGTGTCAATGTACTATCAAGAGCGTGTATTTCACGCTAAAAATTTCAAAATCGTCAAACGTTTTAAAAAGGTAACCGCGGATTTCAAATTTTATATTTCATAGTTGTTACAATATTTACCGCACTTTTTGATATCCGTATTTATGAGTAAACGACTCAGATTTTATTTTTATTATTTTCAAAATTAATTTCTGTACACGTGTCTTTAATCTATCAGTTGAGGAGTTACTTTTTGCCTCCTATTTAAACCCTTCACAAACTTTGCAGTAAAACTTTATCACTTCCAAATCTCTTCTATTGTAAAAGTTCTCTCTCTAAGGCAAAAAGAACATATCTTTTCTCTCCTCTATCGAAGTTTTTTAGTTCATCAATGGCACCCAAAACTTCAAAATCTGTTGCCGGAAAATCTTCCAAATCTGAGAAACCAGTCACTGTTAACGCCGATTTTCTTGTTAACTGGGACTAAAGATATGATCCTCACATATGGCAATGGAGAAATGAAAGTGGATAGTTATACTGATTCAGATTTCCAATCTGACATCGATGACCGAAAATCCACTTCTGGGTTCATATTCACTTTGAACGGTGGAGCAGTGTCTTGGAAAAGTTCCAAGCAAAGCACAACTGCCAATTCAACCACTGAAGCTGAATACGTGGCAGCCTCGGAGGCGACTAAGGAGGCTGTTTGGATAAAGAAGTTCATTGTTGAACATCAAGTTGTTCCTAGTATGGAGCTTCTATTGCCACTACGGCGTGACAACAACGGAGCCATCGTGCAAGCAAAGGAACCAAGGTCTCACAACAAATCCAAACACATAGAGAGGAGATATCACAAAATTCGAGAAATCGTTGGAAGAAGCGACATCGCCGTGCAGAAAATAGCCTCAGCGGATAACGTAGTTGACTCACTCACTAAACTATTAGCGCAGGCGGTGCTAGAGCAACATCTTGAGAAGATGGGTATAAGATACCAAAGCGATTGGCACTAAGTGCAAGTGGGAGATTGTTAGGTATATGCCCTAGATGCCAATGAGGACAAATAGTTAGATTAGGGTATTTTATTATGTTGTACAAACTATTAAAATGATATTAATAAAGACATCTGTATTTTGTTTATATAAATCTTTATGGCATCTAAATAAGTATTGAACATATAGTCCATGTGAATAGAGGTTTGACTCTTTGCTCTTTATGGAATAAAGACGTGGCATGGGAAGAATCTTACACCTTATCACTTAAAAGGGTTCGCAAGTCAAAGAATCTTAATTGGGCATTAAGATTCGACTTGTATGACACATGCTCTGACGATGAGTGTCAGTCGAACACTATAGGGATAGTGGGAGCAAGTATCATAGATATGTCAATGGAATTGACATATTCGAACACGGCTCGTAGTAATCCGATCATATGGGTATTTACTCAGTGACTGTCAATGATTGGATTACTGATCATAATAGTATGCGTGAGCCTTAGACCTGAGGGTTTATGATCAATGTGCTTGTATTATTGGATCTGTTACCAGAGTAGTTAGGCCCATCTCACCCGTTGGTGGGATCGTCCTCGAAGTGCGATATCAATGAGACAAGTAGCAGTTGATCAGTGATCACCAAGATGGGATTCACTGTCTCGATAGTAAACGAGAAAGTATCCTGTGCGATTATAGGCTAATGAAATTATAAGTCTTTGGCCAAAGCATAACAACTAACTCATGTGGGACATTGAGGGTAGTTTAGTAGTTTCATTATGCTATAATCTACTGCACAGTATCAAGTTTAGTGAGTTTGACATTTTTCATGACTCTCACTTGATCGGGATACGTCAGTGAAGGGCTTATACTCATACGACATTTATGATCAAGAGGTTCGTAAAATGATTCATTCATTTCGTACTCAATTGGGTTACGATGTGAGTCCACGGAACTGGCTAGGTGACACTCACATCCTTAGGTAATTCCTCCCTTTGCCAATTGAGACGAACCTAAAGAGTCGCGCTATAAGAAACGAGTGGGATGTATCTTTTTGTGTAAATCTTTTAGAAAGAATTAAATGGACTGATTGATTTAATTAGATTAAATCAATTAATTAAATATTTAATTTAATTGGATTAAATTAAATTATTTGATTAGTACATTAATTAATTGGAATTAATTAATAGTATATATTATATTTAAATTGGATTTAAATTTAAATATATACAGGCTAGAAACTAGACAAGCAAATTAAATACCCACCCAGTCTAAGGCAACCCTAGGAGGGGCGGCCACTTAGGGCTTTTTGGAGTAGCCTCCAACTTGTTCCACAAGTTAGTTGAGTTTAAAGGACTCCTATAGTGGAACAAATTCTAAGTGACAAGATAACATTACACAACACAAAAAGAAAAGAACTCTCTCCCCTCTCTCCTCTCTAGCCGTCCACTACTGTAAAGAAGGAGGAGTCTCGGGATCTTTGGAAGGCTCGTTTCGCGTGAAGCTTTAGAGACAGGAGCCCTTGGAGGATTGCTGTTCTGCAGAATTAATAAATGAATCAAAAGGGTATGTTTATTCGTTCAAATTTTTGCGAAACCTATGAAAAATCATCAAATCTATTTTTGTGATCTACCGGTAGGAATCCTTGTTAGAGTTAGTGCCCGGCGCACCAATTATTGGGCGCCATTCTTTGTAATGGTAACTCTAGAGTTGAACAATCGTTTTCTTATAAATAAAGTCAATCTCTTTTTTATGTATGGCATGTCTTTATTCTTAAATTAGTTTTTACTTTGGCTTAGAATAAAGTCCCGAAGGATCACACATAGCTATGGGACATCATTACACATTGGGTGTGGCAATGATGGAATATGTCTCGAAGGCTGTGATCTTTAAACATTGTTCCAAGTCGTGAAAGGGTTCATCGAGATAAAAGGATATCGATGCAGCCCAAAAGACTTGCTCATATGATGCATACTCTGGTAGAAGTGTATCTCGTTCCATAGATACTGGCACGGTGAAAGCCAATGCATATATGAGGGTTACCATTGTGGTAATGGGCGAACTGAACAACCCCATGGAAGTTCTTGAAATGGATTCCCAGTCGAATGTGGAACTTCCAGTGGTCTTGTAGTATAAGAGTAATCCTTATGGACCTAAGATTCCATTGGATGTCTTATGTGTAACCGCGCATGTTCTTGATTTGTTACATGATCACTTTAGATGATCGAATATGGGCAAACTCAGACATGCACGTCTTACGTAGTAAGGCACATGAGAATCAAGAGGAATCTATCTCTGACATTAGCCAGTCAGTTAATCTCCTATGGTTACATAGTGAATTGACTTAAGGAATCTTCAGCCGAAGTATGATATCTAAAGAGGCGTAGGGTTTCCTCGTTTAGATAGTCGAAGTCGATTTCACATAACGTGGGAAACATAGTATTGAATTAATAGAGTTTCGACCTTAGCCAATGCTCTAGATTCAATCGGGAGATTAGATAGAGAGATCTTACTTATGCGAGGATCAAGATCGCAAAAGGTATATCTTTACTTTCATTTTATCTAGGTCTTCGGGACCCTATACTAGGTGGGCAACCGTCATTTGTAAGTGCCGAGAATTATCTTGGTGACTAATTCGAGTTCCGTTTTAGGAAGGTACACTAGCACTGTGGGAAGGTGTACTTACTATTAGATAGAAACGAGCCTAAGAGGTCACACACTAACTCGAGAGAATCACTGCTTGAATAGATGTGATTAGTCAATTTCCTAATATGGAATATAAATTAATTGAAGGATTCAATTAATTTTACTCTTTTAATTAATCTTGTAGAATTAATTAAATTAATGGACCTAGTAGAGTCCAAGTATTTTATTTAATTGGGTGGAGCCCAAGTTAAATAAATAAATGTTGGAATTAGTTGGTTGGATTTAATTTGACTGTATTTAATTGATGGGTTGCACCTATAATTAAATTGAGAAGTCAAAATTAAATCCTAAAGTCCAATTAAATGGAGTTGACCAATTTGTGAGTGTAAATAAGGGAGGGGGCGATTTTATGTGTGGTGGAAGAGGAAAAGAGTTTTCCCCTCCTCCAATTCTTCATAGGATAAGGATTACTAGAGAGTTTGGGAGAAAGGAAGTTTCCTTTTCCTAATAGGACTCTAGGTAATCTTCACCTATAAATAAGAGATGAAGGAGACTAAAATAGACGATGAAAAAGCTAAAAAAACCGCCCCCCTCTCTTAGACCTAAAATCGGCCACCTCTCTCCTCTTTCCAACAAGACGTCGTTCTATTCATGTGTTGAATTAAACGACTTAGAAAATATTCCTACCTTTCACATAATCAAGCCTAAGTTAAGCTTAGAATCATTTTGTTGTCTAGCACGCAAGGCAAGACGATTGGTGACTTGAACGAGGTGTGGATACATCTTAGAGGTGCGACGCTTGGAGCACTCTAAACCGGGAGAAACGAAAAATGACGGGCAATTTCTCACCCAAGGAAAATTGTGTGGATTTGCACCACAGGGTTGCTGAGATCCAAAGTACGAGGTGAAATGAAACTTTCGAAAGGTATAATTTCGTTTACCTCCTTATCAAATTCGATCGAACCAATTCCATATTCCTGTTTTCGGGTGGTTGTACGTTTACTTTTGTAAAATTTTAATTTCCGCTGCCACGAGCCACCCGAGGGAATGAGTCAACCCAACAATCCTCGAATCTTCCGCTGCAATTCTCTGTTTTCCTGTACGGGATTCCTAACAATCGGACGCGATGCTACTGCTAACATGGCCCCTACTGCTTAAATGTGAAATGTAAAGTTTACTGTAATTGCCTATTAATTGAATGCATATACTAAGTGTTTATACTAAAGTTTTGGTGTCATATCACCTATTGCTTAACTGCTATCATGAACGCAAATTTCATTTAACTATTTCAATGATTTTCTGAAAAATAAAACTATTATTGATTTCACCTCATTAACTTATGATTTTGGGTCTAAAAACTATTTTAAGCACCTTTCACACGAACACTGGCGCTCACTAAGCCTTTGCTTACGTATTTCACTTTATTCCTTCCAGTTAGAGGTGAGTTGAGCAATGACACTCGCTTGGAGGATTATGAGTGTAGACATGGACAATCTTAGAGGTGAGTATTGCAGATTGAGCCATGAATAGTAAGTTACATAATATGTTTGGTTGACGTTAGGGCCATGACCTTACTAGATAAATTGTCGAAGTGTGTCGGATTTTGGATTGTACTACTTAATTGAAAATTTCACGCTTTTAGTTTAGGCCCCTTTTTCAAGGCTAAAAATTGGGGCGTGACATATATGAAGGGAGGAATGCTGCTCAGCTAGCGTACATGCGTCCAGCGCTCGTCAGCGCCTGGTTAAGCATGAGACCATCGTTGAGGAACATTAGGGAGAAGAAAGAAGGCAGGAGCACATGCTTGTTGTACCTGACGGTACCTCCCCAAGATATATGCTACGGAGAATGCTCCTCAGCTAGCATATATGAGTCCAGTGCTGCCTAGCGTCTAGCAAAGCATGACACCGCCTGGAAATGGACCTTAGCTAGTTGATCAATGAGGATGCATCTTCGCCACTGCTATAACTTTGGCCCTCCAGGATAACAACCATCGGGCAATGGTATGCGTGCCAGGAGCTGTTCCATCGATGTTTTCATTAGCTGTCTCAGGAGGGCTCATCCCTCCACCTACAGCAGCTATGGCTTACATGTCGGGAGTTATCCTATCAACATTCTAACCAGCATTCCAACTAGTTGTGCCCGAAATGTCATGCCTGTGCAAACACCTGCAGCTATGCCACCTCTAACGGCACCATAGGCACGCTGGATCGAGAGTAGCTCTCGAATCCCTGCCACAAGGAGGACTCATCATAATGTTGTGCGAATGAATGCTCCGAAAAGAAAAGATAACCCCCTCGAGTGAAGTTTCTGAATCAGGGACCCATGGGGACACCTCAGGTGAAGAAGATGGAAAGCTTTTAACTCCTGGAAGAAGAAATGAAAGAAATGAGGCAACGCCTTGGAGGAAGTGTGCCACTCTTGCTAGGGAAAGTCTCCTTCACCCTCCGAGGTGTTAGCAGAAGGCTACTTCATAATTTCCATTCTCTTAATAATGCGGAATATGATGGGTCAACTGATCCTATGGAGCTCTTGGAAAAGTTTGAGAACTGTGTACTGCTTCATCAATATATTGATGGAGTTAAGTGTTAAGTTTTCTTGACCGTGTTAACCAGAGATGCGCAACAATGGTATAACCAGTTGGTGCCAAATTCTATCAGTTCCTTTGAAAAATTTAGTTTGATGTTTACATCAATTCGCAAGAAGCAAGAAGTATCAATAGACCTCCCTAAGTCTATTCAGCATGCACCAAGAAGTCACTAAAATACTCAAGGAATATATACAAAGATTCAATGTCGCTGCTCTTAAGGTTCCCTCTATAAGTGCTAAAGTGCTGGCTAATGCATTTACCCAAGGATTGAATGATGAAGAATTCTTTCGGTCTCTAGCCAAGAAGATAGCTACCAATTTTGATAACCTGCTGGCTAGAGTGGAGCAATACGTAAATATGGAGAAAGCTGCGAGGATGAAGGAGGCTGAAATCAGCAAGATGAACAAGGAAAAGTAAGACGCAGGGCAAACCTCTAGAAGACCCTTTGTAGCAGATAATAACAGAAGCAATAATCGTCGGTACGCCCGGTACAAGCCTGGATAAACACTTATGGTGGTGGAGCACAAGAGCTTTATCAATTGGCCTAGAAGATCGATCCTGGGATCAATTAATCCCAAGTTAGACAAATATTGACGACTTCACAAAGACTACAGGCACGATACAACTCGTGTAGACATCTGCTGAATGAAAAATAAAGTGATTGATCAAAAAGGGGCACTTGCAAGATCTAATACACTAAGAATGCCAAAAAGGTACAAGACTATTCGGGAAAAGTCCTTCGCCTGTGAAATACCATAACAAAAGAAAAGGGCATGAAAATGCCACCACAGAGCCTCACCTTCGAGAAGCGCCCAAAACAACCATGAAAAGAAGAAAGTGACGAGGGGACTAGGCCTTCTAAGAGATAGGCGAGCTCACATAAGAGTTATCCATGAGCCATCCCATTTGACGATAGACAGAGAGATAGCTAGAGTGAATGGATATCACTTATTCAATTTGGATCAATGAATGGATGTTAACTCTGAAGTCCTCATCACGATGACCTAGTCATCCCTACCACTGTTTTTAACTATAAAGTTGGGCGAGACTGCGTCAATAATGACAAATCCATGGATGTTCTCTTCAATTAGACGTACAAGCAAGTGGACCTCAGAAGCATATAAATTGAACCTGTGGACACTACCCTCTTGGGTTTCGCTGGTAAAGTAACTTATCTTCTAGGTCAAATACAACTACCTCTCTCAGTAGGAAAAGAGGTAATGAGAAAAACCAAAATGGTGAAGTTCCTAGTGGTAAGTTCGCCCTCAACATACAATGCCATCGTAAAGAGGCCCAAGCTGAACACCTTCTAAGAAGTCATGTCAACATATAACATACAATGAAGTTCCTAGTTGGAGAAGGAATGGCGAAATGAAAAAAGACCAGCGCATGTGTCGAAGAGGTTACTTAGAAGCTATAAAGAATGGAGAAAGAACGGCTGACATAGATGTCAACCAACCTGAAAGGCCAAACATTAAAGAAAAAGAAGTAAAAGCGATTAGCGAAGGAAAAAATAAGACCTAAGTACTACCTAAGTTAAAGCCAATGGAAGGATTGCTCACTGCCGAGCTCACACCAGATGGTCCTAATAAAATTGCTTGAGCAAGGGTTACAACTGGACCCCGAGATCTTATCCCGCCTAGCTCATCTGCTTTGAAAGTACAAGGACCTCTTTGCTTGGTCAGCTGAAGAGTTCGCCGGTATCGACCAATCAAAAGCTGTCTATCACCTCAATGTATTTACGTCAGCTAAGCCTGTCAAAAAAAAAAAAACAACACTCTGAGCTCGAGATTTTAGAGATCTCAACAAAGCATGCCCAAAAGACTGCTATTCCCTGCCGAGAGTAAATCATTTGGTGGACTCAACGTCAATATTGAAGATCTTAAAGTGGATGGATGCTTCATAATGATGCCATTAGTAGAAGGAGAAGATGTGATTGTTTTCCATGTTTGGCTCCATGACATCCTCAGGGAGTGGAGCCAGAATAGTGTTGATTGCGCCCAAAGGAGACAAGTCGGAGAACGTCTTAGAATTCAAATTTAAGGCATCTAATAACAAAACAACATATGAAGTTCCCATCATCGGAGTAAAGACAACGTTAAAGGTTGGGGTCGCGCATCTGGCAATCTGTTTTAACTCTCCACTGATATCCTCACAAGTGGATGGATAATACAAAGCCAGAGAAACCAAAGTGATGGAGTGCTTGAAAAATATAGAGAAGTCAAAGATTCAATTCGAGGGTTTAAAGATCCAACAAATACTCAAATCGGAGAATGGTAAAGCTCACCTCTTGGCGCGCTTAGACAACGCCCTCACTGACTGTCATGCAACCTTATGATGGATTGAATGACGATGGTGAAGTTGACGATTTGGGCGACTTCATTATGGCTACAACGATGCAGGCAAGCAACTTCTGACCCACCGCGAACCCTGACGCTAAAGACTTGGTACAAAAGTAGCGTTAGATGCATGCAACATTGCGTCACCAATCGATGGATCCTATGGAGGTCATAAGCTCACCTTAGTCATTTTCTAAATGGTTAGCCATGAGCTATTCTACCAGTACTCCTGACAGCTATTCACAGAGGTAAAATGAGAAGGCCCTAACAAGGTGATATAAATGCTCAATAAAGGGGCCTATGCGCTAGAAGGCGTGGATGGAACAAGATTGTCGTGGCCGTGGAACGTGCACAACTTGATGAAGTTCTATACATGACGAAGAAAAAAGAAGAGGAATAAAAGTTAGTAGTCGTAATATTTCATTTAAATCAGCATTTCTTTTATCAGTGTGTGTTTCTTTCCATTTTCATCTTTACTTTAGATTGTTTTCTTCAATATTCGTTTCTATTCTCATATTCTATATTTTATTACAATGACACCTGAAAAAAAAGCCTCGTTGATTGCGAGCACCTGAAAAAAGTCACGTTGATTGCGAGCACCTGGAAAAAGCTTCGTTGATTGCGAGCACCTGAAAAAAGCCTTGTTGATTGCGAGCACCTGAAAAAAGCCTTGTTGATTGCGAGCACCTGAAAAAGTTCTGTTGATTGCGGGCACCTAAAAAAAGCTTTGTTGATTGTGGGCACCTGTAAAACACATCGTTGATTGCGAGCATTTGAAAAAAGCCTCATTAATTGCGAGCACCTGAAAAAAGTCCCATTGATTGCGGGCACCTAAAAAAAGTCTCGTTGAATGGGGGCACCAGAAAAAAGCCTCGCTGATTGCGCGCACTCTGAAAAAAGTCTCGTTGATTGCGGGCACCTGAAAAAAGCCTCGTTGATTGGAAGCACAATGAAAAAAGCCTCGTTGATTGCGAGCACTCTGAAAAAATTCCCGTTGATGCGGGCACCTAAAAAAAGCCTCGTAGATTGCGAGCACCCTAAAAAAGTCTCGTTGGTTGTAGGCACCTAAAAAAGCCTCATTGATTACGAGCACATACAAAAAAAGTAATGTTGATTGTGGGCACCTCAGAAAAGACTCGTTTATTTCGAGCACTGAAAAAAAAAGCTCGTTTATTTCGAGCACCTGAAAAAAAGCAGTGAAAAAAAAAAAGGCCTCGTTTATTTCGTCGACACGGAGACCGAGCCTCGTTGATTGCAAGCACCCGCAGAGAAGCTCTACCGAAAAGAAAAACAAAAAGAGAGACATCTTCAATTAAAGCAAGCTGTAAAGCCTCCCAAAGGCGGAGCATTCCCCTATACATGGGTAAGTATTTCCTTTAAGCATTCATTTTCCTTAATCATTTTTTATTTTTATTTATGTCTTGTATACCATGTCAAATCGTTGGATAAATATTACAGTGGCATTGAAATTAAATAAGCACATATATAAATATGGAGAAAATGACACATACGAGAAAATAATTAAAACAAAATCCTTGGAATGTAAATACGAAATCTATGCCTCAAAGGGGGGCATTACGATAAAAGGTTCAAATGGAAATATTAAAAATGTGCTACTATAAAAACTTGAAGAAAGGAAAACAAATGAAAGGAATAGCTAAATATCACTATGAAGAAGGACTATGTTGCAAGTTCCTCAGTGGTCTCAAAGAAGGGCTCGGAGGCTGCCCGCCCTTTAGCTTTCTCGTTGCCCATCTCGTCATCCATATGAGCACTCAAAATCACCTCTAAGGCAGCATCATCAATGGTAGGCTCTGTGGCTCGATCTTTAGCATTCTTGGCCGCATGATCATCCAATGATTTGTTATTGCTAGTACCCATAACAAAAACACAAGCTGGCGCCTCCTCGCCTGGCTCGGGAGGAGAAAAGAAGCATCAAACCTAGCAGTTAGGTGTCCATTCTCCACGAATTGTTTCACACAAGAGCGAAAACCGTGGTAGTAATATTGTAGTGTAGTTTCAACTAGCATTCCTTGATGCTAAGGAAGGCATTATGGCGTCGCCGAGTTATCATCCATCATAGCTAATACCTTTATGGAATGTGGAAAATTCACTATGGCCTCTTCACGGGCAGCCTGACAAGCTTTCTCGACCTTGCCAGCTTGAGCTTTCCTCAAGTTTTTCAACTCAGAGGACATCTCTCTCCTCATGACTCACTCTTTAGCTAGATCACCAGTCAATGAGAGTTCCTGTTTCTACCACTCGCTCAATTTTTTGGAAGTTTCAAAAGTGGAGGTAACCCGAGCCCGGATGTGAGACATACATTGCTTCCTAGCAAGTTTCCCTGGAAAAAAAAATTTACTCTCAAGGCCTTGACTCACTTCAAGACCTCAAGAGTAGGCGGAGTTGTGATATGCCCATAAATTATTACGGCATGGTATTGGACTTTACTAGAAGATGGGCCTAAAAATGGGGTAAAACAGTGTGCTGAAAATAGGAGGAAGACCCTTTGAAATGCGCATTCCAAAGAGGCTCATGAAGAAAAGCTTAAAGGAGACCTAGAAATCGGACCGCTGAATAGCTGCCTAAGAGGGATAGCTAGACAATTCATGAGGAAGCTAGAGGATAGCTGAAGGAAATGGTGAAAAGAATGGCTAAAGAAGAGATAGCTGAAGGAAATAGTGAAAAGAATGGTTAAAGAAGAGATAGCTGAAGAAAGGATAGGAATGGATAAAGATCTAATCAAATCCAATATTAACCTATATTCCTCAAAAGAGGGAGGATGATTCCATGTTGGTCAATAAATAGGAGAAAATTCATCATTTGTAAGGTTAGATTCACAATTGAGAGAAAAAAGTGTATTATTTTCTATGTTCTTCATCTCTTTGAAGAGAAAGTCAAAAATCAATAAAATGGAAATTTAAAGTGTTCTTCTTGTTAGTTTTTACTCAAAGTTTGATATTTATTTAGAAAAATTATTTGTCTTCCATAAAAGTTAGATTTCTCATTTTCATATAAATAAAGTGTGTTTTAATTAGCATGACTTTCTTGGTGTAAAAACGAACCGCATCAAATTTCTTGGACTCTTCAAGGTCCATTAATTAATTAATCCACCATGATTAATAAAATAATCTAATTAATTGATATTCCCAATTAAAATAATACTAGACCTTCCTAATTTCCACGACTTCTCCAATAATGGATTAATTACATCTTCCAAGCAGAGAATTTACTTCGAGTTATGTATGTGATCCTTTAAGACTGTTGTTTATGTGCTAGTAGTAAGTACACTTTCCTAAAGTGCTAGTTTATTCTCCTAAATTGGAATGTACTTGATTAATCACTCCTGGATTAATCAGACCTTGAATTAACCATCATTAATTCAAGGTATCTACAAATCATGGTTACTGTTTAGCAACTAGCCATGAAGACCTATATATAAACGACGTATTAAGGTACATCTTTTCATAATCACGATTAGATGTTGTGAGGCTGGTAAGCCGACTCGACTGGAGCTCAACTCGAGCTACGAGCTATTCAGAGCTTGAGTCAAGCATTTCGAGCCCGAGCTTTCACGTGAACCGAGCTCGAGCTTACTTATAGTTGTTCATAAGCTCGTGAGCCGGCTCACAAGATTTTATTATTTTTTTTAATTATTTTTTTTATTTGACTGAAAATAATCAAATTTCATAAAAATAATACTTAAAATTTTATATACAATATATTTTAATGATACTTAAGTTTTTTTTTCTATTTTGTTCAAATTGTGCAAAACAACAACAACAACAAAAATATATTTAAGTTGATATTTTACTATATATTTTTTTATAAATTAATTTAATGAAATCATATTTTCACGACAGCCTCCTCTATTTTATAAATACTTATTGAATATAAGGTATTTAGTTATTATTTATCTTAATAATTGTGATAAATAAAAAAATAAGAATTTAGTTTAGTTTATTTTCTGAAAAAAGAAAAAACAAATTAAATTAATTATTACTTCAAGCTCAAGCTCGAGCTCGAGCTCTACTCATCTAGTTCGAGCTTGAGCTCGAGCCCTAGAAAATTAGGCTCGTTGTGTTCGAGTTCAAAAAAATATAATCAAGCTTGAGCCTAAAAACTTAATCAAGTTCAGCTCGAGTTCGGCTCGTTTACACCTCTAATCATGATCCTCGTGTAAGTAAGATCCTTACATCATATCTATTGAATTGAGTCCAAGGTAAAGGGTTTAGTTGAAACCATAATAACTCAATTCTTATATTTTCCATACACATGTGATATCGATTTACATATCTAAACGAGAAAACCCGATGCCTCTTTAGATATCTTACTTTGAGTAAAGATTCCTAAGCAGAAAAACAAAGATGCGTGCGCTTCCCATATTTGAATAAGGGGCGGATGCCCCATCAGAAATGCAACATAACTTTTGACTTTGTTTTGCTTTCTTCTTCTCTCTTCTCTCTCTCTCTCTCTCTCTCTCTTTCTCTCTCTCTCTCTCTCTCTCTCTCTCTCTCTCTTTCTCTCTCTCTCTCTCTGTGCATTAAAGTCTAGATATATTTTCTCACACCCGATTCTCCATAAACCAAATAATTACCGTGATTAAAGCTAGCAATAAAATTATAGTAAGAGGATCATAGTATTCAAGGTGCGGATACGCTTAGAGATGCTACGATTGGAGCACTGTGATCAATCCAGAGAAAAAAGAGAGCAGATGAGCGGCAGTTTTGCTGAGGAAGAGGAAGGGGGTTGCTCAAAGCTAAAATCTACCATCACTTCTTGTTCATCAGCTAGGCTGATTCATTTGTGGTATAGATTTATTACGATATTGGTCAATTGAGGTATAATGGCTTGAAAATCCCGTATGGAATGGTTTTTATAATTCGATGGTACCATGAAGCCTGCTCACACGCTGTGTGTTTATAAAATTTTAATTATTTGCTTCTACTGCGATGAGCGAGACACCTGTATCCTTTCTCCGTTCGCAAGTGACAATGAGTTTTAATTGGGTAGAAACTCAATAAGAGTTGTATGATATGATCTTTAACATTGAAGTTCCAGTTCAACACTATGGGTTAGTGGGAGCTTATGTTATAGGCACATAAGTGGGATTGATGAGTTCGAACTCGACTGACATCAGTTTTGTCACATGGGTTTCATTCTATGACAGTCAATGACAGAACTATTGATTGTGATAGGTATGCGTGAATCTTAGACATGAGGGATCACATTAAAGATGCACTTTTGAGACCAAATCTGTCATTAGAGTAGTTAGATATTCACCTGACAGTGGGGTCAACCTCAAAGTGCAACGCTGATGGGAAGGTGGCAGTCTACACTGATACCAAGATGAAATTTGTTCTCTCATGAGTGGATGAGTAAGTGTCTGCCATATGTCATGAATAAGTGAGATCAAAAGTCTTTGGTCAAAGCATTAGAGCTGCTTGTGTTAGACACGAGAGGAAGCTCAATGATCTCATCTTATTATGATACATGCAGATGGTGAAGTTTTGTAAGTTTGACAAGACCATGAATTTCACTTGACTGTGATGCTAGAACAAAAAGTTTATATTCATACGTTATTCACAATTGAAAAGGTTTGGAATGATCCAATCATTCATTCTCTTTTGGGCTACAATGTAGGGCCACGTGTTGGTTAGGTGTCACCCACATCCTTTGGTTCTTCTCATTTCCAATTGAGAGAAACCTAAAGAGTCGCACTTAAAGTATATATAAAGACAAACTTGAAAGGGCAATTTGAGTATTTGATACCGCTAATTTATTGGATAAGTTAGTTAAGACTTTATTATTAATTACTCACTAGAAGTTAATTAATTTGCTCATAAGTTTAAGTAATTAAATTTTTGGAGAAATAAGTTAATAAATTAAATCATTAAGTTAATTAATTAATTTCTTATTTATTGGATAAATTAATTAATCAGAGAAATTAAAAAGCAAAACCAAGATGGTGCACTTGCTGGGGCAATTGCCGAAGTATGTGTCATCATGGCGTCTATGTGGGCTTGATTTTTGGCTTTGGTTAATTAGTTAAGTGATATTTAAACACCACTTAAGTGTTTTAACCTACAACACAAAAATTTAACTCACAAGCCTCCAAGAAAAAATTCCCTCATCTCTCTCTCTCTCTACTATAGTCATCCACCTTATAGAAAAGAAGAGAATTTTCGGCTGCAACTCTTGCTTCTGATTTATAGGCGATGACACTTTTGCAAGAAGTACGTTGAAGCTACGAATTTTGGAATATTCTCGTTTATGATTTGAGTATGACAAATCGAGATGACCACTTGCGATATTTACTTTTTTTCACTGCGTTTTTATCTCGACTCCCAACAACCCCGTATCGAATACTACATACAAGCAAACCTTAACCATTGATATCTCAATCTCAATTATTCTATGACTTAGAACTAATTTCAGTATCAAAACTGTTTGGACATACTCCACTATCACCATTCCCGATGCGTGACCAAGTCTCATAGCTCTGTCTGATGCAAGAGGTTTTATCACACATTTGTAAAGACATAATATATAATAAATAATACCATAAACATTTTTTATAATACAAAAACACACAATGCCTGGCAAGCTATTGGCCTGCCGGACACCTAACATTAACAAGTCTTTCAAGTAGTGGAGGAGTTTGATCAAAGTCTTCCAAGTAGTTGAAGAGTTCAACCCAATTCCTCCAAGTAGTAGAAAACAATGGATCAAAATCTCTTCCTTATAGGTGAAGGAGCATGTATTCACCTCTCTATGAATAGGGGTGACGATGAGCTCATAAGGCATCAGAAAAATCGGCCACCCCTCTGCTTCTTAAACTATAGTTTTAGTTCTTGTGATTTATACATACAAGTTAGGCACTCTCTCAAATAAATGCATACCACCTTTTTACATAAGCCTTCTTCAGCTGGTTAGTTTGTTAGCCCAAAGGATAGAAGTCGAGGGCGAATCCAAAGTGTGGTGTTTCGCGTGAAAAGGAAACAAATTAGATTAAGGTGGATCCGAGTGTTCATTCCTAGCCCCTTGATAATCTACAACTTAAGGTTATCTTTCAACCCCCGCGTTCGATTTGCTACAAGGTGGTTCAAGCCTTTATAATTTCAATAATTTCGGATTTTAAGGTGGCGAATGAAAACTCAAGTGAAGATACAAATTACCTATCAAATACTTAAATCTGAATAAAGGATAATTTATACCTCCATGAAAGTTTTCGATTCTGAAGAGATTACAAGCAAGCAAGTGCCGGTACAAGCTTTGGAAGCCAAATCCAGCAACTCTTGGTAGAACTGATATAAACTTGAACTATTGCTACGCTACTCTACAGACTACTCCTAATTAGAGCTACTCCTAAGAAGAAAAATATAAAGTTTTTGATGATTCTGATCATCCCTTCTTTCTCTTTCCTTTTTGTATTTATCTCCGTTTCGTGATCCCACGTTCTCAAACCGCTGGGAACTGCCTCCAACTTCCTTTTCAAAATTCTCTCATCTTGGCGGGTTGTTTTTCTTATGGAATTTCCAACCCTTTGGACCCACTTCGGAATTGATACCTTTGAGCCCGACCTATTATCCTGCCAAATCTATACTCTCATTAGGCCTATTCCATTTTTTGCTATAATGGGCTTAATCTTTTATCTCTGGGCCCATCAACCAATGTTGGGCCATTTGGGTTTTTTAATTCGTAAAAACCCAGTTTTATTTTTAGTGTAAACGAATGCCCCCCTAATGTACGTGAACGTTTTGAGTTCATGTATAATATACATGTTTCCTGGTTAACTATCGTTTTGTATTCTGGCGAGTGTGGAAGACCGCGTCCTTTATCCAAAATCGCCTAAGGCTCTTCGTCTTCCCCAGGATTAGCAGGTGTGTCTTTATTAGACATTTAAATCCTTTCAATAACACGTCCCTTTACAAGAGACTCTTCATATTTTGGCGGGTAAAAAAAAAAAGTCTGAAGTTCTTCGTCTTCCCTACTAAGTAATAGAAGCACCTTTTCACGATTGGACACTTGAGCTCTATAAATATCCCATCACTTCCTCTTAGCCGCCATACTATTCATCACTTTTTCTTCCTTTCTTTTCTATTCGAGCAACAATTGTATATTGGTCATACCCCAACTCTTCTTTTCGAAAACTTCATCTCCTTCTCCTGTCCTCGAGCACCTCTCCTTCTCGAAATCTAACACCTTCGCCTGGTCCTCTACGATGGCGAACTCTTACGATCTTTCTCGTCTAATTGCTCGAGCGAGTATCTTGGATTGTGAAGATGCCCAAGATTTGTTCCAAGTTATCAAGAATTTCGAAACCTATTAGCTTGATACAAAAATATCCCCTCTTGGTTCTACCCACATCATCCCTCCATGGGTTCTTGATCGATTTATTGGGGATATGGCCCTCTTTGGAGAACGATGCCCCTCTTTTTCAGTGCAGAGTGGACGATAAGTTTAGCTGGACGAATAAGACTAAGCCAATCAACGGCTGGATTGGAGCCATACATGTCTTTCCTTGGTTCGAGAGACTGCGCCAATTTCACAACAAGTGGGAAGGTAATCGAATCATGAGGCTTGTTCGACTAGCCTGTTATCCGGTCCTACCCTTCGAGTAGGTAATGACCGACGCCCTCGCTTATTCTTGGCACCCTTCCTATAATTGCTTTGTCCTACCTCGGGGTTTTCAAACAATCACTTTGGAGGATGTGGCTTTGATTACTGGTTTGTCTCCAACGGGTATGTTTGTCCCTACTGGTGAACCAATACCCAGTGTGCGTGTTCTCTTACTTTCCACTGACACTTGGTTAAAAGGTTATGGCAAAGGCAAAGGTGCTAATATTGCTTTTACTGCTTTGGTTAAGCATTTCATTAATTGTGAGGACATGGTTGCCTCTTTCGAATAGGTATTGTTTTTAAGTTTTGTTTTTTCCCGGCTGTTTATGAATGTCGTTTGTGTCGTAAATAAAACTTTTCTAAATTTGTCCGCCAACATTGCTGTCACCATGGGACCCATCGAGTTGGCACCCTTAGTGTTGGCTCATTTTTATCGCATGATGTTTAACCTGCATTGTGGTCCCTTAAACACCCATAAGTTGGCTGGTCCCCTTTGGTTATTGACATGCTGGTCCTTTCTATATTACCCCGAGTTATTAAATATTAGGACCATCCAAGCCCTCGAAACCTCAATTCGAAATGATTGACAACAATCCTCGAAAAAGTCCCCTGGTTTTCGATTCGAGCCTGTCTCGAATTGGGTTTGCTATGGGGAAGCTAGCATAAATCTCTTGATCCCCCTCGAGAAGGCCTCATACCTTTTAGTTTTAGGCACTATTTATAATCCACTCTATGTCTCCACCTGGTGTCCCTTTTTCGAGACAAGGCATGACCAGGCACACACCCATTGGTCTCATACTGCTTTGCCCAATTGGATGCGAGTAATTGATTCGCTCGATTCCTCCACTGATGACCACCCTTATTGGAGGTCTATACTATCATCTCGAGATCTTTTATATGCAGACCATATTCCCGGAGTCGAGGTTTAAAATCCGCAGGTAATCATTACATTTAGCTACTTCATTTTGATTATGTCTTATTTCGAGCATCTAAATTTTGCTGACTTATATTCATCTCTGTGTTGCAGCTTTGTTCACGGCAATTTGCCATAACTCAGTGCTTCTCTTTACCATTTCTGGGCACCCTGAATCGCCCTTGGTCAACAGGCAATTTCATATTGCAAACCATCAAAGGGCCAAAGCCGAAGCTCTTATTCGAAACCAAGCCTCCTGTCAAATTCCCCCTTGCTTTATTCCTATATTTTGCAGAATCCTCCGAGTTGAGAGATGCTTCGTGGATTTTTGGAATAAAGTCTTGAGACGTAGCTACTCGAGACAAATTATTCGCAAGCAAATCACGAACATCACCAGGCTGTGTGCTGGCACGGTGAAAATGGCTCAACTCTTGAGCCTTTTATCCAATGAGGTAATCTTGCATATTCGTTTAACTTTAATCAAAATATTTTTATGTTTATGTTTATCTTCTTTTCTTCTCTACAGGATGGTGATTACATCCTGCCATATGATTTAACCTTGGGGTGGAGATTCGAACGGGATAACCCTCGAGTTCGAGAAGTTGTAGCGCTACCTCAAGCCCATCGAGACTCATCTACTCCAACTGAGCTAACTTCTACCCCTGTCCATGCTACTTGAAAACGAAGTGCTATTGCCATTCGGGAGCCCCCAGCCTCGATTCCTCGAGAAGAACCCCCTCGAGTACTTGGTGAAGAAGATGATGAAGAAGACGATGTAGCCCAATATGCTCTTCAGCCAAGATCCCGAAAACGCTTTCGTACGCAAGGGTCTATCGGAGCCTCGAGTAAGTGTTTGATCATTTCTATTTCATTGACTTACGTCTTTTACTCGAGAGTCACTCTATCACTCGAGACTTATCCATATTTATGTGTTTTTTGTATAGGCTCATAGAGTGGGGCTGTTGCTTTCGAAACTGGAACATCAGCTACCAAAGCTGACACCGTGGATAATCCGGAGACCATCCCTGAGGAGACTTTGCCTGAACTCGAGACTCAACCGGTCTTGATGGAAGGAGACCTTGCCATGAGCGACCTCAAAGGTATCCCTTTGTTTTTATAGTCCTTTTTGGATAATCACTTCGAGTTCTCTGTGTAATATAGAAATTGGTATATCTGTGCTGCAGTTACTCCTAACATTTCATCTTTTTCTCCCATTCAAGGAAGATCAACTCGAGTAGACACTGGTTTAGAGATTATAACCCGCACTGCACCTGACCTTTCGAGATTCTCTTTATCAGGCAAATTTTTGTATCATTTGTATGCTTATATCTTTAGGAAGATTTCCATGTTTTTCATGTTCATATTCGTGAATAGTCCCTTCCAGGCCCCTCTTTTCTCGAAAACTTGGGTATACCTAGCTTGCCATCTTCAGTGATGTTCTCTTTCGGCACTGCGGCAGAAGTATTCACCATTGTTCTGGACTCATCCATCTTCCACAACATTGGCACGAACTTTGCCCTTGGGTACCAAGTTCGGCCTGTTCTTGACCCTTCTCTTGTTTCCTCCTCAGTTCGAATGGAAGAGATTGATGATATCCCTCTTTCGACTGGTCTTTCCGGGCCAGTCATGGACCCTGGTCCTTCGAGTTCTACTATGGCCCTCGCTACCCCGTCTGAAGGTACATGCCTGTTTTATCATATGTATGATATTTCGTTAGCTTTGAATGCCTTGTGTTTAATTTCGGGTTTTCACTTTTTAGGAAATATAACACCCATCGTGTTTTCCCGAGTTACTCTAAATGAAGTTCTCCAACATATAAGGCATAGGCTCAATGACTTCAGTTTGTTGAAGGAGCTTCGTTTTCTCCTCGATGAAGCAGCCTCGATGATGGCTGAAACATGGCTACCAATGTTCCAAACAACACGTGAAACTTTCGAGAACAGCCTAGCTAGTCTTCATTCTTTCATGGATCAAGGCATCAACCCTTTAGAGGGAGAGGCGTCTTCCAGCCATTCTCAACGAATGGGTCAGCTTCATAATCAGATCACTGTGCTCGAGGATTCTCAAGCTAACTACTTAGCTCGAATTGCTGCTCTTGATGTCCAAATGGCCGACCTCCAACTTGAGCGGGACCGCTTGGCCCATTCGGTTGATCAAGTCAAAGATAACCTGTCGGCTTTGAATGATAAAATTGTAGAGTTAACCCACAAACTCGAAGAAGTAGTTAAACCTGCTTTGCTCAAGAGAGAGACACCTTCGATTCTGCTTTAGATATATTAGCTAGTTCTTTGTATTTTCTTAAGTCTTAAACATTTGTCGAGTAATGCTCCTTTAATATTTTTACTTTGATTGTAAGAAGTTTTGGCCCGTTGCGGGTAACCTTTTGAATATAATGGTTTCCTTTTCTTTCCATATACTTGGTGTATATTTCTTCAGATATTTTGCATTTAATGCTTTACCATACTTGTCCCCTTTTATCCATTGGAGTTCGAAAGCATTCCCAAATAATTTATTCAAAATTAAAAATGGTCCTTCCCATTTAGATGACCATTTCCCATAAAAATGGTCTTTGGTCCCTTCAGGTAAAATCATTTTCCACACCAAGTCTCCTATTGCAAAAGACCTTGCCTTTACTTTTTTATTGTAACTTTTTTCAATTCTCTTCTTCTGAAGTTCTATCTGTTGCAAAGCTTGGACTTGCAATATTTCATGGTCTAGCTTTTCGATATTCATATTTTCAACATATTCTTTGGCTGTAAGTCATGATTGTTTGAGAATTCGCCTAGACTTAATATTAATCTCTAATGGAATCACTGCTTCGTGGCCATATACTAACTGAAAAGAAGATATACCTAGACTGTCCTTTTTAATTATCCTTAGGGCCCATAAGGTATCGATTAACAATTCGTGCCATACAACCTTTAATCAACTTACTCGATGACTCAGCTTGGCCATTTGCTTGTGCATAATAAGGTGTTGAATTTATCGATTTTATCCCGAATTGTTCAAGAAATTCAGTTATCTCCGCACTGTTAAATACCCTAGCCTGATCGAAGGTTATGGTTTCTGGAATACCAAACCTCGTGACTATATATTCTTTAATAAACTCGACCACTTGCTTCGAATTTATATTTTGGAAAGCCTTAGCTTCAATCCATTCAGTAAAATAATCAGTGGCCACTAGGATGTAACTATGTCCCTTTGTTGAGGCAAGTTTAATTTCCCCGATTATATCCATGGCCCATCCTCGAAATGGCCACAGTTTTACGATAGAGTTTAATTGGACAGTGTTAGAGTGTATGCCCTCAAATGCCATAAAGAGGATAGATTTATAGGGCATTAACTTGTAACTGAACAATATCCTTTTATTATAGATAAGGCATTATCTTGCTGTTTTCTTATAGGCATTTGTAAGGTGTTAATAAACAATGTAAAGTCCTTGATTATAAGGCAAACCTTCTACTTCCTATGGGATAGGAAGAATGGCACTAGAAGGGTTTGATCCTTATTCTCTAAATTAGGTTTGCAAGTCTAAGAAAGTATTTGACTGGACATTAATACAGAACAAGGACTTGTGTGATATAAGTTTTGACAAAGAAAGTTTCAGTCGAATACTATGGGAATGATAGTGGGAACTTATGTCATGGACATATAAGTTAGACTAATATGTTCGAACATGGCTCGCATCAGTTTCATCACATGGGTATTCACTCACTGACAGTCAATAATGAAACTGATAAGTTGTGATAGGTACGCGTGAACCTTAGACCTGAGGAATCGAGTTGAAGATGTGCTTGTGACATCAAGTCTGTCATTAGAGTAGTTAGATCCAATTCACCCTTTGGTGGGATCGACCTCGAAGTGCGACTTGATAGGCAAGTAGCATTGTTAACGGATTAGCAAAAATGGGATTTATTCTCTCATAAGTAAATGAGCTAAATATCCTATGCAGTAATGAATGAGTGAGGTTAAAAGTCTTTGGCCAAAGCATAAAGTAACCTCGACTCATTATGAGCTAAGCATATGGTCAAGTCATGTGAGTTTGCCTAAAACCATAACTCTCACTTGACTGGGATATAAGAATAAAAGGTTTATACACGCACGGTATTCACAGCGTATATGGTTTGGAATGATCCTATTCATTCGTTCTCAATTGGGATACGATGTGAGCCACGTGACTGGCTAAGTGTTACTCACATCCTTTTGGTTTTCTCCCAATTGCCTTTTGAGACGAACCTAAAGAGTCTCGCTTAAAGGAAGTGCAAAAAGAAAATCATGGGAAAAAGACTTGAGAGAATTTTCAGTATTGGATATCGAGATTAATTAATTAATCATTAGATGATTTTATTAATTAATTAAGTTAATGAATTAATTAATTCCTCATGGAAATTTAATTATAATATCAACATGAATTATAATTGATTATTTAATTAATTAATTTATTGGATAAATAATATTAATTATTTAATAATTAAATAACCAAAGTTGGACCAAAGCCCGAGGGCGTAAAAGCTCTCAAGTGGGCTTATTGGTGCCTAGATTATTGTTTCATATAGTAGTATATATATATATTACTTAGTGAAAAAGAACTAGGTCAAGAGAATCAACTCACAAACTTTCTCTCCAAGTCAAACTCTCCTCCCTTTTTCTCTCACTCTAGCGTCCATCAAGGTGAAGAAGGAGATTTTCGTTTTTTGACTCCGGCGTGGCAATTTAGAGACAGCGACGGATTTGCTGTTCAAGAAAGGATTGCAAAACTGGTTCAGATTTCAACATACGCGAGAACGGTAATTAATTTCGTAAAACCCAATTTAAATACGAGAAATAGAGATGAGCCATTGGGATTTAACTCTTATTCTTCCGCTGCGTTTTTTATTTTATGCAAAATTTTCCCAACAAACAGCAGGCTGCTTCAATATTCACCCATGTTTCTGGCATTGTTTGCAACCATTTGCATAATTGATGCAGTCTCGAAGGACGGTGGGCCAATGAAAACCATACCGATGTATCAGCCATCTCATCTTTTGGCCAGCTTGATGAGCACCACAAATCCCTTCATGGGTTTCCGCCATGATAACTAAAGCATCCTCTAAATCAAGACATTTTAAGAGAACCCCTTGAGAATCTTTTCGATACAATTCTTGCCCATCATAAAAATAATGGTGTGCCGTTAGTTTTAACCTATTCGGGAATCCTCCCTTGGCCGGATTCTTCAGGTATTCTATAATCTCGAGGCGCCAATCTTCTTTCTCTTTGAAGATGTCAATTTTATTAACCTGCAACAACCTCTGTTCGAAAGGTAGCAGAATTCTTGTCTCGAGTTTAATTGTTGACTCGAGTAAATTAGGATCGACTTTATAACCTGATGCCATCTGGGCCAAATCATAGGAAATCTGATTCTCTTCCCTTGGCACATACGCAATTTCAACTGACTTGAAATAGCTCAACAGTTGATGTACTCGAGCATACGAGGCTATTGACACTGGGCTGCTGCACTTAAATATTCCCTTTACTTGATTTATGATCAATTGGGAATCTCCCTTTATTTCGATATTCTCTGCACCCATGTCGAGCAATATTTCTAAACCCAAAATGAGAGCTTCATATTCTGCTCTGTTATTTGTGTAATCTCCCTCAATTTTTGCATACATTTTGGTAACCAATTTTGATGGAGATATGATATATATTCCTATTCCAGTACTATCTCGAGTACTCGATCCATCAAAATACAAAATCGATGGTACCTTATCAATGAAATTAACCTCGATGCTTTCGAGCGATTCATTTCTCAGCGAAGGGTGATCAGCCAAGAAATCGGCTATCACTTGGCCTTTTACGGCCTTTTGAGGCATATAACATAAGTCAAATTGGAGCAAACTGAGACTCCATTTGCTCAGTCGGCCTCTAACTAAAGGTTGATTAATCATGAATTTGATAACAACAGTCGGGGACACTACTTCAATAGAGTATGCGGCAAAATAATGCCTCAATTTTACAGAAGCAAAGTATAGGCTGAAGCACCACTTTTCTATCGAAGTATACCTTCTTTTGGCATCATTTAACAACTTACTCAAATAAAAAATAGCTTGTTTGTAGCCTCTGTCATTTTCTTGTGCTAACATACAGCCTATCGACACTTCTGCTGCCGATATATATAATCTTAACCTTTTCCCTTTTCGAGGAGGGATCAATACTGGAGGTTGGGCTAAATATTTCTTTATAGAATCGAATGCTTCTTCCTGTTTATTCCCCCACACAAATTCATCTCCATCTTTTAGTCGGAGTAAAGGGGAAAAAGCTTCCGTCTTCCGAGCCAAATTAGCTATGAATCTTCGTAAAAAATTCACTTGTCCTAGAAAACGCTGCAATTCTTTTTTATTCCATGATAGCTTTAGCCTTGTTTCGGTCTACTTCGATACCCCGATTATGTATCTAAAATCCTAAGAAAATTCCAGCTTCCACCCCGAAAGCAAATTTCAAAGGATTCATCTTTAAATTGAAATGCCTCATTCGTTGGAAGGCTGCTATCAAAGACAGAATGTATTATCTATGGCTTTGAGCTTTAACTACTATGTCATCAATATATATCTCCAATGATTTTCCAATTAAATCGTGAAAAATATAATTCATGGTTCTTTGATATGTTGCCCCGGCATGTTTCAAACCGAAAGGCATTATGGTCCATTCGAAAGTTCCTATGGATCCTGGACATCTAAAGGCAGTCTTGTGCCTATCTGCTTTGGAGATTTTTAATTGATAGTATCCTGAATACCCATCCATAAATGACATCACCTTGTGTCTAGCAGTCGCATATATTAATACGTCTGCCATTGGCATTAGATATTCGTCTTTCGGCGTAGCCTTATTCAAATCCCTAAAGTCAATGTATATTCGTACTTTACCGTTCTTTTTAATCACCGGTACTATATTTGCCAACCATTCAACATATCTAGTTGGTCTTATAAATCTGGCCTCGACTAGTTTCTCGATCTCGTCCTTAATTGCGCTCATCAAATCTGGCGATAAACGTCTTGGCGTTTGTATTATTGGTTTGAAACCTGGTTTAATAGGTAATTCATGTCGAGCTATGTTTATATCAATTCCAGGCATTTCATGGTGTGCCCAGGCGCAGCAATCTTTATACTGATGTGACATCTCGATTAGCTCTCCTTTCTCTTTTTGATTCATTTTCGAACTCACATATGTTATTTGAGGATTTTCGATTGTTCCTAAATTAACTTCTTCTAAATGATCTTGAACATTTCTGGTTCTAAAATCCCTTGTTCGATGTCCCTATTAAGGTTCTTATTTCGAGCATTTACTCTATATTCTTTATCTCGAGAATTTATCATATATTCTTCAGTTTGTAATGCCATTATTCGAATTGGATTCATCATGATTAACATAATTAAGACTATAATTACACAACTTCGATTCAATCTTTTCAATGCTTAATCTTTGAAAAACATTCAAAACAACATCGTCATTAAGTACATTACACTTCTCCATGGATAACATAAGCAGTTCTAGACAACATAAACTTTCTACATCTGCCCTAATTCGACTTTGGCTAGTTTGACGTCTATTTTGGATTTTGACTCTTCTTCGAGATGTTCCCCTTCTTCTTCTTTAGCCCCTTCGATGGCTCGCTCTTCTCCATTCACTCGAACTCCTTCTTCGAGCTTCCCTGCTTCATACCTGGCATTAACAATTTGATTATCAAAAAAGTAATTATTTCGTTCTGCTTGGACTACCTCTAACTGATGCCCATTCCAGCAAATTAATACTTGATGTAAAGTCGAGGGGATACAATAATTCTGATGTATCCAATCTCTTCCTAATAGGGCATTAAATGATGACGAAGCCTGTTTGTACTACGAAAAACGCCGAGTAAGAACTTTGGGTTCCTATTTTAACTCGACAAGGCAGAACTCCCAAGACCTTGGTAGCCTGTTCAGAAAAATCATAGACTACCACATTAGCAGCTACTAAGTCTTTCGAGCTTTTGCCCAATTTCGTTAACGTTTTTTTTGGGTAAAATGTTAACAGTGGCTCATTTATCAACTAGAACTTTGCTAATGGGGATGCCTTCGATTTCGGCGTTTACAAATAAGGGTTTCATATGGTTATTATTTATTTCTTCTTTCGAAAATAATAACTTAGTCAAACTTCCTATTTTATTTTTATCCTTTTCGAAGGATTTGTTACTAAATCTGAAAGCATGATGGGTTACCTTTCACTGGGTTAGTCAGGAGTTCGAGTACTTCCTCTTCTTTGTCTGCACCTTCTCTTGCTGCGAACTCAGCTGGCAGCACGGTTACCATGTTCACATCCTTATTTTCCTCGCATTGCAAGGCTCTTTCCAGCGAAGCTTCTTTCGCCTTCAAATCAGCTTCTTTCTCCTAACAGAATGTCCAGGTCACCCCCAGACTCGAAGTCTCCCAACTCTTCGTCGTCGTCGATTTGGATACCTTTTTCTTTCAAGCTTGTCTCTTTCAGCTGGTCGCTCAACTGGTCGATATCCTTTTCCACGTCTTCTTGACTTGGGTTCCTTACTATTTTGAATTTCAGGATTCCATTCGCTAAGGCCTCTTCCTCGACCCTTAGATTAGCAATTACCGCCTCCTGTTGCATTTCTAAGGCAACTGCTGCTTGAGAATAAGCAACTTGTTGAGCAATGACCTTCGAAGGGTCATCTTTCTTCCTTTCAAACTGACCGTGATATCCACCCAAACGGTCGAAGGGTGAATTCCTACCATCCAATGAAGACCTTCCATATCCTCTTCCTCCTCTTCCCCGAAAATGCCTATTATAAGGCATTGGTTCGAGGAATTGATCACTTATCCCATGCCTCTGTCTCTTGTTCTATTCCCTCTGATATGCCGGAACCCAATTTGGATAATTAGGGATAACATGAAGTCTCACTAACTCGTAATGCAAAATGTCAGCGCATTGATTGCGCAACACCTTCTGTATTTGGGTCAAATTATTTACCACTTTCGTAGGAGTCTGGTAAATGGTTTCGCGCACAGGGTTTCGAGTACCTCCTTGTAAGACATTTCTTCGTTCTTTCGAGCCGGTCCTTTCGACTTGTCTATCGACCCCTTTTCCCTTGGTCTCCCTTCTTGGTCGAAGTCCAAAATCCTTTTGTCAATCCCTGAAAAGCATATCGTGCCTCTTTCGTATTGCTTTGCCACGAAGCGCCTAAAGATCTGGCACTGGTCGGTAGTATGCATGGTATTCATATGCCATCTACATATACCCTCCAATCCCTCATCTTTCACCTTCGGGAAACTCAAAACTCCTTCATCGATCAACTTGTTGAACAATCGATTTGCCAACTTAGACTCCTTTCGTACCTGAAAATCAGATTGGTCAGAAACATTGACGTCTACAGTATTTATTTTGAAATTTAGAACCGGAAAAGGATCCTCGTCAATATTTGTTTTTTGAGCATCCGAAAAAATGATATCTTTCGAATCTATCTTTTCTTGTATTAGATCTCTAAACATAATACATTCATTAGTTTCGTGAGAAAAGGCATTATGCCATTTACAGTATGGTTTTCCCTTAATCTCTGCTTTTGAAGGGATTCGATGTCTCCCCTTCAATCTAAGTTTTTTATTCGCAAGGAGCCAGTCGAATATTCGCTCGATTTTAGTTACATCGAAACTATATTCTTTTTCTTTCTTTGTTTGTAAAGAACCTGTAGCTATACAGTCCTTTCTCTCGAGAGCCCCACATTGAAATGGGGGTCCTTTAACGAATTCTGCCAGATCAATTTCATAGGCATCTTCGAATGCCCATGGAACTCCAACCTCGAAGGTATTGAACCCTTGATGTTTTCTCTGGTTTTCCTCTCTTAACATATTCTTCGTATCTCACCGCGCTTTCTGCTAGACCTCTAAAATCAGAAAACATCATCCCGTCAAATTTTACTCTATATTCGAAAGCCATATTTTGTTGGGCTAACTGAACAAACTCAGACTCGGGAATGTTCAAATGACATTTGATTCTAGCT
This sequence comes from Buddleja alternifolia, assembly GCA_019426215.1. Taxonomy (NCBI): domain Eukaryota; kingdom Viridiplantae; phylum Streptophyta; class Magnoliopsida; order Lamiales; family Scrophulariaceae; genus Buddleja; species Buddleja alternifolia. Next base: position 38,523,216 of record CM033390.1, on the reverse strand, counting down.
TTCTTAAATAGGGCTAAGAATTCTTCTATTGACTTCCCAGAATTCTGCCTTATTTTGGCTAAGTCACTCATGGTCATGCTCGGTTTGGTTCGAGCAAAATGATTCTGGAACTGGAACTGCATTTCGTCCCAAGTATGTATCGAATTATGTGATAAATTTGTATACCAGTTAATGCGGACCCAGTTAAGAAACTAGGGAACAGTCTTAGTTTAAGATAATCCTGATCGGATGCCTCTCGACATTGACATGTGAACTGAGACAAATGTTATAAAGCTGACACATAGTCCTCTCCAGAAAACAAGGTGAAGTTAGGAATTTTATAAGTCCTAGGGAAGGGAAAATTCCTATCTACCAAGTCAGGATAAGGCTTCCCAAGAATCAGACAGTCGTTTCTTCGAAAACCAGGTCCATATATCCTTTCGATAGCCATTTCCACTTGATTTCGTAGAGGGTCTTGGATTTGTGGCCCGAAATTTCCACCTACGTAATTATTAGGCAAGTACTGCCCCCCAGTGTTTGGGAATTGAAAATTGTTATTCACGAAAGGGAAATTCTGGTTTGTCTGATAATTGGGCAAGCCTTGATTTCCTATGTGAAAGGGTGTATTCGAAGGGCCTATATGTGGTTGACCTTGAGGCGCATTCTGCGTCCCATTATAATACCCCTGGGTATAACCAACGTTTGGCTAAGGATTGCCGACATTAACATTCGGTTGGTACCCAATAGGCATTTGTCCTTGACCATTCGTTGGTACTGGGACATTTGGCCTTACTGACTGAGGATTAAATTGATTTGCACGCATATTTTGTGAATTGAAAGATATTTGATGTGTAGTTTGGTTAGTATTCGCTATACCCACTCCTAGTTGCCCCCCAGTGTCTGGCTGTTCTTCGAGTGGTATAGGGTTCAAAGTCTGGCCAACTTCGAACTGGCCATCTCGAGCTCGAGACTCTCGAGGATATCCTAGAGGAATTTCATTCAGGTTAAGATTTATAGTTCGAATCCTAGGCTCTATTTCGATTAGTTGGGACACTTTTTCGATCAAAACATTATGTTTGTTTATCAACGGTTCCATTGCTAATACTACCTGCGTATTTATCATGTTCGAGAAAACGTCACAAGTTTGGTTGAAGATTTCACCCAATTCGGTTATTACTCGGGTGACTTCTAGAGCTAGCCCATCTCGGGCATTCACAGCGATGTCTTGCACAATGGCTGTGAATATTCGGGCAGACTCTTGGGCTAATGCTCGATACTGATCATCAAACTCCCTTCTCTGATCTTCTTGAGCACCCGCCAACGTTTGCTTCATTACCCGGGCAAACTGCTCGTACATCTTGTCCTATCTAACTTTAAATTTCAAAACTGGTTGAGAATCAGTATTGTCAACCAGATCGTTCTAAACGATTCTTCTGACATTTCGTCAAGAATTTTGTCTAAAATTTATACCTGTCAGTTACCAAAACTGACTCCCACTGTGGTCGCCAAAATTTGTTTCGCGTTAAAAGGAAACGAATTAGATTAAGGTGGATCCGAGTATTCGTTCCTAGCCCCTTGATAATCTACAACTTAAGATTATCTTTCAACCCCCGCGTTCGATTCGCTACAAGGTGGTTCAAGCCTTTATAATTTCAATAATTTTGGATTTTAAGGTGGCGAATGAAAGCTCAAGTCAAGATACAAATTACCTATCAAATACTTAAACTTGAATAAAGGATAATTTATACCTCCATGAAAGTCTTCGATTTTGAAGAGATTACAAGCAAGCAAGTGCCGGAACAAGCTTTGTAAGCCAAATCCAGCAACTTTTGGTAGAACTGATACAAACTAGAACTATTGCTACGCTACGCTACAGACTACTCCTAATTAGAGCTACTCCTAAGAAGAAAAATATAAAGTTGTTGATGATTCTGATCATCCCTTCTTTCTCTTTCTTTTCGTATTTATCTCCGTTTCGTGATCCCACGTTCTCAAACCGCCGGGAACTGCCTCCAACTTCCTTTTCAAAATTCTCCCATCTTGGCGGGTTGTTTTTCTTATGGAATTTCCAACTCTTTGGACCCGCTTCGGAATTGATACCTTTGAGCCTGACCTGTTATCCTACCAAATCTATACTCTCATTGGGTCTATTCCATTTTTTACTATAATGGGCTTAATCTTTTATCTCTGGGCCCATTAACCAATGTTGGGCCATTTGGGTTTTTTAATTCGTAAAAATCCAGTTTCATTTTTAGTGTAAACATGTGGATAACTTAGACATGCTTGGAGCACTCAACGGACTCCCATGACGAATTAAAAGAATAACGAGAAGGGTATTGTGAATTCAATTATATTACGAGATATAATTGAGAAGCACACTTCTTTTTAAATTATATAACCTCACTGAAAATCCGTAACATTGCACAGTCGCGACCCTTCTTTGGGCCCATTATTTTAATTTTAGTTTTTGTATTCTGATGTGAGTGATTCCGGGGTTCATTGGATTTCAACAATAGATATTCCATCTTCGGTAGAAATTTGACCAAAAAAAATCTAGAAGGAAGGACTTCTATGTGTGATCTAGGTCTTCTTTTTCTTTGGCCATAATCCCAAAACATAACTATCATTTTTGTCATTATATTTCCTAGTAACTGAACGAGCTTAGCATTTTTGCTTCGTTTATGGGGAATGCAAACCTCGTCGTTTCTGCTTATTTATTAAATCCAGAGGATCCAAATTTATGGGAAATGTAAACCTTGTATTTGTAGATATCACATTGTAAAAGACAACTCTTGTACTTGTACAAAGGCACACACATAATGAAGAATAATTTCAAAGGACCTTGTAGCAAATACAGAAAACAAATTATCAAAAAAAAAAAAAAAAGAAAAAGAAAAAAAGAACAAATACAGAAAACGAATTGATATTCGTTAGGTGAATCAGTGAATTTTCTCTTTTTTTAAGGACCTCATAGCAAATACATAGAAAAGACAGCCGTCACTCCGGATGCCATGTTTTCTTCGGGTAAGGAGAACATAAATACATTTAATTGTTCGAACAAATAAATAAACCTCCCCAAAACCTAAGAGCAAAATTCGAAATAACCCTATCACTTCTTCACCTTCAAATCCTGCACCACTGCTCTTTCTCTCTCGCTCTCTCCGCGCCATCCATGTAAGTACACATTGCTTTCTGCTCTAATTAATATGCCTTTTGCTATACATAAGAGTGAAAAATAGTCTGCTTTTGCATTATTGGGCCCGAATCTTGAATTCGGTTTTCTGTGTTCGCTGTAAATTGCTTCTTTATTTTTTGTTGTTTATTACGTTTTGTATGTTTACTTTGTCACGTTTGGTTTAATGGGTTCTTGAGTACAATTCGATTCAATTCATAGCGGCCTTTATTTTTTCAAATAGTTATTTTTTTTGCTTTATTGGTGGAGTTGGAAAAGAAAAGTGGAAAATGATGCTTTAGCTCATTGTCTCGGTAGAATTTAGAGAATTAGTTGATTCGCTACTATGAAATATAAATGTGTAGCTTGTCTTAACTAGATTATCTAAATATTGCATTGAACCTTTGAGTAGAAGATATGAATTATGAAAACAAGGCTTGTGAAAAAATCTAGTCGTAAAGAGTACACATTCAATTTGCATAACTTTTGATTAGATGACTTCCAATTTTATTATATGATTCATTACCAAAGTGAATATGTGAATGAAGGCGCAGTTTTGATGTAAGGGGGAAGTTTTTAATTGATGTCTAAGAATGAGGTTGACAGCTTAACGCTAGTTGACTTAGTCCCCAGTCTATGACAGAATGACAGATCTTGGCTGTATATTTCTGTGTCACAACAGTCTAATTGATAGATTTACTTCTATGTGAACATATCTAAATCACCAATTAAATGAAAATTACAGGAAGACCACCACCTTCCTAACTCAGATGTTGTAGAAAAGCGAAGCCTAGCTATTTTTAACTACAGTCTATTTAGCTAAAATTTGATAGGTTCAGAAATCTGAAGGTCATAAAAGACCACCATACTCACCCTTCTAGTATAGCGTAGGTTCTTGATGATCATAATATGCTGGGATGAGTGCATAGTTTATTTAGATCATCCTTGCTATAATGCTTTTCTTTTGCAATCTTGCTGGTGTCACCTGAAGGGTGGGTAGGCTGCAGATGTATGATGTATGAGGTTGTCTTCATGCACCTGTTCCTATTGGAAGAATGTGTGGTGACTGTGCTGGAAAATGACCGGTGTAACTTTTCTACTTTCTTTTGAGGGCTTACTTATCTAATCTAGATACCAATGTGTTCACTGCCAACATCTGCTTGTTGGTTACCCAAAACTTTTCATTAGGAGGCACTAGAATAACTCTGTAGGAGATGTGAAGATCCATATCTTTTTTCCTAGTTATTTCTTGTAGTTTTAATATAAATTCTCTATTGTGGTTATATTGTAGTCACCCTTGCATCCAGGAATGGATTCAGGATGGAACCTTTTCTCCTGAACAAATTGAGAAGTATGAAGTCAAGTGTAGATCCCATCCTGAAGATGGACAGGGGCTTGGGTGCATGTGGCTTTTTCCTCCTTTTTATATGTATTGGATCTCTGGAAGTTATATACAAATATGTATTGGATATCTGAAAGTTCTATATAAATACATCAGATTAATGTTTAGGTATCTTTTGTTGAGACTGGTTTTCACGCAAAACTATCCTGGTTCCTTTTAGTCGCCTTTTCTCTTCTTCTTTTTTTTTATTTTGTGGGTGTGGTGGTATAGTTGCTAGTTTGTTATAAATATTGAAAGAAATTTAAAGATGAAATTACCTTAAAATGTATTAAGATACCTATGCACTAGGTTGAATGTCCTTTGATTTAGTCTTTCATTGGAAGTGATCAGTGTGTTGCTACTCTTTCTGGTAAGAGTACAACATGAATGGATTATTTTAATATATTTGAAAAACCAAGAGAGGATAAATTGCAACAGTCCGTAACTTTTTAGAAGGGTTAAAAGGGAACATCATGCAATTACTCTCAAGTAAATTGTAAGTGTATAATTGCTGTACTTATATTTTATGCAAACTAAATAATTGCGATGTCAAACCATATATAGTCAAATTGTAATAAACGTATTCATCAATTTATTTAACCCCCGTTAGCATCAAGTCATAGTCCAATTAATAAAATTACGTAGGGTATTTGTGTTTTGTTTTTGTTGTCCGTGAAATTTTTCGTCAATAACAAAATTGGAGGCTAATCAAAATATACTTACATAATTCTATGAACAAAATTTCAACATTTTAATCTGGTTATGTAGAAGCAAAGAGCGTAAAGAGTATCTCTGTTAAAAAATGCGAGTAGATTCTTTGCATCACCGTTACCTCAATCATAGGATGATCGTAGTTTGGGCTAGGGATTAAGAAAACTAGGATTTGAACTTGCTATTTTATGTGATTTGCTGACTTTTCTACTTTTGATTGTTAGAGAAGATTTAAACTCTAAAAGAAATATGGATTTGGGTGAAGAACAACTAATTCAACAAGTCATCTGCTTGAACAGAACAAAACTATTTTAGCTCCCTATCTTTTGCCTTTTTCGTTGATTGAAAGCAGTATAAAGGATGGAACGATCATTACTAACACCTTGGTTTGGTTTAGTTTATTGTCGCGATATTGTGATACAATTTTCTGTCTTTCTTCAAGTGCTTGTTTAGAAATCTAGAAGGGATGCTTATATTGAAACTATAACTCTTGGATATTGGTCCTTAAGATAAGTTATCTGCTAGACAATTTTCATCCTATAAGACTGTCTCTGTTTAAGAAGTTGTGCTGGTCAAATAACCATATGCAATGTCATGTTCTATTGCATTGCAGCTTCCATGTGGAAACATGTTGAACTAACTCTTTAGGCTATGTTTGGTTATGTTTTGGAATGGTATTTTGGTGAGAATTATTGGTGAGAAATTTATGGGGACACGTGCGTGTTTGATGAGATTGTGTTTGGTTTTATTTTGGGAATTGGTTTTTGGGTGTGTTTTTTTGGTGAGATAATGTTAGGTTTTGTTTCCAGAGGGAACAAAAGTTACTGTAGCAGTCAAATCATGAAGCTTTTGTCTGTTAGAGAGGAGAGATAAGAGAGAAAATATTATGAGAGGAGTGTAGGGACAAAGTAGGTGTAGAAAGATGGAAAATAATTATTGTGTTTTTTTTTTACCAAAAAATAGTGTATTTTTGACCAAATATTGTGTGAGCCAAACATTGTTTGGTGGGAATTTTGGACCAAACATGAGTTGAAAACATAACCAAACATACCCTTAATCTTTGGGCAATGTGTTATTTGAAATGTATCTGATGGGAATTTAACAAGTTTGAACTTTCATCAAATTGGAAGAAATGAGATTTACATATGAGCACACCTATATCTATATGTCAATCTCTAGTGTATGAAAATAAGGAGAAAGAGTTTAACAAAGCAGAACGCTTGCGTGATTGATGCACTAAGTTTGCCAGGATGTCTACTTCAAAAAGGATACAAAACACAATTAAATGAAGTTCGTGGAAAAGGATGCTTCATTAGAACTGTATGTGAGAAATAGTTGTTTAAGAATTAAAATGGATGCAATATAAATGTGGAAAATCGATAAACAGAGGTTGCATATCCCAAGAACCTCCGTAAAAGGTTCAAAAGATCCATCAAATACTGATTGTAAAGTTGTTGAGAAATGGGAATAATTAGATGATGAACAACTTAGAACTCCGATTACGAATTTAGAAGGGACCACCACCACTAGTCCATCTGTCAGGATTCTATAAGATTTCTTTATGCCAAAAGAGTGATCTAAACGGGAACGCTATAACCATTTCTTGGAGAAGGCCTTTTTTGCTTTGTTTTTCGTATCAATTCTGTCTACTAGGTGGTGTCTTAATTGTGCTCCATTTGATTCCATGGAAGAATGTTTTAAGACACCCCATCCTTCGCATCGTCCTCTTGGTTACTTTGAACAAGAATGGACAATAAAAAAGAAATAATACAAATGGTATAAAAACCGTCTTCTTACCCACTAATCATTCTTTAGCAACACCATGTCTCTCTTCTGAAGTATGTCTTACAATCATGTAATTGTGTGAAAGAAGGAGGGGAACAGAGACCCTTGGCTCAGAAGAAAACTAAAAGAACTTGGATATCTATATCATTTTCCAGCATAGGCCCCTTCTATAAACTCACAAGCACTGTCACAATCTTCTCCAATTCCAGTTTTAATAAAATGGCATGCCTTCTCATCATCATTAGAGAATCAACGGCCCTTGTAGGGATGACTGGCAAGATTTCCCCCCACTGCAGAAGTGCTCTAATTTGATGTGGTTCTTTAATCGAGCCGCATGCTCTTGGTTCAATGAACTTGATTCAATCAGACTATTGATTCCATTGGAGAGTTGTTAAAGCAGTGGGATTGAAGTTACACCCATTTAAGTTTACATAAGAGGACAAGGCTTAAAAGATCTATTATTTATTTGACATTGGATTATGAGACTAATCCTTCATGGAAATGTTGTATTAATATGTAATCTGGGACATTTTTAGGCAGCAAAATCAGGTGTCTTGCTGATCCTTTTCTTTCTGTATGATTAATCTTTCTCCTCCATGTGATGGCGAAACCTTACATTTTTGACCACCCAGGTTTTATCTATTTTGTTGCTCTTTTTATATTTCCTTGGGCATTTAACCTTTAAATTGTTTACTCATCTCTGATTCCATTATCGAACATGAGGAGTTCCTTATTCTGTTTTATGTATAAGCATATTTCTGAACTCTCCTTAAAATATACAACCAAGGCTATCATAACGATTACTTTACTGTTAAAATGTGCAAGATATTGAGTCATGGTGGAAGCAATGGAAGTATCATGTCCTTTAATCTGTTTTCTTATAACTTCTCTTTTTCCACTCTGCTCTCTTCTTTCTTTTTTAAATCTACCTATATATTTGAGAATTATAACATTATTTGTGATGTTCCTTGCATAAATTAGGTTATGAGGTTTCTGGTAATTTTAGTATCTTTCTGCATATTTAGATTTTAGTGCTGAATTATATAAGTCATAACTTCTGAAATATAATTATGCACATAGTTATTCTACAAAGCTGATGTTTGATTTTATATTTTTCAGTGCAGTCTCATGGCCGATCTTGATCAAAATTATGGTGACCTTGAACAAGCTCATGAACATGAATATCAACCTGAACATGAAGCTGGACTTGAACATGAAAACGTAAACGTAAACGAAAACGAAAACGAAAACGAAAATGAAAAGGAAAAGGAAAATGAAGCTGAACATGAACATGAACATGAACTTGTGCATGAACTTGCACAAGTAAATGAACTTGAAGAACACAATGAAACAGAAGATGGGATACCAGAGAACTCACATCCTGATGAAAAACAGGACAATGTCGATGAACCTGTTGCTGAAGGTGGTGAAAAGTGGCCAGGTTGGCCTGGGGAAAGTATTTTCAGAATGTTGGTGCCTGCACAAAAGGTTGGTAGTATAATTGGACGTAAAGGGGAGTACATAAAGAAAACATGTGAAGAGACAAAAGCCCGGATTAAGATTCTTGATGGTCCTCCAGGAACGAGAGAACGAGCTGTAAGTAAAAAGTTTGTTGTGTGTAAACTTCTTGTTATCACATGTTTATATGTATGGAATGATTCGGAGATTTCGGTATGTCTTTTTCCATTGAAGAGAAAATGGTTACAATGTCAATATCATTTCAAGTTCATTACTAATTTCAGAAGACTAGATCATTTAAAAACAAATTTATGGCCCTCTTGTTTATTCACTCATGGTCTGTTTGTGGTTGGTGTATGATTTTTCTTCTTCTTTCTGTTTTGGTTACAAGTGCATATTATGTGATAATAGCCATGTGTTATCTAACAACATGGAAATGAACAACTTTCGCTTGCTGCAAATTGTGAGTCTAGGGGCACCATTGTCTAGTGAATCAGTGTTTTGGAAATCCTGCCCAAATGATCTAGTGAAACTGGGTGTTATGCATATCCCTGTAAGAGAGATCCAAAGTGGAATTTCAAGCATGAGTTATTTTGGCACTTAAATCACCAAGAAATTAGTCAGAGCTGGTGATTCCCGGAATGGTATTAACTGGTAACACTCAGTTCCGTTATACTCTTGTGATATACTTAGAGAACTTACAACCTCATGTATAAATTAGATGCATATTACTAGGTCATGAAATCCAGCTATTATAACAGCTGTTAATATTAGTGCATGAACAAAATGCTTAGTTAAGACACTTAGAACTTGGGAGATTTTCAAATCTATTTTTTTAGGTAAAGTAAGTGCGATTCAATTTACTTTATGTGAGATTCTGCAATAATAGAGCTAGTACTACTGTACCTATAAAAGTGTATGAAGAGGGACCTTTTGAATGATTTTACTGTTTTTCAAATAGAAACTGCCCGTCTTAGTGAATGCTATTCCTGTAATTTGTGAACTGAAGGGAGTGAATGTTTGATGTTATCATACTTCTTCTGCAACTGTCTAAGGATAAATATAGTAGGGAAACAAAGGTAAATGTTTTGAACCTAATTGGAGTCTGGAGGTCAATGTTGGGTTTCTCATAAAAGCAGCTCCGTCAATATACCTAGAGAATGGTTCATAGTTACAAAGGTATGTTATAAGATTTTGGCCCTGTGTTGAGAGCTCGTGATAACATTCGTTGTTAAAATGGTGTCTGTCTTGGCATCTGCATGAGCTTATCTTGAATTGTGGAACTTGTTGAAAGTTGAGGCCTTCATACCCTAAACAATTGTGAACTCAAAGGAAAATGGAGTCCCTGATGTTTATAATGGGCCGATTATATATCCCTATGAATTTATAAGCAGTGACCAGGTAGGATGAAAAACCATTTTCACAGGGTGATGCATCGGTTATGTTAGCTGCTATTAGAAATTTTGAGAAGTTCCTAATTTGAAGCTTCAGCTCTGTATTCATAAAATTTAAAATCCATGAGGATAATTCAGCATACATGTAGAATTTGCAAGAATTATTCCATTCCCAATGAAAATCAGACCGTAATAACCATGCAGCATTTAGATACCAGTTAAATGGATCTTATTTTTCTGTCCTTCTCATTATGAAGAGACAGATCAGTTCACTTTTCTTTGATGCACCATATTAATATGTTCGTTGTTACAGACTGCTTACAATACAATGCAGTATGATTTTATAGAAAATGAATTACATTTTGCTGTCTAAGGGTTTATCACTTCAAGTTAGCTGTTGACCTTACCATTTTTTTTTGGGATAGGTTATGGTATCTGCCAAGGAAGAGCCTGATGTTCCTCTTCCTCCTGCTGTAGATGGTCTTCTCAGGGTTCACAAACGCGTCGTTGATGGCCTGGATAATGATTCTTCTCATCCTCCCCCAGGTTCAGGAGGCAAGGTCTCAACAAGACTGCTTGTACCAGCGGCTCAAGCAGGAAGTTTGATTGGGAAACAAGGCACAACTGTCAAATCCTTTCAAGAAGAATCTAATTGTATTGTTAGAGTTCTTGGAACAGGTTCTTCTTCCCAATGCTGCCATCTGTATCGAGTTTGAGAATATGAATTGCACCTGTTTGTTTCTCAATATCTCTTGCTGATTACTGTGTTTATCTTTTTATCCTCATAAGATTTTCCTGAATATTTCATATTTACAATCTTCTAGTACTGAACCTCTGATTATAGTCCTTTCATCGTGTGTGTGTGTGTGTGTCAGGAACTGTTTGCACCTTCATGAATTTGGAAAGAATCATTTGTGTCTACGATACATATTTTGTTTTCTTTGTCTAACTGAAGTATCAGCATAAGTTTTTGTTTTCAAATGGTGATCTGCCTCCCTTCCAACCCCCCTCCCTTGTTCCCAATCTTGAGCATCTTCATTTGATTCAAAACTTAACAGCCTACCGTAGAGCATCTTCATTTGATTCAAAACTTAACAGCCTATCGTAGAACTGAAAGAAGTCTTTTAGGACTTAACAGCACACTCTACTACTTATTGAAAGTCCTGTCATTCAGATGAGGTAAGAGTTCATTAGTTATTGGAATTTTGATGGTGTTCTTCACTAAAATAGTATGGAGAAAAGTAATATGTAAGAATGAAGTCAATTTAACAAATGTTTTGTAGTTTAAACTGGACTCTTAACGGACTCAGTTTCATAGTTGCTGAAATTTATGTAAATATGAGTATTTCTGTTCTCAAAGCTTGCTGTATAGTCAAACTTAGCTGACATTTTTGTTGACCATTATTTCGTTATCATTTTCTGTGAATATCATTTTTTGTTGAATGTGAGGGGAGTACCTCTCTCTCTCTCTCGAGCATTTTCATTTGATTCAAAACTTAACAGCATAGTAAAATTAAATAAAAGTCCATCAGAAATTAGCAAGCACACTCTACTAATAATTGAAAGTCCTTCCATTCAGATGAGATAAGAGTTCATTAGTATTGAATTTTTGATGGTGTTCTCACTTCAATGATATTTTTGATGGTGTTCTCACTTCAATGATATGGAAAAGTTAGTTTGTAAAATTGAAATTATTTTAACAAATGTTATGTAGTTTAAAATCAATGCTAACAAAATCGACTACGAAGTTGCTGAAGTTTATGTAAATTTTGAAAATTTGAGAATTTCTGTTCTCGAAGCTGCTGTATATTCAAACTTATCTGACATTGTTGTTGGCCATTTTTTGTTATCATTTTCAGTGAATATTGTTTATTGTTAAATATGAGAGGTGTATCTTGAACCAACAGCTAAATTTTTTCAGCCACATAATAATGAGAACAAGTTTTCGTAGCCTGAGATTTGAGTCGCAGCCGATGTTGTCTGACATATCAGTTGTGCAACTCATGATACGTGCTTCTTGTTAAGAGTACCTCAGCTAAACCAGTAGTCTTCTAACCACATTAGAGAGTGAAACACTTGTTATGATTAAACATTTCTTGCCAAGTGGTGGGTGCTCAATTTCTATTAAATCATACATTTAATTTCAGGGACAAAGGTGGGAACTCCCATCCCCTAGTCATATAGGCAACTTGTTATACAGAGTCAATTATCCACCATGCAAGCTAAGGCTCGCTTGATGATGCTCATCACTTGTTAAAATAACATGTGCTTTAAGGTCGTGGGTGACACCATTTGCATGCTGGATTAAACTCATTTCGCTAACTAATAGCTGCCAATCCCTAAATTTGGTGATAATTTTCACGTAATCAATGCAAGACAGGGTATTCGTCTCAAGTTTATTTTCCTAGCGGGGGGGCATATTTGTAGTCATTTTAAGGGTCAAAATGCAATATTGGAATAGGTTAATTCGTTGGTGACTAACTTTTAGTGTATTAAAGAGAACAAAAAATCAAATTGAAAAAGATATAAGAAAGCCTATTTGCTTGCTTTCTGGGTTGTCTCATGGCTATTGGTACTGTGCTTAGTTGTCTCTATTAGCTATTTCTGCTCTTCTTCTTCTATTCCCAGTTGAACAACCACGAACCCACATGTAGTTCTTGGCTTTAATGTATCATTGTTAATATCTTTGCTTTCATCTTAAGCTTGTCAGTTTAATAACATGAAGTGTTATTTTTTTTTTGTGAAATCATATATTCTTATTTTTTTGCTAGTTTGTTAATTGACATATTTACACATATATGTAAAATGTATAAACAGTTTTAGATAATGTCTTAATGCAAATCTGCCAACATGTGCACTATCATGTCTTTCTTACTATGTATAATGCTGCCCATAAATCAATGCAGTAGACTAACTGCTTGTTTTGTTTATTGACAGATATGCACTAACAGATGTAAATTGTTTGAGCTTTTCAGATAAATGTGCCTTTATGCTATATATTGTATTTATTGAATGTATGATCAAATATTGTTCTAACTATGTCGATTATTATGCTCAAATATATGTCCTAACTATGTCGTTATCTCATATATTCATTTGTTGGCATCATTGCAGAAGACCTACCAGTTTTTGCACTTCAAGATGATAGAATTGTAGAGGTAGTAGGGGAGCCTGCAGGCATACATAAGGCTATTGAATTAATTGCTACCCATTTGAGAAAATTTTTAGTTGATCGGAGCATAGTATCTATCATTGAAATGCAAGTAAGCTTGCTTGATTCTTAGAAATCCATTTAGGACGATTTTTTATTTATTTAAATCTTCTGGACCTTACTCATTTATGCTGTTGTTAGATGCAAACTCCTAATCCACAGATGGAACACATGCCTCCTCCCCAGCACTGGGGTCCGCCTCCTCAATCTTTCCCACCAAATGCCCATGCAGGTCCTGGATATGGAGCTAGCCCTCACTTCATGCCGCCTCCGTCTAGGCAGTTTGACAGTTATTATCCCCCCCCTGACATGCCGCCTCCACCAGAAAAACAACCTCATCAAGGTATATCTGCCTATGGAAGAGAAGCACCGATGCCAGTACATTCATCATCCAGTCAGCAAGCTTCATCAGTAATCACTCAGGTTTTCCTTCTGAAAGTTAGCTTTATTGTCGTCTGTTTAGTTATTGAAAATTGGGAGCCTCAAACAAGGGTCAGCTTCATTGCTTTAAAATGTCAAGGCTATGGTTTGCAGATCCTCACTGATCATTTCTTCAGAATTGTATAAGTATATTCAGTTAATTTTCTGTTACCATCTTTACAAGAGAGCCCTAATTTGACTGAAATATTTTCCTCCTCTGATGGTCATGCTAACCTAGCAATCGATGACTAAGTTAAATCCAAGCCTGCTATCAGCAAGATTTTCATTAAAGTAAAACCTCAAGTGGGCTTTCCCTTTTCTTTTGACAGAAGCTGAGTTTGTTCCTTTAAGCCGAGAGCTTTGTAGCTATAGACATCATTGTGTAATTGACATCTTTGTGGTTGAGCCTCTAGCAATTTGGTTTTGTTATGGTATTCTCGTCCAATTTAAGTTGAGCTTTGTTGGCTAGCTTAAGCTTAAATCATTAATGGACAACTTGCCTGTATGAAATAACATTATAGATTCTGCCAGGAAAATAATAAGTGAAAATGAAATTGGTCAACGACAAAATATTTATGTGGGGACATTCATTCTATAACTGGAAGATGAATTTGCAGGTGACTCAGCAAATGCAAATTCCACTATCTTACGCTGATGCTGTAATTGGCACACAAGGTGCAAGTATAAGTTATATTCGGCGGGTCAGTGGTGCTACAGTTACCATACAAGAAACGAGGGGAGTTCCTACAGAGATGACAGTTGAGATTAGTGGAACTGCTACTCAAGTCCAAACTGCTCAGCAACTGATTCAGGTAATATTTTAAATCCCGACTTTGGGATTCAGTCTCTAAACCTTCATATTTTTTTTCCATAATATTGTATATGCGTATGACAGTTTAAAACATGTTATTCTCCTAGCTACGGGGTGTATGTGGTCGCGTTGGACTTTTTTCTTTTTCTTTTTTCAGTACAACCCAATGTTCGTGGTGTTGATTACCTTAACTCTGGTCCAGTTCAACTAACATAGAAACTGCACTTTTAGGTCCATTTGGGTTGCATACTAAAACATTGTTGAAGTACGTAAAACCTGTTGAAAAAGTATCATCACAAAAAATAAGTACTCTTAACACGTAGCAATTATGAACAACAAAATCAAATACATGATTTAATGTTTTGACAACATATACAAGTCTAAAAATCATAAATTTGTTTTCTGAAGTAAAAAAAATACTAAAGTATTAAAATATTTCATGACTAAATTTACAGGTTTCCGAGCAAAACTTACTATATATCATAATACTGAGTGGTTATTGCAGCATTAAGGACTAGCCTCACAAAATGCATTTAAAGTCTATGAATAAGATCTCTAGATCATATTCCTACATTTCCACCAAAAATATCATATCCTTTTTCTAAAAGAAAACCGTTCACTTTTTTTCCAAGATCACCTCATTCTTCACCAAAGACTTTCCATTTTAGAAAAGAACAATACTTTATTAGTGGACAATTAATTTATTATTTATGAAAGATTTGTTTGACAATTCAGAAAGTTTGCAAAAAATCATGTTAGAATGTAACATATTCTCGGAGTTTGATTCTTATTTCTGTTTTTATCGATTAATGATTTATTTCCTTCTGCGATATCATTTTGATATCCGAGAATGATCTAGTTTTAATATATACATTTTTAATCTAGTGGTACATAGTCACATACTCAATAAGCATGCTTTCTACATATAAAATCATATATCATTTGTGGGATTAAGGAGTACTAAATAAGGGCGATTAATTAATTTTATGCATGATAGGACATCGCGCATGAGCGCACACATGCACACACACATATATATGTATATATATCGTGCCCGGGTTCAGTTTTGTGGTAAATAATAATTTAAAACCAAGCCCAAATGCAAAAATTGCGTTTTCCTAAAACATAGCCCGAGACCAACCCATAAACGGGTCAACCCTCCATTTGCAGCGGGGTTTGTAGGGCTGATTGGTGTGGGCAGTCTAGGGGTTTGATGTACATTTAATATCCTTTTATCTCATGTATCTTATATTGATGAGTTGGGGACTTGCAGCTAATTGATATTCCCTACATTTTTATACTTTTGAAATGTGATTGTATTTAATCAGAAATATGTAGTAAATACAAGTCAATTGTATGAAAATATACTTTATTTAGGTATTTATTTATTTAATATTTTTAATTTTTGGTCTAGACAAATTTGGTGTTGTCACTGTCTCACAGATTTGAGTTTGGGTGCACAACGGCACACACTTGAGATGTATAAAGTTAACGTGTCGAGAAATCCAAAAAACTTTTAACTGCTACGGACATAAAGCGAAATTTATTTGGAGTTGGTAGGATATTATTTTTCTGTTCTTCTAATCTGTATAGCTGTCATTGTCATCATCATATTTTATGTGGAATGAAAAGAGGAGAAATCTTGCTCATGCTGAGCCGTTGCCCAACTGAAAATATCAAGTAAAATGGTGTCTCATTTACAATTCCGCAACATGACAGTCTTTCTTTCTTTTTCTGTGCTTCCAACCGCCTCTAGATTTGATCATTTTCTCCCTCTATTTTTACTATGTTGACAACATTGTTTGTATGCTTTACATTGGGGACAATGTAAGTTTAAGTGTTGGGAAAAGGTTGAATTTGGTTTAATTTCCTCACAATTGTTTTTGTCTTTTTAGTCAACTATCAATGTGCATTCAAGTTGAGTTTTTGATAAATGATTCCTCCATTGTTGATTAGTTAGATTTCAACTTGATTTAAGAAAAATTAAAGAGTGTTGAATTCGATATGTCAAACTTGTGATGAGTCGATTTTAATTGTTTGGCAGAATTTTATGGCTGAAGCAGCTGCAAGCCAAACTCAGACACAGCAAGCTGACCAAGGGTATAACTCTTATGGGGGCTCTGTATACACAGCGACCCCTTCAAATCCTAATCTTGGTGGACAAACCGGGGCAGGCTACGGCTCAGTTTATGGCACTAACTATGGTTATTGAGTTTGGTGTGTCATTATTTGAGACTAGGCTCTACCTTGTCTAGACAACCTTGATATTAATAATGGATTTTTAGCACTTGCTTTCTTTCCCTTTTTAGAGATTTGAAAGACATTAGGAAGATAGACAATCTTGTAGGCCAGGCTTAAGGTGAAACTATTGTGAGACCATCCACCAACTCCTTACATATTTGAGTATTCTGTATTACATGTTGTATTGCCATTTCTTGTTTCATAAGCATGTGACTAGTTTTAGTTTATTATTTTATTTTATTATGGTGCAGTTCAATTTTCTGGATGCTGAATTTTAACACTTAGCATCTTCATTGTTGATCATTAGTTTAAACTTAGCATCAGCCTTCACTTTCGGCCTGAGTTCGAGGCTTGTATGGGTTTTTAGTTGAAAAGACAAAGAAACAAGAAGATAGGCTGAAAGTTAAGCCAACATGTGTCATTTGCCGATTTAATGAGGTTTAACAAATGAGAAGCCAAACCATGTAATCTCGTAATATTTTGAAAGAAAATAATATTTATATCTATACTCGCTCATGTTCGCCTAAATTACGATTCACCCTCATGTTTTGGGAAATTACATGTGCTCTTGTTTTATCTCTGTCGAACATTTAGATGCTGCATTAGTGTATGTTAGGGAATATGCTGACCTGACTGTAAAAAAAAAATATCCATTGAAATTATCTTGACCTGATTAATTGATTTTTAACTAATATTATTAAATTTCTTTACAGTCTAAAATTTAAATTTTGAAGGAAAAGTATAAAAAATTAAATTAAAATTAAAATCATTATAAACACATTATAAAACATCTAGAGCATATAAAAAATGATAAATAGATGTTGAAACTGCTATAAACTAATAACAAAAATTGAAAAAGATAAAGTATTTAAAAATTACCTAAAAGAGTATTAAAAACACTGAATAAATATTTAAATGGTTATAATGACAAGCAAAATTTATTATGAAGAAATTTGATTTTATCCTGTAATTTAGGATTTTGAAGTTTTTCTTCAATAGTTAACATATTCACTTCATTTTTAAGAAAATTTAATTGATTTTCCTTAGCTTTGATATGTTCATACATCCCATGTAAAATTTTTGTAAAGGGTTTTGTTATAAATTTCAAGTGTATAGGCTTATTGTTATAAGTACCTATAATTCCTTCTTTATTTACGGTTATAAAAGGATAAATTCTGGTGATAAAAGGTGAACCAAGTATAACTTGATTTGAAATATTTTTAACAAGTAAAAAACTTGTAGGAATACAATTTTTATCAATACAAACAAAAGCTTTTGGAAGTTTAAAACTAATATCCAGTTTTTGCCCTCCAGCATGGGATAAAGAATGAGTGGTCTTTTGAAAATATCTAGTAGGAATTAGTCCTTCCTGTATAACACTTAAATCTGCCCCACTATCAATTAAATCAATAAATTCTTTTGAGAAATAATTATCTATTAAAAGAGTAATTTTGACAGTCCATTTTTGAAAAATTATTTGCTCAAGAGTATTTAGAAAATTATCATTTGGAAATTGAAAATTATTCATATTAACTATATGTTCCTCTTGATGAAGAGAATTTGTTTCAGAATTAAGTTCTAATATCAAGCATTTTATTTTCTTGTTTTAAGGAATCAATTTCCTTTCTTAAATGATTCATTTCTATTAGAATATCATTTAAGGATGTAGGAGTCATAACAACTTGTCTTTCTTTGAGAATTTTATAAACTTCAGACATAGAATATGGTTCAGGAGAAGTTATGGCTCCCTCTCTAATATGTCTAGTATCACTAGAAGTACTGGGAGTATTGTCTATTTGAACAATTATTTTTTTTATCTTAAATCAGAATCTTTAATATGTTTTAATAACTCAAAAATATTTTGACTATCTAAAACATTTATTTCCATATCTTGAAATTGAGATAAAAGTTTATAATATTCCTCATCTTCAATATTATTAATACAAGGTTGTCCTTGTTGACAAGGTTTACATTCTGACTCCGATGTGGATTCCGAGTCAGATATGATGGATTCATTATCTAAAATTTTTATGTTTTCAGAATTACTACTATGCTCAGAATATGATTCTGTTTCTGAATTATCCGAATTTTCTGAATTTAATAATATTTTTGATATTTTCTCTTTTATATCATAATCTATTTGAAGATTATTAATCTTCTTTTTGGGCCAACAATTTCTTGCATAATGACCTATTCTACCACATTTGCGGCAAACAATAAATTTTCTTTTATATTTTTTATTTTCTTCTTTTCTTTTTAATTTTTTCTCCCATTTCTTTTTAGAATATTTTCTCTTTCTTTTAGGATAGTCCACTTGTTTATCCTTTTTCTTTCCTTTCATATTTTTATACTTAGAAGGTAAATCCATTCCAAATTGACTACAAAATTGTCCTAATTGTTTTCTTTCTATTAGATTATGTCTTTTTAATTGTTGATTTAATTTAATTTCATTACAAAGATTTAATCCTTCTTGAATGCATGTACCAATTAACTTGCTATAAGTATAATTATCATAAGGGATTGACATTAAATTACCTCTTAATGTTCTTCTTACTTTTTCTGCAAACAAATGAGGTAATCCATCTATAAATTTAGATTTTCAATGAGAACTATTACTCTCAGGTACTTTCATGACTCTACTTAGGAAATTATCTTTATACCATCTAAAATCTATTAGTATTTTACACTTAAGATTTTGTAATAATCTTCTAATAGTTTCACTATTATCAGAATATCTTCCAGTAAAATGTTCAACAATATTAACAACTAAGGTATAAACTGAATTTTCAACTAGTTGATTATCTTCCTGTTTTACAGTATTTAGAATTTCATCTCTATTATTTTGAGTTAAGTAATGATCCCACCAACCTTTTAGTTGGCCTGTAAACCCTGCAAGTATCATTTTTTCTACATTTCTATCTGTATTACCATTACTTTTACAGATAGTGGAATACATAAGCATTCTATGAACAACATTATATATTTGGTTTTCAGTATATCCATCAATAGTCCATTCATAAATATTTCTTCCACTATAACTATTGTTAAGAACGTATTCTTGTTCTTCATGTAAAACATCCATAGGAGAACGTCTCCTGTAATAATATAATCTTTGACTGGGTTTTGATGCCGATTTTTCATTATTGATTTTATTGATTTATTCCTGAATATTCAATCTTTCTTCTAAATTTTTATCTAATGTATTTATTGTTAATTTTTCTTTTAATACTTTTTCAACTTTTGAGGCAAGTTTATTAATATTTTTATCAATACGAGATCCTTCTTGTAATGTTTTAGCAAAATCTTCTTCTAAAGTATTAATGGTTAATTTACTAAATTTTTCTTTTAAGAAAATTTCTAATTCGGATGCAGATTTTAATTTAAAATCTTTGATTTCAGGAGGAGGTTGTATGCTTGGAGTAGCAAGATGACCAGTATCAATAATTTCAAGATCCTTATCAGAATTTTTTGGTTTATCTATAAGAGTTATTATCTTATTGACTCTATCATGTAAAGAGGCTATTTGTTCTCCCAGAACATTAAGAAATATGTTAGCATAATTTTGTTGTTCTATAAGAACATTTATGTGTTTACATGTAATTTGTAATGTATCATTTTCAAATATTTTCAAAAAAGCAAGAAAATTACAAATTTTTCCTTCTTTTTCCATTTGAAAAGCCTGACAAGGAGGATAAATATCTTTATTAATTTGTCCATTTAAAAGTTTATAATTTCTTTCTATAACATAAATATATTGTTCTACATAAGTAGACATATAAACCAAGGAACAAAAGGTATTAAAGAATTTTTTTGAGAACAAGTATGATAAAATTGTTTTTGTAAATAATCTTGTTCATTTTGATTAAAATTATCGAAAAATCAATTTCTAAATAATTCCCATCTGGGTAAATTAAATTCTTTCTTAATAGTTTTCCTGGCTTCAGAACCAGGACTAAAATTAATTTTATAACTAAGATCCATTAAAAAGGTGGCATACTCATTTCAGACATTGTCTCTGCATGCCTAATATTAGCCTGCTTATTATTGTATCCTTTTACAATATTGTCTTTATTAATGTATAATTCATCAATTCTAGAATTTTTTAAGGATTCTTCATTTTCTTCTTTTTCATCCCTTAGTTGAGAAGTAGAAGCCCTAGAAAGAGTTTCAATATAATCAATAGGGGATATATAAGAATGTAAAGATTGTGATCTGGATCTGGACAATATAGATGAAGATTCTAAAAATCTATTTGACTTATCAATTTGTAAACTTATAGTTCCTTCGGAAGTTTGTATTGCATCTATGAGATTTGATTGAATTTGTTGTTGTGGAGGCATAGCTCTTTCAATTATCCGATTTTTTGGAAAAGTTATTTCTTCCCATTTAATAGATCTTCTTGTTCTAATATTAGATTTACTAAAATTAGTTTCAATTAAGATTGTTTCATTTAAGGGTTTATCAACCTTTTTACAATGAGGATTTAAAGTATATAAAGGTTTATAATAAATTCTATAACAAACACATATGACTTAAGATCCGGACATATAATTGTAACCATGAGTCTTAATATTCAAAGTCAAAGCATCAAGAATATGAACATCAGATAAAGATAATTGTAAATTTGGATAAACATCAAAATAAACTGGACCATGTGCCAGACTAGATTGTATAATTCCCACTAAAGATGGTTTCCAATTTAAATTTCTGCCGTTTCTTAAAGCTGCTATAAAGCTTTCAGGTAAACCTTCTAAAGTAAGTGGTTTAAATGCAATTTGCACTAATCCTATATGAAGGAATTTATGAGTATTTCTATAAGGGAGTATATCCTTTTCACTAATTAATTTAATAATCATTTCTTCATTATTCAAAGAAATAGATTGTTCAGTGGTTTTAACCAACTGTTTTAATCTTAATTTTTCAAAGGTTCCTAGTTTATAAATTGTTTTTGGTTCGATTCGAGGAATAGTCCACTTATTAAGTAGATCTAAGTCATGTGGTAATTCATATTCAAGATTAAGACTATTTTTTACACTATCTTGATTTTTAATCATGATAATAATATCAAAACTTTGTGTTAAATTATATCCTTACCCAACATGATTTCCCCCTGAAACATGGCTCTGATACCATCTATGCCCAGGGACACAAATGATTCTAGAAAGAGATAGAGATTATGGAAGATTTACTGGACCTAATGCAGGGAGTAGTGAATCGAGGGACCCCCAGTTTCTCTCAAGGATACTTTTGCAAGGGTCACCACAGAGTCACAAACTAATTTTACAATTTAGTAATCCGTCAATAAAATTAAATCATCAAGAATTTTCATACAAACGCCCAACACGCCAAACATCACGGCAAACACGACAACAGTATGAATATCATTCTCAATGATCCAAGTTCAGCCAGTTTACTAAATTAACCCATTAGAGTCCATACCATAACGGAAATCTCTTTTTAGAATTATCAATCCATGTTTGTTAGAAGAATCATGAGAGTTTAGATATAATTTAACACAAAAAGATTTAGCCTATAAGGCTCATCCTTAAAACAAAATAAAATAAACTTGAAGAAAAATAAATAAGAGAATTTACAAGATAAACGCTGCTTTTATTTCTTCAACTTCAGTAATTTACAAGGACTTGGTATTTTACAGCGGAGATGGAGGCTGAAGCGAAAATTTAGAGAGAGTTATGAGAGAAGAATATCTAACAAAGCTTAGGACTATCTTTCAAGGCTTACAAATACAAAGGTCAACCCCTCTATTTATAAGAGTTTGAGGCGGCAGAACTCAAACCACAAATTTAAAAATAGTTTATACTATTTACACAGTAATTTCACTATTGAAACAGTAATACACTGTTATGAACTATTTACATAGTTTTTTACTATTCATGATCAGGATGTACTCTTTATCTGATCAGCTTTATTTCTTGTTTTTTCCTTGGGAAGATTCCTTCTGCAATTTCTCCATGATATGATCAAAATTGTCTTCTATGGAAACATCATCAGGGTCCTGAGCGTCTTGGAAATTCATTAAATCTTAATTATTATTTTTACTTGTAGAGGCCATGGAAGTATCACTTCTGTCCTCTTCTTCTAATTCTTCCATCAATTCCTTCTTCATATTATTGAGATATTGTTCAATCATTTGTACCTTTGAGCTTGTTCCAACTGCTTTCTTTATTTGTTGAGAAATATCTGCAATATTAGGAGCCTGCATCTGCTGCTGTTTCTTTTCATGAAGATTTTTATACAACTTGATTTTGTCATTAATTTTTTGGATAGTATCTTGACAATTCAAGGAATTATCCTCAGGATTTTTTAACATCATTTTGTTCCAAAATTTGGTATATGATACCTTTGTTATGGCTGGGATATGCAGGGACGGAGCCAGGAATGTGAATGGGGAGGGGGGCGAGATTGTTGTGATATAGATATACATTTTTTTTGGCAAATAGCCCCCCGCGGTACGGTACGCTATATTTGTGAAGAAAAATATAATAAGAAACTAGGTTCAATTACAACTTTTAACATACTTTATACTCTTATATCTCTTTCATTATAGCCAAGATTTTGGGTTTGGATGGGGGCGAACTCAAAATAAAGGGAAAAAACATGATATTTTTCGATTTTGAAGGGGGGCAAAATACAAATATCAAAAATTTTGTAAGGTAAAAAATGATTTTTCAAAATTGAGGGGGGGGGGGGGGGGGGGGGGGGGGGCGACCGCACCCTCCAGCCCCCCTGGCTCCGTCCCTGGGGATATGATCCTCAGTATATTCCACTTTGGGACACCATTTCCAAATCCATGGGATTGAAAATTCAATAAAGAAGTGAAATGTTTCTATTCTTTCTGGTCTATGAGACTGAGAAATTTCTAAATTTTTTGGAGAATATTGTTTCCATTCCTGGAATAATCCTATAAGGATTTCTGGCAGAATTTTTGCTTTAGGACCATAAAATATCCACCAATTTAGAAACCAATTTGGTATGGGATAGTTATAAACTTCCCCACATATTTTGACGAACCAAGTATGACTATGACCCGAATTTTCATATAAGAAAACTTTTTCAAATGCTTCAACATAATCCCAATAATTATATTTAGTGGGAGTATTGTTGAAATAGAATTGTTTTTCTTTGAATGGAGATATTCCCCACTCTTCTATGGATATAATCCATTTAATTATTATTTTTGAGAAGTTATAAACTTCTTTATTTGAACCATAATGGTTTATTTCACAAAATCCTCCATTTTGGAGAATATTTTCATAATATTGTAGGAATTTATAACTTCCAAAAGTATCACTATTAGTGTTAAGATATCTTTCCACCAATTCCCAGGGCTTATTATCCCTTTTTAAATCATTTTCAGTAATAAAGAGTATTACTCTTTTTTGATCATTTTCTATATAGCCCATATTATGGACATCTGCTTCACCATCTTCATTCCCCACAATTTTTGAGTATGAGGGAGAAGCTTGGGTATGACCCTCTTTTTGTTTCTTGAATTCAAGAAATTCCTTATATAGAGGATCTTGCTCTGATGATAAATCAGCTGCTATTAGCATTCTTCTTCCATGTTGAGTCAGAATATTATCCTGGCTTTTTCCACGACCACCTCTACCTCTATAAGATGAGAGTCCTCTTCCATGAGATTGCATTTCTGACATATAAAAGGATTTAAGCTGCAAGTCTATTTAAAGTTTGATTCACAAATTGAAATTCCCATGATAAACAATGATTTAAGTGCTTTAGAGCACTACTCCGATATGTGAGATTTTGCCATTTAAACTCAGGAGAATTCACTTCATCTTTCCAATAGGCAATACTTTTTGAAAGATAATATCTTCTTATCATAAGTCTTTTTATGCTATTAGGATAGGGTCTTGAATTGGGTCAGGAACTCCAATTCTGCCCAAATAACGTCTACTAACAGGGAGAACATAATAAAACAGAGCATCCATATATGTTATGAATATGTAATTTTGACATCTTTCCTCTATAAGAGGATACCACTCGATATGTCAAACCTGCAGAATTCACGATAACAAATATTCTCTAGTCAGGAAATCTGGAAGATTATTATGTTCTCCTTTTTTAAAAATAATTTCAAAATCAAAAGGAGCAAGATGTGTCTGCCATCTAGCAAACATTTGTTTAGACACATCATGTTTAAAATCTTTTTGAAACATAAATTTAGCTACTTTACAATCTGTTTTTATTGTAAAATGTTGATTATATAAATCATCTTGAAATTTTAATATACATTTGACTATGGCAAGAATTTCTTTGGCTATTGTAGCATAATTCTTTTGGCTATTATTCCATTTTCCAGAATGAAATCTAATAAGATGTTCTTGTTTTGTTATAGGATTAATTTGTTTTAATATACCACCATAACCAATTTCAGAAGCATCAGTTTTTACAATTTTCTCCCAATTTGGGTTAGCTAACATTAAACAAGGTAAAACTTTAACCTTTTCTTTTATTTTCCTTACAGCATTAGTATGCTGTTCTGACCAAGGTGTAGGTTTCTTTTTTAGTCTATCATATAAAATAGTTGTATCTTCAGCAAGATGTTTATAATATGCTGAAATATAATTCAAGCTTCCTAAAAATCTTTGTAACTGAGTTTTATCAGTAATTTCATCAGGAAATTTAGAAGCAAAATCAATACTTCTCTTTATAGGGATAATATTACCTTTTTCAATATTGTGACCCAGAAATCTGACATTTGTTTGAAATAAAGACATTTTTGGTTTAGATATGACTAATCCATTTTGAATAATAATTTTTCTAAAAATATCTAAATGTTTTAAATGAGATTCTATATCCTTTGAGAATACAAGAATATCATCTATATATACTATAATAAATTCACTATAAGGAGTAAAAATATCATTCATTATTTTCTGAAATTCTGAAGGAGCATTCTTTAGTCCAAAAGGCATAACATTCCATTCATAATGTCCTATAGAGACATTAAAAGCAATTTTATATCTATTACATTTATTAATCTGAATTTGCCAATATCCTGATTTTAAATCAAATTTAGAAAATATGATTGCATTATATAATCTATCCAACAAATCTTTTTTATTAGGAATTGGGTGTCTTATCCATTTTAGAACTTTATTAAGGGATTTATAATTTATTACTAATCTAGGAACTCCTCTTTCCTGTTCACTATGTTTATTAACATAAAATGCTGTGCATGACCATGGAGATTAAGACGGACATATTAATTTTTTACTAAGCAAAGATTCAATTTCTTTTTTACATAATTCTAAATATTCAGAATTCATTTGACAAGGTCCAACTTTGGTAGGAATATTTTTTTCATCAAAATTATTTTCATAAGGGAGATCAACAATATGCTTCTTTCTATCCCAAAAAGCATTAGGATGATCATTACAAATTTCTAAGCTAAATTTATTATGAAGAAATTTGATTTTATCCTGTAATTTAGGATTTTGAAGTTTTTCTTCAATAGTTAACATATTCACTTCATTTTTAAGAAAATTTAATTGATTTTCCTTAGCTTTGATATGTTCATACATCCCATGTAAAACTTTTGTAAAGGGTTTTGTTATAAATTTCAAGTGTATAGGCTTATTGTTATAAGTACCTATAATTCCTTCTTTATTTACGGTTATAAAAGGATAAATTTTGGTGATAAAAGGTTAACCAAGTATAACTTGATTTGAAATATTTTTAACAAGTAAAAAACTTGTAGGAATACAATTTTTATCAATACAAACAAAAGCTTTTGGAAGTTTAAAACTGATATCCAGTTTTTGCCCTCCAGCATGGGATAAAGAATGAGTGGTCTTTTGAAAATATCTAGTAGGAATTAGTCCTTCCTGTATAACATTTAAATATGCCCCACTATCAATTAAAGCAATAAATTCTTTTGAGAAATAATTATCTATTAAAAGAGTAATTTTGACAGTCCATTTTTGAGAAATTATTTGCTCAAGAGTATTCAGAAAATCATCATTCGGAAATTGAAAATTATTCATATTAACTATATGTTCCTCTTGATGGAAAGAATTTGTTTCAGAATTAAGTTCTAATTTTGCAATTCTAGTATCAAGCATTTTATTTTCTTATTTTAAGGAATCAATTTCCTTTCTTAAATGATTCATTTATAATGACATTAACAAATATCTAAAATTATATAAAAAATATATATTAAAATTGTTCACAAAAGATCTAAAATATATGAAAATTAGTAAATAATTTTTTTTATAAAAAAGTAAAATATATCTAAGAAATATATAAAGTATTAAATAAATATTAAAATTATTACAAAAACATAAAAATGATCTAAGAAATATTAAAATTATTATAAGAATATTTAAAAAATATAAATAGCACCAAATAGATGTTAAAATTATTTTAAAAGTATATAATATATATATATATATAATATTAAGTAAGTATTAATTAAGATATCTAAAAAATATAGTTAATATTAAATAATGATTAAAATTGTAATGAAAGCATTACGACATATATTGTGTCTAAAAAATTATACTATATTAAATATAACATATTTAAACTAATTTTTTAAAATTAAAAAAAATTATCTTTATCAACAAGAATAGAATAATATAACATTTAAATTATACAATAATTTGATATTATTATAAAATTAGTAATTGAATATTATTATCTAAAATTAAATTTTTTTAAAAAAACAAAGAGAAGAAAAAACCCAACCCACCCACCAGCCCCACCTCCCTCGCGACCTCCTTTAGTCACCACCATTGTTCGATGTTGAGGTGGTTGTCTTCCCGTGGACTTCTGGGACACGGTGGCTAACCCTCCCAGGATATGCACGCAACGAAAACAAATAATTAAAATTATTAAGCATAAGCCCGAAACTAGAATTAGGCAGACATGGTACCATCAATTTTTCGCGAAACATTCATAGGGGTTTTTTCGCGAGTTACCTTTTGATGAATCCAATCAACAAATCTTTAGCAGAAACCTTTGCCTATGTTTGGTTATGTTTTGAATTCTGGCCGAATCATGTTTGGATTACATTGTTTTGACCCAAAAAAGAGACACATAATTTTGACCAAAAAGTAAAGCTTACAACTCTCTGGAAAATTCTATATTGGGTCGAGACTAGCCTCAGCCGTTGGATCCCCAACTGGGGGGGGGGGTTAAATTGCTAAATGACCCCCCCTAGTTGGGGATCCAACGGTCGAGCTGGGCCGAGACCATTGGTCTCGGCCCAGCATAGAACGTCCCCAACTCTCTCTCCTATGTATGGCTCTATCTCTCGTTCTCTCTCCTATGTATCGCTCTCTCTTTCTTGTTCTCTCTCCTCTCTCTTTCTATCTCCTCCGGAAAGCTGAAACACCATATACGTGAGGGTATTCTATAAAGTTTGGAGCAGTCATAAGGAAATGGGTATCTTGCGTTGTTGATTCTCATCATTAATGAGGATTTTAAAAGTTGGATTATTACTTAGAAGAAGATGGAGAATACAACAATATCCATTTATTTTTTGGGGCACTGTAAATCAAACCTCTTAATTTGACAACAAAAATAAAAAACATAAATCGAATCTCTCATACATATCAGTATATCTATGTGTGTGTGCTATATTCATATTATATCTATATATGAAATTGAGTCTTATGTAATTGTGTGTGAAAATAGAATGGAGCGGAGAGAGTGAATAGTCATGGTGTTACTGTTAATGGTAGGATTGATATCAAACTCAAGGCAACCAGGGCAAAAATGAAATCCCCAAATTGGTAAAATGTTTTATATTGATATCTTTTTCTTATGTAGACATATAGAGACGGATATATATACATATATATAAACCAATATATGTCTAATTTATTTTTACATATTAGTAAAAATAATAAAACGTATATGTACATATTAACCATTTTTACATACATATATATTCATTTTATAACAATATTAAAAACTCAATATCTTATTATAATTTTTAATAATTAATTAATTATTAATAGACAAACACTTACATGATTTGACAGCTACAATAATTTGTGTTCCTTCTGAAAACAAAATCAAACACTATCTCACCAAAATATTAATCAAAAACTAACTCCCAAAACATAACCAAACATAATCCCATTAAAATTGTACGTGTCCCCAAAAAATTCTCACTAATAATTCTCACCAAAATACCATCCCAAAACATAACCAAACATAGCCTTTGCTTTACGGAGATAATAGTTTTGCTCCAGCCAATTCTCTTGACTCGTTTGCTTCTACGCCCCAACTGTGTAAGGCGACTCTAACAGTATCCACACCTTAGTTTGTACCATCGATTTTCTCTATAAGTGCTAGTTAAGAGAAATCGAACTTTTGGCATACAGAAAAAATGGTGGAATACGGGTATAGGCTCTAATGCAGAGAGAGAAGAAGAAGACAAAATCCAAAACACAAATCATGTGTGTGTGGCGTGTATACTGGGGTTATTTATAACCCCAGTTATGCCTACTGCTACGACTCTATCCCTAGCAGTCTTTCCTTCTCTTTCTCAATCCAAGCCTATGTACAATTAATTTAATTAGCCCACTAATTAATTAGTTGGTCTTGTACTTAATTTGTTCTACCAAATTAAATTCAAGTCACTGGCTATGATGCACCGACATGGACACTGCACGACACGGACACGTGGAATGGCATTTTAAAAAAATATAGGACACGACATGGCTGTCCAATTTATTTATTTATATATATATTTATATTTTACTTGTTTCTTCGTAAAACTATGTATATTGCAAATAATTCAACTACTTATCAATAACAAATGCAGAATAAAAATATAAACATAAACTAAATATAACAATAAATATGTTTTCAATCCAAAACATGATATAACAAAAATAAATATTCAATTGTTCAAATCTGTGTCTTATAAAAAGTTGGTAAGTTTTTATTAGACTTAGAAAATTGATAAATTTTTATTTACAATTTGACCCCCCAAAGTTTTGGTATCTTATAAAAAGTGACCTGGCCGTGTCCTAGCCGTGTCTCAACCTCGTCCGTCCGTGTCCCAACCGTGTCCAATTTTTTTTATTTTTTTATTTGGGACACATGATACCCGTGTCGGAGCCGTGCCCGTGTCCGAACGCGCACGACACCGCCCGTGGTGGTTTCTTGGAGTGTTCGTGCTTTATAGCTTATTGGTCAAAGATCAATGTCTAGCAATGTCGCCACGACTTCCTAGATATTAATGATGAACATCAAACCTCTCTAGGTAACGATCTTCATGTGAGTCAAATCCTTTCATCTTTTCCCGTCTGTAGTCTAGGGTTTGGGCGCCGGTTGAAACCCTAATAACTTAAAAGTTATGACTATGTTGGAATGCTAATGATCTGGTCTTCTAAGCTGGGACCCCACTCCCTCTTTTAAGACTTCGCTCTGGCCGGAGACTTTTATCGATCATTCAGCTTACACAACAGCATAGAAAATACCATGCAACCAGCAATGGATGGATCCTGTATCTAATGTCATCTATTCCATCATACTACCAGACTACACCCAATATATCCCGTTTAGCGATTTCATGGAATCACAAGATATATCAAAGTGCAGTGGGCAACACACATCCCAACCATGACACCTTAGATCAGAGAACTAAACTCACACCTACGTAACAGTAGGATTCCAAGTTCAACACCGAACCAATAAGGAATCCTAGCAAGGTCGTTCAATGTCATACTCACCCAAGTATGGATCTTTGTACATGCACTGACCATTTGGTCCATTGCCCATGGAACAAGGCACTCTCCCATGAGAATGTCATGAACAAACAAGTCTTGACGAGATTATGATATCCCATATCTCACAGTCTCTATGGCTTGGAATGAGATTTTAGGACCACACCATCTGAAGCATTCCACAATCGCCACTTCCCATGTGTGTGACCGCTCCCCTAGCTATAAGTGATCCATGAGATCTTTATATAACTAATGAAAGCATTTAAGATAAAGAAAAAGTTGCCAAAATAAATTCGATATAATATTAAAGACAAGATTGTCACAGTGTTTACACTCTAATGGTCAAGCCACTAAATGGCTCACCGAGCACCTAACACTATCAATTTCCCACTTTCCTTAGATCCAACTACCCAATAATCGAAGGCCCATCATCTATAGGTGTCCTTGGAATACATATTGACTCGGGCAGGGGTTTAGTGAAAGGGTCTGCCACATTTTTCGCCGAGTCAATTCGTTCTACTTGAATTTCACCTCTGTCAACGATCTCCCAAATTACATGATATCGCCTAAGGATATGCTTGGATTGCTGGTAAGACCTCAGCTCTTTCTCAAGAGCTATAGCACCATTGTTGTTGTAGTATAGCCGTACTAGATCTACAATGGATGGGAACCACATCCAGCTCTTGGATAAAGTTTCTAATCCAAACAGCCTCTTTTGTCGCCTCTTTAGCGGCTACAAACTCAGCCTCCATGGTGGAGTCAACTATAGTCTCTTTCTTGGAGCTTTTTCAGCTTACAGCTCCGTCGTTGAGTACAAAAATAAGTCCCGATATCGATTTCAAGTCATCAGCATCTGACTGAGCTAGAGTCTAAATAACACTCTAGTTCCAATTCTCCTTCTCCATGTACCAAGAAGAGATTCTTAGTATGCCTCAAGTACTTAAGAATCACCTGCACGGCGTTCTAGTGGTCCATTCTTGGATTAGAATAGAATTGACTTATCACACTAAGTGCATAAGTATCTAATCTAGTACATAGAATAACATAGGATACATAATGCTCCCTATTGCCAACACATAGGGTATGTGCGACATCCTTTCTCTTTCCTTAGGCGTCTTCAGGGACATCGATTTGGAAAGAGATAAGCCGTGTCTTATAGGATAGAATCCCCCTCTTGGATTCCTCCATGTTGAACCTCGTCAACACTCTATCTATGTACACGGACTGGGAGAGTTGCAACAATCCACAACTCCTGATCTCGATATATCCTCATACTGAGTGGGTAGGATGCTTCTCCCATGTCCTTCATAGAGAATTGGACGGATAACCATCACGTCATTCCATATGAGTAGAATGTCATCAACATAGAGTACTAAAAAGCCAGTTTCCTTCTCACTAACCTTCTTGTATATACACGGCTCATAGCCTTTCTTTGTAAAATCGTATCCTTTAATAGCTTCATCAAATCGTAAGTCCAGCTTCGGGAAGCTTGTTTGAGACCATAGATTGATCTATATAGCTTGCACACCTTGTGCTCGCTCCCACTAGATGTAAAGCCCTTCGGCTGATCCATATAGACATCCTCATCTATGTTAGCATTCAGAAAAGCCGTCTTTACATCCATTTGTCAAATCTCATAGTCGAGATATGTAGATATAGCTAGAAGTATCCTAATGGACTTAGTCTTCGCTACCAGTGAGAAGGTTTCCTCATAGTTAATCCCTTGTCTTTGAGTGTAATCTTTCACTACCAAGCGGGTAGCGACCTTTCCTTCTATTCCTAATTTCAGTTTGTAGACCCACTTACGACCAATGGGCCTAATACTCTCTGGTGTTGGTGTTATGCCCTATGATGATAGAATGTATAGGGCATATTATTTGTAATTAAACTTTGTATTAATAGAAGACATTTCTATTGTTTTACTTATTGGCATTTGCAAGTTAATAAACAATAGGAAAAATTACACACAGACCCCCTCATTTATTGAAATTTACCAACATACCCCCTCTTGTCAAGAATTTCTTACAACTACATCCTCTGTGTGCTTAACAATTCTTACACATTTACCCCTACAAACTTTACAATTAGAACCCTTGAAGGGGTGTCTTAGTAATATCCAATAAGCGAGCGGGAGTTTTGGTAATTACTGTTGGTCCCAAGTGGCATACGAAAGGGTCTAGAAGGGGGGTTAAATAGACCCTGAAGTCTTTTTCGACTTCAAAAAATTTCGTATTAAAATGATTTTTGGACGCTTGAAGAGTCTAACGCTTGACTTAAGCATTCACTTAAAATATAGGCGCTTTGGTGAAGCGTCTAACGAAGACTATTTTTATAAAGTTAACTTAGATTTCAAGAATTGAATACTTTAACCGAGTAGGCTTGAGCGTTCACTTCTTTGATCAGTGTTAGCACAGCGGAATGATTTTTGTAGTCTTCTTTTGAAAGCTTTAGCATCACAAGAAGTTTCTTAGTTGCTTAGCTTTTAACTGTGTTTTACTTAATCAGTTTATGCAATGATATGATGAATAATAGGATTGGCTGAAAAGTAAATGACACAATATTTGTAAGGTTCGTTGGGTGGTGTAATCCCAACTATATCCTTCTTCTCCTCAAACACTTGGAGGCAATCCACTAAAATGATTCTCAAAGAATCACACATAATCTTCTACAAATTAGGGAGAGATGGATGTTGATGACTTGAGCTCCTTGATCACACAGATTCTGCTCCAAATCACTTTAATCCCCTTGCTTCTTTCACCCAGAAATATGGAAAGTATCCAACTTCGACTTCACACAGATCGCGAGGCTTGGATAGGGGTTTTTATAAAAGGGTTTGTTTGATTTTGATGAAGTTCAAACAACTGGAAATATCTCAGTAGTAATGTAGTTTCTTTGAAAAGAATGTTTGAGATATTGGGTTGACTGTCTCAGGATATAAAGAAAAGCAAAGAGAATAATTTCTTGAAAGTTTGGCTTTTCTGAGATTGTAAGGAATGAGACTTCAATGCAACAGCAATTCGACTTGATAATTGTTCTCTGTATTTGGCTTATTGTTGAAGTCCTATTTATAGGCATTCTTGAAAAAAGTGTCCGTTTGACACATGCAAGGGCGCGTGTCTCTCACTTCCGCGAGTGAACAACTTTTGTCCTTTTTCCTGAAAATCTGCTGCACAAAAGTTGGTGCTGCAGTCTTTCAATAGTTGACAGTCCAATAGGGTGGCTTCTCCGTACGTCTGAAAGTGCTTATCACATTTAATGCTCTTATCAGTATTTAATGCATTTGAATTAAATGCCCATTGGTATTTAATGCTTTGAGAATATTTGCATTAAAACTCCTTCTGGTCTTAGAAATAAATTCAGGTGAAATTACTTCTGTCCTATAAGGTAACGCTTGACATAGCTAATCAATTGGACGCTTGGAGACTTTATCTTCATTCAGAATTCAGGCGCTTGAGTCTTCGAACTCCACCACTGATAAACTCACTCAGAAATTATCAGACGCTCAGCCTAAGAAAACTTAGCCTAACAATCTAGAATAAAATTAAAACAAAGCCTATTACAAATCTAACACTTCAAAGCTGAAAAACAAACTTACATAATTTTGGGGTCTAACAAAGGTCCTAATTGTCATCATCAAAACATCTAACATGAAATTCCTAACAATTACACAATAAATGAGGGAGTTATGTGTGTAATTTTCCCTAAACAATATTAAGTCCAAGAGATCAAGGCGACACTTCTACTCCATATGGGTTAAGGAGAATGGTACTAGAAGTATTTGGTGCTTGATCTCTGAACTCGTTCGCAAGTAATAGAGTTTCGATTGGACTTCGAAACTGGATAAGACTTGTATGACATGAGCTTTGAAATGAAAGTTTTCTAGTCTAACACTATGGGTTCGTGGGAGCTTGTGTCATAGACACATCAGTGAGACCAATGAGTTTGAACACGACCCGCATCAATTATGTCACATCAATTTCACTCTACGACAGTCAATGATAGAATTGATTAGTTGTGATAGGTGCGAGTGAACCTTAGACTTGTGGTTTTCGCGTTGAAGATGCATTTGTGATATTAACTTCGTCATTAGAGTAGTTAGACCCAATTCACCTGTAGGTGAGGTTGACCTCAAAGTGCAAATTCATAGGCAAGTAGTAGTCTTATCTAATTACCATGATGAAATTTATTCTCTCATAAGTAAGTGAGGTCAAAAGTCTTTGGCCAAAGCAATGAAGCTACTCGTGATAGACACAAGAATAAGCTTAGTGACCTCGACTCATTATGACTTAAGTATATAGTCAAGTCCTGTGAGTTTGACTAATCTTAAATTTCAGTTTTGGTATAGATATCGGGATAATAAATTTACAAAAAATTCGATGAAAATTTCGAGGATATTTGAAATTTTGATTTTGATTTTAAAGAAATCATGGAAACTTGTAAAATTATTTAAAAATTTACAATCAAACTTTTGATAACTTGAATTATCATACTTATATATCTTTTACATTTATAATATTTTATGCATAATATACTTATAATGAATCTTGTTAAATTGTATGATCAAAACCTGTTACAAAAAATATGAAATAAATATTGACTTGAAAATAAAATAATAATTAAATCTCATGAGAAATTTACTAAAACAAAGTTTATCATAAGTTTAGTTAAATTCATATGTGTGGTTGGGATTAATGGTTGGTAGGTGTGGACCTACTTGAAATATTATTTTAAATAATAAATTTTCAAATATATAAGAAAATAAATATTATTCAAATTTTGGTTAATTTCGGACTTCGAGCTAAATTTCAATGGATATTTAACAAAATTGTTCTAATATTATTTTTAAGTTTAGCAAAATTTTGAGTTTCGGCAAGAATTTCGAAATTTTTTGGGTTTCAGCCGAAAATTTTGAAAGATATTTTGCAAAATTGGATCGAAAGTGAGATTTTATTTTGGGACTCCACAATATTCGAAATTTTAGTCAAAATTTTGAGGTTTTGAGGGAAATTTAAGACCATGCTCTCACTTGACTGGGATATTAAAATAAAAGGATTATACTCATACGATATTCATGACCGGAAAGGTTTTGAAATGATCCATTCTTTCGATCTCGTTTGGGCTTTGATATGGGCCACATGACTGGCTAGGTGTTATCCACATCCTTTGGTTCCTCCCATTGTCAAATGAGACGAATCTAAAGAGTCGTGTTTTAAAGATTAGCAATGAAAAATAATGCGAATATTTTGGAGAGCTTAAATTTATTTAATTTCTTGGATATATTAAATAGATTAATTAATTGTCCATTGGCAGGATTAATTAATTATTCAAGTGCTGATATTAATTAATTAATTTTTTAGAGAAATAAATTAGGAAATAAATTCATGAAATTACTTAATTAATTTATTGGATAAGGGAGACTAAGCATAGCCGAGTTCACACGGCTAGTAGGCGTCCATGCATGGGTTTCTCTTGCTTGTTTAATGGGCTTAGGTGTTTTGAGTATGTATATATACTTAACACTTAGGATTTAAAGTAAAGTGACATAATTATCACATAAGCCTCCAAAAGAAAGAAAATGCCCTCCCTCTCTCTCCGTGCTAGCCGTCCCCTATAGTAGAAGGAAGAGGAAGTTTATCATCTGCTCCTCCGAGTGATGATTTAGAGTCAACAACGTACTTGTTGTTTAGATCACAAATCAACAATGAAGATTGGATTTTCGCAAAGGTTGGATTTCTCAAAGATTCACGAGGATTGCAATCTCCCTGGAATTCGCAAAACGAGGAAATCTCCAACCATTATGCTGCAAGAGGTTTTATTTTGATGCGTATTAATATTGTCGCTTCTCAATAGTGGTATCAAAGCCAATCTCTGATTGCTTATTTAACAGTTGCTTTGATTTTATGTGCTTTTATTTCACGTAATTATGAGGCATGTGAAATCTCCGTTTTTGTATTTTTTAGCCTAGAATCATATTTTTTGATTTTATGTATTCATGTGGATTCGAAAAATCGACAAAAATGAGCGACGAGAACAAGACGGGGCTACTACTCCGACTTGACACCATGCATCAACTGCGCGCAGGCGACTTGGTCGAAGGTTGTCGCCTGTGCGCGCAGTCAAAGCACATAGCATCGTGTTGCATCGGGGGCGCCCAGGTGACAGATGGCCAAGACAGG
Organism: Buddleja alternifolia; assembly: GCA_019426215.1. Lineage (NCBI taxonomy): Eukaryota > Viridiplantae > Streptophyta > Magnoliopsida > Lamiales > Scrophulariaceae > Buddleja > Buddleja alternifolia. The sequence goes on along the minus strand of CM033390.1, from coordinate 38,486,750 downwards.
CCGTGAGCTGGATGCACAACCTATGGAGGCACAAATTGGCAATGCGCTGGGTGCGCGGTGTGCACTTGTGCAACGGGTCAGGTCAACGGGTCCCGGGTTAAATTTTAATATTTTGAGTTTTGGGGCTATTTTTTAATTTATCGGGTGGGTCAAAAGGATGATGACATGAATTTAACTAATTAAGCCCAAATGGATTTATTAAAATTAAAAATTTCAATTTATTGATTTTGGGCGCAAATTATTAAATTCGAGTGAACCAAAAGGATGGTGACTCAAGTTTAATGAAATCGAGCCTAAATAGAATTTATTGGAATCATACGTATCTAATTAGAACTAATTAACTATTTTTCTTGAAGAATTTTAATTAATTTTGTGATTTAAATTTTATTTTCTCAAATGGGCCCTTAAATCATAGGGTGGTATAATTTAATATTTAATATTTTAATTTACTAATTATTTTAATTAAAGGCAAATATATGAAATTTGAAATTTTATATATTTAATTGATTTAAATATTATTTTCTCAAATTGGGCTTTAAATCATAAGGTGGTATAAAATTTAGTATTTTATATTTTAATTTATTTGTTGGACTAATTATTTTAATTAAAGGTGAATATTTGAAATTTGAAATTTTATAGATTTAAGTCAATTAGTTGGACTAGTTGATTTTAATTAAAATATTAGATAAGATTAATTATTTAGACTAATTAATTTTAATTATTCACCTACATAAGTCTTCTATTTTTATTGCGAGCATTATTATGTGATGGTGAGACCAATCATGGATTTAGGCTTTTTATCATGATGTATTTTCTTTTCATGGGTTCTAAGGGCCGATTTTGAGCCCATGTATTTTATTATTAGATTTTATTTATAGAATGCGTTTAAATCATGTAATATAATAGGCTTTGAAGACCGGTGGAAGCAAGGAGTCCATGAAGACTAGATTAGGCTTTTATTTTAATGCCTTTTATTTTGTGATGGCCCATTGGTATGGACCCTCTAGAAAAAGTCCATGGTTGTGTGTGTTGGTAGCTTTTTAGAATTCTTACGTATGTTATATTAGTTGTATATCTCAGGTATGATCCATATCTGCGCTTTATAAATTGATAATGTGCAAAGTGAGACCAAACTTAACAACAACAACTCAACTCATCCAAACTAAATGATACTAAGTCAGTAAAGGGTGTTAGACATCCTCTCTCTCTCCACTAAACTTAATAAAATTAAGATTATGTTTGATATGTGGAATCGTCCCAGTAAGTGGGGTCGTGATTAAAAAGTGTTAGTGAGAATTAACTTAGATAACCACAAACCTATATATCGTTAAAAGGTGCGATTTGGTGGATTATGGGAAAACAAGATTGAATCATCTATTGGATAGATTGATGTTAGACATCACTTTAAAATGTTAGTGGACCATATATCATTAAAAGGTTGCAATCCACTGAACCAATTAAAGAACTCAAACACCACTACGAAGTAATTACCAACGATGACTTCTGACTTCTACATTGGGAGTGTAGATCTTGAAAAATATAGTGGGACCCAAGTTTTGAGTCCTTAATTTAACTTGAATAATTTAATTACAAACATCTAATTAGATCTAGTTTTTTTCCCCTACAATTACTTTATATTTTATCTCTCTCAAAATGTCTATCAATTCAGTTTTTGTATTATTTGAAAAGAAAATCCTTACCGGACCCAACTATGTGGACTAACTCAAGAACTTGACGACAGTCCTCAATATGAAGTCTCTGGGGTATGTGTTGGACATTGATGTCCCAGCTCCACCTGCCAAAACATGTGTCAACAAGGAAGAAATCTAAGCCCACGAGAAATGAGTCAAGGACGACGTCCAAGTGCGTGGGTACATGCTGGGACCTATGAAAAACGAACTACAGAGGTCCCACAAGAAGATGACCACTACGAGGGTCATATTAGCACACTTGGTCAAGCTCTATGGTGAGCACAGTCGCACTGCACGGTATGAGATATCGAAAGAGTTCTTCGGAGCCAAACTGAGAAAATATGAGAAAATTGGGGAACATGTCCTCAAGATAATCTCATGGATCGAGAGATTGGAGGCTCTCAACTATACCATGAACCTTCAACTTCAGAATGATCTCATTTTGCAGTCTGTTCCTGATTCCTTTTCCCAATTTGTCATGAACTTCAATTGTAATGAGATTGAGTACAACTTAGTTAGGCTAATGAACAAACTGAAAACCGCTCAATCTCAGTCGAAGCCCAAGGGTGAGGAACTACAGTGGTTATGTCTTCTAGGCCCAAAAAGCGAAGAACAAGAAAAAGAAGACCAACAAGCCGTTTGGTGGGCTTGGAGCTCGAGGTGGTGTCGATAAGGCCAAGGGCAAGGCTCCTGTGGTCCATAAGAGTAAATGGCTAAAGAAGATGGATAGATGCCTACATTGTGGTGAGCTTAGCCACTGGAGGAAGAATTATCCGAATATAAGCAGAGGCACGTCAGGTATAGGACCTTATATTTTTCAAACTAATTGTACTATGACCGTGTATTCCACTTCGTGGATTCTTAATTCTGGAGCTAGTGCTCAAAATTGTTGCATGGATCAAGATCTAGACCGAAGAAGGAAGTTGGTTTGTGATGAGATGCAGATCAAAGTAGGTAGTGAGCAGAGTGGCCCAACAACTGGAATCGGTTCTACCTATTTACTTTTACTCTTTGGACATTTAGTTTTGGATAATGTTTTAGTTTTGCCCAAAGTGTTTAAGAACATTGTTTCCATTCCTGTTTTAGTTAGACTTGGTTACAATGTTCCTTTTAATGATAAGTATTGCAACATTTATTATGGTAATAAATTAGTAGGCTCTATTACTTTAGTAAATGATTTGTATTATCTTAATGTCCAAAACGAATGTGTAGTTAATGCTATGACTGGGAAGCGTGGTAGGCAAATCGAAAACTAATATAACAGCTTAGACTAGGCCACGTTGGTGAATACAAGATTCACAAAATGGAGAAATATGGTCTTACTGGCCAATTGGGATCAGATCCCTATCCTACATGTGAGTCTTATCTCATAGGCAAGATGGATAGATCACCCTTCATTGGGACTTTTGAAAGGGCCATACAAGTCTTCGGCTTAATGATACCGACGTTTATGGGCCATTTAGTGAAATGGCTCGTGGGGGGGTTTTCACTACTTCATCATGTTTACTGATGACCATTCTAGGTTTGATCTAGTGTATTTGATGAGGCATAAGTCTGAATCCATCGAAAGATTCAAGAAATTCAAGGCTTTAGTATAAAATCAAACAGGGCAACATACTAAGACTCTACGGTTGAATCGTGGAAGAGAGTATATGAGTGCTGAGTTTGATGAGTACCTCAAAGAACAAGGCATAGTGTTACAACTCTCACCCCCGACAACACCACAACTGAATAGGGGAGCTGAACGAAGGAACCGTATCTTGTTGGACATGGTTTGTTCTATGCTCAGTTGTAATGACCTACCCATTTCATTATGGGGTCGTCAGCTCCTTACTGTTGTACACATCTTAAACAGATGTCCCTCCAAGCCCATTCATAAGACTCTATATGAGATATAGAGAAAGAGAAAACCAAGTCTTAACCATATTTGGGGATGCCCCACTTATGTTAAGAAGACTAAAGTGGAGAAATTGGAGGCCAGGTCCTTAAAAAGACATTTTGTTGGTTATCCCGAATATTCTATGGGATGCTTTTTCTACCTGCACGATGATTAGAGGATCATTGTTGCTCTGCAAACTACTTTCTCAAAGAAGAATATATTCGAGAAGGTGGTGCATGTAGAAAGATTTTCTTGGATGAACAGAACAAAACTCCTTTGGAGATATCTGCACAGGAATCAAGAACTGACCCAATTGTAGCACAACCACAAACGCGTAGATTTGGTAGAGTACCTCAATCGCCTAAGAGGTATGAATCTCTACTACAGAAGGAGCTGGACCTCCATGCTGTTGTAGAGGGAGGCCATGGAGATGATCCCTCTACTTATGATCAGGCGATGGTGGATATAGATGCTTTGAAATGGCCTGAAGCTACGCAAATAGAAATAGATTCGAACTAAGCATGGACTCTAGTAGATCGCCCCAAGGGTATTGTACCTAATGGGTGTAAATGAATCTACAAGAGAAAGATTGGTACCGATGGCAGGGTTAACACTTATAAGGCCAGACTAGTGGTAAAAGGCTATAGTTAAAAAGAAGGAATTGACTATCAAGAGACCTTTTTGCTAGTAGTTATGATCAAATCCATCAGGATTCTGCTAGCAATAGTTGTGCACCTAGACTATGAGATATGGCAAAAGGACGTCAAAATAGCTTTTCTTAATAGTTCCTCTAGGAGGATATCTATATGGAATAACCAAAGAGTTTTGTGTCTGAGGTAGATAATCATAAGGTTTGCAAGCTTGAGAGATCCATCTATGGACTCAAGCAAATGTCTTGTAGCTAGAATCTTCATTTTGATGAAGCAGTCAAGGGATTTGGCTTTATCAAGAATGAAGATGAACCATGTGTTTACAAAATGTATAGTGGGCAAGATCTCATTCCTTCTACTATATGTAGATGACATTCTACTTATAGAAAATGATGTAGTCATGCTCACCACAATCAAGAGATGACTATCGTGTACTTTTCCATGAAAGACGTGGGAGATGCCACATACATTCTGGGGATCCGTATCTATAGAGATAGCACGAACAAAATGATAGGGCTTTCTTAAGCCCTCTATTTAGAGAAGGTCCTATAGATATTTAAGATGGAAGACTCTAAGAAAGAGTTCATACCTATGAGACATGGGGTACATCTCTCCAAATCTATGTGTCCTCAAAGTGAGAAAGATAGAAAGAAGACGAGCACTGTATCCTATGCGTCTGTAGTGGGTAGCCCGATGTACGCTATGCTGTGTACTAAGTTCGACATCGCTTAAGTTGTAAGCTTTGTGAGTCGATTTTAGGCAAAACTTGGCAAGGAACATAGGATAGATGTGATTGTTATCTATAAAGGTGGAGATATGAGGGTGGACATGTAGATTGACTCAGACTTTCAGTCTGATGTAGATGACTAGAAGTCCACCTCAGGGTTCACATTCACTCTTAATGGTGGGGCAGTGTTTTGGAAGAGTTCCAAGCCAAGTACAATCACAATTTCCACCACCGAGGCTAAATACGTGCCTCAGAGGCTGCCAGAGAGGCTGTTTGGTTAAAGAAGCTTTTTGGAGAACTTCAAGCGATTCGTAGCGTGGAGCTCCCGTTGCTACTTTAATGTGACAACAATGGAGCCGTAACGCAGGCAAATGAACCAATGTTTCAAAACAAGTCTGAACACATTGAGAGAAGATATCACATAATAAGAGAGATCATTGGTAGAGGTGAAATAGCCGTGCAGAAAATATCTTCAGTAGACAACATAGCTGACTCGCTGACCAAGCCATTGTCACAGGCGGTGCTAGAACAACTTACTAAGAAGATGAGTATTAGATACATAGGTAGTGGCATTGAGTGCAAGTGGGAGATTGTTGGTGTTATGCCCTCAGATGGCACATAGGATATAAGGTATAAGGCATATTACTTGTAATTAAATTTTATATTAATATAAGGTATTTCTATTGTTTTACTTATTGGTATTTGTAAGTTAATAACATTATTAAGTCCAAGAGATCAACACAAAACTTCTACTCCTTATGGGTTAAGGAGAAGGCCACTAAAAGTATTTGTGGCTTGATCTCTGAACTCATTCGCAAGTCGTAGAGAGTTTTGATTGGACTTCAAAACTAGATAATACTTCTACGACATGAGCTTTGATATAGAAGTGCCATTCGAACACTATGTGTTAGTGAGAGCTTGTGTTATAGACACATCAGTGGGACTAATGAGTTCGAACACGAATGCTATCAGTTATGTCACATGGGTTTCACTCTATGACAGTCAATGACAGAACTGATTAGTTATGCTAGGTGTGTGTGAACCTTAGATCTGAAGAATCACGTTGAAGATGCACTTGTGATATCAAGTTCGTCATTAGAGTAGTTAGACCCAATACACCTGCAGGCGCGGTAGACCTCAAAGTGCAACTTGATACGCAACTGGTTAACTGATTACAAAGATGGAATTTATTCTCTCATAAGTGAATGAGCATATAACCTATGCCAGGATAAGTGAGTGAGGTCAAAAGTCTTTAGCCAATGCAATGAAGCTACTTGTGTTAGACACAAGAATAAGCTTAGTGACCTCGACTCATTATGACTTAAGCATATGGTCAAGTCCTGTGAGTTTGACTAAACCGTGACTCTCACTTGACTGAGATATTAGAATAAAAGGTTTATACTTGTACAGTATTCACTATGGGAAGGTTTTAGAATGATACATTCTTTCGATCTCGTTTGGGCTTTGATGGGTCACATGACTGGCTCGATGTTACCCACATCCTTGGGTTCCTCCTATTACCAAATGAGACGAACCTAAAGAGTTGCACTTTAAAGATTAGCAATGAAAAATAATGGGAAAAATTTGAAGAACTTAAGTATATTTAATTTATTAGATAATCTAAATATATTAGTTAATTATTCATTGGATGGATAAATTAATTATTCAAGAGCCGATATTGATTGATTAATTAATTTTTTGGAGAAATAAATTAATAAATTAATTCATGAAATTAATTAATTAATTTATTAGATAAAATAATTAATTAAAATACAAAACTAAGACTAAGTATATGGACTTAGCGAGGCCGAGTCCACACGGCTAGTAGGCATCCTCATGGACGCCTACATTAGCTTCTCTTGCTTGTTTGGTTGTTTAAGGGGCTTATGTGTTTTGAGAATGTATATATACTTATGACTTGAGAGGATTTAACGTAAAGTGACATCATTATCACATAAGCCTCCAAAAGAAAGATAATTCCCTCCCCTCTCTATGTGCTAGCGGTCCCCTACAGTAGAAGGAAGAGGAAGTTCATCATTTGCTCATCTGCGTGGTAATTTAGAGACAACAACATACTTGTTGTTCAGATCACAAAATCAACAACGAAGATTGGATTTTTGCAAAGGTTGGATTTCTCAAAGAGATTTCTCAAAGATTCACGAGGATTGCAATCTGCTTGGAATTCACGAAATGAGGAAATCTCCAACCACTACGCTACAAGAGGTTTGGTTTCGATTTTACAGTTTGAATATGCAAATCAGTGATGATACTTTGGGATTTTATTTTTCGCCGCGTATATATTTTATCGCTTCCCAACAATTGGTGGGTCCACCAAGGTCTATACATTGCTTGAGTACATGAATTCTATTTTGGATTCCATTGTTTCTGGCCACTTTCCCGAGTGCTTCCCATAGGACCTTGGATCCGAGCCAATGGTAAGGCCTCCTTGTTTCCTTTTAGCAAAAGACTGTAATACCCCTTGGATTGTCTCGAGATCCTATCATATCTCTTTGGAGATGAAACTTGCGTGTTTATAGGTTGTAGTTCACAGTCATTGCGCATTTTCTTAACTGTTGGTGGTGTTTCTGACTCTTGAGTTTCCTCAAGCTCTACTACCTTCCTAGTTCCTTTATAAAAAAATTTCTTTTCCATGAAGGTAGCATTCCTTGAAACAATAACTTGTTGTTCCGAGGGAATAGAAGTAGTACCCATAGGACTCTTAGCGTGCCCCACTTATATAAGATGGATCTTGAATCCAACTTACCTCACACTAACTGCTTAACATAAATACACTCTCATATCCTTAGATATTTATATGTGGGTGGTTTTCCGTACCACATCTTATATGGTACCATGGGTACACTTTTTGATGGCAACCTATTTTTTAGGTACGCCACCGTCTCTAGGCATATCCTCAGAAGAATGTTGGTAAATCTATGGAAATCATCACCGAAACATGTCCATCTTTCTCCACTTAGACACACTGTTTAACTGTGACGTTCCGAGCGGTGTCCAATGAGAAATAATTTCGTTCTCTCTAAAATAATCTAAGAACTCCCAGATAGGTATTATCCTCTATTAGATTGAAGAGCCTTAATGCTTTTCCCAATTTTTTTCTCAACTTCATGTCTGAATTATTTGAACTTGTTAAAGGCCATAGAGTTATATCTCAGAATATATATTAAACCATCTCTTGAGTAATCGTCGATAAAGTTAATAGTATTAGTAGTTCCCTCTTGCATTCACGTTGAGTGAACCACACGTATCTGTATGAACTAGATCCAATAGATTGTTGGCACGTTCTATTTGGCCTCCAAATGATGACTTTGTCCTTTTTTCCTTCAGACAAGATTCACAAGTCGAAAGTTCCTCCATTTCATCAAGTTGGAGTATGGGTGATGATGGAACATGCCTCCAAAATTGTGGTCTTTAAACTAGTTCCAAGTCATGAATGGGACCGTCAAGATTTGAGATATTGATGGTCCCGAGAGATTTACTTATAACATATGTCCTTAGAGGACGTGCCTCGTTCCATAGGCACTGGTATATGGGTTCTCATATGAGAAATGGGTAAACTGAAGTGCCACACAAAAGTTCCTTAAATGGAATCCTAGTAAAATCTGGAACTTCCAATAATCACGTTGGTGTAAGAGCAATCCTTATGGATATGAGGTTTTACAGGTTGCCTTGTGCATGGTACGCCATGATTTGATCCACTTCATGTTTTCATCGCGAATCGTATATGGGATATTTTGGGCATGGTCTAATCATGTGCGAAGGTACATGAGAGAGCAAGATGGGATCCATCTTTGATACATCAAATTAGATATCTCCCATGTTTACATAGTGAGTCAATTTAAGGAATCTTAGGTCAAAGTATGATTTCCAAAGAGACTTAGTGTTTCCTCGTTTAGATATGTAAATTGACATCACATGTATATGGACAACAAAGAAGTCGATTTATTATGATTTTAACTCGACATTAACCTTAGACTTGACTCGGGAGATATGCTGGAAGGCTATTACTTACACGACGATCGTGATTATGACAAAATGTATCTTTATACATCATTTATGTCTAGGTCTTCATGGTCCATTGGTAGACAGTGACCATGATTTGTAGTTATCTGGAATTGATATGTTGATTAATTGAAGGATGATTAAGTTTAGAAAGTTTTAATCTCGTACTTTCTATTTCAGAAAAGTACACTGACACTTTGGGAAAGTGTACTTACTACTAGTGCATAAACGGTCCTAAGTGGTCACACACATAACTCTGAGTAGAATCTCTGCTTAAGTATGTATTAATTGATTTTTGGAGAAATCAAGGAAATTAGGATAGTCAAGTACTTTCCTAAACGGGAATATTAATTAATTAATGAATATGAATTAATTAGACTATTTAATTAATCATGGTGGATTAATTAATTGATGGAACTTGGTGAGTCCAAGTAATTTATTTAATTAGGCGAGGATTAATTAAATAGGTTAATTAAAGTTGGACTTTAAATAAATAATTAATTTTTTGAATAGTCTAATAGATTAATTATACTTGAAAGACAAGAAATAAATCGAGTAGGATAAATTTCTTGGTCTCCAAGCCTTACATAAGGCGTGCATTAAGGGGAGGATTTTTTTCCCCCGTATATTGATATGGTAGTATATCAAAGTCAAATTCAAGTAAAGTAAGAGTGTATTCTACATGGAAACTCTTCCTTATGACTTGTTGACTAAGTAAAGGATTCCTAATTAATAGAAAAGTAAAATTGAAAATAAGTCTAGGAGATTTATTTCATTAGGAAACTTTCTCTGTGAGGATTAGGATTATATCCCTATAAATAGGTGATAAGAAAGATCGCAAATTTAGTTTTCCAGCATACATAATACACGCCAAGGAAAGAAGAAAAAGAGAGAAAATTTCATCATCGCTTTCTCTAGCAAAACCGCCCCTAACCTATAAAAATTGAAGTGATTTTTATCATGTGTTGAGATTAATCACTCACTAAATATTCCCACATCCTTTTATTAAAAGCCTTTTAGTTAGAAAGAATTAATTCAATGGCTAACACCAAGAACAAATTAATTGGAGATTCAAAACGGGGTGTGGATACAGTTAGAGGCATCACGATTGGGGAGCTCAATTGGAAATACAAAGAGGACCGATGTTTTCACCGGGGGCGTGTATAACGAGTTCAAAGGGGTTGATGGCTTGATCCATGCAATTGAAACTTTTATTATAAGTGATTAATGTAAGTTTATCATTTTTATTTTTACCGTAGTCATAGAGAAAATTAAGTAGTCTCGTTTGGTGGATAGATTGTGTTTGATGATGCTAACTAAGAACCGAGTAAGGTTAATTCTGATGATATAGGAATTGAAGATCTCACCCAACAAGCGTCACAAATCAATCTTGGTGATGATAGTGATGACGAGATCCTTGTACCTATTCCTAAGATTACTCGTGAGGTTACAAATGATGATAGTGTCAGAATCGCTGATGATCATCAAGAGAATGATCATCAAGAGCAAAATGGAACTGTGAATGATGCAGCGACTGCGCCAGAGACAAATGAGGGTCAAGCGATTGATAATCAAGAGTCTCTCAACCCGTTCCAACCAGACCGTAAATGGCTCAGAGATCATCCACCAGAGCTAGTAATTGGAGATATTGAAGCACCTGTTAGAACTAGGTCCGCTACAATTAATGAGGCCATGTTCGCAAGCTTCCTGTCTCAAATGGAACCAAAGAAAGTGGATGAAGCACTCAGTGATTCAAGTTGGGTAGAAGCTATGCAAGAGGAGCTTAACCAATTTGAGAGAAGCAAGGTTTGGACGCTAGTACTAAGACCAACTCACCAAGGAGTGATTAGAACTAGATGGGTTTTTAGGAACAAGATGGATGAAGATGGCATTGTTATAAGAAACAAAGCCAGATTAGTCGCTCAGGGTTATTGTCAAGAAGAGGGTATTGATTTTGATGAGACGTATGCCCCAGTAGCCGGTCTTGAAGAGATTAGGATGTTCCTAGCATTTGCCGCCTTCAACAAGTTCACAGTATATCAAATGGACGAGAAGAGTGCATTCCTGAATGGTAAGCTCCAAGAAGAAGTCTATGTGAAGCAACCTCCAGGATTCATCAACAACCATGGCAAAAGTATGGTCTACAAATTGGACAAGGCACTCTATGGCCTTAAACAAGCACCAAGAGCATGGTATGACACTCTCTCTATCTTCCTTATAGGTAAAGGCTTTTCAAAAGGCAGCGTTGATACAACGTTATTTAAAATTTCCCATAATGAAGATATTCTCTTAGTCCAAATTTATGTTGATGATATTATATTTGGTTCTACTAATAAGCAATTGTGTGAGAAATTTTTGAAAATGATGCAAGATCAATTTGAAATGAGCATGATGGGTGAATTAACTTTTTTCTTAGGATTGCAAGTTAAACAACTCCCAAATGGCATATTTATAAACCAAGCTAAATATACAAGAGATATGATTAAGAAATTTGGTATGGAAAATGCATCATCTTCAAAAATTCCAATGAGCCAAATGCTTAAGTTAGATAAAGATGAAAATGGAAAGAAAGTTGATATCACTAACTATAGAGGTATCATTGGATCACTTCTTTATCTTACCGCTAGTAGACCCGATATTATGTTTTCGGTATGCATGTGTGCACGCTTTCAAGCTGATCCTAGAGAATCACACTTAAATGCTGCCAAGAGAATCCTTAAATACCTAAAAGGCACACAGAATGTGGGCTTATGGTATCCGAGGGACTCTCCTTTTGAACTAATTGGTTATTCAGACGCAGATTTTGCAGGATGCAAAATAGACAGAAAAAGCACTAGTGGTACATGTCAATTTCTAGGTGATAGACTAATTTCGTGGCATAGTAAGAAACAACAATCCATAGTGACTTCTACCGCTGAAGCAGAATACGTAGCCGCTGGGAGCTGTTGTGCACAAATCCTTTGGATGAGGTAACAACTTAGAGACTATGGAACAATCCTAGGTCCTACCCCAATCCATTGTGATAACCAAAGCGCTTTAGCTATGACCCAAAATCCAGTTCTTCATTCTAGAACTAAACACATTGATATTCGATACCATTTCTTGCGTGACCATGTTCAAAAGAAAGATATCTCCATGCACTTTATTGGTACTGACAAACAACTGGCAGATATCTTCACTAAAGCGCTCAACGAACAACACTTTCTCACTTTGAGAAGTGAATTAGGTATGATCGATTTAAACGCTTAAATCATAGAGCATCATATTTTATAGGTATATAATTTAGGGCGAATCCACCTCATGATTATGTCTAAATCATTTTCTTTTAAATTGAAATGAGTTATTAATTTTAGGGGAAACTTTAAAATTATACTTATCTCAATTCATAGGCGACTGTGATCAAAATTGGTTTTGAAAATTTATGCATTGATTACTAGCGCTTATCTTTATGCATGACAAAAATCAATCTTCAATAAATGAAAATGTCTTTTATAAATTCAAGCGATTGATTTTACCCTTAATCTCTAAGAAATTAAATTCTGGTCTCAAAAAGACTTCAGCGTTAAAAAGATTCCCACTTTAACGCTTAGTGAATTTCTCTAAAAATCATGCATAGTTTTCATCGCTAAAAGTAACGTGTGGATAAGTCCAAAAGATTAGATTTGACAACTGCTCACACGTGCTTATCAAATCAAACTGACAGTTAATGATTCCTATCTAAAAACTAGGCAGTTCAGTAACTGCACATGTCTGAGTACGTGTCAGTGTACTATCAGGCACATGCATTTCACGCTGAAAATTTTTAAATTCAAACGTTTTCAAAAAGTAACTGCGGATCCAAAAAAATTTATATTTCACAGTAGTTAACCTATTTTACCGTACTTTTTGACATCCATATTTATGTGTAAATGGCTCAAATTTCTTTTTTTATCTTTTAACATTAACTCTTGTACACGTGTCACTCATCTACCAGTTGAGGAGTTACTTTTTGCCTCCTATTTAAACCCTTCACAACCTTTACAGTAAAACTTTATCACTTCCAAATCTTCTCTACTGTAAAAGTTCTTTCTCTCTAAAGGCAAAAATAACATCTTTTCCTCTCCTCAACCGAAGTTTTCTCTAGTTCTTCAATGGCACCGAAGTTTTCAAAATCTGCTGCTGGAAAATCTTCCAAACCAGAGAAACCAGTCACTATTAATGCCGATTTTCTTGTTAACTGGGACTATCTATTCGATAACCAGAATTTCCCTCTAAGGACTGTTCTTCCACTCGTCTAGGAGTCTGGTTTGAATGATATGCTAACTACCATCTTTAATTACTTTGAGGAAGAAACTCTCCTTTTCTTCAAGAACGCAAAAATCTCCGACGACGGAAACTCCATTTCCTGTGTCTTTCCCTTTGCCCGTGAAACCTTTATCCTTACCCCTTCTCTGATTTCTTCCCTACTAAATCCGCCCAGTGAAGGTGCCGAAGTAGAAAATGTCACTCTTGGATATGCTACAAAGATATGGACTTTGATCAAGAAAGATGAAGTTGAAGCTTCTTATGAACCCAATTTCAAGAAAAACGATATGAAGGGCGAATATGTCATTCTCGCGGACATTTGCGCCAAGATGATCGAATGCAAAAAGGGAACTTTCGATAAAGTTACAAATCTCCAGTACAAGATGATGGTCACCATTCTGACCAAACTGAAGATAAATTGGTCACTTTACGTTTTTAATCGCTTCAAACAAGCGATGGCCAAGTCGATTAATCCCAAGCCTTACGGGATTATTTTAAGTTGAATTCTTAGCGCTAGCGGTTACACCGATTCCGCTAGAAAGAAGATCCCAGCGCTAAAGTTTTATGGAAAAAAGATGATCAGCGAGCTATTGAGGCCAAGGAAACGTGGCGGTGCAGCGGTCCCCAAAGATGAGCGTGAGCGACTTCTTGCCGAAGGAGTTGTTTGCAGCGATGATGAAGAGCAAGCGTCTTCGTCTTCATCATCATCTTCATCGAAAAAAGAAGTGGTGGTTAAGCGACCCAAATGAAAAATCATCTTGAAGGTCGTTAAGCCATCAAAACCCGTAAAGAAGTAGAAGCAGAAGCAGAAGCCGGAGCCCAAAAAGAAACAGAAGTCTCGCTCTCCTTCTCCTAAATCACCTTCTCCCTCTCCAGCGTTTATCTTCAGTGTAAACGAAGAAGAATAAGTAGAAGAAGAAGAAGTACCGCTAGCACGCAGTCGTACTCCTTCATCCACTCCAACAGCATCAACAAGCGTTCTAGTCGAGCCAGCGCTTGACGACTCGACGAGTGTTCCTCGTCCTTCTTCAGACGCTGTTCTTGAATCTTTTTCTGAGCCTAGAGCCACTACTCTTTCTGAGAAGGCTGCTCGTTTTTAGGGTAAGTACTTGTGAAAAACAAAGTAGTTTATCCTTTCCTCGTTAGGTTTTCCTTTCTAACGCTAGGATAAAACCTGTTTCAGCCGAAGTTGACGCGGATATTCAAAATGCTCTTAACAATATTGAGTCTTTGAATATACCTATTCGTGCTGATCCCATCACTTCTTTTCTCGATTTAGATCCAGAAGAAGTTGTCCCGGAGCCTGAGGAAATTGTAACCAAATGTTGAAACAAATCAAGCGACTGACACAGTCAATGATAGTCCTCAGGGTAAGCGTTGAAGTCTCTTCTTTGTAATTTCTACTTCGTAGAAATTTTGCTTGCTTTTCTCAACCGCTTACATGTATCAGCTCAAGAAGCACCAGACGCTGATGCACCTCCATCTTCAGCAATTCCCATTGAAGTAGATGTTGATATGGAAACTGTTGTGGATATAGCTAAGGAAGTAGCACAAGTCCTTCCTGACGTTGAAACATCACCAGTCAGTGAAGCGACTGAGCATGCTGAGCGGTCGATAGAAGTGGCCCCTATCCCAACAGAGTCCATTGCTTTTGTTCCCACTCCAACAGGGTCTCCTCCTCGTGTCGTGGATATTCCTTTGAAATTGAATTTTATTATGCTGCTAGAGAACGAGACACCCAGACCCTTGATGAAATCAAAATCAACTTTCAAACCACTCTCCATAGGCCTGATTTATCTAATTCTGCCAAGTTTGAATTCTTCGAGCGATTCGCTGATCTAGGTCTTTACAGTCTTGAGCGACTCCAATCTAGACTTGAGTATATTCGTCGACCAGCGAGCAACATGACAGAATTAGACGAGAAGCGTTTTAACTTTTCTGGCCATTCTGAAGAGTCCTTTTATCCTTTGCGCCAGAATAAAGTCGTCATCAAGAATTCCCATATGGGTGATTCGTTTAAGAATCCAGACGATGAAATTCTCAACCAGATCGGATACTCTGCCTATCCCAAAGTTGTTCATTCTCCTTAGAATGCTCTATCCCCTAAACCTCTTAGACTGTGGAAAGAAAAAGGACCAGTAGTTGCTGAGCGTCCTAATCCTATCAATTCTTGGATAGAAGATGAAGCCCGAGAATACCTTGCAAGATTGTGGGTTGAGGATTATGATGAAGAAATTGAACGCTTTGACAAGTTTCTTGTAGCTAGAAAAGAACAAAAGAAAGCTGACAAACTTGGTAAGCGATGGATGATGGATACAGCCAGATGGGCTGAAGAGTTTGTTTTACACTTCTACACTCTTGACGAACTCGTGAGATATCCATTCCTTTTTGAATTTGGAATCGAATACAGACGCTAAGGGTTTGCTACCTTTTTACTTCAGCAGCGTCAGCATATTGCCGAAAATGTTAGCGATTTACCAAGTTATAGACAACCCATCAAGAGCTACATTCGCCAGCAGCTAGCCTTATTCAGTCAAGGTGGACGCTATGTGTTTCACCCTCGACAAGTGTTTGTTCAGCAAATCTTTCCAGACTTGAACGAAGAAGCCTCCACCAGCAAACAACTGCTTCTTCCAGGCCAAAGTCAGATTTTTGTCGATGTTACAAATGAGCACGCTGAGTTTGCTGAATTGCACAGAGATAAAGGAGCTGTGATAGAAAATGCGCAAGCGTTGGACATCACTTTCAACCACTATTCAAGGCTAAGCGACTTCTGTGGATACAATCTTCGCCCTATGCTCTTCTGTGAACAAAACATCCAAGTGGCCAAGATGATATCGCTGATCAGGCCAGTGGACCAAGAAGCAGCTCAAGCGCTGATGCCATTTATTTTGGACTTCTACAATTCTTATACTTCAAGGATTGATCTGCCAGAAGGAGTGCAACTTGCACTAAGTAATGAAGAGCGCGAAGACGCTATATTTTTCATCCCACAGACAAACTTAATTAGTCCAAGGCATTTAATGGAAGCGATTGGCCCACTCTGGGTCATATCTGTTGAGTGTCCAGCGCCTCAAACTGACGTTGTTGCAATAGAAAAGGAACAATCTCCTGCTGTGGAAGCCGCTCAAACCACAGACGCTGATATGCAAGACACTGTCCCCAGCGCTCCAACAGTTGAGGTTCCACTTGAGGAACAAATTGTTCAAATTGACTCCATAACTCAGACGCTCGACTCAGCGATAGAAGAGGTTCATGCTGACTTAGCCGGACAACCTGCAGCGCCTATTATCAGAGACAAATCTAAAGGCAAAGCTCCAGTTTCTAGCTCCCATAGTCCTGTGCATTCTTCCTCAGACTCTGACTCAGACTCAGAAAGCGATCCAGAAGCACACGACTTCAAGAAAGCCTTTCACAATTCTCTTTGCGATTTAACTGGTTCTTGTTCTCGTATGGAGCAGTGCTGCAACGCAATGTTTCATAACATAGAGAGATTGCTTAAAGCTGACATGAGTCACACAACCAAGCTTTCCATATCTATGATGAACAATATCGCTCCTCTCCTTAAAGAGCTTTCAGACGATTTCAACCGGTCGCTTGCGCAAAATGCTTCAACTGATACTGAGCATCACAATTCCTCCAACCTCGTCTCTCAGAGTATCGCTGAACAGATTGCCCTCTTGATAGATGAAGTCAAGCTTCTCCGAAGAGACATCGCTGACTTGAAGAATTCTTTTGCTGATGTCAAGAAGGGGGAAGAGAAAGAAAAGTCCAAGGCAATATCTAAAACAGATAATAAACACGGCGATCAATGTTTGATGAAATAGCGAGCATAAAGAAAATGCTAACTAAAAAGAGAAAGCCAAGGTATTATCTAGGAAGGTACTTGCTCCCGGACTTGGACGTCGATTTCTTGGAAAGTATGGGATTTCATCCTTATGCCGGACCGCTTAGACGACCTATCAACTGGAAACCATCCAATGACAGAAGACAAGATATCTATTTCGATTTAATTCGTGAGCTTGGTATTCCTCCAAGGGAATGGATGGACAGGCTGAAGGAACTTAATGAAAGCGCTAGACAACGAAGGCATGACTATGATGAACTTCAACATACAACCATGATAGACATTGACCGACTCCTTATTGACTTAGCAAATGAGATCTACCAAAAAGAAGAAAACATGAAGCGACAGAAAAGATGAATGCTTTTTATTTTTTTATCTTATATTCAGTATAAATCATGTATGCTTATCTTTCTATATATGAATGAATGATTTATCGCTGAAACACCTTGTTGAGGCTAATCTAACTTTACTAACTTTCTAAACGCTAACTTATAATTATTTTTTGGGCTTTTCTTTGAACTCTTAATCTATAAAAGAGTTATAAGAGTTAAAGTCTTGACATCATCAAAAAGGGGGAAATTGTTAGGAAATTTCATGTTAGATGTTTTGATGATGACAAGATAGGATTTTTATGTTAGACCCCAAAATATATGTAAGTTTTTGTTTCATAGATCATTTGTATAATCGTTTGAAATTATGTAATTTTGTTAGGCTTGTAATTTTTATCTTTCTAGATTTTAGACTAAGTATTAGATACTGAATCGCTAATAGAATTCTAGGTGAGTCCATTAGAGAAGAAGTTGAAGATCAGCGTCTGAAGTCAACTGAAGATGAAGATTTATCCTTAGTGTCTATCAAACGCTAAAGGACTATTTCAGGATTTATGAATCAAGCGCTCAAAGCACTCTAGCGATCAGAATCAAATTCACCTGAAATAATTTCTCAAGTCATGAAAGATTTAAATGCAATCATTCAACAGACATTTATTTAAAATGGGAAATAAATTCAAATGTATTAAATGCCTGATAAGAGCATTAAATGTGATAAGCCAATATGACTTGTGGACAAGCCACCTTTTGACTAGACTGTCAGAACTTCAGAGTTTATAGCTGCTCCCGTCAAATCGGTACCAGCAGGAATTCAGGAATGTCAGAGAAAAGGTATACTCACGCGCCGCGTGAAAGGCACGCTCCTGCATGTGTCAACGGACATAATCCCAGGAAAAAGCCTATAAATACCTTACCTCCATCAAACCCTAAAAAAAGGAGAGATACAAAAAGAAATATACGTACATGCACAAGAAACTCTGCTGAAATTCTCGTTCAAAGAAAAAGCTTAGAAACTCCATAACCAAAATCTTTCAAGCTTTCTATATACATTCTAGACAGTCACAAAAATATCTCAAACCTCTTCCAAAGAAGAAACCTAAATTCTTACTGAGATATTCCAAGTTGTTTGATCTTCCCAAAAACAAACAAACCCTTGTGACAAATCCTTCAACCTTTGATCTGAGTGAGAAAGCTGTTGAAACCCCTTACAGGCAGTATTTCTGAGTGAGAGAAGCTTGTAGAAGACGATCTTCATTGGTGCTGAAATCTGTGTGATCAAGGAGCCCGAGATCATTTTCACCTGTTTACTTTCTTGTAGAAGATTCTGTGTGATTTTTCGATAATCATCTTAGTGAATTTCCTCCAAGTGAAAAAGGAGAAGAAGGACGTAGCTGGGATTACATCACCTAGTGAACCTTACAATTTCTTGTGTCATTTACTTTAATTATTGTCTTGTTTTACATTATATTATATTCTTTAAAAAAGACAAGCTAACCTGCTAAGCGACTATTTAACAAAAACGAACTCTAAAGCTTTAAAATCATTTCCGCTGTGCTAACCCTGATTAAGTGATCTAAGCGTTACCCTACTTTGGTAAATTGCTAAAATCACTAAGTCTAAGTTATCTTTACTGAAGCGTCTGACCCAAGCGTTCAGTTGCCCAAGCGTTCTAACCATTAAAAGTGATACGAAATTTTTGAAGTCGAAAAAGACTTCAGGGTCTATTCAACCTCCCTCCCTTCTAGACCCTTTCGTATGCCACTTGGGACCACCGAATTTTGTTTCTCTGGTTCGAGCACCCCAAACATGATGCCTCTAACGGTATCCACACCCAGTTTTGAATCTCCAACTAATTTGTTTTTGGTGCTAGGCAATAAATTAATTCTTTTTAACTAAATATTTTTTTAGTAAAAGGGTGTGGAAATATATTTAGAGAGTGATTAATCTCCACACATGAGAAAAATCACTTCAAATTAAATAGGCTAGGGGACGGTTTTGCTAGAGAAAAGATAATAAAATTTTCTCTCTTTTTTCTCTCTCTTAAGCGTGTATTATGATAGAATAATTAGTGTGTCTTGTAATTTCTCTTATTACATATTTATAAGGGTTCAATCTTAATCTCCTAGACTTATTTTTTAGTTTACTTCTCTATTATTTAGGAATTCTTTTCTTAGTCAACAAGTCATAAGGAAGAGTTCCATGTAAAACACTCTCCTACCTTATCTTGTATTTGATTTTGATATACTACCATATCAATACATGGGAAGAAAAATTCCTCCCCTAATGGAGACCAAGAATTTAATCCTACTTGATTTAAGTCTAGTCTTCCAAGTCACTTAATTAGTGGATTAATCCAATTAATTAATAGTTAATTAAAGTCTAATTTTAATTAATCTAGTCATTTAATTATTTGTTTAATTAAGCCTAGCCTAATTAAATAAATTACTTGGATTCTTCAAGGTCCATTAATTAATTAATCCATCATGATTAATTTAAATAGTCTAAATAATTAATATTCCTGATTAGAAAAGTACTAGACTTTCCTAATTTCCTTGATTTCTCCAAGAATCGATTAATTATATAACCAAGTAGAGAATCTACTTGAGTTATGTGAATGATCCCTTAGGACCGTTTATGTGCTAGCAGTAAGTACATTTTCCCAATGTGTCAGTGTACTTTCCTAAAATGGAAAGCACTAGATTAAATCATTCTAGATTCAATCAGACCTTGAATGAATCACCGACTCACCATATTAATTAAAGATACTTACAAATCATGGTTACTGTCTAACAACATGCCATGAAGACCTAGACATAAATGATGTATAAAGATACATCCTTTTACAATCATAATTCTCGTGTAAGTCAAATCCTTCCATCATATCTCCCGAGTCAAGCCTATGGTTATAATCAAGTAGAAACACTACTAACTCTTCTATGTTTTCCATATACATGTGATGTCAATTTACATATCTAAACGAGAAAACAACCAAAGATTCCTTAAACCGACTCACCATGTAAACATATGAGATGTCTGATTTGCTATATCAGAGATGGATCCCTCCTTGATCTCTCATGTACCTTTGCACATGATCAAACCATGCTCAAAATATCCAATATACGATTCGCGGTGGAATCATGAAATAGATCAAAGCGTGGTTTACCATGCACAAGGTAACCTATGGAACCTCATGTCTATAAGGATTACTCTTATGCCTACGTGATTATTGGAAGTTCTAGATTTGACTAGGATTCCATTTAAGGAACTTCCGCGGGCAGTTTAGTTTACCCATTTCCCAAATGGGAAGCATCATATACATATAGGTTTTCACCGTACCAATGCGTATGGAGTAAGGCATATCCTCTAACGACATATGTATACAAGCAAAGCAAGTCTCTTGGGACCATCAATTTTTGACATCTTGATGACCCCATTCACAACTCGGAACTAGTTTAAGAACCACGACCTTGGAGGCAAATTTTATCATCAACCATACCCGAGGAACGGAACAATGCCCCATAGCTATAGTGTGATCCAAGGGACTTTATTCTAAGCATTTAATAAACATTCAGGAATAAATATTGCCATATAAAAATATTGACTTTATTTATTTGAATAAGATTATCTACATAGAGTATTCTATTATAGAAAATGGTGCTAAAAAAATTGACGCGTCGGGCATCTACTCTTACAATCTCCCACTTGCCCTAGAGCTAATTGCCTTTGTATTTGAGGCCCATTCTATCAACATGTCTCTCAAACACTTTTTGACTAAGGGGTTTGTGAGTGGATCTGCTACATTGTCTGCCGAGTCTACACGCTCCACTCGAACGTCACCTTTCTCAATGATCTCCCTAATTAAATAGTATCGCCTTCGTATGTTCTTGGATTTATTATGTGACTTAAGCTCCTCTCTTGTGCATAGCCCCATTGTTATCATAGTACACCGAGACAGAGTAAACAATAGAAGCAATTACCAATTCTCGAATGAAATTTCTCATCCAAACAGCTTCATTTTCCGTCTCTGAGACCACAATGTATTCTCTATTTTTCTTTGTTTATTTCATCACATCAAAATTACACAAAAACTAATTTTATTAATTTCTAACGAATAAAAATAAGAATTAAAATCCTCAAGAACATAAAATCATGAAATCTATATATCTAATCATGCATCACGAAAAACTGTAAATCATGCCCAAGGTTTAGCTCTGATACCACTATTGGGAAAAATTAATAAAACACAGCTGAAACGATATAATTGTTGTGAATCCTGCATTCATGCGCAGCGAAAACGGTATAATTGTTGTGAATCCTGCATTCATGCGCAGCGAAAACGGTATAATTGTTGTGAATCCTGCATTCATGCACAGCGGAAACGATAAAAATAGATTCGGATTCACAATTGGATCACTTTTAGGTTTTAATAATTTTTCCATGTTATTTTTGAAAATTAAGCATGAAAATGAAATCTAATTTCATCCTTTTTACTAACTTTTTGATTTCGATGAAAGTCTTGATCTTCCAAATAGCAGCAATTTCAAACCCCTGCATCTAGATATCACGCCTGAACCAGCTTCAAAGAAAAATCTCCACCTTTAGACCAACTATGGCCGACAGCTTCACTAGGGAAGGAGAGAATATTTTTCTCTTCTTTCTTTGCTGTCAAGTCTAATTGTGAGAATTAGGTTTTGACTGAACCATTAATAGGTATTTATAAGGAGTGATGGGCTTGGAATTAACTAATTCCTTGAGCCCATCCAACTCTTCTAAAACCGCCACACACACGCCTTACCTTATTATTATTGGGCTAGGTTGACTTTCAACTTAGTCCAATTACTAATTCGGTCTAATATATTTTAATCCAATTAAAATATAATACTAACTAACATTCCTCCATATTAAATAATCTAATTATTTAATAAAAGGATGAGTATAATAAATAAGTCTATTTATTTATTATAATTAATTTATTTCCATTAATCTAATTAATCAAATAAATTAATGTGTTCATAATAAATACATCTAATTATTTATTATAAATTTATTTCCATTAATTCAATTAATCAAATAAATTAATTTGCTCATCAAATAGCAAATTATCTATTTTATGTATTTGACAACGAAAGAATTCTCTTTGCTCAATTCCTTTTAAGCGCGACTCTCTAAGTTCATTTCAATTGGCATTGGGAGTAAACCAATGATGTGAGTGTCACTAAGCCAATCACGTGCAAGGTCTTAAATTTCTGTTTTGAGGTAGATATCAGTGTAGTAAATTTATGGAAATTTCGATGGAGATTTTGGGGATATTCAAAATTTTGGTTTTGATTTTAAAGAAACCATGGAAATTTATAAAAATATTTGGAAATTTACAATAAAATTTTGGGTAATTTTAATTATCATACTTATGCATCTTTTACATCAATAATATTCTATATATAATATATGGATAATGAATTTGCTAAATAATATCATTAAAAACTGTTGCAAAAAATATTAAATAAATATAATTTGATAGTAAGATAATAACCAAATCTCATGAGAACTTCATTAAAATAAAATGTACCAAGATTTAAGTAAAATTTACTACTCAATATACCACATCGAGTTTCTAGGAAGATTGAAATCTCTATCACTAGTATCTGTCCTACCTCTACTTTCATATTGCAAGTGAAAATTATTAGTTACATGTTGACCATATTTCGGCCATGACATTGAATGTTGAGAGTACTGCATATAATGATGATGATATCATTCTGGTGTTGAATCTTGAAGAACCCCAATAGAGTAGTACAATTTCTTCAATCATATTCATTTTTAGTTTTTTGTTTTTCTAATTATATAATATTTAAAATATATATATATATAAAAACTATTTAAAAATATATAAAAAAAATTCGGCCGAAATTTCGATTTTGGTGAATGTTTCGGGAAATATCGAGCTTCGACCGAAATTTTGATGGATATTTGACAAAAATATTTTAAATTTCGGGAAATTTTGGGGTTTCGACAAAAATTTCGGGAAATTTCGAGTTTCGGTCAAAATTTCGGAAGATATTTTGCAAAATTGGATCGAAGGTTCAATTTCGCTTCGGAACCCCCCAAAATCCAGGATTAGCCTTTTTGGGTTTGACCTTGTGTTGTGTGTGCTTCTTAGGTGTATAGTAATATCCTCGGTTATAATAGTAATCATAATCATAGTCATAATCATAATCATCATAGTATCGATAAGATGACCTTGACCGTTGTGGATATTGACGCTGGTATTATCTTGGCGCAGGCTTAGTGTGCACTTTTGGTGCTTGACGTCTAGCGCTTGATTCACAGTGGTAAGGTTTATCTTTAGCCTTTTGAGCGTTTGGATGAACCTTTCTTTGTGAATCATTTGCTTCCGTCTTTCCCTTGCCTGAGTCAGCTTTGACTTTCTCATTTGGCCTCGTACCATTGTCTCTTGGTGCAATACGTGTTTGACTCTTTGAACCTGTCTCAACAAAGAATACACTCTTTCCTTTGTTGTTTGCCATAACATTAGATTTATTTGGTTGTTTACCAAATTTATTACATCCTAGATCAGTCTTTTCACTAAATAATCTTGTTACCTCAGTCACATTGTCTAGCTTTCTTGATGCTTTAGACAATGATGAGACGAGCTACTCTAATTTAGCAAGTCTAGCTATCAGTTCAACTTCTCTCTTGACTATTATATCAAGATCACTTTTCAATTGAGTTATCTCACTCTCAAGTGATTGGTTCTTCTCAATGCATTGTTGCTGAACTTGTAACTTTGCTTTGAGCGTCACGTTATCACCTTTGAGCGTTGATATGATGTCAAAGTGATTTTGATATAATTTGGCGGCATCTTGACAATCTTTATAATATTCTTTTACTTTGTCAAGTAATTCTTCATAAGAGAGAGGATAAGCTATTTCATTGTTTACCTCAGAGGACGCTTCATCATCTCTTGCCATGAGACAGATTAGCGCTGAGTCATCTACTGGCTCATCAACATCACTGCTCTCTTCTGAATACTCCAAATCTTTAGGTGCGGACGCTGGTTCTGACTCCGCTAACAAACCTTGTTGGCGAAGGTTACTCCTGAATTGGTTTCTATCCAAGTAATCCTACCTTGAGGGCTTGGATACATTTGGATAAGGGAAATTTACCCGGTAGTGCTCTGATTTCCTACAATTATAACAAAGCTTAGTTTTCATATTTTGTTCATTTGTTAACCTTGCAGTTTGTGGTTTTGAGACCACTAAAGCTGAGAGATCTTGCGGAGAAGACACTTGGTATTGAATCAGCACTGAGGGAGAAGGGGCAGAATATTGAGGTGCTTGATACTGCTGTTGAACTGGAGGAGGCGCTTGATATGAACTCTGTCCTTGATGCTTGGAACGTTTTCCTTTCTTTTCATATCTCAAGAACTTTCTAAATCTATTTAGCAAAGCTAACTCCTCTTCCTCACTTATATCTGACACTTTTCCCTTATTACCATATTTACCCTTGATTGATGCTATTAGCGCTCCAAATTCCATCACCGGACTTCATACAACATCACTTTTTGAATTTGACTGAAATTCAAACGCTTTAAGTTCTGAAAAAGCATCTTCTGGAGTTAGAAGATCCAACATGTTCAATTCTCTCATAGCCGTTGTCTTCATCAAAAATCTACTAGGGAGACTTCTGAAAATCTTAACCACCATTTCTCGATTTTGCAAATCCATACTTAAAGATGTTAATTCCGTAACAAGAGTAGTAAATCTTATATCCAATTTCTCTAGTGTCTCATTAGGAAACATTTTAAAACCATTAAACCTTTCCTTGGCAATTGAAAGCTTTCTTTCTTTTATTTGTGTTGAACCACTACATATTGTAGCTAACTGATAAGAGGTGTTTTTACGTGTTTTTAAGACCGTAATTCTTATGATTTGGATTCACTTATTGCTTAAATCATGTCACATTTGCATTTAATAGGTGTGTTAAGTGAATACAGGTAATAAATGAGAATACATGAAGAAAAGGGAAGAAAAATGATGTACAAAACAAGTTTAAGCATGTTTTTCAACACCTAGGCGGTTTATGCATCTCCTACCACATTCGAGCGATAATTCCGTACATTTCGAGACCGACTTAGACAAAGTTTCCTTCTACAAAGTTTTAGATGTATGTCTTAGCTTCAAATGGGAACTTGAAACATCCAAATCGGAGGTCTATAGAGATAATTGTGAAGGAAATACGATTGCTACGCCGAACAGAGAAGTACATGTGCCAGGATACGCCCCAGCGCCCTCCTAGTCATGCCTAGGCATGGATAGTCCGAATGTTACTCCTTTTCAGCCTAAATTCCAGCATTATATGATGGGTAAGAATCACTTTTGGCCATAATTCAGCACATGTGTTGAGGGGTTGTCATAAGTGTGTTTCTTGGTAGATTTACTTTATGGGCGCCAAATCAGAAACAACCTCCATGTTGAAACGTAATTTAGGTATACTTAGCGACTGCATTGGACAAAATGTCCTTCTGGAAAGTTGTAGATCTATGTTTTATCTGAACATGGGGACTTGAATCATCCAATTTGGAGATCTGTGGAGAAGTTTATGAGAAAAATACTAAGACTACGCTGGAAAGCAAGAAAATGACAACATGCATGTGTTTTGTTGAAGTTTTCACATGGTTATGCTTGGTGGAATTCTTAAGGGCCGAAAGTTCAGCATTTTTTAGCTGGTTGGAATCTTAAAGGCCAACTTTAAGCATCACCTTAGGTGGAATTCTCATTGGGGAACTTTAATAGGAATTCTTAATGCATACTTTAGTGGAATTTTGACTATAAAAGGAGGGGGAATCCATACTCTTCATCATTCACTATCAATTTCAGATTCTTGGAGAAGAGGGGGAGGAAGTGACCGATCCATAGAGAAGAAAAGAGGGGAGAGAGAAGGATTCTTGATTCATCATCATCATTGGAGAAGGAAGATTCAATTGAAGTTCCATCATTATTCACTTTTGAGGGAGTTTTTATAGCTTTTCATTTCAATTATGTCTATGAACATGTGTATTAATTCATTTATGTTTTTCATATTATCCATTATGAACTAAATTCATAAGACTAGGGTCATGTAAGGCCAAATTGTGATATATGCTTATAATAGATGATTGTTGAGGTTGTTCTTATATTGTTATGTGATGTGAATTTGTGTTTTTGCCTATCTTGCATATACTTGATCACTATATGTTAGAATCTTATGCCTAGGTTAATATTTCGGGAGAAAATTGACTTAGGGTGCAAGAAATTCACATCATGACCCGTAACTAATGAGGAATTGCCCTAGACATAGGTAAAGATTCTCGGGTGAAGTTGTTCGATTCAAATCGAGTGAACTCTAGTACGTTAATGCATGTTTAGTGGTTAGATTTCTGGATAGGAATATTTGGGAAATCACGATCTAAGCATAGGAGTTTATATGCGAGACATCGGTTATTCTCTACCCTCGGAGTTCTCACCATAACAATAAAAGCGTAATCCTTCAACTAGAATCTTTATAAGTATAATTGATCAATTTGAACCTAGCATGTGCCTTAGTCTCCCTTTATACTTTGTGTAAAATCAATTGTGTAATCTTGTTCTTATTGTATGCATTTTACCTATAATTTACTTTAATTATATTTGTTCTTTTTTCGTTAAAATCATAAACTAAAATTCAAGTCTCCGTGGTTCGACAACCCGGACTTTTAGTCCACTTATTACTACACACGACTAGTGCACTTGCTACAATAGCACGTTAGCTTTTAGCGTGTCACTAACTTATCCCAAATTTCCTTAGTCGTAGAGCACGACTTGACCTTGTTAAATAGGTTATCATTGTCACTGATGGCTGTATATAGAGTGTTCCGACCAACATTATCCAAATTTGCTCTTCGACGCTCATCTGGGGACCACTCATGCTTTGGCTTTTCCACATAATCGTCATAGTGATAACCTTAAGAATTTGGATTAGCCCATCTGAAATGATATCACACATTTCATCATCACACAAACACAGATAAGTAAAAACTTTGACCTTCCATGAGTCATAATTTGACTCGGTCAACTTAGGTACTTTTGAAAATGTCATGGAAGAAATTGTAAAGCAACTAGATTTGAAAAGGATCTAAACAAGCAGTTATGCTTGGAAATTTTTAAAACAATTTCAACTTCAAAAGCTCTGATACCACTTGTTGGTCCCAAGTGGCATAAGAAAGGGTTTAGAAAGGGGGGGGGGTCAATAGACCCTGAAGTCTTTTTTGAATTCAAAAATTTCGTATTAAAATGAGTTTTTAATCGTTTTACCAAAGGGCTCTCTTAGTCAATTATGCAATAATATGATAGAGATAAAATGCAAGTAAAGTAAAGGAATAAGGTTTAAAAGGTTCGTTTGGTGGTGTAATCTCAACTACGTCCTTCTTCTCCTTTGAACACTTGGAGGCAATCCACTAAAACGATTCACGAAGAGTCACACAGAAACTTCTACAAAATAGGGAGAGATGGATATGGATGACTTGAGCTCCTTGGTCACACAAATTCTGCTACAATACACTTCAAGCCTCTTGCTTCTTTCACCCAAAAATAATGCAAGTATCCAACTTCGACTTCACATAGATTGCAAAGATGGACGGGGGTTTTGTCTAGCGGTTTGTTTGATTTTTGGAAAGTCCAAACAACTTGGAATATCTCAATAGTAGTGTGGGTTTCTTCTGAAAAAGATGTTTGAGATATTATTTGACTGTCTCAGGGATTGAAGAAAAGCAAAGAGAATATTTTCTTTGAAAGTTTGTACTTTTCTGAAAGTTTAGGGAATTTTTGAGACTTCAATGCAACAGAGATTGGACTTGTGAGCTTCTTGTTTTTGGTTTGTTGTTGAAGTCTTATTTATAGACTTTCTTGGGTAAAGTGTCCGTTGGACACATGTTTAGGCGTGTGGCATTCACGTTTTTTGTTTTTGTCCTTTTTCCGTGAAAACTTGCTGCAAAAAGTTGGTGCGGCAATCCTTGTAAAGTTGACAGTCCAATGGAAAGTGTCACGCCCCAATTTTTAGCCCTGAAAGGGGCCTAAACTAAAAGCGTGAACCTTTCAATTAAGAAGTCCAATCTAAAATCTGACACACTTCGACAATTTATCTAGTAGGGTCACGACCCTAATGTCAATCAAACATATGAAGTAACTTACTATTCATGGCTCAATCTGCAATACTCACCTCTAGGATTGTCCATGTCTACACTCATGATCCTCCAAGCCAGTCTCATTGCTCAACTCAGCTCTAACTGAAAGGAAGAAAGTGGAATATGTAAGCAAAGGCTTAGTGAGCGCCGGAGTTCGTGTGAAAGGTGCTTAAAACAGTTTGTAGACCCAAAATCATAAGTTAATGAGGTGAAATCAATAATACTTTTTATTTTTCAGAAAATCATTGAAATAGTTAACACGACCTTTGCATTCATGATAACAGTTAAGCAATAGGTGATATGACACCAAAACTTTAGTATAAACACTTAGTATATGCATTCAGTCAATAGGCAATTACAGTAAACTTTACATTTCACATTTAAATAGTAGGGGGCCATGTTAGCAGTAGCATCGCGTCCGATGACTTTGCTCATAGCACTTTGGGTCCCGCTGCTTCTTCCTTGTCACCCTTGAACAATCGGCTTAAAGCCATCACCTTATGCCTCCCTACTTATGCTCGCGAAGCCCATTTGGTCATACCTGGGAATGCCACAATTCAATTCCTACGACCCACTCACCCTCAGAACACTCTGTCTTTGGGTGTTGGGATTTGGCCGTGGATAGCGGGAACCGTTTTAAGACCGCAGGCTCGTTCCTGTCCAGCCGAACCCTAGCCCTATCCACGCCCGACACTTAACCATATACAATATGCAATCACATAATTTCACATTTGATGCAATAGTGGTCTTTTGGCTCATGATACAATAATCAGTCAATTTTAGTGAATAAGTGACAAACGTGTGTTGAAGATATACCTTCTTGGAAATCATTTTCTCCAAAATATGAATTTAAAACGATTCATGACTTTGGAAAAATGTACAATGCAATGGTTTAGAAAAAGTACTTTTGATATTATTTGAAAAACATTGAAATTCATTTATTTGATAATGGTAAAACCATGACAAATTGCATATAAATATATATAGGACGTAGTAAAAATTCCTTCCAGTTTTGAAAGACATATAAATATAGTTTTGCGAGGTAACTCACGGTACACTTCCGAGCTAGTCAGAATCATCACCATCCGAATATCCAACTCTACCAACTCGTCAAATTGTGTCTCCTCGAATAGTATTGTAGAGAATGAACCTATTCCAATTAGGAACATAATCACTACTACACTTACGCAATCAAGTTATCTGAATTCTAATTCCCACTATGATACACACTTAATTGGAAATAACCAAAACTTAATGCTAAGACAACTTACCCAACACTCACCCATCTTTAGGAATATGTATAACTCGGATCAAAGAAGATGAAAACCTCCATTGTTCATACGTGAACAAGATTGCACCAAATCGCTTCACTGTGTGCCTCCTTCAATTGGCGCGCGTCTCCGCCATTATCCTTTGTTCGTCCCTTTAATATTTCAATAAATAACTAACTTAATATATATAGAGAGAGAGATTTCCAAATAACTAAGCTTTCTTAATATTCAAATTCAATCTCAAGAACCTAACCAGAATAGGGTAAATTGGGCCTTCAAAATCAACATCCCAAAACTGCCAGATTTAGCCACCTCCTAGCACCTTATAATCAAATCAACTTTTCAATCAAATTACACCATGGATTTCATCAAGACTTACTAGTATCAACATCTAAATTCAAAGGGCTGTCTAGTGGTTGTCTTGAATTTTCAATAGAACCACGAAAAGGGGTATTTCAAAACAAAGAAACATGAATGATAGTTTCTGAAAACTAAAACAGCACACTGGCATAGATCGTTTGGTGGCCATTTCTGACTATTTCCTCATCAATTTCCAACAAAATTTACCATTCTACATATCTACACTAAATAAAGATTCTAAATATGGTTTTGCATGTATAATCAGAGCATAGAAAAATGGGTTTTTGGGCAATTGAATATGAAACACAGATTCTGGAATTCATTAGAAATTACTGGCAGAGATGATTTGACTGAGAATACTGAAATATTTTCTAAACAATTTCCAACAAAATTTACCAGTAATGATATCTACACTGAATGAGCTTTTCAGGGGTCTTACATGTCCAATCAGACCATTGGAAGGTCTAATTCTTGGCAAATGAAAATAGAATATATTTCTGGAAACCAAAATCTAAACAGCCTAGCGCACAGTGTGGAGTGATTCTGAAACCTTCGGTAGTAGATTAAAAAGATCAGATTCCATAGTGTCATTCCTCATTTCCTTGTGAAGAATTTGAGCTAAAGAACGCTCAATTTGGACATCATTTCATCCCTCAAAACTTGAAAATACAAACATTGCCAGTGCTGAAATTATTGTGCGAAAATGTTGATATTTCCCCTCTTCATTGCCTCTTGATGTTGTAAGAAAAAGGATGGATGTATAGGGGTATATAGAGTTGCAACAAGGACTAATATGCAAATACTTCTTCTTTCCCCTTTTTAAATGATCCCAATTATATTTGCATTCAAACCCCTAATAGATATTATCTAGTAAAATAATTTCAATCCACTTGCTTAATATAATATCTTGACATATTAGTTATAAAACCTAATATAGATCAAGAAATTTCCAATAGAGTATAGTACTAGTCATCAAATTAGTATTTTATCATTAAAAAAACTGCGGGTATCACAGGAAGGCTTCTCCGTACGTCCTGGAGTACTTCTTACATTTAATGCTCTTATCAGCATTTAATGCATTTGAAATAAATGTCCGTTGGCAATTAATGATCCGAGAATATTTGCATTAAACTCCTTCTAGACTTAGGAATAAATTCAGGTGAAATCTAGTCTTTGATAGACGCTCATTCAATACTGAATGATTCCTAGCACTTAATCAACGCTTGAATTTTCTCGACGCTTGGACGCTTGGAATCTTCATCTTGATTCAGACTTTAGACACTTGAATCTCCAGACCTATCTACTGATAAACTCACTCAGAATAGTATCAAACGCTTAGTTCTGAGATTACTTAGCCTAACAGTCTAAAATAAAAATAAATAAAGCCTTATACAAATCTATCGCTCAAAGCCTGAACATATATTCTAGTAAAAAAATCAAACTTACATATTTTGGGGTCTAACAAAAAAATCTTAATTGTTGGTGGTCCCAAGTGGCATACGAAAGGGTCTAGAAGGGGGAGGGGGGTTGAATAGACCCTGAAGTCTTTTTTCGACTTCAAAGATTCGTATCACTTTTAAAGATTTGAACGCTTAGGAATCTGAGTGCTTAGGTCAAGCGCTACAGAAACGATAACTTAGACTTAGTGATTTTAGCAATTTACCAAAGTAAGGTAAAGTCTAGATCACTTAATCAGGGTTAGCACAACGGAAATGATTTTAAAGCTTTAGCGTTCGTTACGGTTAAATAGTCGCTTAGCAGTTTAGCTTGTCTTTTTCAGAATAAATAAGAGAATAGAAGCAAGACAATAATAATAGCAAATAACACAAGAAATTGTAAGGTTCACTAGGTGATGTAATCCTAGCTACGTCCTTCTTCTCCTTTTTCACTTGGAGGGAAAATTACTAAGTTGATTATCAAAGAATCACACAGAATCTTCTACAAGATAGTAAAGAGGTGAAAAATGATCTTGGGCTCCTTGATCACACAGATTTCAGCACCAATGAAGATCTTCTTCTGCAAGCTTCTCTCACTCAGAAATACTGCCTGTAAGGAGTTTCAACAACTTTCTCACTCAGATGAAAGGTTGACAGTTTTGCCACACAGGTTTTGTTTGCTTTTGGAAAGATCAAACAACTTGGAATATCTCAGTAAGATTTTAGGTTTCTTCTTTGGAAGATGTTTGAGATATTTGTGAGTTTATGGAATGTATGTGAAAAGCTTGAAAGATTTTGGCTATGGAGTTTCTAAGCTTTTCTTGAGAAATATATTTTAGCAAAGTTTTCGCGTGTTGATCGTTATCTTGTGTATGTACGTATTTTTAGGGTTTGTTGGAATGAGGTATTTATAGGCAATTCTTGGGATTTGTCAGTTGGACACATGTGAGCGCGTGTTCTTCACGCGGCGCACGAGTCAGCCATTTCTCTGAAATCCGACTGGTTTCGATTGGACGGAAACAAGCTTGAACTCTGAAAACCTGACAGTCTGGTCAAAAGGTGGCTTGTCCGCAAGTCATAATAGCTTATCACATTTCATGCTCTTATCAGGCATTTAATGCATTTGAATTTATTTTTCATTGGAAATAAATATCTGTTGAATGATTGCATTTAAGTCCTTCATGACTTGAGGATTTATTTCAAGTGGATCTGATACTGATCGTTGGAGTGCTTGGATCGCTTGATCCATAAATTCTGAAATAGTCCTTTAGCGTTTGACAGACGCTAAGAACAAATCTTCATCTTCATTTGACTTCAGCGTTGATCTTGAACTTTATCTCTAATTGACTCACCTAGAATTCTATTAGCCATTTGGTATCTAATACTTAGTCTAAAGTCTACAAAGATAAAAACCCTAACAAAATTACATACTTTCAAAAGCTTATACATAAGTTCTATGAAAATATAAACTTACATTCTTTTTGGGGTCTAACATAAAATCCTATCTTGTCATCATCAAAAAGTCTAACATGAAATTTCCTAACAATTGTCATCATCAAAACATCTAACAAGAAATTCCTAACATCACCAACTTCCCTGATGTGTCTATGACATAAACTCTCACTATCTCCATAGAGTCAGACTAGCACTTCCACGTCAGGGTCTATGTCGTACAAGTCTTATCCAATTTCGATGTCCACCTGAAACTCTCTACGACTTGCGAATGAGTTTTAGAGATTAAGCACCGAACACTTCCAGTGCTTTTCTTTGTAACCCATAAGAAGTAGAAGCTTCATGACTTAACAGCAATAGGACTTATCGTGTGTAGCAATAAAGTGGACAATTAAGTCCGGGATGTCGAACCCACAGATATTTGTATTCTAGTTTTATAAGAATTAATTCAAATATAAAATCGAAACTTTTCTAAATAAAAAAAGAACTATAATTAAACAGAAATTAACTATAATGACAAGAACAATGATGAGAAAGGCGATTAAGGCTCATACATCTGAGTCCGTTAGATTGCTAAGAGAATTGCGGACCGCTTTCTTGAAATCTCGTGCCTCTAGATCACTATCTGAGTCCGAGTTCGAGTCTAAGGAGGAACGCTCAGGGCCTTGTGAGCTAGAAACTGGAGCCTTGCCTTTAGATTTGTCTTTGACAAAAAGCTCTTCAGGCTCATCAAGGACTTCTTGAACTTCCTGAATCGCTAGATCCATGGATGGATCTGCAGTCGCTGGTTGACAAAAAGGTTCTTGAGTAGGGATCTCGACTACTGGGCGCTAGAAATATCTGGCAAAAAAGCGTCTGGAAGTTGAGCGGCTTCCACATTAGGAGTGATATCCTCTACTATCTCAACAATCTCCATGGGAAGAGAAGGATTCTCAACAACAATGACCCATAGGGGGCTAATCGATTCCATAACGTGCCTTGGACTTATCGGGTTGGTCTACAGAATAAAGAATATAGCGTCTTCATGCTCTTCATTGCTCAGTGCAAGTTCCACACCTTCTGGCAGATCGACTTCTGAGATGTAAGAGTTGTAGAAGTCAAAAATAAAAGGCATTAGCGCTTGAGCTGCTTCTTGGTCCACTTGGATGTTTTGTTGGCAAAAGAGCACAGGATGAAAGTTGTATCCTCAGAAGTTACTTAACCCAGAATAGTGGTTCAAAGTGATATCCATCGCTTGTGCATTCTCTATCACTGCTCTTCTATCTCTGTGAAGTTCAGCAAACTCAGCATTAGTCATCAAGATTCACACAGATTGTACTTGGAATGGGATGAGCATCTCTCTTCCTTGTGGAGGCATCCTCATTCAGATCTGGAAAGATGCGCTGGACAAACCCTTGATGAGGGTGAAAAACATAACGTCCTCCTTAACTGAATGAGGATAGCTGTTGGCGGATGTAGCATTCAATAGGTTCCCTGTAAGCTGGCAGGTCGCTAATGTTTTCGGCAATATGCTGACGTTGTTGAAGTAAAAAGGTAGGAAACCCTCGGCGTCTGTATTCGATTTCAAATTCGAATAAGAATGGATATCTCATGAGTTCTTCAAGAGTGTAGAAGTGTAAAATGAACTCTTCAGCCCATCTGGTTGTATCCATCATCCACCGCTTGCCAAGCTTCTCAGATTTCTTCTATTCTTTTCTAGCGGCTAGATACTTCTCAAGACGTTCAGTTTCTTCATCATAATCCTCAGCCCAAAGTCTTGCCAAGTATTCACGGGCTTCATCTTCTATCCACGAGTTGACTGGATTAGGACGCTTAGCGACAATCGGTCCTTTTCCTTTCTAAAGTTTTAGTGGATTGGGAGAGAGAGCATTCTGAGGAGAGTTGACGACTTTTGGAAGAGCCGAGTATCCAATCCTATTGAGATCCTCTTCATCGGGATTTTTCAGCCAATCGCCCATGTGGGGATTTTTATGACAATTTTGTTTGACCGAAGAGGATAAAAAGACTCATCAGAACGACTGATGAAATTAAAGCGTGCTCGATCAAAATCTGTTCTATTGATCGCTGGTCTGCGAATATATTCCAAGCGAGATTGAAGACACTCTAATGTGTAGAGATCAAGATCTGCAAGCTTTCAAAGAAGTTAAATTTTTCTGTGTTGGAGGGCGAGGATTGTGAAGAGTATCTTGAAAAGTTATCTCCGATTCAGCTAAGGTCTTGGTGTCCCATTCTCTAGCGGCATAATAAAATTCAACTTCGGCAATATATCCACGAAGAAAGAAATCGGTGACACGAGGAGAAAATCCAATTGGAGTAGGAACAAAGGCAGTTTCTTCTGTTGGAATAGGGGACAAGTCTATCGACCACTCAGCAAGCAGAGTCGCTTCACTGACTGGA
The DNA here is from genome assembly GCA_019426215.1 of Buddleja alternifolia. Taxonomy (NCBI): domain Eukaryota; kingdom Viridiplantae; phylum Streptophyta; class Magnoliopsida; order Lamiales; family Scrophulariaceae; genus Buddleja; species Buddleja alternifolia. The sequence goes on along the minus strand of CM033390.1, from coordinate 38,451,210 downwards.
GATATGTCAGCGTCAGGAAGGACTTGAGCTGCTTCTTTAGCTATATCCACAAAAGTTGCCAAATCAACGTCTACTTCAATAGGAACTTCTGAAGATGGAGGTGCATCAGCGTCTGGTGCTTTTTGAGCTGATACAAGAAAGCGTTTGAGAAAAGCAAGCAAAATTTCTACTAAGTAGAAATCATAAATAAAATATTACAACGGTTACCCTGAGGACTATCATCGACTGACGCAGTCGCTTGATCTATTTCAACATTTGGTACAATTTCCTCAAGCTCCGGGACAACTTCTTCTGGATCTAAATCAAGAAAAAAAGTAATGGGATCAGCACGAATGGGAATACGCAAGTTCTCAAGAGTGTTAAAAACAATCTGGATATTTGCTTTACACTCGGCTGAAAAGATTTTATCCTAGCGTTAGAGATTTAGAAACTAACGAGGAAAGGATATAATACATTGCTTATCACAAGTACTTACCCCGAACACGGGAAAGCCTCTCAGATGGAGTAGTGGCTTTAGGTTTTGAGATGGTTTCAGGAATAGCGTCAGAAGGAGGAAGAGGGACACTCGCTGGTTCTTCAAGCGCTGGCTCAACTGGAGCGCTTGTTGATGCAGTTGGAGTGGATAAAGGAGTACGCCGTCAGGCTTGCGATACTTCTTCTTCTTCTTGAGGGGAGATAAACTCTGGAGGAGGAGAGGGTGATTTCTTCTTTGGCTCTGGCTTCTTCCTTTGTTTCTTTGCTGGCTTGGCTGGCTCAGCGACCTTAACAGCTATCTTTCATTTTGGTCGCTTAACCACCACTGTTTCTTTTGATGAAGATGATGATGAAGATAAAGACGCTTGCTCTTCATCATCGCTGCGAACAACTCCTTCGGCAAGAAGTTGCTCACGCTCTTCTTTGGGAACCGCTGCACCGCCACGTCGCCTTGGTTTGAGCAGCTCGCTGATCATTTTCTTCCCATAGAACTTAAGCGCTGGGACTTTGTTTCCAGCAGTGTTGACGAAACTGCTAGTGCTAAAAATATGACTTAACAAAATCCCATATGGCTTGGGATTTACCGACTTAGCCATCGCTGCCTTAAAGCGATTAAAAACATAAAGTGACCAATTAATCTTCAATTTGGTCAGAATGGCCACCATCATTTTGTATTGAACGTTGGAGATTTTGTCGAAGCTCCCCTTCCTGCATTCGATCATTTTTGCACAGATGTCAGCAAGAATGACATATTTGCTCTTCATGTCATTCTTCTTGAAGTTGGGTTCGTAAGCAGCTTCAACATTTTCTTTCTTGATCAAAACCCAGACTTTGGTAGCATCTCCGAGAGTAACATTCTCAACTTCGACACCATCGTTTGGAAAATTGAGTAAAGACAATATGAGTTGAGGAGTGAGAGCGAAGGTCTCACGAGCAAAGGGAAAGACGCAGGAAATGGAGTTTCCATCGTCAGAGATATTTGCATTCTGGAAGAAGAAAAAGGTTTCTTCATCATAGATGTTTGAAAAGGAAATCATCATATCGCGCAAAGCAGACTCTTGGACCAGGGGAAGAAAAGTCCTTAGAGGGAAGTTCTGGTTGTCATGAAGGTAGTCCCAATTAACAAGAAATCCGGCGTTAACAGTGACTGGTTTTTCAGAATTGGAAAATTTTTCGGCAGCAGATTTTGAAGATTTGGGTGCCATTGATGAACGGAAAAAGCTTCAGTTGAGGAGAGAAAAGAGAGCCTTAGAGAGAAAAACTTTTACAGTAGGAGTATTTGGAAGTGATGAAATTTTACTGTAAATGTTGCAAAGGGTTTAAATAGGAGGCAAAAATAACTCCTCAACTATTAGATGAGTGACACGTGTACAGAAATTAATTTTGAAAATAACAAAATTAAATGAGTCATTTACTCATAACTGTGAATTATAAAAGTTTAAAATCCGCAGTTACTTTTTCAAAACGTTTGAATAATTTTGAAATTTTCAGCGTGAATTACTCGCTCCTGATAGTACACTGACACGTACTCAAACAGGTGCAGTTACTGAACCACCTAGTTTTTAGATAGGAATCATTAACTGTCAAGTTTGATTTGATAAGCATGTGTGGGCAGTTGTCAAATGTAATCTTTTGGACTTATCCACACGCTACCTTTTAGCGATGAAAACTATGCATGAATTTTAGAAAAAGTTACTTTGGTGTTTAAGTGGTAATATTCTTAAACGTTGAAGTCTTTTTAATAAAGTTCAATTTCTTAAAGCTGAAGATTTTTGATACAAATCAATCGCTTGGATTTTTAAAAGATATTTTCATTTAATTTTATTAGAGATTGATTTTTTCATGCATAATAGATAAGCGCTAGTGAGCAATGCATAAATTTTCAAAGTCATTTTTTATCACAGTCGCTTATAGATTGAAATAAGTGCAGTTTTAAAGCTCCCCCTAAAATTGATGACTCATTTCATTCTTGAAAAACACTTTGGACATAAATTTAAAGTAGATTCCCCCTAAATTGTATACCTATAAAATATGATGCTTTATGGTTTAAGCGTTTAAATCAATCCTACCTAATTCACTTCTCAAAGTGAGAAAGCGTTGTTCGTTGAGTGCTTTGGTGAAGATATCTTCCAGTTATTTTTCAGTACCAATGAAGTGCGTGGAGATATCTTTCTTTTGAACATGGTCACGCAAGAAATGGTAGCGAATGTCATTGTGTTTAGTTCTAGAATGAAGGACTGGGTTTTGGGCCATAGCTAAAGCGCTTTGGTTATCACAATGTATTGGGGTAGGACCAAAGATTGTTCCATAATCTCTAAGTTGTTGCCTCATCCAAAGGATTTGTGCACAACAGCTCCTAGGGGCTACATACTCTGCTTCAGCGGTAGAAGTCGCTATAGATTGTTGTTTCTTACTATGCCATGAGATCAATCTATCACCTAAAAATTGACATGTACCACTAGTACTTTTTCTATCAATTTTGCATCCTGCAAAATCTGCATCTGAATAACCAATTAGTTCAAAAGGAGAGTCCCTTGGATACCATAAGCCCACATTTTGTGTGCCTTCTAGGTATTCAAGGATTCTCTTGGTAGCATTTAAGTGTGTGTCTCTAGGATCAGCTTGAAAGCGTACACACATGCATACTGAAAACATAATATCAGGTCTACTAGCGGTAAGATAAAGAAGTGATCCAATGATACCTTTATAGTTAGTGATATCAATTTTCTTTCCACTTTCATCTTTATCTAACTTAAGCATTTGGCTCATTAGAATTTTTGAAGATGATGCATTTTCCATACCAAATTTCTTAATCATGTCTCTTGTATATTTAGCTTGGTTAATAAATATTCCATTAGAGAGTTGTTTAACTTGTAATCCTAAGAAAAAAGTTAATTCACCCATCATGCTCATTTCAAATTGATCTTGCATCATTTTCGAAAATTTCTCACACAATCGCTTATTAGTAGAACTAAATATAATATCATCAACATAAATTTGGACTAAGAAAATATCTTCATTATGGGTAATTTTAAACAACGTTGTGTCAACACTGCCTTTACCTATAAGGAAGATAGAGAGAGTGTCATACCATGCTCTTAGTGCTTGTTTAAGGCCATAGAGTGCCTTATCTAATTTGTAGACCATACTTTTCCCATGGTTGTTGATGAATCTTGGTGGTTGCTCTACATAAACTTATTCTTGGAGTTTACCATTTAGGAAAGCACTCTTCACGTCCATTTGGTACACTGTGAACTTGTTGAATGTGGCAAAAGAAAGGAACATCCTAATCGCTTCAAGACGGGCTACTGGGGCATACGTCTCATCAAAGTCAATACCCTCTTCTTGACAATAACTCTGAGCGACTAATCTTGCTTTGTTTCTTATAACAATGCCATCTTGTTCCTAAAAATCCATCTAGTTCCAATAACTCCTTGGTAAGTTGGTCTTGGTACTACTAGCGTCCAAACCTTGCTTCTCTCAAATTGGTTAAGCTCTTCTTGCATTGCTTCTACCCAACTTGAATCACTGAGCGCTTCATCCACTTTCTTTGGTTCCATTTGAGATAGAAAGCTTGCAAACATGGCCTCATTGAGTGTTGCTGACCTAGTTCTAACAGGTGCTTCAATATCTCCAACCACTAGCTCTGGTGGATGGTCTCTGAGCCATTTGCGATCTGGTTGGAACGGGTTGAGAGGCTCTTGATTATCAATCGCTTAACTCTCATTTGTCTCTTGCGCAGTCACTGCATCATTCACAGTTCCAATTTGCTCTTGATGATCATTCTCTTCATGATCATCAGCGATTCTTACAATATCATCATTGATAACCTCACGAGTAATCTTAGAAATAGGCACACAGATCTCATCATCCTCATCATAATTACTATCATCACCAAGATTGATTTGTGACGCTTGTTGGACAAGATCTTCAATTTCTACATCATCAAGATTAACCTTACTCGGTTCTTGGTTAGCATCATCAAACACAACATGAATGGATTCTTCAACCTTTGATTTGATCTTATTTAAGATGCAGAAACTTTTCCCATTTTTGGCATAGCCTAGAAAAATTCCCTCATCTGCTTTAGGATTAAATATCCTTAGATTGTGAGATCCATTGTTATGAATGAAACATTTTGAACCAAATACGTGAAAATATGAAACGTTAGGCTTATTTCCCTTTCACAACTCATATAAAGTCTTCTCATGTTGCTTGTTGATCATACACCGGTTCTGAGTGTAGCAAGACGTATTGATAGCTTCGGCCCAAAACCTTTGAGGAAGCTTAGACTCTGCAAGCATCGTCCTAGCGGATTCTTTAAGCGTTCTGTTCCATCACTCGGCAACTCCATTCTGTTGAGGTGTTTTAGGGGCAAAATACTCATGAAGTATTCCAAAATCTATACAAAACTTCTCAACAAATTGGTTAGTAAATTCAGTTCCTCTATCGCTTCGAATTCTAGTCACCTTTAGATCTTTTAAGGTTTGTAATTGACGAATTAGCGATGTGAGCTTGACACTAGTTTCATCTTTGGTGGTTAGGAATTCTACCCATGTATAGTGAGAGAAATCATCAACTATTACTAGCGAGTACTTTTTACCACTAATACTCATGATTTGAATAGGGCCAAACAAATTTAGATGCAATAGTTCAAGAACTCTAGAAGTAGATAAGCATGGGTTTTTTTTTAAAAGATGATTTAACTTCTTTACCCATTTGACATGCATCACATAAGCGATTTTTCTGAAAGGAACCCTTAGGTAATCCCTCTACTAGATCTAGCGATATTAATTGAGAGATTGCCTTAAAGTTGAGGTGATTCATTTTTCTATGCCATAACCAACCCAATTTATGTTGACTTTTTGCAACAAAGCAAGTGGGGTTGTTATCAATTGTAGAATCCCAATCTACTAAATACACATTGTTTGTCCTTTTTCCTCTTAATTTAGTAGACTTAGTCTTAGAGTTGTTGACATAGCAGAAGTCACTTGAAAATTTTACTTCAAAGCCTTTATCACAAAATTGACTAATGCTTAACAAATTATGCTTAAGACCCTCAACATAATATACATCACTAATCATGATGTTCCCCCTATGCATGATACCTATACCTTTGGTTTTACCTTTGGAGTTATCACCGAATATAACTTGAGGACCGTTGGTAGCGCGATAGTTGACCAAAAGATCTTTTGAGCCAGTCATGTGCCTTGATGACCCACTATCAATGTACCAAACTGAAGTATCGGTGTTGGCTCTAGGTACCTCAGGTAGTGAATCGTCAGACAATTCATCATCTCTTACCATGAGACAAATCAACGCGGAGTCGCTTGTTGGATCATCATCACTGCTTTCATCTGATGATTCCAAATCCTCTTCAGGTGCGGAGAATGGTTCAGATTCTGCTAGCAAACCTTGTTGGCGAAGGTTGCTCCTGAATGGTTTCTATCTGCATAATCTTGCCTTGTGGGCTTAGACACATTTGAATAAGGGCAATTTACCTGGTAGTACCCTGGTTTCCTACAATTATAACACAAATTAGTTTTTATTTTCTATTCAGTAGTTAATCGCTTTGACAAAACTGGCGCTGAGAGATTCTGAGTAGGAGTTGTAGGCGCTTAGTAAAGAACTGACGCTATTGGTTGAGGTGCCGAATACACTGGCGCTTGCTATTGAGGCGCTGGTGCAGGTGGAAGGGTTTGAAATGAAGTTTGTCCAATAGGGTTTCTTTTTTCATATCTTAAAAAATTCTTGAATTTCTTGACCAATAAAGCCATCTCTTTTTCTTCATTGGATTCCTTTGATTTCACCTCACTAATCGCTTTACCCTTACTTTTGGTGGTAGCGATTAAAGCTCCTAATTCAGTCGCTAAAGTTGATGTGTCGCTGACTTCTCCCAATTCGAACTCAAATGCCTTTAACTCTAAAAACACATGTTCCGGAGTAAGAGTCTCCAATGTTTGTGATTCCCTCATAGCAACAGTTTTAATCAAATACTTTCTTGGAAGACTTCTGAAAATCTTATTGACCATTTCCTTGTTGGTCAACTCCTTGTCTAATGATGCTAAATCTGTAATGAGCAAAGCAAACCTTGCATCCAATTGTTCTAGCATCTCATTGGGCTGCATCTTGAAATGCTCAAATCTTTGCATGGCTATGGAGAGCTTGTTCTCCTTCATTTGTGCTGAACCTTCACACACTATAGCCAACTTATCTCATATCTCTTTTGATGTCTTACATTGTTTGATTTTGTTGAACAATGCATCATTATCTCCTAACGCTGAGTAAAGTGCACTTCATCCAACATTATCCAATTCGCTCTTTTTCTATCATCTGGCGTCCATTCTAACTTGGGTTTTTCAACATAACCATCTGAAGTTGCTTCATCAGCTCCAGGCGCTGCTCGAGTTATCAATTTCATGATCTTAATGGGGCATCTGAAATTACATCACACATTTCATTATCGTAAGAGAATAAATACACGAATGCTCTAAGTTTCCAAGAACCATAGTTTGACTCTACCAGCTTAAGCATTTTGTTAAAAGCCATAATGAGGTGTTCGAAAGAAAATTTCAAGCGACTAAGTTTTAGAAAAATGGATCTAAACAAGCAGTAACGCTCAGAAACGCTTAGGTTTCTACTTCAACCGCTCTGATACCACTTGGTGGTCCCAAGTGGCATACGAAAGGGTCTAGAAGAGGGGGGGTTGAATAGACCCTGAAGTCTTTTTTGACTTCAAGAATTCGTATCACTTTTAAAGATTTGAACGATTAGGAAGTTGAGCGCTTAGGTCAGGTGCTATAGAAACGATAACTTAGACTTAGTGATTTTAGCAATTTACCAAAATAAGGTAAGGCTTAGATCGCTTAATCAGGGTTAGCACAGCGAAAATGATTTTAAAGTTTTAGCGTTCGTTATGGTTAAATAGTCACTTAGTAGTTTAGCTTGTTTTTCTCAGAATAAATAAGAGAATATAAAGCAAGACAATAATAATAGTAAATAACACAAAAAATTATAAGGTTCATTGTGTAATGTAATCTCAGCTACGTCCTTCTTCTCCATTTTCACTTGGAGGGAAAATTACTAAGTTGATTATCAAAGAATCGCACAGAATCTTCTACAAGATAGTAAAGAGGTGAAAAATAATCTCGGGCTCCTTGGATCATACAGATTTCTGCACCAATGAAGATCTTCTTCTGCAAGCTTCTCTCACTCAGAAATACTTCCTGTAAGGGATTTCAACAACTTTCTCACACAGATGAAAGGGTTTTTTTCAAGAAAAGCTTAGAAAATCCATAGCTAAAATCTTTCAAGCTTTTCACATACATTTCAGACAGTCACAAATATCTCAAACATCTTCCAAAGAAGAAACCTAAAATCTTACTGAGATATTCCTAGTTGTTTGACACCCCTTGGAATATCTCAATAAGATTTTAGGTTTCTTCTTTGGAAAATGTTTGAGATATTTGTGACTGTCTGAAATGTATGTGAAAAGCTTGAAAGATTTTAGCAATGGATTTACTAAGCTTTTCTTCAGAAAAATATTTCAGCAAAGTTTTCGCGTGTTGATCGTTATCTTGTGTATGTACGTATTTTTAGGATTTGCTGGAATGAGGTATTTATAGGCAATTCTTGGGAGTTGTCCGTTGGACACATGTGAGCGTGTGTTCTTCACGCGGCGCGTGAATCAGCCTTTTCTCTAACATTCCCAAAATCCTGCTGGTTTCGGTTGGACGGAAGTAGGCTTGAACTCTGAAAACCTGACAGTCTAGTCAAAAGGTGACTTGTCCGCAAGTCATAATAGCTTATCACATTTAATGCTCTTATCAGGCATTTAATGCATTCGAATTTATTTCCCGTTGGAAATAAATGTTTGTTGAATGATTGCATTTAAGTCCTTCATGACTTGAGGATTTATTTCAGGTGAATCTGATACTGATCGCTGGAGTGCTTTGAGCGCTTGATCCATAAATCCTGAAATAGTCCTTTCGCGTTTAACAGACGCTAAGAACAAATCTTCATCTTCATTTGACTTCAGCGTTAATCTTGAACTTCATCTCTAATTGACTCACCTAGAATTCTATTAGCCATTTGGTATCTAATACTTAGTCTAAAGTCTACAAAGATAAAAACTACAAGCCTAACAAAATTACATACTTTCGAAAGCTTATACATAAGTTCTATGAAAATATAAACTTACATTCTTTTTGGGGTATAACATAAAATCCTATCTTGTCATCATCAAAACATCTAACATGAAATTTCCTAACAATTGTCATCATCAAAACATCTAACAAGAAATTCCTAACATCACAAACTTCCATGATGTGTCTATGACATAAACTCTCACTATCTCCATAGAGTCAGACTAGCACTTCCACGTCAGGGTCTATGTCATACAAGTCTTATCCAATTTCGATGTCCACCTGAAACTCTCTACGACTTGCGAATGAGTGTTAGAGATTAAGTACCGAACGCTTCCAGTACTTTTCTTTGTAACCCATAAGAAGTAGAAGCTTCATGATGCACCAAAACCCAATTGTGTATTTAACAACAAGAGGACTGATCGTGTATAGTAATAAAGTGGACAATTAAGTCCGGGATCTCAAACCCACAGAGATTTGTATTATAGTTTTATAAGAATTAATGCAAATATAAAATCGAAACTTTTGTAAATAAAAAAAGAACTATAATTAAACAGAAATTAACTATAATGACAAGAACAATGATGAGAAAGGTGATTAAGACTCATACATTAGCACAGATTTACTTGCCTCATATATGATTGTTATTTTCTTCAAGTTATTAGACTACTGCTATGGTGGAAAATTCCTTAAGATTATTATCACGCGGATCCCTCGCTCATGATTACCTATACTAGATTGGGTGTAGCAATCTCTCTTGCATGCATTAAACACAAGAATTTTCCCCAGATTAATTCAGATTCTTCCAAATAAATTCGGCTAACAACATCTGGAGTATGTAGCTATCCCTAGCATCAACTGATTTAGAAGATATTATGATTTCTTTTGCACCCTAATTTACTTTCTCCCGAACAGATAAACTAGGCAATAATTTAACACATGGTAGCTAATCATATGAAGATGATAAAAGCACAAAAATCATAATACATAACAATCATAGAATTAACTTGAATCAAAAAACTGTCATATATTATTCAAGATCAATCCGGCCTTTGCATGGTCTTAATCTAAGAAATTTGTTTATAGCTATAAAAGAAAAGATACAAAGAAAAAGATAAATTTTCATAGACAAAAGTCTATCTAAATCTAAGAAACTCCCTTTTGTAGAAGATGATCTCCTTCCTTCTTCTTGCTCTTCAAAACTATGTAATCTTGGTCCAAAAGTAACCAAGAATAAATCTAAACCTTACCCTAACTAAGCTAAACATGTATTTCCTACCTACTGCTCTCTCCTTCATTTTTTGCTCCTGTATCTTGTATTTATAGGTATAGTGTTGGAAGAGACCTTTTAGGTTTAGAAGTAAAAATTTCCAAAACTGTTCTGCCGACATCAACATTCGAACGTTGTGCTTCTGGCGTCCCTATGTAGGCCTCTCTCACGTTCATGCGTAAACTTCTCAACGTCCGAACGTTCCAATCATCACGTCCGAGCATTGCACTTTTGACGTTCGTATGTTGGCCTTTGATTCTTTGGTTCTCCACTGAATATGTACTTTATGCCCCTAATTTCCTCAATTGTGATGATTTATACCTGACTTCAAATATCAAACTCATTACATGCATTTGTGGCATAAATTACTCATAATCAAGTTTGAACCATATGAAATCATGGGATCAAATTACGTAAATATCAACCCTATCAACAGCCCTAAACTTAAACATTGATCGTCCTCGAGCAATGACAATTATAGATAGAGGATCACAAACTTCAATAAAAAGATAATTAAGAACAAAAACATAAAGGATAAAACTCACTTTCGTGGAGTAAACGATTACACTTAGCATGTGTAACAAGCCTTCAAAACCTTTATGTTAGCCAAAAAGGACGAGTTATAGTCTCGTGAGGGTTTGCAGACGATATACCCACAAAATCTAACAAATTGCAGACTCAACCAATCAATACAAATCAACATAATTAACAAGAAAACAATGGCACAAAAACAAGCTTTAAAGCTCAAAATTATATATACATATCAATTAATTTTGCTTATGTGACACCAATACTCGGAAAGACTCCATAGGGTGTAGTGAAAATAAGTCTAAAGTATTATAGTCGAGAGGCATCCTTACCAATTTGCGGACAGTAATCCCATATCTATCAACTTTTGATCCAACAGAAGGCACAAAAATCATAGAAAACCTCATAGTCATTTAAATTTCATTATCTAAAATATTCAAACTTTATATTCATTAAGGCTAGATCATGTGCAATGTTATTCAATTAGGCTTTCTATAACACCCATATATCAAGCTTTAGATCAGTGACTCCCAAACTAGATAGTTTTAGGGCATTAAGTGTAGAGACAGTCTTAAGAATTTAATCACTCGAGTGTCAAAGGCCACGAAACAAAACTAGATCTTTCATTTAATTAAACTCATTTTGGCTTGAGCATAGCTCAAATTAGCATCATAGTACAGTATGTAGGCATAAGACTTTCACCTCCAGTACATAGTAGCCTGACCTCTTTGGTCATTCTAAAATTTCACCCTTTTTCATTCGTTATTAAGCCTAAAAAATTAACTAATCAACTCATAACCTTTATGAAAGAATCTAAGCCATTATTTTTGGGAAAAATTTCTTAAGTGTCTCAGAATGGTTATCCAACTTAACTCCTCTACCCTCGACTTATGTGCAATGTGAATCATCTAAGGAAATCAAATTTCATCTAGGGTCTACACGAGCAATTTCAAAGATATCTATGTTCCATTAAATTCAAATTATTCATAGAAATTATGCCATTTTTTCAAGTTAATCAATCTCAATGCATTAATTAGAAGGATTAAAAAAAATCATGCTTGAATTTCTCAACCTAAAAGCATTTATCTCAAAAATTGACACTTTTTCCCCAAACTTAAGCTAAAACACATAACATGCATTCTTTAATACTTTCCTACCCCCAAACTTAACTCCAACATTGTCCCCAATGTTGCACAAGCTAAAACATGGAAATTGAAAAATAAAAAGAAAAAGAAAAAATTTACTGACTAGGATGCTGAAAAGCAAACCTAAATTCCTCATGCGTGTTTTTCTGTGTAAGTTCACTGAAAAAGCTCCTATTCCAATATCGTTCAAACTCCAGCAATTTAAAGAGACAACTATTAACCATCACAAAACTTAAACCAAACATCAAAATATCCAACATAATCAGCATAAATAAATTAAAAAATCATAACATCCATAAACTCAAAGATAAATAAACAAACATAAAAACTAAAATCCAACAAAATAAATAAAATAGATAACTAGTCATCTAGGCTGTCACTACTCATCAGCCTCAACATCATGATCCTCCATATCCTCCTCCTCATCATCCTCCAAGTCATTCTCATCAAACATATAAGCACCAGGAGTCAGAGCAGGAAGACGTTGGAACTCCAGAATAGGGGAATAGGCATAGACAGGTCTCCCCGCAGACAAATCCATCTCTAGAGCTAGCTACCTCTGGTACTGGCTCATCAGCTGGAAATTAACCATGGTCAACAACATCCCCATCTGGAAAGTGTCCTCCAATGCATTCATGCGGGTATGTAGATGGTTCACATTTCTCCTTAGCTCAGGCATGGTAGTTGGTGATGGTGCAGCTGCTGAACATGAGCTCTGCCCTGTGAAGTCCGCACCTTCTTCTCCCCAACGAGTGCCCTAGTCTTCTCAGAGTAGTTAATCGGAATATCACCCTTCTCTGAGATGTCTTTCTCATACTCCAATACCTGAGTACTCTTACACAAAGTTGTGATCAAGGATGGGAAGATAAAAGGGGTCTTCTTCTTCACTGTCTCTTTCTTATTATTCTTCTTTTTCACTTCCTCCTTTCCAAATTTTTCAATTTGTCCACTCAAAGCTTTTTGAATCAAGTTCACAAAGTTAATCTTCTTCTCCTGCAAAATGGCATAGACCAATATAGCTTTATCTATCGTCATCTTCGACTTGTTTCGTAATCGAGAGGATGCAGTGACAGATCAACTCATACCAAAATACCGCCACGGGTGTCAGATCCCCTCGGCGAAGGTAACTCCCACTGGGGCTCCACTCAAATCCCTCTACAGTAATCCCCTATCGAACCGTCTCCAAGTCCACCTAATACTGCCCCCGCATTGCCTATCATAGCAGTATACTCACACTCATCTGGTACTGTCAACCCCAAACTGTTTTGTATCTGCTCCGGCGAGATATCAACTACAGTGCATCGGACCCAAATCAGGTCCATATCCAAATATTCCTCCTTCCTATACATCTCAGTCGCGTGGGCGTAGAACTCCTGTACCCACTGTACCACTATCCTGTGTGGATCCTTATAGAATGGCTCCAACATGTGGAATCGGATAATGCTAGTGACTGTCTTAGAACGCCCTATGATTGGACGCTCTTTAAAAATTGTCCTCGTAGTCAACTGCCTATAGATGCTCTGTACAATCAGGTTGTCAAACCTGTAGTCCAACTTCTCAGTCTCTGATCCCTGAATATTCTCCTGTGTGGGGTCAGGATTCCTAAAAAAACTGCCCGCTACTCCTCCTCCTCTTGTCCTCACCATTTTTTTCAGAGATCGACATTGAAATGTAGCCAAAATTCATTACTGTTTTGCTTCAACAATACTCCTCAAATCACACCCACAACCAAAACAATCACAAACCCCACAACAATCCCCAACAACCCCAACAGCAGAAATCACAATATATAAACAACCAACAAGCCCCTCACGGCTTAAACAATAAATTTACAAGAGGGTTCAAGCTAATCACTCACCAGCAAAAATAAATTTTTGAAACTGTAGAACTCACGCCTGAATGTTATGCAAATCACGTTCGAACGTCGCGGCTGAGGAGCGACTCTTCGGCTGTTTCAGACGGAGATGGCTGCAATTTCTGACAGAGATGGTGGTGGTGACAATTGAAGTGATGATGTGGGTTTTATTTTGGCAAAGATTTAGTTTTTAAAGGGGAAGTCTCTTGAACTTGAAAAGCTAGGGCTTTTAGGGTTCTTCTTCTCTGCGTCCGAACGTTTGAAAATGAAGAGTCAACCTTAAAGTTTGAGTTTTTATAAATAAATAAAAATTATGAAATTGGGCTCCACGTTCGAACGTTGAAAATCCGCATGTTCGGACGTGGTAACGGGATTACGTCAGAACGTAAAAATGCCCATGTTTGAACGTTGAGTAACTAACTGTTGAACGTTGAAAAATTATACTGTTTCAAAAAGTGTCACCCCACTCCCAACCATAAACTAGATGATGCCATAACATGCCCAGGACTTTGTATCTGGAAAAACACAAAAGAAAATGATCAAAAGACAAAAATAACCAACTAAAACAAAACAAGAATTAAAATTAAAATGCTTGGGTTGCCTCCCAAGAAGCGCTTGTTTAGAGTCAATAGATTGACTTTTAAGTTGTTTCAAGAAGGTTCATGACGTGGACTGCACGACTCATCCACCTTCCTGTTAGTTTCCGAAATAAGCTGAGTTCCAATACAGGTTGTTGGTAATGATCTTGTAGTATCAATCAAACAATTCCCCAACACTTTTTTTGTAAATTCTTTGTGACTCATTTCTCGAGGATCATCTGAAGAATGCTCCTGTAGTTTCTCAACACTCAAGGAATTAACTGTATCTAATTGCGAATAATTCAGATAAACATATAAATGACATTTTTTTTAACGCATTAAGACTTATTCTTTTTCGTCTCATATTCAAGACTATCTTACCATTTACCTTATCAAGAGTGGCCTTACCAATGGCTGGGAAAGGTTTTCCTAGGATCAGAGGTGTAGTACAGAAATCATCCCTTTCATCAATCACAAAATCCACTGGGAAGTGATACTTGTCAATCTTTACTAGCACATCCTCGATAACTCCCTTCAGACGGTTGAAAGACTCGTCTTCAAGTTTGAACATCCTAGCTGAAGGAATTAAGTCACCAAATCCCAATTTTTTGAAACATGTGTAAGGAAGTAGATTATATCTGCTTTCGTCATCCAGAATAACACGTTCTAATTTCGTTGCTCCTATAGTGCATGAGATAGATAATGGTCCTGAATCCTTATATTGCATTGATAGTTTTGCGACAGCAGTTACCGGGCAAACTTCCTTTGGAAAGCCTGTGTTCACTTTCTTCTAAGATTGTTTATTCATCATAACGTCCCTTGACAGCTTAGAGATACATTGCATCTACAAAATAGACTTGATAAGGGGTTTGTTGACCTTCACCTTTCGTAAATTTTCCAAGATTTAATCAAATTTACGTCTCTCTCTTTCCAGGGCTAACGGGAATGGTAAACAAAATTTTGGAGATGGACAAAAAGTGGAAACAGATTTATCGAAACTAGGGCTAACTGCCCAGGGCGTTCGGACGTCAGGAGTCACCACGTTCAAACGTTGAATGCTGCAAATGTCCTGACTGAAACATTCGGATGTTTTAACAACGGTTCATCAATTTCCAGAATATTAACGCTTGCTCGAACGTTCAGTGTGGCACGTTTGGACATTGCTTCTTGGGCGTGACTTTCTGGATTTTCTGCTTGTTCTTCTTCCCTTCCCTCTTGTATCATGACACTGTACGATTTTTCCTCTGCTTCTTCTTCGTTCCCTGCTGTTACTTCCTCGAGTAGTTCTCAGTGGTAATATGTGACAAGTTCTCAATCTGAAATCTTGTTTCTCTCAACCTTAGAATTCCCTCATTGACTTTTGGAAATCCCCATAAGTGTAATCGGGTTTCGGATCCGGAACGAGGTTCTGTATTTGATTCTGTTGCGGACTGTCATCAGCTATCACCGGCGCCAAAATTGGCATAGGTGAATTAATCATGGGTGATATTGTTGGGATTTTGACATAAATACGCAGCGGAAAATAAAACTCCCACGGGTTCATCTCTATTTCGCATATTCAAATTGTGTTTCAAAATATGTACCTTATTCGCGAATTTTAGTTTCTGAACCAAAAATCACGATCCCTTATGAACAGCAAAATTGTTGCCGTCTCTAAATTGCCACGCCAGAATGAAAAGAGAAAATCCTCTTCTTTTTCCTCCTTGAATTTGGCTAGATGGAGAGAGAGAGAGATGGAAGATTATTTTTGACTTGGAGACAAAGCTATGATTTAGGCTTACTTTGATTTTCACTAAGTAGTATATTTATACTACTAATGAAAAACAAATAACCTAAAAAATCTAGGCATATGGGCGTCGTCATGGACACCCACTTAGGGCTTTTTCTAAGCCCTATGCTTAGTCCATTTTAATTCGTTTAATTATATATTTAATTGATATTATTTATCCAATAAATAAATTAATCAAAAAATTAATTAAATCCCTGTTAACTCTATAATTAATTTTCTCCAAGAAATTAATTAACATGTCAACCTAAGTAATTAACAAGGTCATTGAATGATTA
The DNA here is from genome assembly GCA_019426215.1 of Buddleja alternifolia. Taxonomy (NCBI): domain Eukaryota; kingdom Viridiplantae; phylum Streptophyta; class Magnoliopsida; order Lamiales; family Scrophulariaceae; genus Buddleja; species Buddleja alternifolia. The sequence goes on along the minus strand of CM033390.1, from coordinate 38,435,152 downwards.
AATAATTAATAAATTTCGATATCCAATATCGAGAATTCTCTCAAGTCAATTTCCATGATTTTTTCTTTTGCAATTCCTTTAAGTGCAACTCTTTAGGTTCGTCTCAAAAGGCAATTGGAAGGAATCCAAGAGGATGTGAGTGACACCTAGCCAGACCCGTGGTTCACATCATATCCCAATTGAGAACGAATGAATATGATCATTCCAAACCTTGTACCCTGTGAATACCGTACGAGTATAAACTTTTTATTCATATATCCCAGTCAAGTGAGAGTCATGGTTTAGTCAAACTCACAAGACTTGACCATATGCTTAGCTCATAATGAATCGAGGTCAATGAGTATACCTCCATGTCTAACATAAGTATCTCTTTATGTTTTCCCCAAAGAATTTTGACCTCATTTATTCATGACTGCATAGGTGATTTAGCTCATTCACTTATGAGAGAATAAATTTAATTTTGCCAATCCGTTAAGACTGCTACTTGCCCATCAAGTCGCACTTCGAGGTCGACCCCACGGGTGAATTGGATCTAACTGCTCTGATGACAGACTTGATGTCACAAGTATATCTTCAACTTGATTGCTCAGGTCTAAGGTTCACGCGTACATATCACAACTTATCGGTTTTGTCATTGACTGTCAGTGAGTGAAAACTCATGTGACAAAACTGATGTGAGCCATGTTCGAACATATCAGCCTAACTGAGATGTCTATGATATAAGTTCCCACTACCATTCCCATAGTGATTGATTGACACTTTCTCTGTCAAAACTTACATCATGCAAGTCTCTATTCTGTATTTATGTCCAATCAATACTTTCTTCGACTTGCGAACCAAACGTTAGATAATAAGGATCAAACATTTCTAGTGCCTTTTATCCTAACCCATATGAAGTAGAAGGTTTGCCTTATTATCAAGGACTTTATGTTGTTTATGAAAACCTTACAAACGCCCATAAGAAAACAAGATAATACCTTATATTACGAAAAGATATTATTTAGTTACATATCAATGCCCTATAAATCTATCCTCTTTATGGCATTTGAGGGCATACACACTAACAGATACATCCCAAGGACACGGTGGAACTACTAACGGTTTCATATCGCGGATGGTGCTTTGTAACCAGATAATTTTTTCTTTCAGCGGTAAACTGTGAAATTTTGCCGCCATTTTTAAAATCCTGAAAATTAAAGCAGAAAAAGAAATTAGACTTGCAATTAAGTTAAAAACTAAAATAAGCAAATCCCTGGCAACGGCGCCAAAAACTTGATGCACAAAAATCCAATCGTGTATTTAACAGCAAGAGGACTGATCGTGTGTAGTAATAGAGTGGACAATTAAGTCGGGGATGTCGAACCCACAAAGATTTGTATTCTAGTTTTATAAGAAATAACGCAAATATAAAATCGAAACTTTTGTAAATAAAACAAGAACTATTATTAAACATAAATTAACTATAATGACAAGAACAATGATGAGAAAGGCAATTAAGACTCATACATTAGCACAGATTTACTTGCTTCGTATATGATTGTTATTTTCTTCAAGTTATTAGACTACACTGCTATGGTGGAAAATTCCTTAAGATTATTATCACGCGGATCCCTCGCTCATGATAACCTATACTAGATTGGGTGTAGCAATCTCTCTTGCATGCATTAAACACTAGAATTTTCTCCAGATTAATTCAAATTCTTCCAAATAAATCTGACTAACAGCATCCAAAGTATGTAGCTATCCCTATCATCAACTGACTTAAAAGATATTATGATTTCTTCTGCACCCTAATTTACTTTCTCCTGAATAGATAATCTGGGCAATAATTAACACATGGTAGCTAATCATATAAAGATGATAAAAGCACAAAAATCATAATATATAGCAATAATAGAATTAACTTGAATCAAAAAACTGTCATATATTATTCAAGATCAATCCGGCCTTTGCATGGTCTTAATCTAAGAAATTAGTTCATAACTATAAAAGAAAAGATACAAAGAAAAAGATAAATATTCATAGACAAAAATCTATCTAAATCTAAGAAACTCAATTTTTTAGAAGATGATCTCCTTCCTTCTGCTTGCTCTTCAAAACTATGTAATCTTGGTCCAAAAGTAACCAAGAATAAATCTAAACTTAACCCTAACTAATCTAAACATGTATTTCCTACCTACTGCTCTCTTACGTTCGTGCGTAAACTTCTCAGCGTCTGAACGTTGCAATCATCACGTTAGGGTGTTGCGCTTCTGACGTTCGTACGTTGTCCTTTGATTCTTTGGTTCTCTACTGAATACGTACTTTAAGCCCCTATTTTCCTCAATTGTGATGATTTATACCCGACTTCAAATATCAAACTCGTTACATACATTTGTGGCATAAATTACTCACAATCAAGCTTAAACCATATGAAATCATGGGATCAAATTACGTAAATCTCAACCCTATCACTTCTCCTTTTTACCTCATGGACTATTTATTGTCTACCAACTTATAGATGCCAATGAGTACAATAATATCAAAAGAAGTTTAATTAAAAGTACTATGACCTATACAATCTATCCGCTTGTGGTATCTGAGGACATAAACACCAATAGATCCATCCAGCCGAAACATTTTTTAAGCGATTTATGTAAGTTTTATCGTTTTATGTTTATAGTAGTCAATAAAGCAAAAGAAGTAGTCATGTTTGGTGGATAGCTTTAGATTAAAAATTTTGAATTCTGCTGTGTTAATCTACCCCTAGGACTAGTCAACCCAACATGTTAATCTATGTTTGATATTTTTTAGATATGTGCCCCACCTTCTACTAGGGTACATATGTTTACTTAGGGTTGTTAGGAATTAATGTTCATGTTAGAAGTTTTGAGGATAACTATTAGAATTTTGTTAGACCCACCCAAGGCTTGTTAGGCTAGTGTTATCAGCTTTCACTTTCATGTGAGAGATCCTGGGTTCAATTCCAAGCTGTCACAAGTTGTGATTTTTTTTTCCTTATTTAAAGTATTCTAGGGTCTGTGTGGACCATGATTAAAAACTATCGGCCCAAATTTGTCAGGTTAGGGTATCCTTATTCGTCTAAAATAAAAAAGAAAAATTGTTAGACCCCAAAATATGAAAGTATGATTTTGTTATAAACATTATAGGCTTTGAGAATTAGACTTGTATAGGCTTTTACCTTGTTTAGATTCTAGGCTAAGTGATTGAAAGCTTGTAGCGATGACAAAATTCTGGGTCAGTCCGTCAAGCTAGAGTTGAAGACCACCGTCTGAAGTCTAGAACAGATAATCTGAATGACATTTGGAAAGCGTCAAAGTCTTCACCAAGCTCAACATCAAAGTAGCATCCAAAAGATGTACTATTCTCACATGAATTTATTCCAAAGTCCAGAAGGAGTTTAATGCAATTAATAACAGACATTCAACTCAACAGACATATTGTAAATGCATTTAATGTTGATACGAGCATTCAAGGTGATAAGTACCTCATACGTATGGAAGACCTAATTCGATTGAAATATCAGAACTACCAGGATTGCCGCATACTTTATACAGCAGAATTTCAGGAGAAAATGACAAAAGTTATTCACACGCCTACCATTTGTCAAACAGACACTTGTGAACCTTTGCCTATAAATATGACATCTCAGCAACACCAAAATCTTTGAAAATCATAAGCTAAAACTCTATTGCATTGAGATTAGAACTTAGACTTCCAAAAAACTCAAAACTTTATATCCAAATTACTTAAAGCTTTTATCAATTCACAGACATTCAAAAATCTCGAACATTTTCTTTAAGAGAAACCCCACTATTATTGAGATATTCAAGTTTGTTTTTACAAACAAAACCTTTCAAGAAAACCAATCATCCAGCCTTAGATTTTGTGCGAAGAAAAAGTTGAAGATCAACATTATTTCTAAGTGAAAGAAGCAGGATATTGAAAAACTTTGGAGTAAAAGTCTGTGTAATCCAAGAACTCAAGTAATCCTTTACAATCCAAGTCGTTGTATTTAAGACTCAACCATTGTATTGTAGAACTTTCTATAGTAATTATTCAAAGATCAATTAATACATTCCTCCTAAGTGGAGAAAGGAGAAGAATGACGTGGTTGAGATTACATTACTCAAGGAACTTTGCAAAATACTTGTGTCATTTACATATGGCTTTAATGCTTTCAAGTTTCATCTTATCTAACACTACATTCATATCTCAAAGCATAATATTCACGACACATTTAACCTATATAAAGCTAAGCAACTAAGAGTAAACCTTTCAACGCTTCCAAACTTACTTTGACTTAAGAATACTAAAAATGATGCGCTGTGTAACTTGTCATACATGTGTTGTGAACTTGTACCTACCTTGATCAAGCGACCAAACATTGCATTAATAGGACGAACTTACTCCTAGGGAATACTCATAAAGAAACAAAATTACACTAATATCCAATTTTTTTCCTTACAAAACTAGTGTACTCATGTATCAATCTTGTTTATTCCTAATAATACAATAAATAATACAATGGATTGTCAAACATTGTTGGACAAAATATCCGCAAGACTAGTTAGTTGGGCTTCAAGAAACCTATTCTGTGCAGGTAGAACTCAACGTATTAACTCAATGTTATTCTCACTTCATGTGTACTGGACTGCTATGTTTATTTTACCACAATTTGTGGTAAAGATGGTGGAACAAAAATGCAGAGATTTTCTATGGGTGGAAAAGGATTAACAAAAGAAGATGGCTTTAATGAGTTGGGATAGTGTATGTAAAAAATATGGAGGGTTTAATATTAAATGTTGTAAAACATAGAATATTGCTGCAATTGGTAAGCAGGTTTGGGCAATAGCACAAAAGAAAGACATCTTATGTGTTAAGTGGGTTGGAATTGTCTACTTAAAGGGACATGAATTTTGGGGATATTATGTACCTCAAGATTGTAGTTGGGTGTGGAAGAGATTTAAAAAAGTCAAAAGGAAATTGATATCAGGCTACAATGGTAAACCGGTGGCAATCTCACAAAACATGTTTGTATAATGTTCAGGGTGGTTATGAGTGGATGAATAGGTAACAGACTGTATTTAGAGATGATCCAAATGTGTGGAACAAGTTGAGCATTCCAAAGCATTCTTTTACCTTTTGGTTGACTGCACATCAGGGGCTTCAGACAAAGGACGGGTTAAGTAACGTCATTAGTTTACCTGACTATAAATGTGTTCAATGTGCAAGGAAGATGAGACTATTGAGCATATTTTCTTTAAATGTGAATTGGCATATCTTTTAAAGTTAAACATGAGTTGGCTGAAAGTAACCAACCGTCTTCTTCAGTTTAATAGATGGAGATGTTGGTTGAGGCATATGCTTTTATAAGTTATAAAGAGGTTATATAGAATAGGCAGATTGTAGATGCAGCTTTGAGTTTTGACTACCTGTTTTTGTAAGTTGTAAATCTTTGTTGGTGGGTTATAAAGTTTTTACTTTTACCTAAAAATTTTGTTATAAATTTGAGTATTATTTATTCAAAATTTTCTCTCACCAAGAAGTAAAATAGTTAATAAATCATTGGTTATATATTCTCAACACTTGTACACTAGTCGAAAGAAAAAGTTATATAAAATAAAGTAAATATGAATCGTCTATGCACCAGGCAGGTCCTCCTTATGTTGGATACTGGTTTTCATATCATTAATTTAAAACTCAGTGCTACAACTTGCCTGATCCGTATATATACGAACGGAAATATATTAACCTAGGGTAGGTTGTGTGCTGTAAAAATTGGGTATGAATTGAAATATATACTAAATCCGATATTTCTTGGGTTCGATCCATCAAGCAAATCTAACAAAATATATGCAATGTGTAACATGGAAATTAGAATATAATGAACGTAGTATCACTTCATTAAGAGAGTTGTTTTATGCAGAAAACAACATAAAAATGAAAAGAAAGTTTCAAACATCCAAATCAATTAACTTTACAAGAAAACCTTACTGAAATAGGTCTAAGAATGCAGAACCTAATACTGTAAACTGAAACAATCCTCACAAAAATAATTGAAAAGAATGACATAAGGAAAAATGACTGCCATCTGTGTACAACTAATTCACCAATTCTATATACAACTTCTTGTAACCAAACTTCTCTCCAGCTTCCAAAGAATTAAATCTTCTATATCTGGAAACAAATCACACAACTACTTTAGTTTTTGAATGCACCCAACAGAATGTAAAATTGAGGAGCAAGTAAAGTTGCCCTCAACAAACAAAGATAATATCTATATAACACTCTGCAACAACAAACATTATTTCTATATCAAAGAAAAGAGCTATATTCTTTAATGATGCACATAAAAATTAGCGCTACATTTCTACCATCTGACTCTACCTTTGTATCCGCACTCATTGTCATAACACGTCGCTATTACTATGGAAATCTACATAAAAAGAGGAGAGCACCAGATAAGTTTATTGAAGGATTCCAATCTCTTACATATATACATATATATATATATATATAGAGAGAGAGAGAGAGAGAGAGATTAGGATCGTGGTACATAAATGATATGGATACTCAGGATACGTGTACCTAAATAAGCTAAACTAAACAAGAGTAGATGCATAACAATCATTTACCAAAATGTCTCAAATTGTTAAAATGCAATTTGAATTGTACTATTTCATAGTGTGAATTGCACCATAGAATATCATTGTGGTTCCGGTTCGGCATCAGAAAAATATATAATTTTTGAACTAAGTCTATGTTCTGGAGATGCTACATATATATGAATAGAAAAAACTAGAACTTGTAGTCCTTAACATAAAAAATTTCAATAGAAATGAGAGCCATGCGCCACAAACATGAAGATGCAGACTTTTTCTTATAGTTGAATAGGTATAACATTCATTCACCCAGAATATAACATATAATGATTTTACTAATACACAAAACAAGAGAAATTTATAAAATCACTTACTTCAAATGGCCCCTATGCAATGTCATTGGAACAAAAATTCATAACACAAGTTGATAGAATAATATTACCTCTAGGTTTTATGAATGGATTAAGGTGTCAGTATATTACTCATCTCATCTCTATCAGAAGTTGCAATATCTTAAAGAGTACTGTGATTCTCAATTTATGGCCGTAACAAATCTGTGAAGATATGTTTTGGTAAATTAAGTAAAATTGTGAGAGCAAGATTTGTAGAGCAAGAATTGCATCGGATGGTCCACAAGATTGGAGTACAAAAGGGAAACTTCTCCAGAACTTGAATTGCAATGTCACTTACACTCCTTGATTAGGTTATCCATATGCAAAAGAAATTGAATATTGATTTTTACATTGAACAAGAAGTAGAATGATTATGAGATCTCCAGTAATACACTTTATCTGATGTTCTTAAAGCCAATTTGTATGCTTAGTACCTACCTATTACATATTCTTGCAAAAGCCCAAAAGTGGTACTCCACTTAATAGAGCGATTGGAACAAATATGAAATGCCGACATAAAGATTTCAATGTAAAATGTGTGTTTAATGCATCTCTCATTAATGAAGTTGACAATATATAAATTGCATCTGGAAAATTTATTACAAGTACCCTATAAACAAATACAAGTTAACAAGCACAAGTTCCAGCTTAAGCAAATGAACAAAATCTTCGTATAAACTAAATTGTGCAAGATTAGGTCCGCTAATCTTGTTCTTTGTTTTAAGCAAAAAAAAAGATGCAAAGTCCTCTTTTGTAAATGACAGATGGCGAGGGAGAAAGGACACAAATGTTTCCACAAATAGAGATATAGTTTAGTAAGGGAAGAACCTTTCTAATAAAAGCATGGAATTGTATTATAGGAACTGGAAACAACCACTCTCATAATATCAGGATCGAACTTCATCCATTTTCCAATCTCCAGGGTAGAAAAATTCTAAGAAAGGAATATTCAATACAAACATTTTATATTTCATTATAGGATTTAAATTAATAAACATGGCAAAGGATTCAAGATCACTTAAAGCAATAAAATGAGGAACTGCTTATCAAGAATATTGGTCCTTCGAGGAAAATAGTTTTGATAATTATTCTCACACAGAGATATATTATACAAAATCAAACAAGCTAAAGCTTGTTAGTCGGTGTTTCTTGAACATCAAATATTTACATTGATTAATCTCTTATCCATTTTCTTTTTTAACAAATAACAAGATTATTTATACAGATGTAAACAGGAGAGAGAGAGGACAACAAAGACCACAAAGATGACCAAACTAAAGCAGTATAGGTATTGCAATGCTGTCTTCTTTGCTTATTGCATGTATCTTACCATTTTATGCTTTCTTAAAATATTCTATATTTCTGATTTCTTTGAACAGAACCAAACCAGTACAGGTAATTTGTCTCTTACCATATCCATCATTTGGAAAAGGTTATAAGAGGTAAATACACATAAATAGACCTTTTCCTTACTTGGTAATAAACTTAAATCATCTGAAGTACTATACTAAAGCATATTCATGAGCATAAATATTTAAAAGCCACATTTTAATAATGCTGCATAAGCTAAGCCCACCACGATCTTCCTTCTCACTACTGTTAAAAATTTATCTTCATCAAAGCAAAAAGGATGGGGCAGCCAATGTACAACATGCAGCTCATCAGACATAGCACTTTTACGTATTACTAAATTAATCACATAATATAGTTTCTTTTTCCTCCTACTAGACGACGACTAAATTTGACTCTGTTACAACACAGTATAATTACACACGGAGAGTAAGTGCATTGTGTTAAAAACTTTTTAGAAAATCAATGCTAACCACGTCTTAATATGAATGAATGAATGAATTAATTAATAAACGATCTTACCTTAAAGTTATTGAGACATGACATTTCATGTTAAATCCTCATTTCTTGTTCTAGTCTGAGCTGAATGCAACTCTCGCAGGCGAAGAGCTATTTCCTGAATAAATTCAAATCCTGCACTTCCCTTTTCAAGTGAGTTGATCAAACATTCAATAAAATTTTGTTCTGCCTCAAGTGCTTCCAGTCTGTTGTTCATATCGTAAAGCTCATCTCTAAGTGCGTATAAATCTGCACCACTACTTTGGGTACACCTTAACTTAGGAATTGCTTCATTTTCATTTTGAGAGTTCTCATGTCCAGAAAGATTTGAAGGAAGAGCTTCTTTGCACACAAGTGTATCTCCTGGTAGATGGTTCTTTTCTTTTCCATCAATTTCATGAGAAACCTCCATGGAATCAAGTTTGTCAGATGCACTTGTGTCAAGTACTTCCTCCACTGAAAAATCACCATTAGCAACGTCCCTGTCCCTGTGGACTTCATTAAATAGCTTTTTCTCCAATTTTTCTAAACACAATAAAATATATTGTTTTTCCTCTTCAAAATGTGGCAAAGAGCTCTTTCTACTATTGACGTCCTGGGGTGGTGCTTCATCAGTTTTGTTGATAGTGCCATGTGTATCATCATTATCCGAATTGTGAAACGCAGTCGTATTACCTTCTTCACAATTTCTTTCTAATTTCTGTGACTTGACAAAGTTATCTGATAAAGATATATCGCCAAGTTGGTTCCTGTACAATTCAAGCTCAAACTCAAAATCTTGAATTTGTTTCTCCCTCTCTGCAAGCAGGTCATTTGCTTTTTGCAATGCTTCACCGTCATACTCAGATTGTTCTTCCATCATTCTTAGGTACTGCAGTGCCTCCATGTGGAGGGAGGCTTTCTCTTCTTGCAATCTAGTAATCATGGCCATTGCTTGATTAGCTGCAACTGCTGAAGCATTTCTTTCTTCCTCTAATTCTTTATACAAAGTACCCATTATTTTCTTGTCATGCTCAACCTGTCGTTTTAACCGATCTACCACACTTTCACCTTCAATTTCACTGACGGTGCTCCCATCTAGAGATAAATTGGATTCATTTCTCTCAAGTGAAATCCTTCTTTGAAATATTTGCATCCCTATGGCATCCATAACTTTAGAATCTTCGATATTTGCAGACACTCTGGGGCTCATATCATTTAATGATATTTCAATCCCTCGAGCAGCAGATATTTGTGATAGCAAGAGCTTCAAATCTGCACTAACTCTTGTAGAATCTGTCATAGACCTTTTTTGTTCTAAGAGTCTTCCGGACAATTGTCTTCCCCTAGTGCCAAGAGCTAACTTATAAGCATCGCCAAGATCCAAAAACTCGGCCATTTGCAAACTAGTATCATTTTCATTAGGTTTGGAGTCAATCTGAATCTCATTTGCAGCAGTGGAGTCACTAGCAACAACTGAAGTTTCTGCACATTCCACTGTAACTTCTTCGCACAACGCAGTTGCACCTGTGGAGTCACTTCCCATATTAGAAGCTTCTATGATTTCGATATGAACTTCTTTAGCCAACTCATTGGAGAAAGAATCATCTAAAACAGAAAGACAAATAAGTAAACAGATAAGGCAAAATGATAGAAGTCAAAAACTATAGACTTGAAATGATGATAAAAAAGAAAGAAGGTCTAAGATATTTGTTCCTAATCAGCCTCATTAATTTTATGCAGTCTTTACACATTAATAAATACTTTAGGATGCCATTGATTAAATATGTGTAATACTTATATACAGGAAAGTATGATGAATAATCAATGGCATCCACCTTTCTCCATTTTTTACTCACTAGGAGGCTTTACAAATGTAAATTCATTTGCCAATATTTTTATGAAAACATGAATCTATTTCAGAACTGCGTATGTTATTAAGCCACATATCAAAATATGATGCTTGAATGTGAAAAAAGTATTCAACGTATGGGTTGTAGACATTGTGAGATATGCAATGCATTTTAACTTACGAATTTCTTTTGGTTCATCATTATGAGTCTCATCAATATTGGGAGAAGGAATTGCTTCGGGGAATGATATGAGCACAGATGGTGCATTAACATCTTTATTGTGCTCAGCTTGCTGCCAATTAAGTTCCTCCAACCCATGCCCAAGGGGTGCCCCAGATTCTACATTCGTGTCATCTGACTCCAAATGTGAGAGCTTGATTGGAGGAATTGAACAATCAGCAAGCGTAATAATTTGAGGTTCTTTGAAGACATGCTTAGTCACCGAATCTTGGACCACAGTCTCCATTTCACGAATTAGTGCACTACAAATTTCATTATCCGAAAAGGGGCCTTCTGATTCAGTGTCAGATGTAACCTTGATTTCTCTGTATTTTACATGTGGCAGTGGATCGGCATCCTTATCCCACATATGTTTTAATTTTGATTTAAGATCATCAGAGTCAATCGATTTAGAAATCCTTTGCTCATTGCAACAACTACATTTTGTTGTTCCGGAAGCACCTTGAGTAAGGCCATTGTAAGGCTCATCCCCGAGTTTGCCAACTAGTAATCTGTATGTTTCAGCATTTGACTTGTTTACAGTGGCGAATGAGAAAAAACAACTTTCACATGTTCCGTGAACATCAACAAGGTTATTGTGTAGTTGACAAAGGATTAAAGAAGAGATGTTTAATTTGTGTTTGTGGCAGATTAAATCCCAGTAAAACCCGGCTCTTTCATTGCCCAGGACATGATCTAGTCTTGAGCACAGCAAACACGGGATTTGCAATTGGCAATAACGGGCAAACCTTGTTACCAAGAAGGAGAAACTAGCATCAACAAAGAGCATAAACATCAACATCCATTCAAGAACTGCTGAAACTAAAACTGAGGTGATACTGAGAGAAACTTTCTCCTTAGATTCATTAAATCGAATCCGCTTCAAATCCATTTGGCCTGAAACTGCTCAGCCAGAGATTGACGGCTCCAATAAAACAGGATTCAGTATTACCAAGATCGAAGATTTAAAGCTTAATCAGTGCTGTAACAATAGAGAGAAAGAATTAATGCATGAACAAATTCAGGCAGCAGATTTTTCCAAGAGCAGAGAACGGTCAAGATGACATAACTCCATTGCAGCGGAATTGTATGCGTGAAATGACACAAGTTACATTATCACAAACAAACATTTCTTTAGTTCAGAATGAGAATGTAACAGAATAAAGAGAGAAAACAAAGGAGTCAACCATATGTAAAGTTTCAGTTCTGTGAAAGGATTATTTCATACAAAATATCAACAAATTGTCGAATTCCCCATACAAGATCCAAAATAACAACTTTTTAAGAATTCTGTAAAAAAGCACTACAGCATCGGAATCCAACATGGAGGCCTATAAAGCAGCCGATTTATAAATTAAAAAGTTGATACTCAACAACAAAAGTCATTTTCACATCCAAAATAACAATACTCATGCATATTATTTCTTTCTTCTTTTATTCTAAATGCACATCAAGGTAAACAAGGATCACGAATATCAAATCAGCAGAAGAATCAAACCTGATGGCCAAGAAAAGCAGCACTTCACCAAATTGAAACGAAGAAAGCAAAAGGACAGAAGCCCAGATAGATATATATTTATTTCTATACAAATAAGTGTATTATGTAATAGTGGTGGTGATGTAACAATATATGTGTGTGAAAAATTCAAAAAGGAAAAACAAGATGTGCACGTAGTTTTCAGAGATGGGATTGGGTGGAAATATGGAATACGATGATTATAGTTTATGAATTTGGGTGAAGAGAAGAAGCCGACGCATTGACCAAATAGTCGGCTGACTGAGACTATATATATATATATATACACGCACATATATGGAGCTGTGACAACACAAGTTGGCATTATACAACCGAAAGGTGGCCGCCCGCCCTTCCCTCATAAAGTACAAAGTACAAACCTTTTCACCTTATAATTCAGATCACAGGATCCCCTCTATTCCTTCTTTTTACCTGTAATATTTGTTTCAATAATTTTCATAATATTTTCACAATCCCACATTTTTATTATCATGATTCACTCGAAAGGATACTACAATGGATATCAGAATGTGCTACCCAACCCAACTTTCCCTTTTAAACCGTTAGATCATTCACTTTATGATATCATCCTCTGTGGATCTATCGGTTTAAAACTCACTTGGACACGTACTCAAGTGGACAGCATAAATTTTTTCCGATCAGGAAAGCCTGCCCCTAGTCCAAACTTAGGGCATAAAAATTTAGGAAATTGCAAGAGTGGATAAAAATAGGAAACTTGGAGAACGAAGAAAGCACTAGAAACCCAAACGAATGGATGGATAATTACTCATACTCACATTGGGCCAAAGGATGAAGGAAGCCCAAAAGAATTGGTAAGAAGCCTGGCTGGACCGAGGATCATCTGATGTGATCAAAAGCCCAAGAGTTGATTATTTATTTCAGCATATGTTTTAACTAGTTTTGATTAGGTCAATTGTTTTGACTTTTGAGTAGTGCTCATGGTTGTCAATTTCCTTATTCTTATTTATTTTGGATTATTTTTATTACTGAAGGCCATTGAAATTCCTAGAAAAGAATCATCTCTTCCTTTACGTCTCTTTTTGGGAGTGTTGGTTCCTCACTCATATTTTGAAACTTAACAATTGGTGTGTTCATTCTTGAATGATGCCTCCACGCCATGACCTTGAACCATCGTCACTGACGACCAAGTTCGCACATTAACTAACTATTAGGTGCCAACGAGGAATTAAATTGCATTGGTCTATTCATGTTATTTTATACAAACATTTCATTTGGAATAAAAAAGCATTTTTATATTTGTTCATATAAATTTTAATTGGCATTAATGAGTTTTGAACATATAGTTCAAATGTAATCTGGAGAAACCTTCTACTCCTTGGGTATAAGAAGAGGGACTATAGAAGTATTAGATTACATAAAATGGGTTAGCAAGTCAAAGAGTTTTAATTGGGCATTAAGACTAGAGTTGTATAATGTGAGATTTGACAAGGATTGTCAGTTGGTCAATGTGCAATAGTGAGGATCACTATGCAATGGTGGGAGTTCATAACATATATTTATCAATGGAATTGATATAGTCTAACATGGTTCACCGTAATCCAATCACATGAGTATTTATTCAATGACTGTCAATGGTAGGGTCACTGGTCGTGATAGTATGCGTGAATTTTAGACCTGAGGAATCACTAACAATGTTTTTGTGACACTAAACTTGTTATTAGAGTAGTCAGACCAAATTCACCTGTTGGTGGGGTCGACCTCAAATTAGTGGGCAAGTAGCATATGTTTGGTGATTGTGAAAAAGGAATTCACTATTTCGAATAGTAAACGAGTTATGTCCTATATATGCAACCATGAGTATATGAAATATCAAGTCTTTGGCCAAAGCACATGACCTATCTCGTGTGGAGCACGAAGGATAGTTTGAGGATTTCATATTAATGTTAGGATTATGCCCTCAAATGTTATAGAGGATAGAATATGTAGGGCATCTATCTTGTATTGGACTTAAATTATAATTTATAAAAGGCATTACTTAGTTTTTCACTTAATTCTTATCTGCATCTATAAGTTGTGTAAAGTGCTTTGCCCTTGTTTTCAGTGCGACCCCTCTACTTCCTATGGGATAGGAAGAAAGGCACTAGAGAGATCGACCTTGATTACTAAAACTAGTTCGCAAGTTGTATGAAGTCTTTAATGGGCAAATAAAGATTTCGAATACTTGTACAATCTTAGCTCTAACATAGGAGTGCCTGTCTGGTATAATGGGATGGTAGGAGATTGAGATTGTAGGCACATCAGTGGAACTGATATGTTCGAACGCGACTCTCATCGGTTCTATGACATGGGTTTTCACTCTGTGTCTGTCAATGATAGAACTGATTATGCGTAATAGGTATATGTGAACTTTTGACCTGAAGTATCAGGCTGAAGATGCACTTGTGACGTCAAGTCTTTCACTAGAGTAGTTAGACCCAATTCACCCATTGGTGGGGTCGACCTCGAAATGCGGACTTGATGGGTAAGTGGTAGTCTTAGCAGATATCTAATATGGGATTTGTTCTCTCATAAGTGAATGAGAATGTACCCTATGTGATTATAGATAAATAGAGATCAAAGTCTTTGGCTAAAGCGAAAGAGATGATTGTGCTAGGCACTAAATCAATCTCAATGATCTCGTATTATTATAATTAATACATATGATCAAGTCCAGTGAGTTTGACATAGCCATGACTCTCACTTGATCGGGAAACATGAACAAAGGATTTATACATATACGGTATTTACGATTGGAAGGTTTCGGAATGATCCTATCATTCATTTTCGTTTGGGTTACGAAATGGGCCACGTGACTGGTTAGGTGTTACCTACTTCTTTTGGTTTTCTCTCATTGTCAAACGAAACGAAAGAGTCGCGCTAAAGGATCGACAAAGAAAAATAAAAAAGGAATTTCTATTTTCTTATTGGAGTTTTAATTTATTGGATAAATTAAATAATTAATTATTCATTAGATGAAATAATTAATTATATGGATAAGATTAATTATTAACTAATTTCCTAGGGAAATATATTAATGAATTAATTTATCTAATTAATTTGGTTATTTAATTAATTAATTTATTTATTGGATATAATAAATTATTAATTGAAATAAGAAATTAATTAAACAAAACAAATCCTAGGCTTCTAGAAGGCATCCAAAGTGGACGCCTAATAGGCGATGCCCTAGTTTAGGGCTCTTTTGTTTTGACTTGTTCAATAAGTCATGAGGTATATAAGGACTCTTTGACTTTGAACAAGTAGGAGAATATCATAACTCTCATAACTCCTAGAAAAGAAAGAAGAAAATATTCCTCCCCTCTCTAATACCCTAGTCGTCGCCCTCTTAGAGAAAGAAGTGGGATTTTTCATTTGTTGATCCGCGCGTAATTATTTAGAGACGACGTAATTTTGTTGTTCGGATCAAGGTTCAAGATTTGAAGATTCAAATAAAGAATTGAAGATTTGGAAGCTTCAAATTTCAAGTTTTTTGGAGGAAGAAAAGTTCTTCATCAAATTCGGAATAACAAGTAAGTTTTTATTCGTAAATTTATTGTTCAATTTGAATATGTGATCATTGAATTCAACTTTGGGTTTTAAAATAAATTTTTTGAAATCTTTCTGCTGCGTTTATATTATTTGTCGCGAAACCCAACAATTAATATGGTTAACGTCGAGTCCTGTGAGCTTGACACATTCCATGACTCTCACTCGATTGGGATATAACAGTGAAGGGCTTATACTCATATGGTATTCGTAACTGGAAATGTTAGTAATGATCTCATCATTTCGTTCTTAATTGGATTTGATGCAGGTCTACGGGACTGGCTAGGTGACATCCACATCCTTAGTATCCTCTCATTGCCAATAGAGGCGAACCTAGAGAATTGCGCTTTCAAGGATTTAATTAAGAAAAAACTTCAGCTGTTTTCTAATGAATGTTTTGGTAATTTGTTATTTGATAAACGAACTACAACATTTAAAGGGTTAATTAATTAATTGTGATGTGACTCTATATATCACTTTTTAAGATTGGGCTTCACAACATAAAAGATCACGTGAAATACGACTTGTTGGGTCGGATTAGTCGAGCACACCCAAAGAAAGAAGGCAGACAGGAGGCCCATGATGGAAGGCAAGTAGAGGAGATAGTTAACGCAGAAGTAACTTACGTGGAGGTAGCCAACAAGTGGAAGGATAGCTGGTAAAAATAGTCAACAAAGACTAAGTTTCTCCTCAACTAAATTTTCTAAAAAGAGGGAGATGATCCTACCATCTCCCTCATTATCCAAAACTGCCCCCACAGTTCAAAAGGAAGAGAAAATCGGCCCCTAGGACTTATAAATAGAAGGAGTATCATTCTTGTATTTTTTGACATTCACATACTATTAAAAAAGTACTAAGTATCTTCATTGCATTTATTCTCGAGAGAAATTAATAAAATTAATTTATGTATTTCTTATATTTAGTACTCACAAATTATCTAGTGGTTTTATATTTTTCGTAATTCAAGCATAAATCACATTTGTGTTGATACGATTTCTTGATGTAAAAATCAAACCGCATCAAATTGGATTAATTGAACTAAATTAATATAGGGAATGATTAATTGTATTTAATTGTCTAATTGTCAAATAATTAATTAGATTAATTATTTGATTATTTAATTGATTATCTAATAAAATCCCAAAACTCATCTTAGACGATTAGACTACACAGAAACCTAAGAAGAAAAGACGTGAAAATTTCTCTCCTTCTCTGACATTCTAGCCATCATCTTCAAGGAAGAAAAGCGGACAAGAATTTTTCCAAGCTTTCATATGTGTGATATCTAGAGGCAGGAGCTTGGAGTTGCTGTATGTAGATCAAAAAACCCACAACAAGAAGAATGGTAAAATTCATTTTTACGTTTCATTCTTATTTTTCATGTAAAATTCATAAATCTCCAGAGCGGTCCGCGAAATGGGATTCGATCTTGTTTATATTCCGCTACGCATGATCGAACGAATCCCAACACTAACATTATCTAAGCCTTGCAAACATGTTTTGAGGTTGAGGATGTCGCCACCATGCAAAAAGACATCGAGAATCAGTTACGTGATGCCGAAGCCACCAAACGACATGAACTCTCATGCAGCTGCTTTCAAACCCAACTTCTCAATCCATCACGTAAGCCTCTCATGTCGCCTCCTCCTCTACCAGCCCAGTTTTCCACCTTCCCATGAACCCCCTCACGTCCATAGTCAATATCAAAATCCCAAAAACCAGCCTCTCCTCGTTTTAATGGCACAAACCTCCTCGATTGGCTTTTTCAAGATGATCAGTAGTTCACTCACTACAATATCGCACCACCCCAACGCCTCTCCCTTATTTCCATCTACATTAAAGGTATTGCCCTTGGTTGGTTCAAATGTATGCACACCAACAAGCAACTCACTTGTTGGGAAGTGTTTACCCGAGCACTCGAAACACGCTTTGGCCCTACCATTTATGATAATTATCAAGCTGCGTTGTTTAAACTATACCAACAAGGCATGGTCACTGACTACCAAACCCAATTTGAAGAATTGTGCAATTGTATCACGAGCATGGATGTGGCGTCCATTCAATCGCTTCATATTCGACCTCCGAACTGATATCCAAAATGAACTAGTTGTCCTCCGACCCCAATCTATCACTGAAGCTATCAGACTTGTGAAATTGGTTGAGGCAAAATTGTGTGATAGTTGAACCGTCTCACTTACTACTCTCACCCCACACGCCACAACCCAACCAAACTGCCCCACAATTCACTTGCCCATTTTCCCCACTACCACAACCTCTCTTGCCCGCACCAACCGGCCCACTAAAAAATGTTAGTGTTAGGTTCCCGACTAGCCATTTGTTGTAATACATAGATGACCAGTGAAAAATTACTAGCCAAAGTATCGAACTCAGTAAGAAGGATTGGTGATCCTAGCTTAGATGACGAAGGTTACTATAGTCGCAACACAATCATAACTATCTAAGTTAATGAAGTTTCGACTGCACCAAGCTCTAGACTTGGATCAGGAAAATGACAGAAGGATTTGGCTCACACGAAGATCATAATCGGGAGAGGTCTATTACATAATCACTAGCATCTGGGTTTTCATGACGGCGTCGCTAGATATCAAATCATGATCAATGGGAGTCTTGAATTGACCTTGGTGATAAATTCAAGACCTTGATTACTTATTTAAATGAAAATTAAATCAAGCCTATTGAAGGGTCGCATTGCTAGCTTACTAGTGAACCTAAGGAATCACACACAATACTTGAGTATGATTCTCACTTGTGAAAATTAATCCTAAATGGATTGAAATAATTCTTTAGTAGAATTAATTTATTAGTTTAATTAATATCATGCCTAAAAGCATTAGGATGGTTCGAATTAACATACAGTGTCATTTAGCATTTTAGTAATTTGTAAAGTTAGACACTCCATCTCCCTAATTAGATAAAAGTTATTGTGCCTTTATTAAATTAGAAACTCCATATTCCCTTAAAAATAATTTTTCCAATAAATAAACTAAAAGATTTTTTATAAAGAAAAATAAATTATAAGAACATATTCCATTTCTACTAACTAATTGAAGCACATCCCATGAAATCTTTTCAAGACATTCTCGCATAATATTTATGCAAAATAAAAATGAATCTAACTGTTGCTCTCAAGTGGCATACGAAAGGGTCTAGAGGGGGGGGGGGTGAATAGACCCTGAAGTCTTTTTCAACTTCAAAAATTTCGTACTCAAAATATTGTGGATGCTTGAAAAATGTAGGCGCTTAGTTGAGCGTCTACTTGAAGACTGTCTTCATAAAGTTAACTTAGACTCAAGATTTGAATAGTATAACCAGATAGGTTTAAGCGTTCAGTTCTTTAATCAGGGTTAGCACAGCGGAATGATTTTAAATCTTCCTTTCGAAAGATTTTAGCGTCACAAAGGTTTTCCTTAGCTGCTTATCTTTAAATGATTTTATCAATATGTTTACTAAACTGATATGCAATGATATGACAATAATAAAGATGACGGTAAAGTAAAGAACACAAGGTTTGAAAGGTTCGTTGGGTGGTGTAATCCCAACTACGTCCTTCTTCTCCTTTGAACACTTGGAGGCAATCCACTAAAATGATTCTCAAAAAATCACACAGAAACTTCTACAAAGTAGGGAGAGATGGATATGGATGACTTGAGCTCCTTGGTCACACAGATTTCTGCTACAAGACACTTCTATCCTCTTGCTTCTTTCACCCATAAATAATGCAAGTATCCAACTTCCACTTCACACAGATTGCGAAGCTTGGACGGGGTTTTGTCTAACGGTTTGTTTGATTTTTGGAAAGTTCAAACAACTTGGAATATCTCAATAGTAATGTAGGTTTCTTCTGAAATAGATGTTTGAGATATTGATTGACTGTCTCAAGGATTGAAGAAAAGCAAAGAGAATGTTTGCTTGGAATATTTGAGCTTTTCTGAAAGTTTAAGGATTGAGATTTCAATGCAACAGAGTTTTGGCTTGTTGCTGAAGTCCTATTTATAGACTTTCTTGGGTAAAGTGTCGTTTGACACATGTTCAGGCGCGTGTCTTTCACTTTCGCAAGTGAACAACTTTCGTCCTTTTTTCTTGAAAACCTACTGCAGAAAGTTGGTGCGGCAGTCTTTGTAAAGTTGACAGTCCAATGAGAAGGCTTCTCCGTACGTCCTGGAGTGCTTATCACATTTAATGCGCTTATCAGCATTTAATGCATTTGAAATAAATGCCCGTTAGCAATTAATGATCCGAGAATATTTGTATTAAATTTCTTCTGGATTTAGAAATAAATTCAAGTGATATCTAATCTTTGATAGACGCTCATTCAGTACTGAATTATTTCTGACACTTAATCAATGCTTGGAATCTTCATTTTTCATTCAGACTTCAGACGCTTGAATCTTCAGACCTATCTACTGATAAACTCACTCAGAATATTATCAGATGCTTAGTTCTGAGATTACTTAGCCTAACAGTCTAAAATAAAAATGAATAACACCGTATACAAATCTAACGCTCAAAGCCTATACATATATTCTAATAAAGAATCGAACTTACATATGTTGGGGCCTAACAAAAATCCTAATTGTCATCATCAAAACATCTAACAAGAAATTTATAACACTAGCATAGAATCAACATGTACAAATAAAGTTTAAATAAGTAAACCAACTACAACAAATGTATTAAGTACATGCATTCATTTAGATTTTAGGGCTTCTAGATCTTAGAACAAAAGTTTACAGAAATATCTAGTAATTTTAAGAAAATTTTGGATATATATTCATTTTTTATATTAATACTATTGTAAATATGATAGATATATAAAATGAATTTTGTTAAATAGTAAGATTAAAATCTGTTGCAGGAAAAATATGAAAAAAGTAAAAAGTTGATAGTAAATAATGATTCATTCTCAAAAGAAATTAATTAAAACACAACCGCATACAATTTTGATAAATTCCACCATTAAAAATAGCATGGAGTTTATATGAGGATAAAAATCACTATTATTAGTCTATCTCTTTCCTCTAATTTTGTACTAGGTAGGTATGATTCGAAAGAAAGAATAAGAATATTTAAAATATGTTTTACACATAAAATATCTAGGCTTGAAATATTCCATGATAAATTAAATTTAAGTCAAATATAAAATAATCTTATATTAATTTTTTGAAAAAATTTTGGGGTTTTGTTAAAACTTTGTTGGATATTTCGTAAAATAATATTACTATTGTTATAATTTTGAAATATCGGGTTTGGACAAAAAAATTAAGAAATTTTGGGTGTTTAGTAGAAGTCTTGGTGAATATTTTGCAAAATCCAGCTGGAAGTAAGATTTCGTTTTGGTACCCTGATAAATCCAAAATTTCGGCCACAATTTCGACATTTTGACCAAAATTTAAGACCATAACTATAACCTGAAAAAACAAAATGAGTCAAATTATTTAATTTCGATAATAATTAGTTTCTTAACTTTTATACGAAAGTCTATTTCACCAAAAAGAAAAGAAAAGAAAAAGAAAGAAAAAATAATCGAGTTTATGTTTGATTTTCCTCTAATCAACTCTTGAAAAACAAAATAAAGTTCTTCCCCGAAAAGGGGAGATATACATTTAAATTATTTGGAAGTTTATAATATATCATATAGTTTCATACCCGTAGGCGCTATACCCACATAAAATGTGAAATAATAAATATTAATAATAATAAAAAAAGGGGTATTAGGGGTAAGTAGAAAATGGGGGAAAAGAAGCCCCCACAAGTTTTGACCTAAATACCCATCTCCCACAGCATAGGTAGCGGCTATACTTGAATCTCAACCCTCCCAACGCCCTCTTCTGCCCTTCCTTCGACCTTCTCTCTTTTCCCCAATTTCCCTTTTCTCTCCTTCCTCTGGGAACACTCTCACTCAACAACTCCTTTACCCGCCACTTTCAAATTCATTCTTATTATGTACCCTTCAACGCATATTAGTTTTTCCTTCCTTTCCATCTGATTCTGATGATGGGTTTTGAGTTGTAATTAATTTGGCCGATCGATTATTGATTTCCATACTCTGAATGTTTCCGCAGCTGTCGAACTTGATGTGAAAAATATCCGCTTTCTTTAGATTCAGGTAAAATTTGAGTTGTACTCTTGCCTCTCTTTTGTGCGCTTTGATCCTGTTCTTTCACTTTCTGTGTTTCTGTCCTTGTTCTACTTTTGTTTGAGATTATACGGATTGCAAAATTGTATAAGTTGCTGATCAGTATTGTGTTAACATATTAGAAAACACAATAAACAAGCATGAATCTGTTGCTAGAAAGTAGGATTTTGATCTCTTAAGAGAAGGGATAAGATATAGATAGGAATTCATTTTCATAGTCTAGATGTGTCACTACTGGAGCTTATGACGTAGATGATTCTTTGAACATTTTTTTTGTTGTTTTCTGGGAATTATTTAGGTAGGCATCGACTCCAAACACACGATTGCTGACTCCCATACATATAACAAAATTGTAATAGTGCCCTTAGACCAATGGGTTTGAAGTCGTGTTCATTTCTTTATGTGGTGAAGATTCTTGTGGGCAGTTGTAAAGAAGGCAGCGCCATTGGCAAACAAAGAAATCCACTGATCATGACCCTCCAAAACTAGGAAACACCTCGTAATTCCTACTTAAAAGTAAGCTTCTTTTGCAGACTCATTCTTTGGAAGTCATGTTCTGCATGGATAAATTGCCTTGAGCCTTCAAACAATCTCAATGCCAAATTCCAACAAAATTTTGATACTACCGGCCGAAAATTTGACATTTTTCAGTTAAGTCAACCCAAGAATGAGTACCAAAAAGAAGATCAAGGGCAGCAACTTATTGTCGTTGGAGCTAATAACAGGCTATGACCTTCATACGATGCTCAAATATGCATTTACTTTTTGATTTTGTAACCAAAAACTGTCTCAGCATCAACAGTGCCTATAGTCATTTTGTAAACCACTTTTAAGTGACTTTAGAGGTGTTTTTAAACTTTATTTTCAGAATTTGTGTCCTAAAGTGACCAAAATGATTTAATGCATTTTGTGGACAATATTTTCCAAAACGGGCAATTCACGCACTTCTTGAGACAAAGACTGTTTCTTGCTAGCGCTTTCCACAAAAACTTTTTAAAAAATACAACTTTTACATTTTATTTGGGGTTCCTGGTATTAAGTGGTTGGGATTGTCAGACTTTACTATCTTTCTGGAAAGTCATGAGCTTCTCATTGCGTGTGGTGCTGTTTCAACAATTATGAATGATGTTGGGCGTAGAGCACTTGATATGCTGCTACTTCGTCTGGAATATTATATGTGTTTGTGATAAGGTCGTGATTCTTACTGATTTAAATTGTCTCTTCATTTTCTTCAAGAAGTGATGGTGACTCTATTGTTAAGATCTGATATTTTTCACCTTTAATTGTATTGAATTTTATGAAGTATATGTGTACGTGCTAACTTAAAAATCTGACTTATTGCATTACATGTTTTAGTAATTTGTTTATCATATATTTGTTAAATTATTTTCCTAATTGTTGATAGTATAGTACTTTGAATAAGGGTAAATATTGCAGGCCCAAGTAAAAAATGGCTAACCATGAAGTGCTGCTTGGTCAAAACCATAGTGGAGCTCTTAGTCATAACCAGTCGGTAGTACTAAACCATAACCATACTATTGCTCAAAACCATGGCTTGGAGATGGGACAAACTCATGAGCATGAAACCGGATTGGGGCAGAATCACAATGATGAAGGCAACAATGATCATGAATATGAACAGGAGAATGGGTTAGCAATGGAGGACAAACCTGAAGATGAAGTTCAAGAGGTACATTTACATGAATCTGCAAACAGTGGGTTAGATATGTCTGAGCACAATGAATTGGCTGTATCTGAGACCCAAGAACTTGATGAAAATATGGAATTAGCAGTGATCCAGCACGATGACTTGGGTATGGAATCAGTTCATGATATGAGTCTTCACCAGGCTCTAGTACTTACTCCCTCTCATGTTCTTCAACAACGAACTCTTGCTGTAGCCCCGAATTATGAGCTTCATGTTGGACAGGAATTCCCTGACGTCAAAGCCTGTCGGAGGGCTTTGCGCAACACAGCTATTGCCCTCCACTTTGAAATGCAGACCATAAAATCAGATAAAACTCGCTTTACCGCCAAATGTGCCACCGAGGGATGCCCGTGGCGTATTCATGCAGCAAAGCTTCCCGGTGTACCCACTTTCACTATCAGGACCATCAATGATAGTCATACGTGTGGAGGAATTGCACATCTTGGGCATCAACAGGCCTCAGTTCAGTGGGTTGCCAATTCTGTAGAGCAACGCCTTAGGGAGAACCCAAATTACAAGCCGAAAGAGATATTGGAAGAAATTCATAGAATTCATGGTATTACTTTGTCTTACAAGCAAGCGTGGCGTGGCAAAGAAAGGATTATGGCTGCAATGCGAGGATCCTTTGAAGAAGGCTATCGTCTCCTCCCGCAATATTGTGAGCAAGTAAAAAGGACCAACCCAGGAAGTATTGCCTCTGTTTATGGAAATCCAACTGACAACTGTTTTCAGCGTCTCTTTACTTCGTTTCAGGCGTCCATATACGGTTTTCTAAATGCTTGTCGGCCTCTTCTTGGGCTTGATAGAACATTCTTGAAGAGTAAATACCTTGGTACATTACTTATGGCTACTGGTTTTGATGGGGATGGTGGCCTTTTTCCTTTGGCTTTTGGTGTTGTCGATGAGGAGAGTGATGACAACTGGATGTGGTTTCTGTCTGAGCTCCATAATCTTCTTGAGATCAACACGGAGAACATGCCAAGGCTTACAATATTGTCGGATAGGCAAAAAGGCATTGTAGATGGTGTTGAAGCCAATTTCCCCACTGCTTTCCATGGCTTTTGCATGCGGCATTTGACCGAAAGCTTTCGCAAAGAATTTAACAATACAATGCTTGTTAACCTTTTGTGGGATGCCGCCCACGCACTTACAGTTATTGAATTTGAAGCCAAAATCTTAGAGATTGAAGAGATATCTCAAGATGCAGCATATTGGATACGCCGAATCCCCCCTCGTTTATGGGCTACTGCTTATTTTGAGGGAACAAGGTTCGGACATTTGACTGCTAACATATTAGAATCTCTAAATACTTGGATTTTAGAAGCCTCGGGCCTTCCAATCATTCAAATGATGGAGTGCATTCGAAGGCAGCTGATGACTTGGTTCAATGAACGAAGAGAGACAAGTATGCAGTGGACATCCATTCTTGTCCCCACAGCAGAGAGGAGAGTTGCTGAGGCCCTTGAGCGTGCACGTACTTATCAGGTTCTTCGTGCTAATGAAGCTGAATTTGAGGTAATATCTCACGAGGGGACAAATATTGTTGATATAAGGAACCGTTGCTGTCTTTGTCGGGGATGGCAGCTTTATGGTTTACCATGTGCACATGCTGTGGCTGCTCTGCTGTCATGCAGGCAGAATGTTCATCGTTTCACTGAGAGCTGTTTTACTGTGGCTACTTATAGGAAGACATACTCACAAACTATACATCCTATTCCAGACAAAACGTTGTGGAAGGAGTTGTCTGAAGGAGACCCAAATGTGAGCAGAGATGATGCTATTGTTATTAACCCAAATGTGAGCAGAGATGTTGATATTGTGAGCAGAGATGTTGCTATTGTTGTTAACCCAAATTTGAGCAGAGATCTTGATATTGTTATTAACCCGCCTAAATCATTGCGTCCACCTGGTCGACCCAGAAAGAAAAGAGTTAGAGCAGAGGATCGTGGGCGTGTGAAGAGAGTTGTACATTGTAGCCGTTGCAATCAGACAGGCCATTTTAGGACAACATGTGCAGCGCCAATATGAGTGCACGCACCACTGCTTTTCCATTCTGGCATTAGTTTAGTTATTCCATTCAATAATAATAATAATAACAATAAAGTTTAAGCTAAGCTCTTGTTTTACCTGTGCAGAGATTTTTCTTAGAGTTGTTCATTGTTAAAAGGTTTGGTTTTTAGTGAGATTTGCCAGTGGCGTTATTATTGTCCATGATGTCAAGCCCCTTATGTATTGTATTTAGAAAATTGGTTTTCACTGCATTATAATGGAAAAACAGACATGGTGGATTTTATTAGAAGTTTTTGTTTTATTAGCTTTGTCAGGATTCCTTCTCCAAAGGAAATTCTTTTGGATACGTTCATTCTGAGTTGTGTAGCTGACCACCAGCATCCTTGGTGCTGAAATTGGATATGTGTTCATATCAATCACACCGTTTGACCCAAAGTTAGATGTATATACATGTTCAAGCAAATCATGCCCAGCCCAATTCGTGAAAGATTACTACCGTCTGTTCCAATTATTTATACTGTATAATTGCAAATAATTAGTACTTTTATAATGATCAAATGACACTTGGACAATAAAATTTGATGGCATACACATTTCGAAAATGAATTTTCATTTTTTGGACGGGAAAATTGCATTTTACGTCCTATTATTTTGCCCAAATTCAATTTTGATCCCACTCGTTACAAAAATATCACAATGAGTCCTATATCTTACAAAAATCTCACATTTGGTCCCATCCGTCCATTTCCGTTTATTTTTTAACGGTAGAAGTCATGTGCCGTGCACATGGGCTATTAGTCAAAGTTTTGACCGTGATATGCACTTGATTTAGACTCCAAAATAAGGGATAATTGCGAAAAGCTCCCCAACTGTTAATTAGTTTAATATTTTAACAAAAAAACATAAAATATAATACATATATATATACACAAACACAAAATTATATAATATTTTATATATAAAAATAACAAAAAAATCACTGTTCATAATCTTCATTGCGAAGACGATGAACAGTGAACCAAATTCCCCCCCCCTCCCAACACTCACACATAATTACACATACACACACATATATATATATAGACACACACATAGACATATATAATATGTATATATATATACACACAAAATTATATGATATATTATATGTAAAAATAGTAATAAAATAATAAATTACTGTTCATATAATATGTATATATACACACATAAAATTTTATGATATATTATATATAAAAATAACAAAAAAATAAAAATAAATTACTGTTCATCATCTTCACTGAGAAGACAATGAACAATGAACCTAAATATCCCCCCAACACACACACATAATCACACATACACACACATACATATATAGACACACACATAGACATATATAATATGTATATATATACATACAAAATTATATAATATATCATATATAAAAATAACAAAAAAGAAAATAATAAATGACTGTTCATCATCTTCACTGTGAAGACGATGAATAGTGAACAATTGGAAAAAAATATTAATTTTTTTCTTTATATATATATATAAAAAGAAATATTTGCCTTTAACTAACGGCCCACGTGCAGCCACATGCCTTCTCCGTTAAAAAATAGACGAAAATGGACGGAGGGGACCAAATATGAGATTTTTTGAGAGATATGGTACACAATGTGAGATTTTGGTAACGAGTGGGAACAAAATTGAATTCGGGCAAAGTTATGGGACATAAAATGCATTTTTCCCTTTTTTGGACACAATTGTTTGAAGAACCATATTATAAGTCATTTTGAACATAATTTCATATAACTACGTATCAATACAACACATCCATCACTCCACACTATCTTACAACTAGTCTTTCTTTTTTGTTTATGATTTTACTACTTTTTTAATCACATAATCAATACCAAAATAACTAATGTTCTTTTGTTTAAAACTACCCAAATGAAGTTGAAAGTTTTGGTTCAATCCTATCTAAAATTTTACACTCTACGGTAGGGGTGTTCACAAATTGACCGGACTGCCCGAACCAACCGAGAACCGAAATTTCGGTTCAAACCAAAAACGAACCGAAAATTTCGGTTCGGTTTGTTTTTTTGCAAATTTTGGTTTTTTGGTTCGGTCCGGATTTCAAGTCCGGTTAAACCGGACCGAACCGAAAACCGACTCTTTTTTTATTTTTTTAATCAGTTATATATATATATATAAATATATGATAGTATAATTATTCCTTCAAAACAGAACACTCATCTCTCTTATTCACTCATGCCTCCCCCTGCCTCTCTGCTCACCTCCCCTGCCTCTCTACTGCCGCTACTGCTCCTGAGTCCCAGCGACCGCTGCCGCTCAGACGACCGCCGCTTTTGCTGCTCCCGGCGACCGACGTCCTTTTAGTTACCAATTTCCTCGGTAATTTTTTTTCTCTGTTTTCTTTATATGGCTATAACCTTTTAATTGATTTTATATGGGTATTAACTTGTGATTTTGTATGGGTATTATTAACTTGTGATTTTGTATGGGTATTAAGTTGTGATTTTGAAAAAAAAAGTAGCAAAAAAAAAAAAATATTTTAGTTCAAGTTCGGTTTTAACCGAACCGACTGAAAAAAGGTCGGTTTTTAACCGAACCGAACTGAACCGGTTCAGTTCGGCTTTCGGTTCGGATTTTTGGATAACCAAAATATCGGTTAACCGAAAATCCGGTTCGGTTCGGTTAAAAAACCGATCGATGAACACCCCTACTCTACAGTCCCCAATTCAATTTGAAACTTTGTCCTAGCTATCCAACTCCTATAAAAAGATATAAACACCCCTAAATTAAAATAAAAATTACAATACTTTCGAACAACAAAAAACAAAAATCAACCCCCCTACCTCCTGTAACCGTAGCCACTACCTGCTACACACCGCCACCACCAATGTCGTCGCCCGCCATTGCCATCACCACTGCCACCACCTCGGCGGCATCAGTGCTGCTTAATGGCAACATCGTCACCACTGTTTCCGCCCACCACTGCCACTGCCGCCACCACCGACACCAAAGCACACCATCGCCACTACGCCCATTGTCGCCACCAATATTATCTGCACTGCCACCATCATCGGTGCCATTACTGCCACCACTGAACCGCCTGCCACTATCACCACTATTGTCAGAACCACCACTATTGCCGACACACACCTTGTTGGGGTTTATAGCAATAAAACGCAGTAGAAAAATAAAATCCCAAGTGGTTCATCTCGATTTCTCATATTCAAATTAGGTTTCAAAATCATGTACCTTTCTTCGCGTATGTTGATTCTGAACCAGCTTTCTCGATCCTTTCTTGAACAGCAAATTCATCGCTGCCTCTAAATCACCACGCCGGAATCAAAAGCGAAAAATCCCTTCTTTTTCTTCCTCAGAGACGGCTAGAGAGAGAGAGAGAGGGTTTGGAGAGTTTTGGCTTGGAGAGAAAGTTATGTTGGAGGTTTACTTTAATTTTTCACTAAGTAGTATATTTATACTACTTAAGAAAAACAAATAACCTAAAAAAGCTATAAGGACGCCCACTTTGGGCTTTTCTAAGCCCTATGCATAGTCAATTTTATTTGTTTAATTATTTATTTAATTAATAATATTTATCCAATAAATAATTTAATCAAATAATTAATTAAATCCATGTTAACTCTATAATTAATTTTCTAAGAAATTAATTAACATGTCAAGTTAATTGAATAATAAGATCATCCAATGATTAATTAATTTCGATATCCAATACCGAAAAAACTCTCTCAAGTCAATTCCATGATTTTTCCTTTTGCAATTCCTTTAAGTGCGACTCTTTAGGTTCGTCTCAAAAGGCAATGGGAGGAAACCAAAAAGATGTAAGTAGCACCTAGCCCGTCACGTGGCTCACATCGTATCCCAATTGAGAACGAATGAATAGGATCATTCCAAACCTTTTACGCTGTGAATACCATATGAGTATAAATCTTTTATTATTATATCCTAGTCAAGTGAGAGTCATGGTTTAGTCAAACTCACAGGACTTGACCATATCCTTAGCTTATAATGAATCAAGGTCAATAAGTATACCTTCATGTCTAACATGAGTATCTCTTGTGCTTTGGCCAAAGTCTTTTAACCTCACTCATTCATGACTGCATAGGATATTTAGCTCATCCACTTATGAGAGAATAAATCCCATTTTGCTAATCAGTTAAGACAGCTACTTGCCCATCAAGTCGCACTTCGAGGTCGATTCCACCAACGGGTGAATTGGATCTAACTACTCTAATGAGAGACTTGATGTTACAAGTACATCTTCAACTTGATTCCTCAGGTCTAAGGTTCACACATACCTATCACAACTTATCAGTTTCATCATTGATTGTCAGTAAGTGAAAACCCATGTGATGAAACCGATATGAGCCGTGTTCGAACATATCAGTTTAACTGAGTTGTCTATGACATAAGTTCCCAGTAGCATTCCCATAGTGTTTGACTGACACTTTCTCTGTCAAAACTTATAACTACAAGTCTTTATCCAGTATTGATGTCCAGTCAATACTCTCTTCGACTTTCGAACCAGTTTTAGATAATACGGATCAAACACTTCTAGTGCAATTCTTCCTAACCCATAGGAAGTAGAAGGTTTGCTTTATTATCAAGGACTTTATATTGTTTATTAAAACCTTACAAATGCCTATAAGAAAACAACAAGATAATGTCTTATATTACGAAAAGATATTGTTTAGTTACAAATCATTGCCCTATAAATCTATCCTCTTTATGGCATTTGAGGGCATACACACTAACAATCTCCCACTTGCACTCAATGCCATTTGCTATGGTATTTAATACCCATCCCTTCCAGATGTTTTTCTAGCACCGCCTGTGCCAAGGGCTTGGTTAATGGGTCAGCAACATTGTCAGCTTCTGAACAGATATTTCTCCTCTTGCAACGATCTCTCTTACAATGTGATATCTCCTCTCAATGTGTTTGGACTTGTTGTGAAACCTAGGTTCCTTCGCCTGCGCTATTGCTCCGGTATTGTCACAATAAAGTGGCAACGAGAGCTTTATGCTTGGAACCACTTGAAGTTCTTTTATGAATTTCCTAAGCCAAACAACCTCTTTAGCTGCCTTAGAGGCAGCTATGTATTCAGCCTCCGTTGTGGAGTCTGAGGTTGTGCTTTGTTTGGAACTTTTTCTAGTCACCGCCCCACCGTTGAGGTGTATATTTTCTTGATTAATGCATAATTTTCTCCAACATATTGTGTAATACAACTTTATGATGTTCACCCGTGGGCATTGGGTTTTTGGAGTGCCCACACCCGTAGGCGTGGCTTTCGTGGGTTGTTACGATCGTGATTCGGCTTATGTAATATGTCATCTTTTTGGGATTTTGGTTAGGCTTTTAGTTAGTGCTTTTTTCGATTGTTTTGGCTCTTCAAAGGTTCGTCTTTGTAAGATGTAATATTTTACCTTTTATTTTAATGAAATTAAAATTTCTAAAAAAATATACTTATGACATTACAAAAAAATCATTTTAATATACAACATTCCTAAATGTACTCATATGTTTTAATGTTTCAGAACTATTAACTCACACATAAAAATCCATGTAGTCACTAGTAGTAACATAGATAATCATTGACTTCACAAACTCTAGTTTACTCTAATCTTTTTACCAAGTGGTGATGCATGATTATACAACTCGTAAGTATGAATTCATAGTATCACGGTCTAATGCCACTTAAGCGGTCAAAAATGACAAAGTTCAATACTTTCTGAAAGAGTACCACATTTATGATGAATGTGTACCACAATTACAAAGGATGTGTATCATCGGTTCAAGGACGTATACCTAGCATATGAGAAAAATGTAGATCATTTGTTAAAAAAATATTTTTTATCATTTAATGCATAATTTGCTCCAATATTTTATGTAATGCAACTTTATAACATTACAAATAGCTAAATTTAGCTTTATGCCAAAATATACTCATGTATGTTAATGTTTCTGAATTACTAACTCACATACAACATGTGATCACTAGTAGTAATGTGGATAATCATTGACTTTAAAAACTCTAGTTTACCATGATGCTTTTTACCAAGTGAGGGTACATGATTATAAAATTAGTAAATATGAGCCTTTATAATATTAAAGTACCACTTAAGCGACCAAAAATGACTAAAATTCAACACCTCGTCAAAGAGTACCGCATGAGGAATGTGTACCACAACTACAAAGGATGTGCACCTATTGGTTCAAGTACGAGAACATGGTGTATTAGATAAATGTACATTATAAGTTAAAAAAGTTATACTTTTCTTGATTTAATGCATAATTTGCTCCAATATGTTATATAGTTCAACTTTATAACATTATAGATAGATTATTTTAGTCATATAACATGCATAAATATACTATGTAAATATTTCAAAACTACTAACTCACACACAACAATCCATACGATCACTAGTAATAGTGTAGATTAAACATTGACTTTGAAAACTCTAGTGCACTCTAATAGTTTTAACCAAGTGATGATGCATGATTTTACAACTAATAAGCATTGATTTCATAGTGTCATGGTCTAATCCACTTCAGCGACAAAAATTGATAAAATTCAGCACTTCCTCGAAGAATACCACTATTGTGAAGAATATATATTGTTGGGTTGGTTAATCCACGGGGTGACTTAGCACATTGGAATTCAAAAATTTAAATACCACCCCAAAATATGGTTATGGTCGGTTCAATCGAATCAATATACTATAAAGACAAAGGGGGTTCTAGCTATTTTAGCAAACATGAATTGTCGGATCTCCTCAACCTGAAGCCGGAACCGCCACCTCCCCTATCTTTCCAAAGCTCCAATCTCTTTTTCGTATCTCTCGGTATACCTGATCCAATCATCTCTCCTCTAAAATGTATCCACATCTCTGCGAGTTTCTAACAATTCTATTATCGGTGCTAGCCAATAGAATTGTTCACAACCTATAGTCTAGGCTTATGTACGAAGGGAGGGAATATATGAATGAGAGAGAGATTAACACGAGAGTAAAATCTCACCAAAATAATAGGCTAAGGGGACGGCTATTAGAGAGAGGAAAATGACAAAAAATTCCTCTTCTTTTCTTTGAGTTGGGCGAAAATCGCACTCCGTAAAAAAGTGTGTTATGTGTTTTCTTAAACATATATTTATAAAAAAACCCACAGCTAGTACAATTAGAATCCAAAACAAGTCAAAATCCTACCATATTTGACTTTCTTAATTCTAGATATACCATAACTAGGATATTCTTAAAAGGTAGAAACTTAGTCACCAAGTAACTTATTTCTTCCTTATCCAAATTAAATCTTCTTGATTCTCCTAAATGAAGACTTGGAGAAAGATTAAAAATCCTTCCCCATGTTTTCACCCAACACGCCTACTACAAGGCTTGGAGCTCAATACTTTAATCTTCTTGATTTAATTCTTGACTCCTAATTAATTAAATGGTCTAAACCAATTAGTTAAGTCCCAAATAATAATTGAGTCTAACATTAATTATTATAAACCTATTTATTTATTTACTTAATTTTTGGCTCAAAGCCTAATTAAATAAATTACTTGGACTTTTCAAGGCACATTAATTAATTAATCCAACTTGATTAATTAAAAGTCTAATTAATTGAGCTCCCATCAATTAATTAATATTCTAGATTAAAAAAACTAGACTTTCCTAATTTTCTCAATTTTTCTAAATTGATTAATTATGTCACATGAGCAGAAACTCTTTAGAGTTAAGTGTGTGTCCACTTGGGCTCATTCATGTGCCACTAGTAAGTGCACTTGCCCTACAGTGCTAGTGTACCTTCATAATTTGGAAAGTACTAGATTAAATCACTTTTGATTTAATTAGATCATGAATTAATCACTGTAATGTCATAGTACCTACAAATTGTGGTTACTGTCTAGCAATGGACCTCAAAGACCTAGACACGAAAGAAAGTAAAGATACGCCTCTCATTATCACGATTCTCGCGTAAGTAAGATCCTTCCATCAAATCTCCCAGATTGATGTTTGGATCAATGGCTTTAACGAAACTCCTATCAACTTAATCTCGATGATTCCCTTTTGATATCGATTCTTACAATCCAAATGAGGAAACACTTTGCCTATTTAGATGTCTTACTTTGGGCAAAGTTTTCTTGAATCGATTCATAGAGTAAACCATAAGAGATATATGATTCGCTAGATCAGTGATGGATCCCTTTTTGGTCTCTCATGTACCTTCGTTCATAATCAGATCATGCCCAAAATACCCCACCCTTGTTGTCTGCGGGCGAGGTGGCAACAACGATCCCACTGCTTGCCCATGCGAATAGTGTCGATGTTCGTCGATAGCGGGTGGAAGCGTCCTCGCGGTGGCTGGTGAGCTTCCCAGCGGTTCGAGCCTGATCGACCGCCGTTGTCCACCTGACTACGGTGATTGATTAATCATGCATTTTCTCAAACCAAAACGCAGCAATTTTTCAGAATTTTATAAATCTAAATTAGTCCAAAGTTTTAATCGAAAAATCAAATTGTTTACATGCGAAAAAAAAATAAATCAAATTATATTAACACATAAAAATATTGAGCCATGTCGCAACCTTGTTTATGATACCGTTAGGATATGGTATGATTCCAGGGATCATTCTCACAGCGGAAGCCAATAATGATTAAAAAAAGTAGAGCAATCCCTAAATAAGGATTATGATAGAGACATGGTACCATCAAAATAGATTAAACATTCATAAGATGTTTATTGCTAACTATACAGATTTTGTTGTATCATACCACAAAAAAATACCACTTGGCTGATTTGTTGCTTATGGACAGAGTCTAAGTCCACTAGTGAGAAAAATCCGTCTCCTTCGCACCTAGTAGGGGGCAGTTTTTGGCTCTTTAAAATTCCTCTTAGATTCTTCTTGCTTCAACACTCCAACTCACGAAGTGTTTCTAATAGTATCCAACATTAGCTCATACCCTTGATTATCTCTTTCAGTGCTAGCTTAGAGATTTTCAAATATGGCTTATGGAGAAACGGGTAGAAAATTATTTATGAAAGAGAGCTTTAATACAAAGAAGAGAAAGAAAGAAGACAAAAAATGCCAAAGCAGCTAGGGGGTGGTGTATATTGGGTATACTTATATCTAGTATGTACGCCCCAACTATGAAAATAATTCCAAAGAGGGCTATGAGCTACAACGATCCCATGAGAAGATAACCTTTGCGAGGGCCATTTTGGCACACCTGGTTGAGCTTTATATTGAGCACATTCGTACTACTCGATATGAGATATCGAAGGAGCTCTTCGGAGCCAAAATGAGAGAAGGTGAGAAAGTAGGGGATCATGTCCTTAAGATGATCTTGAAGATTGAAAGATTGGAGGCTCTGGACTTCACCATGAACTCATTAATTAAAACTGACCTCATTTTGTAGTCTCTTCCTGATTCCTTTTCCCAATTCGTCATTAACTTCAACTGTAATAAGATTAAGTGGAACTTAGCTGGGCTAATGAACAAAATGATTACTGCACAAACTGATTACTGCACAATCTCAATTGAAGTCTAATATAAAGGAAACTGTATTGGTCATTTCTTCTAGTCCTAAAATTTCTAAGAACAAGAAGAAGAAAAGGATCAAGAAGCAGTCTGGTGAGCTTGGAGCTCAGTGTGGTGTTGATAAGGGCAAGGTCAAGGCTCTTGTGGTTCATAAGAATAAGGGGATAAATAAGAAAAATAGATGCCTACACTGCAGTGAGTTGGGCCACTAGAGAAGGAATTGTCCCAACCTAGGCCAAGGCGCATCAGGTATAGAAATGTTTATTTTTGAAGTTAGTGATCCACTTCGTGGATTTTAGATTTTGGAGCTAGTGCTCATGTTTGTTGTATGGAGGTTGGACCATTAGGAGGTGCGTTCAAAGTCGGCAATGAGCAGAGAGTCGCAACTTCTGGAATTGGATCTACCTCTTTACATTTAGATTCTAGACATTTATTATTATTAGATGATGATTTCATTTTGCCCAAGGGGCTTAAAAACATAGTTTCTATTCCTGATCTTGTTAAGACTGGTTATACTTTCTATTTTTCTAGTATGAATTGCAACATTTATCATGGTAAAAAACTAGTTAGCAATGCTATTTTAGTTAATGAATTGTATTATTACATGTTGAGAATATGTGTGTAGTTAATGCTATGACTAGGAAACGTGGTAGGCTAAGTGTTGACCAAAGGCTCAGATGACACCTTAGACTATGCCATGCTGGTGAGCAAAAGATACAAAAGATGGAGAAGGATGGGCTCATAGGCCCACTGGGATCACATCCTTATTCAACTTTTGAATTTTGTCCCACAGGCAAGATGGCTAGATCTCCCTTCACAGGGACTTTTGAAAAGGCCATACAACTCTTAAGGTTAATACATACTGACGTTTGTGGGATATTTAGTGAAATGGGTAGTAGAGATTTCCACACTTCATCACATTCACTAATGACCATTCTAGGTTTGGTCTAGTGTATTTGATGAATCACAAGTCTCAATCCATTGAAAGATTCAATGTGATGGTCCCAAGTGGCATACGAAAGGGTCTAGAAGGGGGGGGGGAGGTTGAATAGACCCTGAAGTCTTTTTCGACTTCAAAAAATTCGTATCACTTTTAAACATTTGAACTCTAGGTCAAGCTCTACAATAAAGATAACTTAGACTTAGTGATTTTAGCAATTTACCAAAGTAGGGTAAAGCTTAGATCGCTTAATCAGGGTTAGCATAGCGGAAATGATTTTGAAGCTCTAGCGTTAGTTTTGGTCAAATAGTCGATTAACCGTTTTACTGTGCTTTTCAAGATAAAATAATAGAATATAAAGTAAGATGATAAAACAGTATATGACAGTAAATAACACAAGAGTTTGTAAGGTTCACTGGGTGGTGACAGTAAATAACACAAGAGTTTGTAAGGTTCACTTGGAGGAATTCTACTAAATTGATTATCAAAGGATCACATAGAGACTTCTACAAAATAGAGGTGGAGATGATAATCTTGGGCTCCTTGATCACACAGATTTCAGCACCAATGAAGATCTTCACCAACAAGCTTCTCTCACTCAGAAATACTGCTTGTAGAGTCAACAACTTCTTCACACAAACAGAGGATGTTGAGGGTTTTGATCACGGGTTTGTTTGATTTTATAAAGTTCAAACAACTTAGGATATCTCATTAATAGTGGATGGTTCTTCTTTGAATATGTTTGAGATATCTGTGACTGTCTGGAATGTATGTAAAAAGCTTGGAAGAATTTTGGCTATGGAGTTTCTAAGCTTTTTCTTGAGAGAGAATTTCAGCAAAGTTTTGACTTTCCTCTGTATGTACGTGTATTTTAGGGTTTGCTTGGGGTAAGGTATTTATAGGCATTTTCCTGGGATTTGTCTGTTGGACACATGTAGGTGCGTGCCTTTCACGCGCGAGTGAGTCATACCTTTTCTCTGACATTCCTGAAATCCTGCTGCACTGATTTGATGAGGCAGGTTTGAACTTTGAAATTCTGTCAGTCTTAGCTAATAGGTAGCTTGCTTCGTAAACAATATGTCCTTATCACATTTAATGCTCTTATTAAGCATTTAATGCATTTGAATTTATTTCCCGTTGGAGATAAATGTCCGTTGAATGATTGCATTTAAGTCCTTCATGACTTGAGAATTTATTTCAGGTGAATCTAATCTTCTTGAAAGCTTGAGTACTTTGATCGCTTGATTCATAAACCCTGAAACAGTTCATAGCGATTGGCAGTCGCTTAAGACAAAATCTTCATCTTCACTTGTCTTCAGACACTGATCTTCAACTTAATCTCTAATAGACTCACCTAGAATTCTACTAGCGACTTGGTATCCTATACTTAGTATAAAGTCTACAAAGATAAAAATTACAAGCTTAAATCAATTACAACCTTCCAAACGCTTATACAAATGTTCTATGAAAATACAAACTTACATTCTTTTGGGGTCTAACATAAGATTCTATCTTGTCATCATCAAAACATCTAACATGAAATTCCTAACAATTTTTCCCTTTTTGATGATGTCAAGACCTTAACTCTTATAATTCTTTTATAGATTAAGAGTTCAAAGAAAAGCTCAAAACAATCGTAAGTTAGCATTTGGAAAGTTAGTTTAGTTAGCTAAAGTTAGATTAGCCTCAACAAGTTGTTTCAGCGATAAATCATTTATTCATTCATTTGAAAGATAAGAATACATGATTTATACTGAAGGTAAATAATTTAAAGCGACAATAGAAACATATAAGAAAATATAAGCAATCATCTTTTTTGTCACTTCCTATTGGTTTCTTCTTCTTGGTAGATTTCAGTCGCTAGATCCAGTAGAAGTCTATCAACGTCTATCATGGTTGTATGCTGAATTTCATTATAATCATGTTTTCTTTGTCTAGCGCTTTCATTCAGCTCCATCAGTCTTTCCACCCAATCCCTCGGAGGGATTCCAAGTTCACGAATCAAGTCATGATAAATGTCTTATCTTCGATTATTGGTGGATTTCCAGTTGATAGGTCTTCTAAGAGGTCTAGCGTATGGGTGAAAACCCATACTCTCTAAGAATTCAATGTCTAAGTCCGGAAGCAAGTGCCTGCCTTGATAGTACCTTGGCTTTCGCTTCTTAGTAAGCATTTTCTTTATACTCACTATTTCTTCGAACATGGAGCACCAATGCTTGTTATCTTTTTTAGAGATAGGCTTTTTCAAGGCTTTGGACTGGGACTTTTCTTTCAGATCTTCCCCTTTCTTGGCATCATCAAGGGAGGTCTTTAACTCAGCAATGTCTCGACGAAGAAGTTTGACTTCATCCACTAAGAGAGCAACTTGCTCAGCGATACTTTGAGAGACCAAATTGGAAGAAGTATGTCGCTCAGTATCAGCGGATGCATTCTGGGCTGGCGTCCGATTAAAGTAATCAGTCATTTCTTTAACAACAGGAGCGATACTATTCATCATAGAGATTGTAAGTTTGTTGACGCTTCTCATGTCAGCTTGAAGAATTCGCTCTACTTAGTTAAGCATTGAAGTACTTCGCTCTTCTAAATGAGAACATGAGTTTGTGATATTACCAAGAGAGTTTCGAACTGATTTTTTGAAATTTCTAACCTCTGGATCACTTTCGGAGTCCGAGTCTGATGAATCGCTGGAAGGAGATTGTGCTTGAGAGGGCATCACTACAGGAGACTTACCTTTAGCCAAATCACAAAGAATAGGTTCTTCCTCAACCAACAACTGGAACCTCCACTACTGAAACGCTATCAGTATGAGCGACTTCCACA
Organism: Buddleja alternifolia; assembly: GCA_019426215.1. Taxonomy (NCBI): domain Eukaryota; kingdom Viridiplantae; phylum Streptophyta; class Magnoliopsida; order Lamiales; family Scrophulariaceae; genus Buddleja; species Buddleja alternifolia. Next base: position 38,395,963 of record CM033390.1, on the reverse strand, counting down.
GCAGGAGCTTGTTCCTCTTCAATTTCAACGATTGGATTTGGGGAGAAGCTTTTTCAATGGCAATGATCCAAAGTGGGCCAATCGCTTCCATCACATGCCTTGGACTTAGGATGTTGGTCTGCGGAATATAAAATATAGAGTCTTCGTGTTCTTCATTGTTGAGGCAAATTACACATCCTCCGGTAGCTCAACTCCTGAAATATAGAAATTGTAGATGTCCAAAATAAATGGCATTAGCGTTTGTGCTGCTTCTTGGTCCACTGACCTGATTTGCGAGATCATCTTGGCCACTTGGATATTTTGCTCACACATAAGGACAGGGTGAAGATTATAGCCTCTGAAGTTATTCAGGCCAAAATATTCAACGAAGGAGATGTCCAGCGATTGTGCATTCTCAAGAATCGATCTCCTGTCTCTGTAGAGTTCTGCAAACTTAGCATGATCCGTGTCAAGGCTCATTGGAACTTCACTTTGCCCCTGGCAAAAGAGGTTGCTTACTGGTGGAGGCATCTTCATTCAGATCAAGAACAATACGCTGTACGAAATCTTGAGACGGATGATAAACATAGCGTCCTCCCTAAGCGACTAAAGCTAGATGCTGGCAAATATAACGTTCTATTGACTGTCTATAATAAGGAAAGTCACTAATATTGCCCACCAGATTCTTGCGCTGCTCGAGTAGAAACACAGCAAAACCTCTACGTCTGTAAGCTACTCCAAATTAAAACAAGAATGGATACCTCACAAGTTTGTCTAACGTGTAGAAATGCAACACAAACTCTTCAGCCCATCTTGCGGTATTCATCATCCATCGCTTACCAAGCTTGTCAGCTTTCTTCTGTTCTTTTCTAGAGGCTAGAAATTTCTCAAAGCATTCTATTTCTTCATCATAGTCCTCAGCCCATAATCTTGCAAGATACTCGCAGGCTTTAGCTTCTATCCAACCATTAATAGGATTGGGACGCTCAGCGACAACTGGTCCTTTTCCTTTCCACAATCTGAGAGGCTTTGGGGATAGAGCAATTTGAGGAGAATGAACGACTTTGGGATAGGCAGAATATCCAATTCTGTTAAGAATTTCTTCATCAGGGTTCTTCAACCAATCACCCATATGGGGATTCTTGATGACGATCTTGTTCTGGGGCAAAGGATAAAAGGATTCTTCAGAATGGCCAGTAAAATTGAAATGCTTCTCATCAAATTCTGTCATATTGAACCCTGATCATCTAATGTACTCAAGACAAGATTGAAGACGCTCAAGAGAGTAGAGACCCAGATCAGTGAAATGCTCGGAGAAACCGAACTTATCAGAATTAAAGACATCAGTCCTGTGGAGAGTATTATGAAAGTTTATCTCCATATCCACCAATTGCCTGGTGTCAAGCTCCCTGGTGGCAAAGTAAAACTCATCATTTGCATCATAGCTACGGGGAAAGAAGTTGATGACACGAGGAGGAGATCCGGTTGGAGGAGGGACAAAAGCAATTGATTCGGTTGGGATAGGGGTCACTTCTATCGACCGCTTAGCGTGCACAGTTGTTTCACTGACTGGAGATGTTTCAGTGTCAGGAAGGACTTGAGCTACTTCCTTAACGATATCCACAACCATTGCCATATTGACATCCACTTCAATAGGAACCTCTGAAGGTGGAGGTGTATCAGCGTCTGGAGCATTTTGGAGTTGATACAAGCAAGCGTTTGAGAAAAGCAAGCAAAATTTCTACCAAGTAGAAATCACAAATAAAAAACTACAACGCTTACCCTGAGGACTATCATCGACTGACTCAGTCGCTTGTTTTGTTTCAACAATTGGTACAGATTCTTTAGGCTCCGTGACAACTTCTTCAGGGTCTAAATCGAGGAAAGAAGTGAGGGGAACAACTTTAATAGGGATTTTGCAAGCATCCTAAGTATTTAGTACATACTGAATATCATGATCTATTCGAGCTGTAAGAAGTTTATCCTAACGTTAAAGAAAGATAACGAGGAAAGGATAAAAATACATTGTTCTTACAAGTACTTACCCTGAAAGAGTTTTGCCTTTTCAAAAGGTGTAGCAGGATCTGGCTCGGGAACAAGAGCAGATTCAGAAATGGAAGGAGGAGGAGAAGGGACACTTGCTTGTGCTTCAAGCGCTGGCTCGGAGGGAACGCTAGTGGATCCTCCTGGCGTGGAACGCTTGCGTGCTAAAGGCACTTCTTCTTCTTCTTCAGCCTCTTCTTCTTCTGGAGAAATAACAAAGGCAGGAGGGGGAGAGGGTGATTTAGGAGGAGGAGGAGATGGAGATTTCTTCTTCTGCGTCTCCTTCTTCTTCTGCTTCTTGGTAGGCTTGGCTGGCTTAGCGACTATAACAACGATCTTATGTTTTGGTCGCTTAACCACCACTTTCTCTTCTGATGATGATGAAGACGAAGTCGCTTGCTCTTCATCATCGCTGTGAACAATACCTTCCGCAAGGATTCTGATAAGTCCATATTTTACAGTATTTTATGCCCCATTGTAATATGATTTGATCGTTACTTTGATCACTTTTTATCCCTCATAATGCTTTGATTGGTATAGATTTTGTTTTCTAGGATACAAGTTGATTTACGCATGAAAGACGAGCAAGGAGATCCAAATTGAGCTTGAAATTGAAGAAAGAAACAAAAGAAGATAGTTGATGAAAGATTTTACACAATGCTCATATAGACACGAGAGTTTCGTCAACTTACAGCCCGAATCAGACGAAGGTTTCTTGTCCAATATTGTAGAGCTTTGTCGTAGCTTCACGTATCAACTTGAATCACCTCAATCCGACATTTGTAGAGATATTTATGATCAAAATACTAAAGCTGCGAATTTCACGTTAGAAGACCGCGGTCCGAAAATGCAGTGCCAAATTAGACCGCGGTCCACTTTCCCGAGCCCTATTTTTTATATCCGCCGTTTTTGGTCTTTATAACAGATTCTTCACTTATCAAAAGGCTAAAAATGCTCTAAAACACCAAGGGGGAGCCATGGGAAGTCCTAAGGAAGCTTGAAGATCCATCATCATCCTCATCATCATTATTTTCATCATCAAAGCTTGGATTCACACTTTATAATAGGGAGTAATTCAACTCTTTCTCTTGATTACTATTTCAATTATGTCTTGTAGAGTTGTTGAATCATATGTTATTGTAAGTATGAGCTAAGCATCTTTGTGATTGGGTTATGTGAATACTTTGTGATGTTTTGTGTTTAATGAATCATTAATTTCCGGATTTATTACATTCTTGTTACATGTTTGATTTTATGCTTAATGCTTGCATATGCTTGATCACCATGTGTTTGATAAAATGCTTTGTCTTGAGACCGAGAGGAGATAGATAAAGGGAGATCGAAAAATCAAACATCATAACGTAACAATTGACTAGAGATAGAATCGATTGCGTTGTGTGGTTTTTTGTGATAAGATGACCCGATTGAATGTAGGATTTTCGTAAACAAGGAATTCCTTTGAACCTAAATGCATGCTAGTTAATTCAATCTTCACAATAGAGATATAGGAAGTTGTTAACTAGTATAGGCTTGTTATTTCAAGAGATTGAATAATAAATACATTAGGGGGTTTCGCCATAACAAGAGCGTTCTAAAAATCCGGATAATTGAAAGTTCATGAACATAGAATAGAACATAGTAGGATCATAACCCAATCACCTCTTCCCATTTGATTTATTACCTTGATAATCATTTTATTTATCTTTAGTTATTTTCATAGTATAAACACCTATCATCTTATAAATTGATTTAGCTTAGAAATAGGTAATATAGCAATTACGAGCATTGAATCCAATTGTCCCTGTGGAGACGATACACCCCGGGCTAAATAGTCCACTTTATTACTTTGCACGACCTAGTATACTTGCTAGGATTTCGCGTGTCAGAGTCGCTCACGCTTTTCCTTGGGAACCGATGCTCCACCCCATCACTTGGGTTTGAGCAACTCACTGATCATCTTTTTCCCGTAGAACTTAAGCACTGGGACTTTCTTTCTAGCGGTGTTAACAAAACCACTAGCGCTTAAAATTAAACTTAACACATTCCCATAAGGCTTGGGATTCACCGACTCAGCCATCGCTGCCTTAAAGCGATTAAAAATGTACAGCGACCGATTGATATTTAACTTGGTCAGAATGGCTACCATCATCTTATACTGAACGTTAGAGATTTTGTCGAAGCTTCCTTTCCTGCATTCTATCATCTTTGAGCATATGTCAGTCATAATGACATATTCGCCCTTCATGTCATTCTTTTTGAAGTTAGGTTCATAGGCAACTTTAATTTTATCTTTCTTGATCAGTGCCTAGACCTTGGTGGCGTCGCTAAGAGTGATGTCTTCAACTTCTTCACCATCATTTGGCAGTTGCAGTAAGGAAGATAGAAGTTGAGGAGTGAGAACAAAGGTCTCACGAGCAAACGGAAAGACGTAGGAAATGGAGTTTCCATCGTCAGAAATTTTAGCATTCTGGAAGAAGAAAAGGGTTTCTTCCTCATAAATGTTTGAATGGGAGGTTATCATTTTGCGTAAACCAGATTCTTGGACAAGAGGAAGAACAGTCCTCAGTGGAAAGTTCTGGTTATCATAAAAGTAGTCCCAGTTCACAAGAAATCCAGCATTAACAGTGACTGGTTTCTGAGGTTTGGAAGATTTTCTGGTGGTAGATTTGGAAGACTTTGGTGGCGCCATTGATCATAGGTTAAATCTTTCTGAGAGTTAAGAAAAAGTCTTTTGCCTTGAGAAAGAGAGAGATTTTACAGTAAGGAAAGTTTGAAAGTGATAAAGCTTTTCTGTAAAATCATGGAGGGTTTAAATAGAGGCAAAAATAACTCCTCAGTTGCTTGGATTAATGCCACGTGTTAAATCAATAATTTTGAAAATTGAAGCATTTAATCTAAGTCGTTTACTTATAAAGACAGATGTCAAAAAGTGCCGTAAAATAGGATAACAGCTGTGAATTATAAAAGTTTGAAACCCGCAGTTACTTTTTCAAAACATTTGAATAATTTTGAAATTTTCAGCGTGAATTACACGCGCCTGATAGTACACTGACACGCACTCAGACAGGTGCAGTTACTGAATTGCCTAGTTTTTTTTTATAGGAATCATTAACCGTCAGTTTGATTTGATAGGCACGTGTGGGTAGTTGTCAAATCTAATCTTTTGGACTTATCCACACGCTACCTTTAAGCGATGAAAACTATGCATAATTTTCAGAGAAAGTTACTTAGCATTAAAGTGGGAATCTTTTAACGCTGAAGTCCTTTTTGATAAAAATCAATCACTTTCGATCTTTAAAAGACATTTTCATTTAATTTTGTTAGAGATTGATTTTGTCATGCATGAAAGATAAACGCTAGTGATCAATGCATAAAATTTTCAAAGTCAATTTTTGACCACAGTCGCTCATAGATTGGAATAAGTACAATTTTAAGGTTTCCCCTAAAATTGATAACTCATTTCAATTTTAAAAAACGCTTTAGACATAAAAATAAAGTGGATTCCCCCTAAATTATATGCCTATAAAATATGATGCTTTATGATTTAAGCGTTTAAATCAATCATACCTAATTCACTTCTCAAAGTGAGAAAACGTTGTTCGTTGAGCGCTTTGGTGAAGATATCTGCCAATTGTTTGTCAGTACCAATGAAATGCATGGAGATATCTTTCTTTTGAACATGGTCACGGAAGAAATGGTAGTGAGTATCAATGTGTTTAGTTCTAGAATGAAGGACTGGGTTTTGGGTCATAGCTAAAGTGCTTTGGTTATCACAATAGATTGGGGTAGTACCTAGGCTTGTTCCATAATCTCTAAGTTGTTGCTTCATCCAAAGGATTTGTGCACAACAGCTTCCAGCGACTACATATTCTGCCTCAGCGGTAGATGTCTCTATGGATTGTTGTTTTTTACTATGCCACGAAACTAATCTATCACCTAGAAATTGACATGTACCACTAGTACTCTTTCTATTTATTTTGCATCCTGCAAAATCTGCGTCTGAATAACCAATTAGTCTAAAAGGAGAGTCCCTTGGATACCACAAGCCCACATTTTGTGTGTCTTTTAGGTATTTAAGGATCTTCTTGGTAGCAATTAAGTGTGATTCTTTAGGATCAGCTTGAAAACGTGAACACATGCATACCGAAAATATAATATCAGGTCTACTAGCGGTAAGATAAAGAAGTGATCCAATGATACCTCTATAATTAGTGATATCAATTTTTCCCACTTTCATCTTTATCCAACTTAAGTGTTTGGCTCATTGGAATTTTTGAAGATGATGCGTTTTTCATACCAAATTTCTTAATCATATCTCTTGTATATTTAGCTTGGTTTATAAATATGCCATTAGGAAGTTGTTTAATTTGTAATCCTAAGAAGAAAGTTAATTCACCCATCATGCTTATTTCAAATTGATCTTTCATCATTTTCGAAAATTTCTCACACAATCACTTATTAGTAGATCCGAATATAATATCATTAACATAAATTTAGACTAAGAGAATATCTTCATTATGGGTAGTTTTAAATAACGTTGTATCAACACTGCCTTTTAAAAAGCCTTTACCTATAAGGAAGATAGAGAGAGTATCATACCATGCTCTTGGTGCTTGTTAAGGCTGTAAAAAGCCTTATCCAATTTGTAGACCATATTTTTCCCATGGTTGTTGATGAATCCTGGTGGTTGCTCCACATAAACTTCTTCTCAGAGTTTACCGTTCAGGAATGCACTCTTCACGTCCATTTGGTATACCGCGAACTTGTTGAATACGATAAACTCTAGGAACATCCTAATCGCTTCAAGACGGGCTACTGGTGCATACGTCTCATCAAAATCAATAACCTCTTCTTGACAATAACCCTGAGCGACTAGTCTGGCTTTGTTTCTTATAACAATGCCATCTTCATCCATCTTGTTCCTGAAAACCCATCTAGTTCTAATAACTCCTTGGTGAGCTGGTCGTAGCACTAGCGTCCAAACCTTGCTTCGCTCGAATTGGTTCAACTCCTCTTGCATCGCTTCTACCCAACTTGAATCACTGAGTGCTTCATCTACTTTCTTTGGTCCCATTTGAGATAGAAAGCTTGCGAACATAGCCTCGTTGATTGTTGCGGACCTAGTTGTAACAGGTGCTTCAATATCTCCAATCACTAGCTCTGGTGGATGGTCTCTAAGCTATTTATGATCTGGTTGGAACGGGTTAAGAGACTCTTGATCATTAGTCGCTTGATCCTCATTTGTCTCTTGCACAGTCACTACATCATTCACAGTTCCAACTTGCTCTTGATAATCATTCTCTTCATGGTCATCAGTGATTCTGACAATATCACCATTTGTAATCTCACGAGTAACCTTAGGATTGGGCACAAAGATCTCACTATCCTCATCTTCATCACTATCATCACTAAGATTGATTTGTGACGCTTGTTGGGCAAGATCTTCAATTCCTACATCATCAGGATTAACCTCACTCGGTTCTTGGTTAGCATCAACAAACACAGCATGAAGGGATTCTTCAACCTTCGATCTGATCTTATTTAGGATGCAAAAACTCTTTCCATTCTTGGCATAGCCTGGAAAGATTCCCTCATCCGCTTTAGGATCAAATGTCCTTAGACTTTGGGATCCATTGTTATGAATGAAACATTTTCAACCAAATACATGAAAATATGAAACGTTAGGCTTACTCCCTTCTACAAATCATATTGAGTCTTCTCATGTTGCTTGTTGATCATACACCGGTTCTGAGTGTAGCAAGCGGCATTGATAGCTTTGGCCCAAAACCTTTGAGGCAGCTTAGACTCTGCTAACATCGTCCTAGCGGCTTCTTTAAGCGTTCTGTTCAGTCGCTTGACAAATCCATTCTATTGAGGTGTTTAAGGAGTGAATACTCATGAAGTATTCCAAAATCTGTACAAAACTTCTCAACAAATTGATTAGTAAATTCAGTTCCTCTATCGCTTCTAATTCTTGTCACCTTTAGATCTTTTGAGGTTTGTAATTGACGAATTATCGCTGTGAGCTTGACACTAGTTTCATCTTTGGTGGCTAGAAATTCTACCCATGTATAGCGAGAGAAATCATCAACAATCACTAGCGAATACTTTTTACCGCTAACACTCATGATTTGAATAGGACCAAACAAATCTAAATGCAATAGTTCAAGAATTCTAGAAGTAGATAGGCATGGTTTCTTCTTAAAAGATGATTTAACTTGTTTACCCATTTGACATGCATCACATAAGCGATTTTTTTGAAAGGAACCTTTAGGTAATCCCTCTACTAGATTTAGCGATATTAACTGAGAGATTGCCTTAAAATCGAGGTGATTTATTTTTCTATGCCATAACCAACCCAATTCATTTTGACTCTTAACAACAAAGCATGTGGGGTTGTTATCAATTGTAGAATCCCAATCTACTAAATACACATTGTTTTTTCTTTTTCCTCTTAATTTAGTAGACTTAGTCTTAGCGTCGATAACATAGCAACAGTCGCTTGAGAATTTGACTTCAAAGCCTTTATCACAAAATTGACTAATGCTTAACAAATTGTGCTTAAGACCCTCAACATAATATACATCACTAATTATGATGCTCCCCCTATGCATGATACCTATACCTTTGGTTTTACCTTTGGATTTATCACCGAATATAACTTGAGGACCTTTGGTTGCACGATAGTTGACCAAGAGATCTTTTGAGCCAGTCATGCGCCTTGATGACCCACTATCAATGTACCAAACTGAAGTATCTGTATTAGCTTTAGGTACCTGCATTCAAATGGAAGTTCTAATTCTTCTTTGGTACCCATTTTGTCTTGGGTCCTTCAATGTTAGTGACTTTAGTTTGAATTAAAACTTTCGGAACCCATATTTGCCTTGTCTTTATTACGGGAAGATTGACCTTCTTAGGTTTCGGTTTGTGTTGTTTGTGCTTTTTAGGTGTATAGTAATACCCTCAATTATAATAGTTATCATAGTCATAACCATAATCATCATAGTATCGATAATATGATCTAGATCTTTGAGGATATTGACGCTGGTATTTCCTCGACACTGGCTTAGGAGTCGCTTTTGGCGATTGACGCTTAGCGTTTGATTCACTTGTAGATGGTTTATCCTTAGCCTTTTGAGTGTTTGGATGAACCCTCTTCTGTGAATCATTCACTTTCGTCTTCTCCTTATTGCCTATGTTGGTATTGACCTTCTCATTTGGCCTCTTACCATTGTCCTTAGGTTCATTCATCGTTTGACTGTTTGAACTTTTCTCAACAAAGAATACACCTTTTTCTTTGTTGGCTGCCGTAACCTTAGACGCTTTTGATTTACCAAGTTTGTCACAACCTAAACCGGTTCTTTCACCAAAAAGTCTAGTTACCTCAGTCACATTATCTAGCTTTCTTGATGCTTTTGATAATGATGAGACAAGCTGTTCTAATTTAACAAGTCTAGCAATCAATTCAGCTTCTCTCTTGACTATTATATCAATATCACTTTTTAATTGGGTAATTTCACTCTCAAGCAATTGATTCTTCTTAATGCATCGTTGCTGAACTTGCAGCTCTGCTTTGAGCGTCATTTTATCACTTGTAAGCGATGAAATAATATCGAAGTTATTTTGATATATTTTAGCGGCATCTTGACAATCTTTATAATATTCATTTACTTTGTCAAGTAATTCATCATAAGAAAGAGGATGAGATAATTCATTGTTTACCTTAAATAGCGAGTCATCAGACACTTCTTCATCTCTTGCCATAAGACAAATGCTCATCATCACTGCTTTCATCTGATGATTCCAAATCCTCTTCAGGTGTGGAGAATGGTTCAGATTCGGCTAGCAAACCTTGTTGGCGAAGGTTGCTCCTGAATTGGTTTCTATCTGCATAATCTTGCCTTGTTAGTTTAGATACATTCGGATAAGGACAATTTACCTAGTAGTGCCCTGATTTCCTGCAATTGTAACACAAATTAGTTTTCATTTTCTGTTCAATGGTTTATCGCTTGGAAACTACTGGCGCTGAAGCATTCTGTACTGGAGACAGAGGCGCTTGGTATTGAATTGGCGCTGGAGGCTGAGGAGCAGAATACACTGGCGCTTGATATTGCGGCACTAGTGCAGGAGGAGAGGTTTGAAATGAGGTCTGTCCACTAGGGTTTCTCTTTTCGTATCTTAAGAATTTCTTAAATTTATTAACCAATAATGCCATTTCCTTTTCCTCATTCGATTCTGTCGCTTTTACCTCACTGACTGACTTTCCCTTTTTCTTAGTAGTAGCTATTAGGGTTCCTGATTCAGTCGCTGATGTAGAAGTCGTTGTGTCGCTGACTTCTCCTAGTTCAAATTCAAATGCCTTTAACTCTGAAAACACATGTTCCGGAGTTAGATTTTCCAACATTTGTGATTCTCTCATTGCAACCGTCTTAATCAAATATTTGCTTGGAAGACTTCTAAATAATTTGTTGACCATTTCTTTGTTAGTCAACTCCTTGTCTAGTGACGCTGACTCTGTAATGAGCAAAGTGAATCTTGCGTCCAATTGTTCTAGCGTCTCGTTGTTCTGCATCATAAAATGCTCAAATCTTTGCATGGCTATGGAGAGCTTGTTCTCCTTCATCTGTGCTGAACCTTCACACACGATAGCCAACTTATCCCATATCACTTTTGAAGTCTTACATTGTTTGATCTTGTTGAAAAATGCATCATTACCCCTAACGCTGAGTAGAGTGCACTTCATCCAACATTATCCAGATTCACTCTTTTTCTATCATCTAGCGTCTATTCTAACTTGGGTTTTTTAACATAACCATCTGGAGTTGCTTCAGTCGCTCCAGGGGCTCTGGTGATGACTTTCATGATCTGAATGGGGCCATCTGTAATTACATCACACATTTCATTATCGCAAGAGCATAAATAAGGAAATGCTCTAAGTTTCCAAGAATCATAGTTTGATTCAACCAACTTAGGCATTTTGTTAAAATCCAGAAAGAGATGTTTAAAAGAAAATTAAAGCGACTAAGTTTAGAATAATGGATCTAAACAAGCAGTCATGCTCGGAAACGCTTAGGTTTCTACTTCAACTGCTCTGATACCACTTGATGGTTCCAAGTGGCAAACGAAATAGACCCTGAAGTCTTTTCGACTTCAAAAAATTCGTATCACTTTTAAAGATTTGAACGCTTAGAGAGCTGAGCGCTAGGTCAACCGCTACTATAAAGATAACTTAGACTTAGTGATTTTAGCAATTTATCAAAGTAGGTTAAAGCTTAGATCACTTAATCAGGGTTAACGCAGCAAAAATGATTTTAAAGCTCCAGCGTTAGTTTTGGTCAAATAGTCGATTAACCGTTTTACTTGTCCTTTTCAAGATAAAATAATAGAATATAAAGTAAGATGATAAAACAGTAAATAACACAAGAATTTGTAAGGTTCACTGGGTGGTGTAATCCCAGCTACGTCCTTCTTCTCCTTGTTCACTTGGAGGAATTCCACTAAATTGATTATCGAAGGATCACACAGAGGCTTCTACAAAATAGAGGTGGAGATGATGATCTTGGGCTCCTTGATCACACAGACTTCAGCACCAATGAAGATCTTCACCAATAAACTTCTCTCAGTCAGAAATACTGCTTGTAGAGTCAGCAACTTCTTCACACAGACAGAGGATGTTGAGGGTTTTGATCACGTGTTTGTTTGATTTTATAAAGTTCAAACAACTTATTATATCTCAATAATAGTGTATGGTTCTTCTTTGAAGATGTTTGAGATATCTGTAACTGTCTGGAATGTATGTAAAAAGCTTGGAAGAATTTTGGCTATGGAGTTTCTAAGCTTTTTCTTGAGAGAGAATTTCAGCAAAGTTTTGACTTTCTTGTGTATGTACTTGTATTTTAGGGTTTGATGGGGGTAAGGTATTTATAGGCATTTTCTTGGGATTTGTCTGTTGGACACATGTAGGTGCGTGCCTTTCACGCGCGAGTGAGTCATACCTTTTCTCTGATATTCCTGAAATCCTGCTACACTGATTTGATGTGGCAGGTTTGAACTCTGAAATTCTGACAGTCTTAGCCAATAGGGAGCTTGCTCCGTATACAATCTATCTTTATCACATTTAATGCTCTTATCAAGCATTTAATGCATTTGAATTTATTTCCCGTTGAAAATAAATGTCCGTTGAATGATTGCATTTATGTCCTTCATGACTTGGTCTTCTCGGCCCAGCTTTTTACTTCGCTCCAGATCCTGATCCATACAAAACACATGAGCACTAGCCCCTGAGTCCAGAATCCATGAAGTAGAAAAAATAGTCATAGAATAATTAGTTTCATAAACGAAAAGTTCCATACCTGAAGTGCCTTTGCTAACTTAGGACAATTCCTTTTCCAGTGGCCCAGCTCACTGCATCGTAGGCATTTATCCTTGTCCTTAGGCCCTTTACTTTTGTGACCACATTCTAATTCCTTTTTAGTCCTTTTGGATACTCCTTCTTGCTTTCTACCTTTTCCACTCTTTTGGTCATAAAATGGCTCATTTGTGAAAAAGTTGAAGAATCCCTCTTTCTTTTCATCCTCATTCGAGCTTGTTTAATTTCAAGTTTCTTTTAATAATCCTACCCCAAAACAGGATTATTGGCCAGTTTAATCAAACTAATATAAACAAGAAAAGTCTAACTATGCGAAATACCTTTCGCGCTATTTCTCTCGTACAAGTTTCTGATCTATCAACCCGAACCAAGAAATTCCGTCTCCTTATTTCCGTGTGCAACCATCGGCCTCCACAAAAATCTGAGCTCCAATTTTTGGTTCCTCTTGTATCTTCAAGTGATCCAATCGTCTCGCCTCTAAGATATATTCATACCTCCGTATAGTTCCCAATAAATATATATATGGTACTAGCCTATATATTAATTTTAGATCCAATCTAAGCTTATATATGAAGTTTGGAATATATAGTGAAAGGTTAATCTCAACACATGAGCAAAACCTTGTCAAGAAATAATGAGAAGGACGAGTTTTCTTGAGAAAATTAGAAGACAAAATTCTCTCTTTTTCACTCTTGTATTGGACAAAAACTTCACTCAAAAAGTGTTTGTGTTTGTGTGTTTTTCCTTAAAACAAGGAACTTAGTCACCAATGTAACTTATTCCTTTTCTCTCTCCTAAATATTTTCTTGATTCCAATTTGTTCAAGACTGGGAGAGGAATTAAATCCCTCCTTATTTTTGTCTGCCACACACGCCCACTTTATGCCTTGGAGTCCAAAATTTTTATCTTACTTGATTTAATTTTTGACTCCTTATTTAATTAAATAGTCCAACTATTTAATTAGATATTCCATAATAATTAAAGTCCCACCTTAATTATTATTACCCAACTATTTCATTAATCTTATTTAACTTTTGACCAAGTCTATTAATTAAATAAAACCCGTGGACTCTACTAAGTCCATTAGTTAATTAATCTACCTTAATTAATTAAATAGTCCAATTAATTGATCTTCCACCAACTAATTAATATTCCATTTTAGGTAAATCCTAAACTTTCCTAATTTCACCTCAACTTCAAAAGTTGATTAATCATATCTTATAAGAAGGAACCTTAGGAGTAAGTGTATGACCCCTTAGGCTCGTTCATGTTCTAGTTGTAAGTGCACTTTCCAAAAGTGCTATTGTACCTTTCTTTATTTAGGAAGTACTAGATTAAATCTTTCTTAATTTAATCTGACCATGAATTATTACCCATAATAACATGGTACCTACAAATCGAGGTTACTATCTAGCAATGGACTCCAAAGACCTAGATACGAACGATATCAAGATACTTAACCTATTATAATCACAATCCTCGCATAAGTAAGATCTCTCCATTAAATTTCCCGGATTGGTAATTCGAGTAATGGCTTGGTCGAAACTCTTATGACCCAATCTCTATGTTTCCTTCATTGCATGATATTGATTATTGCAATCCAAACAAGGAAACTGATAAGCTCGTATTTTACGCCTTTTCGGGCGCCTCTTTTCTTGGATTTGGCTCGTTTTCTAGTAAATTCTATCCCACATTATACCTTGATTTGTTTTATTTATGTGTATTAGGTGTAGAGCATCATTGGATCCAAAAGATGAAGAAAAAGTCAAGAAAAAATTGACAAACCTGTGATGCCGTAGCATCATAAATCGATGCCGCAGCATCACAGTGTAAAACGGCTGCGCGAGAGAAATTTTGATGCTGCAGCATCCCGACTTCGATGCCGCCGCATCCCGTCCGCGTACAGTAACCTATAAATAGGGTGTTAAGTCAGTTTTTGAGGGAACACACTTTTTACAACACAAGAATTGGGAGAAAACCCTAGGGAAGCAAGAGAAAAGCTTGAAGACTCCGAATTTGTCTACGAAAATGGAGAATTCAAGCAACAACGAGAAAATCAAAATTGTAATAGGGAGTTTTTCATTTTCTTTTGAGATTAGTTCATTGAACATGTCTTTTGAAGATTGTTATTTCTCTTTCTTTTCTATCATGAACTAAATTCGTTTGACTAAGGCCGTGTGAAGGCAAACTATGAATTATCATTTATAAATTTATGTTTTTGATTATTGCTTGGCATTCTATGTGTTCAATTTGTTATATTTAATGCTTATGAGTGCTTGATCACCACTTATTTGATAAATTGCTTAGCTTAGATTCCGAGAGGATATAGGTTAAGGATGCTTGAGCAATTGAATATCACGTCTTAGAATTGACTAGGGATAGATTCGATTCATTCGTGTAGCCTTCCGGTAAAGGGGAATCTCATAAATCTTGTTAATGCATGTTTATTAATTGAATTCTCATATAGGGATATAGGGAATCATTAATTAACATAGACGCACTATACCAAGAGATTGGGTAGTGTATAATTTTGGAGTTTCCGCCATAGCATGATAAGTAATAATTGAATAACACACTTCATAATCGATAAGGAGTAGTTTGGTCGGATCACGTGTCTTAGTTATCTCTCTTCCTCTGAATTTTCAATCTCTACGTGTTTTACATAATTAATTTTCTTTAGTCAATTAAACACTCACACCTTAATTATTTGATTTAACTTGGAATTAGGTAATACAGCAGTTTCAATACTTAAATACGTTGTCCCTTGGGTACGATAATCCGGACTTAAATATCCACTATATTACTTGCACGATCTAGTGCACTTGCTAGGTTTTTGCGTGTCAAATTTTTGGCGCCGTTGCCGGGGACAATTGTTTTATTTAATATTGAGATTCACTTATCTGTTCTAAGCTTAAGTCATTTTTTTTTCATTTTTTATTTGATTCTCGATGAGATGAATGATTATAACTTTAATTGGTCACATCGAGGATGGAGTGCAGGAGCTTATGAGAGTCATATTCAAGATTTTTGTTCGTGGTGTGGAGACGTTCATCAGAGTGACTACTGCTAAGAAAGATGGAGGAATCATCAGGACTTTCCTTTGAGTTATTATGCAATGAGAGCTTCGCCGACATATCTGCAACATGATAGTCCCGCCATTCTGATGCAAGAAGAATATCAATCGACTAACTTTCAGAACCAAGGGGCTTATCAGCAACAATGTGATAGGAACCCAAGTTTTGAAGAGTTGGTGATCCAATGGATGAAGTCGAACGATGAGCGGTCTCAAAATATCGAGGCGTCTATCCAGGACGTCAAAGCACAACTAAACCAAATCTCCAACTTATTGGTAGAGAGGTCATCAGACACCATGTATAGTTTCACAGATGAGAATGATGGGGCTCCAGATGCAACATCGCTAGTGGACTCACAATTCAGCACAGAGTCTCCGAAATCCATCCCATCAGGTGACCAAGAAAGGACATTAGAAATCTTCAAGAATCCAACACCACCTACCATCATATCTCTCGATTTCTTAAAAAAGTGCATCAATTACCAGAGAGATAGAGTGGAGAATGTTGAAGTCAAGGTTTCTAACTCTAGTGATCCATTCGATGCATATTTTGAGAACCCAAGTGATACCACTGTAGAGAATGAGAAAATCAGAGGATATATAAATCACTTGGATGTACCACCATTTGAGTTGTCAAAACCAAGGCTAGGGGAGTATGGGATAGCCACATATGAGTTGCAATCATCCACTGAGCATTTTTTCTCACTTCCAATTAAACTTTCATCTTTACACTTCAATTATGTATTTTTGAAAGAGACCTTATGCTCACTTTTAATTCTTTTAGGTTGTGTGATAGAGATTGGAGGGGAGAAGCCCTTACGCAACTGGAAAAAACACAAAAAGGCTCGTCCATACAAAGTTGGCATTGCTCCTTATGATCCACCATGAGCAGTGCAAGTGAGTCGAGCTAATGACTTTAAAAAAGCGCTTCTTGGGAGGCAATCCAAGCTTTTCTTTTATGTTTTGCTTGCTTTTCGTTTCTGTTAGTTTAGTTTTTATTTTTATCGTGTCTGTTTTTTCTTTCTTTTGTTGTTGAGTCGGTTCATCTCCCTTGTTCCTTTTTATGGTTTCTCTATTTTTGTGTAGGTTGCAAATAAGTTTGGGGGTGGCCATGCATCACCCAAGATCTTTCAGATGCACTACACACAACTTCCGATTTCAAATTCTCCAATCAGGGCAGTATCTTTACTCTCTTCGCATTTTCTTGTTTAACATTGAGGACAATGTTAATTTTTAAGTTTGGGGGTGGGATACATGAAGTGCATATGCATGTTATATATTTTTTTGCCCGATTTTTACAATTTGTACACATTTTCGCAAGTGAAACCCTTTTGAATAAATTTTTTTTTATGAACAATTATTTGCTTTGATAAAGCATGACGAATTTGTTGTTTCAATTTGTTCCTAGTCAAAACCCCTTCATTGTGATAAACATGTTTAGTTTGTGTCTTGATATTCGTGTTAGTCAATATTATGTGAATTTTAGAGGACTCTCGACATAGAACTTCTACGTTTGTTTCACTTTGATGAGTGTATTGATATTGCGTGACCATGACATGATTTAGGCCATCTTTGATTTGTCTTTAGCCTTACATTAGCTTGCACTATATTCATTGCCTCTAGACCTTTATTTGAGCCTTAATGATAAGAATGGGGTGTGCTAAGCACACCACAGACCACCATTCGACTTTCTTTCATGAACCACATCAACTACCCTTTAGTCTGGAAGAAAAACAAAGAATGAATTACCCGGTTATGAGAGCGTAGAACTTGATATTTTTTAGCTATGATTGGGTGTGCATCTTGTTGTCTCGTGCACATAAGAGCTGGAAGATTGAGTTGGTTTAGTTTGAGAAGTGATGAAGGTTTTGAGGTATATTAGATGATTGAGAAGGATGTGAGAAGCACTTAAATAAAGTTGAGCCGAAATGTTGGAAAAAAAATATATATATGATCGGAAAAAAAAAGAGAAAAAAAAAATTCTCGACTAGGCTATATAAATGTGATGCTTCAATGATCATTGGTTCGGTGTTGTCACTCGTACACAACCCAATATCGACAAGAAATAAGTTTGGGGGTTGTGAGTTAGAAAGAAAGAAAGAAAAGAAAAAAAAAGGGAGGAAAAAGTGGTGAGAATTTGGAGTATGAAGTTTATTTAGTGAGTATAGCTTGAGGATATCGAGTTTTAGGCTCTCTAAACCTTAAGTCACTTTTATCCATAAATTCCCAACCTAGCCAACACCCGAGCCCTACATTACAAGCCGAAAAGACCTTTTGATCATGGTTATCGTGTATTGTGCATTCAAATAAGTTTACAATTTCGAAGTCGATTTCTACTCTTTGGATTGCCATACTTTCACCAAAGATTCCTTGAATCGATTCATTAAGCAAAACATAGGAAATGTTTGATTTGCTAAATCAGTGATGGATCCCGTCTTGGTCTCTCATGTACCTTGACATATAATCATACTATACCCAAGATATCCCATATGGCGACTCGCAAAGAAATCATGAAATAAGTCAAATTATAATCGACTATGCTCAAAGTAACAAATGGAACCTCAGGCCAATAAGGATTACTCTTATGCATACGTGATTATAGAAAATTCCATATTCGATCAAGAAAACCATTTTAAAAATTTCCAGCGGGGTTGTTCAGTTCACTCATTATCCAAATGAGAACCTTTGTACACATCTATGCCTATGGAATGAGGCACGTCCTTCAAGGACCCATGTGTACAAGCAAGTCTTTCGGGTCTTTGTCAATATCCCTCATTTTAACAGAACTTAACGACTTGGAACCTTTTAAGAATCACGACCTTGGAGAAATATTCTATCATTGATAAGAGTCATTTTTATGTGTTTTTAAGCCCTTACGTTTATGTTTTAGATTCATTTATCACTTGATTTATTCCACATATGCGTATAATCTATGGGCTTATTGAGTAAAGGAGGAAAATCACTGCAATCGACGTAAAGCGCACAAAAAACACAGTATTTCAGTGTATTTTGAGGCCGAATTTGAGGACGTTTTCTTCTAGAAAGTTGTAGAATTCCTTCTGGTCTTCACGTGACAACTTGAATCATCCAAATCCAAGGTCCTTGGAGAAAGTTATGAAGAAAATACAATTGCTGCACTGAAAAACAAGAAAACGGTTCAGACTCCTGCAGCCGGCGCCTAGGCGCCACTTCACCCGCGCCTAGGCGCCGGTCAACTTATTCTCCAAGCCACTTAGGCCACCTGGACCGTGCCTAGGTGCCACTTAGGCCACGCTTGGGCGCGGGTACAGCGGTTTTAAAGGTATAAAGGCCAAAAATGAAAGGAAAACTGGGAGGTTCGAATTCTAAGTGAATTTTGGGGATTTCTTGGGATTGGGACCTTACTTTTCATCACTTTAGAAGAGCAAAAGAGAAGGGAAAGAAGAGATTCAAGCCTCCAATTAAAGATTCGATCATCAATTCAACATAGGGAGTTTCTTAGCTTTAGATTCATCTTTGTCTATGAACATGGATCTTATGCTTAGCTTTTTCCTTATGCATTTTATGAGCTAAATTGTTGAACTAGGGGCATGAGAAGGCCATGTTGTTAGTGTTGTTATAATAAGATCGTTTTCAATTTCAATTCGTATATTGCTATGTGTTGTGATTTTGTGGTTGAATGCCTTACATATGCTTGATCACCATGTGTTTGATATCATGCCTAGGTGAATTATTCGAGAGAAAATTGACTTAGGGTGCAAGAATTTCACAACATCACCGAACCAACTAGGAGTTGCCCTAGACATAGGTAAAGACTCCCGGGTGAAGTCGTTCGATTTTAATCGAGTAAGCTCTAGATCTTTAATGCATACTTAGTGGTTAGATTTCCGGGTAGACATACTTAGGAAACCACCAATTAAGTATAGGAGTCTATCACGAGACATCGGTTATTCTTTACCTTAGCTTTCACCATAGCAATGTATGTCTAATGAATTGGTAATGATCTTAGGATAGCAATACGCAACATGTGTCCGAACATGAGCCTTAGTCACCTCTCCACCTTGAAAGTTTAATCTCGCTTTACTTTCGCTTTAGCTTATTTTACTTTCCTTTTTAGTTAAATCTCTAATTTTCCTTCCTTTTGTTATCGAAAATCATAAACTAGAATTCAAGTCCTTGTGGTTCGACAACCCGGATTTATTGTCCATTTCTATTACTACACACAACTACTGCACTTGCTACCAAAGCACGTTAGCTTCTAGCGTGTCAATCATCATCATTCTCAATGTCCGATGATGTCCCATAGTCATGTGTGATTCAAGGGACTTGTTTTAAGCATACAATGACAGTTTAAGAACAAAGAATACCATAAACAAATTGACTTATTATAGTAAGATTGTCATAGAGTATTTCAAGAATGGCGCCCAAACCACTAACTCTGTCACAAAGTTCATGATGAAGTAGTAGAAGGAGTCAGGGAGCGACTGTAAGATGAGATCAACTTGAAGATGAAGATCCATATAGAAATTTAACGATTTTAAATTTTCCATTAGAATGATCATCTTGAGAACATGGTCTCCCACATCCTCTTATTCACTCATCTTTGCTCTGAAGAGTTCTCTTGATATAAAATATCTGACGGTCCTACCGTTCTCTCCAAGAAATTCCTCCTGATGAAGAATTATGTCCCTTGCATTGCTCATTACCTCATGAGAACTTTGCAATTCACTGCACATTGAGCTTAGGATGTATCCTCTAGCTCGATAGTTATCACATGTCCAACTGAAATGAGCTAGTTGGACTCTCTCGTCCTCATCCCTCTTAGGGACAGGATGACGATTGATTTCCAACACATAATCTATTGACTCCTCACTTAGGACATTCCTTTAGATTGTGAGCCTTTCCATATAGTTGGGTCTTGTTAGAACGTTTCTTTCGAGTAAGTTTAAAAGTGGATTTGTCATTTTTGAGAGAGATAATCAAGAAGATAACTACAAAAATAAACCAGATTTAATTAGATTACTTATAATTGACTTAACCAAGAAAAATTAAGGACTTTTAAATTTATCTTGGCTCCCACTATATTTTTCGAATCCTGCACTCTCATGTAGAAATCGGGTGTCATCATTGGCATCGACTCCACAGTGGGTATTGAGTTCTTCAAATAATTAAATGGGTTGCAACTTAACTGATTTATGGCCCATTAATTATTTGAAGTGATGTCTACATCAATTTATCCAATAAATGTTTCAATACCTTTCTCCATAGTTCACCAAGCCACAACCTAACCGATTTCTAAGCTCGCGAACTACCCGAGTTTATTTCCACTAACTCCTTTAATCTAACATTTGAATTTCACCTTTCAACCTAACCGATTTCTGGGGTGCAATATGCTTCGACTAAGGCATCACATGCACTTAATAAAGTTTCAAATTATTTTCAAGTGCATAACCCCCATAACTGGGAAGAATTTTACATTTGTTGTAATTTTATTTTTATTAAGCCTGGTGGAGGGTGAGGATGCCCCACATCTCTTACTAACTCGGTATTATTTATTTGGGAGAATTGAAATTGTGAAAGATTTGGTCTCACTTTGCATATTAGTCAATTTATATAGCGCAAATATATTGAACATTCATAATTTATACCACTAATAAACATGTCTATCAATATATAAATGGATTAAATAAATAAAACCACCACACTCGATCATGGACTTTTACTAGAGGATCTGAGCCAACAGGCCATCACAAAGTAAAAATGAAAACTGATCTAATCTTCATGGGCTCCAAGTCTCCACCAGTCTTGAAAACTATTCTATTACAAATCTTTAAAATAACCAATACATTATTTCTAAGAAAGCAATAAATAATCTGAATTCCGACTTTACAACCCATAAAAAGAAAGACATATCGAATTAAACCTAAGTCCACGATCGGTGTCAACATCACATAAGACATGCTCGCAACACTTAATACATGCTCGCATTATTAAAACACTTATGTTGATTATTTAAAATTTTAGTCCAACTAATAAGTCCTTTATAATATTCCCAATTTTATGTATTTCATATTTCAATTAAAATCAATCTAGTCCTACTAGTTGACTTAGATATACAAAATTATACATTAAGCATATCTACCTTTAATTAAAATAATATTAGTCCAACTAAAAAGAATACATAAAATACCAAATCTTATTTTATTATGATTTAAAGCCACTTAAATTTGCAAAAAAATTTATTTGATTAAAGAATTAATTATTTGTCATCCAAGAAAATAATTAATATTCCTTTATCAAATATCAAAGTATATTTGAAGTTGAGGAAAAAATAATTTTTAATCCAAAATTAATTATTATTCTCCAAGAAAATAATAAATTATACCAATTAAATATATTTATTTCAATTAATCTTATTTGGGCTCGATTTCATCAAACCCGTGTCACCATCCTTTTGGTCCACTCGGATTTAACTTAATAGGGCCTAAAATTAAATAATTAGAATAAACTTTATGCGCTATTAATTTCTATTGTGCTAGTTTTAATTTAAATACAAATCACCAACCCATTGGTCCATTTGAAAAAAATTAAATTAAGCCTGAACCAATCAATAAGTCAAAATTTAAGTAATTTTCCAATTGGGCTTAGTTACAATTAATCCGGGTTATCATCTTTTTAACCCACCTGGATAATTAAATTTACTCAAAATCCAAATACTAAATTTGACCCAATACAAAGCCCAAATTTCAGATTTGGGTCCATGATCCATTTCAGTGTGCCGTGTGGCAAACACATGGCCCGATCAGACTGTGTGGTCATGCGCCTGGCACGGGGCTAGGCCACACGGCCAGTCGCCGTGCGCGGCGCAACGCTCGCATAGCGCTATGTGTAATGCACTCAGGGCCATTGGGTCCCATTTTTCCTCATTTCTTGATTTTTTTTTAATATCACGAAAAATCCCAGATTTATAATAAACACAAAAAATCAATTTCTAGGCTAAAAATCATAAAAACGCAGATTTAAGAACGCATAATATTTGCATACTTCAAAAACATATAATACGCATATCAAAAATCACATAATGAAGATCAAATATGCAGATCAGAGATTGGCTCTGATACCATTGTTGGGTTTCGTAAAAATACGCAGCGGAATAAAATTTTACCCACAGTATCATCTCGATTTGCATATATGAATCTAAAACTTGCTAAAACTTACCCATTGTAGCGAAGTGGTTGGAGAATCCAGCTCTTCTTCAAAATTCGAATTTGATGTAGAGTTGATATCTCCAATCCTCGTATAATCCAGTCTTTTTGAAATCTCTAAAGCTTTCTTGAAGTCTGATCCGGACAACGAACTTACGTTGTTCCTAAATTATCACACGGATTGATGAAGAAAAATTGCCCTCCTTTTTCCTTCTTGACCGATGTCTAGAGCATGGAGAGAGGGAGAGATTTTTTTTTCTTTCGAGGAGATTGTGAATTGTGTAATTTCTCTTGTAGGTCAAAAGTCTTTTAAGTGATGTATTTAATATCACTTGACTTGTTGACCAAGACAAGAATCTAGGGCCCTTGTTGGGCATCCAAGTGGATGCCCAACACCTCCATGATAGGCATCCAAACAGATACCCTTTTTCTTTGGCTCAGCTCATCTTGTGTTTTAATTAATTCTATATTATTTAATCAGTTATTTATTATATCCAATAAATAAATTAATTAATTAAATAACCAAATTAATTAGATAAATTAATTCATTAATTTATTTCCTCAAGTAATTAATTAATAATTAATCTTATCCATTTAATTAATTATCTCATCTAATGAACAATTAATTAATTATATTTAATTTATCCGATAAATTAAATCTCCTAGTTATAAATAGAAAAATCCTTTTGTTTTTCTTTATCAATCCTTTAGCGCGACTCTTTAAGTTCGTTTCATTTGGCAATGAGAGGAATCCAAAGGAAGTGGGTAATACCTTGCCAGTCACGTGGCCCACTTCGTAGCAAAACGAAATCGAATGAATGGATTATTCCACAATCTTCCAATTGTAAATGCCATATATGTATAAATCTTTTGTTCACGTGTCCCAATCAAGTGATAGTCAAGGTAAAGTCAAACTCATTGAACTTGACCATATGTATTAATTATAATAATACGAGATCATTGAGTTCACTTTTGCACCTTGCACAAACGACTCTATTGCTCTGGTCAAAGACTTTGATCTCTATTATCTATAAGCACATAGGACACTATCTCATTCACTTATGAGTTATGAGAGAACAAATCCCATATTAATTATCAGCTAAGACTACCACTTGCCCATCAAGTCGCATTTCGAGGTCGACCCTACCAATGGGTGAATTTGGTCTAACTACTCTAGTGATAGACTTGATGTCACAAGTGTATCTTTTGCCTATAACTTCAGGTCATAGGTTCAATTATACCTATTACGAATAATCAGTTCTATCATTGACAGTCAATGAGTGAAAACCCTTGTGACAAAACCAATACGAGTCGTGTTTGAACATATCAGTTTCACTAATGTGCCTACAATCTTAATCTCCCACCATCACATGGTGTTCGACTGGCACTCCCATGTCAAAGCATAGATTGTACATTATTTCAAGTCTTTATTGTCCATTAAAGAATTCATATCACTTGCGAACTAATTAAGTAACCAGGATCAATCTCTCTAGTGTCGATCTTCCGATCTCATAGGAAGTAGAGAGATTGCACTGAAAACATGGACAAACGTTTTGCACTACTTACGGATGCAGATAAGATTTATGTGAAAACAAAACAATGCCTTTTATTATAAAATAAGAATAAGTTTTTTATAAGTGAGATGCCATATACATTCTATTCTCTATGGCATCTGAGGGCATAATTCTAAAAGTATGTTGGGTATAGTCTGGTAGTATAGCAAAACAGGTGACATTAGATATGGGATTCATCCAAGGTAAGACACCTGATATTTTCTATGTTGTTGCAAGAATTTAAGTGATTGATGAAAGCTTCTGATAAGAGCAAGTGTCTTATAAGGGGAATTGGTGGTTCCTGCTTAGAAGATTGGATCATTAAATGTCACAAAATAATCATAGCTTCTAAGGTTATTAGAGTTTCGACCGTTGCCAAATCCTAGACCATTGATGGGAAAAAAATGAAAGGATTCAACTCACATGAAGATCGAAACTTGGATAGGTTTGCTTTTCATTGTTAGCATCTAGGAAGTCGTTGGCAATGTTGCTAGACATCGAACCATGACCAATAGGTTTCTTGAACTAATTTAGTGAGATTAATTCAAGACTGTTGGTCCCAAGTGGCATACGAAATGATCTAGAAGGGGGGGTTGAATAGACCCTGAAGTCTTTTTCGACTTCAAAAGATTTCGTACTAAAATGGTTTTTGGACGCTTGAAAAAGTAGACGCTTGAATTGTCTAACGCTTGACTTAAGCGTTCACTTAAAATATAGGCGCTTTGGTGAAGTGTCTAACGAAGACTATTTTTATAAAGTTAACTTAGATTTCAAGAACTGAATACTATAACCGAGTAGGTTTGATCGTTCACTTCTTTGATCAGTGTTAGCACAGCGGAATGATTTTTGTAGTCTTCTTTTAAAAACTTTAGCGTCACAAGAAATTTCTTAGTTGCTTAGCTTTTGATTGTGTTTTACTTAATCAGTTTATGCAATGATATGATAGTTAAAAGAATTAACTGAAAAGTAAATGACACAATATTTGTAAGGTTCGTTGGGTGGTGTAATCCCAACTACGTCCTTTTTCTCCTCGAACACTTGGAGGCAATCCACTAAAATGATTCTCAAAGAATCACACAGAATCTTCTACAAATTAGGGAGAGATGGATGTCGATGACTTGAGCTCCTTGATCACACAGATTTCTGCTCCAAATCACTTCAATCCCGTTGCTTCTTTCACCCAGAAATATGGCAAGTATCCAACTTCGACTTCACACAGATCGCGAGGCTTGGATAGGGGTTTTTCTAAAAGGGTTTGTTTGATTTTGATGAAGTTCAAACAACTGGAAATATCTCAGTAGTAATTTTTTAATACAAAACTGCTTTGTTATAAACGTCTCCTGATTATGTGTGATATATGCATGGATAGCTCTATGTCTCTAGTTTCATGGAAATAAAACGGTTCATGAATCTGAGCTTTCTACAATGAGTTATGAATTTTCTCATGAAGACGCGTACAGTTGTCTGCACAGCCAACAGATTTTTAGCTAATTTTTTAATACAAAACTGCTTTGTTCTAGACGTCTCTTGATTATGTGTGATATATGCATGGATAGCCCTATGTGTCTAGTTTCATGGGAAGAAAACAGTTCATGAATCCGAGCTTTCTACAATGAGTTATGAATTTTCTCGTGAAGACACGCATGATATATGCGTGGATAGCCCTATTTTCGCGTGAGAAGCTGGAAAATCTGGTCGGAATGTCGAAAAAAGGATCATCTGGGTACAAATTATGGACATGAGAGATGAAAGTGATTATTTTTTCACAAGAGGGACTAAAGTGACACTTTTGCGTGACATGGGGGATGATTAGCGTTAATAGCTCTATATATTATATAATGTGTGTGTATATGTGTATATATATACACACACATATATACATATTCTTTTATTACCAACTCATAACATTATTTAAAAAAATATTATTTTAATATCTTTTCCCCCATCATCATCACATTCATAACCAACTCAATCATTTCATATAACAAATTCTAATAAAAATCAACTTTATATTACATCTACACTTCTTTCAATCAAATTCTAAAAATACATCCAAACAAACAAATTAAGTCAACATTTTCACACAAATTTTTGTAATACACATTCCCCAAAAAAAACTCAGAATTCATTTTCGAAAACACAACCATATGGAGCCTTGGCTTTTCTGAGATTGTAAGGAATGAGACTTCAATGCAACAGCAATTCGACTTAATATTGTTCTCTGTGTTTGGCTTGTTGTTGAAGTCCTATTTATAGGCATTTTTGGAAAAAGTGTCTGTTTGACACATGCAAGGGCGCGTGTCTCTCACTTTCGCGAGTGAACAACTTTTGTCCTTTTTCCTGAAAATCTGCTGCACAAAAGTTGGTGCTGCAGTCTTTGAATAGTTGACAGTCCAATAGGGTGGCTTCTCCGTACGTCTGAAAGTGCTTATCACATTTAATGCTCTTATCAGCATTTAATGCATTTGAATTAAATGCCCGTTGGTATTTAATGCTTTGAGAGTATTTGCATTAAAACTCCTTCTGGACTTAGAAATAAATTCAGGTGAAATTACTTCTGTCCTATAAGGTAACGCTTGATATAGCTGGTCAATTTGGACGCTTGGAGACTTTATCTTCATTCAGAAATCAGGCGCTTGAGTCTTCGAACTTTATCACTGATAAACTCACTCAGAAATTATCAGACGCTTAGCCTAAGACTACTTAGCCTAACAATCTAGAACAAATATAAAACAAAGCCTATTACAAATCTAACACTTCAAAGCTGAAAAACAAACTTACATAATTTTGGGGTCTAACAAAGGTCCTAATTATCATCATCAAAACATCTAACATGAAATTCCTAACAAAGACCAAATTAGTTATGAGAATAATTAACTAAGCCTTTGGGATATGACCTATTGATAGCTTGTTAATGAGCCTAAGGGGTCACACACTAAATTTAGTGTAGTACCTATTGGCTTAGTTAATTTTTAGAGAACTAATGGTGAAATTTAATTAATTGGGAAAAAGATTTTAATTGATTAAAGTCTCTAATATAATGTTGAAATAATATATTGTGTTAGGAGATAAACTAATTTAAATCTATTTGATGTAAGAGAGAATTTAATTAATTGGGCATTAATTAAATATGAAAAGTGGGTCAAGTCAAATTATAAGTCATTGGACTTATTAATTATGTAATGATTGACTTGGACTAGAAAAAAGAGAGAAAAAGATGAGATGGCCCACTAGGTCAAGAGACCTAGTGGGGAACACCTAAGAGAGGCGAGGAGGATTTGGATTTAATCCTCCTTCTCATATCACACGCCTCACTCTCTTTTCTTGACACAAGTGTGTAATTTTTCTCTCATCTCTTTTTCTCTGCTCATGAAAAGTCAAAAGTATTTCTTCCACTTTTTCTCATATAGCCAAAACTTCTATATTCTTCTGGGTACACTAGGGAAGAAATCGAGCCCAAACAAACCAAACAAGAGTGTGTTTAGGCTTGGGCTCGAAAATTTTGACTAGGGTTCAGGCTCGGCTCGGACTCAAGCCAGCCAAACTTTTTCTTGTTTGAATTTGGCTCGAATTAATTCACGAGCTATTCAGCTCGGCTCGGCTCGGACAATATTGTCCTCAAGCTTGTAAAAGTATTCTGGGCCTTCTGGATAAAAAGCTACTTAATTTGTACTTTTTCACTTTTCAGCTTTCTTTTTCATGAAAGGCTGTATTCACATATAGCCGTATCTATAAAGCTGACTATGTCATTCATTGAAAAAGTCAACAATCATAATAAAATGTTACTTCTCAAAACTCATATGAACCGTACATCATGTGACAATACGATCCACATATCCATGTTCTTCAACATAACAGACAACACTCCCTGATTAATGTACTTTTCTTTATTTATGTCTTATCTTTAAAAACAATAAATCGAAAAGTAAAAAAGTCAATCTTTCTTTATAATTTTTTGATTCATTTGGAAGTTGAAACATCAAAAAAGGAAGAAGAATCTTATTTGGTAGATTCAGTGATGCAACATGCTTAACTATCATCTTTAATATTAATTTAAGAATAAGTATTTGAGAGTCAGGAAACAAGCGCTCAATACATTATACATTCTATGGATTTCAATTCTAAGCATATCATCATCATCAATATTAATGCATGAACAAAAAATAGAAAAATAGATACTCACTTACCTATAAGTAGCAGAGATCACATAAATGGACAAGCTCTTGAGGATTGTGAAGGCATGTTCTAATTATCATGATTGCAGCATAATATAACAAGTCACACACACTCCTTAATTTCTTATATATTTCCAGACAAGTTTAAGTATAGAAAATATAAAATGGTATATATCCAACATCTTTTTAATTCCATGAAAGAGATAACTTAATAACAGATGAGGTCTTGAAAAACATCAAATGATATTCAACTCAATAACTCAACAAACAAAGCTCCAAATCCAATACGAAATATAGAAACAACTCTTAATTGTAAGTAAATAAAAATTGCTCAATTGCTAATATAATGATTCTATGACTAAACTTTGCCACGATCAACCTTTGTAATCTTTACTCTTCACCTAAAAAGAAGCAAGAGATAAAAAGAAAATTAATTTGCATTCTTTGTATTTGCATCGTTGGATGAAGCATTATCTAAGGTAATAGTTGAGATTTTATTCTCAATCCCCCAATCAATAAGACATTGAAAGATGCAATCTGAAATAGCAACTCCAGTGTGAGAAGATAACACAAAAGTTCAGGATGCGCTTTTGCAACTTCCACTCCGAATGAAGAAAATGGCATGTTAGACACAGATAGCCAATATTTAGGTTTGAGGTCCATAAATCAAATGTTAAGCTAAATCTACCCACACCTTCAAACATGACTTTTAGCTTCTTTTTCTCAGATGCGTAAAGTTTCATGCAATCACTTCTTACCGTGACACGTGACAACTTTTCAAATCGAGGATTCGATGTTTTGGAGAATAAAACAAAAAACTAATGTTCTAACATTTTAAAAGAGTACTCATGTGCAACAACCATCTTAGCTAAACACTCTCTAACCCTTTCTTTGTCATACCTATAAGTAGTAATTATGCCACCAGAACCACCTCCAAAGTCAAATGGAGCCAAGGGTTGAGTCGTCAAAAGCCTCTGCTTCTTCGTAGAAGCAAGACGAATTGAGCAACTCTCCAAGTGCCTGTGAAATTGAGTTGTTGAACCTTGAGAGTTGATGGCAATTAGCGTGTTACAATAGTTACACTGAGTTGTTGAACCTTGAGAGTTGATGGCAATTAGCGTGTTACAATAGTTACACTTAGCTTTTTTGCCATCATCAGTAGTGGTAACTGTAAATTCTGACCAAACTTCCGATTTTCTCCTTCGATCTTATCTTTTGGGTGCATTCTCTTCTTGGACTTGTGTCTCAACCTTTTGAGTGTCATCCTTTTCATCTTCATGGATAGGGATAGGTGACTAATTATTTGCATTAGAACCCTCCATGTTCTTGGAACCTATATCTCAAATACAAAGATTGAAACCCAAATGTAAGAGGAGCAACAAACAAAATGGCTATATACTGCATAAGAATTAGTCATCGAGTTTCTTTAACTCCCAAGTCTCAAGTGCTCAAGCTGATTCAAAATTTCAATAAAGACAACAATCAAACACATGTGGGCATCTCCATATGTAAACAACTTCACTAAATAACTCAAAATTCTGTCAGGGAAACTATTAAACACATGATGGGCACCTACATAGACAAGTAAATTTATACTCACAAGTCAAAAATCATTTGGGAAAAACATCAAACACATTATAGGCATCTACATGTAGAAATTGTTGGGATCTCGGTACAAACCCCCGGGGAAGCCTGTGCAGCGGAAGGTATAAATTTAAAAAATAAAGTGGCGAAATTAGGGCTAAGTAGACATGGTACCATCAGATTCAAAACTATCCAAGAGATAAGTTTTCTCGTATTTACCTCTTGAAGACCAAAAACCAGCAACGTCTTTTTAAGCAACTCCCTGACTACACCTCTCTGGATGGATTTGCCCTAGCGCCCCAAGTGTTGCGCCTCTAAGTTTATCCACACCTTAGCTCGTACCCTCGATTATTTCCACCAGTGCTAGCGAATATATTTTGGTGTTCTTCGTACTGAACACATGAGTTGGAAGAATATTTGTGAAAGAGGTGGAAGAGAAAAAATGGAGAGAATAATCCACAATCAAATTTGTGATTAGGTTGGAATAAGGTTATCTCATTAACCACCCAATGTATAATACATACATATATATATATATATATATACAAACATGTGATCAAAAGACCACATTACACACGCCACTTAGGCGTGTGCAATATATATATATATATATATATATATATATATCTTTTCATAACATTATATATATAAGGTATGGATCAAATACATCCCATTACATTTGGTAAGATATAAGATCCAATCTACACCATTGATACCGTTTGATCCCAAGGTCCGGATTTAACTCCATTTTTCAGATTGTATAAAAAAAAATTAATGATGGCAAGGGCATTTTAGTCAATGAATGTAACAAACTCACGCAAGTATCATGCAGGATCAAAATCAAATCCCACTTATTGCGCCATAACAAATTCTTTTCTCCAATTCATTTTTTCTTTCCAATTACAATTCGACCAGTTCACAAAACATAACAATTTGATTCACAGAACGTAAAGTATTTACATTATTCATCATCAAACTCAATTAATCATCAAGCTCGATTCATCATCATCATCATCAATTCTGCGTTTTGTCAGTGTTGAAACAGCCTCCACCAACACCTTCATTGACACTCTTATTTGTGTATAATAAACCTCCTTCTTCTTCCCCTTTGGTTGATGTTTGGCTACAGACTGTGTTTTCTGTTTTTTCGACGGTCTTTTTGCAGGCTGTTGTTTCGCACGTCTTTTCCTAGAAGTAGGTTGTTGTTCTGATTCTATCTTTTCATCGTCAACAGACAATTCTTCATCTGATTCTCGTAATCATCATTAGAATTACTTTGTTAGACATTAAGAGGCTCTTCAGTGTGTGCAGGCATAATCTGTAACCTATCAGCTGAAACAGGTGTTGATGCCTCTTCTTCAGCAACTGCATTATATAGTAATATTACCATTATTCAGTGTGGATTAACACATTATACAGTAACAACTAAGATGTTATACACTAAATATAATCTTATTATACACTAACTAATTGTATTATACAGTGTGGGTTAACACATCATGCAGTAGTCATAAAAGAACATTTCATTAGTACTTAAGTTTTTATACAGCAAATATTAGTGTATAATACACTAAAAACTCAGTATATAGTAGTTTGTAAATCACAAATACATATAATCATCATCAATTCCCTATTTGAATCCACTATACAGTAACTAATAAAATAAAATACAGTACATGAGTGGTGATATACAGTGTGGTATTAGAGACATCACAATTGGTGATTTTAAACCATCATACAGTAGCTTATAAACCATTATACAGTAAATACAACGGTGATATACAGTGTGTGATTAGTGACATACAATTAGTGATCTCAAACCATTATACAGTATCTTATAAACAATTATACAGTATGTTATAACACATTATTCAGTATCTTATAACCCATTATACAGTGTGTGTTTATACATCATATAGTTATAATCTTATAAACCATTATACTATATCTTATAACCTAGTATACAGTATCATATAAACCAATATACAGTATCATATAACCCATTATACAGTGAATACAATAGCTAATAAACAAATATACAGTAAATACAATGGTGATATACAGTGTGTGATTAGTGACATACAATTAGTGATTTCAAACCATTATACAGTATCTTATAACCAATTATAAGGTGTGTGTGTATACATCATACAGTTACAATCTTATAAACCATTATACAGTATCTTATAACCCAGTATACAGTATCATATAACCCATTATACAGTGTGTGTTTATACATCATACAGCTACAATACACCAACTAATTTGACAATATACAACACTATTACACAAATATGCATACCAAATCAACAAAAATACATTATTAGACCTCAATCAACAGCTAATCGACATAAAAAATCAACAAAAACACATTTGTGGTGTAATTTAGGTTTCTTTGTGTTGAGAATCGATTGATTGGAATGCGCTTTGTGGTGACAATCGAAAGAATTATAGGTTTAATATGCTTCTATAATTTGATTCAGTTAATTTCAGCAACAAGTTGAAAGATTGTATGGGAGATTTTGTGCGTTTCAATTTGAGAGATTTTAGGGAGATTCTGTGCCCTTTTTTTGGTATGTAGATGTTGTATAATGACGTCATTTGACTATTATACCACTGATCCAATTGGAATCAATTTTTCCATCTGTTTTTTGCTTCCTTTATAGACTGTTGGATTTAATGGATCCAATGGTGTAGATTGGGTCTTATATCTTATCTAATATAGGGTGTGCATTGGATCTTGAACCTATATATATATATATATATATATATATTAATAATATAGGTATTTATATAATACACTTATGTGTTTAGTGCAATTAATGCACAAAAGATATAAGTTATATCACCATACATATATATATATATATTATATTGCACGCAGTGATATATACATATATATATATATATATTATATTATACATATACAAAGTTACCTAGTTTAATAATTCTCTTCCCTAGTTAATTAGATCCACTAATTAACTAACAAGATATTTCTATATATTTGAGATCCTTCCCAAATATATAAGATCTATCCAAATAAGATTTTTCCATATCTACAATATTTATCCTAATAAATATTTATAAGATCTTTCCATATCAATTAGTTACCTAATTAATTAGAATGGATCCTACCAAATATATATTATAAGATATTTATTAAATATACATATATATACATAGGCTTGGTGAGCAAGATAATCCTCCACCAAATTCATACACAAACACGCCTAGCGTGTATTTTATATATATATATATATATATTTATTTTCTCTTTCACACATATTAATTAATTAGACCACTAATTAATTAACTAGTCGTTCTCAATTTAATATTCCATTATAAAATTATAAAAAAAAATTAATTAAGACCGCTTAATTAATTTATTCCTTTTTCCCGATTAAATAATTTCAATTAATTAATCTCCCCATTAATTTACAAAGAATTAACTGACCAATAGGTACTACACTAGGTATTGTGTGTGACCCCTTAGGCTCATTAACAAGCTAGCAATAAGTCCTTCCATAGGCTAGATTAACTATTTATAATAATTAACTAGGCCTTGGATTAATCTCAGCAATTAACCCAAAGCACCTATCGGTTGTGGTTCGATGTCTAGCAGCGTCGCCACGAATTCCTAGATGTTAACGATAAAAATGCAAACCTATCCAGTTTTCGATCTTTGTGTGAGTAGAATCCCTCCATCTTTTTCCCGTCCAAGACCTAGGGTTTGGCAACGGTAATAGCCTCAGAAACTATGACTATGTTGGTTCCACTAATGATCCGGTCTTCTAAGCAGGGATCACCAATCCCTCTTATAAGGCAATGCTCTGGCCTGAGCCTTTTTGATCATTTAATTTCACTCAACAACATAGGAAATATCGGGTACTCATGACCTTGGATGCATCCCATCTGACTGTCACTTGTTCCGTTGTACTACCAGATTATACCCAATATACACGCCGTATGAATCTCCTGGAGTGCACGTCCATATCAAAGTATAGTGGGTAATATCCTTTCCAATGACATCTCAGGTCTAAGGATTATCTCACACTACGAAATCGAAGAACTCCAAGTTCGACAGCACCAACGAGGAATCCTTGCGAGGCCATTCAATTCCATAATCAAAGTATGAATCTTCATACATGTATTGCCATACAAGCCATCAACAATAGAACACGTTGACCTTTTGGGAGAGTAACATGCATGAACAAGTCTTGGCGAGGCCAGTGATATCCCACATCTCACAGTCTCTATGACTTGAAAGTATATTTAGGATTACAGTCTTTGAGAGCTATCCAAAGGTATCCCGACTGCTCCCCTAAACATATGTAATCCATGCGATCTTTATCTATACTCCTCGAGTAGTCGACAATAAAGAAGTATTCCATAATAGGTTTGATATAATTTAAATGGTAAGACTGACATAGTGTTAATGTTCAAGCTAACATATGGCTCGCTAGGCACATAACATTTTCAAAAACAAAGTTCAATCTTGCAGATAGTATTATGTCATTTTCTACTAATACCATGAACATTTTCGTAAACACATAAGACTTAGAGCTTATTGCCAGATTATGTTTCATTGTTCTAGAAAAAAATTGCTTCAACAATTCTAATTCTAGGAAAGAAAAAAATTTGAAAGAAATTGGAATTACCCCTTCAATTCTTTGCCGAAAATTCAAAATTCAATTGCTTGTTGATATACAAGGACAACGGATGAAGGACACAAACAGTGTTTCTATTGTGAGACTTGGCCCTAATTTTCCTTGAATCTCAATCTTCGGAGATATGTGAGAATTTGAAAAAATCCTTAACCGAAGGCTTGTTTCTCGACAAAGATCCATAAATTCCATAATTATATAATTCTAATTTCTAAATTGTAATTCTGAAACATGGAAAGTTTCCATACCTAAGATGGAGAAGATTAATCGGAATCATATTCATACCTCTTCCATTATATTGTTCGCGAGCCCGACGAGCTAAATAGGGTTCTGTCTGAACTAGTCTCAGAATTGGTGACGAACATGATTTCTTGTTCAGGCTTGATCGTCAGAGAAATTGAACGAGCTTCTGCCGAGCCAAGTCCGATCGAGTACCGAGTTGTTCGTTAAAATTTTCACCCCTAGGTACCACTAGTGAAGATAGTCAAGGGTACGAACTAAGGTGTAGATACACCATAGAGGAGCATCACTTGGGGCGCTAGAGCAAATCCATTCTGAAGAATTGAAGCAGGGAATTGTGTAAAAAGATAGTTGTTGATTCGTTCTTCAAAAGGAAAATACGAGTAAACTCTTCTCGTTAGTTTTTGAATCCGATGGTACCATATCTGTCCAACCTTGTTTAGGGGATGCCTGATTTAATTTTAATAGTTCGTTTTCACTGCCCCGACATCCTCGTGGTTGTACGAATCCTAGCACTAAGAACACAGGCTAGGATGCGTGCCAGTTAGAAGGAGGTCAAGGCCCATAAGAAATAGGTCAAGGATGATGTCCGGGTGCCCTGGTACAAGGGGTCACTGATAAGTCCATATTTTACAGTATTTTATGCCCCATTGTAATATGATTTGATCGTTACTTTGATCATTTTTTATCCCTCATAATGCTTTGATTGGTATATATTTTGTTTTGTAGGATAAAAGTTGATTTACGCATGAAAGACGAGAAAAGAGATCCAAATTGAGCTTGAAATTGAAGAAAGAAACAAAAGAAGATAGTTGACGAAAGATTTTACACAATGCTCATATATAAATGAGGTTTTCGTCCTCTTAGAGGCCGAATCATACTAAGATTTCTTCTTCACTATTGTAGATCTATTTCTTAGCTTCGCGTAGCAACTTGAATCAACTCAATCCGACATTTGTAGAGAGAGTTATGATCAAAATACGAAAGCTGTGAATTCTGCGTCAGAGGACCGCGGTCTGATAAGAGTTTGTGCCGCGGTCCAATTCTCCCGAAGCCTTAAAATTAAGTCCGCCGTTTTCTCCCTTTATAACACACTTTTTTCTTGGAAAACGGAAGGAAATGCTCTAAAACACCAAGGGGAAGCCATGGGAAGTCCTAAGGAAGCTTGAAGAGCCATTATCATCCTCATCATCATCATTTTCATCATCAAAGCTTGGATTCACACTTTATAATAGGGAGTAATTCAACTCTTTCTCTTGATTAGTATTTCAATTATGTCTTGTAGAGTTGTTGAATCACTTGTTGTTGTAAGTATGAGCTAAGCATCTTTGTGGTTGGGTTATGTGAATACTTTGTGATGTTTTGTGTTTAATGAATGATTAATTTCCGGATTTATTACCTTCTTGTTACATGTTTGATTTTGTGCTTAATGCTTGCATATGCTTGATCACCATGTGTTTGATAAAATGCTTTGTCTTGAGACCGAGAGGAGATAGATAAAGGGAGATCGAAAAATCAATCATCATAACGTAACAATTGACTAGAGATAGAATCGATTGCGTTGTGTGGCTTTTTGTGATAAGATGACCCGATTGAATGTAGGATCTTCGTAAACAAGGAATTCCTTTGAACCTAAATGCATGTTAGTTAATTCAATCTTCACTATAGAGATATAGGAAGTTGTTAACTAGTATAGGCTTGTTATTTCAAGAGATTGAATAATAAATACATTAGGGGGTTTCGCCATAACAAGAACGTTCTAAGAATCCGGATAATTGAGAGTTCATGAACATAGAATAGAACATAGTAGGATCATAACCCAATCACCTCTTCCCATTTGATTTATTACCTTGATAATCATTTTATTTATCTTTGATTTTTTTTCATAGTATAAACACCTATCATCTTATAAATTGATTTAGCTTAGAATTAGATAACATAGCAATTACGAGCATTGAATCCAATTGTCCCTGTGGAGACGATATACCCCGGGCTAAATAGTCCACTTTATTACATTGCACGACCTAGTATACTTGCTAGGATTTCGCGTGTCAGTCACATAAGAAGATGGACTATGCAAGGGTCATCTTAGCACACCTAGTCGAGTTTTATGGTAAGCATAGTCGTACTGGTCAATATAAGATATCAAGAGAGCTCTTGAAGCCAATATGATAGAAGATGAAATGGTAGGGGATCATGTCCTCAATTTGATCTATGTGTGTGTGTGTATATATATATACATTATATAGATATATATATCGATACATTGTAATATATTTAGTAGGATCCATTCTAATTAATTAGTTGACTAATTGATAAGGAAGGATCTTATAAATATATTAGGATCGATATTGTATATTTGGTAAGATCCATTTAACTAGTTAGTTGACTAATTATATGGAAAGATCTTATTAGATAGATATAATATATTTGATATGATATCAATATATGGAAATATTTAATTAGTTGGAAAAATATCCAATTAATTAAGAAATAGACTTTGAGAAAGAAAGGAAACTAAATAAAATAAAATAACATATACATATATATGTATCACACGCCTGTTAAGGCAATGTGAACACACACTAGGCATATGTGTGTAGGGGTGTGTAGGTGTATGTGCCCTACACACACACACACACACATATATATATATATGTACGTATGTATGTATGTGTTGTTGTTTTATATAACTTAAGGCTAAGAGTTTTCATAAGTTGAAAAACTAGAGATTGAAAATATCAATTCTTTCTTTCATCCTTCTCTTCCACCTCTTTCACAAGTAATTCTTCCAACTCATGTGTTGAGTATGATGAACACAAAAATATATTCCTACCCTTTTCTCATAAGTCGAAATTCGATAATCTCTTTGCTAGCACTGGTGGAGATAATCGAGGGTACAAACTAAGGTGTGGATAAACTTAGAGGCTTCACACTTGGGACGCTAGAGCAAATCAATCCAGAGAGGTAAAGCAAGGAGTCGCTTAAAAAGATGTTGTGGTTTTTGTTCTTCAAGAGGTAAACACATGATAACTCTTTTTTGTGAGTTTTTTATTCCGATTGTACCATGTCTTCCTAACCCTAAATTGGAGATGCCTCGCCTTTTATTTTGAAATTTTAAATTATGTGCTACCATTGCTACCAGGATCCCCGGGGTTGGACAACGTGATCCCAACAAAGTAAATTTTAGGCAAACTCGGGCAAGGATCACAAGATAGATGTGAATAATATCCTTAATTACCTAAAGAGGGGTAAGGATAATGTTTTCATATATGGAGGTGGAGAGGTGAAGGTGGACAATTATACCGACTCAGACTTGTAGTTTGATATGGATGATCAAAAATCCACCTCAGGTTCATAATCACACTCAATGGTGAGGCGTTGACTTGGAAGAGTCCAAGAAAAGCACGGCCGAATATTCAACAACGGAGGTCGAGTATGTAGCTGCCTCAGAGGCTTCCGAAGAGGTTGTTTGGCATAGGAAGTTTCTTTGAGAACTAAGTGATTCCTAGTGTGGAACTCCCATTGCTACTTTACTATCATAACAATGAAGACATAACGCATGCTAAGAAATCAAGGTCTCACAATAAGTCCAAACTCATATAGAAGAGACATCACATCACCAGAGAGATTATTGGTAGAAGTGACATAGCTGTGCAGAAAATAGCTTCACTAGACAATGTTGTTGATCCACTCGCCAAGCCATTGTCGCAAGCGTTGCTAGATTGACATCTTGAGAAGAAGGTATTAGACACCATAGTGAGTGGTATTGAGTGTAAGTGCGAGATTGTTAGGGATATGCCCTCGAATGCCGTAGAGGATATATTAAAGTAGGACTTTGACTTTGTAATTGTAAACCCATTTTATCTATGAAAAGACATTTCTTTGTTTCACTTAAATCTTATAGGCATTTGTAAGTAGTGTTCAACACCTA
Organism: Buddleja alternifolia; assembly: GCA_019426215.1. Lineage (NCBI taxonomy): Eukaryota > Viridiplantae > Streptophyta > Magnoliopsida > Lamiales > Scrophulariaceae > Buddleja > Buddleja alternifolia. The sequence goes on along the minus strand of CM033390.1, from coordinate 38,357,165 downwards.
GTCCATGTGTACAAGAGTAGACTTTATATTACTTATGAGATATGGGAACCGATATTAGAAATGTCTAACACTTGTACACTTAAAGTGTTTTCAAGTCATTGATCTCAATTGGGCATTGAGGTTCATAAAAACTTGTATAATGTAAGCTTTGACATGGAAGTACCAGTCGAACATTATTAGATAGTGGAAGATTATGATATAGGTGCATTAATAAAATTAATGGACTTGGACTTGACTCGCATCAATTTTGTCACATAGATGTTATTCTTTGACAGTCAATGACAGAATCGATTAATTATGATAGGTATGTGTGAACCTTCAAACTGAGGAATCATGTTGAACATATACTTGTGATATCATAATATTAGAGTAGTTAGGCCCAATTCACCCTTTGATGGGGCCGACCTCGAAGTGCGACCTTGATGGGCAAGTAGTAGTCTTAAAGATAACCAAGAAGGGATTCGCTCTCTCGTAAGTGGACAAGTAAATATCCTATGCATTTATAAGTAAGTAAGATCTAAAGTCTTTCGCCAAAGCGTTTTAGCTGCTTGTGTTAGACATGAAAGGAAGCTCATTGATCTCTACTTATTATAATTTAAGCATATGGACAAGTCTAGGAGTTTGACATGAATCATGAATCTGACTGGGATATAAAAGCGAAAGATTTAAACTCATAAAGTATTCACAATGAGATAGGTTAAGAATGATCGATCCTATCATCCGTCCTCATTTGGGCTAGATATGGGGCCACGTGGTTGGTTAGGTGTCGCCCACATCCCTTGGTTTCCTTAATATTGTCAATTGAGACGAACCTAAAGAGTCGCACTTAAAGAAAATACAATTAAAATTATGGAGTTAATCTTAAGGGGCATATAAGGTATTTGATATCATTAAATATTAGATAAATTAGTAGAGACATATGAATTAATTAATCATTCGATGATTTAATAAATTCATTGATAAGATTAATTAATTGATTACTTTTTCATAGAGAGAAATAACTTAATTAAATGATCTAACCATTTATTTATTTATTTAATTAATTATTAGATTAAATGAATTAATTAAATAATAGATTCTAGGATCAAATTGATGCACCCGCACGGGCGGGTGCATGGGGCGAAATGGGCGTCCAAATGTTAAGCCTTGGAAGCTTAGCTTTTAGGTTAAGTGGTATTTAAATATCACTTAATAATAACCTATCTTCACTTTTGACTCTACGTACAAGCCTCAGAAAGAAAAAGACTCCCCTCTCAATCTCTCTCTAGCCATCCACTTGGAGAAGAAAGGAAGCGTATTTCAAGCATTTTTTCGGAGTGGTGTACGTTCATCACATGGGTCAAGAAATCCAAAGAGGCAAAAGTCATCGGAGTTTGAGAACCAAAGAATCAAAGTTGATAGGATTTTGTAACCACTACACTTCAAGGGTAAAGTATTTGTTTACCCCATTTTATTTTACGCATAATCATCGGTTGATCACTAGGGAATCTTCTTTTATATATTTATTCTTGTGCGTCTTTTTAATAATCCCCAACAATGGTCAGTGGGTTTGATGTGACTTCTCTAGTCCAACGGGCTCATGAGACTGCAGCGTGATATTTTTTAATTCGATAGTACCACGCAGCCTACACAGTATGTGTCTCGTGTAAATTTTTAATACCTTGTTTCAGCTACGCTAGCACATATACGGGCGAGATTCACTTTCAACGTAATGTGGCATTAATCATCAAGGCCACTAAGGTGTCATAACTACGGTGTGTGTAGTCCACTGTGTTTTGACTTATCCGAGGACTCCAAGAGAGTAACGAGATGGGATAACATTGGGAATAGACCGGTTGTATGATGAAGCAAATGACATCAACAGGGGATCCATCCACAGTGTGACATCGGGATTTTTTCTATGATGTTGTTAAACATAGATGACCAATGAGAAATATCTTGCCAGAGTATTGATGTCAATACAAGGGATTTGTGATTCCTGCTTGGATGATGAAGGTAACTACTTTTGCAACACATTCATAGTTATCTGGGTTACTAGAGTTTTGACTGTACCAAAACTCTAGATTTTGATCGGGAAATTGATGGAAGGATTCTACTCATGCAAAGATCGTAATTTGGATAGGTCCATCTAATAATGATTAGTATCGAGATCTTCGTGGCGATATTGCTAGACATTGAATCACAATCCTCGGAGTCTTGAATTAACCTTGGTGATTAATTCAAGACCTTAATTAATTATTTAGGATGATAATTATTTAAGCCTAAGGTAAATGTCTGATTGCTAGCTTACGTGTGGTCACACAATACTTGATTAATGAGCCTAACTTATGAAAATTAATCCTCAGTGGATTGAGTTAATCCTTTAGTAGAATTGATAAAGTGATATTAATTAATTAGTTTCATGGATATGTTTATTGCATTGGTCTTTTGTAGACTAATTAATGATTCGAGATAGTCTTAATTAATTAATTAATCTTTTATAGACTACTTAACTAATTGGGCTCGTCCTGATTAATTAATTTATCCTTAGTGGAATAATTAATTAATTGGGCTTAGTCCAATTTAATTAAATATTGGATGGAATTAATTAAAATTAGGTTAGAAGAGAAAGGAGAGACCCTGATAGAAACAAAGAGAGGAGTCTGCCTCCTTATATGAGAGAGGGGGCAGAGGCAGACACCTCCTCTGGAATTTTTCATGTTCTCTATTTTCACTCTCTATATTAGAGTCTTAATAGATATTCTCCAACCCTTTTCTTCATAAGCTAAAAAGTTGAACTTTGAGATAGCATGATAAGTTAAAGTTTTGGTTTAATCAAGTTGTGGATACATTTAGAGGCGCTACACTTAGAGCACTCAAGAATTTATGTAGAGGATGAAGAACGGAGACCAAACTCACGCCTGTAGTCAAGGAGGAAGGGGAAATTTTTTGGCTAAGCAATTTTCATCAGTTTGAGTTCATCGGTTAGAATGATTAGACTGTGGTATCGAGATTGTTACTAAACAACTCGAAAATTAAATTGGATTAAAACCCCTAACGAAATTGTCTTCATAATTCGATAATACTATGCAGCCTGCCCAATTATGTGTCACAATATAATTTTATAAAATCATTTTCACTGCGTTGGCACATACCAAGTGGAGATTCACTTTCACACTGGCGGTGGTGGTGGGAGGCGGTGGTGATTGGTATAATCAAGTCCATGATAGTCTTAGGTGCCCGCCGAGCCGTCTTGTGGCTCGTGTTTATATCCAAAATTAATGTTCATATTTCTAAAACATAAAAACCAAAAACATATTAAAACACATAAAATCGCAGTCAATGGAGCAAACCGGGCTCTAATACCACTGTTGGATTGACTAGTCTTGGAGATAGTTTAATGCTGCGGAATTTAAAATTTTAATAACATGAATGGATTCTTTAACCTTCTATTTGATCTTATTTAGGATGCAAAAACTCTTTCCATTTTTGGCATAGCATGGGAAAATTCCCTCATCCGCTTTAGGATCAAATTTCTTTAGACTTTGGGATCCATTGTTATGAATGAAACATTTTGAACCAAAAACATGAAAAAATGAGACGTTAGGCTTATGTCCCTTCAACAACTCATAAGGAGTCTTCTCATGTTGCTTGTTGATCATACACCGGTTCTGAGTGTAGCAAGTGGTATTGATAGCTTCGGCCCAAAACCTTTGAGGCAGCTTAGACTCTACAAGCATCGTCTTAGTAGCTTCTTTAAGCGTTTTGTTCCATCGTTCGGCAACTCCATTCTGTTGAGGTGTTCTAGGAGCAGAATACTCATGAAGTATTCCAAAATCTATACAAAACTTCTCAACAAATTGGTTAGTAAATTCAGTTCCTCTATCGCTTCTAATTCTTGTCACCTTTAAATCTTTATAAGTTTGCAATTGACGAATTAGCGATGTGAGCTTGACACTAGTTTCATCTTTGGTCGCTAGGAATTCTACCCATGTATAGCGAGAGAAATCATCAACTATTACTAGCGAGTACTTTTTACCACTAACACTCATAATTTGAATAAGACCAAACAAATCTAGATGCAATAGTTCAAGAACTCTAGAAGTAGATAGACATGGTTTCTTCTTAAAAGATGATTTAACTTGTTTACCCATTTGACATGCATCACATAAGTGATTCTTTTGAAAGGAACCCTTAGGTAATCCCTCTACAAGATTTAGTAATATTAACTGAGAGATTGCCTTAAAGTTGAGGTGATTCATTTTTCTATGCCATAACCAACCCAATTCATTTTGACTTTTAGCAACAAAGCATGTGGGGTTGTTATTAATTGTAGAATCCCAATCCACTAAATAAACATTATTTGTTCGTTTTCCTCTTAATTTAGTAGACTTAGTCTTAGCGTCGTTAACATAGCAAAAGTCGCTTGAAAACTTTACTTCAAAGCCTTTATCACAAAATTGACTAATGCTTAACAGATTATGCTTAAGACCCTCAACATAATATACATCACTGATCATGATGTTCCCCCTATGCATGATACCTATACCTTTGGTTTTACCTTTTGAGTTATCACCGAATATAACTTGAGGACCGTTGGTTGCATGATAGTTGATCTAGAGATTCTTCGATTCAATCATATGCCTTGATGACCCGCTATCAATGTGCCAAACTGAAGTATCGGTGTTGGCTCTAGGTACCTGCATTAAAGAGTAGTTCTAATTCTTCTTAGGTACCCATGTTGTCTTGGGTCCTTCATTGTTAATGACTTTGGTTTGAATTAAAACTTTAGGAACCCATATTTGCCTAGTCTTCATTGTAGGAATACTGGCCTTCTTGGGTTTCACATTGTGTTGTGTGTGCTTTTTGGGTGTATAATAATATCCTCGATTATAGTAGTAATCATAATCATAGTCATAATAATAATTATCAGATATTGACGATGGTATTTCCTTGGCGCTAGCTTGGGTTGTTCTTTTATTGCTTGACGCTTAGCGCTTGATTCACAGTGGTCAAATTTATCCTTAGCCCTTTGAGCTTTTGGATGAATGCATCGGTTAAAACCAGAGTGGGAGTGGTGACAAGGAAGAAGCCGTCTTTTTGGATCATTCGCTTTCGTCTTTCCCTTGCCCGAGTCAGCTTTGGCTTTCTCATTTGGCCTCGTACCATTGTCGCTTGGTTCATTTAGCGTTTGACTTTATGAACCTTTCTTAACAAAGAAAACACCCTTTCCTTTGTTGTGCGCTGTAACATTAGATTTATTTGGTTGTTTACCAAGTTTATTGCATCCTAAACCGGTCTTTTCACCAAACATTCTTGTTACCTCAGTCACATTATCCAACTTTCTTGAAGTTTTTGATAATGATGAGATGAGCTGCTCTGATTTGGCAAGTCTAGCGATCAGATCAGCTTCTCTTTTGACTATTATATCAAGATCGCTTTTCAGTTGATTAATCTCACTCTCAAGCGATTGGTTCTTCTCAATGCATTGTTGCTGAACTTGCAACTCTGCTTTGAGTGTTACTTTATCCCTTGTGAGCAATGAGATAATAGCGAAGTGATTTTGATATATTTTGGCGGCATCTTGACAATCTTTATAATATTCATTGACTTTGTTAAGCAATTCATCATAAGAAAGAGGATGAGATAATTCATTGGTTAGCTCTGGTAGCGAGTCATCAGACGCTTCATCATCTCTTTCCATAAGACAAATCAACACTGAGTCGCTTGTAGGCTCATCATCACTGCTTTCATCTGATGATTCCAAGTCCTCTTCGGGTGCGGAGAATGGTTCAGATTCCGCTAGCAAACCTTGTTGGCGAAGGTTGCTCCTGAATTGGTTTCTATCCACATAGTCTTGCCTTGTGGGCTTAGACACATTTGGATGAGGGCAATTTACCTGGTAGTGCCATGGTTTCCTACAATTATAACACAAATTAGTTTTCATTTTCTGTTCAGTGGTTAATCGCTTTGATCCAACTGGCGCTGAGAGATTCTGAGTAGGAATTGTAGGTGCTTGGTAAGGAATTGGCGCTAATGGCTGAGGTGCAGAATATACTAATGCTTGATACTGGTGTTGGGGGAGGGGTTTGAAATGAAGTTTGTCTAACAAGATTTCTCTTTTTATATCTTAGAAATTCCTTAAATTTCTTGACCAATAAAGCCATCTCTTTATCTTCATTGGATTCTGTTGTCTTAACCTCACTAACCGCTTTTCCCTTACAAGATTGGTAGTAGCAATTAAAGCTCCTGATTCAGTCGATGTGTCGCTGACTTCACCTAATTCGGACTCAAATGCCTTTAATTCTGAAAACACATGTTCTGATGTAAGAGTCTCCAATGTCTGTGCTTCTCTCATAGCAACAGTCTTGATTAAATACTTGCTTGGAAGACTTCTGAAAATCTTATTAACCATTTCCTTTTTGGTCAACTCCTTGTCTAATGACGCTAACTCTGTAATGAGAAAAGTGAATCTTGCGTCCAATTGTTCTAGCGTCTCATTGGGCTGCATCTTGAAATGCTCAAATATTTGCATGGCTATGGAGAGCTTGTTTTCCTTCATTTGTGCTGAACTTTCACATACTATAGCCAACTTATCCCATATTTCTTTGGAAGTTTTACATTGCTTGATTTTGTTGAACAATGCATCATTGTCTCCTAACGCTGAGTAAAGTGCACTTTGTCCAACATTATCTAGATTTGCTCTTTTTCGATCATCAGGCGTCCATTCTAATTTAGGTTTCTCGACATATCCATCTGGAGTGGCTTCATCAGCTCCAGGTGCATGAGTTATCACTTTCATGATCTTAATGGGGCCGTCTGAAATTACATCACTCATTTCATTATCGCAAGAACATAAATACGCAAATGCTCTAAGTTTTCAAGAATTATAATTTGATTCTACCAGCTTAGGCATTTTGTTAAAAGCCATAATGAGATGTTTTTAAAGAAAATTTTAAAGCGACTAAGTTTTAGAAAACTGGATCTAAACAAGCAATTACGCTCGGAAACGCTTAGGTTTCTACTTCAACCGCTCTGATACCACTTGGTGGTCCCAAGTGGCATACGAAAGGGTCTAGAAGGGGGGGGGGGGTTGAATAGACCCTGAAGTCTTTTTCGACTTCAAAAATTTCTTCACTTTTAATGGTTAGAACGCTTAGGCAACTGAACGCTTGGGTCAGAAGCTTCAGTAAAGATAACTTAGACTTAGTGATTTTAGCAATTTACCAAAGTAGGGTAACGCTTAGATCACTTAATCAGGGTTAGCACCGCGGAAATGATTTTAAAGATTTAGCGTTCGTTTTGGTTAAATAGTCGCTTAGCAGATTAGCTTGTCTTTTTCAAAGAATATAATATAATGTAAACCAAGAAAATAATTAAAGTAAATGACACAAGAAATTGTAAGGTTCACTAGGTAATATAATCCCAGCTACGTCCTTCTTCTCCTTTTTCACTTGGAGGAAATTCACTAAGATGATTATCGAAGAATCACACAGAATCTTCTACAAGAAAGTAAACAGGTGAAAATGATCTCGGGCTCCTTGATCACACAGATTTCAGCACCAATGAAGATCGTCTTCTACAAGCTTCTCTCACTCAGAAATACTGTCTGTAAGGGGTTTCAACAGCTTTCTCACTCAGATCAAAGGTTGAAGGATTTGTCACAAGGGTTTGTTTGTTTTTGGGAAGATCAAACAACTTGGAATATCTCAGTAAGAATTTAGGTTTCTTCTTTGGAAGAGGTTTGAGATATTTTTGTGACTGTCTGGAATGTATATAGAAAGCTTGAAAGATTTTGGCTATAGAGTTTCTAAGCTTTTTCTTTGAACGAGAATTTCAGCAGAGTTTCTTGTGCATGTACGTATATTTCTTTTTGTATCTCTCCTTTTTTTAGGGTTTGATGGAGGTAAGGTATTTATAGGCTTTTTCTTGGGGTTATGTACTTATGTTCGTTGGACACATGCAGGAGCGTGCCTTTCACACGGCGCGTGAGTATACCTTTTCTCTGACATTCCTGAATTCCTGCTGGTACCGATTTGACGGGAGCAGCTATAAACTCTGAAGTTCTGACAGTCTAGTCAAAAGGTGGCTTGTTCACAAGTCATATTGGCTTATCACATTTAATGCTCTTATCAGGCATTTAATGCACTTGAATTTATTTTTCGTTTGAAATAAATGTTCGTTGAATGATTGCATTTAAGTCCTTCATGACTTGAGAAATTATTCCAGGTGAATTTGATTCTGATCGCTAGAGTGCTTTGAGCGCTTGATCCATAAATCCTGAAATAGTCCTTTAGCGTTTGACAGACACTAAGAATAAATCTTCATCTTCAGTTGACTTCAGACGCTGATCTTCAACTTCTTCTCTAATAGACTCACCTAGAATTATATTAGCGATTCAGTATCTAATACTTAGTCTCAAATCTAGAAAGATAAAAATTACAAGCCTAACAAAATTACATACTTTCAAACGCTTATACAAATGATCTATGAAACAAAAACTTACATTATATTTTGGGGTCTAACAAAAAAATCCTATCTTGTCATCATCAAAACATCTAACATGAAATTTCCTAACAAAATTAAAAGGAACGGAGTTTTCACCAGGGCGTGCAGAACGAGTTCGAGGGTTGATAGTTTGATCCTACTGGGAAACGGTATAATATAAATTAAAACGCAGCGGGATGAATAAAATTCCCATGTGGTCATCTTTATATTGCATATTCAAATCCTCGAATCGAAAAACTTACTCTTCGTAGCGTAGTGGTTGGAGATTTCACGTTGCTTTCGATTTCTAAGCTGACAGCTACTCTTGAAATCTTCAACTCCCTTTTCGAAAAATCCAAAAATCTTGAATCCAAAGCTTCCTTTTGATTACTGACCGATGTCTCTAAATAATCACGTGGAAAGCAAGACAAAAAATCTCCTCCTTTTCTTCTTGGTAGGCGACCGCTAGAGAGAATAGAGATGGAGGGAATTTGTTTTTCTTGGAAACTTATGAGGTTATAAGATTGTTTAGGTCAAGAAGTCACAAGTGAATCAAATATATATCACTTGACTTAACGACCAAGCAAAGGCAAAACCCTTATGTTGGGCACCTACATGGACGCCCAACTTGACTAATATAGTCGTCCAATTGAACGCCTATTTAGTATAGGGTTTTGGTCCATTTGTTTTTTTTATTAAATTATTTAATTAATGATCCAATAAATAAATAAATATTTTATTCTAATTAAATAATAAATTAGATAAATTAATTCATTAATTTATTTCTCCAAGATATTAATTAATAATTAATCTTATCTTTAAATTATAAATTTCATCTAATGCACAATTAATTATAAGTTTTCCCTTTAAATATTTCCCTTTATTTTTCCTTTGATATTCTTTAATGCGCCACTCTTTAGGTTCGTCTACTAAGGCAAGGGGATGAACCATAGGATGTGGGTGACACCTAGCCAGTCACATGACCCCACATCAAAACCCGAATGAGATCGAAAGAATGGATCATTCTCAAACCTTTCCCATTGTGACTACCGTCTAAGTATAAACTTTTTTATTCTAATATCCTAGTCAAGTGATAGTCATGGTTCAGTCAACCTCATATGACTTGACCATATGCTTGAATCATAATGAGTCAAGGTCACTGAGCTTACTCTTGTGTCAAACACAAAAGGCTCATTATGCTTTGGCCAAAGACTTTTGACCTCACTCTCTTATGATCTCGTTCACTTATTAGACAATAAATTCCATCTTGAAATTAGTTAAGACTACCACTTTTCTATCAAGTTGCATTTAGAGGTCGATTCCACCAATGAGTGAATTGGATCTAACTACTATAGTGACAGACTTGATATCATAAGTGCATCTTCAACGTGATTTCTCAGGTCTAAGGTACACGTACACCTATCACAACTAATCAGTTCTATCATTGAATGTCATAGAGTAAAAACCCATGTGATGGAATTGATGCAAGTCGTGTTTAAACTCACCAGCTTCCCTGATGTGTCTATGACACAAACTCTCTCTATCTCCATAGTGTCAGACTAACATTTTCATGTTAGAGTCTATGCCATACAAGTCTTATCCAGTTTCGATGTCCATCCGAAACTCTCTATGACTTGCGAACAAGTTTTAGAAATTAAGTACCGAATGCTTTCAGTGAATTTTTTTCTTAACCCATAAGAAGTAGAAGCTTCGCCTTTTACCTCATGGACTATTTATTGTCTATCAATTTATAGATGCCAATAAGTAAAACAATAGAAATGCCTTTATTTATTAAACGAACCTAAAGAGTCTCTTTTATTCATTTTTCTTTATCAATCATTTAGCGCGACTCTTTGGGTTTGTTTCGTTTAGCAATGAGAGGAAACCAAAGGAAGTGGGTAACACCTAGCCAATCATGTGGCCCACTTCGTAACCCAAACGAAATCGAATATTTGGATTATTCCACAACCTTCCAATCGTAAATACCGTATAAGCATAAACCCTTTGTTCAAGTACCCCAGTCAAGTGAGAGTCATGGTTATGTCAAACTCATTGGACTTGACCATATGTATTAATTATAATAATACAAGATCATTCAGATTGATTTAGTGCCTCACACAATCGTCTCTTTTGGCTTTGGCCAAAGATTTTGATCTCTATTTATCTATAATCACATAGGGTACTTTCTCACTCACTTATGGGAGAAAAAATCCCATATTAGATATCAGCTAAGGCTACCACTTGCCCATCAGGCCACATTTCGAGGTTGACCCCACCAACGGATGAATAAAGTCTAACTACTCTAATGAAATACTTGACGTCACAAGTGCATCTTCAGCCTGATACTTCAGGTCAAAGGTTCACTTATACCTATTACGCATAATCAGTCCTACCATTGACAGTCACAGAGAGAAAACCCATGTGACAGTGTTGGGAAAGTGCCCTCGATGCCAACGAGGAGATTAGAATATAAGACACTATTTTATATTGCACAACCCTTAACTAATAGAAAGGTATTTAGTATAATGTTCGTATAAGTCTTAATGGCATCTATAAGACATGAATTAATAATAAATCCATGTGTATCAAGGCAAACCATCCACTCCTTATAGTAGTTAAGGGGGTAGGCACTGGAAGGGTTTGGTACTTGATCATTTAAATGGTTCGCAAGTCGGAGAATATCTATTGGGCATTGAGATTCGTGTGGAATTGTATGACACATGCTCTGACAGGGAGTCCCAGTCGAACACTATGGGATAGCGGGAGTTTGTGTCATAGATACATTGATGGGATTAATGCATTCGAATACGGCTCGTAGTAATCCAATCACATGGGTTTTTACTCATTGACTGTCAATGATGGGATTACTGATTATGATAGTATGCGTGATCCTTAGACCTGAGTAATCACGTTGAAGATGTACTTGTGATGTCAAGTCTGTCATTAGAGCAGTTAGATCCAATTCACCCGTTGGTGGGGTCAACCTCGAAGTGCGGCTTGATGGGCAAGTAGCAGTCTTAACTGATTAGCAAGAAGGAATTCACTGTCTCGAAAGTTTACGAGAAGTATCCTATGCAATCATGGGTAAATGAGATGAAAATCTCTAGCCAGAGCTCATGAACTAACTCGTGTTTGACACGGAGGGTAGTTCTCTAATCTCATGTTACTATGATTCTTAGCCTAGCATCGAGTCCTGCGAGTTTGACATTCTATGACTCTCACTCAATCGAGATACGTCAGTGAAGGACTTATACTCATACAGTATTCATAATCTAGAGATTCGTAATGACGTAGTCATTTCGTACTCGATTGGGCTACGATGTGGGGCCATGGTGCTGGCTAGGTGTCACTCACATCCTTTGGTATCCTCCCATTGTCAATCGAGACAAACCTGGAGAGTTGCGCTATAAAAGAATAGACCAAAATTGAGTTTTGTATTTGGAGGGTATTTTGGTAATTTGTCCTATGGTAGGACGAATTAATTAATTGGATGAACTAATTTAATTAGTTTTTTAATTGGATTAAACAATGGTAAATTAAATTATTTAATTTGAATAGTTAATTAACTGGGTTAATTAAATATTTAAATTGGAATATTAATTTAATGTATATTTATTTAATTAGATTAAATGTAATTTAATTAAATTAAGTGGACTAAGTTGACTGAGTCAATTTAGCCCACATGGGGCATCCAATAGGCTTTATAGGCGTGAACTGCATGGGCTTAAGTTGGAGGATTATTTAATCCTCCAACACAAGCCCTAGAGAATGAATTAATTCATTCAGTCAAATAACACAATTGAGAATACTGAAATCCTCCACCAAAATACAAGACAAAAAGATTCATATTATCTCTGCCTAGCTGCTTCGGGAGATGATGATGAAGATTTTCAAAAGTCCATTCCTGCATGATGATTTAGAGACAAGATGATTAGATCGTTAAAGATTGGTGGTCCCAAGTGGCATACGAAAGGGTCTAGAAGGGGGGAGGGGGGTTGAATAGACCGTGAAGTCTTTTTCGACTTCAAAAATTCGTATCACTTTTTAAAGATTTGAACACTTGGAAAGCTGAGCGCTTAGGGCAGGTACTACAGAAAAGATAACTTAGACTTAGTGATTTTAGCACCTTACCAAAGTAGGGTAAAACTTAAATCGCTTAATCAGGGTTAGCACAACGAAAATAATTTTAAAGCTTTAGCGTTTGGTTTTGGTTAAATAGTCGCTTAGCAATTTAGCTTGTCTTTTTCAGAATAAATAAGAGAATATAAAGTAAGACAATAATAAACGGTAAATAACACAAGAATTTGTAAGGTTCACTGGGTAATATAATCCCAGCTACGTCCTTCTTCTCATTTTTCACTTGGAGGGAATTTACTAAGTTGATTATCAAAAAATCACAAAGAATCTTCTACAAGATAGTAAAGAGGTGAAAACTGATCTCGGGCTCCTTGATCACACAGATTTCAGCACCAATGAAAATCTTCTTTTACAAGCTTCTCTCACTCGGAAATACTGTCTGTAAGGGGTTTCAACAACTTTCTCACTCAGATGAAAGGTTGATGGTTTTGTCACACAGGTTTTATTTATTTTTGGAAAGATCAAACAACTTGGAATATCTCAATAAGAGTTTAGATTTCTACTTTGGAAGATGTTTGAGATATTTGTGACTATCTGGAATGTATGTAAAAAGTTTGAAAGATTTTGGCTATGGAGTTTCTAAGCTTTTCTTGAGAGAGTATTTCAGCAAAGTTTTCTTGTGTTGATCGTTATTTGTGCATGTACGTTCTGTTTAGGGTTTGCTGGAATGAGGTATTTATAGGCAATTCTTAGGATTTGTCCGTTGGACACATGTGAGCGCGTGCTCTTCATGTGGAGCGGGGAACAACCTTTTCTCTGACATTCCTGAAATCCTACTGGTTCCGATTGGACGGGAGCAGGCTTGAACTCTGAAAACCTGACAGTCTAGTCAAAAGGTAGCTTGTCCACAAGTCATAATAACTTATCACATTTAATGCTCTTATCAGACATTTAATGGATTTGAATTTATTTCTTGTTAGAAATAAATGCTCGTTGAGTGATTGCATTTAAGTCCTTCATGACTTGAGAATTTATTTCAAGTGATTCTGATACTGATCGCTGGCATGCTTTGAGCGCTTGATCCATAAATCCTGAAATAATCCTTTAGCGTTTGACAAACGCTAAGAACAAATCTTCATCTTCATTTGACTTCAGACGCTGATCTTCAACTTTATCTTTAATAGGCTCACCTAGAATTCTATTAACGATTCGATATCTAATACTTAGTCTAAAATCTACAAAGATAAAAATTACAAGCTTAAATAAAATTACATACTTTCAAACGTTTATACAATTGATCTATCAAAACAGAAACTTACATTATATTCTGGGGTCTAACATAAAATCCTATATTGTTATCATCAAAACATTTAACATGAAATTTTTAACAAAAATTCACGAGGATTATTAGAATTCGAAAAGGTAAGTGTTTCATGTTCTTCGTTTTATGTTAAAATCAACAAAATTCCACAATTGATCTTGACTTTTGGGAATACAGATATGTTTTAAATTCCGCTGCGCATGATATCAGATTCCCAACAGTGGTATCAGAACCAAATTCGTTGGTTTCATTGATTTATTTAAGTGATTATGCATGTTTATGTGTTGATTCATGTTTATCGCGTATTTATTGATTTGGAATCAAGAGATTGAAAAATCTGATTTTGTACAGTTTTAAATCTGAAAAATTGTTTGATGATTTTGAATCTGAATTGTGCTAAAAATCTGGGCTGAAAATTGAATTTCTGAAGTTCTGAATTTGGGGCGGAAATCGTGAACCTCTGGAAATTGCTGGGCCTCTTTACAAATCTGGAAATCATCATCGGCCCCTGTGCAGAACTCGGCCTGAAATTGTCGGCGAATTTTCAGAACAGATCCGAAATTCGATAGGCCGGGATTTGAGCCGCTAATTCATCACGGAAGCCGTCGGATTCCGCCTGAAATCGCTCGGGAAAGCTACTTGAACAGCTAAGCGAAACTCGATTTGCGTTGGTGTTCGTTTGGCGGCGATTTCAAGCCGATGCCGGGAGCGAGGGATGACGGAAACTCATCGGATGAAGGCGGAGAAGATAGGCGATGTGATTTTCGGTGATATTGTTACTGAATATGGCCGGAATCGTCGCCTGAAGATCAGAGTTGTTCGTCGCTGAGAAATCGTCCTTTTTGCGGTGTTCCGATGGCGGTCTTGGACGAGCTTTGGAAGCGTTGGTAGTCGGGGAAGAGACGGACGAAGTGCCGCTGCCATGGCTGGAAAATTCTCCGGCAACCACCAAAGGCGGCACGACTGCTTGAGGAAGATGAAGAAGACGGGCTGAGGGCTTTTTGGGCTAGGGCATTTTTTTATGTTTGGTCAAGCCCAACAAATATTAAATTATGTGTTGGGTTTGATCTTATATATTTTTAATTAATAGGGGATTGGGCTTGGCCCACTCTGGATTAATTAAATAAATGTTCAATTTGTTTTATTTAATTAATAGGATGGCCCACTCGGGTTAATTAATTAAAAGCCCAATATGATTTATTTAATTAATAGGGAATTGGGCTTGGCCCACTCAGAGTAATTAATTAAAAGCCCAATCTGATTT
This sequence comes from Buddleja alternifolia, assembly GCA_019426215.1. Classification (NCBI taxonomy): domain Eukaryota; kingdom Viridiplantae; phylum Streptophyta; class Magnoliopsida; order Lamiales; family Scrophulariaceae; genus Buddleja; species Buddleja alternifolia. The sequence continues at coordinate 38,342,037 of CM033390.1, read as the reverse complement.
ATTTAATTGATAGGAAGTTGGGCTTAGCCCACTCAGATTAATTAATTAATTAAATACCCAAGTTGATTTATTAATTAATAAAAAGTTGGGCTTGGCCCAAATCGGATTAATTGAATAAATAGCCCATCTGATTGTTTTGGAAATGAGTCTATGTCTCCCTTCTGAGCAATCACTTCACAACTGCTACTTGTCCATTGGGATCGTTCTTCAAGGTCAGCCCCACCAACGGGCGAATCGGGCCTAATTACTATAGTAACAGATTCAATGTCACAAGCACATTGTGATAGTGAATCCTCAAATCAAAGGCTCACGCATACTATCATAGTTAGTAATCCAATCATTGACAGTCACTGAGTAAAGACCCATGTGATCGGATTACTGCGAGCCGTGTTCTAATATATCAATTCCATTGATATATCTTTGACACTTGTTCTCACTATCCCATAGTGTTCGACTGCACTCCTTGTCAGAGCATGTGTCATACAAGTCAAATCTTAATGTCCAATTAAGACTACTTGACTTGCGAACCCTTTTAAGTAATCAGAAATAAGACTCTCCCCATGCCACTTCTTTATTCCATACAGGGCGAAAAGTCAACCTCGATACACATGGATTATTTGTTCAATATTTATTAATTCCATGAAGTTTCACATGAACAAAAACTCATAGGCTTTATATGCTCGTATAATATAAATTAGTGCCCTATTTAAATCTAATTCCTCCTCATTGG